>OX578272.1:107964219-110364219 GCA_951217065.1 Baccha elongata
AATTTTCTTTCTCTCTTTCAATATGTTTTTTATAGTTGGTTTCCCTTTAGAAAACCCGTAAAAATCGTTACTTTTAGCTAAAAGTGATTTCCCTTCGAGATACAGCGTTTTTCCTAAATTTCAAAACTGATCCCTAAATATCGTTAGTTTTGCCTAAAAGTGCTTTCTTCTCGAGATATAGCCCTTTTTCTAAAATTCAAAAATCCAAATTTTTCAGAATTTTCTTTCTCTCTTTCAATATGTTTTTTATAGTTGGTTTCCCTTTAGAAAACCCGTAAAAATCGTTACTTTTAGCTAAAAGTGATTTCCCTTCGAGATACAGCGTTTTTCCTAAATTTCAAAACTGATCCCTAAATATCGTTAGTTTTGCCTAAAAGTGCTTTCTTCTCAAGATATAGCCCTTTTTCTAAAATCCAAATTTTTCAGAATTTTCTTTCTCTCTTTCAATATGTTTTTTATAGTTGGTTTCCCTTTAGAAAACCCGTAAAAATCGTTACTTTTAGCTAAAAGTGATTTCCCTTCGAGATACAGCGTTTTTCCTAAATTTCAAAACTGATCCCTAAATATCGTTAGTTTTGCCTAAAAGTGCTTTCTTCTCGAGATATAGCCCTTTTTCTAAAATTCAAAAATCCAAATTTTTCAGAATTTTCTTTCTCTCTTTCAATATGTTTTTTATAGTTGGTTTCCCTTTAGAAAACCCGTAAAAATCGTTACTTTTAGCTAAAAGTGATTTCCCTTCGAGAAACAGCGTTTTTTAAAATTTCAAAACTGATCCCTAAATATCGTTAGTTTTGCCTAAAAGTGCTTTCTTCTCAAGATATAGCCCTTTTTCTAAAATTCAAAAATCCAAATTTTTCAGAATTTTCTTTCTCTCTTTCAATATGTTTTTTATAGTTGGTTTCCCTTTAGAAAACCCGTAAAAATCGTTACTTTTAGCTAAAAGTGATTTCCCTTCGGGAAACAGCGTTTTTTAAAATTTCAAAACTGATCCCTAAATATCGTTAGTTTTGCCTAAAAGTGCTTTCTTCTCGAGATATAGCCCTTTTTCTAAATTCAAAAATCCAAATTTTCAGAATTTTCTTTCTCTCTTTCAATATGTTTTTTATAGTTGGTTTTCCCTTTAGAAAACCCGTAAAAATCGTTACTTTTAGCTAAAAGTGATTTCCCTTCGAGATACAGCGTTTTTCCTAAATTTCAAAACTGATCCCTAAATATCGTTTAGTTTTGCCTAAAAGTGCTTTCTTCTCAAGATATAGCCCTTTTTCTAAAATCCAAATTTTTCAGAATTTTCTTTCTCTCTTTCAATATGTTTTTTATAGTTGGTTTCCCTTTAGAAAACCCGTAAAAATCGTTACTTTAGCTAAAAGTGATTTCCCTCGAGATACAGCGTTTTTCCTAAATTTCAAAACTGATCCCTAAATATCGTTAGTTTTGCCTAAAAGTGCTTTCTTCTCGAGATATAGCCCTTTTTCTAAAATTCAAAAATCCAAATTTTTCAGATTTCTTTCTCTCTTTCAATATGTTTTTTATAGTTGGTTTCCCTTTAGAAAACCCGTAAAAATCGTTACTTTTAGCTTAAAGTGATTTCCCTTCGAGAAACAGCGTTTTTTAAAATTTCAAAACTGATCCCTAAATATCGTTAGTTTTGCCTAAAAGTGCTTTCTTCTCAAGATATAGCCCTTTTTCTAAAATTCAAAAATCCAAATTTTTCAGAATTTTCTTTCTCTCTTTCAATATGTTTTTTATAGTTGGTTTCCCTTTAGAAAACCCGTAAAAATCGTTACTTTTAGCTAAAAGTGATTTCCCTTCGAGAAACAGCGTTTTTTAAAATTTCAAAACTGATCCCTAAATATCGTTAGTTTTGCCTAAAAGTGCTTTCTTCTCAAGATATAGCCCTTTTTCTAAAATCCAAATTTTTCAGAATTTTCTTTCTCTCTTTCAATATGTTTTTTATAGTTGGTTTCCCTTTAGAAAACCCGTAAAAATCGTTACTTTTAGCTAAAAGTGATTTCCCTCGAGATACAGCGTTTTTCCTAAATTTCAAAACTGATCCCTAAATGTCGTTAGTTTTGCCTAAAAGTGCTTTCTTCTCGAGATATAGCCCTTTTTCTAAAATTCAAAAATCCAAATTTTTCAGAATTTTCTTTCTCTCTTTCAATATGTTTTTTATAGTTGGTTTCCCTTTAGAAAACCCGTAAAAATCGTTACTTTTAGCTAAAAGTGATTTCCCTTCGAGAAACAGCGTTTTTTAAAATTTCAAAACTGATCCCTAAATATCGTTAGTTTTGCCTAAAAGTGCTTTCTTCTCAAGATATAGCCCTTTTTCTAAAATTCAAAAATCCAAATTTTTCAGAATTTTCTTTCTCTCTTTCAATATGTTTTTTATAGTTGGTTTCCCTTTAGAAAACCCGTAAAAATCGTTACTTTTAGCTAAAAGTGATTTCCCTTCGGGAAACAGCGTTTTTTAAAATTTCAAAACTGATCCCTAAATATCGTTAGTTTTGCCTAAAAGTGCTTTCTTCTCAAGATATAGCCCTTTTTCTAAAATTCAAAAATCCAAATTTTTCAGAATTTTCTTTCTCTCTTTCAATATGTTTTTTATAGTTGGTTTCCCTTTAGAAAACCCGTAAAAATCGTTACTTTTAGCTAAAAGTGATTTCCCTTCGAGATACAGCGTTTTTCCTAAATTTCAAAACTGATCCCTAAATATCGTTAGTTTTGCCTAAAAGTGCTTTCTTCTCAAGATATAGCCCTTTTTCTAAAATCCAAATTTTTCAGAATTTTCTTTCTCTCTTTCAATATGTTTTTTATAGTTGGTTTCCCTTTAGAAAACCCGTAAAAATCGTTACTTTTAGCTAAAAGTGATTTCCCTCGAGATACAGCGTTTTTCCTAAATTTCAAAACTGATCCCTAAATATCGTTAGTTTTGCCTAAAAGTGCTTTCTTCTCGAGATATAGCCCTTTTTCTAAAATTCAAAAATCCAAATTTTTCAGAATTTTCTTTCTCTCTTTCAATATGTTTTTTATAGTTGGTTTCCCTTTAGAAAACCCGTAAAAATCGTTACTTTTAGCTTAAAGTGATTTCCCTTCGAGAAACAGCGTTTTTTAAAATTTCAAAACTGATCCCTAAATATCGTTAGTTTTGCCTAAAAGTGCTTTCTTCTCAAGATATAGCCCTTTTTCTAAAATTCAAAAATCCAAATTTTTTTTTTCTTTCTCTAAAAGTTTAGTTTTACCTAAAAGTGAATTCCCCTTCGAGATACAGCGTTTTTTCTAAATTTCAAAACTGACCCCTAAATATCGTTAGTTTTGCCTAAAAGTGCTTTCTTCTCGAGATATAGCCCTTTTTTCTAAAATTCAAAAATCCAAATTTTTCAGAATTTTCTTTCTCTCTTTCAATATGTTTTTTATAGTTGGTTTCCCTTTAGAAAGCCCGTAAAAATCGTTACTTTTACCTAAAAGTGATTTCCCTTCGAGATACAGCGTTTTTCCTAAATTTCAAAACTGATCCCTAAATATCGTTAGTTTTGCCTAAAAGTGCTTTCTTCTCGAGATATAGCCCTTTTTCTAAAATTCAAAAATCCAAATTTTTCAGAATTTTCTTTCTCTCTTTCAATATGTTTTTTATAGTTGGTTTCCCTTTAGAAAACCCGTAAAAATCGTTACTTTTAGCTTAAAGTGATTTCCCTTCGAGAAACAGCGTTTTTTAAAATTTCAAAACTGATCCCTAAATATCGTTAGTTTTGCCTAAAAGTGCTTTCTTCTCGAGATATAGCCCTTTTTCTAAAATTCAAAAATCCAAATTTTTCAGAATTTTCTTTCTCTCTTTCAATATGTTTTTTATAGTTGGTTTCCCTTTAGAAAACCCGTAAAAATCGTTACTTTTAGCTAAAAGTGATTTCCCTTCGAGATACAGCGTTTTTCCTAAATTTCAAAACTGATCCCTAAATATCGTTAGTTTTGCCTAAAAGTGCTTTCTTCTCAAGATATAGCCCTTTTTCTAAAATCCAAATTTTTCAGAATTTTCTTTCTCTCTTTCAATATGTTTTTTATAGTTGGTTTCCCTTTAGAAAACCCGTAAAAATCGTTACTTTTAGCTAAAAGTGATTTCCCTCGAGATACAGCGTTTTTCCTAAATTTCAAAACTGATCCCTAAATATCGTTAGTTTTGCCTAAAAGTGCTTTCTTCTCGAGATATAGCCCTTTTTCTAAAATTCAAAAATCCAAATTTTTCAGAATTTTCTTTCTCTCTTTCAATATGTTTTTTATAGTTGGTTTCCCTTTAGAAAACCCGTAAAAATCGTTACTTTTACCTAAAAGTGATTTCCCTTCGAGATACAGCGTTTTTTCTAAATTTCAAAACTGATCCCTAAATATCGTTAGTTTTGCCTAAAAGTGCTTTCTTCTCGAGATATAGCCCTTTTACTAAAACTCAAAAATCCAAATTTTTCTGAATTTTCTTTCTCTCTTTCAATATGTTTTTTATAGTTGGTTTCCCTTTAGAAAACCCGTAAAAATCGTTACTTTTAGCTAAAAGTGATTTCCCTCGAGATACAGCGTTTTTCCTAAATTTCAAAACTGATCCCTAAATATCGTTAGTTTTGCCTAAAAGTGCTTTCTTCTCGAGATATAGCCCTTTTTCTAAAATTCAAAAATCCAAATTTTTCAGAATTTTCTTTCTCTCTTTCAATATTTTTTTTTTCGTTACTTTTACCTAAAAGTGATTTCCCTTCGAGATACAGCGTTTTTCCTAAATTTCAAAACTGATCCCTAAATATCGTTAGTTTTGCCTAAAAGTGCTTTCTTCTCAAGATATAGCCCTTTTTCTAAAATCCAAATTTTTCAGAATTTTCTTTCTCTCTTTCAATATGTTTTTTATAGTTGGTTTCCCTTTAGAAAACCCGTAAAAATCGTTACTTTTAGCTAAAAGTGATTTCCCTCGAGATACAGCGTTTTTCCTAAATTTCAAAACTGATCCCTAAATATCGTTAGTTTTGCCTAAAAGTGCTTTCTTCTCGAGATATAGCCCTTTTTCTAAAATTCAAAAATCCAAATTTTTCAGAATTTTCTTTCTCTCTTTCAATATTTTTTTTTTCGTTACTTTTACCTAAAAGTGATTTCCCTTCGAGGTACAGCGTTTTTCCTAAATTTCAAAACTGATCCCTAAATATCGTTAGTTTTGCCTAAAAGTGCTTTCTTCTCAAGATATAGCCCTTTTTCTAAAATCCAAATTTTTCAGAATTTTCTTTCTCTCTTTCAATATGTTTTTTATAGTTGGTTTCCCTTTAGAAAACCCGTAAAAATCGTTACTTTTAGCTAAAAGTGATTTCCCTTCGAGAAACAGCGTTTTTTAAAATTTCAAAACTGATCCCTAAATATCGTTAGTTTTGCCTAAAAGTGCTTTCTTCTCAAGATATAGCCCTTTTTCTAAAATTCAAAAATCCAAATTTTTCAGAATTTTCTTTCTCTCTTTCAATATGTTTTTTATAGTTGGTTTCCCTTTAGAAAACCCGTAAAAATCGTTACTTTTACCTAAAAGTGAATTCCCCTTCGAGATACAGCGTTTTTTCTAAATTTCAAAACTGATCCCTAAATATCGTTAGTTTTGCCTAAAAGTGCTTTCTTCTCGAGATATAGCCCTTTTTCTAAAATTCAAAAATCCAAATTTTTCAGAATTTTCTTTCTCTCTTTCAATATGTTTTTTATAGTTGGTTTCCCTTTAGAAAACCCGTAAAAATCGTTACTTTTAGCTAAAAGTGATTTCCCTTCGAGATACAGCGTTTTTCCTAAATTTCAAAACTGATCCCTAAATATCGTTAGTTTTGCCTAAAAGTGCTTTCTTCTCGAGATAATTAAAAAATCCAAATTTTTCAGAATTTTCTTTCTCTCTTTCTTGTTTTTTATAGTTGGTTTCTCTTTAGAAAACCCGTAAAAATCGTTACTTTTAGCTAAAAGTGATTTCCCTTCGAGATACAGCGTTTTTCCTAAATTTCAAAACTGATCCCTAAATATCGTTAGTTTTGCCTAAAAGTGCTTTCTTCTCGAGATATAGCCCTTTTTCTAAAATTCAAAAATCCAAATTTTTCAGAATTTTCTTTCTCTCTTTCAATATGTTTTTTATAGTTGGTTTCCCTTTAGAAAACCCGTAAAAATCGTTACTTTTAGCTAAAAGTGTTTTCCCTTCGAGATACAGCGTTTTTCCTAAATTTCAAAACTGATCCCTAAATATCGTTAGTTTTGCCTAAAAGTGCTTTCTTCTCGAGATATAGCCCTTTTTCTAAAATTCAAAAATCCAAATTTTTCAGAATTTTCTTTCTCTCTTTCAATATGTTTTTTATAGTTGGTTTCCCTTTAGAAAACCCGTAAAAATCGTTACTTTTAGCTAAAAGTGATTTCCCTTCGAGAAACAGCGTTTTTTAAAATTTCAAAACTGATCCCTAAATATCGTTAGTTTTGCCTAAAAGTGCTTTCTTCTCAAGATATAGCCCTTTTTCTAAAATTCAAAAATCCAAATTTTTCAGAATTTTCTTTCTCTCTTTCAATATGTTTTTTATAGTTGGTTTCCCTTTAGAAAACCCGTAAAAATCGTTACTTTTAGCTAAAAGTGATTTCCCTTCGAGAAACAGCGTTTTTTAAAATTTCAAAACTGATCCCTAAATATCGTTAGTTTTGCCTAAAAGTGCTTTCTTCTCAAGATATAGCCCTTTTTCTAAAATTCAAAAATCCAAATTTTTCAGAATTTTCTTTCTCCCTTTCAATATGTTTTTTATAGTTGGTTTCCCTTTAGAAAACCCGTAAAAATCGTTACTTTTACCTAAAAGTGAATTCCCCTTCGAGATACAGCGTTTTTTCTAAATTTCAAAACTGATCCCTAAATATCGTTAGTTTTGCCTAAAAGTGCTTTCTTCTCGAGATATAGCCCTTTTTCTAAAATTCAAAAATCCAAATTTTTCAGAATTTTCTTTCTCTCTTTCAATATGTTTTTTATAGTTGGTTTCCCTTTAGAAAACCCGTAAAAATCGTTACTTTTAGCTAAAAGTGATTTCCCTTCGAGATACAGCGTTTTTTCTAAATTTCAAAACTGATCCCTAAATATCGTTAGTTTTGCCTAAAAGTGCTTTCTTCTCAAGATATAGCCCTTTTTCTAAAATCCAAATTTTTCAGAATTTTCTTTCTCTCTTTCAATATGTTTTTTATAGTTGGTTTCCCTTTAGAAAACCCGTAAAAATCGTTACTTTTACCTAAAAGTGATTTCCCTTCGAGATACAGCGTTTTTTCTAAATTTCAAAACTGATCCCTAAATATCGTTAGTTTTGCCTAAAAGTGCTTTCTTCTCGAGATATAGCCCTTTTTCTAAAATTCAAAAATCCAAATTTTTCTGAATTTTCTTTCTCTCTTTCAATATGTTTTTTATAGTTGGTTTCCCTTTAGAAAACCCGTAAAAATCGTTACTTTTAGCTAAAAGTGTTTTCCCTTCGAGATACAGCGTTTTTCCTAAATTTCAAAACTGATCCCTAAATATCGTTAGTTTTGCCTAAAAGTGCTTTCTTCTCAAGATATAGCCCTTTTTCTAAAATTCAAAAATCCAAATTTTTCAGAATTTTCTTTCTCTCTTTCAATATGTTTTTTATAGTTGGTTTCCCTTTAGAAAACCCGTAAAAATCGTTACTTTTAGCTAAAAGTGATTTCCCTCGAGATACAGCGTTTTTCCTCAATTTCAAAACTGATCCCTAAATATCGTTAGTTTTGCCTAAAAGTGCTTTCTTCTCGAGATATAGCCCTTTTTCTAAAATTTAAAAATCCAAATTTTTCAGAATTTTCTTTCTCTCTTTCAATATGTTTTTTATATTTGTTTTCCCTTTAGAAAACCCGTAAAAATCGTTACTTTTAGCTAAAAGTGATTTCCCTTCGAGATACAGCGTTTTTCCTAAATTTCAAAACTGATCCCTAAATATCGTTAGTTTTGCCTAAAAGTGCTTTCTTCTCGAGATAATTAAAAAATCCAAATTTTTCAGAATTTTCTTTCTCTCTTTCAATATGTTTTTTATAGTTGGTTTCCCTTTAGAAAACCCGTAAAAATCGTTACTTTTAGCTAAAAGTGATTTCCCTTCGAGATACAGCGTTTTTTCTAAATTTCAAAACTGATCCCTAAATATCGTTAGTTTTGCCTAAAAGTGCTTTCTTCTCGAGATATAGCCCTTTTTCTAAAATTCAAAAATCCAAATTTTTCGGAATTTTCTTTCTCTCTTTCAATATGTTTTTTATAGTTGGTTTCCCTTTAAAAAACCCGTAAAAATCGTTACTTTTAGCTAAAAGTGATTTCCCTTCGAGATACAGCGTTTTTCCTAAATTTCAAAACTGATCCCTAAATATCGTTAGTTTTGCCTAAAAGTGCTTTCTTCTCTAGATATAGCCCTTTTTCTAAAATCCAAATTTTTCAGAATTTCCTTTCTCTCTTTCAATATGTTTTTTTATAGTTGGTTTCCCTTTAGAAAACCCGTAAAAATCGTTACTTTTAGCTAAAAGTGATTTCCCTTCGAGATACAGCGTTTTTTCTAAATTTCAAAACTGATCCCTAAATATCGTTAGTTTTGCCTAAAAGTGCTTTCTTCTCGAGATATAGCCCTTTTTCTAAAATTCAAAAATCCAAATTTTTCGGAATTTTCTTTCTCTCTTTCAATATGTTTTTTATAGTTGGTTTCCCTTTAGAAAACCCGTAAAAATCGTTACTTTTAGCTAAAAGTGATTTCCCTTCGAGATACAGCGTTTTTTCTAAATTTCAAAACTGATCCCTAAATATCGTTAGTTTTGCCTAAAAGTGCTTTCTTCTCGAGATATAGCCCTTTTTCTAAAATTCAAAAATCCAAATTTTTCGGAATTTTCTTTCTCTCTTTCAATATGTTTTTTATAGTTGGTTTCCCTTTAAAAAACCCGTAAAAATCGTTACTTTTAGCTAAAAGTGATTTCCCTTCGAGATACAGCGTTTTTCCTAAATTTCAAAACTGATCCCTAAATATCGTTAGTTTTGCCTAAAAGTGCTTTCTTCTCTAGATATAGCCCTTTTTCTAAAATCCAAATTTTTCAGAATTTCCTTTCTCTCTTTCAATATGTTTTTTTATAGTTGGTTTCCCTTTAGAAAACCCGTAAAAATCGTTACTTTTAGCTAAAAGTGATTTCCCTTCGAGATACAGCGTTTTTCCTAAATTTCAAAACTGATCCCTAAATATCGTTAGTTTTGCCTAAAAGTGCTTTCTTCTCGAGATATAGCCCTTTTTCTAAAATTCAAAAATCCAAATTTTTCGGAATTTTCTTTCTCTCTTTCAATATGTTTTTTATAGTTGGTTTCCCTTTAGAAAACCCGTAAAAATCGTTACTTTTAGCTAAAAGTGATTTCCCTTCGAGATACAGCGTTTTTCCTAAATTTCAAAACTGATCCCTAAATATCGTTAGTTTTGCCTAAAAGTGCTTTCTTCTCGAGATATAGCCCTTTTTCTAAAATTCAAAAATCAAAATTTTTCAGGATTTTCTTTCTCTCTTTCAATATGTTTTTTATAGTTGGTTTCCCCTTAGAAAACCCGTAAAAATCGTTACTTTTACCTAAAAGTGATTTCCCTTCGAGATACAGGGTTTTTTCTAAATTTCAAAACTGATCCCTAAATATCGTTAGTTTTGCCTAAAAGTGCGTTCTTCTTGAGATATAGCCCTTTTTCTAAAATTCAAAAATCCAAAGCGTTTTTCCTAAATTTCAAGACTGATCCCTAAATATCGTTAGTTTTGCCTAAAATTCAAAAATCCAAATTTTTCGGAATTTTCTTTCTCTCTTTCAATATGTTTTTTATAGTTGGTTTCCCTTTAGAAAACCCGTAAAAATCGTTACTTTTAGCTAAAAGTGATTTCCCTTCGAGATACAGCGTTTTTCCTAAATTTCAAAACTGATCCCTAAATATCGTTAGTTTTGCCTAAAAGTGCTTTCTTCTCGAGATATAGCCCTTTTTCTAAAATTCAAAAATCAAAATTTTTCAGGATTTTCTTTCTCTCTTTCAATATGTTTTTTATAGTTGGTTTCCCCTTAGAAAACCCGTAAAAATCGTTACTTTTACCTAAAAGTGATTTCCCTTCGAGATACAGGGTTTTTTCTAAATTTCAAAACTGATCCCTAAATATCGTTAGTTTTGCCTAAAAGTGCGTTCTTCTTGAGATATAGCCCTTTTTCTAAAATTCAAAAATCCAAAGCGTTTTTCCTAAATTTCAAGACATCCCTAAATATCGTTAGTTTTGCCTAAAATTCAAAAATCCAAATTTTTCGGAATTTTCTTTCTCTCTTTCAATATGTTTTTTATAGTTGGTTTCCCTTTAGAAAACCCGTAAAAATCGTTACTTTTAGCTAAAAGTGATTTCCCTTCGAGATACAGCGTTTTTCCTAAATTTCAAAACTGATCCCTAAATATCGTTAGTTTTGCCTAAAAGTGCTTTCTTCTCGAGATATAGCCCTTTTTCTAAAATTCAAAAATCCAAATTTTTCGGAATTTTCTTTCTCTCTTTCAATATGTTTTTTATAGTTGGTTTCCCTTTAGAAAACCCGTAAAAATCGTTACTTTTAGCTAAAAGTGATTTCCCTTCGAGATACAGCGTTTTTCCTAAATTTCAAAACTGATCCCTAAATATCGTTAGTTTTGCCTAAAAGTGCTTTCTTCTCAAGATATAGCCCTTTTTCTAAAATTCAAAAATCAAAATTTTTCAGGATTTTCTTTCTCTCTTTCAATATGTTTTTTATAGTTGGTTTCCCCTTAGAAAACCCGTAAAAATCGTTACTTTTACCTAAAAGTGATTTCCCTTCGAGATACAGGGTTTTTTCTAAATTTCAAAACTGATCCCTAAATATCGTTAGTTTTGCCTAAAAGTGCGTTCTTCTTGAGATATAGCCCTTTTTCTAAAATTCAAAAATCCAAAGCGTTTTTCCTAAATTTCAAGACTGATCCCTAAATATCGTTAGTTTTGCCTAAAATTCAAAAATCCAAATTTTTCAGAATTTTCTTTCTCTCTTTCAATATGTTTTTTATAGTTGGTTTCCCTTTAGAAAACCCGTAAAAATCGTTACTTTTAGCTAAAAGTGATTTCCCTTCGAGATACAGCGTTTTTCCTAAATTTCAAAACTGATCCCTAAATATCGTTAGTTTTGCCTAAAAGTGCTTTCTTCTCGAGATATAGCCCTTTTTCTAAAATTCAAAAATCAAAATTTTTCAGGATTTTCTTTCTCTCTTTCAATATGTTTTTTATAGTTGGTTTCCCCTTAGAAAACCCGTAAAAATCGTTACTTTTACCTAAAAGTGATTTCCCTTCGAGATACAGGGTTTTTTCTAAATTTCAAAACTGATCCCTAAATATCGTTAGTTTTGCCTAAAAGTGCGTTCTTCTTGAGATATAGCCCTTTTTCTAAAATTCAAAAATCCAAAGCGTTTTTCCTAAATTTCAAGACTGATCCCTAAATATCGTTAGTTTTGCCTAAAATTCAAAAATCCAAATTTTTCAGAATTTTCTTTCTCTCTTTCAATATGTTTTTTATAGTTGGTTTCCCTTAAGAAAACCCGTAAAAATCGTTACTTTTAGCTAAAAGTGATTTCCCTTCGAGATACAGGGTTTTTTCTAAATTTCAAAACTGATCCCTAAATATCGTTAGTTTTGCCTAAAAGTGCTTTCTTCTCGAGATATAGCCCTTTTTCTAAAATTCAAAAATCAAAATTTTTCAGGATTTTCTTTCTCTCTTTCAATATGTTTTTTATAGTTGGTTTCCCCTTAGAAAACCCGTAAAAATCGTTACTTTTACCTAAAAGTGATTTCCCTTCGAGATACAGGGTTTTTTCTAAATTTCAAAACTGATCCCTAAATATCGTTAGTTTTGCCTAAAAGTGCGTTCTTCTTGAGATATAGCCCTTTTTCTAAAATTCAAAAATCCAAAGCGTTTTTCCTAAATTTCAAGACTGATCCCTAAATATCGTTAGTTTTGCCTAAAATTCAAAAATCCAAAATTTTCAGAATTTTCTTTCTCTCTTTCAATATGTTTTTTATAGTTGGTTTCCCTTTAGAAAACCCGTAAAAATCGTTACTTTTAGCTAAAAGTGATTTCCCTTCGAGATACAGCGTTTTTCCTAAATTTCAAAACTGATCCCTAAATATCGTTAGTTTTGCCTAAAAGTGCTTTCTTCTCGAGATATAGCCCTTTTTCTAAAATTCAAAAATCCAAATTTTTCGGAATTTTCTTTCTCTCTTTCAATATGTTTTTTATAGTTGGTTTCCCTTTAGAAAACCCGTAAAAATCGTTACTTTTAGCTAAAAGTGATTTCCCTTCGAGATACAGCGTTTTTCCTAAATTTCAAAACTGATCCCTAAATATCGTTAGTTTTGCCTAAAAGTGCTTTCTTCTCGAGATACAGCCCTTTTTCTAAAATTCAAAAATCAAAATTTTTCAGGATTTTCTTTCTCTCTTTCAATATGTTTTTTATAGTTGGTTTCCCCTTAGAAAACCCGTAAAAATCGTTACTTTTACCTAAAAGTGATTTCCCTTCGAGATACAGGGTTTTTTCTAAATTTCAAAACTGATCCCTAAATATCGTTAGTTTTGCCTAAAAGTGCGTTCTTCTTGAGATATAGCCCTTTTTCTAAAATTCAAAAATCCAAAGCGTTTTTCCTAAATTTCAAGACTGATCCCTAAATATCGTTAGTTTTGCCTAAAATTCAAAAATCCAAATTTTTCGGAATTTTCTTTCTCTCTTTCAATATGTTTTTTATAGTTGGTTTCCCTTTAGAAAACCCGTAAAAATCGTTACTTTTAGCTAAAAGTGATTTCCCTTCGAGATACAGCGTTTTTCCTAAATTTCAAAACTGATCCCTAAATATCGTTAGTTTTGCCTAAAAGTGCTTTCTTCTCGAGATATAGCCCTTTTTCTAAAATTCAAAAATCCAAAGCGTTTTTCCTAAATTTCAAGACTGATCCCTAAATATCGTTAGTTTTGCCTAAAATTCAAAAATCCAAATTTTTCAGAATTTTCTTTCTCTCTTTCAATATGTTTTTTATATATGTTTTGTATATAAATTTCACCGGGCGCTCATGAATCCCATAAACGTAGCAGGTATCCAACAACTGTAGACTTGTGTTGGTCTAAGTAGAGAGAAGTCTGATAGCTGCTACTTTTCTGGGATTCATGAGCGTCTGTTGAAATTCATATAGCAAATATTCTCCTTTGGTTAAATCTAGGAGCTTTTTAGGCTTCAAGTAAATTCGTAACATAACAAAATTTTGCAGTCCGGGTAATCACCTACTAAGCTCGCAACGGCGTTACTTTGCTCTGTCTTTGTCCTGTTATCCGAGATTTTCAATAGATTTTCTCGTGTTAAATTAACTTATTTTTTGTATGTGTTTGTTTCATATTTGTATACAAAAATAAACTTTTATTTAATATTAGCGTCCTTTTATGGGAGATTTTTATATGTTAAATTAGCAGTTCAAAGTCTCCGCGTCCGTTCATGGGAGTGTCCTTTTATAAGAATGTGTTTTGTATGAAATATTCGAAAAACAGATTTGTTCCCGAAAACGTGTTTGCTTGTGGGAAATGTTCGCTTATCGCAGCTGTCCGTCAGTAGAGCTTTCACTGAACTACATAACGAATAGTTAATTATTATTTTCTAGATAAATTCTAAAGTATAATCCTTAAAAAAGTCAAAAATTCATTTTTTACGAATAAATTAAGTTAAATAGGCTTTATGGTTTATTACTGAGGAGTAGATATTATTGACAGACAAGATACAAAATGTCGAAGTCGAACGCATAGAACAACATTGATTTTCGTATCATAAACTAACAAGACGATTATTTTCAGGGCGACGAACTCAAACACAACATAAAGTTGAATTTTCTGGTTTTTTCTTGACTAACTTTTATTTAAGGAAAAATATAACTTTTTAGGGTTAGAAAAGTAATTAGTGCGCTTACGAATAGTGTAGAATGTATCTTCAATGACCAAGAGTACCTACAGTACAAAGTAAGAAATTGAAAATTTGTAAAATTGTGAATTTGTTAAATTTTACATTTCTTATTGTTATACTCTTGGTCATTGAAGATTTATTCGGTTTGTAAATTTTAAGTAAAAAAGTACAACGGCACAAAATTAGTCACCTGCATTTCTAGGTACTTTTAAGTGACTTCTTATAATTTTGATATTTTTGTTGCAGACATATCCATTCATTTATGTACTTATGTCCAATAAGTCGCAAGCGATTTATCATCATCTATTTCAATACATAAACAATAATCTGTTCCAATTTAATGCAATGTCTTTCATGACAGATTATGAGCATGCTCTGCGAAACGCTCTTAAAAAAATATTTCCATTAGCGACATAAAAGGGGTGCTGGTTCCACTTTTGTAATGCACTGAAAAGAAAGCTCACTTTGTTCTTAAGAAAAATTAAAAGAAATAATCTAGCTGTTCGCATTTACAAAAAGTTTATGGTCCTCCCACTCCTTTCACCCGAAAATATTGAGCGAGCGTTTGTTTTATTGAAAGATAAAAGTCAAAAAGTTAAAGATTTTTCCCAGTTCCAGAGCTTCGTTGCATACTTTGAAAGGCAGTGGATGCAAAAGATGATTAATATTGAGAAATGAGTTTTTACGTTTGAAACATATTTTTATTGTTTCTTTAATTACTATAGGAGGGTCAAATCATCGATGGAATTGAAAAATTCTTTGTATGGAACTTATGGAATATTTCAATCCCCAAAGCAGTTACATCAAAAAAGAAATGACTTTATTGAAAAGGCAACCAAAAAACTTCTTCAAAACAAAATTTCACTGGAAGATTTTCTAAACCAAATGAGTAACTGGCAGAACAATATCATTGATTTAAGTCAGGTTTTCGAAAATAATTCTTCATCTGAGGAATTAAGTTCCGAAGACAGTGACGGTTTTATAGAGTCACAAAACCCATTACTTTGCGTTATATGTTGTGAAAAGCCACGAGATGTTTTATTAAGTCCATGTAACCATTTCATATTTTGTGGATCATGTTTTGCAATACATAGCGATCGCTGCAAAAATGATGGTAATTCTAAGATATTGTGTCCATATTGTAGACAAATTGTGAAAAATTCAATCATAGTATATGCCTAATTTATAATTTTCAAAATTTACTTTATATCACAACGAAAAATGGTCTGGAAATTTTTGTTTTGTTATTTTTGGTCTTCAAGAATTCTATATTTTTTTAACACCCGCGGGGGTAAATTCCTTTTGTTTTTGGAATTAACACCCGTGGGCGTTAATTCCATGGGCGTTAATGCACTGCACCTAGAATGTAGGTGGTGTCAGCTGTCTTATTTTATCACAGTTGTATTTATTAATGTAGATTTTTTTTTTTTTGCAAGGACTCAAATGAAAATACGTTAAATTGTTATTTTCATAGAATTTTAATTTATTAGTCAATATGTTATGTATACGTTTACAAAATTACAAGATAATATGTTAATTCCGAAATGCATTTTAAAGTTATGCTGATGTTTTATTTTATTTTGGTTTTCGTTAGTTAATTTAAATAAAATTCGAGTTAAAAATAAAGTTTGACTTTATTTTTAATGAAGGGCTTTAATAGATTGAAGAACAATTATAACCTTAAGTACCTTCCGGTATCATTATTTTTGTTTTCATACTTGTTCTTAAATGAGATAAAAATAATAAGCTCACCTTTAATTAAAAATTAGGCACATCAGCATTCGAATTTAAGTTTTCAACTTTAATTTTTGTAACTATAAACCAATAGTGCTTCCTCTCTATATACATGTAATTATACAAATGGAATAAAAGTGAAAACAAACTTCAGGATACCTATTTATTTGGGTTGATTTCTAAAAAAATTAGGGTCAACTCATTTCTGGTTAATCTATTTGTACGCCTTTTTCTCGTTTTTGAAGAGTTCTAATTTGTTTTTTTCATAAAAAAAAAATAAAAGGTTTCAGTTGTGATTTTTTTTTCTTTGACGTAAAATTTAATTACAACCTTTTCAAATTGGATTCTTTTTCTGTCTTTGTATAAGAATGATGACAAATATCTATCGCATTATTAAATGAAAGAAAGAAGGTTGATGTTTGTGGTGTTGGTGAATTACTATAAACTTTTCGTACTGCAATTAAATACAATTTGGGATTTTTATTCAAATTGTTTGTGTTTTCAATTAAAATTGTAATTCCTTTTAAAATGAAAGGGATATTATTTTTGAAGTATCCTTCCATTTAAAAACTTATAGCTCTATGACATTTAATAAGTCCTTGATTTCTTTTCAATTATAATGACACTTCAAATAATGTTTTTTTACTAAGCCTCTCGTAAAAAGCCAAAATGAAAAACCAATTTTCGTAAAAACATACTTAGACAAAGCTCTAACACTTAAATTAATAGTTAAAGTTATTTGTATAGTAGATTATTACTCGTTTGTCTTAATGCCAAAAAATAATTAAAAAGATACCACAATATATACATAATATTAAATATACATATATACATACTCTCTATCCAGATGTTGGAATAGTTCAAGCCATAGACATATTCAGAATATTACTTTCAGAACATAAATAATAATAATTAAAATAAGTGTCGACAACAGACGGAATAAAATTCAGAAGTACCCTTCTAGGATATTAAAACATTTTATGAGAAAGTTTTCGTGCGTGAAATATGCATTGCGCAAATACATTTCGTATGTTAGCATGTTCAAATCTGATTTCAAATAAAATGATTCAAATAATTTTGAGTGATTCTTATAGAGGAAGAGTTATTTTCTATAATGCAAAACTTGAATGTAAAGAGAATATTAAAGTTATAGCAATTTTACAAGAGCAAAATGCTTGGTTGATTATTTAACAGAAAGTCAGTTCAAACCAAATTTTGATCTATACTGCTGACATTTTCAATAATTACCTATATGAGAAAGAAGGTTAGAAAACTGAACTTATAAAGTCACTAAACACGAAATAACACTTCATTTTCCAACAGATAACGGTGGAATAGGTTATTCTATCGCTACATGCAGGTCCTTAATGAGGATTTTGTTTCTGGAGGGTCTTACTCCGAAGTTTAACGATTATTAAATCTTTGAACGAAAAACATAAGATTCGGTTTTTTTAGTGTACTAAGTAAGTAAGGGACACTTTTAATTGTACCTTCAATCGAACTGTAAAGAGCCATGTCGTATCTTGGCATCCGTGCCAAACTCGTCCGCTTGTGCAGGATGACGATGGAGAAATATCGCTGCTCTGTCAAAGTCGGTAAGTCGGTAAGTCGGTAAGATCACCACCGAACGGTTTGATGTTGAGAAAGGTCTAAGACAAGGCGACGCGCTATCATGCAACCTTTTTATCATCGTTCTTGAAGCAATTGTACGAAAATCGCAAGTCAACACCACTGGAACAATTTATTAAAAGTCCGTTCAACTACTCGCGTATGCAGATAATCAACCGAAATAAGCGAGCTGTGACTGGTGCATTTGCAAGTATTGAATCGGAGGCGGCAAAGATGGGATTAGCTGTTATTGAAGACAAAACGAAATATATGCTATCAACGAGAAAGGAATCTCAACATCGTCGACTTGGGCAAAACATCACGATGGATAGATATAATTTTGAAGTAGTCAAGGACTTTGTCTACCTGGGATCCACTATAACAACGCAAAACGACATCAGTGCAGAGATCAAACGAAGTATTACTCTTGCCAATGAGCATTTAAGTAGTAAAGCCCTCTCTCATAGAACCAAGGAGATGTTATATAAGACCTTGATCATCCCAGTCTTGCTGTATGGGGCGGAAGCATTAGCATTAAAAAACTCGGATGAGAAGTTACTTCGGTGTATCGAAGGAGTATGGAGAAAAAGATTCAATGACGAGCTATACGGACTAAACAGCGATATTGACCTGGTCAAGAAGCTGAAAATACAGCGGCTGAGATGGCTTGGTCACGTGGAGTGTATGCACACCAACGAACCAGCCCGACGAGTCTTCGAGTCCATTCCTGATGGTGTACGCAGCGTTGGAAGACCCCCTAATAGATGGCGCACACAAGTGGAAAACGACCTCAGCCAACTTGGAAGCGGCTACCTAGGAACAGAGCTGGCTTGAGAGACATGTTGGTTGAGGCCGTAGTCCATCCTGGACTGTAAGCGCCATCTTAAGCAAGTAAGTTCAATCAATTTCGAGAAAAAACTTGTTAAATGGTCAAAAAATTAATTTTTTAACATTAGTGCACTTTTGTTCTACTGTCAAGTTATGGACAGATTTATAAATACCGTAAGCACCAAATCTCCGTTATAGTATGTGCATTTTAAGTCAAAATCCTAAGATGCAGTTATAATAAAAGCACTGCAACGTTCATAAGGTTTTAACAAAATCGTTTGAGAAGTTTCCGAGAAAATTGGGAAAATAAGACAGACAACATAATTTAGCCTTTTATAATTTAGGGAGCTTTTATAATTTGAAGATTTGAAATAATTATTAGCTTTATTCTATACAAATGAAATTATGCTATCATGACTTTAATCCTTTTTCACGAAGGCATTTTTCTGCTTTTAGATTTTCAATGACACTTTTTTTTGCACTTAATTTATCACGTTATTCTAAGGAGCCACGTTTAAAGGATGATTTTATCTGTTTACAAAGTGTTTTTTTTTTTACAAGATAAAAGATTATGTTTATTAAAAAAAAAATATGTAAGTATTTATGTTGGTCCATGCAACTTAACAGCTGACAGCTGAAGGGAAGTCTTCTATTTGAGCAGACTTATAACTTTTTCTGACTCCTATAAAACAAAAATAAATTTATCCTTATACAACAAGAGTCATAGAGAAATAAAAAAAATCCTTCTTTATGTATGTTGTGTTCGTTACTAAGGAATTAAATATACCAAGCTTAAATAAGCGGTAAAATTGTAGTATATTGTTCCATGAGATGGGCGCTTTGGGTACTTCCTGGTGCCTTTCTATAGGTGTTAAGCCTGAAATGTCATTTAAGAAGCTGTAAATAGTAGTTTTGCTGTTTTGATGCTTGAATGTATATAAATAACAAATATTCCACTTTTTTATCTCATCATCCAGCGAAAAATCAAGTCATTTTGTTTTCTTATTTCAGCATCTCAAGTTTTTTTGTTGTATTAAGCCCTATTGGAAATTATTTTATTTTCCTTACTGCCTGGATTTGCGTATATGTTTTTTGTGTAATGTACTGTCGCTACCCCTTCCTTTCGTGCCAGTCCATCACAACTATTTAGTTTAAAGTTAGAAACAATATATTTTAGAAACAAAATGTTTCTTAAATGTTTATTTTTAAACTAATTTCACGTTTTCGAAACTTTTCAAAAAATATTGTTCAAACAATGTTTTATTTTTAAATTAAATTGCTTAACAGTTATTTGATCTTGGCCTAATCCATGGCCATTCGCTGCAGCGAATGAACCTGTACCTCGCTGATATCATTGGTTTTTTTCGTCAGGGTTAGTTAAGCTATTCTTAAACTGAAACCACAAGTAAAGCTCTATCAATTGAGCTCATCAATTTCAATTATTTAGCAGCATTTTTATTAGTGACACACTACAAGCAGCACAAAACTACTTTAAGAAGCATTTAAGAATTCTTAAAATTGATTTAAGTTCAAAAGGGTTATTCAACATAGAAGGAATTAGGAAGCTTAATGGATTCTTAAAATATTCTTGAATCGGAATAACATTCTTCGTCAAAACTTCTTTAATTCTTCTTATATTTCTTACAAATAAAAATCTTTCTATAGTTTTGTTTGTTTCTATTAAACTATTTGTTTTGATCTTTTGAATTTTTTGTACTTTACTTTGGTAATTTCAACAATATTTGCTTTTTTTCTGTATTTAGAATATTATTTTACATTGTATTTAAAAATCTTTTTTTTTTTTAAATTAAAGTATTCACATGGGGCTAAAACACGAGTTCTTTTGGATGACCGATTTAGTACCTCAAAATATGATGGATGAAAAAAGTATTAAAGAAACAAGCAAACACCGATTTAAGAAGCATTTAAGAATGCTTTAAGAAGAACAAACATTTTAAATTCTTGAAAAATTTACCTAGTAAGAATAAAAAATGTTTGAATAGAGAAGCCATAAATTGGTATATAAATTAGAGATGGAATTGATTAAGACTTAAGAAATGTGATTCCGAAATTATACTATTTTGTATGTGACCTTTTTTTGTTGCTTATTCAATTTCTTTGTTTTTTCCATAATAAAGGGAATTTGAGTGAACGATCTGGCACAACTTCCACATAAGCAGCTGGATTTGACCTCATAGCTTCAATTTCTTTAAATCAGATCTACAAATAGCTAGAAGTATTTTTCGTAAACTAGTAAATCTGCTTTGAAAATATGAAATCTATCCCAGTTCCACGAGAGTGGAATAATGGAGTTATTGTCAAGTTACAAAAATCGATGACTTTATAAGAACTGCAACAATTAACTTGTAAACTTGTAACCTACGTTTTGTCAGAGGCCGTCAGGCCGACTATTATATTCAAAAGATAAAAATCCAGGAAGGACTAAATTTTTCTCAAAAGTCACCGCATTCGATGCGATGACTGTCACAATGGGCACTCTACCGATGGACTGCGACCTTGTCGTGGTGGCAGGGCTTAAACTGTTCATTATTCTACGGCATCTAAGATGTCTTGATCAGTGAACTAACAGCAGTCCGGGTGAACGGCACACCCTAGGACGTTCACCCTCAAGTTTGGTGAAGAACCAGAGCATACCTGAATGTTTATTTATAAACATCTTCAGAGTAATGTCCGTGTTCAATAGGTAACCTATCCCAGGATTAACTGGGTAACGGCCCTACATCAGGCAAAAGTAGTTAGGGCAGGGGAATCACGAAAGTGTCCTTGACGATTACTCATTTAAACGTTTGAAAGGGAACTTTCATAACATGAGTGTTTTGTTGGTTTTGCACTGGGCTAGTGCCATATTGTGAAAGTAGCAAATAAGCAGGGTGGTCTTTGTAACTCAAGGAGGCCACCCGAAAAGGCGGTAGATAACTACTCTATCCCAGAACATAAACTGGGTAAAGAGCGTTACTACCGTCAAAAAAACTTGAGTAAGTCAAGTAGAATTGACAGAAGTTGAGATGTGGAACTTGAGTTTGGTTCCAGTTCAAGACATACTTGGCACATCTTCAGGGTAGGCAATCCCTGTGACTTTGTAGGTAAAGTCAGAATGTCAAAGTGTTACAGTTGGGAGTATTTCCCCAACTACACGACGTTTTAGGTTTGACGTACAATAAACTTAGCACGGGTGTTAGGGGCCCTAGAGTTTGTTCGAGAGGAATGTCCCTTGTGGAATTTAATCATGATCATTCTCTACCCTAACAGTTGGGCTGGCCCTTTCGGGGAGCTTCGTGCTGGTTGTGGTTATCCATAGCGGAAACATTTGGCACCTCGGTGCAAGAGATGTAGATCGGTCTCGCTTCTTAACAAGGAGTGTGCACATACCTACATGTTCTCAATTTGTTACTGCTTTATAATATACTTCGGTAATTATATTTCAGGACGCTGGTTTACGTTTGATTAAACTCGCAGTGGAGCGCCACCGTGGAGTAAAGTCTTAATTGATAGTGTATCCACGTTAAATTTCAGTTTCATCCTGTCACAATGGGCATTATATTGGATGATATTTCTCATTTATAGAATCTGACGGTTTTGGTAAATTCCTTATGTTAAGACATCAAAAGTATAAATCGTACGTAAATCTTTTTGTTGAATATTTGTTTACTAAGCTTAAAAACTCAAGCTTAGGTAGGTATAAAGGATACAAAATTGTGGTAACTTGAAGTAGATATAGTAATAAAGCTCATTTTGACTTCACCTGTTTCAAAAAATTTTAATTTTGCTTATGCAGAATTTTTTGATAGTTCTCTAAATTTCTTCGACTTTACGCAGCGGCGTAGCAGAGTTTGTGCCTACCGGGACAGACCCTTATTTTGCCGCCCCTAAAAAAATGATTTGAATTAATTAATTTTATCACTATTAAAAACAAATGAAAAATGAATTATGTGAATATTTGAGAATATTTATATTGATTCTCTTCGGCTGTGTTGGTCGTATTAATGTTTTAAATGAAAACAATTTTCATTTGTATTTTTCCCAACGTTTCGACGGTGGTTGCCGTCTTCTTCAGGGGAGCTTTATTTACAAAATTAAAAAAAAAAATTATTTTAACATATATAATTACATAATAGGTGGACAAATATAACTTACATCGAGTTCGATATATAACAAAAACAGAATAAAAATATTAAACAATTTTTTAATTGTACAAATAGAATTTTTACACTTAACTTTAAACACTTGTAAACTTGTAAACCGATGATATGTTTTGTATGTCTTGTTTACGGTTCATAGTATTTTTGTTGTTTATTATGTGAAGTGTTTCTAATGTATAGCGTTTAGATGTGTGTTTTTCTGTTGCCAGGATTTTTACCCCTTCAAAGTCCAGTTTGTGACCAGTCTCGACGCTATGACTAGCCAGTGCCGTCTTCTCAGAACTTTTCAAGCGTACGTCTGATTTATGGTTCGCTATTCTTTGACGAAGAAGTTGTTTTGTTGTGCCTATGTAACATAGATTGCACGGTTCGTTTATTTTTCCATTGCAGTTTATTTTGTAGACTACGTCAGAACGGCGATCGATTTCTGTCTTCTTTTTTAGGCAGGTGAATAGCGACGCAACGGTTTGGTGCACTTTATCTATTTCATCTCTGTCAACAATCGCAAAAATATCGTCGACGTATTTTACAATAAACTTCGGTCTGTAGTTTAGTTTGAAACATTCATCAATTTAATTTTGTAAATAAAGCTCCCCTGAAGAAAACGGCAACCACCGTCGAAACGTTGGGAAAAATACAAATGAAAATTGTTTTCATTTAAAACATTAATACGACCAACACAGCCGAAGAGAATCAATATAAATATTCTCAAATATTCACATAATTATCAACTTGGTCAAAGCTACATATATATAGAAAAATGAATATGCACCTTTTAGTTAAAAGCGACAACGCAACGCGTTATATGGGTTTTTCCCTTTCGGAAAATTTTCCATCATGGTCTGTAGTCCTTACAACTCCAGCAAATTTGTTATCACTTTCAAAATGCCAAAGAACCAACGTTCTTTTCTTAATTCTTAGAAATAAAGGTCAAGTTCACTATTTATGTTATTAAACGTCTTTGGATAATTTTTTCTTCTTTGATTAAAAAGCATTTTTTTATGTTAATTACAAAAATTTCATATAAAAGTTAACAACAAAAAAACAATACATAAGTAAGTGCATAAACATAAAAAGAATGAGTTAAAGACTTTTCTATTGTAATGTCACCAATAAATAATAACGAAGAAAAAAAATGTAAAATTTGAAATGCAAAAATGTTAACAAAACTATAAGCATAAAAATATTAGGTGCCAATCTGGCACACGACAAATATCATGCCAAGCCTATAATGTTATTTATAAGAAACAAACAATATATTTCCTTTACTGAAATTTAAATAAATATCTATCTAATCTTATCTAAATGTAATAAGTAAAAAAAAATATATGTTCAACATAAATGAGCAATATAGTGTCTACAAAAAAAGTTAAACTCACAGGTGTAGAAAAAAATTTAGTAAATCATTTTGTTGTTGCATTTTCGGACCGAGAAGTTTAAATACCATTGTCTTTGTTTTGAATGATAGAATGAAAAATAAACTGTTAGCGGCGAATATTTGAGAAGTCTTTTTCAATAATTTTGTACGACATTAACCTTTAGAAGATATAACATACCTATAATGTTGTATGTATATAGGTATCTAGGTCTCTACCTATGTATACAGTTAAAGAGTAACTGTTGAAAATAAACTAATGAAAACTAGTTCTAATGCAGAACTATGTAGCTTAAGTTTATTTTGCAAAATTTGAAAAAGCATTATAACGACGAATTAAGTCAATTTTGAAGCCCGGGGCTTTTGGCCCCCTTAGCCCCAGCCTTTCTACGCCACTGGCTCTACGTCTATATTATCACAGTGTTAGTATTTGAAATTCCGCCAGTGTTCCTCTATTTCTTATTTAATTTATAAAGGTAAACACTTGTGTAGAAAAAATATTAAAGTTTATACAAATTTGAAAAGAAGTGTTCCAATTTACTCTTTCCTCTGATATTCCTTCCTCTAACTGACTATTTGTTCATTAAAAGTTCAGCATAATCCAAACGCTTAATTAATGATTTTGCTTATTGCACGAGTTACTCTTATCCCCGCTCCCTCCTCCTTTATCATCGTTTATTATACTTTTCAGCAACTATACAAATGCAAACATGAAAAACTATTATTATTGAACCCCAAAGACTTTGAAACTTAAAAAAAAAAAAAACAATACAACATCAAAGCTTCTCATGACTTTATCTTTGAGAATGGTTTGGCTATTGGTGTCACAATACACGAAAGGAAGCCAGGACTATTTGCAACTCGATTCCAATTAGAAAACAGTATGGACGGAGGAGTCATCCTCTTTAAGCCATTAGATTAACTTTGAGAGATGCAGGAAAAGTGAGATGAATTTTAACCTTGAAGCTTTGTGCATGTTTTCTTGTTTTGTTCTTTAACACTTGATCTGGGAAAATAATATACAAAAACGCAACAGTGAGGGCGGTAGATATGTATTTCATTGCAAAATTTGCAGTTAATTTAATGGAATAACGTTGCATTGTTAGGGTAGGAACAGAGGTACATATATTTACGTATTTAGTATTATTATGTGCACTCAAGCGACTATAATGGCATTTTTTTCTCTTGGAATGGATGAAGTTTCAAGAGGATATATCGGTATTGCTGTCAACTGAAGTTCGTGCTTTAATAATATTCTTCTCTGGTTTTACTCTCAGAAATACAAATTTTAACTTTTAACATTTGGGATGACAAATGTTCCACCTTATAGAATGAAATTAACATTAAAATATTTTGTCGAGTTGAAAATAAATATTTATTTTAGCTTTATATATACTCTCTACCCAGCATAAGGATGTAAGAAGTTAAAAACTATTGATTGAATAGTAATTATGTAATTATTAAGACTTACAACTAGGTAAATAAAGATCAATTTTCAAAAAAAAAAAAAATGTTAACTATGTTTGTCATTTGATAAAACCAAAGCAAAGTTTGTCAAGTATTTAACAATGACAGTGCTGTACTGATGAACAGCAACTTAGTTCTTTAGTTTGTAATAGAACTAGAACGGTTATTGTCAGTAAAGAAAGATAGGGCGATTGCATCTCAGTTTGCCTGCAGCTAGTTCTGCTTATTGCATACATATTTTTGATACTTATCCTAGGCATAACAAATAAAATAACGTGTTTTTGAAAAAAATGATTTTGATAAAATTTTATACAAGTGATTTGTTAATATGCAAACGGTTATGTTTTTATTGGAAATGTTTTTTTTTTCCAAAGAAGCTCATAAATGGTATCTAAATAAGGCTGCACAGATTTTCGCAAAATTAAATATTCTAAAGATTCTATTAGAAAAACTTATAGTAGGGGAGCCCACTATGCTAAATGGGGATTTACTCGAGCGTCGTTGGGACCTTATGCATTTTGAAAATTAGATTTTAGAAAGAAAAAAAATGTTATAGGAGTTTTCCTATTCACCGGTGGGGGGAACGTCTACAGGCTGTCAAAAATGTAAAAAAAACAGTGGTTTGGTTGTATGTTAATCTGCCGGTTTGCGTTGTGGGGGTTTTTATTCTGACTATGACGTGTTGAAAAATGGTAAAAAAAATGTACTCTAGCGCGTCAGATTTTCATAGGGGATTTTAAGTAAAAGCATGTGTATATATGCTTCTGAATGTTTATAATTTACAGCGCGGCTTTTGGTCGCAACGCGGCTTACCGGTGTAAAATAATGTGAATCCAGCCATCGATTCTAATACGGATGAAACGATTTTCTTTGGTTCTGGAAAATAATAACGTATCACTGTTCGCTAGGGTTGCAAAGTGTGAGACACTGTGGAGTTCACCAGTAAGACACACACAAATATTAAAAAAAATTAATTTTAATGTTTTACAAAACAAGTTAAAATATTATTAAAAATTTGAAGTCATTGGAAGTCATTATTTAAGAAATTATTTTTTTTTTTAAACGTGATACTTTCAAAAAATAATTCTTTGAATTTTAGGACAACAGGCAATTTTTAAGGAATTTAATAGTATATGCGATGCAACCGTGGTAAAAACTAATATCTACTGAATTTATTAATAAATTAAAAAAAAAGTGGCAACCAAGAAAAACGTCCGTATGTATAAATCATCTAAAATTCACATATTGTTTTCTATTGTAATTTTTATTGATAAAAAACAGTTGAAAATTCCAAAACTAAAAACCCAAAATTCAAACATAATTAACGATCCTCTTAGTCCTCGTTTTAATGTTCTATTTATAAAAAAAAATGTTTGTTTAAATCATATTCAATAACAATTTTCCTCTATTAAAAACAAAAATATATATCTAGTTTATTTTAGGAGATATATTAAAAACATAAACACCTTAACATATTTTTCTATGTTTATTGATATAACAAAACATCTTTTCATCCGCTTCTTGAATAATACTCCAGGTTGACCATTGACCATATATACATATATATATATATATATCCATTAAAACTAAGAGGTCCTTTCCTAATGGATTTTAACTTCACTTTAATGGAACAACATTTATCTATAAGTTTTGTCTTTCGTCCATTCTTACCTGTCAGTAAAACGTACAAAATTTAATTGGTATCATTTTGTTCAAGTTGCACTTCTTGGAACGTGTGCATTATATGGAACAATCTCATTGTATATATCCTTTGTGTGTGTGTGTTATTTTAAACATTAATATTATTTGACCAAGCAAAACAACTTATCTGGAAAATTGTTGAGAACAATGGTTTAAGGACATATGGAAATGCTTCTAACGAATTGACCAAACATCATGATATGGTTATCTTTTATGTTAGAATAACATCATGCACATCATGAGTCACTAAACATTAGATAATTGTCCTTTTCAAAATTCCAATACTTATACTGTTTTTGGTATGATTCTTAGTAATCGATTCTATTATTTCTTTATATATTATTTCCTGAGGATGAAATTTGCAATATGACAAGAAATACATAAATCAAAATTAAGATCATCACCAAATATTCACTTTGATATGAGTGTGGCAATGGCAAGGAAATGAATTTTGTGTAAACATTCCGATTTAATTTATTTCGGTTTAAACTTTTTGAATATGATGTGGTCAAGGATTATTTTAGAAAATGGTAATTGGATAAGGTATACTAAGTTTGTTCAGGAAAATTTACTTAATTACTTATATATTTGGATAAATTATTTAGCTTTAGTTAATTAATGTTGTTTATGTGAAAATTAATAAAATGTATTGTACGACAGCGCCGAATTATTTCAACACGGTGAGCCAGCTCTACGTCAGGCAATTCATGATATTATAGTGCACGTGTGGGAGCATGAAGGTTTCATTCCAGGCAAATCAACAACTGATCAGATCTTTACCCTTAGGCAGGCGATGGAAAAATGTCTAGAATTTAACATCCCAACATACCACCTGTTTATAGACTTTAAGGCCGCCTATGATAGCATAGCCAGGGTAGAACTTTACAAAGCCATGAGAGAATTCGGCATCCCAAATAAATTGACACGACTATGTAGGTTGACCATGACCAACGTAACAAGCCAATTAAAAATAGCCGGATTGCTATCCAGACCAATCAACATCTTTAATGGACTCCGACAAGGGGATGGTTTGGCCTGCCTCCTCTTCAACCTGGCGTTGGAGAAAGCAATCCGTGACTCTGGAACGGCAACAAGAGGGACCATCGTCAACAGGTCCAGCCAGATACTGGCTTACGCAGACGACATCGACATCATCGGAAGAACCGAGCAAGCTGTACACGATTCCTTCATCCAGATCGAGCAGGCGGCACAAAATCTGGGGCTGCACATTAGTGAAGGTAAAACAAAGTACATGGTGGCGTCGAATGCGAGAGGAACAGTTGGTCAAACAATCAAGGTAGCGGAGCACGAATTTGAAGTGGTGCAATCCTTTAAATACCTTGGGTCAATAGTAGCAGCCGATAACAATATAGAAGAAGAAATACGCGGGCGGCTTCTCAAATCCAACAGAGCTTACTACAGTCTGTCAAAGCTCTTCAAATCCAGAAATCTCACCATAACTTCAAAACTACTGCTGTACAGGACCATGGTCCTGCCAGTACTCACATATGGATCCGAGACTTGGGTGCTTAGCAAAAGGCACTCTGACCTCTTAGCCGCGTTCGAGAGAAAAGTCTTAAGGAGAATTGTTGGCCCCATATGTGAGGAAGGACGATTCCGGAGCCGGTACAATCATGAATTGTACGCAATCTTCCTTGAAGCAGATATCGTGACAAAAATTAGGCTCGGTAGACTTCGGTGGGCAGGGCACCTAGCTCGCATGAGCGAAGAGGAACCTGCTCGGAAAGTTCTTTGTGGTACATTCTATGGCAGACGACAGCGTGGTAGACCATGCTTGCGCTGGAGAGATGGCGTAGACCAGGACGCCCGAAGCCTTGGGGTGCGCAACTGGATGGCGTCGGCTAGAGACCGGGATAGGTGGAGAGACTTGTTGAAGGAGGCCAGGACCGGACCCCGGTTGTCGAGCCGATGATGATGATGATGATTGTACGACAGCTTTATGACAAGAGCAAAGGGCTAAACACGGTCACGGAATTCTTTTTTAAACAAAAAATTAAATAAAAATAAATAAAAAGTGTTTGGTTCTATTTTGTAGCGAATTAGCTTTAAAAGATACACTTTAACTAGCTATAACATTTTTTCCAAAAAGAACATATATTTTTAAGCAATAAACAAAAAAACAAAATTTTAACCCCTTCGATTTAAAAAATGTATCTCCGTTCCGAATTTCTGGTACTTTGATTTTCTCAAAACATTAAAACATATTAATGTTTCCACCAAAATTCGGCTTTGTTGGATTTTTTTTAGGAATAAATACACTGAGTTACAAAAAAAGTGGCGCACCTTGAAATTTTGCAACATTTTGAAGTAACTTAAACAAATTAACGTTTTTCTAGTACAGTTTTGTTTATTAACATAAAAGTAAGTCATTCATGTAATAAAAAACGAAAAAATAGGAAAAACTTAAAAATAAACCATAAATTAAGGAAAATGGGCATAAACTTCAAAACTTGAAATTTTACATTTTTTTTTTTTTTTTTAAACTAGTCCTTGTTTCTTCAATAGTGGGTATTGCCTCCACGAACATCTAATAAAGCTTTAATTCGCCTGGGCATACCTTGGATAAGGTTGTCAAAATGATAACAACACATCAAAAAATATGACTGCGCCACTTTTTTTTGCAACTGAGTGTATCTTATTTTACTGGGCAAAGAATGAACTTCGCATTTAATATTATGCCGACAAAAAGAAAAACATCCTTAACTGATATTGATAAGAGAATGTTCGCATGCTGCTTTCAATCTTTACTTAACGTTTGAGTTCAAAATACCATTTCTCATTCATTCATTTCTAACCTTCGCTACATGAAAATGTTTAAGTTTGAATTAATATTGACATACTTCTTTAAAATTAAAATGGTTCTACATTTCTATTTCAGTATAATATAAGGTTTCATTAAGTGGGTATCCATGGAAAAAAGATTAAAATCCTTTGAATGTGATTATGCATATGAAGAAGATACCATACATATATGCTGCTCTTTTATGAACATTTACGTAGTTGATTTGATGTTTGTGAACGTGTAAGACATGTTTTCTTAGAAATGCCAACTATAACGGAAGAAATAAAGTGCATGACTGGGTCGCACAAACTTGCTCTTGTAGCAAGTTACCAAAAAAAAAATTTAATGAAATTAATAATTATTTTTTTAAATAATTAAAAGAAAAATACGAGCACAATTATATGAATAATTTTTAAAAGAGCTAAAACTACTTTTTTGGAAATTTAAAATGAAAATCAAAGTATATAAATTCAAGTTTACAAAAAAAAAAATAATCCAAAATCGTAAGAGCTGTTTTTAAATAAATCAATGTTTACTTAATAATTTTTATAAAAAATAAATTATAATTTTGAAAAATTGCCAATTTAAAATGTTAAATAGTTTGAATTTTATGCACAAAAAAATAAACTTTTTAAGTCAAGGCGGTTTTCAAATATTGAATTTACAAAAAAAAAAAATTAAAAAACTAATTAAAATTAAAACTAAGCACTTTGGCAAAATGTTGGTATAGAAGTTTTTAATTAAAATTTATTAACCTGTTCACTAGATAGGTTAAGGAAAAAATAACGGTTCTATTGGAGGTACCTTTAACTAGCTTGAATTTGTTTTCCAATTTAACAAAAGACAATCAGATAAAAACCATTTCTAATTTTTTTGAAGAAAATCGTTGGAACCATTTTGGAGAAAATTTAGTTTTTGAAAGATCATCATTGTGATACCGTTATTTTTCGACCTATACATTTTTTTTCAATTTTTCCTCTAATGAATAATTCTAGAACCCACATACCAAATTTGAAGTAAATCGGTTCAGTGGTATAGGATGTATATTTACACAGGCTGTCATACAGACACACTTTTTTCGACTTCTCTATCATCATAATATCATGTTTGATTATTATATCAATTTTTTTTTGCACGAGTGCATAACTTTTGCCTGTAATTATAATCGCAAGTAGAAATCAATTAACAAATGAAAAACTAAAATTCATTTGACTTTTTATGAATCCATGACCTTACATAATGAAATCCCAATTTTCTAAACAACTTTTTTACCAAAACATTTAAATGTTTGATATTTTTTGTTTGGTACCTATATGCAATCTGGGATGAAACTGTGCTGACCCAACATATTTCCCGAGCAAATATTATTCTGGTCTAACAGTCTCAAATTTTTCACATCTGATTTTTCGGAATCTACTACTTGTTGGTCTGCCACAATATATGACCTTCCTATTAAGCCAACTTTCATACTGTAATGACTTCAGATATCCTACGGGTTTTAGTTTTCTATTTGTCTATTTGTTTTACATGACACAACCATCTGAGTCAGTGAATACATTTAATATATCATTCTGTGAGGTAAAGTCGTTGAATTTTCTTAGCTACACATTTTCTATACATAATACTGAACCTTAAATCAATCAAAGAATTTTTCGATTAAAGCTACCTAAAGCACTACCTTGAGGAATTTCAACAATGCTCTATACGCACCATATAGTATTTGATAACAACAAATACTTGCGTTTACCACAAGAGCAAGACCCACTGAATCTTTTTCCGGTTGAATGATAAAGAAAACGAACACATAATTAAAAGTTTTCCTTGTTTTTCCAATGATGTCAATGTTATTGACATATGGCAGCATTTGTGTCGACATTATGGAAATATTTTCTCGTAGATTACTAAGATGCCTTCTTTATAAAAATGATGTTGAGGACAACTCGTACGGCAAATTTATTAGCTTCAGTTGGCATCATGTTTATCGGCACTACAGGTATTGTTATTGTGGTTAACTTTCTTTGAAGCTCATCATCGAAAATTTTATTTTTTTCATTTATGAAACAAATCATTTAACAATATAGAAGTTTATTGGTATTAAAATGAAGTCAATTAAATATACAATTTTTTTATTTATTAAAATACGGCAATTTAAACTTAATATACGTAAAATATAATCACTTTTACAATTTCAATGATGGTTATCAATTTAAATGAACAGTCATCTTAGTTGGATAAAGTTTAACACATCGTCGCCCTAGTATTGAAGTGCCGTAAACGCCATTTTTACATTTTTGGGAAATCGCATTTAAAGGTTTGGCAGTCTAGTGTGGAAAAACTGACCGAAGGATTTTTTTAATTTTTTTGCACAGTATCTGTTTGTAAATCCTCTTTTAATAGTTGTTATCAGAAACCTTCCACATGTTTTAGTTTTAAAAATATTTACATTTTTGTTCAAAATGAGTTTGCCGTATACACCACCACCAAAATCAACAGTTTCTTTTTGGTCCATACACGTACGTCAAAAAATCAAAAACATACGGCATTTCAATACTTAAAACGAAATATAAACTCCTTGGGAAATTTGACGTATGTGCCAACCATTTTTCGTTAACGTCAAATATCTCACCAATTAGAAGCGATAGGAACAAGCAGATAACAGATTTGAAAAGAGCGCACCCGAAAACATAAGACTGCATACCCAGTTCATAAAACGCAATTTGGCGTTTACGGCACTTCAATACTATGGCGACGACATAATCGTTGAAACACAATGGTATTTGATTTTCAGTTTTCACATGATGATTTCAATGATCAAATCGAGCCTCATAGTTTTTGTATGGAGAATTAATTTTTAATCGTTGAAATTTTCAATAATTGCTATAACCGAATTGTCATAAAAAATTTCAATCGCTTCACTTGTTGTGTTTGAATGATGCCTTTCAATGATATAAGTATGGCCCCTAACCCAAGAAAACTTCAAATTGGAAATAAACTTCAGCTCTTTTTAATAGATACATAGTAAGTATGACAAATACAAATGTTCCGATCTTTATTTATAAGAAAGTCTTTAAAGAAATGATCCTAATCATATTTAGAAATAAGTTTATTTATTGTCTTTTATTATGTTGTCAGGCTTTGAAAGTCCTATTTTAACCTGTCATAAGGACGTTATTTAAAAAAAAAAGGTTAAAATATTAGCTCGACAAGGACTTCTACAGATATGTTATCTCCCCAACAATTATTATATTTTAGTAATTATGAGTAGAATATCAACTCAGTTTCACCATTGACTAGTGAAGCAAAATTATTTGTATCACAAAAATAGATCTTTGAGAAATTGACCTTTTTTTAGAAATATACTTGTACTACATGGAATATGTAGGTACTCTAGATATAATCTCCTCAGGATATAAATAAATTAAAGCATCTACATATATATATATGTATAAACATTCCGCTTACGTTACGGCTAATTATAGGGTATAGCTTTTGTTCTGTGGGTTAAGAATATCGATTATGTTTAGGTTTCCTTCTTTTGTGTTGTCTATTGCAAGTGCCTTAAAGCTATATTTTCATTATGGTTAAAAGGAAAATTCCTAGTAATATTTTGTTTTAAATATAAGATTCAATTTAATATAAAGGGTGTTTTTTTTAGAGGTATAGAACTTTAAATTGCAATAAAACAACGATGGAATATTCGATTGACATGATTTTTTATTTATTCGAAAGATAATTTTGTGGCATTACATTTTAAATATGATTTCTGGCATATGACTGCGACGGCTGGCTCAGGTGTAGACCAATCTGGACGTCTAATTTTCGATGACTTTTTCCAACATTTGTGGCCGTATATCGGCAATAACACGGCGAATGTTGTCTTCCAAATGGTCAAGCATTTGTGGCTTATCCGCATAGACCAATGACTTTACATAACCCCACATAAAATAGTCTAGCGGTGTTAAATCACAAGATCTTGGAGGCCAATTCACAGGTCCAAAACGTGAAATTAGGCGGTCACCAAACGTGTCTTTCAATGAATCGATTGTGGCACGAGCTGTGTGACACGTTGCGCTGTCTTGTTATAACCACAGCTCTTGGACATCATGATTGTTCAATTCCGGAATGAAAAAGTTAGTAATCATGGCTCTATACCGATCACCATTGACTGTAACGTTGTGGCCATCATCGTTTTTGAAGAAGTACGGACCAATGATTCCACCAGCCCATAAAGCGCACCACACAGTCAGTTTTTCTGGATGTAACAGTGTTTCGACATACACTTGAGGATTAGCTTCACTCCAAATGCGGCAGTTTTGTTTGTTGACGTAGCCATTCAACCAGAAATGCGCTTCATCGCTATAAACATCGCTAATGGACGTAGTGCGCGATACGTATTCCGCACAGAACCATTATTTTCGAAATAAAATTGCAGAATTTGCAAGCGTTGTTCAGGCGTGAGTCTATTCATGATGAATTGCCAAACCAAACTGAAAATAAATCACTTAACAGCTGTTAAATCGGTCGCCGTCTTGAAAAGTAATGCCAACTTAAAGTTCTATACCTCGAAAAAAAAAACACCCGTTATAAGGGGATTTTATTCAAGTATAAAGAGACAATTGAAAGGATAAAAATTAACTTCAGCTTTCACATGAAAAAAAAAGAATAATATTCAACTTGACGTGTTTAAGTTTCTTTAGTTGTAGTAGAATTTTTGATGCCTAATATCATGGACGTAATAGGTATGGACTGCTAGTTGCATACCTCATGTTGGTTCCTTTTATAAGTCTGTCATTTTGAGCAACACTAGCCCTCGAAACTACTCTAGCGGAAAAAAACATGAAATCTCATTTTTGTTGGAAAAACGCCAAACAAATAGATATTTCTCATTTCATTTGAATAACAACATTTTTTGTAAATGGAGTTAAATTAATTATATATACAAATAATAATAAATTTGTATCACAAAAACAGCAATATCTGCATAGATTTCAAGTTTTTTTTTACATTAATTTTGACGTGATTCACATTTTATCTAATTTCGTTATTTCATAAAAAAAAAATGCACAATTTTTGCAATTTTTTTTGTCGATCATCACGGAATATCTTTAAAACTTCACTTTTAATTAAATAAAACAAAATCACAAAATCACGCGAAAAATTGTAAGGAAATTTTGCTACGCGATAAATTTTTTTACAAAATTTGTCAAAATCCATACTGAAAAGTCAAAATAAAGACATTCACTAAAAAAAAAGAAGGTAAATACTCATAGATGTCGCACATTTCTATGAATGAAATTAAAAAAGTCTGTTATTTGGTTGCTGGAATATGCGACAATATAATTTTTTTAAGACAGATGTCGCGAGATTCTACGTGAGAATTTAGTAGTTTTTTGTTATGCCTACAGTGTCGTATGGAGGGCTAGCATCGCTATATACAATTTTGGCGACATTTTTTTGACAATTATTGTATGGAACTGACTTTGGACTAGCAGTCCATATATAAACCGTCCATGCCTAATATTATGAAAAAATATTTTTTCATATTTTTGTAAAAAAAAAAACATTTTAATAAAATTAAATAGAAATTTTTGATGCCTAATATTATGAAAAAATATTTTTTCTTTTTTTTTTTAGTAAAAAAAACAATATTAAAAAAAACATTTTAATATAATTAAATACGAGTTGTGATTAATTTTATTAAACATTTGTTTTCGGAAAAATATTATTAACGGTGCAAAATTTTCGCATACAATCTATTTTTCTACCAACTATACCTATATCGTAAATGGCTTTTAACACTGATGAAAGAACAAAAAGAATAATATTCGGGTAGCTTAGATATGGTTTGTAAATTCTGCAAGTAGAGTTTGTGCAACTCAGTCGTGCCCTTTATTTTGTAATTCCTCTACTTTTTGCATTTTAATTAACTTTTTAGTATCATTTCTTATATTCCCTATTAAAAAGCAAATTTGCGTTACTAAATCAGGCTTTTATTTTTGCTTAAGTATTTTTACACTTTCACGGCAAATATACGAACATTATTTCATATAAAATTATATGCAACACACATTTATACAATTACACATTTGTAATGTACCTAATTACATATGAGTGTAATTAAGTTTCACAACCCATATGGGAAAGGATGCTAATCTTGGTCTTAATGTGTTCGTATCTTGTTGCTTAAACCGTCGTAAATAATTTTAATGGCACAACAGTTGTTTTTGCTACATAGAACATAACGAACATCTGTATTTTAACATTAATAAATTAAATTAACATTTTTAAATGTCCTCTCTCTAAGGTAATATTAGCTTAAATGTGAAGTGCCTATACTTAGTCTGATTAAATGATACGCAAATGTAATGGTATAGTGGAGTTCGTATTTTTAGGTATATGTTAAGTTTTATGGTTTATTTGCATCAATTTTATGATTTTATGTTTTAAAATACTTTTGATAGAAATTCATAAAAAATGTATAAGGTAATTATGGAAACTTTAAATTCTGTTAAGTATTTTCCTCAAATATTCAATCAAAAAATATTTTATTGAAAGTATTTTGAATTTTTCAAATGAAAATAATTGCTTCGTACAAAAACCGTATTTTTAATTAAAAAAATTATAAGGATTTTTATTCCGAAAGTTGAAAAGAATTCAATTTGTTATTAAAAATTAAAAAATATATAACAGTGCGGTATTGTATTAAATCTTGGGCCCAGAAAATTTTTAATTTAAAAAAATTATTTATTTGAAATGGTAAAAGCAGCTCTGTTAGCCATTGTATCTGACTATATTTATATCATAAGCATAATAATATTTTAATGATTTGCTCAAATTGCAAAATACTTTATGACCAGCCTGATATATCCTTTGAATTTTATGGGCATCAGCTTACATGATGTTATTCAGGAAATGTTTATTCAGAAAATTGTAATATTTTACCACGAAATTGTTCTCAGTTTTTTTTTTTGTATTTCTTTTATAATTTCCCTGTTTTCAGTTTCGTATGTGCCTACTTCATTTACGTGTCCTATTCTTATGAGTTATTTGTATTCCCGTTTCCCCAAGAAATCGTCTTATATTTTAATTTTTCTAAAATTTCTAAATTCTTAAGCATTCTGAAAACCTTTGATTTGAAGATAAATCGTATGTATGAAATTTCCATTTATAATCTAAGGGTTAATTTGCGTCTCTATCTATAAAATTGTTCCCTCAACAACAAGGGATTTTACACAATCCGTCTTTTATGCCGCAACGTTTAGAGCTCTGCGTTGGGCGCCATTCCGAAAATAACTATGAAAAGGTGGCCTTAAATCGCTCCACTAAAAGACAATGTTCTATATGTCTTTTAAAATTCGAATTAAAGCTATCTATATATCTTTAAAATTTTCTTTTGTATAGTTACTGAGTTTTCATAGTTATAGAAAATATTTAATTCTGTAAATAAAATATAAGAAATATTTATAAGAAAACATGATTTATCATCTCACCACACTTGAATTTAATTAGAACCGAGTAATATACAGAAGTTCAGTATTATTATGTCCATACATTTAAAGTGTCCCAATAATTTCAGCCGCTGCATTTTTAAGCTTTAATCGTTGCACGCTATTTCGATATAATTTGACATGCTTCTATCGTATAGATACATATACACCAGGATCGGGACGTTAATTGGGGTTCCATCGATTAGCAGTCCATCAGAGATGGACTGTTTTGTTGCATTCTGTGTAATCAAATTTTGAAACACCGCTTTTGCCGCCATAACCTTCAACAGACTCGACAGCTCTCTTCTCGTGCTTTTTCTTTGTCTTCCTGAAAAATCGGGGTTGTTTCCATTTTTTCACTCTTAAAGCTCCCGTGATGCGTTCTAAAGTGCTTTGTTCCTCTTGTCTGTAAAATTGACAGGAAGTCTTAATCCTTAGATCGCTGGGGCACATAACGTCAAACTAGGCGTTTTGTTGTAGTCGCCTGCTGAAACACAGCACTTTAGAGACGTCACTTTTGATTTTTCTGGTTGCTTGTTTGCAACGTAAAGGAATAAATGGTTAGTTTATCATGAAACCTTCAAATGCACTTGGTTATATTGAGATGTTAGAATAGGTTGCTTGGTATGATAACATTTCTGCCCGCTGAACCATCCATTACCATATAGAATTTTTCCCTAGAAGGGAATGCACCCCGATCAAAATCTGATATAACTCCAAGAGTATACAACCAGATAAATTGTTCCTTGGAGGACAAAGTTCCGAATACGGCGTAGTAGTTCACAAAAACTTTCCATCAAGTAGTTCGTATTTATTGGAACTGGGACGGACCCTAAAGATTATTTTTCAAAAAGATCGCTTTACCTCTATATTTAATCTTTTGCTTTGATATCTTTAATTTAAATTTTACCCATTTTTAAAAAACCGACCGTCGTCATTGCGTAGCTTAATTATTTCAAGAGAACTCTAGAAATCAATTTGAGAATGTACATCTCCGAATAATTATTTAAAATTGTGATTCCAAAATTTATCATTATTTTTTAAGCACAAATCAAGCACAATTAATTCATTATATGTAATTATTTTGATAATTTATTTGATTCTTTAACGATATTTCTTTGAAAAGGTCTAAAAGTCTAGGACGATAATTTATATTTACTTGAATAAAACATAACTTTCCTGGATGTCTAAAATTTGAACTCAAAGCAAAAAGATAATTTACTTTATTCAATGAAAATATTTTCCTTTCTACAAGACAGGGTGATTATTACCGTGGGCGTATCTTAACCTGAAAAAGTGGTGGTGTCCGAAATAACCCCATGGATGAATGCTTCTACAAGAAAATACCATAAATTTGAACTTAGTATCCTTAGGGTGCAATGATGTTTACTCAAACTAAAGTCCAGGAAAAGCCCCAATAATTTTAGGAAGACTCTATCAGCAAAGTTTTTATGGAAAGCATCCTTATGCGGTGGTATGCTAGGTCAATGAGGAAAGAGTAATTACATTGAGTGCCGGCAGATATTCGTTCGGTTCATTTTATTGCAAAGCAGAAGCAAAGTTAACTATCAACTGAACCCATGTCACACTTTTCAAAGACAAGATTATTAGGAAGGGAATATTGAAATCCCTAAGCAAAGTAGATACCCTATAGTTATGCATTGCATTAGGTATCGGAGGTAAAGGGTTGAATGGAAGATGGAAATTATATACATATACATATGTATATAGTAAAGGTTGATTGTGGTCAATTAATGCTTCAAATGGCTAAGAGGTATTTAATTATCGGAATATTTGGTGTTGAGTTGAAAGTGAAATACATACAGCCAAAAAATTAAAGCCGGGATGTTCGAATTTCTATTAATGAAAGTGGCAAAATCGTATATTGGTTTTAGGAATTATTTAATTATCTTCACAGCTGATCCGAAAGCATGTTTTGACTATTATTGTTTACATTCAGCAAACTCCTGAAATTTAGTTAATATATTTGGTGAATATAAATGTGTATAATTGTTAGATTTTAAAGCATCTAGTCGTAGAGGCTACATGCATAAATTCGCACATTAATTATATTACTTTACGCCTAAATATCAGGAAACAAAGCTTGTATAATTTGTTTTCTTTAAAGTGATGACTAAATTGTTCTTCTTGCCAACTATGGTGTTTTTTTTTTATATAAAAATAATTAAAATATTTATCTTAATAAATAATATTTTTACTATGTGCCTGTAAGACTTATTGCTTTTTCAAATTCAACAGGCGTGTTGAAAGACACTAAGAAACAGACTTTTTCCGTACGTTTCGTCATATACGTCTTTTTGACATTTTGGTTAAAAGGCAGAAAGGTCGTTGACGTTTATTGTTTGATGCCGGAAAGCGAAATTTAGTTATTAAGATTATTAAATGTTCTAAATGTTTTAGTATAATTTCGTTGAAAATGAGAACAAAAACTGAAAAAGAAATTATTAGCTAAATTATTTAACAACATTCTTTTTTTTTAAGAATAAAACCACCCGAACTTCTGAAGACGTCAAAATTAAGAATGCAAGCGGGCAAATAACAACGAACCGTCTAATGACCATAGTACGTAACTGTCAAAAAGACGAAACACGTCACGTACGAAAAATAGGATTGGTGTAATCAGGGTCTAAGAAGGAATATACATTTGGAATTTTCGTTCTAAACCTAAAAACAACGGTACCTGCCATATAACGGTTTTGAAAATGCTTGTTTTTCTCGAAAAAGGCTTTAACAATTTTGATAAAATTTGATAAGAGTGATACGACATTTAGCACCTTCTAGATAGTTTGAATCATATATTCTACGGAATAGTTTTAATGGTACCTGATGCCATATAATGATTTTTTTTTAATTTTGACTTTCTCGTGAACGACTCAGTGGATCTTTACCAATTTTTATTTTTAGGAAGGCCCACTGCTACTCTACTTAATTTTTTTCATAACTTTTTTCATAACATTTTTTTCATAACAATTTTTGTTTTGAATGGGTTCATGAATTTTTTTGAAATCTACTTTTCGCATGAAAATTATTAATTTCCTAAAATGAAAATACTCAAATTTTTTTTTTATAAAAATGAATTAAAAAAAGTTTTTTTAAAAAACTGGGCGAAATAAATTGTAAAATATATTTATATAAATCAAAGTTTATGGCGTATCGCGATTTTCTCAGAAAACTTTCGGTTGTTAAAAATTAATAACCAAAGTTATTATTTCATATTATATTAAATTAATTAAGTAATTTAAAAAATTATTACAAATAATTTCGTTTAAAGCAAAATCAAATGTGTGCGACCCAGTAGTGCCTTTTGTTTTTATTTAGTAAAAAAGTTATTCAAAAACAGTTAATAATGATGATAAATTTGGCGCCACCTTGTACAAAAACATTACATAAATAATCTAGTATAAGTAATTGTATTTGTTGATGGATGCACATTACACGTCATAATTCATAACAATTAATTAATTAATTAATTCTTAATTAACAAAAAGGAGTCTGATGATTGGCGGTGGCCATCATGAAATAGCTATAACTCCTGCCAAAAATAGTGTTCGTGTCCACAGTTTGTTGTTGTCTAATAAAGTCACCTCTCAATGTAAATTGAATTATGGAGCACAAGCTTCGCTGGTTGCAGTCATCTGCAAGTATTAATCATACAAACCACATTTTAAACAAATATCATTTGATATTATATTTGCCAGATATCATAGAGTCGTTCGGGGTAAAAGGGTGCGCATAATGATTTTCTCGAATAATGGCATGAAGTTCGAATGAATGCAATAGAAAAATAGGGCAAGTTCCGACTACGAGGAAAGTGTGGGCAGTTTTACTTGATATTGTTTTCTTACAATAACTTACTAACTGTAAAAATAAATGTTGGTTTGTGTTTGTAAGTATAGTGAATATATGTATGTACTTTCCATATTTACCTAACTTATTTTGTGTATATTCTGTAATTTGCATGGAATTCTTCTTTAAACCCCAAATGACTCTAAAAAAGGTGCCGAGGTCACATAATACATACCAGAATGTACCAAAATCTACTTTTCTATTAATTTTGGCGAATTTGAATGACTTAATTGACTAAACTGGACTATGTAGTATTTTGTCAATGAAAAATGCAATTAACCGTCATGTAACCATTGTGTATACATTTCTATAGTATTTTCATGCTGAATAATCACCGCCTAGCCATCTTAAGAAACTTGTGAATAAAACATTTTTAGGTTCGTGCATTTACTAGGTGTCTATTCTGTTACCCTAACAACAGTCGTAAACATACATGATTTTTGTTTTGTTTACGACTCTTGTCAAGGAAATACGGATTAGAGCCAATAAAATAAATTATATATTATTAATTTGTTTCGTAGACGACTATTGTTAGGGTAACAGAATAGACACTTAGTAAATGTAAGAACCTCCAAATGTGCAGATCACAACTTTCTTAAGATGGCGCTGCTCCATGGTTGTACTATATAAATTTATATACAATGATGTAACACAATAAACAAATTAACTCCATTAAAAATAAAAAAAATTAAATTATAGCTGATAAGTCTGATATCAAATTTCATATTCAGTATAAATTTCCACGAATTTAATATTAACATTACAATTTAAAAGATAGATACAGAGGAGAGGTATCATAACAATAAAAAATCCATATATTATTCCCTTAAGTATAGTTAAATACATTGTTCATATATAAGTAAAAAATGTCATTACACCGGTAGCTTATAAATAAAATATTTTTTTTTGTTTATAGCACCATTACTCTCCCCCATGTAAAAGACCATTAAAAAGCCATATCAATTTGTAAATTTCACACAACATTTTTACACACCAACGCTTTACTTCAAATAAAAAACCATTAAACTCAAATTTCTTTATGTTTCATTTGCAGATTTGCACCCTAAGGAGTAAAGCGGTAATAATACACCAAAAATCCAATGCCAGCCCGAAAGGGGCTGCTAGCGCCCCAAAATACATTTTTGGATACAATTGCAACACGTTTTGATGGAACTCGTAAGTACTTTGTTTTGTAACACATACATACATTTACTCATATCCCCACAATGAGTGAAAGTTATCATTTATTCAAATGAGCAAGGTAACTGGGAGTAAGGATATTGTTGCTCGAGGAAATTCAACAGGTACAAAATTCCTCTCCTGCCTTTGAGGTAGACAATGTAAACATGATTTCGTTGTTAAGAATGTTAATAGAGGAACTTTGAAGTTTGATTCTAAATAAGATGTCAAAATATTTGTCATCTATCAGGGAGGATGAAAACAACTTAAGTTGCAAGAATGTCACTTGTCGTAAGTTCTATGAATAAAGGGTTTTGTGGAGTGTGGTTCAAGTTCAGTGGAAAAATACCAAAGAAGCGATTTGATTGCCTTTTTCTCAAGAAAATGTTTAATTTTTTTTTGAATTCAAGCTTGTTGTTAAAAGAAAGTTATTACTGTTTTCTTCTTCTTCAATTAAATCAATTTCAATTTCAATTTTATTTATAATCGATTGCTTTATACAGTAAATCTTCCTTTCTTTTCTCTAAACTCTTACCAATTTCTTCTTCTGAAGGAATATGAAAAGGATGAAACTGAAAGGGTATATATATTCAACTTTAAAAAAAATCGATACTCTGTGTCTATTTAAAGCCAATACATGTTAATCTTCTTGTTATTTCTGTAGTGTAGAAAAATATCGGAAAGTGGTCGAATTCTCTTTTTGGCTGACTGCACTAGGATTATGTTCTGTATATATTTATTCAATGTCCATCAGACAATTTGGTGAACTATATGTCAAGAGCTATTCTGTTCTAATGAAAATTGATTTTGCCTTCCCAATATAAATCCAAATCTGCGAAAAGATGCAGGATGAAAGACAAAGCGTAAGAATACCCAATAGTCATACCAGGCTCTTTTTGATGGACCTAAAATGTTGTATGTAATTACTTTCTGAAGCTTGATGGTTCAGATCTCTTTTATGAAGACACACAAGTATAATATTTTTACCAAGCGTGTGGGATTAGTCGATGCAAAAAAAAGTCACACAGAAATGGGATTCTTTTTTTCCTAATAAAAATAGAAGCTGATAAATAAAAAGAAATTCTACACTTCATTTAAACTGAATAGGTATGTTATTTATAACATATTTCAAAAGGAATTTTTAATATCATTACATACTGGTCACTTTATTGGAAATATATAAATAAGAAGAAATAATCAATATACAACCGCCATTTTTCCTTCGATAAAATTCGTTAAAAAACATTAATTTCTTGTTTGCTTTAACTGAATGTATCAAATCTTATTCAGCCTTATCTTCAATGATAATGAATAATTTTCGAATTTTTTTGAGAGACTTTATTAATTGAAACGATTAAACTGGCAAATTTTTAGAATTAATTATTAAAATTGAATTATATTTTTATGAAAGTTTCGAAAATATGTACACATATAAGTTCACGAAATTTCATTATCGCTCCAAATATTTGTTGTAAATCTTTAAATCTTACGAAAATAAACTTTATAAGGTGCACATATATACATATACCTAACCTACATATCATATACATACATACATGATTTATTTTTAAATCCTCCAGAAAAATTAAGGCGATTTTTTTCCAGGGAAATTTCATCAATTTTCCCTCGGAAAAAATATTTGCGATGCCAATTTTTTTCCTTGCAAAAGAGGTCTAAGAGAAGCCTCAAAAAGTAGGTTTCGTCATGCCATGCGTCGATCTGTCTGTGAAGATGTGTGTATATGCTTAGCGTATATCTTTGGTTGGCTGTGCACCGACCTTCAGTCTAAACGATTTGAGGGATTTAGTTCAAATTTCGTATATAGCACTTTTTGGTGATTCCCTAGAGGAGAAAATCGAATTTTCGTTTTAGCCCGGCTATAACGGGTACTTGCCATATAACGGTTTTAGTTTTCTCCAATTTTTTCAAATTTCTGGACAGATTTCCAGAAATTTGACTAAAAAACCTCACCAAAGTTGCATTTCCTGAACTCGAAAAAATAGGGCATAAAAATAATTATTTTAAATATTGAGTGACAGACACACTGCAAAGTACTTGAATTCATTTTCGAACACTGCCTATAGCAATGCGACCAGGTATTAAGAGACAAATATTTTCCTCCAACTCACTTGCAGTGCCATCTACACTTCAACAGTTAAACCACTCATATCTACTTTGTGTTCACTTCTTATTGCTGACATATTTTTACACACTTTTGGTTTTCGTTGGGATTAACATGCGAAATTTTACTGAGATGGCTAATCACTTGACGCTGAAACACGGCTTATATATTTAAATATAACAAATCTTGCGTTTTATTTAGTATTATTATGTTTGAATTAATATAATATTGGCGCAGTCGGTAGGACCACACCTCCATCGACATTCGCTCTTAAAGAATCTAACATATTGATCTCCAACATCAAAATATAAAATCAAGTTAGCAGGTTGTATGAACAACTTCACTAGTGGTGTACGAGAAGTGTCTAGAATCAAGAAGTCATCTTCTGTAACGAATTATTATTGATGGTTTTGAAACTGAATTGATGTTGTAACTAAAAAACTTTTACGAATATTATTGATAAACCAAATACGAATTTTTTTACAGCTTGCGAATGACATCTTTCATGATGCGTACATAAATAGTTCACAAAGTTACTTGACACAGCACCAAGTTCATCCAACCTAACCGTACCTTTAATTTTTTTTCAAGCCATTAACTACGAATCCATTTTTTTCGTTTAAAAAAAGATTAGTTGGCTGAATCGATTTTGACTTAAAAAATATTGGCTTAGCACAGATATCCAACACTCTTATATTTTTCGTTTTGAAAGATAATTATAGATTCGATGCCAATTATAAGGACAAAGTCGAAGTCATTAATCTGAGAAATAACTTCCTTCCGGTTATGTTGTGGAAAAGGTTAACTAAGTCTCTAGAAATATTACATGGGGTAGAAAAAAATTAAAAGAAAAAGCTATGTATATAACAAAAGAACATGGAGTCGGCTGCCTTTTTGCGATTTCAGTTTTCATAAAGTAAAATCAAAAGTTTGAAATCTAAAGTATGTCTGTTAATTTATTGTATAAATGTCTAAACTTTATTTTAAAACCAACACCAAGACGTTAGGAGTAATATTTCAAATCAATAACTTAATATTGCGTGACCCTCTTTTGAAAGAATAAAAAATGTCCTTCGACCTGACAAGAAACTTTTTCTTCCTGTCGACACAGTACGAATAAGCAGTATAGATAAAGAAAAAAGAAAAGAATTTCCTCAATTCATCAACAATGTTGGGTGGAATGTTGTAATGGAGATCCAATAACCTACTTCGGAACATAATACAGCTGAAGTTGTCTATACTGCTTAAAATAAGGTTGCTAAAGATGTATGAGGGTGAAACTTCTCTTGAATGACAATCAATGAAGGGTATTGGGAGCAAGAGGTCATTTTTCGATAGGGCTCATAAAGTCTCTTAATCTGTTATTGTCACTTTCTTGAGAATTCAAAACAGAAAATATTTAAATGGATTTCTTCTTTGAGGACTTTTTTTATTCATATTTGAATTTCAGTATTGAATTCATTTTGACATTCATTTTGATGTCACGTTTTCATAACACACTGGCTCTACTGGGCATGAACGCTGCTCTAATTTTGAACACGCCATGAGAACAACCAATGGAGTTTGAAAAATCCATGCCCAATCAGGCGACATGTCGTAGAAATCCATTTTTTCGACAAGACATGAGCGCTGTTGAAAATTTGGACATGAATTTTGACGTTTCGTATATGTGATCTGCTTTTTGCAGAATTTTTGTTGTATAGCTATGTGCAATTTCTTCAGGTGTTTGTCATTCTCTTTCATTTTGAATGTACTTTGTATCTTTTGAAGAATAAAATGAAACGACAAGACATAATTTGCCCACAGACCGAATGAGAATTGGATAGTGGATTAGATTGCTGTTGAGTTGTTGGGCATCGGCATGGCCAGTGGAGCCAGTGTGTAAAAAAACCAAGAAATTCAATCCAGCATCGTTATCGAACACCAAAAGTTGATAGATGATACATTATAATTAGGACCGGTATTTTCAACTCTTGCTAAATCTCTGGTTTGGTCACCAGGGAATTTTCCTAACCAATTGTTTTCAAACTTGGTTAACTACAATTTGTCTTTTCAGCATTTTTTCTGCTTTGATTACCAAACCAGAGATTGTTAAAATTTTCCAGTTTTTCAGATGTCAAACTGAATTTTTGGTTAAGTTTGTTGATATTTTTTTTTTCCTCGATCTGTCATTAGTCAACAATAAAAAATATTTAACAACGTCAAACAAAATGAAAAACAATTATTTTCCCAAAAAGTTACAAATATAGACCATCAATTTAAAGGATTATAATTAGTGGACTCTAGGATGTGACATGTGAGCTGGTTGCTGCAGAATAGATGTATCGATTTTTGCCGTTGACAAACGCAAATACGTACTCGGGTAGGAAAATACCTGCATACATATGTAGGTATATCCATATAGACGACAGATGATAGTTGATCATCACTTTTGTTAATATATTGTTCTTTTAGTTAAGCGATGCTCAATTATCTATGATATTATTTATGATTTGACATTTACACAATTGTCGAAAAATATATTCGATAACCAGAGAGTTTTTATGGTTAACCAAGCAAAATTGACTGGTTAATGAAATCTCTGTTAACCATAGATTATCTGATTAAAATTTTGCTAAAAAGACCAAATCGCTATTAACGGACTGGAATAATGATACTAACCATTCAAATTCCGCTGGTTGATGTAATCTATTGTAACCATAAGTTATCTAGTTAAGATTTAAGCTAAAAAGACAGAATCTATGAATATACCAACTGAAATAACCCATGATTATAGTTAATCATACTTGAAAAGACCGGCCCTTATAGTTTCAGGTGCATCACATAACAAATAAGCAGATAAGGTATGGACTTTGATATACAGGGTGATTGGTATAAGGTGCACCAAAAAGCTTGAGCGTGAAGTTGGAGTTATGACAAGAAAAAAATCGTATGTGAGGGGGGGTCTATTTCCCCCCTTTTAGGCGGGAGGGGCAATTTTCTAAAACATTGACTTAAATCAGAAAAAAAATTATTTAAAAACAACGGTGAATGATACAAAGCCTTGTTATATTTTTTTGGAAAGCCAGAAAACCACTCTTTTTTAATTTTCAAATTTAGTTGTTTTAAAGTTTTAAAAAAAATTAATTTTCAAACTCAAAATTTTGAAAAAAAAAAAACTAAAAGAAAAATGTTGAAACTAATTTTTTCCAAAATTTTATGTAATTAACTATTATTTTTAAAATTAAAAAAAATTAAAAGTAAAACTAGTAAGTAAAGTAAAAAGTAAATTCGTTTTTTTTATTATTTGATTAAAATCGGATGGTATGTAATAAAAAATAAAAAAGGGATAATTCCCGAATTAATAATTGACCTGAGCAGGTCGAATTTGTGAAAACCAAAAAAAAAAAAAAGTGTTTTTCTTGGAAAAAAATACTTCTAGTTCTTCTGGCTTTCAAAAAAAATATAACAAGGCTTTGTATCATTCACCGTTGTTTTTAGATAATTTTTTTCTGATTTAAGTCAATGTTTTAGAAAATTGCCCCTCCCACCTGAACGGGGGGAAATAGACCCCCCCCCCTCCCATACGATTTTTTTCTTGTCTTTTGCTTTTTGGTGCACCTTATACCAATCACCCTGTATAATTATTAATGTTGCTTAATGCTTAATATGTCGAAATGCGTCGTCGGTGGGCTACAGATTTTCAAGATCCGCATATTCTAAAAATGATTTAATGTTCTTTAGTGAGATCGGGCTTAGAATAAGCAACGTATGATGTACACGTTACAATGTTAACATAAATCGCATTGAATCCATCCAGAAAAAGTTTCTTTTATTTGCTTTGCGGAATCTTCCTTGGGATAGATCATTCAACCTGCCATCGTACATCAGTAGCTTAACACTTTTGAATCTTAAATCATTAAGTAAAAGAAGGAAAATATTTAATATCCTTTTTATTTTAACATTTTAATTGGAAACATCGATTCAAATAATCTTCTTTTTTAAAATAACAATTAATGTTCCAAACAGAATTTTTCGTCTCTTTCAATTTTTCATTTTCAGATTTAATAGAACTGTATACGGTATTCATGAACCAATTTTATCTTCTTGTATTGATATTAATAATTGTTTTAATTTAATTGATTTCAATTTAAACTCAAAATATTTAACAATAATTTTAAGAAATAATTCACATGAGTTAAATTAAAATTATAGTTATAACTTTACCTAACAGCTTAGAATTTCATAATTTGTTGCTTAAATAAATAAAGTAATAAAAGTAACCAAAGCCATAAAGTAAGGACATGTTCTGTACTGTAGCACGATTCGAAAACTCGAATTTTATAGTGAAGTCTTTGTATAGTTAAAGATATTTCCCAAGAAACAAAAGGTAAAAACACGAATCAAACACAATCATGAGAAAAAAGTACACAAAATTTGTTGAAGTATAATCAATGAGGGTTCAACTGTTTAAGCGCAACAGATATCGCACGTTGAAAACAAAAGTGGCACTATACAAAATTTAATTTTAAGTTATAGTGACATCTAGGTTCCATATATATATACCACCCATCTTTTGTGAAGATATTCGTTTTTTACTTCGTCTATTTTCCACAGGAGGTCGCTAGTGCCACTTTTAAGTTTAACGTAAATCACTCAATTGCTAAAAGATAAAATGACACTTTTTGCATTATGTCGATTTATTTTTAAGCTAAGAGTTTTTATGATACTGAAAAGTGAATTCATTAATGTCATAATTCGTTTAGCGTCGGTTTTCTCCTAAAAAAAACATTGATTTTATGTTCAGTGCAATTATTTAACAGACACTTTTGGTTTAAAGCCATTTTTCAATATTTTTTCTTGTTCTAACCGTAAAAAACATATAGTTTATAACAGTCATATTTTGTTTAGTGCCGTTCTAACAATAATAAAATTTCATTTTATTTATAATTACGTGCCACTGTACCGAACTTTTTCAAAAAGCAATTTTTTTCTTAATACAATGATTTTTTTTTGTAATCTTAAAATGCCATTTTACAAGAAGATAAATAAACTATATTGTGGCAAAGTAACACACCATTTTAATATTTTTTCTGCGAAGTATAGACAATTGAAGTAAGTCCAAATCTTTAAATGGCCATATCCCAAAACTAGGTTTTTTGTTTAGTGACACTTTTGTTTTCAACGTGCGATATATCAGTTTCAAGAGCGTTTACTTACTTTTGACTTTGCTTTAAGCTTATAATGAACTACGTCTTCAATCTATTCTAGTTTTTCTCCAAATTTGCATTATTTAAAGTCCAATTTAAATAAATTCCAAAATTTCGTTCTGGACTTAATTGCATTAAATTTATAGCACCAACTATGATGTATGACTTAGTTATAGTCATTTTTGGTTTATCAAATAAGAGTGTTTTTCAAAAATTATAAAATAATGTAAAAGGACTTTTACTTCTTCGTCGTTAATGTTGTATAAGAATTTTGTTAGCGGTATTTGTTCATGTGAAATTTGCTTATGAAACACTAGATGGCATTCATTAACACTTCCGTATTAGCGTCCATTAAACAACTTCGAATTTCCCAAAAATTTCCCACTCAACCACCGAGGAACTCTTTTCCTGTTTTAATAACATCCTTTTCTCATTCTCTTTATATATAACTCATCATAGAGGTTAGACCTAATTTTCCAATAAATTGTTATTTTCCAATCGAAATCTACTCGTTTTAATTGAACTAGATTTTTTTCTTCCCGAACCGCACTCCAACAGTTTTTTTTTTAAAGAAGGTGTAGTATCTACTGTATTATTGAATATTAGTAAAGAGTTACAATTTATCATGTCAATAAATTAATTTGTTTTTTCGTATTATTAATTCGAACTCTGAACAAAAAAAATATTGTTTATATTTCAATATACAATAGTAGGTATTCCATAATTTCAAAAAACTCTCCGAAGGTAACTCTACAAATCAAGATTGATTGAAATCGCTCCAACGCATAGGTTCAACCTTGCTTATACAAACAAACAGGTATAAATATAAAAAGTAATAAATACTATTACTTTGTCTTCTTTATCATTATATCTTTCTGTAATGTTTGATTGTTTTCGATTCTAAAAATAAAAATACAAGTAAAACATTAATAATGAAATCAATGAACCACACGATGCTCTGAACAAAATTTAAAAAAAAAAGAGTTATTTTGCGGTTGCCTTAAATAATTAATAAATGGAATTTAATTGTTGTCATCGTGGTATATACACAACACGAATTTATAATATGATTTTTATATAAATTCATCCAACCCTTAACCACTGAGAGAAATATTTTTAAAATTAATTACTCAATTAATTCCATTAAAAATAGCCCCATTAAAAAATATCCTTTCTTTTGAGCTCAGTATAAATATTACTAATAGGTTGGACGATGGCATGGCAACGATAGAGTGATAATTGGCAATGACAATAATTAAATAATGAATGGTGTTTTTCAATATTCTTGATGTTCCCCTATTCAATTTGCAATATGATGATGAATAAATTTTTAATAGTCTTGCTGTGGGAGTTGCATTACGTCCAATTATCACAAACGACAACACAAACTCTTCCGAAATTAATTTCAACTTTTCAAACAAACATGTTGACAAAAATTTGAATGCAAACAAAAAGTTAATAAAAATTATATGTACGACTGTGTTGCTTTTGCATGTTTTTTTTTTTGCCTTCCAACCCTGCTTCATGATGTTGTCGGATGGCTCTGTTTTGAAGAAAGGTTTATCGGACAAACAAATATTAATTTTTTATCGGTAGCAAATATGATATTCTTTTTTTCCCTTCTTGCTTATAATTTTTGATTGCAGGTATAACACTTTTCGATTTAGTTTTTTTTTTTCAAATAAAAAAAAAATTGTTCCTTTAAAAAAAATATAAACATTTAAACGCAATTATTCCTGACGTGTAATTCCATGACATATTCACAATCGAAAAGTTTTTTTTGCTATAGACATTCTTTATAGTTATTTAAGACACAGCGTTTTTCCAATATGTCCAATATCATTCCATCATCCCAGCATTTTATTGTTCTAAAAGACTAGCGAACCATATCCATATTGAAGAATTTAAAAATCTTTCAAAAGCTTTATACTCCAACTATGTTAACGAAATGGGAATCTCTTTAAAACAGGACCCTTAAAGCTTTTGGCATTTTGTTCACTCGAAGAAAAATTCGGATGGCTTTCCAGCAAGTTTTATATATGAAAACTCTTCGGTACAAAATCCCAGTGATATTTGCAGTGCGTTTGCAAATAATTTTTCAAACTCCTTTGTTGATACTCATGTAAATGTTGATAAAGATTTTTTAATAAAAAATGAAAAAGGGATAATTAATAATTGACCTAAGCAGGTCAAATTTGGGAAAAAAAGTGTTTTTCTTGGAAAAAAATACTTCTAGTTTTTCTTAATTTCTCAAAAACAAAGATACATTTTGGCATCCAGTTTTCTGTTTTTGACTAAAAATTAATAAGAGCATTGAATTTTGAAAATAAAAATAATAGTTAATTACATAAAATTTTGAAAAAAATTAGTTTAAAAATTTTTGTTTTAGTTTTTTTTTTTCAAAATTTTGAGTTTGGAAATAATTTTTTTTTAAATTTTTTTGAATTTGTTCACTTAAACAACCTAATTTAAAAATTAAATAAAAGAGTAGTTTTCTGGCTTTCCAAAAAAAATATAACAAGGCTTTTTGTATGATTCACCGTTGTTTTTAAATAATTTTTTTTTCTGATTTAAGTCAATGTTTTAGAAAATTGCCCCTCCCGCCTAAACGCGGGGAAATAGACCCCCCTCCCATACGATTTTTTACTTGTCTTAATCCCACCTACACGCTCAAGCTTTTTGGTGCACCTTATACCAATCACCCTATGTATGTTTTCATGCTTTTATGTGCGTGTGGATTTGTTTTTGTTGCATTGTGCTTACTAACAACTAACACCTGCACTAAGTGATGAGCCAGTGGGACACATTATATGTGTTGGCAAATCTTCTTTCTTCTGCTGATGCTTGCTTTAAGCTCCATTTGAATAAGATCTGATAGTTTAAAAAAAAAAGTATGTATCCAATCATATAATACAATTGAATAGGTTTTCTATTGCACTATGGAACCCTATTGTATGTAGAAGGGACTTATTTATACTCATTACGCAAGTAAAGTATTGAATTACAATAAAGAAGAACTGATTTAGTAAACAAAATTAACTGTTGTTGCTAAATGGGTTGACTTGTTTTAGCTACTTTATTTTTGACGTGCATTTATTATATACATTTAATCAAAAAACATACATGTATCGATGATAATCAAATACAAAAGAACAAATATTTATTCTGTAGAATATTAAAATTACTCCTTTCAATCATGAAAGAAGAAAAAATAAATCAACATTTTTGTTCGATTTACACAAATACATGGTTATGAATAAATGAAGTTGTTTGTGTTCTTCCTTAGCGAAAAATTATGTGATATCGATGTGTTCTTGATGATGGCTTCTTACATCAACATCGCTATTCAATTTCCATCTGTAATTAGATTCGTTTTAAAGTCAACAAATGATATTGATTGTATGAAAACGAAATTAGAAAATTCTGCATATATGCAATAGAATATATACCTTGCATCGCCGACATTCATCAGCAATATATTGACGCTATCAAGTGTACTTCTGACTTCTGATTGCAGCCAAGAATTTCTTTACACATTATTGTATTGAAAAGTACATACCTATCTACAGGAGTATCGCTTCAGTAAGATTTTTTATTTTTGTATTCCATGAAATTGATAATAGATTGGAAAACATAACTAAGCTGTGAAGGGTGTTATTTTATTTATGATTCTACATACTGCAGGCTGCGTAGCTTGCGCTCCATAATTCAATTTACATTGAGAAATGGCTAAATTAAACAAGCTAAATTTTTGCTTTTTTAATTATTAAAAAATAATGTTACCATACCAGTACAAGACAATAGTTATTTTTCCAGATAAAATTATTGACCAATTGTAGGTTAGGTTAGGTTAGGTTAGGTTTATGTGGCTGTCAGGAAGACTACTGACACACTTAAACCACAGATAGGTCCGTTGTGATACCACGAATGAGCGAGGGAGTATTTCTTTAATTAAACCAGTTGGAGCTTCTTATGAAGCGGTGTAAAGATAGAATATCAACGTTTGACATATCGCTTGGATCGTCGAAAAAGAGATTACCCTGGTGTAATTTACGTCTTTGGGAGAGAGCTGGGCATGAACAGAGAAGATGGGTGATAGTCTCCTCCTCCTCCTCGTCCATGCAGCTTCTGCAAAAATCATTAGAGAATACGCCAAGTCTTATGGCGTGTCTTCCTATGAGGCAGTGTCCGGTTATGACACCAATTACGGAGCTAAGATGTAATCTGCTCATAGATAGCAGACATTTAGTACGTTTCTGATCTAATTTTGGCCAGATTTGCTTTGTCGCTACGCAGGTAGTAGTGTTTGTCCATCTTAAATTTGCTTTCTCTATGGCATTTAGTTTTAGCATGAGTTTGCTTGTAGCGATAGGTATACCAATATTCACCTTGTTAGGTAAAATCGGCAATAGGGTTCCATTTCTGGCGAGTTCATCGGCTTTGCAGTTTCCTTCAATGTCTCTGTGTCCCGGCACCCAGAAAAGGTGAATGTTGAACTGTTCTGCCATCTCCATGAGAGATGATCGACAGTCGCGGGCAGTTATTGAGTTTGTGGAAACAGCACTGATTGATTTAAGGGCTGCCTGACTGTCTGAAAATATACGGATATCCGATACAGATATCACGTTTTCCCTTAACCAGGATAATACCTCTTTGATCGCCAGAATTTCCGCTTGGAACACACTACAATGGTCAGGTAGACGGAATGAGAGACTTACATTTAGTCTGTCTGAGTACACGCCACCACCAACCCCATCTTTAGTTTTTGAGCCATTAGTGTAAAAATGAACTGATTCATTGACCAATTGTAAGAAGATAAGATCAAATTTTTTTTTCTTCGGCTTTTAGGTCATGATGAGTTTATAAATGAAACAAATATGTTGCCATTTACTTTTTCCGACCTTTCGGCAGGGGTTGCTACCTTCTTTAGGGGAACTTTATTATGAAACATAAAAAACAGAATATATAACACTTGTATTATGACAACTCAAAATAAAAACTTACGTTATATAAAAAAAAAATTGTTACGTAGATAAAATTATTGAAATTACTTTTGAAATAAATAAATTAAAAATTTATGCATTTCAAAATGAAGTTCAGTCTTTTGTAAACAAAACAAAAATTGACATTTAGTCAGCAGAGACAAGTGAGCAATATGGAGCCGATATGTTTGGTTGTCAATTTTCCGATTCATGTTATTACTGTTGTTAATGATGTGCAAAATTTCCAGTGTATATTGTTTTGATGCGTGCCGTTCAGTCTGTAGAACCTTCATGTCGTCAAAATCTGGAAAGTGGCCACTTTTAATTGAATAACTGGCAAAAGCTGTTTTACCAGGGTTGTTGGATTTAATGTCTGATTTATGGTTCGACATGCGTTGGCGAAGAAACTGTTTAGTGGTACCAATATAACACAAATCGCAGGGGTCATCCGGTTTTTCCTTTACAGTTAATTTTATATATTACATCCGTTGCATTATCCTTGTCTGGTTTAACTTTTAGCTTACCAAAAAGATGACCTAAAGTTTTGTTCGACTTATAAGCTAAAAGTACGTCTTTGAATTTACTGACAACAAGTTTTTTGAATTTTTTTAGTTAGACTAGCTACATAAATGACACTTTTATAGAAGCCAACAGGAAAATCAGCTTTTGAGGCTTGAGAAACTTTATTTTCCTGCCTTTGTATGAGGCTTCTCATAACAGAAGAAGGGAACCCCTTGTTCTGCAGAATTTTCATAATTTTAGTTTCGTTGGTGTTATGACTACTTACTGGATGACATTAAGTATAAAAGTTATTGTTATTCAATATAGGTACTTATATATTTTTTTATTTTTTTTTTATTTATAGTTAATGTATAACCATTCGGTATCATTTATCTAATAAAAAATATTCTCAGCTTCTTTTTCATGTTATTATATATAGATAATTATATTTTAACTAAAACTTAAATAATTAAATAACAATTTTAAATTCATTCGAAACCACTAAGATAGTACTTCGCTGAAATCTATTGTGGTCATCATTAGTTGGAATTATGTACCATTCTATTATATTCAACTGAAATAGATACTATGGGTATTTTGAAACCTTTTCTGCTAAATTATGGAAACTAATCGTACTACTTTTCTGCACAAATCCCAACCATTCATTCCCCTCTGTGCCATTTTCAAATTTCAAAACAATTTCACTTTTCGTTTCGAGCTATTCTGAATTCATTTATGTCACTGATGTTAATAATTATCCTTTTTCCTATTATCCCACAAACTAGCATCCTATGAGTATATAAAACCAACAATCTGTAACTAACACTGTATATAGATATACGTATACTATTTATATGAGCGAAATGTCTGTATAAGAGTGGAAAAAGCGTTTTTGGTATTTCTAGATTAGTTTGGTGGAAAATAATCTTTTGTCTTAAATTCTTTCCTGCATAATTTTCTAGATAAAAATCTACACTTACTAAGCCATAATCGTTAAGTGCATTCAATTTTAATTATCCTCATAGATTTTCAAATTAAAAAATTAAAAAAGTGAATCCTGTTTTCCATTCCATTAAAAAAAATCATTTCTTTTTTTTTTATTTTCACAGATTCAAATTTTGTGCTGGGAAATGCTCAAGCAAATGGCAATCCAATCGTTTATTGTTCGGATGGCTTCGTGGAGCTAACAGGATATTCCCGGGCCCAAATAATGCAAAAAGGTAATGCCAGAATCCAATTTAATTTTTTTTTGTAAGCTTTGTCATTTCTAGCAATTTGTTTTTTTTTTCTTTGACTACCTGGTGAAACTTTTTTTTATCTGTTGTTCTTTGGTTTTTTATCTTAACAAAAAAAAAAAAAATGAAATTCTAAAATTTAATTTCAGGATGTTCTTGCCATTTTCTATACGGGCCCGAAACAAAAGAGGAACATAAATTACAAATTGAGAAAAGTCTGAGCAATAAAATGGAACTTAAGTTGGAAGTTATTTTTTACAAAAAAGATGGTAAGTAAGTTGGTGATGGTTTGAGATGCTGATAGGGGGATAATAAGGGTTGGTTTTTGGTATCAATGTATTCATTTCATAGGTATATATATATGTATTTACATAAAGGTATGCTGAAGTTAAACCCAAAATCGACAAAAGCGATTAATGATCTGATGAAAAACGTGACTTCTAAAAAAAGTGTCACAAGAATGTTGTATAAGTTGTTAATGCAACAAAATGAAGATTGGTTTCAAGGAAAAGGCATCATTCTTAAAAAGATACAGTATTATATCATCTGTTATGTACTTTGATTTGTTTCCCTTGTCAGTCATCAGTCTGACTTGGAAAACGATTGACACGAGCAGATAAGGTTTCGGTGATGTTATATATGGCCATGACTTGATGAATCATTAATTAACATCTACTCCTTAGAACCTGAAAGTATGAGGAGTTATTTCTATCTTTATAGGCTAATGAAAATGGTACTTGTCCAATAAGTAAATATATTCAGACGTATAATTAAGCAATTAAGCAAATTGAGTAGAGTGGAGGTGCTCTATGGAAATAAACTTCCATCAGAACATCTGCTGAATGTTTTACGTGGGAAGGTATCCTTAAAGGGAAAATTATTTTTGTTGTATGAGGTTTTGACGTCAAATAAAAAAAAACCAAGATTTTTTTTTGTCATTAAAATATTCATCGTTTTTACTCAGAATTTTATGTAATACAAAACGCTTTTCTTAGTAATTTGTTTACAAAAAAAATATGAAATTCTGAAAATAAAATGTCATTAGATACTTATTTTTTCTTAGAATTCAACTTCACTTTACTTTTTATATTACCATCTGGATCATAGTGGTAAGCTCCAATTTTAAGCTACTTAAGCTTTTGCATTTACTATTTTAATTCCTCTTATTTTTTCCCTAGTTGCAAATAAAAATATGTAACTACAATAGATATTATTTGAAAACACATTTTCCATGTAAATTGCAAATACATAGCTTATTTGTAAGCTGATTAGATTAGTCGCAAGAAAAAAATAGACATTAAATTGAATCAGGCTCGTACGCAAGAATTGATCATGGGAAGGGGAGGTGGGGGTGCTTGCATGTTTTTTTATGGTAAATTAATTAAAAACGAGATGAAAGTATTGGCTGATACCGAGGGGTTTGCCACGAATGAAATCACCTGACCACTTATACTTGCAATCAGTTGAAATCACCTTGAAATCAGGTGCAATCACTATTTCAAATGATGAAATAAAAAAAAAATTTGGTTACGATTTTAAATGATTTTTTGCAATTATCAAAAATATTTGAAATCACTTTAAGTATTTTGTGCAATCATGAAAACACTTGAAATCAGTAAATTTATTTGAAATAAACGCAATCACAAGATTTTAAAATCAAAAATACTGCTTGAAATCATCAGAAATCATATGAAGTCATTTGAAATATTGCAATCATTGAACCACTAAACTGGCTATAGTGACAAACCCCTCGGCTGATACTGTTTATCAGAAAAAGTCTAGAACCCTATCCAGATAAGATATGAGATTTGTGTAAATAATAACAGAATAGAGAAAACATTTATTATCACTGACCTACATACAACCCTGAAACAAAGAATAAATCGACTGGTAGATGTAATGTACCAGAATGAGTTCCATTCATACCTTTATTCAAATTATATTAAATTGTCATAGCATTATTTTTGGTATAAATTATTCATTTAAATCAAAATATCTTTTAATTCTCATCTTATTTGAATTTTGTGCCAATCTTATATTTTCTTTTCTGTTTGAACAAAGAATATGTTTAAAATAAATGGTCCTCTTCATTCATGCAAACGCCTTTAATCTTGATTCCCTTAAATCTTACCTTTATAATACTGTTATACAGTTTAAGTATCGTCATCGTCCCCTCATTAAATCAAAATGTTCCTTCCTGACCTATTTGCCCACACAGACAAACCCCTCTATGCAAACACTTCGTGGACCATAATAACGAATCGAAAGACCTTCAGAAGCTAATTCTGGGAACGTGCCTTCTTGCAAGTAAATCCAACAATCGAATAAAAACAAAAAAAAAAAACTTTTTGATCCATTTCATCCATCCAGGACTTTTTCGCCTAATAAAGTTTATTATCCCGATAGAAGGTTGATTGGAAGAAAAACCCCTTTAGGGATATTTGAAAAAACATCCAACCGTTGACATTGTTTATGATGGTGCTTAGGCAAGGTGTATTTTCGCACTAACCTTCCTCTCCTCTGCTCGCCACTCCATTAATACACAACGGTTTTATGGTCGTTTTATTATACAGGGAATGGATTTTTTTTGTTATTATTATGTGGTAATGTATTGGCGTAGTATACCTTTGTGAATTTATTGCGCTAAAAGATGCAGATGCCGATGTATTTTAAATTTTATAGCATCACGTCAAATAATCGAAATTGAAAAGAATTTATTACGTTGGCCCATCGTATATATATACTTAGTTGGTATATCACTGGGGATTTTAGAATTTTTTTTAAATTTATAACCATATCGTAAAGATACATCAAGGAGCCTTTAACTTAAGTGGAATAATATAAAGGGTGTTCCCGAATTTTAATGCCATGAAAAATGATTATTGAACATGTTTTCAAAACATAACCTCAAAAATCCAGTCAATGTGTGAAAAAAAACGTGAGAAAAATTGCAACAAAAGCTTTTTAAATTATTTTTTAAGCATATTTTAATGAGATGAAATCCGTGAATCATCCAGAAGTATTTGTTTTTGAAATTGTAAATCTTAAGGTCTTAAATTGCTGCTTAAATTTTCGTAGCTTTCACCATTGAGTTTATACACATAGAGGAATCAAGATGGTTTCAAACTCACCGAAGTAGATGTCGCTAAATATGAACATATCGAGTATTTATTGTTGCAATAATTCTCTGTAACCAAAAACATTCAAACAGAACCGAACTATAAATTCTTCTGCATACATTTGTATTTGTTTTTCTTGCCTTTTAACTCAAGAATAATTGCTACAAGAGTAAAAAAAAAACAAGTCGATAGTAACGACATCTCACGAGCAAAGTTTGAAACCCACACCAGTGTTGCCGATTGAAAAAAAAAATCATGATTTTTTTCATGAGATTACAAAAAAAATCATGAGATTGCTTGTTCTTCGTTAAGCACACAAAAATGATTGCAAACTTATGAATCACACAAATTAACAAATTTTTAAGTAAATAAAATGTTCTAATAGGGTTCAATTTCAGTTTATTTAGCTTCAAAATTAGTACAAAAGTCAAATAAACTATGTATATATAATATTATATATACCTAGACATCAATATAAAATAATAAAAATGGGTTTACTGATTGTAAACTAGGCTTTCTAGGCGTTTAACACCCATACTTGTTTTTAAATCCACCTTGCAAATCTTGCAGTGTGTGAATTTTTTACCTAAAGACAATTTTGGTGACTTACATGTTGGCTTCCATTTAAATTTAAACTCCTACCTTTTTCACTTCTTTGAATCCATTTATTACAAAAAGAAAGTTCTTCCCACTTTTTTGTATAAATTTGTTCGTACCTCGGTTTCTTTTTTGGGGTAGTCAAATCGTCGTCTTCTATTTCAACCGCTACGGTCTCTGGAATAGATAACGTTATCGTAGGGGATGGTGAAGCTTGTAACAAACATTCTGCATCTGCAGCCCCAGTGACGTTGCTGCTTGGTCCAAGAGCAGATTCAAGATCTTCGGAAATTCTAGCGCCAGCGCTTGATGTTTACTTCTGTTCCTCATTTTTTTTAGGACTGTTCCCAGATTTTGGGATTTCCGATATATTTTTGTTCTTTTTAATAAGAAATTTTCGCATTTTATTTTGACAAACTGAATCCCAATCTCAAATCAAAACGAAAGAACAACACATAAAAATAACTGTAAACGGTTGTTTTTTTTTTGTATTTCAAATATTTAATTTCTTGTTTTTTATAAGAAAAAATAAAAAATCATGAGATTTTCAATGAATTCATGATTTCATGAGATAAGGGTGAAAAATCATGAAAATCATGATAAATCATGAGATTCGGCAACACTGACCCACACATGATTTATCTATGTGTATAAAAATTTAAGTCGTTATCTTCCACTAACATAGTATATGCACCTTGATACTTTAAGATGGCAAATGACTGTAGCGATAAGTTGAATGTCCCACAGCTACTTGATTATGGAGAGGATTTCAACCACGGGTAGCATATAAGTGCAATACCAAAGATCATTCCTGTGTTAGCTGTTATCAAGGTCCATACAACACTGTTTGTTGAAACTCCTAGCAGAGTTTACTCTTTCCTGAAAAAGATTGGAAGTGACAAAAACGTTTCAAAGTTTTATGTATTTTACTTGTTTTTTCACATACGCAAGTTGGGTCAAGGAAAAAAAAAATAATATGGAAAAGGGGCATCACCTACGCCTCATTTTTTTTAGAGTGACATTTACAAAAACTTTTTTTTAATTTCTCTGCCAGAATATTTATTTTTTTAAGAATTTCGCACTTTTTTTTATTCACTTCACGAATTTTGAGCAATTTTGGCTGTAAATTGAAAACAAAATTTTTCTGGTTATTTCTGATTTTTCCAAAACATACAAGAAGACATTTGAATATCCGGTTTTCTGTTTTAAACTTAAAATTAATCAGAGAATTACATTTTGGAAACAAAAAAAAATACTGCTTATAGTTTAAAAAAATAATGTTATTAACTTTTTTCAAGTTTTTTGTTATTTTTTTCAAAAACTAAAAAAACTGTTAACCAAAAAAATAAAAGAAGAGATTTCTTGCTTCTCAAAAAAGTATCACATGATCTTGTAAGATGTTTTCGAGTTTTTTTTTTACATATAATATTTTTCTTAGAAAAATTTCCCTCCTGGAAAAATGAGGGGTAGCAGGTGCCTCTTTCGCATACTAATTTTTTTTTGATTCAATTTGCGTTTGTAGAAAAATTGGTCCAAGCAAATGTTGGAAGACTCGCGTCAGAAAAGTTGAGCCGCGCCGGTGTATTGAGCGAAGAGGTTGCTTAAACCGTAGTTGTTGAGTCCAGCTTATATTACTCGGGAATCTTTAGAATCTTGAAGAACATTTATTTGTCTATCAGGATACGTATTTTTAGGAAATTCGCATTTTTTGCTTATATTTTCGCTTATTTTCCTGGACTATTATAATATATGTATCTATAAGTATATTGTGGACAAATCAAAAGTTTTTATAACTAGGCCGCCATGAAGACAAAAAAAAACAATAAAAGATAAAATATAGGAAATTTTGTAAAGTTTTATTTATTTCTTAACTGTTTTGATCTTAAATTATAGTATGAAAAGAGATAGCTTTTAAAAAAAGTTTTCGATGATCAAAATTCAGTTGTTTGATAATTTCTTGGAAACTAGGAACTTTTTAAAACAAATGCTTTTGTCAAAATTGTAGCTCAAATTATTATAAAGGGTTGACTCTTTTTGTCGTACAAGCAATCAATATCGGGAAAAATTTATGAATTTTTTTTTAAATAAGTTTTTTCTTAACAGTACGCACTTTTTGACATATTTGTCGGTTTTTGTTTTTTATTTGTGTGGTTTTACCATATTAGTCCTAAATCCACAGTGTTGCGCAAGCTATATATGGGATAACTATAATTGTATTTCTTTAAATCATGTATCATAGTATTTTAATATGTGTGTCTGAAGGTACAAAATTATTTATTAAATTAAATAAAAAATAATAAAATAGTTTTTTCAAAGTATGATAAATTAAGTTCGTAACACCCTGCGACGTCTTCGCTAACAATGTATTTTTTTTTTCTTCAAAATAAAATAAATATATTTTAAAGACTTATAATAAAACAGGATTTTCTGTGACATATATATAAAGTCATGATAAAGAAAATGAGAATTCATACAAATTACCATCAATTTTTTCAAGGAATGATAATAAAAATATTTTTTGCTTCCAGATGCATTGTTATGAGAATAATTTATAAAATCAAAATTAATAACCTAATTTAGCGTTCTTTTTTGTGTATTTTTTTTAATATAATTTTTTTTTTCTTCTTTAATAGGATCACCATTTTGGTGTCTTTTTGATATTGTTCCAATAAAAAATGAGAAACGTGATGTTGTGCTTTTTTTGGCATCCCACAAGGATATCACTCATACAAAAATGCTGGAGATGAATACAACTGATGAATGTGATAGCGGTAAGTCGATGAGGATTTTGTTGCCAACCTATAAATCGTTTTTAATAATCTTTTATTTCTCAATTAATATTTTACGACATTTTTTTTTTTGTTGGCTTGAAATAATTTATTTCTTTTTTAATGGATTGCTTTTAAGATCTCCTGTTTGTTTTAATATTGTTCGTGCATTTGGTGTTAATGTTTTGTTATTGTTTGTACTGTATTTTTTTTTGTTTATGGATATTCTGGTAATGATTTGAATAATTAAAGTGGAGTTTCTTAAATAACTGGTGTGAACTAAGCGGCGTTTTTTCGATCAATCAAATAGGTTTATAGAGTTCTGGGAGTATCTGCAATAGATCCAGAGTTCCTCATCCCAATTTTTAATAGTTGTGCCGAAAATTCACATAAATTTCACGTTTTAAGTTTGCATTAAAAATAAATATATTAGTTTTGTGAATGAACAATGTTGAATACTGTTCTGACAATTTTTACTATAAATTTATGACATTTTGAATTACGAAAGCACTGCCAGCCAACAACTATATATATTTTTTGTTTTTTTTGAAATAAAGCAGTGACCGCACTATAGATTTAAAAACTGTTTCAAAAATCAATAGTAAACGAAAGAAGATTATATATCAATTGAACTCTTTAAGCATTCTTTCTGTCTATTATTTTTTATTTCAAATGATAGCTGTCCTTACATTTAAAAGATGATTTTAAAATTGGACTTTAGTTTGTTGGTCCTTTTAGATAGATAGATAGATAGATATATTCTTTATTGTTTTTATAAAACAACAATCTTGCTTTTATAATGATTAAAAAAGAAATACAAGCATGGAAAAATGCCGTATGCCGTTGGTCCTTTTAAAAGTGTTTGGTGCAATTGAAAAATTAATTGTTTTTCAGTTACGTTTTAAACTAATTATCTTAAGAATATCCAGATTGCGAATTTAGCTAGAACTATGTATTTGAACAAATTTTCAAATACTATACAAATTTATAATGTACATTTTAAATTTTCCTGAATGTGAGAAAATATAGCAATAGGCGTTATTGCTAAGCATGTATATATGTAGTTTAAAGATGAATATAAGAATTAAAAAAAAAAATACTTCCCATTCCTTCGATTTCTTAACAATTTATAGCTTGGTTGGCAAAAGGGTTCACCTTCGCATATTATTCTCTTTTAAGCATCACGATGAAATGAAAATGAACACATTTAACTAGTTTTTAGAGAATACAATTTTATTCTTGTCGTTTTGTTTGTTAAAAAAAAAATTATATTGTTCATGCAAACCTCAATCTGGCAATGCCATACTGATTAAGAAATGTGTTCCGTCAAAACAGAGCTGTCATAATTCCAGATACATTTAAGTTGGAATAAAAAACAAAAACTGTTCAAAATAGTCGTGTTTTGTTGGGAGTTTTTAGTTAGGCAGCACTGGAAAGAACCAATAAAACGCTGTATTCAAATTTGGTGTTCTTGACAATATGCCAAGCCGAAGTTTCAAATAATTTTATGGATGTGTCTGCAAAGTATGGCTATTTATCTTCCACTACAAAGAAATAAAAACTGGATAAATAATCATTATTTAGTTTGAATACTAAACTAAATTCAAAATTATATATTATTTAAAAATATATTATTTAAAAAATCTGCTTTAATCAATTTTTATTTGTTTTTAGGCGAAAAGTTCAAAATCATCAAAACTTTTTTGCATCTTTCGTAGGTTAAAAGCTTCTTACTTCTTCCGCAAAACGATATGCCCTAAAAGAAAACACAATGAACACAACCATTAATAATCATTGTAAATGGAGTCCATGTCTAAAGCTGTCATAGGTGCCACCAACCTTTAAGCAAAAAATGTATTTCGCGCCAAAAATTTCCAGGCATTCCAAGATTTTACCTTCACTTTTATGTTCACTTTAATTACTGACCAATTTATTGCCACTTTTCGTATCCCATACAAAATTTTGCTAAAGTGACTAAACACGCCTATGTATATGTATTTTCAACTAGATTGAAACAATGTTGATAATGGGCCTTACCTACATATATAGGTATATATGTATGTGCAGCTAAAAGATTGGTAAGTTCGTTACCGATTTCACGTCCTGCAATCCCAAATCCATCCAGCGGCATTCTTCATAATTTTATAGGTACAATTAATTTATTTTATTTAAACTCTTCATTTCGAAATCATTATCGCTACAGTGATCATTGTCACAAAACCCAAAAATCATATAAACAGCAATTACACCAACATTTCATCGTATTTCATAGTCTTGCAAAGTTCCTGGTAGGTATACCTACCTTTTCAAAGGAAGCCCCTTTGCTATACCTTTCCTTTAATATAAGAACAAAAAAAATTACAGTAAAACCAACAAATAGTGAACCTTCTCACTACACCGCATATATGCACGTAATTGGATGTAATTTAAGAAGCTTTACTCACTCACATCTCCTTGCGATAAACATTTTCGAGGTTATATGGTAGCACTACAGTTGGGATACATAAAATGTTTTGGAAAAAAAAAATGAGGAAAATACTCAAAGCGGAAGATCTTTTTTCTTTCAAAATTAAGTAAACCACCAGAAAAGCAATTTTAAACTGAGAAGGTGTTCCGGGAAGATATTCTTTTGTACCCGAAAATAGGAAGACAACATCTCGCGGATTTCAAGCATCCCCACTATATTGTTATGGCTGCCATCATGTTTATTAGTTTTTGGTTAAAAGAAATTGTTAAGATCTTCTTTATTGTTATTATGTTTGCCATGGAACCTCTTCAGGAGTCTATATTACATACGAAGAACCATTTATGTGTGTTGAAGTATGAAGTTAAAAGATGTGAAGTGGTGCCTAAGGACTGGAAAAGTTGATGGAAGTGGTTATTATCTAAGATGTATTACCTGAAAGCGTTCATTTAACTGAAGATATTATGTACATTATATGAAGTAAGATATAATGCTGATTATGGAAGGCAAATACAACACACAATATGTCCTTGAATACTTTTTTATTTACACAGTATTTTGAATGTTGATTTTTTAGTAGGTATGTTATATTTAAAAATTCAATACGCTCGTAATAAACGTGTTTCAGTAAAATTGCAAAAATAAACATCGAAAACGGCATCAGAAGTTGATGTGGCTCTTATGGACTTTCAAAAAGAAAAAAACACACTATCAAAATATACAGAAAAAAATAAATGGGATGCGTTCATAGAATATACATGATTTGTCTATTGCGTTATGAATTTACTCGAGAACACACTCGTTTTGGATTTTATTAGAGTTTTCTACTTTCTACTCCATATTGACAAATTAAGCTCGTATCAAAGGATAAAATGTTAAAGATTGACTTATTGATTTGCGATGACAGCTTGTACTGAATTTTTCACAAACACCAACATTTGATTCGTTTGAAAAAGGGCTTGTTTCACAGTCTCTGAGTAAGTTGCAAGTAAAATACTCAGCAGTTATATTCGATGTTTGCTATGTTTATTGTTTTGTTGTTTTCTGTCAAAAAAAAGTTCTCAATAGCTTAATTGAAACTTACTTAGGGCCAGTTGTACAATCGTGGTTCAATGTGGTTTAAATTTTTAAACCACTGATTTCCATAGCTAATCTGTCAAAATCGGTGGGTTAAAAACTTGAACCATGATTGTACAACTTGTCCTTAGATATTGTGAAACAAGCTCTAAGTAAAACCAAAAAAGCTAAAATACAAAAGTGATTGATAAACTAAAAAAAAAAATAAAAGGAACGACAACGACGGTGTTGCACAAACTTGCTCTTACAGTAAGTTTTGTGTTGACGACTGAAAAATTAATTTAAACTGTTAAATAACAAAAAAAGATTTTAAGTACATACTCTAGCCATATTTCCAAAAATCAATAAAAAAAATATGTACAAGAGCGGACGTTAATAATAAGTATATTGAAAAGAAAGAGTTGTCCTTTAATTTACTAAACGGATTAAAGATTGAAAAAAGGTAAAATCGGTAATAAATCACCCTCTTACGATACCTACATACAGATTTTCTGTTTTAAATTATTTTTATTTTCAAAAAATTCTTTTCAAAAAAAACATATTTGGAATAAAAAAATATTTGTGTAAAAGTTATCATTATCACCATCGGCAACAATTCAATCACATAAAACTTTATCAAAATTAATATCTAGAATTTTTTCGAGAAAAATAAAACTAGGTATCGGTTTTGGAGAATTTTTTTTGTCAAAAATATTTTAATGCAGTAGTGTTAAGATATTGAATTTTCATCAAAATTGGTGCAGCCGTTGAAAATGCAGTTAATTAGCTGATTCTGAAAAAAAAATCCAATGAAAAACATCATATACCATTGGCAATTAATCTCTTACATAAAATTTTTGTATTTTTTTTTTCTTAGAAAATTAGAATTATGTAGAGTAAGAGATTCGTATATTGACCACTCGGGTAATTTGGACGACCACCTTTCCTCGGCAGATACAAAAATGTACAATCGAAATGAAAAGTGCTTAGATTTTTCAGCGCACTTCTAAAACCAAACTCAGTTAAATTTCATTCGTATCTGAGAACGCGTTTATGAGTTGTGTTTAATTTATTAAAATTTATGTTGCCTATATATTATTCATCAACCATCAAATTAAAGTTTCCTTTGTTTTGTTAGAGTAAGGCAATTAGTTTGGGTCAATGATTTTTTAAACACCACTATTAAATGTTAAATATGTTATTTGCAGCTAAAAGAATTTATTCGCGAGCATAGTTTTCTAGAAAAATATTATTTCTGCAAAACCATGTGATGAGGCTTACCACTTAGGTAAGGGTATTTTGTATTGAAAATTTCACATCATGTAAAATGGACTGGTGGTCCGAATAAAACCCTCCTCAGCTGATCAAGTAAATTTTTTCTAAAGGTCCATAATATTACCTTCCATTTTTTCAAAGTCGTATTTTTGAGTTATCCTAGTATTTTATTTTTGTATTTATATTGGATTCATGTTTTTTTGAGGAAGAATTAATAAAAACTAACCAGCCTTAGTTTTAAAATAAACTGCCATGTTAAAGTGTAGATAATATATGTTTTGTTTTAATTAATAATTCGCCGCCCATCGGTATTTCAAAAATAATTTTTTTTTAAAATTTACTTATTTTTAAGCATTTTTTTCAGTATTATTCAGGTTTAGCTATAGTTTTGGAATATCAAATTTAGTAAAAATCGGTGCTCTTGTTTAAAAGATAGTCGGTGTAGGGAAAAACTTTTCTATGGCAGGGCGCAGGTACCGTTAACAATCTGATTCCGAAAAAAATCGTTGAAAGACATCATATTGTCAGGAAATCACTTAAAAATGTATCGACATTTTTTTCAGAGAAAAATGTAATTATAGATATAGGTAACGGTTATATGGTAGGTAGGCACTTTTATTTTTTTTACCTAGTAGGTAAAAAAAAAAAAAATCCGGGGATAGTTCTTAAAATAGTTTGTACTATCTTTAAGTTTGAAGAAATTCGGCCAACCGTTCAGGCTAAAAATCCGGACAGACAGACAGACAAACAGACAGACCGACAGACATAATTATCGGACCTACTTTTTTTCGTTTTCTCTATCATCATAATGTAATGTTTGATTGTGATCTCAAAACTTTTTTTATACGAATGCATAACTTCCCTTATAGTACCCATAAGTCGTTTCGATATTATTTATAAGTCACAAGTTGCTTGATGAAACGAAGTCTTAAATTCAGTTTATCCAATAAAATAAATTAAAACAAATGTTTCCTTTAAATATAAGAAAATCAAGCTAGAAATTTTGTATACATTATAACAAATGAGTAACGCCAAACTTTTTTGCAGACTCAGCTTAAACATCCGATTCCGATAAGAAAAACACAGCACAGCCACACATGTTGCGCTTAATATTGTTAACATGAAAAAATCCCTAACAAAGTGGGTAAATTACAAACACTTTATTTTAATATTCTTCCACGACCCTGAGTTAAGGCATACCATTATGTTCCTTAACATACTTCTTGTAAAAAAAAAACACACATACACAATAATTCCATCCAGTCTAGAGTAACAAAAAAGTTACTCAACCCATTAAAAATTCAAATTGAGTAAAAAAAAAAAATTTGAACCATCTAAGGTTAGACGTTAGGAAGTATAATAAAACATTCAATAAATTCAAAGAAGGATAAATTCAATTCCAAGAATTATGGTCACATAAGGCGGGTTCATATAACCAAAATTTAATCTTCCTGCCATAACTCCTTTTTTACTTTTATTTATGCAAAAGGGTGAGCAAAAGTTTTTGTGTTAACTTGGTGATAATTTGGTTATTATTTCCGGTTTGTGAAAAAGGACATAATAAAATTGCCATCTGAGCTAAGAAATAAAGGACTTCGATGAAGATAGACAGAAATACCAAACGCACACACACTTACAACGAAAAAAAAACTTTCTCCTTTCTAGATTATTGTTGAATTTATTATTTATTTTAATGGAGAAAGTTTTCCATTTACATTCGAAACCGTTATTTATTCCTCTTTTTTGATACAATTTTAATTGGAATTCCTTAAATAAACAGAATGGAAAAGTAAAAAAAAAATCGTTTTTAGGGGTTTTGTATTTGTATTTGTGTATTTCTGCAACTATCAATTGTTGCTAACAGTGAAGAAAAATACTAATTGAACTTATGTTTAAGAAAATGTTTTAAAAGGCTTTATTTGTATGTCGAATATTTATGCGAAATGTTTCGGGAAATGTCAAGCCTTCTTATAGACATTACCAATTCTATGCATGATTTTGATCTTGAACTGACCAGAAATGATGGGATCAGAGATGTACGAATTTCGGAGTTAGGTAAGTAATCAAATATTGCATGATAGAATGATAATGGAATCGGTATCATCCATGCTCAAAATCTGATGACCTCGTGGCTATTTTGAAAAACAGTTACCATTTGATATTTTTGAAACCGGGGATATAATGATAATTTTGTGGAATATTGTCACTGGCTTTAACTCCCAACTGGTTTAATAAGCCCAAGCAAGTTTATTACATATCAAGAGATGCGCGTTAAGTATAGGCGGAGGTTCGAATGAACATAACAGAGAAACCTTACGAGGACTACGGTATCAGAAACATTCCTGTTGAACATATTTCTGTAATGTGTATGTATCTTTGACTGTTATAGTGTTAAACATGCATGTTCCAGCCCTCAAACGAACCTGACACGTCTGCCGATAATTAAACATATATCTATATAATCTGAGAGAAAATGTATAAAAAAATAAAAAAATAAAAATAAAACAAAGTGGCTTAAAACAAGATTTATAACAAAAAAATAGAAATTAGGAAGCAGAAAAAAAAAAATTAAATAAACATAATCTAGAACAAAGAAGGACTTATATGATTTTAGTTTAGCGAAAACGAAATTAATAAAGTAAATAACAATATTTATTCATATTTTTAAGACATAAGTTTGTCTTTATTTTACATTTAATAAATTAGGTTTACCTAAAACAAAACAGAATATGGAAGCAGTTAAAGACTTGAAATATCAACTGGTATCGCGTGCTTTTAGATTAGCTAAAATGAAATTAAATTGAAAAGGGCTTTTAGTGTAGCTAAAACAAAATTAAATCAGATTTAATTTGATTTTAGTATGTACCTAAAATAGATTCACGTACATATGTATTTCTATACTCAACCGAATGTGAGATAAACCGAATAAGCAGCTTCCAACCACTCTCTCCGTTCAGAACACTTAAACACTCCTCTAGCGATATATAACTCTTGTTGAAGTATAGTCGCCGAATTTCTTGTAAGATGGGACAAATTTCCAAAAAGTGGAAGATGTTTTCAATTTGATTCAGATTACACAATGTGCAGTGGGGACCAATATCATTTCTGTGAGACCTATAATTGAGCTCTAGCAATTCTGTGCAATTCTGTGCGAACCTGACACGTAATCTCTACCATTGCTCGGAATTAACTTAAATGGAATGACATTTGGCAGCTAATTTCATGTAGCTGCATTCTAAAGATGAAAAATTGTTCAGTGTGCGTAACTGAAAACAGATATTATGGAAACCCTTTTATCGGAAATAAAAAAATATTTGCAACGGCTACTGATCCAATTAAACGAAACTGTTCCTCTGAGTTCTTGAAAATGATAAGAGACATCGAGTTTTTAGTGCTCACAATTTTCTTCTCCAAACTTATTAGAGTGATCAAATACCTATTTTATTAATGGAGCAAAAGTTATCTTCTTCAAATTTACAAGACAACTGGGATCGTTTAGTAAAGCTGATATATGACATCATGAAAATCGTTGGATGGTCATAAACGGAATATATAATACGGTTAGAGTTGATGACTTTCGAATCAAACTACCACTGAAAGAATATAGAGTATAAGAATTGGAATGGAAAAATACAAACGATTATTCAAGTTAAACAACCAATTTTTCTATAAATTTCTGTAGATTTCTATAAATCTACACGTACGAATGATCAAGGAAATATTCAAGAAATTCAAAATAATATAAAATTTGACTAAGAATTGGGTGAGTTAGACACCTAAAACCTGAGGACACCAACACAATTTTTTGGCAAGAGTTATATATAGCTTTTATATGGCCACTTACGTCAATCATCAGACTCAATTTTTTTTATTAGTGTCGCTCGTCTATTTTACAATCTAATGTTTATTCGAAAAACAAGTTATTGAATTTTTGCCTGGGCAAAATTGGTCATTAGCAGAAATCACCGAAGAATTTACAATTAAAATTGGTTTACACTAAGAAAACGTACCGAGTCAATCTGATATTTGTCCCTATTTGTACATACAAATGTTTACAATTCTTTGAGCCAATGATCAAGGGTATGTTCGAGAATTTCAAAATATGTAATTTTCAAAAATTGAAATTGATATTTCGTAGAAATCACTATAAAATTTACAATCAAAAAGCGTACTGATGTAACTCTCTGATTGAATTACATATCAAAGATTTAATCAGAATTCCATAGAAACTAATTTATGTAAATGAGGTCCAAATGTTCCAAAGGCTATTGATGTGTTCTACAGCTTTGGAATATGAAGACGAATTTAATTTACTTTAATTCAATATATTCAATAGGTTAAATTAGTTATAATTAGTTTAAGTTTTACAATGTGGTCTTTCTTAAAAGCGCGGTCTTCGATTGAATGAATTTGACGTATGTGTCATGTTGACACATTACGATGTTCGCGTTCAGTTGGTCGCGTTCAGACATTACACCTACATATCTGAGTAATTTTTGAAAGCTGCAAATTTAACTTCTATTATTCATCCTTCTACGTTTAAATCTTTCTTCCTTTAGTAATTTGTTTAGAATATTTTATTAGAATTACTGCAACTTTTTTGTTTTAGCAAAAGACAATTTTCTTCTGGAATTGGTTTATTCTTATTGTCTAGTTATTGTCTGATACTATTTAATTGAAGACTCTGAGTTTTCTTTCTGTTGGTACCTGTAGCAATGTTTAATTGTATTTTTTCTATGCATAATACACTATTTTAAAAATGAAAAGGCGCTAAAAATCGATTTATAATAATTTCAGTTCTGCTTTTTATATTTCTTTATCTTTCATTTTTTTGCTTTATTAAACAAAATGTATAAAGACTATTATTTCCTATTAATAATTTAATTTTTTTTCGTTTTTTTTTAATTAATAAATATATATTTAAAATTTTTCAGTGTATATCTTTTTATGTGTGTATTCGTATGTTCTTTAAAATTTTATATCCATCATAATCAAGAAGCACTAATTTTATTCCATCAATGCAAAACAAAAATAATTAAATGTTTTATATTGTAAAGACATGCATAATAAATCAACAGCCATCATAATGTGTCTGATCCGCTTCCAAACCTTTTAACTATGCCTACTTCTCCATTTCAAAGTGTTTGCTCTTACAGCCGCCTTATTAGGAGCCCGTTTTCGTTCAGCATCTGATGCATCAATGCTCGGTGAGACAAATGGTGCAAATAATTTGCAAGTACCCGATGGTTGTAATATGGGACGAAGAAGATCCAGAGCAGTTCTTTATCAGTTATCTGGACATTATAAGCCAGAAAAGGTGAAAACAAAGTTAAAACTTGGAAATGTAAGTTACAAATTCACTCAACCAAAAGTTCAAATGATAACATTTGTTTTTAATTTTAGAATCTTCTTCATTCTACTGAAGCTCCATTTCCTGAATATAAGACGCAGTCATTGAAAAAGTCCAAATTTATTTTGCCACATTATGGAGTTTTTAAGGGATTTTGGGATTGGATAATTTTAGTAGCTACGTTCTATGTAGCGATATTGGTGCCATTTAATGCTGCTTTTGCAAAAGCTGATCGTCAAACGATGGTGTCTGATGTTATTGTTGAGGCTCTTTTTATTGTTGGTAAGTTAAAATGATTGTATTGAACAATTGTATGTGTTTTTAATTTTAACTTAATTTTTAGATATTTTACTTAATTTTCGGACAACTTTTGTATCGAATAAAGGTGAAGTTGTATCTGATTCAAAGTTAATAGCAATCAATTATTTGCGTGGATGGTTTGTTGTTGACTTATTAGCTGCATTGCCATTTGATCATCTATATGCATCTGATTTATATAATGGAGAGGTAAGTCAATTAACCAAAAATGTAACTCTTTACTTCCCATTATACTTTATTAAATGTGATTTTTTCCATTCATTTGAATGAAGAGTTAGATTATTTTGTCAGCGTATTTTTCTTTGTTGATAAAAGGTGTTACCATAAATTTTAAGAAAAATTATACAACCGAGGAAGTTCTATAGTAATTGAATTATTTCTCGGGATGTATTGCATGTGACACCGTTTTGTTGATATCATATATCATTGACATTCCCAAAAAATCGAATATGTTGTAATAGCGAACTCCATTAAAGTAATCGCATTTTTTTTTATAATGGCCCTATGATGGCTTCAGGTGAAAATCAGTCTCAGTTTCCGGTTTTCAGTTTTTAACTTAACTTTTTTTTCAAAATTTTGAGTTTGAATATTAATTAACAAAACGATAAACTTTGAAAAGCTCTATCAGAGACATTCTGGTGCCTTGAAAGAACCCCATACGAACTAGCGCCATAATGGTGTAAGTTCACTTTCAAATGCGAATAAGAGCCATAATCCGATTATGGCTTAAATTCAATTTTAAAATTGAATTAAGACCATATAATGTAAGTTCGTTTTAGAATATGTTCTGATTCTCATTTAAGTATGACAATAAACTCACGAAGCATTAACGAGGTTGGGGAAAGGTACAAAGTCTTGAATGACAAAATCTTGAATTGCAAAAATTTCGAATAGTTATAAAATGAAAATTTTGAATTTCGGTTCAAAACTAAATAAATAATAAATCCAAAAGAAACTTTGCATTTAAACCAAAACTCTCACACCTACAACAAATCCTACAAGATTCCCAGGCAGGAGGGTTGCAAACATATTCCACTGTTTATACGCCATAAACTGAAACTACTTGTTTTAGTTCAATAGTAGTTTTGCATTCGAGATTTGTAATATGGACATGGTATGGCAAAAGCTCACAATCGAATGTGAATTACCACCATATGGCAATAGTGCACATTTCAGTGATGGTTTTAGTTCAAATTTGAAAGTGAATTAAAGTCATATTTGGATTGTGTCTTTAATTCGCATTTGAAAGTGAACTTACACCATTATGACGTTAGTTCGTATGGGGTTCGTTTACGGCACCGAAATTCTAATTTCATATTGTAGCAATTTTTTTCTACTTTAAAATCATTTGAAAATGTACTGTAAAGAGCTATATAGTCTTTGAGGGTTTTAATCCCCAAAATCTGAAAAGTCCCGAATTTTCGTAGATTTTTTTTCGATTTTTGACAAAGTTGCGTTCGGCGTTTGAGGTTACAAGCTTATATTATTCATTGGACCAACATCAAAAAAACAGATCTACCTACCGGATTTGATGCACTATACCCCCAACTTTCAGGCAACATAAGTCATAAAGTCATGGCAAAAATTGCAAAACCCATCAACACCAAATCTCCGTTAAGTGCATTTTTAACTAAAAAACCTGAAATGTGGTTATATTGGACCTAACCAATAATCAAATTTAGACGTGACTAAAATATTCAGGTGGACTATAAATAATTATGCATACCAATAATAGTCAGCTTAACGCTATCGTCGCCTTAAATTTTATAGTTGAGAAACTCATGTTTAAGGGTTTAAGAATATGCCCGCGTTTGTAATGTCAATTGTTAAAATTCAAAGCAAAGAGAGATACAAAAACATTTTATTCTCTTCGGTCTGTGTGTTGATGAATTATTTTTAATTTTTTTGGGCAATAAAAATAAGTACCTTAAATGAAATAATAGGTAAATAATAAATAATAATATAATTTTCTAAAATTAATTTATTTGTGTTTGATGTCATGGCCGTTTACACGAATCTGTCAAAACAAGCAAATATATTTTGAAGGCTCCTATAAAGTCTTTAGGTATGAAAGAGATGACTATACGTAATTATGAGAACATAGCCACCTATTTCGACAGTGAATGTAATAGATTTAGTAATAGAGCGGCGGTTAAAAAAAGACGTGTTCAATTTGGTTATTGGTAAGCAAACAAATTAACTCGTCTTTAAAATGTAAACCGCGTGTTTCTATAAACGCATGGTTAGTAATTTGTTATTGGTAAGGGCCATTAAGACTACTGCATACATAACGTATACCAAGTTTTATCCAAAGTAAATTCTAAAACCGTCATCAAAAAGTACTACACACGAAGTTTGAAGAAAATCCATTCAACCGTTTAGGCTGTAGCTTGGTGAACATTCAGCCGAAGAACCGAACATCCGCACATCCGAGCAGACAGACCGACCGACGGCATGACGAAACCTGCTTTATTTGGCTTTTCTATCATCGCTATGTCAGGATTGATTAAAACCTCAACATTTTTTTACGAAATCAATACTTGCCGTATTGAGCAACTAAAAATATTGAGTATTTGAAAAAAGCTTAAGTTACTCCTTAAAACATCAGTTATCTGTCAGTTAAAGGCCCGTCAAAATCGGTTAAGACATTCCACGTCGGTCCATTAATAAGAATTTTCGAAAAAAACTAACATATACATAGTTCTACCTTCCAACTTTAACTATCTGCCAATGGAAAGTCCCGCCAAAATCGATACAGCCAGTTTCCGAAATTAGTCAGAAAAAAAGACAGACAGACAGACAGACAAAAAGACAGACGGACACAAAAATTAAAAATGAATTTTTTCTTATAAATATAGAAATAAGGTTCCTAGGTATACATACACATATATGCTTTCATATGTATCTTTTAAAAATCTATTATTTTGACATTGCAAACCGAAACTAAATTTTTATTTATGTGTATTATAAACTGACAACTTATTGTCACGCTTCATTTGCATTTGTTGGTAACCCTTTACGACACAAAAGTGACGTCAAATTCAAATCTTCGGTAAATTTCGAAAGGCACAGATATGGATACCTTACCGATTTACTTAAAAAAAATTACGTGATAAAAGTAATGAATACAGGTCGTATATTTATATATATATACCTACTGTCAATACTGACTATATCTTGATTCCGAATTTCCTTTGTACTACCGAAGAACCCAAACATAAAAGCTTGTGCCAAGGTTATTATATTAATTTCAGAGATATAAGAAAACTCAATCATAATTTCTTTGAAACTAATACACAATCCCAAATGTCTGATAAGTCATTATATTAGATATCATCGCCATCATTATATAAAAATAATCTTTGGAAAAACATTTATTCTCGTATTAATATTTCCAATTTTCCTCAATCCAACAAAACAATTTGCCTAGCCCTACACTATTGAGATTGTTTGAAAGAATAGCTGTGTATTCATCTATCTCATAAGCCATAGTTTTATATTTACATACTTTATTCTTAAAGCGCAGTGCATGTAATCCTCGTTTCATTCATTTCCAAATGTAATACTTGTACATCAATCATAACAGATTAACCGCATCGCATAGACATATCACAATTAAATCTTAATTACAAGTTATTGTCTTCAAATGGAATTAAAATGCTATAAACTTAAATTGTATCCTAAAATACATTCACAGAAGCTATTATAATTCAAATATCGTGTCGCACGGAAGCGTTAATCGAAATAAAGTAATTTTATCAGCCCACTACTGCCTCATCAAATCTTTGAGATTATAATCAACATTTAATTTTGCCGCAATTAAATCTTTATTAAGCGGTAATGATAACAAATGATATTCACAGCTTGGAACCCACCATCAGACATCATTTTAACGTTCCCAAAGAATTAATGTTTTCAAAAGTGTTTAGACACAAATCCTTGGCAGCGAAAATGTACAAAGAGATAAAAGAATAAATTATAATATAGCCATGGGTTCCTTTTTTGACATTCTTTATAAGGAAGGACCTCGTTACTGTGTACACAATACATATTTTTTTTTTCTTGTTGTAAAGAAATCTTTTTAGAAACTTTAAGCATAATTTATAATAATAAAGAAGCAGGATAGAATTAAGTGTGGCATTTTGCTTCCTAAAACTGTCTGCTCCCTGCGGTGAAGTAAGTTTTGTCTTGTTTATTCAAGGATTTCCTTTTTGTTTTTTTAATTTTTGAAAATAATCATAACTACCACCAGAGGAAATAAACTTTGTCCGACAAGATTGTTCCCAATGGGGATGGTTTCATACAAAATTTATGATTATGATTGTTTTGCACAGAGTGTGAAATGAGTTTTCTAGTAGAAATTGAAACAGATACCAACTTAAGCTTTTCGAGAAAAGTAAATCGCAACAGGTATGATAAATAGTTTTCTTTTTAACTAATAGATTCAGAAATTGAATTAACTAGAACTCCGAACAAACTTTTAAGGAAGTATAGTTTATTCGTTATGTTCAAAATCAAGAATTTTCTATTATAAACTGCATCAGTGAAGTTAAAGATTTGAGGTCCAATCCAACATCAATAGCATCGTTAGAACAGAAAAAATTGAAAAAAAAAAACAATATATATATCACCAATTATTATTTCAAGTGTTATATCATCTATTCATAATTATTGTGTGGGACAATCAATAAAATTCCGAGAACTTATTACATAATACCCGGAAGATATCTTTGAAAAAAATCAATGTTATATAATAAGAAAATCGATAGCTCTCCGATAGTAATTCTAATTATTATTATCATTCTCATCAAAAATGATACATTCATAAAGATAATAATGTATCTATTATTATAATTTCAATGGTGTAGGCAAATTGTTATGTTAATTTGAGGAAAATATTGGAAATATTAATATGGAAATAAATGTATTTTTTCTTTCATATATAATGATAGTGATGATATCTAATATAATGATTAATCAGACATTTGGGATTGTGTATTAGTTTCAAAGAAATTAAGATTGAGTTTTCTTATCTCTGAAGTTGAATTAGTATATAATAATATCCTTGGCACAAGCTTCAGTAGTAGTTTGCTCTATGCTATCTAATAGCTTTCAAGAAAAAAAGGCCTCCTAATATTTTTTAAGTTATTCCTTTACGACCTGAACCTGATGCATATTACCCAGATGTACTTCCAAGACAACACTTCCGTACTTAAAGAGTTCTGCAGTTCAGTCATCAAATCCTTCGGGTGATGCTGGAGCGGATTCAGCATTCAAAATCCTGCTTTTCCTCAAAATTTTTGAATATCTTGAGTACTTAGCTGGTACTGTGGTTTACAAAGAAGAGAGACGCTGAAAATCCCATCTGAAAAGTTTTTTCATACGGCATCCCGTTACAATCAAGAGGAAGAATACGCATCAGGCGTAAAAATTCCTGGAAAGGAAAGTTTGTTCGGAAAATTGCAACAACACCACTAACCTGCAGCATTCTTTTGGCCACATACATGAAACAATCTAATTTTCTGATACAAATCGTCGAACGCCAATAGCAGATCAATAAGTGAAGCAGTAAAGTAGTTAAAGTCACAGTTGAGATCAATACCATCGTCGGTGAAGAAGTAGAAGAAAAGTTTTTTTCGGGATAAGAGAAGACGAAATGAACGAGAATAAGAATAATAATAATCATAATAATAATAATAATGATAAGAAGAAGAAGAAAAAGAAGAGGAAGAAATATCAGAAGAAGAAATATCAGAAGAAAAAGAAGAAGAAGAAGAAGAAGAAGAGGAAGAAGAAGAAGATGAAGAAGAAGAATAAGAAAAAGAAGAAGAAGAAGAAGAAGAAGAAGAAGAAGAAGAAGAAAAAGAAGAAAAAGAAGACCAAATCAATTTGGTAATACCTAACTGAGTTTTACGATATTCATACGGGTTGAAGATGCCTTTCTCGAACTATACTCTAGTTTTCTCACCTTTTGAAAATAACAAGCTTTGAAAGATTATTGTTTTCCACTTTTGTTTCTTTAAGACTATATATTATTATATTATTGAAGTGGGAAATTTAAAAAAAAAGCATCTTCAGCCGCATCGGCAGCCGTTGTTTTTGTATTTGTACTATGATACTACTAAACTGTCAGACAGAATGAAATGAAAACGAAAAAAAAACAATTCATAAAAGAAGTATTTTCATAAAGAAAAACGGATAATGTAGAATAAATGTGGTAATAACAAATCGACATAGTTGAATTTTATAACATAATTCTTTAAAAAAATTAGCAGTTTTTACAGATGTAATTGCAATTTTGTTATTGTGTACCAAAAAAATGAACACATGAGCAAATTGGGTTTGTTCATGAACAGATATGTTTTGCACATTTGTCATGAATTCACTAGAGGGTACACTCTTTTTTAATTCCATTGGAGTTTATGGAGCACTATTTTTTATTGTCTGTTCCATATTTAGTGGAACCAAAAATTAAGTTATACTTTAAACCAAAACGTATTAACGATTTATGTATAGCTTTGCGATGACGGTTCGCACTAAAAATTTAATTTAGACCTCTCAAAATTAGATTTTTACATATCTTAAACAACAAAAGAATATATTGCCTCTAACGACAGTTAGCACTACATATGCTCTGCGAATTTCCAAATTTAATTTGTAAGTTATAATCTCTTGCAAATTTGGCCCAAAAAATCTTTCAAAAGAGAAAATGTCAATCTTTTATTGCTTGCTGATGACAGCTAGTTCGCACTGGATTTTCTGCAAATGTCAAAATTGAAATTGTACATGTTTTTTTTTTTTTTTTTTTTATATTGAGCGCGCACTAAAGGGGTAATGAATACCCTTATAATGATTGAACACAGTGCGAGCAATTAGGAAATGAGGATAGGATTAGAAAGGAGAAACCGATGCACATTGGTTTTGAATGTCTGCAGACTGTAATGAGTGGGAAATACTGTGTCTGGTAAAGCATTCCACATTCGCGTAGTGCGGCTAAAGAAAGAATCTCTGTACTTAACAGTACGTCCGAAATTGGGCTCAAGGGTAAACTGATGGGCATTCCTAGCAGTACGGGTATTACGGTTGAATTCTTTAAGGGGAGGAATGCAACTGGCTATTTCACTAGAGCATTGTTTATGAAAATAACGATAAAACAATGACAGGCATGAGACCTTGCGGCGGTGTTCAAGAGAAGCAAATGTCTCAGTAAGAGAACGATCTCCTATCATTTTTATGTCTGTCAAAATATAAATTTTTAAAGATATATTTTTCTGATGACAGTTTGTACTGAATATTGTGCATATGTCAGAATTGGATTTGTAAAAAACAACCACAAAGTAACAAATATAAGCGCAAAGCTGAGCAAAACCTTAAAATAAAAAAAGAACTTATATTTCAGGTTTGACTGGATACTGCTTACTTTTTTTTACTCGAGAACATATGAAAAATTCAAAAAGAGCACCTTCATTTTTCATTTTAATTCATTTTTTATTTTTCCATTTTCTTATATCTATCTTTATAAACAACTAGCTTACATATTAACTTAACTAACTTACTGGCCCCATACGGGCGCTCTAAATTATACTATGACTATATTTAACAAATGCCTTTCAGCGTAAAAACTAACTTAAATTAAAATTCAATATTACTTAAAACTAAACTAGAAAATTCTTAAAACTCGTTTTCCCATGACATATGTTTTATATAAAACTTAAAACTACCCTTTACCTAAATAAAAACTAAATTAACCTAAATAAAAAAGAGCACATATTTGGATGAAAATGGCACATGTTATGTGCCCCTATGTATATAAATGTTCCAAAAAACTTTGATTTTGCTTTAAAAAAATTCATAATTTGTTTCGAGATTTGAGTATATTTGATATCGAACATAAAAAACAAGATCACACTTTAAAAGTCACTACAATTTTACGAACATGCCCCTATCGAGATGAATTTATCATTCGTACCAACAATAACAAAAATTTTGATCGATATTCGAATAAAAGTCTAAAATCTATTGGTAGTGATAGGTAGGAAGGTAAGATGGTGTTTTCTCAGAACAACTGTTCCGAAGAAACCCAATTAGCGCAGAAAAGCGCCGTTTTGATACCATAACTCGTTTGACCTAATTTTTTGTGATATAGTGGTAGTGACTGTTAAGCTAAGGGGATCAGTTTTGGTCTGTGCCCGCAGTCCCAAGAGAAGAACTTAGCTCACACTGTGTGCTGGGTGGTTCCATTTGGACTGAGAGTCGACCAATTAACTTTACACTAGATCTATATGAGGCTAGGCCCGTTCAAAGGCAAGGCACACCTACCAGGTATTAATCCGTGTTTTGATGCTTCGGTAGTGATACGCAGTTAGATTTTTGTATGGTAAATCCAACTTCACTTCGGATAGCTTTTTCAAAAAAAAAACACGGTTAATGTGATATTTTGAATTTAATTTTACCAGAATCTATTCTCATTTCATTTGTACTGATAACCTATTATATTTGACTATAAACGCACAAAAACATCTTTTGTATTAATTTATTTTTAGGAATCCCACATTCATCTTGTAAAACTAACACGGCTTTTGCGGCTGGCTCGCCTCTTACAAAAATTGGACAGGTACTCCCAGTACACGGCATTAATACTGACACTATTGATGTTATGCTTCTCGTTGGTGGCTCATTGGCTCGCATGCATCTGGTATGTCATCGCTGAAAAGGAGAATATAATTAATGATAACGGATGGGATATCGGTAAGTATATATAGACAGTATGGAAATTGTGTGGTTACTGGAACTTATTGAGTATCAAACTACTATGACGACCCTGAAACGCACCATCATCGGCGTAAAATCATTTATTCACCATCTTCAGTATAGGTATATAGGAGTATTGGTGGTTTAGGTAGTTTTTTGATCCGCAAGAAGGTTGCTGTAATAAATTACAACTACTCGTATTCTAACCACACTTTATGTCCTGATGAACAGAACACGCATTGTTATCCGGAATCCACATCCAGAGTGAACTTCGTTATCTATGATATTTCCAAACCTCTGCTTTAGAAATAATTGGGGTTCGTGGTTTTGTGGTTAGAACAAAAAAGTGGTGCCTGGATGCCGTTATAAATTGTTAGTTCAGAATAACGATTCACTGGGGTATTGATTGTAATGAATTGAGATTTGTATAAGGAAATGGGTGCTTAGGAGTGTAAATTTGATATTTTGATGTATCTATATTAATGCCTATTACTGAATTCGCAAAATTTTACTCCCCGGGAGTCGGTTGGATCCGCAGTGGATCCGAATTCGCAAGAAATTCTATTATTGAATCCGATGAATGAGCTGCATTATCGATCCGCGAACTACTTTTCCATTTTTGAAACTGCATTATCGTGGATGTCAAAAGTTGACATTGGGCGCATTCAAGTACACACGAGAAAAGCAATCTAAGATACTTTAGTATCGTAAAATATCTAATATCGCAAATTAAACCTTTTTTAATGATTTTAACTACCAATCTTAATCCGTCAATGTTTCAGCAATCACTGGACCGATTTACAAGGTAAATATGCTGTTGAATAAAGGAAATGTCAAACTTGGTCATGGGGACTATATTTCTGGAAAGATCTCCACGGTTTGCCCAAAAAACCAAACCTAGGTTGTACTTCTGGAACTCTAAATAATAAGGCAAAAAATAAGTATTTTGACTAAAATAATTGTTGTACCGCAAAATAAGCCATTTTTAATGATTTAACCGACCAATCTTCATTTGTCTGTGTTTCAGCAATCACTGAACCGATTTTGAAGGTTAATTTGCTGTTGGATAGAGGAAATGTCAAACTAGGTCGTGGAGACTATATTTGGGAAGATGTCCACGGTTTGGCTAAAAAAACGACACCACAGTTGCACTTCCTAAAAAAAACGCAGATGACGTTTTCGAAAACGGCCATTGCCAATAAATTATTTGAAATACTGCAAAAAAAACTTAATGCGTGTTGGCGATCCAAACATTTTTATTTCTGTTTCAAAAAATTCAGATTTGTTAACTATCTGCTTTTTCTTGAAATTTTTTTTATAAAAATCACTTTCATCCGCACCAATTTTACTGCGGATTTGCTTTTCCAACATTTGTATGGAGTGCGGATGTGGTGCGGATGCATTTCGTTTTCAGTAATACCAATTTTACGAACAACGTTACCGACATTTATTCCCGCGTATGGCTTGCGGATTCGCTAATAGCAAATCTACTGAAAGTGAGTAAGACTCCCTCCGCAACTAATTCGTCGGATTCCCTAATAGGGCTGATTAACTTCTACAGAACTATGATTTGATTTGGTATAAGGATTCTCGTAAGAAATAACTGAACTTTTCTTCAGCTATTCTGTCTTTTACTGTGTTTTTTTTTTTGTCATACAAGAAGCAGAGAAGGTATGACAAACCCTTTAAGAATATAATCCGTCCTTGTTAAGACATCTCATCTTAGCTGTTGTAATTCGGAAGGAATCAATGCTTTGTTGAAATTTATTTTAGCTTTGTTTGCAATTACAGGTAGTCAAAGTTATGGAACTTTTTTAATAATAATTCCAATTAATTGAAATTAAAAAAACAAACATTTTCAATACTTAGGTATACATTTTTAATTGAAAAATATCAATTTAAATTTACATGTCCTACATAAAAAAACATAACAGTAACAGATTTTCGAAATTATAACTGAAGGAAAATAACACAGTGCTCTTTAGAGTGTCGAAAAAGTCAATAAGGTAAAATGTAATTAACAAAAGCAATCACTGAATTACATTTCGGTGTAACGATTACGAAAAAAATAATCATTTCTTCTTTGTTAATCATTACTTTTGTTTTCAATTAAACTATTGTTTTTGATATGTAAATAAATTTATTCAATTACATTTTTTTATTTTTTTTTAAACTAATTGAAAAAAGTGGTTGGGTGATTTCTTTGTAGTACCTATGTACTAAGGCCCAATTTGTCAGTGCGTATTATTTCAGGGTTAGTTTAACATCGAGTAAACTCTGTGGAAAAACGTTTTTATTAAGTCAGTTTGAAATCCCGAATTAACACAGAGTAAACTCTGAAAGTATTCGTAAATTGCTATTTTTCATTTTTACTTGCCATTATAAGTAACTTACTAGAAGGCCAGTTTTGTATTCGTAAAAAAAAAGTTTTGTGGTAACAATCAAACATATGACACTATACGATTATAGAGAACACGGAAAAAGTAGGTCCCACAATTCTCGCTGTCTGGATGTATTGACACCTACGGTGACGTGACATAACTCCATACGAAATTAGCAAAATTTCGTCTTCAAACACGAAATAACGCCAATTTGGTTTAATTTCGTTGTGGTAAACGAAGTGCCAAATCATTTCATAATAAAAAAAAGGTACGTATGGCATGCTTCCCAACCTGCAACCCCTGGGCCTACGATAGGATTTAGGGTGGGTACGCAAAGTATGCAAAGTTTTTGAATAATCATCTCCAAGGACCAGGCAGGGGAGTTGCTGGGGGGTAGCATGCCACTCCCATACCAACCTCATTGTTTATACGTCGCAAGCCTGAAATACCTTGCTACTTTTTGGTTGGAAACGAAATAACGCCAATTTGGCCTTATTTCGGTTTCTAAATTGAAATTAAGCCAAACTCAAAATTTGGTGCTATTTCGTTTTTGAAACGCAATAAGGCAATTTGGAGTTATTTCGTTTGGCGCTATTTCACGTCACTGACACCTACAGCCTAAACTGTTCGTCCGATTTTCTTCAAACTTGGTACTCTGTATTTTTAGAGTAATACGTCCAGGTTTATTTTTGATTTGTATCCTTATTCTGAAAATAACGGTACCTGACATATAAGGCGGTTACAGATAATTCAATTTTTCTCGAAAAAAATCGGATCGATTTTGTTAAAATTTTCTGTGACTGATTTGTTGCTAATGACGGAATTTTTCGTTTGAATTTTTTTTTCAAAATCACATTATTAATGGTACCTGCCATATAAATTCTATAGAAAATCCGATTTTTTCGAAAAAAATACGATCGATTTTGATAAAATTTTGTGTGACTCATTTTTCCGCAATCACAGATATTTCTGAATTTTTTTTTCAAAATCACATTAATGACGGTACCTGCCATATAAACGATATATAATTTTTATTTGCGATTATTTGTTATAGTTTGCCTTTAGTATATCCTTAGGAAAAGGTTAGTAATCTGACACAATACACAATTGCAAATTGGTTCAACCCAGTCGTGCCTTTTATTTTGTATTGAAGTAAAATATTCTTTGTTTTACAATATTTTACTTTTACATTTTACTTGTATTTAACTGCCTATTATTTATCAATAAATTCAAAGTGTATAAAACATTGATGCAAGAAACGCATCAATGTTTTATACAACAAAATCTTTTTCGTTTATCTTACAAAGTGAACAACAGTGAATTACGAATAGTTTTGCTGACTACCGTATATGCTTCGTTCACAATTTTTGCTTCTCAAATTCAAAGTTAAATTATTTTAAAATCTGCTTTTATTACAGTGGTTTTCTCTGAATTCTTGTTGTTGTTTCTTTCGGTGTATTATTTACTACATTTTAGTGCACACATTGACACCCATTTATCATAATTAGTTCGAGAATTGAATTATGCGAGTTCATGAAATTGACCCCTCTGGAATCTAGCACTTAAAAACTAGGCCTATAAGTAGATATAAGCCACTATTACAGGTTTTGGTTCTCACCATGAAGATGTGGTGCCATGCAATATCTAATTCAATTGATTTGTTTCAACTGTCAATTTTTAAAGAGGAAATGTTTCCTTTTATAAAAAACGTTCACGTGTTGAATCACGTGGGTGTTAGCACAGTACTCACTCTAAAAACGCAGAACAGAGAAGACTTAACTTTTGTTGCTTAGCAAACATAATGCAACCTATACACAATATTTTTTTAATATTAGATAACCTTGCTATACTAATTGCCTGCTTAACATATTTTACTTACATAATGTACCTACATAGTATATTATTACATTTATAAATACTCTAATTAGTCATCCTTAAACTTATCACGTAATAATATTGATAACTAATTGCTTATTAGGTTCAAAGTAGGTGGTTAATTATTATTTGGTTTATAATTTAAGAATACGCAGTGACACCTTGTGATATTCAAGTAGATTTTTTATTAATAATATGGTTAATTGGTTACGTTGAAAGAAAATCAAACTTGATACAGGTAACCCCACTATCAAGCGTAGACTGTTCTTGCGTTTTCCAGCGCGGAAGGGCCGGAACCCCCAAATCGTTTAAGAGTACTTGTAGTTTTTCTGCAAGAAGTTTCTAGAACTTTTCCCCAACAAACAAATATCGCCGAACCTTCTAAATAATTTTTTCAAGAAAATCCAAATCTTTGTGAATTTTAGAGACGATTTTATTTTATCTAAAAAATTATTAAAATTATATAACACATTCATAAATTCGTTTACTAACTACTTACATCGGTAATTTTAAGAATTTTCAGAAACTTCTGGAAACTTATGTATGTATTATTGAATGTGAAAACATTATAAAAACAGAATAACCGATTACAATGAAAGATTACTTTCAAATGACATAATTAATCTATAAATTTGAAAGAAAGCGAAAATAAACAACCCAGGCTACTATGGTTTTGAAAACTTAGTTACTTTCAAACAAATACATTTAAAATTCAAATTTGACTCGACAACAAAACCTATGGCTACTAGGATGAAGTTATTTTCAAACGTAACTTAAAATTAGGCTCGATGACATGTAGCTTTTTTCAATATCTTAGGATATTAATTGCACATCCATTCGATTGTGCAAAGAGCAATAAGCATTGTGATGGGTGTGTTAGTTAGTAATGCCTTCAAAGTAGTGCACACTGCACACTATTGTTCCGCTTCTTGAGAAAAACTCTTGCATGTTAACTCTAAAAAGGCAACAAAAATAAAGCACAAAATTCCTCGCTTAGGGGCTATATATGGTTATAGCGATCAGGAAAACGAAACAGGAAAAAATTTCAGATCGATAATTTATTAGGTTTTTATTGGAATCAAAATACAAATGTTATACTTATCGATGGCAAATAACTCAAAGAATTTTTGTAGATGATTAGAATTTCAGTTGAACAAATACTTTTTGTAAAAAATGCATTTATCTATTTTCCTGATGGAACTTCATTTTCCGTACGGAAATTCCATCAGGAAAATAATTAAATGTATTTTTTACAAAATATATGTGCGTTATTGAAAATTTTAACATCGCAAATGATTTTGGGAGTCATTTGTCATCGATAAATGTAGCATTTGTGTTTCAAATAAAATCAAAACATATTTAATTATTGATTTGAAAAGTTTTTCCTGTTTCGTTTTCCTGATCGCTATAACCGGCCCCTTACTCTTTATTTCTATTTAAAAATTGCAATAATTACACCGATACGATAAATTCCGTATAAATCAAAACAATTACAAAAACAGTAAAAAAATAGATTCCAATATACCTAGCTGCGTTCACCGACGAAATCAGATCAGATATGAGTAGTGCCTGCAGAGCAAAGCAAACCGATTCGAAATGTCAGATCTATAAGTTAAAGCAGACAGTTTAGGGTTTAATACAAGTTGACTTGCAAAAGAGAATTCCTATAGAGTCAATGATGTCTAATAGCCCTTTTTCAAATCATTAGATGTACCTATTTCCTTTAATACAAATTATATGATAGTTTTTGTTATATATTTGATATACCACTTTTGACCTGCATAAATATTACTGAATGTTATTTTATATAACATAGTTAAATAATTGAACAAAACTTACATTTCGTTCCTAAATAAGCACAACTGGGTTGCTCAAAATTGCTCTTGTGCCCTTGAGAACTTAACAAAATAATATAACTTGTTTTTAATGATCTATTTAGATGCCGATTAATAACTTTCCACTGAAGGAGGGAAAATACATCTCTTTTTAAAAATTCAACTTCTAATTCAACAGTTATTTCCCATGTGAAGTTACTTTTCCTTGATTTCAGCTTACCTTTGTATATTTGCCCATGTATATGTAAATGTGTGCAAAAATAAAGCGTAAAGCAGCTGAAGTGAAACGACAAATCCCATACAAAAATAACACAGTGAAATCATAAACGAAATTTTCCGTCCTACTTTCCGTTTTGTGGTACTCAGCTCTACAGTGAAACGGTGTATAACCGGTTCAAGTCTCCAATACTCTCTACTCTACACTCTTTTGCGCACACAATTTATTTGACCGGGACAATAATTAGTTGCGAAGTGAAGTGGCGTGAGAACTCTGCCATCTTCTGTGACCGAAAAATGCCCCCTAAGCTAAAAGGAAAACTCTACACATCAGCAGTCCGTCCAGCGCTTACATATGGTTCACAATGTTGGACAATGTACAAAAAGTATGAGAGCAAATTGACGGCAACTGAGATGAAGATGCTCCGCATGACAGCAGGAGTAACAAAGCTAGATCGAATCCGAAGTAAAAGGATCCGAAGAAGTCTTCACGTTAAGGATACCATCGTCCATAAAATACAGCACGACAAACTCAGCTGGTACTGGCACGTACTTAGAAGAGACGCTGAGAATCCCGTTCAAAAGGCACTTTCATACAACATTCCAGTACAATCGCGGAAGAGAGGCAGGCCGAAAAATTCCTGGAAAAAACAAATGCAGCGACATCAGCATTCAGTTGGCCTCAGACATGGAACAATCCATAACCGGGAAGCTTGCCGACATTTTCTGAGGTCAACCCGACGAACCCCACACACAGATCAGTAGGTGAAGTGGAGAAGTGGGAAATATATGATCCCATTCGAGATCGTATATAGCATCGTCGGAAAAAGGAGAAGAAGAAGAAGAAGAAGAAGAAGAATAATTAGTTGCGAAAATGGAGTTCTATTATTTTTATTTGTTTTTTTGGGTGTTTTGAAAAATATTTTTTTTTTGTTCAAATGGTGGAACTCTACTTGAAAATTTGTCTGTTACCGTTTTGTTAACATTTCGTCTATGTTTTTGGAGACGCTTAAAAATTCGTTTCAGTTCATCTGCATACTAGGTTTTAAGCGGCCTTTGGTCCAAGAAAAATTCGCCTGTGACTTGAATCGTCATTTTTCTATTTTTTTTCAAATAAGTTTGCTTCTGCAAGTTATTTACTTGCGATTGTAACTACAATACTAATACTATATAGTAATACATACTAGAAAGACGAAAAAAGATAGCCCGAAAAAAGATTGTCCGAAATGTACGTCCGTCTGTTTGTCTGACAGTATCAGCACCTACAGCCTACACGGCAATGGCCGTTTTGCTTCAAACTTGGAATGTAGTATTTTTAAGTTGGTGTAACGTATTTTTAACTTGCGTTCTAGACTTTAAAATAACGGTACCTGCCATATAACCTTTATTTTTAATAGCTTATTTTTCTCGAGAATGGATTCAACGATTTCAACCAAATTTTATACGTGTTATTATAAGATATCAAATGTCTATCAGTTACCGGAAACCAAACTTCCGATGAAATATATTTTAACGGTACTTACCGTATATAACGGTATTTTAAAATTTCAATTTTTTCTATAACCGCTAAAGCGATCTTAACTAAATTTTTTCTTAAGCTGCCGCAGCAAATTTTTATAAGGAAGCATACGAACTTTTTTTTAAATATTTTTGTCAAGTTAAAAAAAAAAATCCTGTTAACAGAGGTGGAATGGCGTCAGATGATAGTTGATTGTCACATTTTTGGTCACCACCTTGAATTGAAAAAAAGTTGAAAATTTTATAATGTTTTGTATGCGTGTGGTAACTTTAGTCATATTGCCACAAAAATAAAAATTGAAACGTCAATTTCATGAGAAGGTGACTCACAATATTTTTTACTTGCTCAATAGGACAAGCATTAGTTTCTTGTAAAAAAATTCAAGGTTTTAATTAAACCTGACATTACGATGATAGAGAAGACGAAAAAAGTAGATTTCGTCATGCCATCCGTGCGTCGGTCTGTCTGTGCGGATGTGCGGATGTTCGGTTGTATGTTCACCGAGCTACGGCCTAAACGGTTGAAAGGATTTTCTTCAAACTTCGTGTGTAGTACTTTTTGGTGATTCCCTAGAGGACAAATTTGAATTTTTATTTTATCCCGGCTGTAACGGGTACGTCCTATATAACGGTATTAGTTTTTACAAATTTTCTCGAAAACGGCTCTAACGATTTCGATAAAACTTGGTATACGTGCTATTTTAGTAGTTTTAATATATCTGATGCATTTCAGATTTTTGGCTAAAAATGCACATAACAGAAATTTGGTTTTAACAGTTTTAACAATTTAGAATTTAAATAGACAACGGCTGATAAGATTTCATTTAAATTTGGTATGGTATATAATCTATAAGCATTTAACACAAGATGACATATACATTTTTTTGCTAAGCAGCCATTTAATGATAGTTACCATACAACTTCACCTCACATTTAGGCCAATTTTCAACATAATTTAGAAAATTTAATTTTCCCAATCCAATAGTTTTCTACAAGAGCAAGATCGTGCGACCCAGTCGTGCATTTTATTTGATTGGTTTTTAGCGTGATGATCACCTTACGCAGACAGAAAGTGTAGATTTTGACTGTCACTTATCACAAATCATCTTAGCCGATCCCACCCCAGATTTTTATAAAACTGAGTTTTAATATTAAACAAATTTAGGTTTCAAAACATGAATACGTAATTTTTTTTTTAAATATTAAAAAAAAAATTGATAAAAATAAGTCGATTTGAAAAAAAAAAACTGGTCCGACGATTTTCAATTTTAGTTTTCATAATTTTATATTAACTTAAGAATTTTTTATGCATACTTTGGTTTAGGATTGAAATTTTTAAAATATTGATTTAACGCTTTTTAATAAAATTTCATATAATTTTTTTTCGTTCATTTTCTTTTTAATTTAATATTTGTTTGTGTGATAACCCCCAAGCAACTTTCCCAAAAAGAGTAAGTTTTTGCGACCCAGGGTGCCCTTTATTTCTTATCGCTGAAATATTTATACTTGAAAGTTATAAGCTACTGTTTAATTTTAATAGATGGCAGTGCTCTTCTGTCTGTTTTGACTTTATAATGCAAATAGAAAAAAACTTCTCTAAATAAAGAAGCATCAGGTGTACATATCGCATTTACTTTAATAACCTATATAAAATCAAACTTTGTATTCACCGTTTTTTTTTTCAATTGTTAGGAATAATGTACATTATCATTAAAAACAACTTTCACAAAGTTTCACGCAAAATTTAGTCATTTACTGAAGCTCACTGATATACAAAATTTGAGAATAACCCAGCATATTTTTTTTAATTTAACCTTTAAAGTAATTTATATAAAATTTAACGACTTTTCTTCTCAAAGGTTGGATGCACAGTCTTTCGGAACGTTTAAAAATTCCCATATCCAACATTACGAACGCTGAAGCCTACTCAACAGCTCTCTACTTCACATTCACAAGTCTGACATCGGTTGGCTTTGGTAATGTTTCCGCCAACACAACAGCCGAAAAAGTCTTTACCATTTTGATGATGTTAATTGGAGGTAAGCATAAGGTATTCTATACCTTCACTAATTTTCTGTGCTAAACAGTAAGTATGGTATTATGCAGCAGCAAGTCAAAGACAAGTTAAAAAAAAAAAAAACTTAAACTCTTCATACGTTCCACTTTTCTATGTTCATAACAGCCCTAATGCATGCCGTTGTCTTTGGTAATGTGACCGCAATTATACAAAGGATGTACTCTAGACGTTCGTTATATGAGAGCAAATGGAGAGATCTAAAGGACTTCATTGCCCTGCATCAGGTACGTATGGGCAATTGCATTAGAATTATGAACTCGCACAACCTTAAACGGGAATATACCAACTCACCTGCACTGGTAAGTCGCTTTTAAAAAATAGTAACACGTCACAAGGATACACATATACCTACCCCATATATCCATCACTACCACAATAACTATTGTACACAGAAAGCGTTTTATGAAGCGCATCATTTTAATTTTCCGCTTCAAACGATGAGACCCGAGTGCAGCACGAATGAGTGTGATAGAGTTGACCTGGTTTAGCATTAGATAGGTAGGTACTAGAGATAGAAAGAAAGATATTGTATATAGGTACAATTGGAGGATTCCCACTCCAAAAACCACCCACACCCTCACCAATCTCCCGAGTACATTATTGCAGACGGAGCTCAAAAAATGTATAAATTACATCAGAGTATATTTTTTTATCACTCAAGTAGTGGTGGCTTTGTTTAATCGAGATCCATGATGACACACGTACTTCGTCGTCCTCGTCACACTACACACATATGTATACATATAAATTGTAATGTATCCTTTTCTGAGGATATACCTACTTGCTCCAGATGCGAGGGTGTGAAAATTGTCGCTTGATGTGGCAAGTTTTTTTGCATGGGTGACCAAAAAGCTGTTAGATACATTTCTTTTCCATTTAGATATTTCCTTTTTAGTTTTTTTTTTTTAGTTTTTTTTTCTTCTATGAATACGAAATTATTTGTAGAGGAAATAACAAAATTATATAAAAATTCGCTTCGGAAAATTTCATGAAAAAGTATCTACAAAGGACTTAATAGGTTTAAGGATATATTTTTTTTTTTGTGAAAAATCAAACAGAAAAGTAAAAGTACTTCTTCCACTTGAACCAACACGAATTTTGTTAAGCTTATGCTATTTTTTTTTTTTTTTTTTTTGATTTTAAGTGAACTAATTTTGTTACCTTTTTTTTATATTATACAGATGCCGAAGGAACTGAAACAACGGATAGAAGACTATTTCCAAACAAGCTGGTCCCTTAACCATGGAATTGATATTTACGAGGCAAGTGCTCTTTAATTCTTATTTAAATTTTTATAAAGTTTGTTGGTGTTTCTACTGATTGCAAAAAAAAAAGAAAGAGATGATGGTGTATCTTAAAAAATATAATCGATTTTTTTTTTGTATCGTCCTTTTGTTAAGTACTAAGATGGAATCAGATTACTTTTAATTTTTAAATCACGTTAAAATAGATGATATGTCATTAATTCTTAAAATAACATTACACCGGATCTTAGTATCCAAAAATTAACAGGTTTAAAAATAGAAAGGGATTAGTAAATTAGTTATAAAAACTCAAATCCGCAGTTTGTACAAGGTTTGAGCTTTTTTTATGGCGAACCAAAGGTTTTAGAATTAAAAACAACATAAAGCAGAGGAAAGTATGAAGAATATTATGTTGCGGGATATAAATTAATACAGAAAAAAGTTTGGTATATGATTTCATAAGATTTTATATATTAAGACGAATTTTTAAAAATTAGTGTGGTTAACTGCGGTTCATATGGCATTGGGTCAACTTTGACTCTGCCATTTTCCTTGTGACTTTAATATAAAGGCAAAACAATTAAAACGTCGAAAGAAGCCTTATTAGGTTAGAAAAACATTTTGAACTTTGATATGAACTGAACGCCTTTATGTTTTTTTTTATTGCACTTATAGTTCCTTAGACTATTTAGTCGGTGGAATTACCTATATAGTGCATATTATAGCACGAAAAAAATAATAATCTATTCTCATAAGTAAAAATTATGTGTATGTTTGTAATGTGACCGTTTCATCTTCTGTGACCGAAAAATGCCCAAGCTGAAAGGAAAGCACTACAATTCAGTAGTTCGTCCAGCGACGAACAATGTTGGAGAATGTACAAGAAATATGAGAGCAAATTGACGGCTACTAAGATGAAGATGCTTCGGATGACAGCAGGAGTAACAAAGCTAGATCGAATCCGAAGAAAAAAGATCCCTGGCTAATCTCGAGAACGGCTGGACCAATTTTGATGGGACTCTTACTTCCTGATTGCTAATGTTGTAGTGCGTAACATATGCTATTTTAATTACTCCATAGTTGGCGCTTGTGTACCTTTTTTTACATATTCCTATATAGGAAACAATCAGAAACTACTGAACCGATCTTGAGGAAACTTTCACTGACAGAGTGACAGATAGCTGATGTTGTAGGAAAAATCTTATGATATTTAAATTAACCCCTAGATGGCTTTAAAATTCTTATTTATGGACCAACGCGATGACTGGTAACGTGGTTTCGTGTAAACAAAAAATCGAAATTTTAATCAAACCTGACATTACGATGATAGAGAAACCCAAAAAAATAGGTTTGATGGATTTTCTTCAAACTTGGTCTATAGCACTTTTTGGTGATTTCCTAGAGGAAACATTTTAATTTTAACCTGGCTACAACGGGTACCTGCCATATAACGGTTTAAGTTAATGTAAATTTGCTCGAAAACGGCTATAACGATTTTGACTAAATTTTGTGAACGTTATATTTGAAGCACTGTTAGTATAACTGCATTTCAGGTTTCAGACCAAAAATGCACATAACAGAGATTCGGTGTTAACGGATTTTACAAATTTGGCCATAAGTTGATAACGTCTTAACAGATTTAATTAAAATTTTGTCTACCGCTTAGTTTTGAAATTAAACACAAGATGACATTTAAAGTTTTTTTTACTAAACGACTGTTTTATAACAGCTACCATGCAACTTGATTTCATGTTTAGGCCATTTTTGATAGTTTTCGCCTTTCAACATTACTTTATATATTATTTTTTTTCGTAGTCCCATAATTTGCTACAAGAGCATGTTTGTGCGACCCAGTCGGGCATTTTATTTTGTGTGTTTTGAAAAATATTTTTTTACAAATGGTGGAACAAATTTGTCCGGTACCGTTTCGTTTACTGTGCTTTTGGAGACGACGGAAAATTTGGTTTCACTTCAGCTGCATACTATAGGCTTAAGGTTAGACTTTGACCAAAGTTTTCCCTGAATATATAACATATATTCTACCGAGTAAACAATTTATGCGTCTTAGTAGAGTGTGAACTGCCTTATATTGAGGAGTCCACCGTTAACACTTGGACGAAACGCATCGGAGTTAAGGCCACTTAAAATTTATATTTTGAACTTCCATAAATTGTTCCAATAATAGAGAACGATTTTGAGACATTATTTTCGCACACCTAAATTTTTGTCCAGCTATTGCTTGATTGTCACTCGTGAATAATTGACAATTACGGTTATCGGAAATGGCCAAAAACCAAAGATACAGACAATTTTTTGTCATTTAAATGTAGTTTAAAAGGTTTAAAATAATAATGTAGAACTGCCGTAACAATTATCATGCCGGAAAAGGGTTGCCAGAGCAACTTTATAAAAACATTTAAAAAAAAGAAATTTGTAAATAATATAATAATACATACTACCATTACATTATAAGGCCAGGAAAGGGCATGATAATGTAATGGCAGTATACATTATTATATTAAACGATTTAAACTATACATTTTAGTGGAACAACATTTCGTGTCAAATATATTTATCATTGTTGGGTCATTTTTTCTGCACTTTGGAGAGCAGTATCTTTGGTTTCCGCCCATTTCCGGTAGCCACAATTCTTGACGAATGACATTCAAGCAATAACTGGAAACAAATTTAAGAGCGCGAAAATAATGTCTCAAAATCATTCGCTAATTCTTTACCATGGTTGTATTGTTGTAATTACATATTTCTGACAAATATAAAAAAAAAAATGGTAATTTTACCTGAAGCTACGAATTTTCCAACTATTATTACTTGAATAGGAACCTTCTTCATAAAAACATTTTGATTCTCTCACCATGTGCATAATACACCTCGAAACATTTTTCCATACGTTTAAGTTCTATTCACGTGAGCGCGACCAACGAACGACGAATGAATTAGAAAATGAGAGTTTATATACGTTTGAAGACATATTTCCACACAAATTCTTAACAAAACGATAGCAATATAGTTTCTATTTGATTTATGATGCATACTTTTACTTTTTAATATCACATATTAATAAATTTAAGAAAACAAATTTATTCGTCGCGAAAAAAATTCAAGTTGAAACGAACTGTCAAACTTTATTCGCGTTCCACTTCGATCCACACTCGCAACGAATAAAATAATCGCGCGGATTTAACCTAAAAAAATCATTCTTGTTTTGGTTTCGGTGGAGAATGGTGTTCGGCTGTGGCTCCTTGAAAAAATATGGATAAAAAGGTAAAGACAATTTGATTAGTAATAAAATTTAAATGAGTATCGTAAACAAATAAAATAATTCCAGGAATTCGATGAACGTGAAATCTTTTTCTTGTTTTGTTTATTAACAAGGACACCATAATAACCTTTTTTTTAACAAATATAGCTTCGACCGCATTTTCTTAATAGTTTGTTTTCAAAACAAAACAAAATAATGATAAACAGAAAAAAAAAACAATTGTCAAAGTGAAACGTCATTCGCGACGAATTAAAAACTCTCATGTGAAAGAAATGTCAAAATCGACGAATATTCGTTCATTCGTTGGTCGTTGTTCGTGCTCATGTGAATAGTGCTTTAATGCAACAATGCGAAATCTGGTTGCGACCGCTTTTTTTATGTCCATACATTTCTAAAATTCAATCGAAAGTAAACAAAACACAACAACAAAAAAATAACTGTCTATTTTTTTTTTTGCTATAAATATTTTGGTAATAAATTTCAAAACATTTTAACATTTTATCATTTTTTACACATTGACACCAAGTCGCAAACGGCTGAGATCCTTCCATAGACCAAAAGACCTTGCAAATAGATAAACATTGTATTTTACATAAAATTTTATTTTACGATTATGACATTTCAAAAAGAAAATATTCCGTTATCATCAATCCTTTTTTTTTTATTTCAAAATTTCTTTGTATTTACATTTACTCATATATTATGAAAAAAATTTTATCCAATTTTATCTTTTCACTTACAGACACTTCGAGAATTTCCGGAAGAACTCCGGGGGGATGTTTCCATGCATCTTCATCGGGAAATACTTCAGTTGCCAATTTTCGAAGCAGCATCGCAGGTAAATTGAAAAATTTGAAGAAAAAAAGAAAAAAACAATTTTGCCTCTTTTGTCGCGACGGATACGAATATACGAGTATTGCATTTTGTTTTCCGGTTGTGAGTTTAACTCGCGTCTCGCGTTGACACAAATTCTATGATGAAGTACTGGAATGTGGGTGTTATTGACTGACAGGGTGTTGAATAGTAAAATGAACACATTTGGAAACATATTTGTGTTCATATTATGGCATTTGAAATTGCAAAATGAAAACAGATGATTTTGTTTCCTTCGTTTTCTTATTTGAACATTCATCAATTTTTAAAATAAAAAGTGTCAACTATATTGTGTTTTGTTGAATGACGTTGAATTTCATAATGATCATTGAAATTCCAATGGTCATTGAAAAAACAAAAGTGTTAATATTTATTATTTATTGAATTTAAATCAAATTGCGTTATTTTTTTTTTACGGAAAAATTTTATAGTCCATTATCTTTATTGTTGGATAAATTCCTTAAAATTGAAAAAGAACATTTTCAATTATGAGTTTCAATGATAGCTATTACTACCCTTAAGATTTATTTCACCATTTTATACTTGCGATTATAGGTACTATAAGGCAAGTTATGCATTCGTAAAAAAAAAGTTTCGAGATAACAATCAAACATATGACATTACGATGATAGAGAAGACAAAACAAGTAGGTCCGACAATTCTGTCTGTCTGGATGTATCGACACCTGCAGCCTAAACTGTTGGGCCGATTTTCTTCAAACTTATCATAAACTATTCTCAGTGAAATATCCGGAGTTTTTTTTTATTTTTGACCTAGGTGTAAAAGTAACGGTATCTACCATATAATCGTAACCGATAATTCTATTTTTTCTCGAAAAAAAAATACGATAAATTGGATAACATTTTATGAGTCATTTTTTGCCAATGGTGATGTCCACCATTTAAATTTTTTTTCTGTATCAGCTTATTAACGGTACCTGCTATATAACCGTTTTTTATAACTCCTACTATCTTTTGAACGGCTTTACCGATTTCAACGAAATTTAATATTCAAAAACAAATTCTAAACTGAAATGAAACTGCAAAAAAAAATTGAAAAAAAAATTATTTTTGGAAAAGTTTTTTTTTGTCAAAACCGATAATTCCAATTTTCTGAAAAAAAAATACTCTCAATTTCGTTAAAAATTTACATGAGTGATTTGTTACCAATAGTGATGTCTTTCGTCTGAATTTTTTTTTCAGAATCAGCTTATTAACGGTTCCTGACATAGAACCGTTTCTTATTACTCCGACTATTTTTTGAACGGCTTCACCGATTTTAACGAAATTCAATATTCAAAAACTACTGCTAAACTAATATAAAATTTGAAAAAAAAAAAATATTTTTGAAAAAAAAGTAATTTTTGAATTTTTTTTTTTTGCATAACCGATAAATCTAATTTTCTCGGAAAAAAATACTATAAACTTTGATAAAATTTCAATGAATTATATTTTTACCGAAAACTATGTATATCTTTTATATAAACCTTTTTTTATTCCATATACATTTGTTTATAAAAGATATTTTTGAAGGACAAATATTTCAAAATATAAAATACTTAAAATCTTTTCTTTATAAAAAATAGCTGATCAAATGATTTTTCCAGTCGTAAAGACGAAGGTAACTTGCCCCAAGAGCAAATTTGTGCGACCCAGTCTTGCCTTTTATTTCTATTGTTTTTGTCTGAAACATTTTCTTTTAATAGTCCTTCTTTTATGTGGGTTGTGGATTTAAGAATGTCATAAAAATTCAATTGTTAATTCTTGGTTTTCCGGAATTTTCAGATAAAACTCTTTGTAAAATAATTGACTCAATTTACAACACAACTCGAAAAAGAATGTGAGTTTTTTTTTTATACAAAACAAACATAAATAAAAATTAATTACAAATTTAATTTTTCAGAAATAGTACGTATTTATAATGTCACCCTGTATTCAAAATTTGAATAATATGATTTATTACAAAGGTACTTCAATTATTAACTTCAAAGCGTTGAACAATTGAAATAAATTCAGAAAACCCCTGACAAACTTTTAACAACTAACTATATCGTTCACAACAAAAGAGATAACTTTAAATGAAATCCGAAATATTAACAAAATAACTATGAACAACTTAAATTTATTGTAATTTACCTTTGATCATGGTTACCATTTTTTTTTTCTTTTTTTCAAGGGCTGCTTGAAACTACTGTCGTTGCACATTAAAACGAATTTCTGTGCTCCTGGTGAATTCCTTATCCACAAAGGGGATGCATTGAATTACATTTATTACTTGTGTAATGGATCAATGGAAGTTATCAAAGACGAAATGGTTGTTGCAATCCTCGGTAAGTAAAACACTTATTTCTACCTTTAGGTTATAAATTTGATATTTTTTTTTGTTTTTAAAAAAGTAATTGTATTTTCTGGCACAATGTTTTACGTTTTAATTAAATTTTTTCCTTTACTCAAGGTAAGGGAGATCTTGTTGGATGTGACATCAACGTTCATCTGGTTGCGACATCAAACGGACAGATGACAGCTACAACAAACAGTGCGGGTCAAGATATTGTGGTTAGGAGTAGTAGCGATGTGAAGGTAAATTTTTCAGTTAATTGATTCTGTGCTAAGAAAAATCATAATGAAAGATTAATTAATTAAATAAGGTAAAAGAAAACAATTATTGGTATCTTTCAATCTAAAATGTTAATCATTGAAATTCATCTTAGTGTACGTCTTTGATGATTGATGATGTCTGATAAAATTGAAATTTCTTACTTAGGATTAGTCAGGAGATGGTGTATGTGCATATCATACTCAAGTTGGTTAATTTTTAATGTAATGTTAATTTTCAATGGATATTCACTACACACGATATGTTATAAAATAGAAAACGCGACTATGTCGCTCAAACTTGCTCTAGTGAACAAGTGAAAACTAAGCTTTTGAACAATTGTTGTAGAGCAGATATTTTTAAACCTGTACATTATATTGTCAAATAAAATAATGTATAGGTATACAAAATTATATTCAAACCCAAGGTGAAGCTAAGTACAGATGATTGTAAGATCTGACAATATTGTCAGATGAAAAATATTTCCCAAATGTCTTACAACCGTGCGAACACCCAATTTTGTCTGACAGTATTGTAAGAAATGTCATTGTCAGCTCATTGTCAGACGACGACCTGACAATAAAGTATAATAACAAAATCCCGACTGACAATCCCGACTGGCAAAATCCCGACTGAAAAAATGCTGACTGCCAAAATCCCGACTGGCGAAATCTCGACTGACTTACTACTTTCTTTTGGTAAAGGCAATTTAAAACTGAATTTTTCAATAAAAATTAATTGCAAACATTTTTCATAATTTCATGTAGGTATCGTTTTTTCCGGTTATTTTTCATGTATTTAACTTGTTATCTGGGGTAGCATATAAATGATATTCAATATTCTTTGCTCCAACTAGGGTATGTCCAGTCGTCTGGCAGGGGCCTGAGTCCAATGTTTCCATATTCCACAGCACCTGGGCGGCCCGCTTCGCGGGTTCAAAATTTCCAAAGTTTCCAAATTCAACAGTACCTGGGTGGCCTATTACGCTTCTTATTTTCTTCCTTTTCAATTCATATTTCAAATAATCAGTGTAAAAGCAAAAAATAAAGTACAAAAACGTGCTAAAAGTGCTGAAAATCGGGATTTTTTATTCGTACCATTCGGATTTTGTCAGTCGGGATTTTGGCAGTCGGGATTTTGTCCCTTTCCCTTTCAAAACACGTAAGAACAAAAGAGAGAAAAAATCGAAAAGACCATCTCTTGCTCTTTTGCTGTCTCCAGAATCATGTTGTAGTAGTAGCACACAAAGCTTTCTTACAATCAATGTGAACACGCCTGAAAACACTATTTTTTTATTTGAGACAATTAGGACATTGTGTGACAATGAAACAATTTTCAGATGTCTTAACCAACGACAATTTTTTAACTGTGAGACAATTTTTACTGTGTGCTGTTGCGTTATTGTAATTATTTATTTGAAAATTGTAAATAGTTTTTTTTGTACGCGGTTACTTTTAATCAGCATACAAATAGTTTTAAATAATATATTTCATAATTTCGTATTGAAAAAACGTTTATTTAGGTATGTTAAAGAAAATAATTTTAAATCTTTGCATGCAATGGAAATAATAATAATGATTGCTTTCGGCTCAAAAATTGCATTTGTGTTTTTTGTTTATACATTTCAATTTATTTCAATGATTTTTATAACTAAATAGTTATTATTTTCTTTGCTTTTTGATGAGGTAAATTGTTTATTAATGAAATTCCTCCTAGCTTTTTTCCAAAATATAAGCAGCCAAAATTGAAAGTTGATTTTTTCGTTCCATTTTTGTTTATATTTTGCGCACAATTTTCTTTTGGACACAATTTTTGCAGAAAAATTGTTTTGAATAATATATTTTTCTATTTTAAAGTGAATAAAAGTTTATTTCTATCCGAAAAATAGTAGTTTTCAATTTTCACACGAAATTAGTTTTTTTTTTAATAAAAACATCAAAAAAAAGAAAAGTTTTGACGTTTCTGACAATGCCTTGCCAGCTGATCTACCGATTTTTCTTTCTAACAACCGTGTGAACGCACAATTTTCACCTGGACAATATTGTTAGGAATAAATTTGTCAAGGCCATTGTCAGCCAAAAATCTGACAATGAAATTGTCTGACTTTGGGACAGAATCTAAAGATATGTAATGTTTGTAAATATACATAACAAATATCTTATCATATTACAACTCAATTATTATTTTGTCCTTAATTCCTATTTATGTATTAACTAGGCAATTAAGAACTAGAAATTTTATTTTTTAACAGTGCACGCGCACACAGAACAAATTAACCAATATCTCAAGCTCAGGGTTGCAAAAGCTCTTTCTTAGCTTAAGCCCCCTTTTAATTCACAATTCATTTATTGACTTTGAATTAAAAAAATATTTAATTCACAAGCTCTTATTGATTTATGAATGAAATCTGATTTAATTCACAATTTTTTTTGGCTTATAGGATTTGAAAAATATTTAATTCAAAAGCTTTAAACGATTTTTTTATGATTTCTCAAATAAATCAAAGCACATTTAATTAAAGAGACAAAAGAAAATGCACACGGAATGATAAGGTCTCTTATATTTGATTTCTGATGATTGATAAAATGATAACGTAACGGGTAGTATAGTTACACACTTTTATTTCAACGTTTTGGAGCTTGGTCTAGTTTATTGATTGCAGGGTCGTCGCGTCGTCGGTTTGTCGTGCGTTTGTTTTTGTTGCAATAGTTTATTTCATTTTAAACATTAATTTTCTATGACAGAATTACATTGGTTTTTTATTTATTTTTTTATTGACATTTTTTGTTTTCAATAAAATTGTTTTTGAAAAAATTTGTTTTATTTTTAATTTGGCTCTTTATGCTTACCACAGAGCACAGATCGATTTCTAGATCAGATTTTTAATCTCTTAAATTGATATTTTAGTTCTCTTTTCAGCTAACACATGCACTACAAAACTATGTCATTTTATATACATATATGCTTCCACCCGGCCCGTATCCCTCAAAGTTCTATAAAATACACAAGCCAAAAAGGGCTTGTGAATTAAATCTTACTTAATTCGTAAATCAATAAGAGCTTCTTAATTAAATATTTTTTAAATCACAAGATAGAAAATAAATAAAAGCTTGTGAATTAAATATTTTTCAAATCATAATTAAAAAAGGGGTTATGTCTTAGTGTTTTTTTTAATTCATAATCTCGCAACCCTGCTCAAGCTATTTCATGTATCTTATACTTATTATTTATTTGCACTATTTCCTAATGAGAAGTAAAATTCATTCAAAGATACCTCTTTCAATGTTTGGCATCGTGAATTAATTTATTTTTAACTTCACAGCTTAAGAAATAATTATTTTAGTTTTTCTTTCCTAAAATTTGTCTGTATAGATTATTATTATTTTCCAATAACTACGTTGCAATAAACAGATATTTTTTCTACTCATATTTTAATACCTAGTTAATTTATTGTATATTTTTTTTGGGATAAAAATTCGCAAAATCAAATGATTGAAAGAGGGAGTTTTTTTTTTTTATATTAATTTCCGTAACAGTGTACTTTAAAAATCCGATATAAAAATTCAAACTATTCCAACGTATTTTATTTAATTGGTTCATGTTTTGATTGAAAAATATTCATTCCGTTTGAATGCATCAGAGTACTAAGTGAAATATATTTTTTTTTTATTTGAGTCGCTATTCCTTTATGTTATGAAAGCTATGAAAATATAACATACAAGCCAAATAAAGCCATACATTTACTTTCAATCAGTTAATTGTTCATTAACATAGAAAAATCTTCTCTTTTTATTTATAAACCTATCACATTCATACGTACAAATGATTTCATATTATATAAATACATGTACATGATAATATCATTGAGTTTTTACACATAGACAAATCATGTGTAAGTTTCAAATACTGCTCTTGTTACTCTTGTAGCAATTATTCTTGAAATGCACATTTAGCGACATCTTCTTCTTGGAGTTTAAAATCATCTTGATTCATCTATGTGTATTGACTTAATGATAAATATGCATTGTAATACGTTGTATTCACTCATTAAATTGAAGATTTTGATTCAAAAAGGTTTTATTCTTTACTCTTATTTTTTTTACTCAGACCCAAAATTAGGTATATGTAAGGTAAGATTCAAATCTGTAGGCTCATTTCAGGCCAAGCATCACATCAATTTTGACTTCTTTTAAGTAGGTAACGTTTATAGCAAGGTGATGTGGTCTAGCATTGTCCTGCTTCAGCATTAAGTTCTTTTCAATAAATGGTGCTAATGCACACCTCGGTTTTTCCGACTGGAGTATAGTTCTTTTCACTGATGAGGCCAGGGGCTTATAACACAACGTGACAATTACTTGTAGGACAATTAAGATCCGACAACATGTAAGAAATCCTTTAACAATGACAAGTCTGTGCACAACTCGAAAAGTGTCATGATCACGATATATAATATGACAAGTAGGAAATTGTTTCATTCTGAATTCCACAAAAAAAAAAATCGAAAAAAAATACATTTATCTTAAGGGTAAAGGGGTAAATTATAGCATTATTTTTAAATTTTAGACCTGAAATGTCAGTGAAAATAAGGTAATATCACTGTAAATAGTTTAAAACAAGTGTACAGGGTACAGGCATCAGACAGCCAGAATATTGCCTGGCTCTTTTTCTTTGTAATATTTGATTGTTGTCTAAAAACTTTAACAATAAAGCAAGTTATACATTCGTAAAAAAAAGTTTTGAGATAGCAATCAAACATGATAGAAAAGACGAAAAAAGTAGGTGTGACAATTCTGTCTGTTGAGCCAATTTTATTAAATTTTTTTAGAGAAATATAACGGTACCTACAATATAATCTTAACCGATAATTCTATTTTTCTCGAAAAAATAACGATCAATTTTGTAAAAAAAAATATATGAGTGATTTGTTACCAATGGTGATGTCCTTCATCTTATTTTTTTTCAGAATATTAACGTTACCTGCCATAGAACCGTTTCTTATTACATCGACTAGGTATCTATTGAACAGCTGCATCGATTTTTTCGAAATCGAATATTCAAAAACTATCGTGCGAAAATTCAAGTTTATTGTCGCCATATAAACTTAAAAAAAAAAATTAATATTCGAAAAAGTATTTTTTTCCAAAAACCGATATCTTATTAGACACAATACATTTTGATAAATTTCATTTACATAATACAATTTTTGATGACGTTGACGTTTTTCATATACCTATAAATCTTTTTTTTTTAAATTCGAGATTAATATTTTTTTGCTCATAAGCATTTATTGAATAGGTATACAAAAAGGTAACAAATAAATAAACAGAAGCTTCTAGCTTTTATGGCACATTAATTAATTTTTATACCTTGTCAAATTACTGTTTCAACAAAATTAATTAAAAAAATTTTTAATCAAAGTGGCTGGAGTGTTCACTCGTTTAAAAAAGTACTCTATTTTGAAAAGGCAGTGTTGAACCTCATCCGGTACATTTTCTGTCATTTTAATCGCAAATTGCAATATTCCAATTGCATTCTTTGCTGGCACTTCAATAAATTTTCATTTGTAAGAAATAAGAAACTCTCCTCATGAAGAATGCATTAGCTAGAAACCTAACAATAAAGTCCTTCAAAAGTTAAATTTTGTGTTTTGTAATTTTCTGTTGCAACTTTACGTATGTACATTGTACGTACATAGGTATCTACATAACTTAAAGCTGATAGCAAATCTGTTTAAAAAAAAAGTTTCCAAAAATCCTTTCTGTTAATTAACATAAACAGATTTTCTAATGGTGCGTCTAACTACCAACCTGCTCAGAATAACTACAGCAGCTTTGTTGAACAAGGATGGTAAAGTAATCAACTTGCTTCTTTTAATTTCGTACCTAAGAATAAGAATATATAACTGTTAACCGAGTTCCAATTGGAATCGAACCACACACAAGCATAATCCAAACATTTGCAAATGGCTGAAGTCTAACTGGTACTTCAAATACGCTACAATTTTTTAAGGATCAGTTGTACATCCAATCGTGGTTCAAGTATTTTATCCACCGATTTTGACAGATTATATATGGAAATCAGTGGTTTAAAAATTGAACCACGTTGAACCACGTTTGTACAACTGGGATTTCCAATATACACGCACACACTGAAGCCAGACAACTTCACAGATATTATTCCACGATCTTTAAACTAAAATCGAACTGCTTCGGCCAACAACAAAAGCTAATTGCAAAAGTGTTCAACTTAAGTAAATTTTTTGTTTCTTATTGCTTTGCACTTTGCTCATGAAATATTTTTTAATGTAGATGCAATCGATTAAGAACCAGAGTATGCGACATGCGAGTGTGTGTGCTTCATGTTTACACAACAATGTAGAAATTCGTCTTAAAGAGATTGAAAATAGTCCAAAAATCTAAAGAATTTATTCGAGTTAGAGGGAATGTTGACTTAGAGGGATTTCGACTAAGAGGGTTTTTGTATGGAAAATTGTGGGGAATGCAAAAATATGGCGAAAAAAATCGAGTTAGAGGAAAATTCGACTTAGAGGGAGTTCGACTTAGAGAGAGTCGACTGTATTTCAAATTATAAAATTCTGAAATTTTTTTTTATAAGAAAATATACTGGTGAAAAGAGATTTCTAGTCGTCAACACAAAAGTAACTTATGCCACTAGAGCAAGTTTATGCGACCTAATATTGTGCACTTTATTTTTTTGTTTAATAAATTGAGATAAAAGATGGCTTATTTTATTTACCAGAAGTTATGTTATCGGTTCATAAAGTTTTGTTTGACTAAAGCATTGCGTCAAAACAGCGAAACAATCCTTTTGTCTTCCAAAAACACACTTTAAAATTTAAAAAAAAATGTCAAACAAATTAATATAATTGTGTGCTACTTTCAAGGTTACCACAATGTTACAAATGTAACAAAACTGTTACACTTTCTTTTAATTTAATTTTTTTCCAACAAATATTTTTCGTTTTTCTAAAAAAAAAAACTATGGAATTGGTAAATGCTAAACTAATATGACATAAAATGCAAATGCAAAGTATCAGAATACGTATATAGTAAGGTATATATAGGTATATAATATCCATTTATGATCTTGTATACCAGAAAATTTGGGGACAGAATTACCTTCCCTCAAGTTTTAAAGCACAAAAACCGCGCTTTTACATATAAAATTTTTATTTTAGATTTTTGTTACAATTTTTTTTGCATTTGTTACGATTTAAAAAAAAATCTTGTTACACTTTCGCGACGACCTGCGGCAACACTGGATACTTTACTTCCCTTCAGTTGGTGCTTTTATTCTGCTGTTTCTAATTATATACAAAGTTAGTTTTTGCACCAATTTGGCCCAAAATTTACAGCAATTTAATTTTAATTCATTTTAGTAAATTCAATTTAATTATCTCGAAGTTAAAAAAGGCCAACAAAACTAACTGCCTGTCACCAACAACGCCACAAAATTCCATCAGGAAGTTAGAAGGCATTATATAGTGTGGCGCATAAACTCCCTTGGGATATTTAAATTTCCATTTAATAGACGTCATTAAACAGTAGAATAAAATATGAACCTAATTATATTGTTAAACGAAATCAACTGGATGGTGGCTCTATAGAAGCCAGAAGGTTATCCGCTCATACCCGGTACTCCTATGTCCTATCCCCTTGAAATATGATATAAGAGAGGATTTAAATTAAAAGGATTTTTATCTTTTGTCTGTCCTTATATTATATTTAGAAAACAATGTCGTGCCCTATGTCATATGAAAATAACGCTTTTAATAAATCACCTTAATTAACCTGAAGAAGTCGGAAATTAATCATAAAGATTTTTTTATTGGGATGAAAATATAATATGTATTTATTTTTCCCTTTACTCCCACCGAAAATAAATCAACCATTTTTTCAACTCTTCTTTGCAGGCACTTACCTATTGTGATCTGAAGTGCGTTCATATGGGTGGCTTAGTGGAAGTTCTTCGCCTATATCCGGAGTACCAACAACAATTTGCAAATGACATCCAGCATGACCTGACATTTAATTTACGAGAGGGTTACGAGTGCCAGGACTCGGATATAGGACCCTCTTTTCCACTTCCATCAATCAGCGAAGACGACGAAAATCAGCCGGACAGTGATGCAGTGGTGCCAGCTTCACCCCATCATGGTAGTTCATCCACACCATCACCCCTGCCGATGAGGTCGCCGCTTCTCATAGGTGCCGCTGGTAGCGGAAGTCCGCGAAGTATGAAATTCTTACCTCGCGGACGTTCGTTAGCCGGCCTTCGAGAACGCGTCGAACGTCAAAGGTCTGTCACCATTCATTCCCCGGAAGCTGAATTTGGTTCCTTAGAAGGCTTATCTCTTGAACCAATTCAAGGTGAAACTGACAACCCTGCTAATAAGAGGTCAATTGAAAAACTCGACTGCCAGGTCAGCACTCTGCATGATGATGTTGCCCTCCTTAGCATGGAAGTCCGAAATGCGATACATGCACTACAAGAGATGACAAATTCCAGGATGGCTTCGCGAGCTGATTTAGCGGTGGGTAATTTCCTCCCTGCCCGATCCATCCCTAACATCTCTGATAACATCCTGATTCCCCAGATTGTTGGCGAAGTATCTTTAGTGCGAAGTTCATCACATCCTGCCGACATGTGGCATTGTGAAGTTGAAGAGATACAACCACCATCAGTCTCAAGTGATTTAATTGCGAAAAGCACCCGCGCAACACAAACCGACATGGTTAAGATCGACTTCCAGACATTTGAAAAGTTCGTCATAGCCAATCCACGTCTGGTGCTGGGACTGTTGGGCTATGAGGCTACAATAAAGACTGAAATTGAAATGATTCAACAGCAACAAATGATGCAAGTCTCGCCATTGAATACCATCGAAGAAGTCAATTCTCCTGAAGGCGGACCCAGTTCTGAGTATCTCCTCGAAGAAACCGCCGATGGAAAAAATCCCCTATGGAACTCGGACAATTATCGAGACGTTGAAAACTGCCGCTCGACAGAAGCCTTGCTCGAAGAGTGCCCATCTCACGAAGATATTACGACAATCAGTCAAGAAATTGAACCCACATCTGTGTCCATAGTCAAGGAAGGGAAATCAAAGACGTCTCGACGCAACTCGGGCAGCAATAGCAGTAATAATTCCATATCATCGACGTCTTCTATTCCCGCCGTTGTGGTTCCACAAACAACCGGCCAAAATGGACCGATTCGCAGGCCTTCGTGGAAGGGCTCAAAGAAAGATTATGAAAGGCTTGATGAAAACTATTGTGATAATTACGGAAGTGAAGAGAAGCTCACAAAGAAGAATGGCAGCCGATCAAATTCCTCAGACTTGGGAAGTAAAAAGAGAAACAGTTTGAATGTGGCTAGGGTGCCGACAAATTATCGTTTTTCAGCTGGTGATGCTGATAAGCTCGAAAAGGGCCTGAAAGGACTTCCATCGACGCGATCTCTACGGGACAGTTGAACTTATAAAGTTAACAATTGTAATGGCTACGAAAGATTTTAGAATTTAAGACATTCCGGGTTTAAATTATAAAAAAAAAGTAAAAATTAACATCTTTAGCTATAAGCTTATAGTAGGTTAACTATCGCTTGTGTATCCTTTTTCTAAAGGAGAGATCTTACTGTGTTACAAGTTTGTAAATAAATTTAGAGCATAATAAAATTTATTAGAAATAGTACTTATCAACACTGTAAATATTTTTTTTTTTAAATTTCTGTAAGACTTCTTGTAAGTTTCCTGTAGATATTTTTAGCGAAGCTAAGTATTCTTTGTAGAAAAAAAAGAAAATCAGTGATGTGTGTTTAGCTCATATAAATGTTATAATTTAAGTTGTAGAAGTTAAGAATAAAATTGTATTTTAAATTCACTTCTAACAAAATGTAAATTAGCAATAGAAATTCATGTTTGATCATGGCGAATAAAATTTAAACAAAATGGTTGAAACTCAGTTTTAACATATAAATGGAATGTTTTCTTTTTCTATACACATAAATGTTTGTAATGTCAAAATAACGGCTTCTTACAAGATTTTGATCTGTCTGTCTGTCTGTCTGTTTGCTCCGGCTAATCTCTAGAACGGCTGGACTGATTTTGACTGGGCTTTCATTGGCCGATAGCTGTTGCTGTAGTGCGTAGCATAGGCTATTTTAATTACTCCCTAGGTTCCGCTCGGGTCGCTTTTTTTCGTATATTCTTATATATGAACTGATCCCGTATGACGTATTACGAAACGAACGGCAAAAAAACGATAGTCGAGAAAACGAAAGCCGCAACATAAAGCGATTACAAGTAACGAGAATAGTTTCATGAAATTGTTGCCAGATAAAATAGAGAAATACTATTTTTTTTAAGTGCATCTAACTTCACGTCTTTGAATAGATGTCAAAACATGATCGAAATAAATAAAGACTTGAGTGTGAAATTAAAGAAGAGCGGTTTTATTTTAAAAAATATTAAAATATTTATTAATTTCTTCTTTTCGGATAGTGTACATGTTCAAATGGACGAAGACGGAGAATTATTTACAAATATTTCAACGAGAAGAGCATGGAGAATGTGTACCTATGTAAAAACCAAATAGTTTTATTTTGCGATTCCGGAATTTGTTTATTTAAAAGTGCAAGTGCGTAAATTATTTGTGTTTTTAATATTGTTAATAAAATGTTTTTTTTATTATTTTTGTTTGTTCGGATTCACGTTTTGTTCACAAATGGTACATAACCGGCAGACATATAAACACAACACAAAAAAAAATTGACAACAACGAGAACAAAGGACAACCGAATAGCACTCGTAAGAAGAAACGAGTATCGTTCAAACTTAAACGATAATCGTCTTACGTAATCGCATTTGAACGAAAACGAGGGTTTTTCAACTATTATCGTAATACGTAATACGGGCCCAGATCAGAAACTACTATACCGATTTAAGCGGGACTTTCACTGACAAATAGCTGATATTGTAGGCAGTAACTTATGAAGTAAATTATCCCAAAGATGGCGCTGGGGTAGCTTTTTGAAAACTCTTATATATGAGCATAAAATCAATGTTTTCTCCATTATTTTTTTCTGCGGCAGCAACGCGCCGGGTAACAGCTATAGTATAATAATAATACCATTGGGTAGATATAATCAAACAAGGAGCGAGCAGTCGTGCATTCGGAATCTAAATGATCTCCAGTACACGAAATCCTAATTAAATTAAACACTTTTCTAAAGGATGTGAGATTTTTTTAAATAGATACTACCTAATTATAGAAAACTTATTGAAAAAGGCGTCTATCAGGTGACTGAACAAGGCCCAGCAAAGCATCGAAATTGCAAAGCGGGCCACCCTGGGATAAAATGTTTTAAATGTAGACAAAATCACCTGCCAGAAGACAAGGAATAAGTGGCGTTATTCATAGAATGTGAATAAGAATAATAAAAAATAGGAAAATGTAAATAATTTCGAAAAGAAAGCTTGGTTTTTGATTTTAACTCACTGTTTCTAAAGAACAGTTCCGGAGAGATCAAATAGTTCCTGACAGTTCCGAACAGTTCTGAACAGTACCAAATAATTTCGAACAGTTTCGACAGTTGCGGGCAGTTACTAATTTTGTGGAAACAGCATCGACTGATTCAAGGGCTGCTTGGCTGTCTGATGAGAAGATGTGGATATACGGATATCCCATTTGAATATTATGTTTTCCTTTAGCCAAGATAAAATCTCTTTTATCAACAGAATTTCCGACTGGAACAGGATACTATGGTCTGGAAGAAGGAATGAGAACCCGCCCTTCTTCGGTTTTTTTTATCCATAATCAGTGTAGGAGTGAACTGAATTATCTTTGAAGAATTCCTCATCTTCCCAAGTGGATCTTGTGAAATTGTGACTTGGAAAATCTTATCGAAAGCTATAAGCTGGGGGTTAATGTAGTCGGAGTGACTTAAAGATGATACGAATAAATTTAGAATTATGAGTTGATTAAGAGGTTGCTCGCGGCCATAATATGGAAAGGTATAAGGATGTTGAGCGTACGCGAAATTAAGTGCCCTTAGACAGATCTTTAAAATAAGCTCCCCTCATACAAATGTGTTTTAGTCACACATATATATACCTAAATACAATTGTGGATTCATTAATCAAACCAGAGAATGAAAGAAAGGATCTCATTTTAATTTATGTAAAAAAATAAAACATACCTAAGAGTTATTTTTACATTGAAACAAAATATTATGTGCGCTACATAAAATTGCTTCCTTCTTGCATGTGATAATATCTTTTGTAATAAAATATCTGAAGGATATAAATATATCTTAAGCTTGAAATTCAACGGATGAAATGTATCTAAAAATGTATCTATAAATCTTGGAACGATGTTACAGATATACATTATATAATACCCAGGTAGATGGTGTTCTGTGTGTGTATCTTTTTCTATTTTTACATTAAACTTATTGGAAGATACCTACAGATAATATAGATACTTGATTTGTATTTGGAAATATCGACAAATGAACGGAAATTCATCTTACTTCCTGAAGTTGATGGAAAATGTTGAAGTACAATAAAATTGTAATCATTTATATATTTTTTTTTTTGTTTACAAGGAAACGACAAAAATAAGGAAGGAGCAATTAAGATTTTAGTAAATGTAAATTAGTATAAAATTTCTGATAATTTGTATTTTTGGCTGGAGTTATATTAAATGGTCATAAGTATGAAACAAATGATAGCCTATAATCTGAGATCTAAAACACTTTGGTGGGTCCGTAGGGTAGATGATAAAAGGAGAAAAAAACTTGCCTTCTTTGGTGATCAAAAAGTGGCTAGCAACTCAATAGAAAAGCATAGTCCTTCGAGCAGAATAAAAATATCTGAGAAAGCAGCTTTACCATTTGATATAAAATAAATATAAGTAAGGCCACAAATATTTACAAGGGCTAATGATTTTTACACCCGTGAAACAGCTGCATTTGGCTAAACAAATACTGGAGCTGGGTAGGAAAGTGGCGGCTTTGTGGGAATCAAACAGACTGGTGGACAAGGAGTCAATTGACCAAAGGATATTTAGTTCATAATTACCTACTAAAGATATTAAAGTTGAGCATTAGAGTTCTAAAGAAAATGACACAAAAGGCACTAAGAAACCTGTCGGATCGAAATAATTTTCCGGAAAACAACTTCTACTTCAGTTGGAAGCGAATTCAATTTAAAGTCCCAGCTGGACTCCAATACATTCGCAAAACTTAATCTATGAGCTTGATTGTTTCAATTACTGTCTAGTCTAGCAGAATTCTTATTTTTTTTTTGTGACAGGTTAGAATCGATGAATAGTTTTCCCCCAATGATCGGTTTCCGTCATTCAAGCGAAGGCAAATACCTATTGAATATTTATTTTTACGAAGCCGGCTAGTTCGCTGTGCATAATTCATATATCACTGTGATGGAAAATTCATTCACTGTGTGCATTTCACTGTATTGAATTATTGTTTCCACAATGAATTGTGCCTAGTGAATTAGCCTAGACCTTGATTTTTGCAGTCTTTAAGAAGTTTTTTTTTTGCAAACAAACCAACCAAACCGATCAATGTAGCATGCATTTTAGTCAATAAAGATGGCGATCTCGGAGTTTATCCTCTGCAGATTTGTTTGTCTGTCGGAATGCCTTTACCATGTCAGCTGTGGAGACATTGCGATGTCGTTGATAAAAACGAAGCAATCCGTGACTATGGCACGGCAACAAGAGGGACCATTGTCAACAGGTCCAGCCAGATACTGGCTTACGCAGACGACATCGACATCATCGGAAGAACCGAGCAAGCTGTACACGATTCCTTCATCCAGATCGAGCAGGCGGCACAAAATCTGAGGCTGCACATTAGTGAAGGTAAAGCAAAGTACATGGTGGCGTCGAATGCGAGAGGAACAGGTGGTCAAACAATCAAGGTAGCGGAGCACGAATTTGAAGTGGTGCAATCCTTTAAATACCTTGGGTCAATAGTAGCAGCCGATAACAATATAGAAGAAGAAATACGCGGGCGGCTTCTCAAATCCAACAGAGCCTACTACAGTCTGTCAAAGCTCTTCAAATCCAGAAATCTCACTATAACTTCAAAACTACTGCTGTACAGGACCATCATGGTCCTGCCAGTACTCACATATGGATCCGAGACTTGGGTGCTTAGCAAAACGCACTCCGACCTCTTATCCGCGTTCGAGAGAAAAGTCTTAAGGAGAATTGTGAGGAAGGGCGATTCCGGAGACGGTACAATCATGAATTGTACGCAATCTACCTTGAAGCAGATAGCGTGACAAAAATTAGGATTGGTAGACTCCGGTGGGCAGGGCACCTAGCTCGCATGAGCGAAGAGGAACCTGCTCGGAAAGTTCTTTGTGGTACATTCTATGGCAGACGACAGCGTGGTAGACCATGCTTGCGCTGGAGAGATGGCGTAGACCAGGACGCCCGGAGCCTTGGGGTGCGCAACTGGATGGCGTCGGCTCGAGACCGGGATAGGTGGAGAGACTTGTTGAAGGAGGCCAGGACCGGACCCCGGTTGTCGAGCCGATGATGATGATGATGATAAAAACGAAGGCGAAATTCCATTTTCTAATTATTAAGTTTAACTAAGTTTAAAAAAGGGACACGACTTTGTAGGACAAATTTTAGTCTTGAGGAAAATTACCTTAGATTCGAACGTAATTTAAATATAAATTAAATGCAAAAAGCAGTCCCATGAAAATTTTAATGAATTAAAATACAAACGAACGTTCTAAACGTTCTAAATCTAAATTTTATAGAGATTCTTACCAAAATTCTTCAGTAAATATAAATATGTATGTTAAAATAGGAAAAAAATCGGTGTAGAAGATAAAAACAAAGAAATTTAAATGGACAAAGCTACGAGCTGAAAGAGACGATGAAAAAAAGGCGGTTGGACATCTTATTGGTCCCAGAAATAAAATGGCGAATCACTGCAATCAGGACATGTTTTCTGGATGTGAAAACAAAAGAATACTGATTAAAACAAAGTAAGAACCGTATCGGTATCATAAAAGTTACTTGGTAGCACCTTGGTGCTATTACCCAATCCATAATAGTGATCGTTTGATGCAAGGAAGGGTGTGGTGTGGTGTGAAAGAAGAAACAAAAATGCTAAGACTTTTACTGTAAAAGTTTCATGCTAACATCTATTTCACTATTAATATTTAATAATTTTTCTTTGAAAAGGATATTTCAAGGCTTTCCATATATGCATTTTATATGTTTTTCATTCACTTCACACATATTTTTATAAAATGTTACTTGCTTACCTTCATCTATGTCATTGCAATGTGACTGATTCTCGATTTATTTTTAAAATGGTTCACAAAATTGACAGCAAAAAAAGCATTACAATTTCTTATGTATACAAATAATAAGATACTTATATAGATAACTTAACAAGTATAGATATAAATTGTTTGCTATATCTTTAGTACAAACAACACTATATTGCTTCTTAGCTACCAAAGTAGCCCCAAAAGGACACAACAAGTCTATTTCACATTATAATATATGGGACACTTGCTGAATTCATAAACATTTCCTGAGTGTGAAAAGAACAAAATCTACCCAAAATCCCCAAAGATATAGCTTAACTAAAGAGCCAATAGAGTGAAAGGCAGTGTTTGGAATGCAAATGAAAATCTGATTTGGTTGACAGGGTGAAATCTGTCATCATGGGAATCAAATGCATATTTTATTTTTTTTTTTTTTACTGGTTGTCAGTTGAAATTGAGGCAACAACTTCCTTTTAACTTTTTATACCGATTTTATGAGAAGCAAACCCAACTCATGAGATGAAAAAAAAAAAAAATCCAGATAAATACTTAAAACCGTCATTCTGTCACTCGGAACTAGAAAGGTTGGGGCACAGCATGGCGCGGGAAACCCTGATGCGATAAAACGTGTTCCTAATAAGATTTTACTTTGGTATCATGGAATTTTTGATGACAAAAGCAAAAGGTAGAAGGATATCCGTCTGAAGGTATAGGGACAATGGAAATCAAGTCTTTTGTGGAAAAGAAAAGCCAACAAAACTAAAAGGGTTAAGGGTCATTTAACGAGTAAGCAGATTATTAACCCGTGGACATTTTTGTCGACGGGACGAAAAAGCTATAAATCTTTTGTATAAGCTTTGTGTGTGTATAATGTGGAAACGATATAAAGATGAAAAGTTTTAAACTCATGTTGTTAGTCGAAAATTGAGTTAAAGACTGTAAATAGCATTTCTTGAAAATAGCTCTGCTATCCCTTTTGTTTTACTATTATTGACTATATATTAACCGACTTTATTAAGCGACATCTCTGTGCAAATGTTAAATATAGTTTGTGTGACAGTTGGAGAATATGACGGTTAACAACTGTAAAAGTTATAAGAAGACATCACAAAGACAGTCATTATAAGGATTTTTGGCTATTTACAACGGTAAAAATGAAGGGCTTGAACTCGACTTTTCTCCGTGCATCGATAATAAAGCATTCATATAAAATTTTATTAAAATTTATCGGATTTTTGTTTTCGAGAGAAATGGTTGACTTTATTGCAAGATAGTGATGCGTGAATCAGTACTACAGATTCCCGAATCCCGGGATTCCGTTCAATTTTGCGGTCCCACATAGATATATCTAAGTTAAATAATTATATCGAAAAGTTTTTTTTTCTGTAGTGTTCGATCGCGACCACTGTTAGCCCTGATGGTGTCGGACGATAGCCCACGTAGGTCGTCATCGCCCTTATGTTGATGACCATCTTCCTGGACCAAACATTTATTTTTTTTGTTGAATTTTTGTACCTCAAAGTAGCTTTTGTAAATGCTTCGATGTATTTTCTACTTCTCTAGAGTCGCAACCAACGTTACTCAGACGGTCATTGTTTTCGTTGCTGCTGACGTTGATGAAAAGTGTTGCTTGAAACTGTTTTGTAATTGTCATCGGGTGAAACCGCGCCTGGTGGTTTATGAAAAATTGTTTCATTTCAATTTACCACAGTGGATGGATGCTATTTTTCGGCCGCAACCATAAATACCCAGACTGTAGTATAAACAGTGGATTTTTAAATTATTAAATTCTCACCAAAATACATGACAGCTCTGTCAACTTATTTACCGCATGCACTTCGAAGAGCAGAGTTATCTAGTGTTCTTATTTACATGAATCCAAAAGTCGGATCTTCGAAAGTTTAACATCTAAATTCAGAAGACTGTTTTCAAATCCGAACAATATTGGAATAAGAAAGCAAATTATTTTCAATGTGAAACGGATATGGGCGTTTTCCCAAGTGAAAATGACGTTTTTGGAGAAACTGTTTTCGAAGAAGATTCAAGTAGACAAAATGAACAACAGTTGTGAAAAAAGGACAAAAAAACACATATTGAACCACTTCAGATTTCAGATCCAAAAGTTAATTCGAAAATAGATACATAGATAAGAGATTTATTTTTCATCAAATTGGTTACATAAACAATTTTTAAAATGCATACTTAAATCTTTAAGGCATGGCCAGAAGGACCGTCAGCCAGATGATAGCTTACAGTGTGTAACAAATTTCAGAACTATGTATAGTTAATTAAGTTTAGGTTTTTGTAGATATTTAAAAATCTTCTCTTAATATTTTACTGCTATAATCTAAAGAGACTTTAACAAATTTTATTAATTTTTGCCAATCTTTGCCGTTTAGTATATCAAAAACTTCTGGTTCCTCTAAATAATTTTGCTGCCATATTTGTCGGCGAATTTCCACCAGTATAGGACACTTTGCTATGAAATGAAAACCTTCTCTGGTGTTACACAAAGAACAATAAAGTGGTAGATCGTCTCGATGCGGTATAAAATTCAATGGAAGCAGTTCTCCTCTTGCTCGAAAAGTCATTGATATTTGGTCAGAACTTAAATAATCGTTGAAATAGTTTGCTTCTCCAAGATTGTGTCTGAGTTTAGCATAGATTTCTCTATACATATGTAGATTTCTCTATACAATGAGTTTTCAGCCTGTTCAATAGATTCTTCTCTAAATTTTGTGTGAAGCGTTTCCAGCAAATCGTCTAGGTAGGAATTCCAGGTTGGTAGGTTTTCCAAGGTTCGATTAAATGAAAGCCCACATCTTTCAGCTATATTTTCCCACTCTTCAAACCAGGATCTTTTGGATTTTATAACAGAAACTGCAATTCTCCGAGCGATTTTTCCGGTGTGGCTGGTACATAAGTTTAATGATGTAGTTAAAGTGATGTTTCAGATAGTCCAGATAAAGTGGTGACAGGCCTGTTTCAATAAGCAGCATGTAGTTTGGTGTTGTTTCGGATAGTCGGAATTGTCGTTTGAGAAAAAATTTTTGGAGTTTTTCGGTGGTTTCATAGGATCTCTATCCCTAAGAGGAAGCTCCATGATACCATAAACGTTTTTCCAAACTGTTCCAATTGCATTTTTGGATGCCGATAATTTTTTGGTAAGGTTGAGGTTGTATGTTATTGTGAATCCTAGGTACTGATATTCTTTACTGAGGAATGATGATTCTTTTGGAGACGAGACTACGAGTAAAATGTTTTGAAAAACTTATACTCATGTTTAATGTCTATTTCTGTAACCAGTATGAAGAAACCACATCGTGCATTTTCAGCTGTTGCATTCTTGGGCAGCAAAATAAAATTTAGAATCTCAAAAACTTAAAATATTCTTTAATTATTACATATTTTTAGTTGAAATAAATATTTAAAAATACAAAACAAGCAAACTGTGTTTATTTCCAAAGTGTTTGTTAGGTGTCACTGTGTCAGTAGTGTATGTACTCTTTTTGTTAAAATAACAAAAATTAAATGGTTTGAACTTATGCATTAAAATATTCTTTATGAAATCTAGGGATTATCCCGGTATCCCGGGATATTATTATTTTTGAATCCCGTAATACAAGGATTGAAAAAACATCGGGGATTGTAAACCCTCAGTATACCTACACCTTGTGGCTGATGATGGGACCTTTTACCAGAAATTTACAGTGGCAAAAAAAAGAAACGAAAGTAAAGACACCAATAGTCACTCATATCTGATCCCGCGCTGCAGAACTGGACGATTTATTTATCTGATTGGAACCACGCAGTCACAACTCAGCACTGAAAAACTTAGCCTTGAACAGTTAGAAAAGTAGTTCCACGTTTTTAATAACTCATTAATTAATAAATCGTAGATACTCATATCCTTGAGTTTTTTTTTATATATAAAAAAAGAAGACTTCAATATGAACCTACTATACCTATGTTATTAGCTAATCAAGAATCTGGCAACAAAAAATCTATATTGTCTTAGATTTTTGTTTGAAAATAAACTTCTATATATAGTAACATAAAATAGTATCAATCTCACGCACCTGGTATTTTCAAAAGAACCTGAAAAACTGCTTCTTATGTTGCTTAATACTCATTGTCTAGGATTCCTTTGAAGATTTATTGTCATTAGCTAATTGAAAAAGGTACATCAACGTCAGCCCATCCATTGCTTTATGATGATGCGTTACGCGCACGAGATAATAAATCAGAACAAAAGAAAGCCCCAAAGGAGTTTGCCAGTAATCAACCACTAAAACAGATGAACACAATTTGAAACATCAGTCACATCATAAAATATACACACATCATCTCAAATGTCCTTCTATTTATGATAAGTAAATAAGGTTTAAAAATAGCTATACCACATCCCTTGTGATATCAGAATTTGATTCAACGGTGTTAGACAAATGGTCGTTGTACTTCTGAATGACTTTCTTTATATTTTTGGAAAAAGTTTTTTTTTTTAACGATGCACATCAGCTCACAAGTGCTTCGATCATAAAATGAAACACTTGAAACCGAGAAGGAGAACATCTAAGTGCTATGGTAATTTATTATATTCTTTTTTTATTAATTCATTTTTTTTTTTTGCTTTTATTACTAAAGTTAAAAAAAAGTAATAAACGAAACTTTTATTGTGTCTTGGGGTTTTTGACTCGATTTTGCCTATTAGAGTATGGGACTACACTATTACACCTTTGCCCATTTCGAATTACGAGAGAAGAAAGATTTTAGTAAATGTTTCAATATTTTGAATGAAAAAGTAATAACATCGTTTTTAAAGAAATAATGCAATCAGAGTATATATTACTCTGCTGAAACGACACTATACATAGGTATGCAAAAAATATTTTTCTCTCGTTCTTACCTATTGCAAATTAAATTGACTTTCTTCCTAAGCATGGTGCGAAAGAAGTTCACATTGAAACTACTAAACAAGAAAAGATTGGGTACAAATTTGTATATTGCGGAGCAAATAAGTTTCGTGAACTTACTGCAGAAAAGTGTTCAAAATCTGACACAGATACTGATGGAAAAAAAGGTTAACATATTTGCCCACTATGCGACTGAGAAATATACCACGAGAGAAAAGAGAATTAAAATCGTTTTACCATAACAGCGTCTATATTCTACAAAGTCTATATTTTCAAAAGTTTCATTCGGAAATCAAAGTATGAAAACAAAATTCTTCGCTTTATATGAAATTAGCTATATGAAAACAAATTTAAGATCGTCGGACCAGTTTTTTTTTTAATCCATTTAAAAAAATTTATATTTAAAATTTATATTGAAAAAAAAAGTACATATAAGTAATAATTTTTTAAGACCTTAATTTGTTACATTTGAAACACAGTTTCATAAAAATCTGTTAACAGGCTTTCAAAATGTTAAATTAACAAAAAAACAGGTTTAGAATATTCAATTAAAACTTAACAAAAATATTTCAGAAAAAAATTCGTGTGTTTTCTTTATTAGTATTTTCTAATTAGATAATAATAAAATAATTTGGGAAACCACATTAGCTTGGATTGTTTGGTTTGAGCCGCCAATAGTCAAGGAAATCTGGGATTGAACATGATGGGCAAAATTGAAACAGATGCTTCTTTTATTAAACAACGAGGGAACACCTCGAAAAATGCATTTCAAAATGGCGGATTATGTTATATGCACCTGTAATTATAGTATACTCCAGTAAAACGGTGTTTCTACTTGGTATTTATGTGTTAGGATTCGCTGAATCCAAATTTTTATTTTGATACATCGCACTTAAGTATATGGCTTTACAACGAAAATCGCAAAAAAAAAATTCGGTCTTTCACTACAAAATTAAAGTTCATTAAATTTACTATAAAATACGTTTTCTAAATGTTTCTCTTGGTGGCACTATTTGACCGATGAAAAAGAGAAAAATTTCCGCTTCTGCAGAAAACCGGGAAAACCGAGTTTTATCGTTCCATTCGTAATTCAAGTATATTCAATGTTTTTAATAACACAAAGCTTAAATTTCTCCTAAATGATTCGTTAATTGAATCATGAAATTAACTTTTAGTTTTTGAATTTGCTATGAGTTTGAAATGTTCTTCCCAAAACACCTGACCGAGATGATTATGATTCTCTGTAATTGAAAATAAAAAAAATAAAAAAAAAACCTTATGCAAAGCGAAAACATTATTTCTTTAATGCTTTTTCAATCTTTCTAAAAATAAAAAAAAAGTCTACAGCTTTTTATTGCAAGCATAGAAAGTTATTAACAAATTACGAAAATAAGGTTTTTTTTAAATATTTGTTTTATTAAGAAAAATTAAATTTCTTTTATAAGAAAAGTAAGTACCTATGCCATCATTTTAAACTGCAAATTTGGAAAACAAAAACTAATACTTTGGACTTCCCGTTAAGTAGTTATGGTCGTTTTTCGTGGTTGCCATTAAATATTTCTTTTCCGCTATATGCATCAAAAATTCTGTAAAAAATTTCATGGATCCATAGAAAGATTATTACATCGACGAATCAGATTTTTAAAACCATATTGATTAAATTATGATTTTTAATTACTTAAAATATTGATTTTTGTTTGTTTTCGGTTTTCTGCAATTTCATCCACTTAATATTCGTTGATACGGAACACGATATATTTTTCGAGTATAAAATTAAATTTTTATTTCATATCAGCCCAAACTAAAAAATTATTGCACAAGGAGACCATTAAGTTATTTTTTTCTGAAATTTTTAACAACAACAGTAACTTAAAGGTCCTACCACCAGTTGCTTACGAATTTTATTATTCTTTTTTATTTTGGCTTTAGATATATGTGGCTATTTTAAGGAGTGCCAAGTCCTATCATCAGTCTCCTTGTGATTTGTAGTCTATAGAAATAAGGTAAGGAGAAAAATAGAGGCGGAACAAAACAGCATACTTAAAGGCGCTTAGAAAAATGCTGATGCTCCAAATGTGTTTGATAAACAAACATCTCGACCTGTGGAATGCGTAGTGCATACGACTTCGAAGACTAAGCAAATCTGATATGCGTGGGTTTGAATCCTATGGTGTGCATGTAGATAGTTTTTCATAATAAAATTGGATTAAAGCTCAGCACCACTAATAAGGAGACTGATGATAGGACTTGGCACTCCTTAAAATAGCTATATCTCCAGCCAATATAAGTAGCACCTTTAAGTTGTTGTTGTTTTTCAAAAATTCAATGAAATTGACAGAATAAAGAATATTCAAGTAATAAAACTAACATTCTAGTATGAATAGTATGAATAGTACAATAAAACAATAATTTTTTTTACTTTCGATTCACTTTTTTGAAAAAATAAACTTTGTGAGTACCTTTTTTCGATCACAGTTCAAAGCTCATATCAATTTACAATCAATTATTGAAAACCAGTTGGGGTTACGACATTTTACTTTTCAAAATACCTATTTAAAAAGACCGAAACCTATACATCCCCATAAGGAATCTTATTATACAGCTCTCAATCCCTCTTCAGATAAAGAAATCCTCTTTACCGACTGCTTGGTAGACTCAGACCTTTTCCAATTAAGTGGCGTTAAAAATAATTTAGGACGTCAGCTTGACCTTGTGTTTTCTTCTGACGCAGACAATTGTGTCGTTACTGCAAGTAACCATCTCCTTTCTAAATTAGATGCCTACCACCCTCCCCTTTTCTTCACCTTCACATTCTCTTATGATTTTCCCCATAATTCAACCCTGACTGAGAGCCCTTTGTCTTTCAATTTTCGTTAAGCTAACTTCCGTAAACTTAACAACTTTTATTAGCCTCCGTTGATTTCGACAGCATCGCTCAAAACCCAAATATAGAATTAGCTGTATCTAGTTTTTACTTTAGCGTGTTTAGCTGTCTTTCTCAATCTGTCCCTATTATTCGCCATAAGAACACCTCTTCATCCCCCCTGTGGTACAATAGTAAGCTACGGTCTTTAAGAAATAAAAGAAACAAACTTTGGAAAATTTACCTTACTTCGCGTTCTGGTTTCGACTTTACTAACTATCTGAACACCAGTACAATTTTTTCAGAACTTTGTGATTTCCTTTACAACGAATACCTCAATCAAATGCAATCTAACATAATGATTGACCCTAAAACATTTTTTCACTTTATTAATGCCAAACGTAAATCTGATAGCTACCCTTCTACCTTAACATTTTTGAATACAAGTTCAGATGATTCTGAAATAATTGCTAACTTGTTCGCCCAGTTTTTCAGTCAGTCTTTTTCAACGAGCACCTTAAAGCCCGATTCAGAATATTTCTCCTATCTAAGCAAATGCACGCAAACATCCTTAACCTCTATTATTATTTCGTCGAAAACTGTCGAGGCTAAAATTAATAATCTAAAAGAGGATTATTCTGCGGGTCCAGATGGGATTCCTGCTATAATACTTAAACAATGTTGCTCTAATTTTGTTAAGCCCCTGACAGCCTTATTTCAGCTTTCAATTTTACAAGGAATTTTTCCTTCTCTCTGGAAAAATTCGTTTATAGTCCCTATTCATAAAAAAGGCCCGAAGAAAGAAATTTCCAATTACCGTCCAATCGCCAAACTCTCCTGTATTCCGAAGCTTTTCGAAAGCCTTATATACGATACAATGCTGTTTCATTGTAAACAACTTGTATCGCCTAAAGAACATGGTTTTCTGAAAGGCAAATCAACTACTACCAATTTAGTAGAATTTGTTTCCGGTGCTTTATGCGATCTCGAAGATGGCAATGAAGTTGATATAATTGCAACTGATCTTAGCAAAGCCTTTGATAAAATTTCTCATTCTTTAATCCTTTTCAAGCTTAATTGCTCTAGGCTTTCAACCAATATTTATAGCATGGATCCAATCTTACTTAAAAGACCGCAAGTAAAAAGTTATCTTCAGATCTTCTGAATCGGATTCAATTCTAGCCACCTCTGGTGTCCCGCAAGGCGTATTTCCTACCCTTCTGACTCCTGTCTTCTCCAAAATGATCTTAATCGGTTTTCAACTTGGTGACTGAAAAATTTTCTCGAACTGAATGTGAGCAAGTGCCAAGCAATAACTTTTTCACGAAGGCGTATTCCTCTCCCTCCCAGAACGTATTTAATCAACAATTTACCCGTCTCCCCAATTGATTCCCTACGTGATCTCGGAGTTATCTGTGACAAGGAATTGAATTTTCGATCTCACTTAGACTCCTCTATAAACAGAGCTAACTACGCGCTTGGTTTTGTAAAACGTTGGTCAAAAGAATTCTCCGATCCTTATAAAACTCTCTATGTTACATTTGTAAGGCCCCTTCTTGAATATGCTAGCCAAGTCTGGTCACCCTACTACATCTCTCACTCCCGTCGTATTGAAGCTGTTCAACGAAGATTTCTACGTTTTGCACTCCGTGGCCTTGATTGGTCAAATCGATACAACCTCCCTCCCTACGTAAACCGCCTAAGGCTAATTGATATGCAAACACTTGAAAAACGTCGTCAAGTGGCTGACATTGTCTTTATTCAACAGCTATTAGCCGGAAATATCGATTGCCCCGCGCTCCTATAAAAAATCTCCCTCCAGACCAATCCCAATAATCTTCGTTCAATACCACTTTTCAAAATAAACTTCCATCGCACTAGCTATGGAAGTAACGAACCCATGACCCGCGACTTGCACCAAAGCAAAGATTGCCTAAAAACCTCCCTCTATAGAACCTCCAACCCTACCTAGCTTTCTTTAGATTTAAGAATTTTAAGACTTAAGTTATTATTTTTAGTTTCTAAGTGTTTGCTTGTATTAAGCTAATAAAGTTAAACAAACAAATTTAGACGGGAGGGGGTCCTATCCCCTTCCTTCTGTGGTGTTTGTTGCTAAATAAAATAAATAAATAAATAAGAACAAGAAACAAAAAAATCAAGCTTTAATTACCATCAGGCTAGTTTCGTCTTGTTTTTATGAAGAGGCATGTTTGTTCATTATTAAATATCTTAAAAAGTAAAAGTTGTAGGACCATCAAGTTTTTAGTTGTAGATTGGAAATAAATAAAAGATATCTTTTTCAATATATTGTTGCCAAAGTAAAGAAACTAACTTTATGGGTTCTTTGTGCAATAAATTTTGAAATTTGGCTGATATGAAAAAAAAAACTAATAAAAAAAAATTGTGTTAGTATTTTTTCTTGAAAATTAAATTTTTTTGCTCAAAAATTATATTTTGACCTGTATCAACGGAGGTTTAAGTGGATGAAACTGCAAAAAAACAAAAAAACAAACAAAAACTCAATATTTTAAAAAATTAAAAATTATGGTTTAAACAATTGAAGTTCTAAAATTCTGATTCTTCGATATAATCTTTCTGTAGGTTGTTAACATTTTATTTCATGAGCAGAATGTGAGTAGGTACTCAATTTTGATTTTTTATTTAGTGCAATAGGTATAGAGTTGATTGGCCAATACTATCAAAGGTTTTATACAGTGCCCGAAATAATTATAAAGACAGGTCATTCTCACACTTTTAAATTTGATATAAAGACTTATTGCCTAAAATTATGTTATCATAATGTTAACGAAAAACAAAGTTACAAATTTTCTCCGTAAGATAAAAATAATAGCAAGTAAAAAAAATAGTACAGTTACCCCCGAAAAGCAGCTCAGAAACAAAAGTGATTTGTCATTTCAAATGAATTTTGTACTGAACAGGTGAGAAATAAGTTTAAAGACACTGGTGCAAAATTATATATCATTTAAGTTAATCCTAACAAACATTAACTTAACATTATCACTAGGTAATAAGTTTGTATCATATTATAAACAATTTATGGAATTTCCAGTAATAACTTCCAATGAGAGATTTTGTTGTTGGATTTCAGTAGTGTTTGTGTGTCATTCTCTTTTGAGAGGGTGGATAGTTTATCTGTCAAAAAATTAGAGTCGGAACTAATAATGTTATGTATACTTTAGTACACATATCTTTTAATATAAATCTTCTCATTGCATCGTTGCATTTTATTGAATACTCTGTATGATACTTTATACTTTATCTCTACTCTACCCACTCAAACTCATTTCCACACAATTCCAATTTCGTGCACACAGCACATTCTTTTATTTGTTCTTTGTTACTAACGCTTTGCTATAATTTTATTAAGAATAAAATATGATTCCTGTATTACCCTCCAAACAAGAGTGTTTCATTTTGATTTATAAAATACTTCACAATAATATTAAATTTAATTTTCCTGGTTTTAAAGTATGTTTTTATCAAAGAGTTAACTCTATCGGTCTATAAGTTGAAAAAACGTTAATAAAGTGTTAAATACTTTTTAGGATCGTGTTATTTTGACTATAATTTTGAGCCACTGTTTTAAGCCACTATAAACCTAAGAATCTTAGCCACGGCGATGATGAATTTGTATTATTTTTTTTTTCGTATTTACTGAATTAAGTAAACTTTTGTTTCCCTTTAAAATATTCTTTTAATTTGCATAATTTTGCTGTTGAATTTAATAGAACATTGAAAAATATAATGTTTCTTTATACTTATTTCGGGCACTGTACATAAGTCAAGTCTCATCAATATACTAATTTCATCACGATAAATCAAGTTGTATTTAATCTTAGGTAACTTGATGACTGCTGGTTCACACCCATCATTAACAACAAATAAAACATTAGTATTTTTTCAAGCAAAATTATTGACTCTTGGGACACCTTTTTTTTTGTATATTATGTTTTTATTTTTCAATTTTCTTATAACTACTTACTTGCTAGCCAAAAACCTTAACAACTAGCTTACATATTAACTTAACTAACTTACTGGCCCTATTCGAGCGCTCTAAATTATACCATAACCAACTTAAAATTATTGCTTTTCGGCGTATTTAGCTTAAATACTATCGAAATTCATTTATTACTTAAAAATAAGAAAATTGGTAAAAAACTTATTATATCTCATTTTTTATTTTTTATAAAACTTAAAACTACACTTAAAACTACTTGAAATAACTTAAGACTAGAACAGCCACAGCAACGGTTTTTTTTTTCTTTTTAGTGCCACCATGATTGTTTTCTACTAACCTAGCCTATTTTTAAAGCCAAGAACACGCCTAAACCTGCGTAAGTCAAACCAAGGCAATAAACTCAATAAGTCAACTTTTATTATTTTTTTTTTTAAATTTTATTAGTTTTTTACACATCATTCAACCACCAGAACTGGCGATTTTGGTCCAATCTATCTATCTGGTCCCTTTCGGACACAGCCCTACTGAACCGAAGGCGCTCTGCTCCGCTTTCTGCGACGACTTCACGACTCTTGAGACACCCTTTATAAATACATTATCATGTTGGATTTTTATTAGCGTATTTTAATCCCACCGTAATCGGTCTTAATGTAAATAAATTTACACATTCCAAATCAATTATAACTAAAATGGATTTTTATTATATTTACATAATCAATGAATAAAAAATCAATTCAAATCCTTCTTTAATATGATATCAGTATTTTGAACAAATTAATGTTGTTTTTCAGGTAAATCCAGCTAAAAAAATACCCTTAAAATGTTAATCCTTGATATAAAACCCTATCCAATTACTTTCGAACTAAAACCAATGTCCCTCTAAATATAATTTATTACAGCCAGATTGCCTATAAAAACATTTTTTGACACAAATAAGTACGATTCAACACTGGATGGCCATAGTCCGTGTCATCTGCCCTTCACAATGGGGTTTGTTTTTTTTTCTATTATTTTATTGTTACAGCAGCAATTGGTAAGCAGAGGGGGTTTTTATGTGCAGTACAATATTGTATTGTAACTGCTGTTGCTGTTGGGTCTTCAAAGCTCTCTGTCTTTGTAAACGAGAAAAGGATTTTGTGTAGCATTAATTTTTTTTCTTTTTATATTTGTAGAGAGTGAAATCCTTTCTCATCATAGAAATAGTATACAAGATTTAGGAAATATTATTGTTGTATTTATTTTCATTCATTCCAGCAACAGTTTTAAAAATGGGAAAATAATAAATCCTTTGGACTTTTAATACAAAGAAATGCTGCATTGGTTTTATGTATTTTTTTTTATATCAGTAAATGGGTTGTTCTTTATGAAAATGATGTAAGAAAGATTTTGGCAAGATGTTAGCGGAACGTTTTCAAAATAAAATAATACTTAAACAACTGCTATTGGGTGAAAGGGATAATAAATCTTTTACTATTGTTTTCATATTTAAAAATAAATTATGGACATTTCTTGCAGCTGGTTTGGTTGCATTAACTTCTTAAAACAACCATGATAATCAGCCATATTTTTACACCTAATAACTTTTACTTTGGTTTCATGTGATGATAGTTGCTCTTACATTAACAGACCAAATAACTTTAATCGAATTGTAATGTAATCATTATACTTATAAATATTGTGTGATGAACTTTTTTTTATCGAGATTTCGATATGCTACGTAAAGTAGATCTTACAAAAACAATTTAAACTGAAGAAATCTAACCGGCGAGTTATCTTTATTGATAAATGAGATTAATTTACCTTGCTGTGTCGAAAATTAAAAGTTAAATTTCATGCTAATTTTGTTAATAAATGATATCATTATTAAATTCGGCATCACATCAAAGTTTTTCAAAAAAAAAAAGTTTTCTAGAACAAATTTTCAACTGAAAAAAGGAACTAGCTACTCAAAATATGCGACTTTTGAGAACAATATATCACCAGCCAATACGATACGATTAGAAAAACAAACTTTTTTAGCTTTTTTATTAGTTTCATTTCAGGCATGGAAAATTAACCTTATGAAGTGTATTGAAAGTTAAAATAAAAGTGTATCGAATTTTACTTTTTCATATTTCAAAAACTGTTTTTTTCGTTGTTTTATTTTTAAATTTTTGTTTGTTTTTTTAAATTTTTTAAAAAAAGTTTAAAATTGTTTATAACAGTTTGAACTTTAAAAATGCTTCTACGTGAAATTTGAAAAATGTATTTATATATACTATTTTGCTATTTTTGTTGTTTAGTATACAAAGTTCTAGTTTTCCGAAAAACAGAACCAGAATTGACTCCAATAGTTTTTCTTGCTCAAGAGGAAAAGGATAATTTTGAACATTTTGAGCAAATCACTTTTTATGTGGAAACTATAACAACAGTTAGTTATTATTAATTCAATTTCGTTTTAAATTAATGCTGAGAAAGTCTCAATTTATTGACGATTTGTACATTAAGGCCTTGTTTTTCAGTTCGAGATTATTCAAAGGGTTAGATAAACCCCGAGTTAACTGTGATGAAAACAGGGTTTCAGTTAGTTTTTAGGTCCGGAGTTAACTCAAAATTAATACAGCTAAATATGTGAGTTAATTCTGAGTGAATTCGGGATCTGAAACTGATTTAAAACCGTGTTTCCATCAGCGACAACTAAAGGTTAATCTAACTCTGATGAAATAATCTCGCACTGAAAATTAGGGCCTAATTCTTACATTTGCTGTCGCAATAGTTGTATAGACATGATAAACATTTATAAAACAGAATTTTATGAAAGTGTACTTTCGTACCTGAGCACATTCAATTTCATCGAAAAAAATATAATTGTATCGACTTTTCCAACCGTAGTTCATTTTAACATCAGATAAGTCCACCGAAAAACATGTTGCAACAGAATATTTTTGTTATTGTGTCTGGAAGCGTTGGTTGTTGATGTGTTTATGATAGAGGAGCAATACGCACATAGCGAATACCTATATGTATTTACAATATTTTAAATTTATAAAGAAATGTTTGTTCTTATATAAGACCTTATTCAATGTAGATCTTCTAAATTTATCTTCATTTACCTTCAATATGCGGGCACGACAAATTATTCCGGTATACTGAAAGTTATACGTTATACCATACCATATAGAATCTTGATATTGAATTTTTTGAGGACACAAACTATGCCTTCATACTTATTAAAATATTAGGAAAATAGTATATTATCCTGCATTTCGTATGAAACCCGAGAATTTTTCGTTCCAAACGGCAACGGATACCTCCGTAGGGCTGATTAATTAAAGCTTTTGGATGAAAACCAATGTTTTGGCGTTCCAATGTTTCAAACTAAAAGTTTCACCGTATTCCTTAATTATGGGGCTAAAGTGGAAGCCTTTAACGCACAAGTAGTGATTGAATGAAAAGTAAAAGTGAAGAAAGCATGATGAAAATGGGTTGGAAAAAACCCGAAGAAGAACAAAATATTACCACCTATTTACACTGATTTGACGGTAATTTTCCTTAATTTTTTTTTTCATTTTCATGTTTTGTTATGCGGACGACATTACAGCAGGCAATATTATTGTATTTATTTTTATTTATTTATTTCATCTTTAAGTTTACACTTTTTAAGATCACCTTAAAATAAATAATTAGAAAAAAATAATTTTAAAGTAAAAATTAAATTGCAGTGTTTAATAGCTCATAAACTGATTTCCTAAACATAAACCTACTTGATTTCATCATAAACTAAGTTGAAGATTGAACAAGAATAAGAGATTGGATCACATTTACCATAATTAGTTCTTTGAATGGGAACATAAAAAAGTCACTATTTCGAAGAACTTTAACCGGAACATGAATAGGAAACTAAGCAAGCAAAGGTGCACAATCAATTTGATTACAAATCACGTCTTTAGCAAACATAGCCAAAAAACACTGACGCCTAGTACGAAGTGAATACAATCTCGTAAAAGATATACACATACACTTACTTTTGTTGAGATCAAGACTGTTTCTCTTACACCAATCATATAATAAATTTAGATCGAATTGCAGTAAGTTACAATCGGAAGGTGTTTTAACTGATCGAAATAATTTTAAATCATCTGCATAAAGTAAACACGAAGAAGACACAACAACGCTGGAAAGATCATTAATAAATAGAAGAAAAGAAGAGGTCCAAGATGGCTACCTTGAGGCACATCAGATAATAATTTGAAAACAAAGCTAGATTTGTTCCGGTCGAACGAACACTAACGTAACCATGTTGTACATCTGATAAACCTCTTTTTACAGTTTTATAAAGTTTATTTTTTACAATGGCTTCGAAAACTTTGGGTACTAATGGGTCTATAATTAGTAAACAATTGTTTTGAGCCAGATTTATGAATTGGTGTTATATAGGATACTTTCCATTCATCCAAAAATTCACAACCTCTTCCTCTTGAATATTTAAATTATCAATGTCAACAAAAGAATTAGTTTTCTCAGTTTCACCAAAATGAGACAAGACATTCTGAATATAATTCGACTGGAAAAATTTTGAGAACAGATCACGCACTTAATGTTCATTAGAAGCTACCATATCGTCATAAGTCATATTAGCTGGAAGACCAAAAGACTGTTTTTACTTTTAATGTTATCCTCAATACTCCATAAATACTGTTGGTAAGAAAATTTTTTTAAAGTATCATAAACTTTTTTACAGCGCAAATATCTACATTTTAGAGAGTATATTCTTACAGCAAAAATTCGAAGTAAAGTGAGTCAAAAAAAAGTGTTTATCATACGAAATGTATGATTTTCTTTAATACTTTACACCTAGCAATGTTAACTTATGAGTATAATATTCTCATTTTAATTCATATTGCTTTTTATATAAAATAGTCGTTTCATCCGTTTTTCTTTATTTTTGTCACTACTGTAGTTAAGTTAGCTTAACACACAACTTAATGTTCAGATGGCAAAAAAGTTTGTAAAGGAAGAAAAGTTATGAACAAGACTATGGAGTTTCAAGCTTTTAAAGCTCTTTTGTAAAGCGAGTTGTGCTATAAACCAACAGGAAAGACATTCATGTATGCTGCTAAAATATATTGTTAAATAATTTTCAAAACCTGGAAATATAAAAACAATTGAAAAGCTTTTGAAAAAGGCTTTTAAAACTATTTTGCTTACTTGGTTCGATATTGATAGGATAATTTAACATTTTTCAAAGCAACTTTTTTATTCTGTCAAAACGAAATTAAAACTTTGCCAGTTTAATTAAATAAGCTTTAAGTTTCTTCAGAAAACAAATAACTTCAAAAATAGCTTACTTAGTTACATTACAGAACAGCTAACAGCTTTTGAGAAGTATGAAATAATCAATATTGCAACCTCTGTACAGGAACACCAATCGCTTGGGAATTTATTTTCCAGATACCAAATATTTGATTTAAAATTTTGTAATAAAATGGAAATGCAATTATTTGAAGCTAAAATATTTTATTAATTTTTTTTAATATTAAGTAGGTACCTTACCTACTTATCTAAATACCTGCGTACGTGTAGATATAGGTACCTATCGCTTTCACACAAATTGACAAATTTCGCATTTTATGACGAAAAACGTCACCAAATTATTATAATTTGATCCAATTAAATAAAAAAAAAATATTTATGAGGATAAGGTCAATGTTTTGTAAAAAAGTTTAATGTATCTCAAACATTATTTCCTTAAAACTTTATTTAATCTTCTAAACGACTGGAGCGGTGCCTTGTGGAATTAATGAATACTTTTGTGTCTCGGCTATAGAATTATGTATCTATGTACATAAGTGCCTTCAGAAGTACTAAATAACATTATAAACATTATATTATAATATGTACAGCTTTTATGCTATAAATATTTTTTATGGGATAGACATCAAATGGGGAAATACTTAAATAACAAAAAAAAAAAAAAAAAAAAAACACAACACACCCTTTTGTAACAACTTATTAAGCATCCCCTTGTCCAAGTTCAAACAATTTTCGTGGGGTGTTTTTTTTTTTCAATAAGAAACGTGTATGTAATATTTTCACAGTTCAAGCTGCGGAAAAAAATTAAATCAAAATTTATTTATTAAATGAGGATTTTTTTTTAATCAGAATTATGTTCGAGCATGGAATACAACATGACTTTGACAACTGTAATATCAAACTGCCAGACATTTTTGTAACTAAAAAATCATTGCATGTTTATAGGTACAAAAATCCGGGCGTATTACTTTAAAAACCCTACCTAAAAAATTGAAGTTCATCGGCCACCAGTTTAGGCCGTGATGCCGAGACAGACAGACTATTTTATTACTTATTATCTCAAAACTTGCACAAAATACTATTGAAAAAGTACGATATCGCGTAAAAAAATCACACGTTTTTCTCAAAATTTAATAGATAATAAAAATAAGTATGTTAAGGTCTTTTTTGTAGGTAATTCGTTGTTAGGAATAATGTACCTAAGCTCGAGGGGTTTGTCACAAATGAAATCACCTGGACCACTTATACTATGCAATCATTTGAAATCACATTGAAATCAGGTGCAATCACTATTTCAAGTGATGAAATTAAAAAAAAAATGTTGGTTTTTGATTTCAAATGATTTATTGCAATCATCAAAAATATTTTCAATTACTTTAAGTTTTTTTTTTGCAATCATGCAATCAAAAATGCCATAATGAAATCACGAATTAAAATCATAATGAAATCACTTGAATTAATTTGCAATCATTTGAAATCAGTAAATTTATTTAAAATCAATGCCATCACAAAATTTTTAAATCAATTTAAATAATGCTTAAAATCGCTTGAAATCATATGAAGTCATTTGAAATATTGCAATCATTGAACCACTAAACTGGCTAGTGACAAACCAATCGTCTAAGCTACCATTTTTCATTTAAATTTTTTTCCGAAAAGTCCTTAGTTTCCAAGAAATTATCAGAAAACTGATATTTTACTTACTACCCCCCTCCCCACCCAAACAAAATATTATATAATTTTACTGGTCTAATGAAATACGGATTTAACCAATAAAAAAAACACATAAAACACAAATACAAAACAAAATCATATGATTTTTTATAGGCAGACGCTAAATAAAAGCGCTTCTTATAAATCTATGAGAATTAAAATTTTTATGTCAATCCGTTTTCCAAATATTGAATTTACAAAAACATAAATTAAAAAATAAATTAAAACTAAGTAAATTTTAAAAATGTTGAAAAATGAGAATCAAACAAGTCATTGGTTGCTCTAAACTAATATCCACTAAGCCCTTCAAAAGAAACCTCAAGAAAAAAAATAACGGTTTAATGGGAGGTACCGTTAATCGGTTCGGAATTTTTTTTATTTTACAACCCGAAAAAAGACAAATTACCAGAAAAACATCTTTTTGGTAATAAAAAACATTTAAAAAAAAACTGTTTTTAGTATTTTTGTATAACCATTGATTTTATACACATAGGACCTTACTAATAATAAAACTTAGTAACACAGCTTAAATAAAATGTCCACACTTTAGACAAAATTTGCACGGAAATGTTCGTAAAGTATGGAGATTTTTATTTAAGCTGTTACTAAATTTTATTATTAGTAAGGCCCATAGAAGAATCAAGATGATGGTTTCAAGCTCACCTCAATAGATGTCGCTAAATAAGCATTTTTACAAAGATTCAAGCCAAAATCAAAGTATGCAGAAAATTTTGTTGCCTTAATATAAATTTACCATAATAGTTATTCAAAAATTGTTAGAGCGGTTTTGTATATTAATACTTTTTATAATTTCTTTTTTTTTACAAATTTAAAGAACACCAATTTTAAGTGCTGAATCGTTTTCATTTTATGCACACAAAACACACATTTTTTGCCAAATTTTAAATTTACAAAAAAATAAATTGAAAAATTCATTAAAACTAAAATTAAACTGTTTTTGCAAAATGTTGGTATTGAAATTTGTTCAAGTCATAGGCCTTTTTTAAAAAAATGGTGTGAAATCGATTAACCCGTTCATCAGACAGCTTAAGAAAAAAAAAAAAACGTTTCTATGGGAGGTGTAATTTTTTTCAAGAAAATCGTTGGAGCCGTTTTCGAGAAAACTAAGCTTTCCCAAAACCGTTATACATATGTCAGGTACCGTTATTTTTTGAGCTTAAAAAAAAAATTCAATTTCTTCTCTAATTAATGGTCTACAAACCCTGCATACTAAATTTGAAGTAAATTGGTTAAGCCGTTTAGGCAGTTGGTGCTGACTGACATACAGACAAACAGACATAATTTCCAGACCCACTTCTTTCGCCTTCGCTATCATCGTAATGTCATGTTTGACTGTTATTTCAATTATTTTTTTTGCACGAATGCATAACTTGCCTTGTACCTATAATCGCAAGTAAAAATATTTTTCAAACGTAAATAAACTATCATTTGCGATTTGTTTTTATTTTTCTTTTAACTAACTTCAGAGTTTGTATCGCAACATTAATCTCATCAAAAAGTAAGTAACTTTAACGTGACTAATTATAAAGCCAAGATAAACTATGTACCTATTCCGTGTTACTCCTTAAGAGACATAACTTGACATCGCTTCTTGCACCTATCATAGTTTTCAAAAGCGTATATAGAATGCAGTGAGGTGCGAAATTTGCTGTGGGCAAACTTACCCTCATCGTGTAACCCAGATAACTGGATGTGTCCTCTAGTACACAGACCCCCTCTCTTTCTGACTGTTCTTAGTTATTAGTGGAAACACATCCATCAGATCGTGACTTTGGGTAAATTGAGTAATGCAGTGAAGTGTGCATTAGAAGCTACTTTTTTTATTTTCTTATAAAAACAAGGTGTGGGAGCCACAAAGGAGCTTTTTGCTTAGAAGATCCTTCCTATCGTCTTGCCTAAGGTATCACTCCTGATAACTCATTATTTTTAAAAGATACATTTGTTTTTATTTTATCTTTTAAGTGCCTGGAGGGTAGGCGACGACGACGACACGGCAGTGGTGGGATATGTCTAAATAACTAGAAAAATAAGTTAATTTCAAACTAAAGAGCTAAAGGAAAACTTAAGAAGACTGATGAACAAAGTCCTTGTATTGCGTTGAAAGTGTATGATGGTGTTTTATATTACGGCTTGAAAAAGTTCACTGTAGGGATTGATGTTTTGCGATTATAAAATGTGCATAGTTGCGAGTTTTTAGCTAAAAGTTACAAAAGAATTTCACTTCTTGTATTAAGTATAATTATGTGAATAACATGTCTTCCTTTGGGTTTTTGTTTGTGGGTGTGCTTATGGAGCCAATATAAACTTTGGGGTAACATATAGAGGTTATCCTCAATTAAACTTTACATGCCATAGATGCTTGCAAAGGAGAAAAACAAAAAAAAAAAAAGTTTTCCACACACAAGACAGATGGTATAGCCATGTGCGTGAACTTTTCAAATTATAAGAGTATATCTGGTGAATCTTTCGAGTTTTGAAATTTTGCTGATGCATGTAAAGGAAGGTGGATTTACTTTAGATACAATACATTATATAAGCAAGATATGTGTTTTATTAAGTGATGACGGTGAAAGAACGGAGTCTAATGTTATTTAATATGGTAGGGAAATAGGATAATTAAGAACACACAATGTCTGCTATTGAAAGTTTAATAAGTTACTCGATATCATTTATTTAATTTGATCTCAAAGGTATTAGACGTGAAAAATATAAATAAGTGGAAAAAATTTGGGGCTCCATGACAGCAGAGTTTACATTTTGGCAGTTAATATGAAAATAATGAGAAACAAAATACACGAGGACCATAGGCGTTAGCTAGGTGGAGCACCAGAGGCACCCAAAATTAAGCAGAACATAATACTGGTGGGACCATACCAGACAACATGCAAAAGTCAAACTAAATGCTATATATTTTTTATTGTCAATCGACCTATAAATCAACGGTGTTAAAATAAATTAAAAAAAATGTATCCGATGTATTATCTCGTCTTTCATGTTATCTCGATATTGGAATAAAGTCGTATATTATTTCGGTAGATACCTACGTACTAAATCAATAAATTCATGCGAACCCACATTCGGACATAACACGAGAATTCAAAAAAGGGGTTCACAATTTTTTTTCTGTTAGTTTGGATGTTTTCACAACAGTAGGTATAAGGACAATATAGCCTGGGAATTCTGAGCGAAATAGAGTTAAGGAAGTTAAAGAGAATTTTTGAAGGATTTTAAAACTGATAATCAAATAAAAGACAAAAAGGAATATGGTTCAAATGCCTACTGGACTTGTACCTTCACCCTAAGCGATCATGCTGATTTTCTTCAAACTTGTTAGGTACTCTTTGTTTCTATATATGCCGAATCGTGTTTAAGGTTGATATTTAAGGTTTCATAAACAAGTTAACCAAATGCAATGCAATAAAATTAAAAATAAAAATATGAGAAAAATTTAAATAAATACAAAAAAATATTTTTTGAAAAAATTAAGTTTATTTCTGAAGAACAATTATTTTGCTTTTAAAAATGTCATTATCATTACCTATTATGAATTTTTCAAAATTTGTTTTGACCTACAGAAAGCAGGATTTTGATACTGCATGACGTAAAATCCCAGTCTTTTAACTTATTTTTCAGAATGCATTCCTATTCTTCATACCAGTACTTACTAAAATAATCGTCAAATAAATAAAATAATGAATGTAAAAAGAATGCAATACTTTTAACTGAATGAATTGTTTGAAGTCTCTTAAAAGCCTTTTACATTCTTTTGACTGCTTGAAGTCTTTTGATTTCTTGAAGCCATTTTACTGCTTGGAGTCAACTTCATATTATTGTTATTATTGTTATAAATAAATTCAAATTCTTAGTTTAGTAGTGACTTAAAGCAGTAAAAAGACTTCAAGCAGTCAACAGACCTCAAGCAATCAAAAGACTTTAAGCAGTAAAAAGACTTTCGACTGCTTTAGGCAGTGGCGTACCGAGAGGGGGTTGTGGGGGGGGGTCTCACAATTTTGAAAATTTTAAAATTTATAAAACTGCAGTCGGCATTTTCAAGAGTTTCAAACTAAGTTCAGCAAGTCAGCATTAATGAAAAGTTTTTAAATTTACAAAACAAGAAAGTCGGCATTTCCAATGTTTTTTAATTTTTAGTATGAAAGTTAGCATTTTCATAGGTTTTTATACTTATTCTAACAAGAAAGTCGGCATTTTCAATTATTCCAATTTTAAGTGTGAAAGTCGGCATATTCACAGGTTTTTATACATATTCTAAGAAAAAAGTCGGCATTTTCAATTTTTTCGAATTTTAAGTGTGAAAGTCGGTATTTTTGCAGGTTTTTATACATATTCTTACAAGAAAGTCGGCATTTTCAATTTTTCTAATTTTTAGTGTGAAAGTCGGTATTTTTGCAGGTTTTTATACATAATCTAGCAAGAAAGTCGGCATTTTCAATTTTTCGAATTTTTCGAGTGAATTGATGGTTTTTATACATACTCTAGCAATGTTGATTTAACTCGGATTACTTTTTCTGGTAAGGTTGAAGAATTCATGACAAACTTTGAACGAGTGAAATAATATTAGGCAACATGAAAAAGGAAGAAGTGCCAAATTTAAAATAATTTTTTGTGAACATAATTCAATGTTTGACAAATATCCATAAAGAAAGTGATGTTTTATTGGAAGCTGCAAAAAAAGAAGAAGACAAACTAGATCGTAATAAAACTCACCATCTGTACGTTGGAAGTGAAGTTTTGATTGACCATGACCCTGGAAAACGAAGCAAAATAACCACTGCCAACGAACGTAAATATTTAAGTTCTCTTGGGCCATACCAGCCAAAACTTGGCATTTATCCTACAAATTCAGATATACCTTCTAATAAACAATGTCGATTCAACCCAGCATGGTATTCTGAATATTCATTTTTGGAATACAGTCCTTACAAAGATGCTGCATTTTGCTTTGCATGTACTTTATTCTCAGAAGGAATAGGAAGACATTTCGCTAATCCAGAATGGGTCTCGATTGGGGTTCGGCAGTGGCATAAAACGAAGAGTCGAGGAAAAAAAAGATGGAAAACTAGTTTAAAATTTTTAGTTTAAAATTTTTTTTCAAAATGTTGAGTTTGAAAATTAATTATTTTAAAACTATTCACTCAAACAACTTAATTTAAAAATAAAATAAAAGAGTAGTTTTCTGGCTTTCCAAAAAAGTATAACAAGGCTTTGTATCATTCACCGTTGTTTTTCTTCTCTTAACTCCACCTACATGCTTAAGCTTTTAGGTGCACCTTTTAAACCAATCACTCTGTATAAATCTAAATTCATGACACTATTTTATTATTATTTTCTTCTTATATAAAATACTGTTGCATTAATTATTTATTTATTTATTCCATTTATATTATTGAAAACTATTCATAAAAACAAATTCTTTTAACTAGATACATATTTATTAATATTTTAAATAAATACATTGCTCTTAAAAGAATTCACGTGTTATATTTTTTCAATATTACAGTTGATACTCAATATTTTTACATAGTTTCATGGAAATTTATTGATTATTCAAAACATCCAGTCATTTTTTTACTTTTTAGTATAGCGATGACTGAAGTCGGCAAATTCCCAAAATAAGTCGGCAAATTCCTAATAAAAGTCGGCATTTCAGAAAAACTCACCCCCCCCCCCCACGGCTCGATCTCTCGGTAGGCCCCTGGCTTTAGGTCTGTTGACTGCTTGAGGTCTATTGGTTGCTGGGAGTCTTTTGATTGCTTGAAGTCTTTTCATTGTTCGGAGCCACTTTACTGCTTGGAGTCAATTTAATGTTATTATTATTATTGTTATAATTAAATTCAAGTTATTAGTATAGTAAATTGACTTTAAGCTGTAAAAAGACTTCAAGCAGTCAAAAAACTTCAAGCAGTCAAAAGACTTCAAGCTGTATAAATAGACTTCAAGCAGTCAAAACAATGTAAATGACTTTTTAAATACTTCAAAGAATTCAAGCAGTAAAAAGTACTGCATTCTTTTTACTTTAAATCTTTTGACTGCTCTAAACAATTATTTTAGTAAAGACTTGAAAATTTAAGAATTTTACATAATATATTAATTAAGTATATAAATAATTGATAAATTAATAATAATAAAATTGTAGTTAGTGAATTTATAGTTAGAACAAAATTTGGAGCAAAAAGGACTTTAGTTTATTATTATTTTTATTTTTTATTTATTTTAAAAGAATGGGGATAAAATCCGGAAAACTCTGAATGAAAAAATTCTGTTTACCGAAATTCCGATGGATAAAATTTTGACTGCTTAAATCCCGACTGACAAAATTCCTGCTGTGAAAAGTTAGGAATAGAAGATGCAAATCATAATATTTATTTTTTAAACTTTGTATATACCTACCTAAATTTTCACCCACCCCCAAATCAAACAGCTCGCTTTTTTCAGTCGTAATTTTCGAGTGGGGATTTCGTACACGACCCTTTACAAACTGATGAGTCGTTGGTGCAATGGAAAAAAGCATGAAAATTAAAAAAAAAAGATTTAGGAGATATCGGCTATAAAAAAATTATAACAAATTACGGCTGATATTCTTGTCCACCCCTCCGCCTTAAGGAACATAACAAAGGTTCACGGCGAGAACTTTTATGAGCTGTCTGTTATAGGAGATTTTACTGTATAATGGAAGACAAGGGAATAACAAAAGAATTTAAATACCAAATAATATTTGCTATTAAATTTTCATCAAGTGCTATTATTACAATTTTTTTTTAAATCCAACATCATATGAAGTAAAATTGAAAAAGAACACAACAATTTTGAATAATAATTTTGTCAACAATTTTAAGCCTTGTTTTCTCGGAAAACAGAACTCAATTAAATGCTTATTATATAAATTGATTGAATTAAAAATGCTCCTCAAGATGATTTCTTTTTTTTTCGTTTTCAAAAAAAAAAATCTTCATCTACCTTAACATTATAAGATTTTTTCCATTTTATTTAAATTAAGTTCCTTCTATAGGCTTTTATCATTGAATTCCTGAATTTATAGTCCTTTCTTGAATCAGTCATTGGTTCCGCTTCTGCGAAATTGATACTTTCGCCCTCAGAAATCCTCCATAAGAACCTTTAAGAAAAAAAAAAAATATATATTAAGAACTTCCTTGAATTCAATGTTATTTGAAAGCGATGATGCGGATTAGGGGAAAGTCATTCATTCAATATGCATATAGACGACGACGACACTGTGGTAATGGATCATTGACGGTATAAGTATTTCCACCATCTGGCATTTTAAAATGCAGCCATGAAGACGATAGATAGATGTCCTTAGGTTCGTTTTCGTTATTCCAATTTAAAGGTAAATTTTCTCATCGTTACTACTTAATTTTTTTTTCCCTCTCTCAACATTGGTGAAGGAAGGTACTTTGTTCGTAAGCTTGTTGAAATAATTAGAATTCTTGACATCAGTCTGATGAAGAATGTAAAGAAGTTCTTGTATTATTTTTTTCCGTAGAGAATTTTCGAAGAAGAGCAATTCCAAAGGATATTAATAATCCCCGAGTGAGCGGCGAGGGAAAACGTTTGTTGCATTCGAAATTGAATGCTTTTAAAATATTGAAAATGAAGTGCAGCTGCGTCGCAGTGTTACTTGAGGTGCAGTTATAGAAAACTGAAATAAGGATAGATTTGTCACTTTAATAGTTAAGGAAAAGAAAATTAATGGAAAATATACCTTATCTACAACAAAGTACTTATACCTTACCTATTCGTTTTAAAAGATAAGTTCTTTTTATGTGTTCGATGCATGGAAACAAAACGATTCAAAAAGTAACTAATTTTAATAAATTTGTCTTCATAAAATTGAGCAGAAATTCAAGAAACATGTGTTTTTAGAAAATTGTTTATATTTGAAAATTTACACATAACTGGCGTATGGCGCTGATGTGGCTCTGGTGTAGGGCGGGTATATATAGAGCAGATGTGGTAGATATAGAATAAGAAACATCTTGTCAGTTCGAGGGGTTGGTCACTAGCGAGTTTAGTGGTTCATTGATTGCAATATTTCAAATGACTTCACATGATCAAGCAATTCTTAAATTGATTTCAACATTTTATGATTGCATTGATTTCAAATAAATTTATTGATTGCAATTTAATTCAAGTGATTTCATTATGATTTCAATTCGTGATTTCATTATGGCATTTGGATTGCATGATTGCAAAAAAACTTAGTAATTTCAAATATAAAATTGTAAAATATTTCTTCAAGGAAATTCAACTATGTGAAGTCATCTCACGGTTTCAAGAGTTTTTTTTTATTAACATAGCCTGGGTATAGTGCATAACAACATACTGTATTAAAAAATCGTTTAATGTATTTGTCATAAGGTGGCCTTTCCAACCAAGCACGTAAAAGAATATTATGTTTTTTTTTTTTAATATTATTCAAAATTTCTACTAGGCTGACGTTTCTTAACAACTACTGTTCTTGGATTATGTGAATTGTTTTACCTAGCGTCTCTTTAGGAGACCATATTTTTCTAAGAAATCCGTCAAACTGTTTTTGGTTCTTATAACACGGTATATAATAGCCAAATGGAAAGCCATAGATGCTGCAAATCCCTGCTCCAGAAAAATCCTTTTTGACTTATAAGACATTATTTATAACAAAACTTAATTTATTATTACGTCACCGAGGCCACTTCATATAAGGACCGAATAAAACTCTTAACAGTGAAAACTCTTTCATATTTTAAACAGTATAAAGAACCGGTGAAGGTCTGGTGCATTAAGTAAACCCGACTCACTGAAGATGCAATCTTTCAACATTTGTTGATAAAACCACAACTAACATCGCCAACGCCCACAATCCACATGCCTTTTCTGCTCCAGTATATATATATGTTTGTGTGTGGGATTATTTGTTTGGCAAAGAATTTCATGAATCCTTAAAGTAAACTCTTCACCTTGCATATTACATGAACGAAATTCATTTTATTTCTGTCTGTTGAACTTTTTGGCGCCATATTAGTTTCTTTTTATAGCACTTTAATTTTTTTATGAAAAAAGGATATAAAAATTAAATACAAACTGGTGATGTTGTTTTTCATATTTTGCTATCAAGGTTAATTATAAAACCATTAAAATGACAAAGAAAATCAAGGTTGAGAGAATGATAAATTATATGTTGGTTTTCCTCACTTGTTGTGCTTAAGGTGCGCCAAACCTTGGAATTTTTTTTTTTTTTTCAGATGTATCTAGTTTGAAGAAAATTCATCTTCGGATCCATTTTATTTAGGTATTGTTTATAACTATGTTGAACTCTGTCACTTCGCCTTGATCTCGAACTTCACCTGTCAACGTAAGTATGTTCTAATACTTATAATCTACCAATGAAGTTGAAGGAAATGATCCAATAAGAAAGAGCTTAAATTGGCTCTTGATGACTTATGTCTATACCGCTGAAGTCCAGATTTGCATTTTCTGCATAAATCAAAATTTTAGCTTGAATTCAACAAACATTGATCAATCAAACATTGATCAATCCAGAGCAAAAAAAATCTTCAAGCGTCAGTAAAATCTTCAAAATCGAAAATTTTCGATATTATCGAAATCGTTTTCCCCGACAGATTCTTCAGAGCTGGAATCCGCTTCTAGACGGGCTTTAGAAAACTCTGGTGAACTTTTTTCACTTATCACCACAAATACTTTTATCTACTCAGATAAGATAAGGGGAAGTTTTAATTGTAAAGAAGTTGATCTGCCATCCGTCATCCGTTATCCGTCATCCGTGATCCGTCATCCGTTATCCGTCATCCGTGATCCGTCATCAGTCATCTGTCATCCATCATCCGTCATCCGTCGTCATCCGTCATCCGTCATCCGTCATCCGTCATCCGTCATCCGTCATCCGTCATCCGTCATCCGTCATCCGTCATCCGTCATCCGTCATCCGTCACCCGTCATCCGTCATCCGTCATCCGTCATCCGTCATCCGTCATCCGTCATCCGTCATCCGTCATCCGTCATCCGTCATCCGTCATCCGTCATCCGTCATCCGTCATCCGTCATCCGTCATCCGTCATCCGTCATTCGTCATCCGTCATCCGTCCTCCGTCATCCGTCATCCATTATCCATTATCCATCATCCGTCATCCGTCATCCGTCATCCATTATCCTTCAACCGTCATCCGTCATCCGTCATCTGTCCTCCGTCATCCGTCATCCATTATCCGTCATCCGTCATCCGTCATCCGTCATCCGTCATCCGTCATCCGTCATCCGTCATCCGTCATCCGTCATCCGTCATCCGTCATCCGTCATCCGTCATCCGTCATCCGTCATCCGTCATCCGTCATCCGTCATCCGTCATCCGTCATCCGTCATCCGTCATCCGTCATCCGTCATCCGTCATCCGTCATCCGTCATCCGTCATCCGTCATCCGACATCCGTCATCCGTCATCCGTCATCCGTCATCCGTCATCCGTCATCCGTCATCCGTCATCCGTCATCTGTCATCCATCATCCGTCATCCGTCATCCGTCATCCTTCATTCGTCATTCGTCATCCGTCATCCGTCATCCGTCATCCGTCATCCGTCATCCGTCATCCGTCATCCGTCATCCGTCATCCGTCATCCGTCATCCGTCATCCGTCATCCGTCATCCGTAATCCGTCATCCGTCATCCGTCATCCGTCATCCGTCATCCGTCATCCGTCATCCGTCATCCGTCATCTGTCATCCGTCATCCGTCATCCGTCATCCGTCATCCGTCATCAGTCATCCGTCATCCGTCATCCATCATCCGTCATCCGTCATCCGTCATCCGTCATCCGTCATCCGTCATCCGTCATCCGTCATCCGTCATCCGTCATCCGTCATCCGTCATCCATCATCCGTCATCCGTCATCCGTCATCCACCATCCGTCATCCAACATCCGTCATCCGTCATCCGTCATCCGTCATCCGTCATCCGTCATCCGTCATCCGTCATCCGTCATCCGTCATCCGTCATCCGTCATCCGTCATCCGTCATCCGTCATCCGTCATCCGTCATCCGTCATCCGTCATACGTCATCCGTCATCCATCATCCGTCATCCGTCATCCGTCATCCATCATCCGTCATCCGTCATCCGTCATCCGTCATCCGTCATCCGTCATCCGTCATCCGTCATCCGTCATCCGTCATCCGTCATCCGTCATCCGTCATCCGTCATCCGTCATCCGTCATCCGTCATCCATCATCCATCATCCATCATCCGTCATCCGTCATCCGTCGTCCGTCATCCGTCATCCGTCACCGGTCATCCGTCATCCGTCATACGTCATCCGTCATCCGTCATCCGTCATCCGTCATCCGTCATCCATCATCCGTCATCCGTCATACGTCATCCGTCATCCGTCATCCATCATCCGTCATCCGTCATCCATCATCCGTCATCCGTCATCCGTCATCCGTCATTCGTCATCCGTCATCCGTCATCCGTCATCCATTATCCATCATCCGTCATCCGTCATCCGTCATCCGTCATCCGTCATCCGTCATCCGTCATCCGTCATCCGTCATCCGTCATCCGTCATCCGTCATGCGTCATGCGTCATGCGTCATCCGTCATCCGTCATCCGTCATCCGTCATCCGTCATCCGTCATCCGTCATCCGTCATCCGTCATCCGTCATCCGTCATCCGTCATCCGTCATCCGTCATCCGTCATCCGTCATCCGTCATTCGTCATCCGTCATCCGTCCTCCGTCATCCGTCATCCGTCATCCATTATCCATCATCCGTCATCCGTCATCCGTCATCCATTATCCTTCATCCGTCATCCGTCATCTGTCCTCCGTCATCCGTCATCCATTATCCGTCATCCGTCATCCGTCATCCGTCATCCGTCATCCGTCATCCGTCATCCGTCATCCGTCATCCGTCATCCGTCATCCGTCATCCGTCATCCGTCATCCATCATCCATCATCCATCATCCGTCATCCGTCATCCGTCTTCCGTCATCCGTCATCCGTCACCCGTCATCCGTCATCCGTCATACGTCATCCCTCATCCAGACTGTAGCTAGCATCGGTAGGGCATCGGTGTTTGACTGTAGGACGGAAGAACAAATGTTACTTGATCTCATCATCTTAATTGTAAGGAAGATGTGGGTGTAAGACATTCACTAAATCAAGTTTATGTTATTACTAGCTGCTACTCGCGCGTTGCTACAGCGCGACGGTATCGGTTGCGGATTAAATATCGAAGTAAAGAGTGTGATTGAATAAGGTGCAAAAACAAACATAACAAAAGAATTAAGCAAGTAGGCCAAGTCTAGACAAGAAAACAATCGTGTAAGGAAACAAAAACGATAATGTGATATCTACATTATTTTTCTTTGTTAAGGCTAAGAATATCGATTCTTTGATTAAATGTTTCACATTTTATGTAAGATGTTCTACTGAATGCTTTTTAATTTCAAAGTCAAAAATATAAAAAAATACCTTCATTTAGCCCCTTACTAATAACGATAAGTTTTATAAATGTGAAAGTAAGTTTGTTTCTTTGTTTTACACTCACGCCTAAGCCACTAAACTGATTTAAATTTGTTTGCTGATTTTTAAAAACAACATAATAATTGGCAATAAAATACTCATATCAACTTTTAACGAAATTGATCGTATTTTTCGATCAACAAATTGCAAAATAAACGATACAAAATCTTTGCAAACATTTTGCATTTTTTGATAATTGCGGATTAAGATTTGCCAAATAAATAATTTTTTTTAATAAATGATATAGTTTCTTAAAAATTAAAAGTAGTATAAAACAAATTTAGTTAAGTATTTAAACTAAGATCGGTTACTCTATTCTATAAATACGGTTGTCTCTTTTAGACTATCACTTGTCAAAGTATAAATATTTATTTTTGAAATTAACCGGTTTTCTTAATATACAAAAGTAATGCGTTGAATAACCCAAAACCAAATCGCTCAAAGTGCAAACAAATTTAAAAATGTTTAGGTTATTTGACATTTTCATATTTTGGGGGTGATCTGACATTATATCGAAACGTAATTTAACCTTTTTGTTTGTAACAGTCTAACCCGCTTAGGTATCTACCTCTCATGATTGGGCATTGGCATTTGTGGAAAATCATTTGTCCATCATGTGATTTCTGATTTCAACTTTATAAATTTAAGGTTTAGTTTAAGATTTAAGTTTACTAGAATTTCAATACTTTGGTTGAATTCGGTATTGAATTCTTTATCAAATTGAACATAGTTTTACCAACCTTGATTTTAATTTTCATATCTTATCCTAGTTTTCTTTCAATTTAATCAGGGAAGTAATGTGGGTTAACATTTAAGTGTTTACACATTCAAACGCTATACAAAGTTTTTTTTATTTTAAAATAACTTATTGAATAGGTATGCACAAGTTCCATTTTGTTGTTGTTGCTCTAATTCTTTTTGAGTTTAAATCCTAAATTAAAAATAATCATAGAATTTAAATCTGTTGAAGATTTTATAGAACAAAAAAGTTTTCTCAAACTTTTTCAAACGTTTAATACAATTTTCTTGGAAGATCCCCATTTAAATTGACAGTTATAGATGCCGCACGAACTCTGCAGGTCTTAGTTTCTACAAACCTTATCAATTTTTTTTTTATTTTTTGCATAGGTATATGCCTTCAAATGGATTATATTTTTGTTTTCCTCGGACATCGATACAAACTCAAAGAAGTCCTTGTCAAAGTTTTTTCTTTCCCTCTTTGCAAATGAAATATTTCAGAGAAAAAATAAGTACTTTTTGTCTATGTGACAACAACGCTCGTGTGATACCGGAAACCGAACAATGACATCCTGCAACAATGGCACCTCATAAACAACAAGCTTAACAAATCGTTTTATAAAGAAAGTTACTGTTTAAAAAAAAAATATACCACCTGAAAAAATTCTGACGGGATCACAGGTCTGAATAGACCAAACGATGACCATTATTATTTTTTCTCACTTGGCATAGATGGGTCACAATTTCCCCCTAACAATTGCTGAACCATCATCATCATCATGGAGACCGATAGTTGTCGCAACAATAACAATACACAACACACACAATAACCTTCATGATACAACAAAAGGCCGGGCACCAGTATAGTTATACGAGGGGTATTTATGTCGTATCCTCTGGCTTTCTTAAAATGATTTTTCCAGCGACCAAACAAGAACCCCTCTGTGTAATGTAAACTTTATTAAAGGTAAACCTAGCGGAAGCCCACGATACATAATACCTTAAGATATAGAGTGTCAACCAACCAGCCAGCCAGCCATCGAGTCACCCTTAACAAAGGACAATTGGCTAGATAGGAGTCGGAAATGGATAACAAATGCTTTGGTATGTTTAATCCCGTTAATATTTTTGTGTTTCTTGAACTTTTTTGTTTTTTTTTTTCTTGTTCATTTTCTCTCAAGAAAATGACCCTTCGTTCAATATTTTACCGTTTTTTATAGCTTTGTTGTGTTTATCTGAGTTTTAAAATCTACCCGAGTTATGGGTGGCGGCAAAGGTCCGGAAGCCTTCTTGCCCAAGACTTAAGAAGCCCGATGGCAGTTAAGATAGAAAAGAAATAATGGCTGGAACACGGGTGTAGTATCCTATAGTAACCTCTCGTACCAAACGACTTGTGAGCCAGAGCCAAGTTATCTTGCAGAAACTCTGTTGAATTGTCCGAATTGAAAAAAATATCGATTTCAATAAAAAGATATTATTAAAAAGGATAAATTGCTGTGAATTTTGTTTTCTGTGAAAATACAATTTTTTAATTTAATTTTTTTTTTCATAAAGAAATTGTTATCTAATTTATTTTTGTTAGAATTCAAATTGGATTGTGCTATATACGTATCTATATAATAACTTGAATGCAAAATTTTATAGAATTTTTAGTTTTATTTTGTAGTTTCACATATGGTTGCAAAAGCTTAATTAATGTTTAGCTTAAGCTTGCCTTTCAATTCACAAGCTAGTTGGTGAATTAAGAATTTAAAAAAAGCTATTCATTAGATAGTTGGTAAATTGTGAATTAAAAAAAAATTTATTTATAAGTTTGTGAATTAAGAAAATAAAATGCACGACTGGGTCGCACGAACTTGCTCTTGTAGCAAACTATGGGACTACAAAAATTTTAAATTATTAAATTCTGAAGAAGTTTGAAAAATATCAAAAACGGCCTAAACGTAAGATCAAGTTGTATGGTAGCTATAATTAATCTGACGTTTACGAAAAAACTGTGAATATCATCTTGTGTTAAATGTCAAATTTGAAAACTGCACCGAATTTCAAAGGAATCGGATCAACCGGTATCAAATTATTGTCATTTTTTTAAAAAATTAACAGCGAATCTCCGTTATGTGCATTTTTAGCAAAAACAAAACCAGAAATGCAGTTATATTAAGTTCCCGACACCAAAGTACCGAAATACAAAACAAAACAAAAAACTTTTTGAAAAAATTGAAAAAAGAAAATTTAAAATTCATGCGTGTTCATCGAATTTCAATGCCTTTTTTCAAACTACTAAAATAGCTCTAGAACATCATAGTGATGTCCGAATTTGGTGAAATTTTTGTTTATAAACGGATATTAAATGAGCTTTATACGATGGTGAACACTTCGATTTTTTGAAACAAAAAAAAAAGTAAAACTTTAAACTTCCTCCAATGCGATACTAAAAATTCGCGCGAATTTTTAATTTTCACACCCCAAATCGATCGTTTCTTGGTTAATTTTTCTTGACCAACAATAAAGCAGCTTGCCTGATAAATGAAGAACAAGTATTAAATAACAATGACAAAATCACGAATAGTTTGCAATTCGATTGAAACTTTCCCAAATCCAATATGAGTTTAATTCCCATTTAAATGTGAATCAAGACCACTTTTAAAACCGAAATTATACCATGTGGTCTAAGTTCTATTCCAAATTGAATTTAAGCCATAATTGGATTGTGGTTTTAATTCACATTCGAAAAAGAACTTAAACCATTATGGCGTCAGTTTGAATAGGGATCGTTCATGGCACCGCACAGTACTTTGACCAATGGACAAAAACAAAAAATCAAGTCCGATATATGAAGACAAAATTATGCTTATCTAAAGGGCTAGTTGTACAATCACTATTTTGACAGATTATCTATGGAAATCAGTAATTTAAAAATTTTAAAAACGTTTAACCACGATTGTACAACTGGCCCTTATAGGGCTTATATTAGACAAATGTAATTACCTGTTTTTTTCATTGTTTACATTCGAGTTAACGGATTAACGGTTTTTTATTAAGATGCCAATGTTATTAAAGCCTAAGTTTTTGTTCTAAGCAGATGAAATTGTTGCATCATTCAGTGTCTGCTCAAAATTTAAGTTGACTAAAATATTTTTTGTTAATGATTTATAAAAACGGATACTTCTAGATCTGGCACCTTTTTTTTTTTTTATTTTTCAGTGCAAAAATTTTGCAAAAAATCTAATTTAAATGGATGTTATTTTGAGATGAAAAAAATCAATTTTTATGTCATTTTAACTAGGCTGTATAGCATGCTGTAGCAAAATTGTGAATACCATTGAATTCCCTCATTTTTCTTCTTTACAAAATTTTTTTTACTAATACTTGCTAACCTTTCAAATATTTAACTATTTGTAGAACCAAGTCCCATATTGAAAAAACAAAGAAATTTCCGAAAAATTAACTTTATATTAAAATGGTTGAGGATTTAATTAACTATGTCTTTATTTTATTAAAAACTGTAAGATGCTCCAATATACTTAAAAATGAACTGACTCAAAAAACTAGGGATTTTGATTGCAATGTTGCTAGGCAATGGAGACAATGTTTCCGAAACCACGCCATATGTTTGTCAAACGCCATATTGATTGGTTGAAAAGTAGTTGGACTATTAAATAGTATTTTTTGAGCAAAAAATTCAAGTAAGAAATAATACATCATACATATAAATAATATCTCGTTTCCCTAAAAAAATTTATTTTTATAAAAATTTACGGTTTTTCGGGGAATGCCAAGTTTTATTGCTTAGGTCCGATCTTTAACTTTAGCAACATAGACACACAGGTAACATATAGACACACGGTTAAATTGTTTGTTTAATGTACATATTTATTTATTGTTGTTTTCTGTCAAATTGTGATTAGCTTAATTGAAACTTGCCTCCATATTGTGAAACAAGTCCTTATATGAAAATAAAAAAATTAAACTGATGTACTTTTGTAAGGTTCTAACATTTTTTTGATTATTTGTCAGCATTTAATTTTTTTCTAAGTATTTATTACTTAAAAGTTATAAAATTCATGAAAACGAATGCTTATATTTGTTTTTCCCAACCCCATTTTATACTTAAACAGAAAAATCTATAATATTCTGATTTTTGTCCATCATCCCCATACTATCTACGCACTTCGACCGGCCCCATTGACGTACTAGATACGGACCGCCAGTTGGTTGAAATTTTCATACAAAAAGCAAAAAAAAGTTGTTCCAGCTAAAACAGCCTAAAAACGCCATCATCTTTTAGTGTTAAATACGTGTACTAATTTCGCCATTAAAATTCAAATGAAAACGATAGTATATTCTGTAAGTAACTCATGCCATAGGGAGTGGATTTGTTTTGTAAAATAAAAGAAGTTTGATAACAATTTCCACCAAAATATTTTAATAGTAAATAATTTATTAAAAAAATCATATCACTTCTACGCAGATTCCCCGCTAGAAGTTGATGCCGCCCCTAGTTATGTTGGAACACGCGTGAAGTTGGCTACTGGCGGTCCATATGTAATACGTCAATGACCGGCCCTATGTCACAATCAAATATGGCCTTATAACACTTTAGCAAAACGACAGAATGCCATAACTTCGAATATGGCCTCATGACGCTATATAAAGTGTCATAAGGCCCTATGACACACGGCCTTATGTCACGGCACCTAAAACCTCTTTATTTACTGTACGATCTGGGGCGTCTTTTACAGTGATATTTCATTTGATTTTGTTTGGTATTAATTTTTTCTTTATGCGGATAAAATGAAAGCTTCAATAATGCAGTTTACTCAGGGGCCGAATTACGGCATCAGTGAGTATATGAGTTATCGAGCTATCGATTAAACACATTGGTATGATGTCTTACAAAGCATTACGTAAAGAAAGCATTATTTATTGTACTAGAATAATTCTTGCACATCCCTATTAAAATTGTAATTTGCTGACTTGTCATTGGTCTATTTGTCACAGCTGTGACAAATAGACCAATTGTTATTATTTTATTGTTATTATTTTAGTTCTTGCATTTTAGAAATTAATATGTGTTTCTTTCAACTTTGTGGATAGATGTCTTGTTATTGGCCCTGTTCCTTTTAGGTGGCAAAGTACTCGCGAGTAGTAATCTAGTACTACCATCTATACACATACTCTCAAGCGCGAGTAGATGAGCAGAGTAGTTACGCATCTAAAAACCACCAGATGGCAGTGTTTAGTTTTTTTTCTTTTCTATTAATAAAAACAAAATATATGTATATAAAATAATGCTCAAAACATTATAAACATATCTTACCATCATTGTTTTTCGGAAAAGCAGCCTACGATTAACAAATAAACAAAACTAAAAGTTCCAAAACAAGGACGGAATGTGTGACCAAAAGGTATACGTTGAGACTGTCTACATCCATACACTAAATTATACAAATCAGTAGTAGATTGTTACTAGAGAAGCGTTCCATTTAGAATCGCTAGTATAAAGTACTCATTAGTACTTTGCCACCTCAAAAGGAGCAGGTATATTATTGTATATTTTTAATGAGAGGAAATTAAAAAAATATTAAAATAAATTTATTATATAACTCTGGCATTTTTTATTAATCTTGATTTTGTGTTCTCCAGAAGTGGTTTATATTTTGTTACTTAAAAGTGCGATTTTGGGGTGAAAAAACATTACGATATCATCCTGTAACACTTTTAATTAATATTAAACAAAATATAAGTGAACAAATCAAATATCTAAAACTTTTTCAGCAAAGTTTGTAAAAAAAAAATTATTCATACGTCTGCCTCGCATCTATCGTATAAAAAAAAACATAACGTTCACTGACAAAGTAATGCCAAAAAATAAATCCAATACTCGATATCTTAAGCAGTAATGCCAATCGAAGTTTTTTTCAGTGACGTATTGCCTGGTCACTGATGCGGTAATTCGGGTTCAGTTTCTTTTCTAACATTTTATTTTGAGGGTTGAGTTAAGTTTTGTCGTAGTTTTCTCTTTTCATGCAATGCGAAATTTATAGTCGGATAATGCAGTCCAAATTATGAAAATCTGCAAATTATTGCCAAATCGTTTTTTCTCGTGGTTCTCATATAAAAAATTAAATTTTTGAATTATTCCATTATAGGTAACTAAGAACACTTTTTATTATCATTTCAACTCTCAAAAAAAATTATAAAAGGTTACCCATTATATCTTTTGTTACAAAAATGTATAATAATGCTTCTATGTATAATACCTACCATTTTCAGTAATAGAAAAATCATTAACTTCATGTGAAATTTTGTAAATATTCAAAATAGACGAAATATTTTTTTTAAAAGGAATTTTCCAAATAAACCTCTTTACAGGCAATATTTAACGAACTCCCACTCAGATATCTCTTTCAAAAAAGGTATTTCGTACTTTAGCCACACAATCAACAACTTTTCTCACCATAAATTACTAGAACATGTCCATCAACAAAAGAACTCCCATTACCCAGAAAAAGGACCTCTCTTTTTACACATACATATGTATATTTATCCAGTTTTAATGTACCTACATAAGATACTTCCTAACCATACTCTGTACTAGAACATAACAGAGCAATTGGTATTAGCTGGTGACACATCGTATAGCGAGCTGCTTAATTATACCGTTTAATTAAACAGGAAACCACACCAAAATTGGATACATAGGTACAACATGTATGTTTTTGTGTGTGTAAAATGTCAGAGTATCCTTGCATGCAAGCATACGTTAAATGATAGAGCATTCATACATAAAAGCAATCATTGGCGAACAGCGGTATGGAGACCGTTACATCGGTCGTCATCGTCGGTCGCAATTGCTGCGAGACTGTATTGCGCTTTGAAAAAGGAATCTCAATCTATTACTTGAAATGGTATTACCGATTTGGAAGCACACACATTTGGGGAGCGAATGACCCTTTAAATGATCTCCCGGAAAGTATGTGTTAGTAGGTGCATATTTCAGGTTTAGAAAATTGAATTAAATTGTAATTTTCAGTTAGGAGTTTGTGGTAAGTATAGCTATTTGTATTTATGTTCTGTTGTCTCCATTGTGGTTGTAGATGGAGTATGAGGGTTTTTGATTTTCACAAACATGAAAATGCTTAGATTTAATTATTGAATTGCTTAGGTCAGGGGTTCTCATATAGTATACTGAAGTGCGGTAGGGAGTAATATACCTCGCGATGTGCTCCTGTAATCCCTTTCCGGAAACTAATCTTACCAAAATAACGTAGAACCAAGCATCGAAAAATAAATTACTAGTATGTATCTATTTACCTACAGCTCTTGAACTATAAGATCTTAACTTAAATTCTTAATCTTATTTGGAGTAATAGACCGATTAACTCTCTTATCATGTACATTGTACACCCCGGAAAACCTAACTTCACATGGGAACTAACTTCATTACTAGTGGGAACTAATTGAACCATTATTTGATGAAGTAAATTCCCATTAAAGGTGAGAACTTTGTGCAGTTATTACCCATCTACAATTTTTATATTACAGAAGATAAAAAGCAGAATAATATATGGTGCCTCTAACATAAGAGAATGGTATGGGGAGATGGTGCCCCTCTGCTACCCCCTGCTTGGCCAACTATAGGATTAAGGGTGCGTGCGAGTTTGGGTGGGTGCAAGTTTGGGTATGCAATATGTGCATTTTTTATGAAAAGTGTAACGTCACACAAAAGAGTGAAATAATTTCCCACCAAAAAGTTAAGTTATTTTGCACTCAAAGTAGGAAATTATTTCATCAAAAAAAAAGTGAAATTAATTCCCCACTATACCTAGTGGCGAAGTTAGTTCCCATGTGAAGTTAGTTCCCGTGAAGCTAGTTCCCTGCACCCTCACAACATCTCAGCCATCTTACCTATATACAGGGTGATTGGTTTAAGGTGCACCAAAAAGCTTGAGCGTGTCGGTGGGGAAATCTGGTTGATCCAGTTCATTGTTTTTAACCAGATTAACCAGATTTCACCTTTTTTTTGAAAAAGTGCTTTTAGTATTTTCTTAATTTCTCAAAAACTAAAATACATTTTGGCATCCGGTGTTCTGTTTTTGACTAAAAATTAATAAGAGCATTGAATTTTGAAAAATAAAATAATAGTTAATTACATACAATTTTGAAAAAAATTAGATTAAAATTTTTTTTTTTACTTTTGTTTTCAAAATTTTTAGTTTGAAAATTAATTTTTTTAAAACTGTTCACTTAAACAACTTAATTTGGAAATAAAATAAAAGAGTAGTTTTCTGGCTTTCCAAAAAGATATAACAAGGCTTTGTATCATTCACCTTTGTTTTTAAATAATTTATTTTTCTGATTTAAGTCAATTTTTTTGAAAATTGCAACTCCCTCCTAAACGGGGGAAAATAGATCCCCCCCTCCCATACGATTTTTTTCTTGTCTTAATTCCACCTACACGCTCAACCTTTTTGGTGCACCTTAAACAAATCACCCTGTAGAAATATTTTGCTTATGATGGCTATATTTTCAAGTTATTTGTAAGACTCCCTTATAACACATCAGCATCATACCGATAACAATAAATTTATTTATATTTTAAAAATTACAACAACTTTATTCTCAAAAGTACCGATTGTTTACTCTTATATACAAGACAATTTGTAAGGCTCTCTGTCTTCTTTAAGAACGATAAAAGGAATTCATTTTTGAACCCTATTCTTCATTGACCTCAATTTACAACCCTAACTCACACCTATAAACAGGTTCAATCTTTTCTCTCTTCTTTCGATAGTAGGTATTTGGTGTTATATATATTATCCTTTAATAATAATGGAGAAAAACAAATCACCTAAACTGCAGTACACAAGGCAACAACATATTCATTTAAATCCCTACAATCAATTTGTGTGACACAAAACTAATCGAATTTCTCCTATTGTGACCACGAATCTGTGCCGTTTGAAAGGATGTTATAGCCTTGTGCTCTATGAACTTTATTCTTCACTTCATTACCCTTGCCACCGTCCATCGCTGCCGCTGCTACCGCCGACAATCGACTACCAACACCTCTATAAGCAACAACAAAGGCATACTATAATACCTACATATTACATATATAGCTATCGAATTGCAAATTGTATCTATCGATCTGGGTAATCTGGTGTTCAAATACAATTACAACACACCAGCTTTATAGTATAGCACTAGGCAACATCATGTGGCAAGTGTATCAGATTGTAATCAAAATGTCAGGCAATTTCTAAAGACAATAAACAAACAGGATACAAAATGTCCACAATGGGAAATGGGGGTGCTATAAAGTTATATACTATAGATACCAGAAATTGTAAATAAAATGTTAAAAAGCAACAAATAAATCTTGAAAAGTATGGTCCTTGTTTTGAATGGAGTGCGAGAGTGATTTAAAAATAAGGAAATTTTTATTTAAAAGAACTTTGTGGGGATTCGCAGGATTGCAGCATCAGATTAAAAAAATGAATTTCCGTTTTAATCAACCAAACAATAAACTTAATCATTTTGAACTAGGGGAACACAATATGGGTATAGCTTGGTAAATATTATAGAGCTGTGGGCCAGAAAGTAAAAGATTTGTGATGATGGAAGATGGGATGGGGTTGTAAGTGCTCAAAATTGATTATATGAGATTGAAGAAATAAACTGGTTTGAAACGGTAGATCTCCATTGTGATAGAAGTGAATCAAGGATTCACATCTATTTGTTTTCCTATTTCGGAAAAAATACATAAAGGATGAATTTGATATATCGCAACAAAAAAAAAAATATCAGTTCAGGCAGCAGTTTCTTGAACATAACACTCTTATGTGACGTTTTGACTTTCGACAAAATCGAGGAATTATAATTCTGGTATTTAATACCGACGTATTGAACTTATAGATATTTTTTTCCGTACCGTAGGACCAAATGAGTTAAAAATTTAATTGTTTAATTGCCAAAAACGGATAAAAAATGAATGAAACTGACGATATCTGAAGTCAAATTTAAACCAACAGCTGTGACTACCTATTGCAATTGATTACTTACGATTATGGGTATTATAAGGCAAGTTATGCATTCATACAAAAAATAAATTTGAGATAACAATCAAACCTGGCATTGCGAGAAGACGAAACAAGTGGGTCCGGCAATTCTGTCTGTCAGTCTGTCTGTATATAACAGTCTGTATGTATGAGCACCTACAGCCTAAACGGCTTAACCGATTAACTTCAAATTCGGTATGTAGGGTTTGTAGACCATTCCTTATAGGAGAAATTGAATTTTTTTTTTTAGCTCATAAAATAATTGTACCTGCCATATAACAGTTTTGGAAAAGCTAATTATTTTCTCGAAAACGGCAATTGTCTTTTTGCAAAAAATCAAATTTTGAAAGATTATCGGTACCTCCCATATAAAACCTTTGTTTTCTTCTTGAGCTATACTGTGAACGGGTTAATAGATTTTAATTAAATTTCTTTTTTTAGAAAGACCTAGATGACTTGATAAAACTTCGATACCAAAATTTTACAAAAATGGTTACTTTTAGTTTTAATTAATTTTTTTAATTTATTTTTTTGTAAATTCAATACTTGGAAAACGGCTTTACTAAAAAAATTTATTTTGTATGCATAAAATGCAAATTATTTACCACTTTAAATTGGCGTTTTTAAAAATTCGCAAGAAAAAATTTATAAAAATAATTAAGTAAACATCGATTTATTTAAAAACCGCTCTAACGAATTTGGATTTTTTTTTTTATTTTTTGATTAACTTGCATTCAGGCAATTAAACTTTCAGCTTACTTTGATTTCCGTTTGAATCTTCCTAAAAAGTAGTTTTAGCACTTTTAAAAACAATTCATATGATTTTATTCCTAATTTTAATTTTTTTTTTAAATAATTAAATTTATTTTTATTAAAATACAAGAGCATAAGTTCGTGAGGCCCAGTCGTGCACATAATTTTTCAATAACTTGACTTTGGATATTGACAGAATTTTGTTTAACAACGAAAGCGTAACTTTCTCATCAGATTTGTTCACCAAAGTTCTTCTCTTCAAAGCCATCAATTTCTTGTTGATGACGACAAAACTCTTCATAGGTGGTGACAGTATTAGAGAGGACTTTTAAATGAACAATTTTCCACATCACTACGATATACTTTTCAGCAGCTGCAATAACGAAGAAAAAAGAAGGGCCTTACTAATAATAAAATTCTCCAAACTTTAACCAAATTTTGATGTAAATTTTCTCTAAAGTGTGAAGATTTTAATTTAAGCTCTTACTAAATTTTATTATAAGTAAGGCCCAAAGCGTTTAGACAAGACGTTATACGCTTTAATGGCTGGAAAAGGATGAGCATCGGGCTAACGCTAAGCTAAGATGACCAAATCCCAAATCAGTAGACGGAAAGTTACCTTCTCCCAATTTACAAGGGAAAGTTTGATACGAGAAACTGCGATAATTACTTATCAATTAAGCTGATGTCACACACAGATCCACTGCAAGAGTCACCAAAAGTTGCACAATCGAATTTGGTTAACTTACACAAAGGAGCCGATCGTCTTGAGTCCTTTGTTTTTTATTACAGATCTAGATTATATACCTGAAGATATTATGGTGAGTGGTGACGGACGAGAAATTGAATCAGTTATTCTTTGCTGACAATGGAACCATCATAAGTAAAAATCCTTTATCCTTGCATAATGAGACGTTATATAATGACAGCTAGAAGTACGAGAGCAAATTGAAAGTAATTGAAATGAAGATATTTCGCAGAATAGTAGAAATGACAAAGCTTGATCGGATCAGAAGCAATAGAAAGATCAGAAAAAGCTAGGAAGTGGCAAATCGTTAAAGAATATATCATTGTCATAAAAAGTGCATCTCACCGTATAGTCATTCGGATTCGACGAAAAATTGTAGGACCCCTCCAATCCTGTAGAACTAGCAAAGTAACAATGAACACAAAAGGATTGTTATAGAGAGTATAAGTCACTAGGCAATGGTTCTTCGGAGTTGGCGGTGCCACTAAATGTATTTATTTTTTAATTTTAGCTAATAACATTGAGGGTATCATGTTTTTGTTATGACTGGCAATAAGAACCAGACCAACACAAGCAACTACAGAACATAACTAAATGGCAACATTTTTTGGTAAGAAATTATAAATTCTGTTTAAAGTCTGGACTCTTTTGTCCACACTTGATTCGTAGGTACATAAACCTAGAATCTGATGTCGAATAATAATATAGAACGATTCTTGTATCGCTTATATTTATGTAGGTTGGTGTTCCAAGCAGACTCACTTGGACGTAAAAATTCAAAGTCTTGGTTGATGGTTTTTAATTAACTCATAAAATTATTTATTAATATCAACATTTTATAGCAAAATATTGCTTATTAGACAGTTATTATTAAACATTGATTGCTTATGAAAATATATACTACAGTTGAGGCAAAAAGGTCAAGCTCACATTTCATTGTCTTTTATGCTGAGATTCGAAAATTAATTAAAAGCATGACTTTGTTTACCATCAGTTTATCAACCCGAATACACAAAAAATGTGTATCGTTTATTTTGCATGAAAATAAATCAATTATGTGTATGGTTTTTTATTACTGAGTGAATGAACTGCTTATTGCATAAAAGACAATGAAAGGCAACCCGAACATTCTGCCCCACGTTAAACGATTCGTTTTACAAATTACAAATAATGTTTTTAGAAAAAGAACTATAAATACAAATACAGATTTAAAATTTAATAAGAAAACAATTTACTATTTATTAAAGGAAATAAAAATAAGTATCGTGTTTATTCTTCAGTAATTACATTAAATCTAGCTTCTGATGGGATGTCTTTTGGTGTTGATTGCATTCTCGGGATGGTGATGTTTGCATTATGTTTCCTCGGCTGAGGTGTTGGTTGGCGAGTGTCTTATTTTTTTCTTAGGTATGTCTGGTTGTACCCTTGAAATGTTGGAATTTCGACTAGAACCTTGCATTTCCTTAAATGTTTTTTCTTTTGGCTCTGAATGAATCACTGGTTTAGAATGAACAACTGTTTCAGGATCAACTAATGGTTCCGAATGTTTGAAGTGTGCTTTTGCTACGGGTGTAGGGTGCGAATCTTCTTCACTTTCAGTCGGCAGAGGTGCAAGTTTATGTATGGCACGTTTGAAAATGCCTGTTTTAGTTTTAACTTCCGCAACGCGCACTAAACCGTCGTTTCCTGGTATGCATTTGGTTATTCTTCCCAGTTGCCATTGAAGAGGTGGTAAGTTGTCTTCCTTTAAAATCACCATCATTCCTTCTCGAATACTGCGATTTTCCTGCTTCCACTTTTGGCGATGTTGTAGTTGGCTTAAGTATTCGCTGGACCATCGGTCCCAAAATTGTTGTTTAAGCGCGACTATTGTCTTCCATCGTTTTTCCAAACCCTTACCAAAAACTTGGGCTGCAGGGTGAATAGTGCTAGTTAACGCTTCACCAATTAAAAAGTGTCCAGGAGTTAGTGCAGCGAGGTCATTCGGATCTGATGAAAGTGGTGTTATCGGTCGAGAGTTCATAATAGCTTCAATTTCAATCATAAGTGTTTCTAATTCTTCATAAGTTAATTTTGTTGGTTCCAGATTCCGTTTTAGAAAGTATTTCGCAGATTTTACTGCCGCCTCCCAAAGGCCACCAAAGTGTGGAGATCGTGGGGGAATGAAATGGAACGCTATGCCCTTGTTATTGCAAAAGGTTGTAATCTTCCCTTGTGCTACTTGATCATAAAGAACCGCTTGCAGCTCCGTCAGTTGATTCTTTGCTCCAACAAAGTTTGTGGCGTTATCGCAATGTAAATTAAGGCAATTTCCTCTTCTTCCGATGAATCGTTTAAGGGCGGCGATAAATGCATCCGTGGTGAGATCACTCACGACTTCGAAATGTGTTGCTTTTGTTGCAAAGCAGCAGAATACCGCAACGTATGCCTTCCGGGGTCGTTTTCCTCTAATATTGAAGTGAATCCACACCGGTCCAAAGTAATCAACTCCGGCGTTAACAAAAGGTCGAGCTGGCTGGACACGTGTTGCAGGCAAATTTCCCATTGCTTGCGTCATTAATTTCGGTTTTGTTCTTGTACAATGTATACACCTGTGTACTACTGCTCTGACCATAGTTTTGCCTTTAATGGGCCAGAATTTTTGACGTATTTTAGCTAGTAGGCCTTGTGGTCCTATATGACGATTTTGGAAATGAGTTTCTGTAATCAATAATTTAGTGAATTCGTGGTTGTAGGGTAACAAAATCGGGTGTTTAGTGTCGTAATCCAAATCTGCAGCTTCTAATCGTCCTCCCACGCGTAGGATACCCTTTGAGTCTATGAATGGTGATAAAGTAGTCAATTGGCTATTGCCGTGGATCCATTTCCCCTCAGACAATTGTTTTAATTCTTCTTTAAAGGCTTGGCTTTGCATGAATCTTACAATTACCTGTAGTGCTTGTTCCAGTTCGAGAAGTGATAATTCATCTTCCTTTGGTTCGAATTGTTCCAATTCGATAGGCATTAATTCGTCCTTCCTTGGTTTGATGTTTCCGCAATTTTGAAGGAAACGATATATGTATGCCACAATCCTTTGTAATCGTGAAAATGAGTTGCGGTGATTTATACTGTACATAACGTCTGTTTCAATTGTTGCTGTCATTACCAATTTCGATTTTTTTATGTCTAAATTGGTGGGTTTAGCCTTGAATTCAGCTGGCCATTTTATTTCAGGTCCGTATAAAAACAGTGGTCCATAAAACCAAATGTGGTGGTTTTTTAATTTTGTGGCTGACATCCCTCTTGATACAATATCGGCTGGATTTGATTTAGTTGGAACATGACGCCATTGATGTGGTAATGATAAAGATCGTATCTTCTTGACGCGGTTTGATATGAAGCTATGATATCTGCCTGCGTCAGCATTGATCCAAGCTAATACGATCTCTGAATCGGTCCAATAATGAGATTCCAATTCCCCAAGTTTAAGATCCTTTGTGACCTTTTGCATTAGTTCTGTAGCTAATTTGGCTGCGCACAGTTCTAAGCGTGGTATTGTCGTTTCACTTATGGCTTCATTATACCGGTTTTTCTTTATTGGTGCTACTCTGGATTTTGAACAAAGTAGGTGAACGGTTATTGTACCATTATTCGCAATTGATCTGATATATATTGCTGCACCGTAAGCCTTTCCCGATGCATCTGCAAATGCATGTAATTGGGTCTCCTTGGCTATCTTCTTTGAAAAGACATGTCTTGGAATTTTTATGTCCTTTATTGCTTTTAAATCTTTACGATACTTTTCCCAAGTAGTGTGTAATTCCATTGGTAAAGCCGCGTCCCAATCTATCTTAAGCTTCCACAATTGTTGGATGAACAGTTTTGCAATGATTGTCATGGGGCTAATAAGACCTAGCGGGTCAAAAATATGCGCTATTTCAGATAATGCCGTTCGTTTTGTTATTTTACTGTGTTGAATAAAGGTTGAATTTATCAGGAACTCATCTTTTTCTGGATTCCATATGAGACCCAGTGTTTTGAGATGTTTTGCTTCCTTGTCCAATAAGTCCGATTGTAAAGCTCGATCTTTTGGAGGAATATGGTTTAAAAGTTGTGGCATATTGCTGCACCATTTTCTTAGATTGAAGCCTGCTGACTGCAGGACCTGTGTCAATTGTTGTTGCATGTCTCTAACCTCCAAAAGGCTGTTTGAACCTGACATGACGTCATCCATATAGAAATCGTTAGCTAATACCTTGGCTCCCAAAGGATATTTACGTGTATATTCCGTTGATAATTGTTGCAAGCAGCGCGTTGCCAAATATGGTGCAGAAGTAGTACCATATGTTATTGTGTTTAGTTGATAGCAACGCACCCTTTCATCCTTCGTTCTGCGCCAAAATATTAATTGATATTTTCTGTTTTCATTTGTTACCATAATCTGTCGGTACATTTTCTCGATATCGGCAATAAATACAAACCGATATAAGCGAAATCGCAGTAAAATGGAAAATAAATCGTCTTGGATTTTGGGTCCAGGTAACAAAACGTCGTTCAATGATATATTCGTGGAAGTTTTCATAGATGCATCGAACACTACTCTTAATTTTGTTGTGCTGCTCTCTGGTTTGAGTACTCCGTGATGAGGCAGAAAGTAATGAGGTGTTCCAATCTTAGATATTTCGACTTCTTCCATATGTTCTAATTTTAAATACTCTTCCATAAAGTTCGTGTAAAGAATTCTGAGAGGTTCATCCTTGCTTAATCTTTTCTCCAACGCAAAATACCTCCGCAAGGCGAGTTCTTTGGAATCACCTAATGCTGAAGGTTGTTCGGCAAATGGCAAACTTACTATGAATCTTCCATTTGTATCTCGCTTAACTGTTTCATCGAATTGTTTTACGCATCGCTGTTCTGACAAAGTGAGACTGTTGTTGGTTTCTTCTATTTCTTCTAGACGCCAGAATTTTTCTATGATGTCACTCAGAGAATCCTCCTCAATCCCAACACCACATGTTACGCTTGACATTGTTGATCGTTCAACTTTCCCAGCCACTATCCAACCGAGTACGGTGTTTTGCAGAATAGGTAGGTCGTCGGATAATTTTATTTGTCCCACTGACAGTAATTCATGGTAGAACTCAGCTCCCAATAACAGATCGATTTTATCAGGTCGGCTAAAATCTGGATCTGCCAATTTGATATTTGAGGGTAACTTCCAGCACGACACGTCCAAAAGTTGAGATGGTTGTGGTGATATTATATCCTTTAGTATGAAAGCTTCAATTCTAGTGGTGTAGCCACTAACATTTGACAAACATTCGACGTTTACTCGCTGATTTGATTTTTGTGTTCCTTGTCCTATTCCCTCGATGGTGAGAGAATCTGATCTTGGTTTGAGATTGAGTGCTCGGACAATTCTTTCACTGATAATATTTATCTGTGATCCCGAATCCAATAATGCTCGGCAATTTATTTTTTGCTGATTTGGTCCAACAATCTGAACCCTAGCTGTTCCCAGTATGATGAGAGGATGATGTGTATTATTCAACAAAGCACTTACAGCCTTGTTTGAATTTCCAGAATTTTTATTTGGAAGGTTATTTATTGTCGTTTCCATCTTCTTAGTAGCTGGACAATTTCCGGAATAGTTTGCATCTGTTTCGAAGTGAACAAGTGTATTATGTCGTTTCTGACACTTCAAACAGCTTCGTGCTTTGCAATTGAAAGTCTTATGTCCAAAACGTAAACAATTAATGCAGAGATGCCTTTGTTTGGCCAGATCTAATCGTTTAGCTGGCGTCAAACTTAAAAATTGTGGGCAATTGTAAAGTTGATGATTTTCCTTGCATGAAACACAAGCTGATGGTGACATTGTAGCTGCTGCTAATGTCTTTATTCCAGAAACGTGCATCCTATGATCGTCAGATTTATCCTTATTTCCCAAGGCCTCTAACGATTGGAAACGATTTTCCAAGAAAATGAGAAATTTATTGAAGGCAGGTATCTTCCTTGGTTGACTCAAAGATTGCTCAAAGAGTGTGTGGGACTCCTTATCCAGTTTTTTAAGGAAAAAGTGGAGTAATATTGGATCCCATGAACTGGTGTCCACATTTAGTCCTTGGAGCCCCATCAAGCATTCTTGTATTGTGTCATGTAGATTGCGGATGGATTTTGCACTTCCTGATGATATGTTTTGGTGTGAGAATAACTTTGAGAGCCATGATGACACAAGCAACCTAGAGTTATCGTATCTTTCAGTAATCAACTTCCAGGCTGCTGCATAGTTGGATCCTGAAACCGAAAGATGGTATATGAGTTTCGCAGCCTCTCCTGTTAGGCTTGATTTTAGAAACCATATTTTCTGACCATCAGATATATTTTGGTTATGAATGATCTCCTTGTACAGATCAGAGAATTGTTGCCATTTAAGGTAATTGCCGTCGAATTTAGGCAAATCCACCTTGGGCAGTTGCCATGAGGTTTGCGGTATCTCCAATTGTGTTGCTGATGTTGATGTTTCGATTATTTCAATCAATTCTTGCAAAGATTCCGCAACCTTTTCTTGCAACTCAAAATATTCCCTTATTTCATGGTAAGTTAGAACGTTTTCCATTTTTCGATAAATGGCAGTTAACTCCTCCCAATTCAGTTCCAATGTTCGACATTTGGTCTGACAAAATGCTTTGCTCTTGTGTGGCTGTGCAGCATTCTTTTCGATTGACCTCTGTATTATTTCCATTATAAGTTTGTATTTTTGCTTTGTGTTGATGTCTTCTGGCTGTAAATTTGCATTGTCTTTTGTTTCTGCATTTGAGCCTTCTTTCTGGATGGGCTTGGGAATCGCTTCCTTTGTAGCTCCTTCCTGCTCATTTTCCGCAGCTGCTGCTGCACCCTGTTGGGCTAATGATAATTTTTCTTTAATATCACTATAGAACGACTCCTTTATTCTACTGATTTCTTGAAAAAAATTTTTCTTGATGTAAGGATGGTCATCTTCTATAGTTTCTGTCCTTCGGATTTTGGAATCTGTCTCATCGAAAACCTTCCAGAGCAATGCCAATTTCTGCAAGCGATCATTTAAATAAGTGATCGTCTTACGCTCTGAAGAGTCTTTTTTGTAGTTTCTCCATAGATTGCATATTTTCTCCCCAGTATCTTCCTGTTCCTTTGTTAGAGCTTCAATATCCATTTTGCCGTTGTTTGATTGATCCAAAGAATGATATCAGCGATCGAATTTAGGTTGAACTGTGTTATGGCCCAGTTTACGCCCAAACGCAAAGTTTTTGTAATGTAAGGCGATGAACTGTGTTATGGCCCAGTTTACGCCCAAACGCGAAATTATTATGATACAACGTATGAACTGTGTTATGGCCCAGTTTACGCACAAACGCGAAGTTATTGTAATGTAACGCGATGAACTGTGTTATGGCCCAGTTTACGCCCAAACGCGAAATTATTGTAATGTAACGCGATGAACTGTGTTATGGCCCAGTTTACGCCTAAACGCGAAGTTATTATGCTCCAACGGATGACTCTGAAGTAATTCTGCAACTGATGAAACTGCTGATGAAAGTCCTGTCACGGTCGCCAAATGTTTAAAGTCTGGACTCTTTTGTCCACACTTGATTCGTAGGTACATAAACCTAGAATCTGATGTCGAATAATAATATAGAACGATTCTTGTATCGCTTATATTTATGTAGGTTGGTGTTCCAAGCAGACTCACTTGGACGTAAAAATTCAAAGTCTTGGTTGATGGTTTTTAATTAACTCATAAAATTATTTATTAATATCAACATTTTATAGCAAAATATTGCTTATTAGACAGTTATTATTAAACATTGATTGCTTATGAAAATATATACTACAGTTGAGGCAAAAAGGTCAAGCTCACATTTCATTGTCTTTTATGCTGAGATTCGAAAATTAATTAAAAGCATGACTTTGTTTACCATCAGTTTATCAACCCGAATACACAAAAAATGTGTATCGTTTATTTTGCATGAAAATAAATCAATTATGTGTATGGTTTTTTATTACTGAGTGAATGAACTGCTTATTGCATAAAAGACAATGAAAGGCAACCCGAACATGGCGCAAAATTTTAAACATTTAACATTTTTCTAAATCAACTTTAAAATAAGCGTCGTGTCTAAAAAATAAATTAAAACCGAGAGTCGGCTCTTTCTAAATTTTAAACGACATAAAGTATACTTTTACCTTAAAGAACTTATCTAACTTTAAAAGCAGCAAACCCCTTGTTTATCTTTTTAAAGTATACTTCATCGAGCTGTCATTTGTCATTTCATAACAAAAAAACAATAGGGTAAAGTAGAAAAATGTTTCCCGAAGACGGAGATTTCGAAATGTTGGAAGATTTTGAGCTTATGAGAACCCCACGGTGTCTTAAAATACGGGTTCGGAGGATTTGGCTCATCTTCAAGTTTTTCAGGATCTTCTCGTAATCATCTTCAATCGTCAATACAGGTATCTTCTTCAAACTACGGTGGTGGTGGGTTCCCTAACTCACGTCGAAGTAGTGGTAGTTTCAGGGGCTCTTCAACCAATGTTCGCTCACACCAGTGCACTTATTTTATTAAAACCCGCAAAGCGTTTACCCCAATAATTAAAATTTTATTTTACAAATTTATCTAAAAATTAATTCAAATGAATACGCGAAAACACTGACGTTTCTTTGACATTTGATAGACGTCATTCAATTTTAGGCCTGTTCGTCGAAAATTTGCTTGCGTTACGTTACGTTTCAGCATTATTTGTCAGGGTTGTTTAAATTGTTTAAAATTGAGAAAAAATTAGACTAGGCTTCAGGTTTAAAGAACTTCTTTAATTAGAGTCGGTTCTTTTGCTAAAATGAGTAGTGTTTAAAATTTTGCGCCTATGTGTTCAACTACTGTTCACATTCTTATAATAACATTAGCATTGTTTTAGACGTATACGACTTGATATAAATATTGGTTTCAATATATCCAACGGATTGAAAAAGCAATTTTAATTGAAGCATCTATGTCGTCAAGAATACCGACCGCCTAAAACGATGATAAGTGAAAACACCAAAGTCATGTTTAATTAACGTCGTCATTTAGTCGTTCTTTTGAAACTCGATAAAGTGCAAATAAAATGCTGTTCCTGATGCTCCCTAGTGAATACGTATTGGTATCCCAGCTAAAATAAGTGTAAAATAAAAAAAAATGTAATACCGAACAGGAGGAAAACAACAAAAAGCAATTTCTCGAATTTTACACCCGGCTATACTGAACCAGGTGCTGGAACTCTGCTCTGCTGGCATAAGAAGAGTCGACATTTTTTGCTTGCTGCATATCTGCAGTTGAAATAAAGGATGACAGCAGCGAAGTCGACCTTTTGGTGCAGCTTCGGGCTAGATTTTGTTGCTGTGTGTGTAATGTGTACGTAAAGTCGTATATTGAAATCGAACTCGGTTATACTCCTTTCAATGAAAATGTTTGTGTTCATGTTTTTACTGAGAATTACGCTCTGAGACACAGGAATTCTACTTTATTTATTTTTTGTATTATTTTTAATATCTGAAAGGGAAATTGAGCATAAATGCCTGGACGATATAATGTGAAAATTGTTTTCTTCATGTCAAAGGGTAGGGAATATTAAAACAGGTTTACAACTTGGGGCGGTTTTGACAGAAAAATTTTAATATATATTTTATTTCATGTTTTTTTTTTTACACGAAAATATTTTAATTTCATTTCATTTTTTTTTTTTAATTTCTATAGCATACACCCAGAGAAAAATTGCAAAATAACTTTTAATTCGTTTAAATTTACTTAGGTAAGTTCTTGGAAAAACGTGCAACCACATTTACAAAAATTCATTGCAAGAAGTATATATAAGTATAACTTTGTTCTAGAAGCAATCTTCTTCTTCTTCTTCATACCAATAGAATATAAAACCACATCGATTCTTTGACAAATAGAAAAGCGCGTCGTGTTGCAAAAAGACATAAAGACATAAAGATAATTATTCAGCCGAGTTATCCGCGTACAAACAGACACCAATTAATTTGTATTTATATAGGTACCTATCTACATAGGTATATAGATTAGGTTATATTACACCTAGAGGTAGGTACCTACATCCAAGATGATACAAGTTCTAAAAACTCAGAGTTGGGCGATTTCGCATGTTTATTAACATACCTATGCCTCCCTGATTCCAAACATCAAAAAATGATCATAGGGCATACCTATATACATAGCTAGGAATGTAAATGCTGCACGACTTTTCTGTTTGGTCATTTTTATTTTTATTCTGAAAACAAAATGTACATAGGTAGGTAGGTTTTCCCACGTGACAATGAAGTGAAATCTGACAACAACAAAAATCGAAAGGAAATCTCAAATTTCGCACATTACAAATGAACAAGTTACCTTATTCTTCCAACATCCTTACTTGTAAACTCCAAAATTCACCCCTTTGCAATAAACCCTAAAGTAATTTTCAAACAGGTCAAATAGTTATATTGACCTACCTCACACTTATCTTACATAAAGCTTCCTAAAAAAAAAACTATTTCAATGTACCTACCTATACCTACATTTGTAACGTATATTTATGCATGTTCATTTGATGTGTCCTGACCTTCATCAAGATCTCGATCGAGTCACAAACGAGTTCACATTTTTTTGTTACTGTTTTTCCAGTTCCAGCAACAGCAAGTGAAATTGAAGAAAAAACAACTAAACGAAAAGAGAAAAAAAATGACTCACATTTTAGCTATACCTACTCATGTGTTTTGAAAACAAAATTGAAAAATATCCCTTCACCCTTCCATAAACAGAAAGCATAGAACTCATCATTCCCATTCAAATCGAAATTATGACAAAACAACAAACCCATTTTGAAAAGAGAACAAGAGTAGTTGAGCGTATCAAAAACAATAATGAAGAGAAAAGAATATCGCACTACCACATTGAAATACGTTTACATGAATTTTAAATTCCATTGTCATGAAGACCCACCCTTAAGAATGAGATATCTCCTTTTATACACGTATGGAAATGGACCCAAATTCTAATGGATTTAGAACTCTTTTAAAAAATTCTGCTTTCAAAATTCTGTCTTCCAAAGTCCTGCTTTTGAAATGCTGCGTTTTTTTAATTCTGCTTCTCAAATACTGCTTTTCAGAATTTGGCAGATCATAATTCTGCCAATGTAGTAGTACTACCTCGTTGAGTAGTAATTAGTCTGTCGCACTAACGACTTCGGTTGAAATTCTGCTGGGGTTAAAATTCAGTTGTCATAATTCTGCTTCAAAATTCGAATTTTCACAGTTATGATTTTCAAAATACAGCTTATAATAATTCTCCATATAATAAAAAAAAGGTTTGGAAATGTTAAAAAGCGCTTGCTTTCATTTTCATAGACCATTCTTTAGAGGAGAAATTGACATTTTTGTTTTAACTTGAAAAACAACGGTAACCTGCCATATTATAAGGGTAAAGAAAATTCCAATTTTTGTCGAAAAAAAAATGCGATTGATTTTGATAAAATTTTAAATTTAAAGGCGCTTAGAAAAATGTTGAAGCTCCAAATGCGTTTGAAAAACAAACAAACATAACATCTCGACCTGTGTTGTCAGTGGTCATAAGCGGTGGAATGCGTAGTGCATACGACTTCGAAGACTGAGTAAATCTGAATGCGTGGGTTCGAATTTTATGATGTGCATGTAAAAAGTTTTTCATAATGAAATTGGATTAAATTTTAAATTTTAAAATTTTCAAAATTGAAATTATAAAACTATGTTACTAGTACTAAATTATACAGATCACATTTACGTTTTTATAGATACATTTATGTACTCTTTGTAAATGTTTGTTAAATTGACACACAATTAATATCAAATATCAAAATATCAAAGCTCGACACCACTAAGGAGACTGATGAAAGGAATTGGCACTACTTGATATAGCTATATCTCCAGCCAAAGATGGAAAACCGAATAAAAAAAAAATCGTAAAAACGAGTAAATAAAATTCGTTTAAAAATTGGTGGTAGCGCCTCTAAGTTGTTGTTGTTGTTCAAAAACATTCAATTTTAAATAATTGACAATAATGTTGGCAACGATAAAATCTTTCAGCATATTTTTTTTTGTAAAAAACAAGAAGAACCGTTAATTTTTTCAACGATTTTGATGAAATTCGGATAGTCCTGCAATGCCTGGTAAATATTGCACGCGAGTATTTTGAAAAAAAAAAAAAAAAATTTGAACTGTAAGCGAAAAAAAAAACATGATTGTACACAAACTAACACGGGCTGCCAGCTATAGGTATCCCTTTATTACCCAGTAGGATATTTCGTCCTCAATGATTTTTTTTGGTGAAAAGAACAATGAATTCATCGAATACTTTTTCGAGGAAATTGCATGTTATGATTTCATTATAGAAAAGCATTGATTTTTTCATCAGTTCAGTATTTTTAAGGTTTTTACACTTTGTTTTACTTGGAACAAAAGTTCAACTGAGTTCAGTGCTCACATTTCATTAATCAATTCAAGTACATAAAGTCATTAGATGATTCCATTGATGACAAGTCATGCACAGATTCACTAGTTCGTGAAATAAGTTGGGCCATCTGTGCTGTTCAGTGTTCTTCGCGAGAAAGAGGAAAAAAATTATCCATAAAAATTGCCTTGTGTCTAACTGACCCAAGGAACACAAAAATTTCCCGGGTGAAGAGTAATGCACAGATTCATTAACTGCGCGCAGCTCGAAACAGAGAAGAGCAATCAAAAACTAAAAACATTGCCTTTTTTTCTACCTGACCCAAGGAACACAAGGATTTCCAGGGTGACGAGTAATGCGCAGATTCATGATCTGCACGCAGTTCAAAACAGAAAAGAAATAAAAAACTATAAACTTGGCCTTCTGTCTACCTGAACCAGGGTGACAAGTAATGCAAAGATTCATTCGCTTTTTTTTTTTTTATTTTTCGTTGTCGCCTGTCTCTGGCGCCTGCTTGATTTTTCGCGTTTTTTGTTGCTTTTTGATCGTTTTTTAATGACGCGTGCTCCTTTTTGGCGAAAGAGAAACTGTATTTTCTGGTTTTTCCTTGTTGTTAAAAAATCTTTTTGTTCTCGAATGACGAATATCAATCATTTGCATTTCTTCATTGTGGGCTGATGATTTCACTGCTGCAATTTCACTTCATTTTTCACCAAGACAGTGTGTTGCTGAATAAGAAAGTCCTATTTACCTAATGATATCACTGACGAACTTTCATGATGTATTTCATCAAATATAATTCATTTATGAATAAGCAAACTCCACCTACTTGGTAATTTCACTATTGAATATTCACCCAGAAAGTCACTTGGTGAACGCCAATGACAGTCCCATGTTAAATTCACCTAAGGATTCCTCTGAAAATTCCTCGGTGAAGTTCCAGTTCCTCGAGGAAAAAGTTGGTTATTCCTCGAGGAATTTTTTGAAATTTCCTACTGGGTATATTTGTTTGTACCCATGTTATAATTTGTTTAAATGTATAAGTATCTTTGCTTTATTTTATTATGTATACATTTGCTGAGACACTCTGTGTTCATCAAAAATAACACGAAAGAAGAGTCAGTCATTCATCTACCTCGCTAGTATAAAGACGTGTTAAATAGATATACCTAATTATTAAATATTCAAATCGAGTGTTTATTTATTTTGAATCCAAAAGATAAGACTCCGCCGTCTTAAGGAATATTTGTTTTTTAGAAATTAAAAAAACTTTAATTAAAAGCTGGTCAAATTTATTTCAAAGTCATTATAGCAAGAAGGTTACTTGCCAGTGCAAGAGCAATTTTGTTCAACACATTCGTGTTGTTTATTTCTTTATTATTTACAGAATTTCAATAAATCAGAGCTTATTGGTTCTTTCTTGAGAGTTTAAAAGGAAATACAATTTTTGTATCTTATCTATTTATATGGTCGCGATAAAACAGATTTTTTTTTTAACAGCACAAGAAAAGCAGCGTTTTGAAAACAGAATTTCAACCCGTTCTCTGTCGCACTATCACGCCAGAGGTTTGGGTTAAAACCCTGACATACACTAATCTATACTAGATAGGTAAAGTTTTTTTCTGGGGCACTCCCTTTTACGAAGAAATGACAAATATAGCAAGGGCATCAATGTGATATTATAAACTGACCTTAGTACTTCGGACTTGACGAAAAATTGTAGGACATTTCGAATTTTGTAGAATTACCAACGCACTCAAAATAAAAGAATTGGTTGAGTTTTAAAGTCACCAGGCTTATAAAATATAAAAGCTTAAGTTATGACTTAAGAAATCAGGCTTTAAAAATATTTTGGTTTTGAGCTGAGACTAATATCGTTTTTCATTTAAATCTCAAAGATTTGCCCTCAAAATCTGAATAATATGCCTGCGTTCCAAACGATCATCATACAATCACTATGATAGCTTTGTTTATAGAATGTTTGAAGCAATAATAAACCGTCATTTATATTTTACACTTCCATTCAATTACAAGTATCATTATTCATTACCATTGTTTGTTTACTTGGACATTTTTACAAATTCTATAAAAAAATGTAAGATTTATGAAAAATATTATGAATTTGAGTGCAATAATATACATATACCGTTCAAATAGGTAAAACAATACAAAGCTATCCAATCGTTTAAGAATAAAATAGAATGCGCATTCAAAAATCCGCCATCAAAATGTTTTCATGAGTCAGTGTTTAGATCAAATCTCCCAAATTCGAGAGATCGCTTCTTTCTTTTTTTTTTTTTTAGACTATCAGATCTTATTCAAATGGAGCTTAAAGCAAGCATCAGCAGATGAAAGAAGATTTGCCAACACATATAATGTGTCTAATCACTTAGTGCAGGTGTTAGTTGTTATAGTAAGCACAATGCAGAAAAAACAAAAACAAATGCACATAAAAACATGAAAACATATAAAGTCAAAATTAAAACAAAATGACACAGAAACATTTAGGATCGTGGAGCACTGGTTCTGAAAATAGTTTTTAAATTACTTTTATTTAAATTAAAATCCAACACACCCCCATTCAAGTTATATAACTTACTCATCCGCGTGAGAGGCTCATGCATGCCATAATTGGTTCTGTGATGTTCAATATTAAAAAGCTCAGAACTTCGAAGATGGTACGACCGTCCGAGGTAGTTAAAACCAATAAAGGCTAACAGGTCCGACGAATCAATTTGTCAAGAGATAAGTTGATGGAGAAAAATTAAGTCATTGTTTACTCTACGTTGATATAAAGATTGTATCTGCAAAAGCCTTATCCGATGCTCGTATGGTGGCAGGTTATAAGGATCAACTCATGGAAACCCTTTAAGAGCAAAGCGAATAAAATTAAGCTGGACTGATTCAATACGTTTCTTATGGATTTCATAGAAAGGGGTCCATACTTGTGAGGCATACTCAAGATGCGGCTTTACATAACAGTTATACAAAGAGAGGGTAACGTATGGATCGTTAAATTCCTTTGCCCACCGTTTTATGAATCCAAGCATAGAGTTCGCCTTTTTTACAATAAAGTTAACATGTTCAGAAAATTCCAGATTAGCACTGAAATTAACTCCTTAAGTCCTTAAAACTAAAAACACGACTAATTTTATTTTGTGTTATACAATATTCAAAGTCATTTGGAACTTTTTTCTTTGAGAAAGTAATAGTTTGGCATTTTATAGGATTAAGAGTTAACCAATTTTTATTACACCAAATACTGAAACTATCAAGATCAGCCTGCAAAAGTGTATGATCATTGGGAGATTTGATTGATTTATAAATTTTCATATCATCTGCAAATATGAGAATCTCACTAAAGCGTATACAAGAAGAAACGTCATTTATAGCAAGAATAAATAAGAATGGACCCAAATGGCTTCCCTGGGGTACGCCTGAATACGCAACGAAATTATTAGAAAGGGATTATCTAAATTTAACCTTGTACGTTCTATATTTTAGTTAGGATTTTATCCACGATATAAAGAGAGTAGGGGAACCGTATGCTTGCAGTTTAAAAACAATAATATTATGGCTGAGTTGGTCAAATGCTTTAGAAAAATCTGTGGTTATACTTAATTCTTGTTGAGATTTGCTCTTTTTCCCCTCTTTTCAATTTAAAAAAACACCAAAAATGCAAAAAGATCAAATCTTTTGAAGGAAAGAGCCAATCTTTTTGTAAATGAAAAACGCTATAAAACTAGTCCCTATAAATCTCGTGTCAATTTCTTATATACTAACTGTTTTTACTAACAAAATGTAAGCTTATGTATCAAAAAGGAACTTGATTCTTCAAATAATTCTATTATTATGAGAAGAAATTAATTAATAAATATTGATTGATTAAATTCAGTCTGAAAATTGATTTCGATAAACAAAATTATATAAATATATACATACATAATTCTTATGATTACAGGTTCAATTGTTTGCTGTTGTTTTCTTTATAATAATAAATAAATTAATTCACTGAACTGACGTAACACATGATTATATCGCCATGGGCGAAAAACCATGACAAGAAGATACATTTGCTTATGAATTGATCATAAATGAAATGAATTTTCTGGATGAAATATTCATAAAGCCTTTCATTTATATGTGATATTATACACAACAACATTAAGACACAGAGTGCTCATAGGATTATCTCATAAGTAATTAATAAAAACAAAGAAATCATACACAAAAAAAAAATAATAATAATAAACGATTAAGAATTAAGCATAAATGAATCCTGGAAAAGCGAATGACACTTGCCCTTCAACAAGAAAATCCGTCGGTCTTAGTTGATAATTACCAAAGTAATTGTGATTGCGGCGCAATTTCATGGAAGCTTACATGCGTTGGCATTTGATATCACATTTACTCGTTCCAGTTCGTCGGTGAGATTTCTGAGGTTATCCTCGAATATTCGCCGAGGGGATGTTGAAAGTTGGTATAATAATTTTCGTCCCTGTAGAGAATGTTTTCCTTGATTTTTGTATTTTTTTTTTTTGTTTCTCTAGAATTAATAGCATTTTGTTGTTGACTGTGAGTCAAAGAAAAGACAACAGGATGACATTATTGTCATCGTAATCATCAACATTAGTCTAGGTGTATGAGGGTGCGTATAAGGTTATGTCGAAATTGTTTTTCTTTTTTTCTTGTTTTTCTTTTCAAACATTGTTCTGATTTTGTGCATGAACTTTAATGAGTTTTGTGATTAGACAAGGGAGAACTTAGAAAACTGAGTGTATATAGCTGTGATGGTATTTTTGTTTTAAATGACTTTATATTGCTTAACCATCTCAATTTAAAGGTATGTTGAAATTAGGGAAATTGTTCTTAAAAGGGGAGATACCTAATTAAATAAACTTTCAAGGACAAATTATTTTGAAATAAGTCTAAAGAGAAATTTTTACAGACATGTAAATGTTATATTATTAAAATTTATTTAAACCTATTTCATAAAGAACCCCATAGAAAAATCGATCTAAATTTGAAATACTATCAAGGAAACATCACCGAATAGTTTGGTGAAATCTACATGTATTAAACAAATAAATTTAGTGGCACTGACAGCTGCGAAGAACCACGGCCTAGTGACTTACAACACTCAACCAATACTTTTGTGTGCGTTATTAGTTCTACGAAATTGAGGGGACCTACAATTTACCGTCGAATTCGAATGACTAAGGTGTGATGCACTTTTCATGACAATGATAGGAGGATTTGTCATGTGATAGTCCAACACACTAACCACTACGCCACGGGGCACTGCTAATCTACCTGTATTACCTACACCTTATTCTTCTTTTCTGATTATGTTAACGATATTAAATGGAACCAAAGTATTTCAAGGCTTCGAAGAAGAAATTGGATGTGAAGTTCACTTCGGGAAATCTCAAGGCTACGCATTGGTTCATTTCTGAGGCCAAATCAATATTGATGAAGTTGCACTTGTTTGTTCAAGAATTTGGCTATACCAATTCTAGAGCATAGCAAATGTTTAATTTTTTAAGATTGTATCAGTTTATTAATTTGTTTATTCTTCTTTGACTTTTCCGACGATGCTATGACCAAATATCTTTGTCCAGATTATACCACTTGATTCTGCTAGAGGTCTATATATTTGTTCTTGGGCAATCGCTTCTCAAAGTATCTTTTACATTTGATTTCATGAAACTGTTTACCAAACAGAAGTCAATCTGAGTGTTATTCCCTCCACTGCTATAGACGATCAGGTGTGTCTGCTGTGTTTGATGTACATAGTGTTTAACACGATAAGACCATATGACCTGCACATGTTTCACCATCTGAATCCCTGGCCATAGTGACAGTCCTCATATTTCTCACCAGTCTCACCGGTATATCCATTTAAATCTCCGCCCACGAACAAAAGTTTTTCTTTCGAAATGTTTTTAAGAAGTTTGTCGAAATTTTGCTAGAAATAATCTTTGTCCGCTTTCTCAAATCAAGGTTGGGGAGCATAGGCACACTGACAATATTCCACACTTTGCATCACCACCTTAAAAGAAATAAAACGGTCACAAACTTTGAAATACCATAGACGCTATACCAAGTAACTCTTTCGCAGGGATGACACCGACACCATTCTTTCGTTGCTCTCATCCATAACAGAACATCTTAATGTACACTTTTTTTTTTGACATTCAGGAAACGTACCAATGCACAAGATGTCTAATCGCCTTCTTTCAATTCATGATGATCATTTCCGCCGTTGTTGGTAAAGAGGCGAAAATTTGGTGAAAAACAGATATCCATCATTGCCAGTAATTCTGTCTGATACCAATGCACGTAGATATTTGGTGATAGTGGAAAGTGGTCACCACATTGGCCATGATCATTAATATACTATAATATTAGTTTTTGCGATTTTATAAAGTTCGAGGTTAGCAGTAACGATATCATCAATTTAACAAGGACGCAGTTTGTCTACTAAAGGATGTGTGAATTGCGGTAGTTCCCGTTTCTCCAACTACAAAGATTACAACCAGGATTTAGCTGCTCCAAGAACACTTTTTTTTCTTGAAAACTTCCTCTAATGTCGTAGCAATCGCTCAGTAGTCTGGACGTGATGAAGCAAAGGCTCGATTCCTGGCCATTACGCATGATATCTCGATTACACGTAGAGCACACTGGAAATCTAAAAATCGATATAAAAAATTTCAATTAGATGAATTTTAAACAGGACCAGTACGATTTCATCAAACTCAAAATCGTGAAAATCGATCGATCTGTTCTCGAGTTATAGTAGTGCACACGAGTGCGGCTGTCTTTTTTTATAAATAAACTCTTTGGAAAAAATAGTCATTTTGGAGAGGGGAAGGGAGTTTCAGCCCCTTAAGCCACTTTCTAGATATTTCCCTTATTCCTTGTTAAGATTTATTGTATAAATATGTATTTTCACTGAAATATAATATGTAAAGCAGCATAGGTCAATCATTCTCATCATTTATGTAAGAATTTTCTTTCTTAGTAAATTTGTATTCAAAATTTTGATTGTGCTTGAGCAAAACACAAAAAAAAATTGATTTTATACACCTAGCCCCACAAATATTTTGCCAAACAAAAGGAGAAGAATCTAAAGAACAATTTGTTAATTTCCATTTTCTCGTAATGAAGAACAACTAAAATGTTCATAAGCTCCTTTAAATTACTGCCACATAAAATGTAAGCTTCACACTTTATGGCAAACAAAACATAAACTCAAAAGTTATACGATTCTACCGAACATCGATTTAAGTTCAAACACATTACCAACTTCTTCTATCAATTTATTTCTCTAAACACCCCATTCATCGGATGAAACAAAGCAGCAAGACAAGAAAATACGAAACTTATACTTGTGTTTCATTATGCATATTTATTATAGTTATTATTGTTACATTGACCTCAGTCCAGTATACTCGTGCTTACAATTTGTTTGTTCAATTTTCATTCTTAACCGGGACAACTCTTTCAATTTGTTTCCATTCACTCCAATAACTTCTCAGACAAAATGTCCTTAAACGATTGAAATGTTGGGATTCTATCGTTTTTTTTATCTACAACATCACCATGCAAAACAGTTCATTCAACAGAAAAAAGGACTTTATACAGCTATCTTATATATGTATATACATTACCGAACAAGTTCATAGCAATTAAATTTAATGTGCACACTACACTCTGGAGACAAACAGAGCCATTCATTGCATTCAACTCATTCATCTGGACCACCAAGCCCAGAGATGCAAACGGAGAATCTGTATAATAATTTTGTGAACATTTTTGGAATATGACCAATAAACGCCCTCAAACCAAAAAAAGTTCCAAGCAAAAGGATATTTATCCTCCAGATACACTCAAACACATATATGCACACTCACTTGGACACGATTCAATTGCATCCGCCGTTTAACTGAAGAAATATGCCCATTGACTAGCTGCATGATGCCAAATCGAAGGAGGACCACACAAAAAAAAATCTTTATAGTAAAAAGGACGACTACTGTTTGAGAGCATAGCTCTGTCATTGCCATTCCTGTTGGTTATGGTGAATTTAGTGCTCCTCGAGTGCACATCTCACAGTCACTTGGCTGCACGCGGCACCATGTTTGTGACTGCTGCGTCAAGTCAGTTCTCCAGCGGATAAGATAAAAGAAAAAAAGTTGTAGTAGCAGCTCTATCTTACAGAGTAAATAGTTACACAGAATGGCATTGAATACGAAAGAGTGATTTAAAGTCCAACTACCAGAATCCTCAGTTGCACAGTTCCACACACCTTAAAAATCATTACATTTTGTGACCCTTTTTGAAGCAGAGTTGCCAAGGTATCTAACAAAAATTAAATATTTAAGAATAATAAAATAGCAAAAAATTATCAGACATAAATTTCTACTTTGAATTTTTATTTATTAGGTGAGTATAGCCATTTAAAAGAGTTAAGTTCGATGTAAACAGAACAGATATAGAGATGATACGGATTAAAATGTTCATCAGTTAAAAATATAAAAAAAAATTCCGAAACTGGAATTCTGCTTTGGGTGTAGATTGAAAAGAATTCGTTTTTTTTTCTCTTTCCGAACACGCCATTACAGTATCACACTTTCTAAAAATACAACGGACAACGATATATTTATGCAAATGCAATAATGTATGCAGTTATAAACATAACTGATCTTCTTATTATTTTATTTGGTTGTCTGGCGAAACCGCGAAAGAACTAAAATCCCAACGAATTATTGATTAAAATTGGACTCTTGGAAGATCAATAGAACTACATATATTTTATTTGAACAAGATAGTTCATTTGAACAACTTATACCTTCAATAAAGTAAGATAGAAACACAATTAATGTAACTTATTGTAAAATTACATTATTATAAATTACATGACCCATAATTGACCTAATAGAACTATAGTGAACTAAATAAAATCGAAGAGTGACAGTGAATTAGTTAAGTAAATATATTTAAACTTATTAAAGCGCTCTTTAAAGATGAGTTACTGGCACAAGCCAATTGTTAATTATATAGTTTTCATATTTACTATACATCATTATATTTTGGCACAATACATCCTCAAGAAGAGAGCCATAACCCAGTAGGAAATTTCAAAAAATTCCTCGAGGAATAACCAACTTTTTCCTCGAGGAACTGGAACTTCACCGAGGAATTTTCAGAGGAATCCTTAGGTGAATTTAACATGGGGCTGTCATTGGCGTTCACCAAGTGACTTTCTGGGTAAATATTCAATAGTGAAATCACCAAGTAGGTGGAGTTTGCTTATTCATAAATGAATTATATTTGATGAAATACATCATGAAAGTTCGTCAGTGATATCATTAGGTAAATAGGACTTGCTTATTCAGCAACACACACAGTTTTGGTGAAAAATGAAGTGAAAGTGCAGCAGTGAAATCATCAGCCCACTATCCCTCACTGAAAGATATCATGAATATTCAGTAATGAAATCACATGAAAAATGTAACTCGCTTAATCATTAGTGAACTACTTTTGATGAAATTGAAGAAAATAATTAAAAAAGACAGTTCTCATTTTATATTGGTATTACATATGCTTTATTTTTAATTTGCATGTTGTTTTTTTTCATCGCTGCTTTCTTGTATTGCAGGTTCCTGATTCTCTTGAACCCTTGCTGAACAGCTTTTCTATAGATCTGGGATGAAGGAATGTTGGTCTTAACAGCATCTGCAAAAAAAAATATTGATGCATGAATAAGAAAGTGATGACTTGATTAAAATATTACTAATTATGATGAAGTTCTTATAAATTGTGAAAAAATAATAACTTACTGAACAAACATGTGTTAATGTTTTTTAACGCTTTAAAAGGATTTTTGCAATTATAGCCGTCGAAATTGTATGTCACAGCGACTTCTGCAGAAATTATATTTCGCAGAGCTTTTTCTATGCTGCCGCCAGACGATGCAACTATTTTTTTGAAGATATCATTCTGAAATAAAAATAAAAAGAGATATGAAAAATCCGTAGGTAAGAAAGTAGATAACTGTGTAGATGGTCAGCAAGATTTTATATGGAAAACCAAAAGTGAGGATAAATAATTGAGTTATCAAAGTGAACATAAAAATGATTTGCTGAAATTTGTAGAAATGTTATTAAAATGCGAAAACTTACGTATTTTTCTTTTTCTTCTCCTGCCTTAATTTCCAGTTTGTTGAGGTCTTCTCTTCATCTTCATCTTCATCTTGTATATTGTTGCTTATTTCACTTTCACTGTCTACAATTTTATCCCTTTCAGATGTTATATCACTATGATTGATAATATTTTGCAAAATTATTTTGTTTTTTTTCTAAATTATCCCTCTCTTGCTTTGCCAAGCGTTTTAAATTTCTTTTACTAAAACCACTCATTTTTAAATAAAATAAATCACAACTCACCAACTTTTTTCAATCACTATTTATTATTTACAACAAAATAATATGTTTGGTAGGTAGGTATTAATTTAGTAATATTTTTAATGTTTTTTTTTACTGGCACTCGCGTTCGCGTTTAACTTCTTTGTTCTTTCAGATGCAAACATTGAATAAAGAAATGCAAATGATTGATATTCGTCATTCGAGAACAAAAAGATTTTGTAACAACAAGGAAAAACCAGAAAATACAGTTTCTCTTTCGCCAAAAAGGAGCACGCGTCATTAAAGAACGATCAAAAAGCAACAAAAAACGCGAAAAATCAAGCAGGCGCCAGAGACAGGCGACAACGAAAAATAAATAAAAAAAAAAAAAAAAGCGAATGAATCTTTGCATTACTTGTCACCCTGGAAATCCTTGTGTTCCTTGGGTCAGTTAGACACAAGGCAATTTTTATGGATTATTTTTGTTCCCCTTTCTCGCGAAGAACACTGAGCAGCACAGATGGCCCAACTTATTTCACGAACTAGTGAATCTGTGCAGGACTTGTCATTAATGGAATCATCTAATGACTTTATGTCCTTGAATTGATTAATGCAATGTGAGCACTGAACTCAGTTGAACTTTTGTTCCAAGTAAAACAAAGTGTAAAAACCTTAAAAATACTGAACTGATGAAAAAATCAATGCTTTTCTATAATGAAATCATAACATGCAATTTCCTCGAAAAAGTATTCGATGAATTCATTGTTCTTTTCACCAAAAAAATTCATTGAGGACGAAATTTCCTACTGGGAACCTTCGTGACTACCATCCTCAACCGAAGCCTACGTGTGCGATAAGATAATGATGGTAAAGATGGTAAGACTCTAAAATTCTAAAGGAAAAACTTAATACAGTTTACCATGGCCTTTATTTTCTGGGAACTTGTGGATTTGAAGATCCTTTCAATTCAATTCAACAACGTGTTTTTAGATTAAACATGAAATTGTAAATGGACGAGCGACACTAATAAATAAAAAAGAATCTGATGATTGGCGTTGGCGGCTAATAAATTCAATCAATTATTATTAGAAGCTTATAATAATCAAATGCCAAACTTTTTTCTGCTGCATATCTTTCGGTTGATAATAATTGTTTGATATATTAGTTTAAGTTCTTATCTGAACTACAATCTTTGAACAAAGGTTTAAAATCTGCCTTTTCTACATATAAACCTTTAGTTGAGGAGATTATATTTGATGTTGAAGTTGTCATTATTCATTTACCAGAAGATCATTAATCTATAGCGTTCGCAACGAAGTGAAAAATCTTCTTTTGCATAATGTTACTTTAAGAATGTTAAATACTGAACATAAGGCTTTTCTTGGAGCTCAAGTATTAAAACTAAAAACTGAAAAGCTGATAAAGCCAATTCTTAAATTGGTTTAAATAAAGAAGACTATAATGTCTAGAATGAATCTTTTGTTTGAAAAAAAAACAAAAAATCTTTTATCAAAAATAATTTCTGATATTGATTCATGTTTGAAAAATGCGAAACTCACATTAAAAATAAATACTGGAGAAGGAACATGAAAAATTCGAACGCTCAAGTTTAAAAATTATATGGATTACCCAAAGTTTATAAACCTTGGACAAAAAATTCGTCCTATAATTTCAAATTTAAAAGCACCAAAAAACTTTCTTGTTGGCTCAACATTCAATTTAAGTTATTATGAGACCTTAATGGTTTTAGAATTCAAAATAGAGAAGACATTATTGACAAAAATTGTCTACCCCTCGCACTTAGGAAGTATTAAGAATACTCAGTCGACACCAAATTAAAGTAGAGTATAATTCTGACCATACCATAAAAATTGTTTAACGAAGTGGAAAACTGAAGAATCTGCATTCGCTATATTTCCAAAACAAAGCAACATGCAATTATTTAAAAAAAATAAGGGACGTTTGAGAATCCATATTCATCAATACAAGCTGGCGTAATAAAGTCGAAAATGACAATTTGGGTTTTGTTGACTCAGAACTTGTTAAATTATCAACAATTGAAAATTATTTGATTGATACTCTTTGAAATTTTTGATAAGCTTCTAAATAATTTTATTTATAAAATTATCACGCCTTAGCGTTAAATTCGATTCCCGATTTCTGAAAAAATGAAAACTCACTTCAAAAACTTAAAAAAATAATGATAAATATCTTTTCACAGAGAAATCGTTCTGTGAAGAGCAGTGAAAGCGCGCTGACAAACCTTACACTGAGAGACAAAAAGGCAAATTAAAATTTAATAGATCGTATTTGATTTTCGTAACTTTGCTCGAGTAAATTTGATTTAATTATGCTTCGTTCTCAATTTTTTTTCTAAACTTTGATATTAAAACATTCGTATTCGAAGCTGATTTTTTTTAAAATCTGCTTAAATCAAAATGGTTTTCTCTAATTGATCGTTGTTTTTTCTCTGGGTGTATCATTTATTACTTTTTATTACACACATTGACGACTGTTTATCATAATAAGTTCGAGAATTCGAATTATGCGAGTTCATGAAATGATAAAATGAAAAATCGCTGTGAAAAGTGAAATGAAAATTTTTTTATCACTTCACAGTTTCACAGATCGGAAATTAACTCCTTGATGATGATTTGTTGATTTAAAGCGAAAAGCTTTGTCAATAAAATACAAAATATATAAGTTAATTTATAATATATAAAAAAGAACAAAGCTAAGCCGAACTCAAAAAACAACTTAATACATAATATATTTTTCTTAATTTGTAGAACATTTGTAGAAAATGTACAGCACCTGGCAGTGCTGTACACCAGAGAGATATCTCCTCTTTTTCGAAAGGATTGATCACAGAAATTTAAACCCATGTTAAAATTGTATGGCATTAAAAATAAAAAAAAAATATTTTAATTAATTCACTTGCCATTGAAATCCTCAATGAGTTGACTGTGGGTGTGTCAGGAATGGTTGCGGGATGCGTATTGATGATGGTCCATCGGTCGGGACAAAAATGGCAGTAACACAGTCGTTGGCAGTCCGTTCAGCTTGATTAAACATTAAATGTTAATTTTATTCCGGAGCATTACTTAGGTAAATGAAACTAAGATGAGAGCGCATCATTTAAAAGGAATGACAGGAAAAAAAAGTTTCCAATGACCAGGAAGGATTATCTATATTGTATACTATACAAAATGGAAGTGACAGGATGGGATATTAAACGAACCGTATATACAGTTTAAACAGTGATAATTATTTGTGGATGAAGAAATTTTCGGTAAATATCTGCGATAAGTCTCTTTTAGAGCATGATGACGACGCAGACAAATCTTGGAATGGGTTAACAATCAGATTGGCGGCAATTGACTTTGGCAAGCAATTCAACCAATTATCATGCTCTCGTTGGGGATCGTCACTGAATAAAGTTCTGCTCATAAATATTCAATGGGAAGTTTTTTTTTTCTTTTTTATAAGGTTATTGAAAATATCCAGGGAAGTTAATATTTTTGTAGTCAAACACCCTTTTTCAATTTAAATAAAATAAACATTTTGAAAGCGATTAAATGATAAATATTTTATTTGGTTATATAGGGACGAGAACGCGACCTTGAATTAAATTTTGTTTTTTTAAAGATTTAACCTTCAAAACGCTAATAGATTTTTTTCGGGGTCAGTGAATTTGAAAAGTAAGTTGAAGAAAAGAAAAAAAGAAACAGTTTTCAATAAGTAATAATCACTGAATCAAGTTAAAAAGATATGTTAATATAATAAAAACATTTATTGAAACAATTAACTTTTGTTTATGTATAGTTTATTACGAAAAAGTTTAGTTCATTAATTTAATTAATACTAATGCATAAATAAAAAAATAATTATTTATTTTATCATAAACGATGCCTTATTTCTTTTTCAAACTCTGTATGTATCGTCAGTGAAAGTCTTTATTATATTAATAGTTCCTTTTTTTATTTTAATGCTATTAATTGTTGTTATTCTTTAATAAAATAGATGAAAAACACGACTTAAACTTGTCTACTGATGTTGCAAAGAAGCAAAGAAGAAGTGTGTCCAACTAATTGTGGAGAAATTCTTCACAGGTGGCGATGTTGTTGTAAAGGACTTTTAAATGAATAATTTTATTGGATAAACATTTCATTAATGCCAATTATCAGCGAAGAAGTGCGTGACGTCAGAGTGGGTGAATAACTTCAAAAGAGGATAAAGGATTGGGACGGACAGAATACCCTCTATGTTATGGAGACATTGTCATATGATTTCCATCTGTAGATTTATCAGCAGTGACAAAATGTTTTAATAAATAGAAGGAAAATTTGCTTCTCCTAATTAACAAAAGTAAAAGTGATACATAAAAAAACAAAGCAATTATTTAAAGAAATTAAGGGATTTAGAAGACATACAAATTGATATGCAAGTCACTGTTTTTTTTTTGTAAAAGACAACCATGAAATACGCTATAAGTCGCAAAATATAAAATACTGACATTGCCAATATTGTCACTTTCTGATTTACTCAAAGTATTTGGACTTCAACTATATTGACACAGTTATTAAAACATCAATTTTATATCAAAATATAAATGTTGCTTTAAAAGAAAAATTAATTTCATTATGAGGACAACAATGCCATCAATTAGGTATATCGATTGTGCTGTTAATAGATTAACGATATTTTATTTTTTTGTATTTCATATTTTCTATTTTCAATTATTTTTGTTCTATCCCGTCATTACAAAATTATTTTACATCGTATTTTTAAATTAATATTTTTGATATATCTACCTAAGTCTCTATCGGGTTTCGAACTCGAGTTTTTTCGCATACCATTGTCCTATAGGCTTATAGGCCCTTCGTCGGTTAATATACAACCTGCCATATTAATTAGTCAAAGTTACACGAGTAAACTCAATTAAAAAAAATCAAAAGCTTAACATTTTAGGCTCCTTTGACTCAAATTTTTTTAAGCAACCGAAAAAGGAACTCCATTATCATTTTTACTTGCTTTATAGGTACTATAAGGCAAGTTTTGAATTCGTGCAAAACAAAATGTTTCGAGATACCAATCGAACATGACATTAGGATAATATAGAGAAGACGACAAAATCTACAATAACACTTTTCTCTCGAAATTGGTTGATGGTACGATGAAAAATTGTTAAGACCTTTTTTGTAGAAAATCATAAAGCTACAATATTTAACAAAACATTGTTTTTTGTTATAAGTTCATAGTTTCCGAGTATTTTGCAAAAAAACTGTAGTTTAACCCCTTCCCCCCCACAATAAAAATTTAGCTCCGGGCCAAAGCATATGTTTACTTTTGAGGATTTGCTTCAAGACATAAAAACAAAAGTCTCCAGCAAAATCCAGTTTTGTCCGAATTTTTTCGAAGTAAAATTCTAATTTTACTGGGCTAGTGTAAACTCAAGCAGATTTGTGGTGGTAGTTCGATTCAGGCAGAAACCATGTTGTTCTTTTGCTATTAATCCTCTGCACTAAATGTTTTTGCATACAATGTTTTCTAATAGTTTTTGAACTGTAGTACATGAAAGCTTTGCTATGTCTCCATAATTTTCAATCTAGTTTTTTTTTTCACATTTATGAAGAGGTAATATAAAAGATTACATGTCCATAATTATGGACTATTGGAATTACACCAGTTAATAATAAACAATTAAAAATATATGAAGCAGAAGAAATGTGGTACTTACATAATTTTACAAATATGGACGGGATGTTATACCAGCAACATAATTCTCCCTCAGATCGTCAATATATTGCACTATTTATTTTACATTCAGTCTTATAAAATGTATATCACGCAGTTCCATTGATGTTGTATATTGTCACAGTATTTTACTTAATTGCTTCTATAAGTACATACATATATTGAAAAAAGTCGGAAAACGTATCACATATTTCTTTATCACAGCTTTGGGTTTTGTTTTTATATTGCACAGTTGAAGGAAAGGTTGAAATTTTTTCTTTTGAAGTTGATGAACTTCCAAAACCATCTTAGATTCTTTGTTATATTGCACTTGATTCTATATTATATGTAAGCTTTATTTATATGAAGTTCTTACAGCCCCGGATCTAGGATTTTGCCGACGTGGGCAAGAACCGGATTTTGACGCCCCCTACCATAAATAAGTATGTAGTTACATTAATAATAAAACAAATTAAAGACCATAGAACAGTATATTTGAATAAAGAATCAGAATTGACCAAATTATAAAGCCGCGTATACGTGCATGCTAGGACATATTATTTTTATTGCATTTACGAATAATATGTTTTTCTGCCTTTTCTTTTGATTCCTCTTTGCTAGCATCTAAGAAAACGTTTTTGGATACCTACAAATTTAGAGTAAAACAAAAACCAAAATGGCACAGTGACAGTACTGATTCACACAAACACACACACACATTTACGCTACCTTAAGTAGTCTACAGCAGGGTTCGGACTTGAAAAATTAAAATTTCCGCAGTAGATTTATTAATTTGAAAAAAACAAAAAACATCATATTGTAATAAACTAGTAGAGGTATATGCAAGTGTGTCGTTTAAAAAATAAAAGGCACACGACGAATTTGGTGCCCCTCAAGCTGGAGCCCGGGGCACGTGTCAACCTATGTGCCTCCCCATAGGTCGGGGGCTGAGTTTTTGAATAATTAATTAATAATGTTCTTATAATGAACAAAAGATTTTTAGTAGCAAATGATTCTTATGTTGTTTTCTACTTCTTTTGAATTTGTTTTTTTTACTCTCCAGAAGAAACAATACAAAAATTATAGTCTGTATGATACGACACAAATCCATAATGACACTAAATCTTTAATAAACATTTTTCGGTGACGGGCGGTGGCGGTTCTCTTTGTTCTGAATATCGATGTAACATATAGTTTGAAAAGTCAAGTTATTTTAGATTGATATTACCCATAACTAGAAAAATTCACTTGTTGACGTACCTACTCGTTGTCGCTGAAGTTGTTTTTGTTTGCTGAAATCGGGATCCATACTTTACTTCTTCATTTCCATGGACACAATAATTTGTCATTATGATTTATGCCAAGTATCTCAAAAATTAAAAAAGAACGGAAAATTAAAAACAGGTAAGAAATTATGGCCGCCATGAATTGTCGAAATCCACTTTTAAACATTTCTATAGCAATCGATGGTCACCAACAATTATTGGGAATTAACTTTTTTACGATGGCATCTAATTGATGATGAGCCCAACGTTTTAATATTTTCATCGGAAAGATCTGATTTCTTATTATTTTTTTTCAAACTTTTAAGCTCAAATTTCTCGCGTAGTTACGTTTATCTAGTTTAACGTTTCCATTTGAACTTAAATTTCCTGCTCCTTCTCAGGTGCCAGTTATTCAAATACGATTAAATGTTATTAAAAAAAAACTTTAGGTATTATAAAAGGCGCAGCCATAACATTTTTATTTTCAAGTTTTCAACCAATTCATACTTGTAAGATTCGCTAACTGCAGTCAAATAAAAAAAAGTTATACATGAAGCAATAAACCAAACAATTTTTAATAGCTCGTTTATCTGAAAACTTCCTTATTTTAAGTTCAACAACAAATTATGTTTATTCCTCACAAATTTCCAAACAAATCCAGTAAAATGTTTCATTAACTTTTATTATCGTCGACACCCTTATGATATCAAATTTCACATTATCATTAATATTATGTTTTATTCGATAAATTATTTAATAATGTGTGTGATTTTATTTTTAATACTATTATGCTAATTTTGTTTCAACATTAAAAATTTAATTATTATATTAACGCACATGATTCCTAAAGTAAAGGTGATGTGATGACACTTAAAAGTTATAATGGCATAACACATAATGTGTATCTATGGAATTTTTGTACACAAAGAAAATGTTTTTCATTCGTAAAGTTTATTTTTTAATGGTATACAATTTAATAAGGAAAAAAAACTTTAAGAATTAAGTTCCATAATCTGTGAAAAATTGATCCTTTATTTAAATTCTGATTGGAAAACTAATCTAAATATATCCAATTTGTATACCTACTGAAGAAAGCAAACTAAAATTCCAATGGTAATTGAACTTATAGATATTATTGGTCTGTAGAAACATTTTCCAATCCAATTCATCAAAATTAATAGGAACTGATGACAATAAAGCTCTTCTCTCATAAAGAATTTATTCATAATCTGATTGAAAAGATGAGAAACTATTTTTACGGCTTGATTCGAATCAGAATTTATGATTTTTTTTTTATTTATGTATAAGAATTGTATAATAATAAAATCATTTTTAATCATATCCATCGTTCTGATTGGAAAAAAGGTAAACAGAAAGAATCCAAAATAAATATTTTATATGAAATTGAAAATCCATCGAACATGAAAATATTTTCTGTCATTGTTCTCGTTTAAGCATGAAATTCTGTTCTCACAATAATATTTATTCAATTGGTTTGGATCACTTCCTCGATGAAATGTGATTTCGAGTAAAATTTATTAAAAGAAAAGTATCAGTACAGTACAGTATATGATGTTCACTTATAGGCTCCTTTAACAATGGCTAAATAGAATTGCATCGGGTAGAAAAATTGAATTTTATTTTAGCCGGATTGCTATGAAATGAAAATGGATTGGTTTTCTACAACAATTTTTGAGATATTAAAATAAAAGGATGACAATAATTTTCAAAAGTATTTACGAAGCCTTACACAAAAATGAAGGTAAAATTTTTGCAATAGTATCGGTAGGAATTTATTATAACGGGTGATTTTTTAAGAGGTTTAGAACTTTTTTTTTTTAAAAAACACAAAAAATTCGAAAAAATGAATGAAATATTTATTTGAATCGATAGTTTGAACCTTGCAATTTAATGTTTAAAGATAATTTCATGCAAATGTTGACCGCGGCTGCGTCTCAGGTAGCCCATCCGCTGAGTCCAATTTTGGCATACTCTTTCACACATATCGGCCGGTATCTCACGAATGAATGCATGGATGTTGGCTTCCAGTGCGTCAATCGAAGCGGGCTTGTCCCTATAGACATTAGTTTTGACATACCCCCACAAAAAATAGTCTAATGGTGTCAAATCGCACGATCTAGGCGGCCAATTGACCGGCTCGAAACTTGAAATTAACTGTTCACCAAACTCGCCTCGCAATTGCGCCATTGTTTCGCGTGCTGTGTGGCATGTGGCACCGTCTTGTTGAAACCACATATCATGCAAGTCAAGAACTTCCATTTCGGGCAAAAAAAAGTTTTTTATCATCGCTCGGTAGCTCGGTTCACCATTGACAGTAACGCTACGATTCGCATCATCTTTGAAGAAATATGGCCCAATAATGCCGCCGGCCCAGAAACCGCACCAAACAGTGGCTTTTTCGGGATGCATTGGTAGCTGTTGCAATGCTTCTGGCTGATCATCACTCCAAATGCGGCAATTTTGCTTATTTACGTACCCATTCAACCAAAAATGAGACTCATCGGTGAACACAATTTTTCGATACAAAAGCATTTCGAACATTTCGAACCGAGCACGAATTTTGATAGTAAAATTCAATAATTTGCAAGCGTTGTTCATTTGTAAGACGATCCATGGTTAAATTGCAAACCAAACTGAAGCTGTTTGACAGTGACACAAGGTACTAAACACACGTCAGCTGTTAAAACCAGTGTTGCCAAAACCAAACCAGCTAAAAAATCACCCGTTACATACCTTTTTGTGAAAGAAGTTTCATGACATACTCAGGAATAATATGTAAGATTCAATGGGGGTAACATTATTTCGAGGATAAGAATAGTCTAAAAAACAAATCAGACTTGATCGGAACGAAACCAAATTATCCGTCCAGATCGTATAGGGATTTAGCCGGCTGATGCAGAAGCTTAATTATGTAAGCCCCGCAGATTTTCTACACACAACTACAATATTTTTTTACTGGCAAACACAGTTTTTATACTGACAACCTTTTTATTTCTTTTGGTGACAAAAGTATTTCTACTGGACATCACCGCAGTATTTCAATTAACAACCGCAGTAATTCTTTTGGAACCGAAGTATTTCTACTTGCAACAACAGTACTTCTACTGCCAATTGAACCATATTATTTATACTCGCAACCGCAGTAGTTCTACTAACAACCAATTTTTTTCTTTTTTCTACCGAAATCGCAGTATTTTCACTGGATACGACAGTTCTTCTTATGTCAATCACATGATTTCTACAGCAAAAGGCAGTAGTATCTCTACTGGAACCGAATTATTTTTACTGGTAACTACAGAACTTCTTTGGCAACCCGTAACATTCTTTTGTCAACCGCTGTGTTTCTATTTGTGAACAGTATTTCTTCTAGAAAAAAAGAAGTTTTTCTACTAGCAACCGCATAGTGGCAAGTTGAATTTATATTTGTTGACCCAAAAATGAATAATTCTCTTTATTTGAATTCAATGGTTGTGGTTTTATATCTTCAATAAAAATCGTTACTTGACAGGTATTCAAATTTTAACAACAATAAAAAATATATAAGTTAATATATTCACACAAAGCATTATTGTTGTAAATCACCGCATGTACTACTTTGATAGCTATACAATTATTATAAGTGACATACACAATATTTAAGTAAGAGCTTGCTACCAAGAGCAATCATTATTGGACCATAATGAAAGAGAATTTATTCAAGGGTCCATCCTCACTCAGTGGATATTAAATGCACTTAAGTGGGACAAAAGATAAATCGAGTAACGAGTTTTATTGTGTTCGGAAACATTTTTCAACACTCCCATTCAACCAAACCAATGCTTGTGCTATTTTTATGAAAAGAAAATTAAATATTTTTGTATTAACTTTTTTATTTATTTACGTATGTAGGTGCATTTGAACATGAACAATGGAATGTATTAATTCATATAACTATCCCAGGTGGTGATTTGTGAGTGGATGTGCAGTTGTTCAGATCATACTTTATGTATTCCTTAGGGAATGGCTTTGTGCATTGTATTGTGTACGTTCGTATCCAAGTATTGTTACCAACGAACACAAAAAAAGATGTCTTTTCAAATCGGAAGTAAATAAGGCAGTTTTAATGATTGTAACGGAAATTTTGTTTTAATTTGTTGATAATATTGTCAATTATATCAATAATGTCTAAGTGTTAAACAAACTAAAGTTTTATGAATGACAAAATCTTTTTAAATCTTGATAGACAGAATTGGAAGTTCCAAAAAAAAAAAAGAAATACGGCAACATTACTCAGGAACTACGAGGAAATATAACTCTGAAAGAACCAGCTCAACATTAAATCAGAGTTTGTCTTACACAAACTGTGGCAAACTGCTAACATATTTAATTGACCTTATTGTATATGTCATGAAAGTGTGAGGAAGATATAGTGCCAATTCGATTTTGTGTGACAAAAGTCAGTGAATCAGGGAGAGTCCACGAGAATACTGAGAAGGTACATGAAATTGAAACGAAATGTCAAGGCGGCTGCGAGAGCAAATTAAGGGATGGAAATATACCCCACCTTAAGGGTCATCCTTTTCAGTGCCTTGAATCTTGGTTAATAGATGTCTGTCTGCAGCCCCTCTCTACCAATGAATTACGACCTTGTCGTGGTGGTAGGGCTTAAACTGTTCATTATTCCACGGCATCAGTGATGTCTTGATCAGTGAACTAAGTGTAATCTGGGAGAATGCCTCATCCTAGGACGTTCACCCTTAAGTTCGATTACTCATTTAACGTTTTAAAGTTAGCTTTCATAACATGAGTGTTTTGGTGATTTTTCACTGGGCTAGTGTCATGTGTTAGTAGTAAATAAGCAGGGTGGTCTTTGTAGCTCAAGGAGGCCACCCGAAAAGGCAGTAGATAACTACTCTATCCCAGAACATAAAATGGGTAACGAGCGTTACTACCGTCAAAAATTGAGCAAGTGAAGTGGAATTGACGGAAGTTGAGATGTGGAACTTGAGTTTAGTTCTAGCTCAAAACATACTTGAGCTACATCTCCAGGGTAAGCAATCCCTGTGGCTTTGTGGGTAAAGTCAGAATGTCAAAGTTTTTCAGTTGTGAGTATTTCCTCAACTAAACTACGTTTTAGGCTTAACGTGCAATAAGCTTAGCATGGGTGTTATGAGCATTAGAGTTTGTTCGAGAGGTATGTCCTTTATGGAATTTAATCATGATCATTCTCTACCTAACATTGGGCTAGCTCCTTGTGGGAGCTTCGTGCTGGCTGTGGTTATCCAAAGAGAAAACATATGGCACTTCGGTGCAAGAGATGTAGGTCGGTCTCGCTTCTTAACAAGGGGTGTGGACATACCCACATGTTCACAAAATTGTTACTGCTGTAGAATCTACTTTGGTAATTATGCTTCAGGACGCTGGTTTACGTTCAAATGAACCCGCAGTGGGTTCGCCCACCGTGGGTTCGCCCACCGTGGGATTTTAGGCTTAATTGATCAGGTACTCACGTAAAGCTTATGCTGTTTCTGTCCGCATCCCCTTTCTTTTAGCAAAATCTTGTAATGCCCAGTGATAATATTCTCAGATCACCATAGGTCAACACAAACTCACAGTACTATCGATTTGATTTTCTTCTTCTTCTTTTTCTTCTTCTTCTTCTTCTTCTTCTTCTTCTTCTTCTTCTTCTTCTTCTTCTTCTTCTTCTTCTTCTTCTTCTTCTTCTTCTTCTTCTTCTTCTTCTTCTTCTTCTTCTTCTTCTTCTTCTTCTTCTTCTTCTTCTTCTTCTTCTTCTTCTTCTTCTTCTTCTTCTTCTTCTTCTTCTTCTTCTTCTTCTTCTTCTTCTTCTTCTTCTTCTTCTTCTTCTTCTTCTTCGTCTTCTTCGTCTTCTTCTTCTTTTCAGACGATGTTATGATCTGAAATGGGATCACTATACTGTCCCGTTTTACCACTCTACTATATTTCTGCTTGTGGGGTTCGTCGGGTTCACCTCAGAAAACTTCAGCAAGCCTCTCGGTTATGGATTGTTACATGTCTGAGGCGAACTGCATTTGGTTTTTCTAGAAAGTTCTTTGGTCTAAATCTCGCTCCAAGCCAATACAAATGCTTCGCTTGCTGAGGAAATTATTGGCGCCAGTACTGAAAACTCAAAATCGCAGTAAATCATTTTTGTTAGGTAAATTTTACAGCCATATGTACAACATTGTAAGTATTCTTGTCAACGTTTGGAGTTCTTACTACTATTGTGTAGGACAACGGACCAAAGATTTGTTCGGAGACGTTTCAACAGTTTTTTTTTTTAAATAGAAAGTGTACGTTTTCACAAGCGAATTACACATTTATCATATTTCGACTAACGGTCAAGCTGTTCGATATGTACAAACTGACGATTGACCTTCAAGATTTCTAATTCAATACCATAAAGCACTTTATTTGACAACTGGAGAACATCCATCTTTACTCTTTTTGGGTAGATTAATAAGAACTCGTTTAGATTGTTTACGACTGGAATTAAGGTCTTACAAGTCAGGAACCTGAATTTCTTTAACAACCCGGAATACCAGAACTATATATTAGAATGTTCCGTTCATACAGTGCTTCAACTTCTTTCTGGTTATCAGGAATGATAGTTATTAAACTATGATGTTGAACAGATAGACAGATAGACAAATATAAAAGCATATACTCAAACAATTCCAAATCAAAGCCAGAAGTAAATTCAGAGAGGTGAAATAGAATAGAATTCGAAGAGAGGCAATCCATTTTTGTTTTGCATTCTAATGCATAATAATTATCTTTTTATGAGTTCCTTGTTTCTTCTACAATAATTCTAAAATAAAAGACATTGTAATGCACATTCATATTTTATCTTTAATTGGATTTCAAAAATACACAAAAACAAACGCCATCAAAGGTAAAGGATAATATTGATGTTATATACATTCAAATACAATAACTTCAATCATATGGCAATACTAACCGAAAATAGTTTTAAGAAAATAACAGCAAACAATAGTTAAGTCTTAATTAAAATTAAACAATTAAACTTCAACGAAAATACAAGCCTAAAGGTATAAACATTGATACCGACCTTACCTATACAGTTATTTCAAATTCTAATGAAGATGAAAAATTCTTCCATGTACTCCTTCTTCTGTCTTCGGGTTATGTTGTCTGTCCATCACAAGAAGATTATTAATTTTTTTTCTTCTTTGGATTCTGGAAAGGAAAATTATTTTCATGAGAGATAACTTTTGTCAGTATATTACGAGCATAAAGCTAAAAAGGTATATGTATACCTATGATGGTATGAATTAAGGAATGTCTAAGAGTCCAAAGTTGTATAGTATAAGAATTCTATATTCATCGCAATGTCTACAGTGTGTGCTCTAATCTTCAGATGTAATGGTGAAACTTTTTGATAAATGAATTTATACGGAAGATATTATGTGTGCAGAGGATTAGTTGGTAGATACGTTTTGCATAGCCTAGCCACCATAACGAGTCTCATGTCCGGCCTGACCAACTACTCATTCCACAAAAAAAAAAAAAAAAACAGGATGAATTTTCTTTTAACCATGTCTTGATTGTGAACGAATTTTGATACGATGTGCATGAGGCATGTCTACTACCCATAACTTATTTCGGAGGGTTAATAAGGAGATTTAGATTTTATTTTTCGTTGATAGAGAATATAATAGATTGGAGTCAAGCAAATGCATTTTAATAAGAATTGATTTTATCAGAGGAGAAGATTAGGAAATACTTAAATATGCATTCTTTTGTTTGAGGTCTTAAATAATTCGTTTATAAACAGCTTATAGACTTGAATCCAAAAGGGGTTTTAAAAACTGAGAGCTCTTGTGTTGTTAGATTTACAAAATAATCACAGGAACAGAAACATTTACTTCCAGACAAAAATAAATAATTGTTTGCGGGGTGCTTTTGCTGCCAGGTATAATATAAACCTTTAAATGTGGTTGTTAGATCTTGAAGCCATTCAATTTTAAAAAAGAATACACTGGAAAATGATTTAACAGGATTTTGAACAGCATCATGGATGAAACAAAAGATTTGTTTGTCAAATAATTATTTAAAAATATAGCTTTAGCTTTAAAATAAAGAAAACCGGTTTGGTCGGCATGAACTTGCTTTTGTGCCAAGTAACCTTCGTGTTAATGATTTTGAAATTCGATTTTTTTTTTTTTAAATGGAATTCAAAAAAATAAATTTTTTGAAAAAAATTGTTTCCGCAAATTTTTTGATTGCAGTATTAATGAGCTTTAGCAGAACTTTTAGAATATAAGACTTCGTCAAAACCGACTTAGCTGTTTAAGAGATAATATGTATCAAAAAGTACCGTTCTATATGGCGGGTAACGTTAATAAGCTACTCTGGGAAAAAAAAATAAGATGAAAAGCTTCACTATTTGACAAAAAATCACTCGTATAAAATTTTATCAAGATCGATCTTAATTTTTTTTCCAGAAATTTGGAATTATCGATGACGCCATATGGTATCATTTGTTCTAGAAAACATAAATATTCTTTCAGTTTCATGTCACTTGTATAACGGAACAATGTCGTGATAAATCAACAAGCTCATAGTTTTTAATTGCATATCGCTGAAGAGTGCAGCAGTGTTTTTATTTCAAATCGATTTCCATAATTAAAATAACAAATAACAAAAAGTTCAAATTGAGTAATTTCTTTAGTAAAATAAAGTCATTGTCATCATTTTAATACCAATTAACACCAAAATTGTTGGATAATTCGCTTTTTAATTGAAAAAGAAAATTTTCAATGATGAGTTTCAATTTTAAATATTCAATTAAAATATGAATTTTCTCATATCAATAAACATATACAAATAATATAAATTTTACGTTTTAAATATTGAATTCATATCAATGTAACATTATTTTTTTATTAATTTAACGTTACATTGATAAAGATTTTATTATTTTAATGTTAACATTACCATTTTCGTATTAAATTTAATTTTTAATGTCATATTCAATAACAATAATTAATGTCATCGCGCAATAACATTATTTTCAATATTTGACTACTTTTGTCACACAAAAATGTTAATTTTATATTTATAGTTGTTTGCTGTGGAACTCTCTACCAGTGGCAATGAAGAAAATAGTAAAAAACTCCCAATTTAAAAAAAAACATTTATATGAATTTTCGTTAATTTTAAAAAACAGCAATTTGGAAACTTGTAAAATTTTGGAGAACTGTAAAATTTTATTCTTTTATGTATTTGTTCATTGATATTTTTTTTTCTTTCATTTATGTAGGTACCAAAAATAAAAATAAATTATAAATTATATATCTACTTTTTGTTGCTAATTTCTATTTATTATAATTATGTAATTATTACCTACGTTAATAATTACATATATTTTGTTAATTTCTATATTTAAATTTTATATGTAATATCTTTTGTTCTTATATAAAATTGAATTATCTGTCCATATGTTAAGTACTATAAAAGACTTATAGTCTTACTTGTACACCTGATACTAATAAATTGAAATTGAAATTGAAATTTATCAAAATATTTGTTTTGGTGTTCAATTCTAAAACTGCCCAGTGCGATTGACCGGATCCAATTCCAATCAAGACAACAAAAAAACTTTTTCTTTAATAATCATGATATTATAAATAGACGAGTGATGCAAATAAAGGATTTTCTATCATTTTTTTAATTTTATCCTAGGCCATGAAATAACCTAGGATAAAATGGCCTAGGATAAAATTTAAAAAAAAAGACAGATTACAAATAAAAATATTTTTGTTGATCTAAATATTAAAATAGCATCCAAATTATTTTTATAATTAAATTGAAAAATTGATACGATATAACTTAAAAATATAATACTACGTGCTCAGATCACGCAGTAAAACGAACAAAGTACCTACTGATTTTTTTCCTTTCAAAATGTGTTATAATTTATTTTATGTTACAAAAATCAAACCGAATACTGTTATTAAAAAAAAAAAAAAAATAGGAGAGTAAGTATGTTGATTAGAAAGTAATGAATAAGCACGACGGAAATAATATTTCCAGTCTTCTCTTTGTTGGGTTCTCAAAACCATTAGTTTAAGTCATTTTATAAATGAATTTTACGAATTTTTTTAATCACATAATAAAAAGCATATACATTCACAACATTTTGATTTTAAAAGCAAGAAAGTACGTACGACACAGTCGTGCATTTTATTTTTTATTATAAAGGGTGATTTTTTAGCTGGTTTGGTTTTGGCAACACTGGTTTTGACAGCTGACGTGTGTTTAGTACCTTGTGTCACTATCAAACAGCTTCAGTTTGGTTTGCAATTTAACCATGGATCGTCTTACAAATGAACAACGCTTGCAAATTATTGAATTTTACTATCAAAATTCGTGCTCGGTTCGAAATGTTCGAAATGCTTTTTTATCGAAAAATTGTGTTCAGCGATGAGGCTCATTTTTGGTTGAATGGGTACGTTAATAAGCAAAATTGCCGCATTTGGAGTGAAGATCAGCCAGAAGCATTGCAACAGCTACCAATGCATCCCGAAAAAGCCACTGTTTGGTGCGGTTTATGGGCCGGCGGCATTATTGGGCCATATTTCTTCAAAGATGATGCGAATCGCAGCGTTACTGTCAATGGTGAACGCTACCGAGCGATGATAACAAACTTTTTTTTGCCCGAAATGGAAGTTCTTGACTTGCATGATATGTGGTTTCAACAAGACGGTGCCACATGCCACACAGCACGCGAAACAATGGCGCAATTGCGAGGCGAGTTTGGTGAACAGTTAATTTCGTTTCGGGCCGGTCAATTGGCCGCCTAGATCGTGCGATTTGACACCATTAGACTATTTTTTGTGGGGGTATGCCAAGTCTAATGTCTATAAGGACAAGCCCGCTTCGATTGACGCACTGGAAGCCAACATCCATGCATTCATTCGTGAGATACCGGCCGATATGTGTGAAAGAGTATGCCAAAATTGGACTCAGCGGATGGGCTACCTGAGACGCAGCCGCGGTCAACATTTGCATGAAATTATCTTTAAACATTAAATTGCAAGGTCGAAACTATCGATTCAAATAAATATTTCATTCATTTTTTCGAATTTTTTGTGTTTTTTTTTTTTTTTAAAAGTTCTAAGCCTCTTAAAAAATCACCCGTTATAAATATATATCATGAATAACATTTTTGTTTATAATTTAAAATAAATTTGCATTATAAGGATGCCCCAAAACAACGTGACACCGCGATAGTGACAGCAGCTGCCTCAGGAAACGCAAGTATGCAACACGCAACGCGACAGTGCGACAGTTCCATACAATATCATTTTTTTTAACTCGATTTCTATTAAGCACATAATTTGCATTTCTTTTATGTTTTTATATTGTTTATTTATCCTAAAAAGTTAATTTTTAGACTCATTAATTCTAATTAAAAAAATATCTACTAACCGCGGCAGGGACTGCCTTTATTGTTAATAAGTTGGAAAACATTTCTGTTCTAAAATTCAAGTCGAGATTCAAGTAAGTACCTATTTACTGTAAAGTTAAATGAATTTTTAACTAGGTTATTTAATATAATATCAAAACAATCACAGTGCACCTTTTATAATATTTGTTATTATTTTTACCTTAAAAATATACACACCAGTGAGCTTAATTAAGAAATGAAATAACTGTGTTGTTGTTTTAGGAATATTCTAAGAAAACAAAAATGTACTTAATTAGGAATACAAATTTACCATTCAACAGCATAAATATCATAAAACCATAACATCATACATACATATTTGGCTATAAGTATAATGACGATGACCTTGACTTTTCATAACTTTTCTTTACCATTTATTTCATTATTAGGGAAAACAGACCCACAAGTTGCCCGTAAAAAAAATATATAAAAAGGAATAATCCTTGAAACTTACTTTTTGAGAATATATCCAAATTTATCATTAAAGAAGTTTCAAAAAAACTTTTACCATTTCTTTCATTGTATACTTTCATATTCATAAAGACATACTGCAAATCCTTCCTATAAACAAAGAAAAAAAGTTATCAAAAGACTACTTATTCGCCCTATCATTAATTAGGTGTAACCAAACTAAATTATATTCAACATAGATACCTTATCTATACAAAGAAAAGTCCAAACTTATGTTTGCTCAATAGAATCTTTTCAATCAGATTGTTCAATTCACAAAAATAGTCCAAAATCCAGTCGAGGAATAAACTTTTCCGTCAAATTATGAATAAAATAATTTATATTCATAAAAAAAAAACCAAAGCTCATTTAACCCCTCCTCGAACCACGATTTTTTTTCCTAGAGCAATCCACCTCAAATAAAAAAAAAAACTTCAAGCCTATATTCATGCAAACAAATAAAAATATCTCTAAGAACATCGTGCCCTTATGAATATATAGTCAACTTATACTCTCAAGACCATAGCGCACAACTTTTTCTCATTTAATTACAAAAAAGGAATAAAACCAACAAAATAAATGAATAAATTCTCCAAGAAAGGAAGTAAAACGAAAGAATAAAAAAAAAAAAAACATAAGCTGATTGTGTCAATAATCATGAAATACTCCACCCAAAATCAAGTACTAAAAAAATAAAGGTCCTTGTTTCCATAAACATGTGTTAAGAATAATATTATGTATACACACACATTAATATATATAAATTTGTTTTAAAAGTATTTGTGATAAAATTTCCGCCTTTACCAATAATTTAATATCAAACAACCACCCACGATTTATATCGCAATAAATAGCATGCATATTAGAATTTAGGAGGACAAGCGGATCCACAAAAAGGACTCAACTCACATCGCATCTATTGAAATAACTAGTTCCCATATAAATGAGTGGGAAGAGGTATGTGTGATTTTATTATGACACGATTGCAATATCAATTAAGAGCATTGTGCCATGAATTTCATTCTGTTATTTTGTGTGTCAAAGTTATTAAAGAATGCGGAGAAAAAATGTCGAAGGACACAACCATGCTCTCTAAATGAATTTTCCACACCACACAAAAGAAAGCTTTCATCTATGAGATAAATCAGCTGATTCACATTCATCCTTTACGATATTCCATTGGAAGAAAAACAGCTGATAAATTGCTATAAAAATAAAGAGAATTATAATCATTGCGCAGGATCATTCCCGCTTTACTATAAAATTCTCTTTATTCTCTGTTTCTCTCAATTGATTCAAGAGAAAAACCATATAACCTTCAGTTGAACCTTGTTGGCCTAAACTTAGTTTAGGTGTAGTCTGTTTAGATTAACAGGATGCTAGAATTGAGATTGTGCAAACCATTTTACCATACACACCCCAAATTGTGTTGAGGTAATGAAAGAGAAAAATGTTTTGTCATTTTGAGGTACAGAGAGAGCATCAAAGAGAACCATTTTAAGTAAAAGAGAAACACCTAACGCACAACAGTGGTTTGTCTTTGTATCCTATCCTAACGCTATAAAAACAGAAAAAAAAATCCTTCTGAAATACAGATGAGAAAAAGAAAATAATAAAATGGATGCTGGAAATGAAAACTGTATCAGCCGAAAGGTTGTTTGCCATCATAATACGCTCAGTTTCAATTGGACCATGTAAGAACCGGGATTGTGACGCGCGGTTAACGGATTTTTTTCCTGGTGTGTTCTTTTTTACACTTCTATACAAAAATAAATATATGTGCTGTGAAGCAAAAAAAAAAAAAAACATCCAGGCTGAAAAAGGATTTGTCGGTGGAACTATCTTTTTTTTTTTGTATTTAATCAGATAAATTGTAAAACGTAATTTCACGCCATTATAACGGACAGAGATTATCATGCGGGCACGTTGAATATCTATTTGAACTTAGAAAAGAAAACGGAACTGTGGAAATATTGTAATTTGAAAACTACATAACATAACTAAGTCCTTTTTTTGTATGCCATCATCTGGACTAATACCTTTTATTCAGAAAGAAAATAACCAATTCATCGTTACAAAGCAAAAAATAAAAGGATACGGCAGCCAATTTTGTTATTTTTTTTTTGTTTGCTCGACCCAGCTTAGATTGCCCATTTATAAATGCTAAAACTTCATTCGATTTTACGGTGCCGAAGGAAAATAAAAAATGATTTTTTCCGGTAACCGGGCTGTTTGTCATGAATATTTAACATAGTGACGACAACAACGAGTTGTGGGGGAGGGTTACACACAGTGTTGTTACAGGATTGTGGGTTAATCCTTTCTTTATATTATAGAATTTTTCCAAAAAACCAAAAAAAAATATCAACAAGAAAAAATAAATAAAAAAAAAAAGGTTGAAGATGAAAGTTTTTCATATAAACCCAAGTGGTGGTCCTTGTTATCCTTGCCAAATTGCAGGAAGACCATACAAGATAACATGACAATTTGATTGATTGTTGCCTATATAAAATAACAAAACAACAATATACATATATGTATGTAGGTAGATAGTCCTTTTTGTGTTGCCTATCCCATATAAAATACCTTCTACCTTTTTATGTGCTTATTATAGAGAGTTAACTTTTCGTGATCCTCATACTATCTATTATCAGGACACTCTAGTGTTGACATCATTCACTTTCATCATCAACATTAACGTTGTCCTTTCTACTTATACCTATACCTTTTTTGGAAATAATCCCTAACCGGGTATAAAAGTGTATGTATATTAATTACTAAATTTTGTTGTGTAAAATGTCTATCATAGGTACACCTATCTCTAAAATGTGCGACGACATGTATGTGTAGTGTTTGGATACCTTTTTCACGTTATAAAGTGCTGTCTTTGCATAATTTGTTGTGTGTTAATAAATTATGAAGAGAAATGTCCTTAAAGTGACAACATAGAAGCATTAGAAGGTGCTGAAGTTTGTAGTATTAATTAATTTTTTTTTTTTTTAAATACCAACTTACGTACACAACGATCTAAACAAAACAAAAAAAGGAAGAAAAATTATCCTTGAAAGAGTGAATTTATCTTATACAGTGTACCATATGTTATTTTTTTTTGCTTAATATCCTTCAGTGTCCGGTCAATGGAAAATCGTATTTTGTGTGTTTATCTAGTGTTTGACCGGTAGATATAATAATCCTTGTGCAAGGATTGTGCAACATTATTTTTTTTTTAAACACATTTATCACTGTCATTTTGTGTGTGCAACATCATCAAGGATATTAAAATAGAGTTGTGTGTCCTTTCAAAAAAAAAGACGAAAGAGACAGAGATAGAGAGAAGGAAGCATCATCTTGTGGATATAATTTCTCGTTAAAATGTGTGGCTGCCAGGGAAGACTACGTTTCTCCAGGATATATAACAGCTTACTAAGAACACTTATGCTGATTGTTTTTGGATTGGCTAATATAAATAGTGGTAAGTTTTTTTTTTTTTTTTTTTTGTAAGATATTTATTGTTTTTCATCAAATGTTGTCAAGAGAAAACTTATGAAGAACATGGATGAAAATTCTCATTATGCCTAAAGGATTTATTATGTTTGTTGTCCTTCTACTTCGACCCACATTTGGAATGGACTTAGGACATCCTGTGAAATAACACTAGAGGGAGTGGGTTCAAGTGTTTTTCTATCCAATTTTCTGTGATTTTGTTTTTTCTCGTATATTTTTTTGTGTGGTTTATTTACATCTGTCGCCGATGATGACGATAATGATGATGATGGGTTTCCTTTTGTTTTCTCTTACCACCTCTTTGAACAAATGTTGTAGATACACTGCCAGTATGGAATGGCCTTTGGGTGTGACGTTTTATTATTATTATTACTTTTTTTCGAAAAGATATATTATTGAAAATGTTTAGCAGTTGGGTGGTCTTTATGGAATTTTATTTATAGAAAAAGATTTAGTTTTTCATAATAGGTATCTGTTCGATTTTCATTGATTTTTTGTTTGTGTGTTTCGTCCTGGGATTGTTATTGGGATAAACCCTCTACCATCATTCATGTGAATCGTAAAAAATAATGTTATGAATGAGTTGGTATATATTTCGGACGAGTCGATGTAAAATTTTATTTTGAAAATTGATTTTTTTGTTGTGACAATATGTATAAAAAAAAATATCTAATTGAAAAGTTTTATGCTTCAGATGTCCTTGACTTTGTCATGGTCTACTGGGGATGCAATGGGATGTAATTGCCTTGTAAAAGAAATAAATACTGATAAGGGTTTTTTTTTGGGTTTAATATTATAGGGCTTCTTTTTGTTTGCATGTGAACAAAGAATTGCCTTATATTATAATGGGGGGGATAAGACATTTCTTTTGAAAGGATTCTTTGGGAATAAATATCTATTTAAAATTTGATTTTGTTTTCCATATCTATTGGGAACAAAATGAACAAGGTCTGGAGTTTTTGTGGTTTGTGGGAAGAAAAAGGTTAAAGAATGCTATGGAAGGGAAGATTATGTAGAAGAGATGATTTTTATATGATCACTGTATTTCACTCTAGGCATAAAATAATTTCTGGAATAAAGTTTCACAGATTTATGTACATACCAAAAACTGTAAACAGCCGCGATCATAAAGGTATTCTTTTATTTATGTTTATCGTAGAATACTGGTAAATTTTCGGAACTTCATTTACACATCAAAATTGTAAACAAATTTTATACTGTGCAAATGTACCTACCGCAGCTATGAAGTACATCGGCACAGCATGGGCAAAACTCATACAGCACCAATACCGAATCGGGACTAGCTTGAAGTTCGTTGAATAAAATGGCGCCTGTTATGTCCAAACACGTGTTTGTATATGATAAGTTTTTCTTTTACAACTATATACGAATGTACCTCACTGTACGAAAAGTGACCATACTTAGACAATAAATAGCTAATATATATCTAAAGCAGACACTTTATCTCAAGTTTAAAATATTAATATTATTTATAAATGTAAATTAAAAATAAATTGAATGTTAGAAATTAACAATTTATACATTTTTTTTAATAAAGCTAAAATTTTTCGTTATAAAATTACTAAGAGCCATCGCTCGCCCAGCAAGAAGGTAAACATTTAAAAAATCGGTACAGGGTATCTTTCATCAAAGGCTTTTTCCTCAAAAACGCGGTTTCAATAATCTTGTAATAAGCCTTTTGTTTATAACAATTTAAAAAAATAGTTAAAATGATTGAAGCCATTTTTGAATTGACTAATCTTTTCAACAAAAAATTATCGCAAATAATGCAGTACAGATAATTTCAGACTGAAAATCATCAAAAAGGAAATGAAAATTCGCTACGTTGGTTGGAAGAAAACTCACCACATGTCAAAGCCGTTTATAAGCTGTGCACCTCGTCACAACCAAACACGTCATAGCATCATGTAAAGAATCAACTTTTTGGAATTTTTTTTTCAATTTTTTGAGCCAAATTTGAAAAAAAAAATAATAAAAGAAATATTTTTTTTTATTTTTTTTAAAACAAACATTTTTTAAGGGAAAATGAACAGTACTAAATACAATTTTTTCTCGCAGTCTTATAAAAAAATTGATTTTGCGCAAATTGAACACTTTTTGAAGCTTTGAAGTTTTTTTTCTTAATTTTTGTTTGTGTAATTAAAAAAACAGAATTGACTGAAGAAATAATTTCTTAGTGGTTAAATTTGTTTTGTTTTAATTGTTTTTTTCTCTATTTAAAAAAAAAGAATTTATAAAAAAATACATTTTAAATACGCAGCACATATTCATTCAAAATGTTTATTTTCCAAACTTAAGTATGTTAAAACTTTAGTGAACCAACCTTCATTTTCATTTTTTTTAACTGACTTTGTCAAAATAATTTATATAAGTCCCGAATCTATTCAAATTTTCTATCCTGCGATGTCTTTTTTTTTTTAATTTAACATTATTGTTTTTGAAAAGGGAAAACCTTGATATCAGAAATTTCGATTTTTAAATATTTTATTTAAAATTTGTAATTATAAAATCTCAACGGGCATTTAGCTCGAATAGGACGAAATAAAAATCTGGAATTTCTGCATTTTTTAATACTAAATAATACTTAAGCAGCATGGCTCCCTTATCTACCTCATTGTTAACTTAAACAAAGGAACTAAAACTAACTAAATAAACAAAGGAAACTTTTGATTTCAGTGTAGTAGGAGCTTTTAGCATTCCAAATTGTATTATTCGAAATTTCATTTTTCGCAATTTTGTAACCAAACTGAAAATAAGGGCAGAATTCATATAGGTAGTTATCACTTAATTCGAGGAAAAGTTTCATACGAATGTATGCCTTAATTGAACTTCAGTTTGTCTTTTTTTGTGGTTTCAAACCATACATATATCTTTAAAAAAAATATCATTAGAAAATCAAAAACACAAAAATAAATAGAGTGGGACACATTTATCAAAAGTCAAAAGTACCTCAACGGTAGTTAAATGTGCCCCATTTGTAAAAGTCCCAAATATTCTTTAAGGCTTATTTCCATTTTTTTATGATGAAGGTTACACTTTCACAAAAATGGCTCTTATGAATAAACATTTAAAGAATAGTGCTACCTTAATATTAATTCACAATAAAAAAAACTCTTTCACTTTGTTCACAAATCCAAAATTTCATAAAGTTTTGGAAAACCACTAAAACACGTGTCACTCCCAGTAGAGTGAAACTAAGACTGCCAAAGTTCATAACGTTTCTTTAAATCAAATTAAGCTTCATTCTCAATCAAAACTTCTCTCTTCAAAGGGTGTTGACATCGAAAATCGCAAAGTCAAATGTGCCCCGATGTCAAATGTATCCCACTTTACCCTACTTACCCATGATTTGCCACGGAGCTACATTTTTCTTATGAGGGGGGAAAGTGGTCGAAATTTAGTTTTTTTGCAAGTCTTATATAGAAACATTGAACTTTTTGTAAACAAATATAAAGATTTGATATTTTTACAAAAAAGGTCTTAACACATTCCATCGTTTATTTTTGTTATTTTTATGGTTTTCCCATTAGGCCTTATAAACTGCATGACTAGGTCTCACGAAGTTACTCTTGTTGCAAACTATATGGGTCTAAAAACATTTTAAATCCTTAAATGATGTTTCATCGTATTTAAGATTTTTTCCCCCATAAATAATGCAACAAGTGCGACCCAGAGTGGTGCATTTTATTTATTTTCTGTGTAAGTAGGCTTAATACTAGCCAAATACTAGTAAAAAATAAGCAGTGTTGTCAAAAAATAGACTTTTGTGATAAGACCTTCTTTGTAATTAATTTTGAACTTAGTATTAATTTTTTGCAAAAAGCTTATAGTTTCAGAGAATTTGGACACCTTTCCACCACCATCCACCTTAAAAAAAAATCAGCTCTGGGTCATATAATGGTTTTTTTTAGGATTTGCTGAAGACATCAAAAAGAAGGCCACCAGAAAATTACAGCTTTGTCGGAAATATTTCGTAGTTTTGACTTTTTTTTGTCTAATTTTAATGGGATAAATATAAAAGTAAAAAAAAAAAATACCCAAATGCTCTTTCATCGAGAAATACCCTCACTCTTCACAATGTTCTTTTCTGAAAAATTAAACTTATTTCAAGCTTTTTGCTAAACCTTACCAAAAGATTTCTGAAAAATGAAGCTTTTTGCTAAACCTAACCTAAAGATTTTTTCACTGAAATTCTGTAACAATTAAAAATACAATCAAAAATGCTAATCTGGTGGACCATCCATCACGATCACCATAAAAAGTTTACCTATATATAGAAAGTCATCCACTGAAGAAGTAGATAGATACACATATTCCAAGTAAGGACTCATGTTTCAGTAATGAAATACTTCATCATTTCATATGCCTGCTTTGTTTACTCAACCTCTGCATCATGCATAAATTTATTCAGTTGTAAATTTCCTTGCAGCTATTTTACACACTTTTGTTATTTATACAGAGCTTGATATATTCAAACAACCACCTACATCCTTAGTAACACCACCCACTGAGCAACACAAACAAAAATGTTTAAAAAAAAAATAACAAACAAAATTCGAAAAATTATGACACGCCACACGCCTAACGAAGGCTTGCTTCCAAGTGCGTCTCTTTCTGCAAACCAGAATAACAAAAAAAATTTGTTTTTATAAAAAAAAGAAAAATCCTTTTTGAATAATGTGGTGTCAGAAAAACCTTGCTATTGTCTTATCCTTGTTGTTTAAAAAAAATATCCGACGGAAAATTCCAACCTTCTCCGACGAGCAACGACGACGTTCCATTCGCACGCAGCACAACCCAAGTTGGGTCATTTTCGTGTGTTTCATGGTTCACAGAAAAAAAATATTGTGTTATTTTTTTATTTTCTAAGATTTTTTTTTTCTGGCTACCCAAAACTACGGAGGATCCTTGCAGAATATATACTAGTTTATTATTCAAAAACTTCTTGGTCATTGCCATCAGCATCACCATTATGTTCTATGAAACCGTACAGCGTTCCTAAAAGAAGCCATAAAGCTCAGCGTGATGATAAAAATATTACTTTGCTCTGACTCGTTACGTTTTTTCCAAGAAAAAGCAACACCAACAGGATCAAAATCATTCCATTGCTTTTCCTTTTTTATATTCAACGTAGCGTGTGTTAATGGCAGCCATATAGCTAGTATAAAATATTCATTTTTTTTTCTTGTCTTTGTGACAAGGATGTATAATGCGTTTTCAGTTTTAACATTTTTTTTCTGGTTAGGTCACAGACCGTGACATTGAATATGAGAATTTCTATGTACTGAAGTTAAAAGGATAAGCAGGTACAATGACTTTTATTTTTGAAGATGAAGAGCGAAATATAAAATGGAACAAAAGGAATATATGTATGTATAATCTTGTGATTTATATTTTAATATTATTCGGATTACGACAATTTGAAAAAGATAGATTTTAAATAATTTGTTATTCAACCTTTACTAAGTTATTATTTTTTTTAAGGATTTCCATAATACCTTTATTTTTCTCTTAATGGTTTTATGTAATAAATAACATTTTTGATCGGTTCCAAGGGAAACCATTATACAATTTTCGTAAATGATTAAATTATCGGCTTGACAACACAATGATCATCATGAAGAACCAAAAATGGAATTACCGATTCAAATCAGCATATTCTACCTATCATCAGTTATGTTTGGTTTGTCACATGACCATTTTTAATAGTGGTAATAATATAAAGCGCAATCGAAAATAAAGCGCAATGATATTTTATTTAAAAAAAGTTATGCCAATATGTCAATGTCAAATTTTAAATAGTTATTTAAAACATCTTTCGAAAAGAATTATCAAATTTTTCACTTTTACTTTAAATGTATGTTTGTGCTCGTTAACAAATATCGAAAGACTATTTATAACTTATAACTTTATTTTTATTCAATATTAATACAATTTAATTTACTATAGTCATTAATGTGATAAATAAGATTTCCTTAAATATTTTGCATTAAAAATTGAAGACTGAAATCAATTGATTAAAAAGGATATTCACATCATATGAATTATCTGCTGAAAGGCAATTGTAATCTTATGCTAGTTCCATTAAAATTTACAATTTAAACTACACAAAGATGATGAAGACATTATGTTGATTCATGACTTAGTCTATAAGTTAGGAATTGTATTTTAGTATAAAGAAGTAAAAATAGAAATACATTTTTAAAATAAAGGGCACGACTGGATGGCACAAATATAAATTTATACATATTAAAAATTTGAATAATAGCGTTATATCGATATCTTACAAAAATTCAATCTGAAATTTAAATATCCAAAAAGAGATTTTTAGGTAAATATTTTATGAAAAACAAAAATTGAAAATCGTCGGATAAGTTTGTAAGAAAATTGAGTTTTTTTAAATATTTTTTGAAACAAAATAAAGTTTTCATGTTTTGAGACCTAAATTTGTTACATCTTTGAACTCAGTTTCAAAAAAATCTATTAACGTTTTTTATTAACGTTAAACCGATTTTCCTGAAAATTTTAATTTCTTATTTGATAGGTATTTAATACCTAAATCCATTCTCGAGTAAAATATATGCTTTTCAATAACGGTTATAACAACGGTTTTAGGCCTAGAACAACGCTAATTAAAAATACGTTCGTACCAAATTCGAAGCAAACCAGCCCAGCCGTTTATGCTAATTGTGTCGGTACAGACAGACAGACAGATAGACGGACGTAACTGTCTGAACTTATTTTTTCGACTTCAACTCTATCATCGTAATGCCATGTTTGATATATTTATCTCAATTGTTTTTGCACCTAGACCAAGTAAAAAAATAATTAAAATTATGCAAGAAGATTTAGGAAATTATTTTGTTTAGTAAAACTCGACATTTAGAAAAAGATTTTGAAAAATTAAATTTAAAACCATGTTATAAATGTAAATTATATTATCTTCTTCTGAATAATAATTTTTAAAGACGATTTATTCCATGACTTCGCATTTACAATTCAGAGCATGTTTGAAACCTCACAACTATCTATTTAATATTTAATTTTTTCGATCTGGGGTAATTGACAATAATCGATTTATTTTTGTTGTTTTTCGGTAATTGGAAGCTCAAATAAAAATGGTCAGTTCTCGTGATCAGAAATTATTTTTACTTGCGATTATAGGTTCAATGACAAATTATGCATTCGTAAAAAACAGTTATATGAGATACAAATTCTGTCTTTCTGTCTGTCTATCAGTCTGGATGTAAGGACACCTGCAGCTGCAGTTTTAACGCGCCTATTTTCAAAATTGGTAGAAACAGTTTTTTGAGAAATATCCCCGGACCTGTTTTTTTTTTTATTTTTGAGCTAGACATACAAATAACCTATATATACCTATTATGTAAGCGTAACCGATAATTCCATTTTTCTTGAAAAAATACGATCAATTTTGATTAAATTTTATATAAAATATTTGTAGCCCCAGTGATTTTTTTTTCTTAGACTTTCAACGGTCGAGCTGTAAAAGAGTTAAATAATGTGGTGATTGCATTCATATAAATGCAGACTGAAAAGTGAAATTCCCAATTAATTAGAAATTTGTGATTTAAAATTGAATTCAGTCTCTTAATTTTGCATTTATTTTTATAAAATTGAATCTTGTCCAATGCAATTGTATTTTTTTTTTATTCTTAAGAGAATGGCAAGTAAACATCCTTAATTCTGAAGGAAATTTTAATTGATTGATTTTATTGAATGGGATTTAAACACTCTAAATTTTGAATTAAGTCATTGAATTCAAAATTAATGGGATTTGAACATGCTTAGTTCTGAAATCATTTTGAATTTAATGATTTAAATCACTGAATTCAAATTAAACAAGAAATGAGAAAACTTGTAAGCCTAAATCATTTTGAATTAAGTGATTTTAATTCATTGATATTACATTGAATTCAGACTTCAAGTGAATGCATTCACAATTGATTTAATTATTTTACAGCTGTATAAGTTGGTCACTTTGGGCTTTTATATAATATTATAAAATTTTCCGTCCTTCTTTTCGTTTTGTTGTACGCAGCTCCGCGGTTGATTACCGGTTCAAGTCTACACTACTCTCTACACTCTTTTCGCGCATAATTTAATTGACCGGGATATTAATTATTAATATTAATTATTATTATAAAATAGATTTCTGTTCTTTTTATTTGTTTTTTGTTTGTTTTGGAAAGTGTTTATTTTACAAATGGTGAAACTCTAGATAAAAATTTATCCGGTACCGTTTCGTTAGCATTTCGTTTGTGCTTTTGGAGACGACGAAAAATTTTCGTTTCACTTCAGCTGCATACTAGGCTTTAACTCATAAATGTGTATGGACCAAGTTTCTGAAGGAATGGCTCATCAAGTTACTGCTGACGCACTCTACTACCCCTTGATTGATTATTAACTCATATCTGAATTTATTTTTCATTTGTAAAATTATGACTTCTGGTTTTTCAAATGAGTTGGCTTTCCTTTATGCATTCAACAACCCGATTTCAAGAGTAAGTCATAGGGAATTCAATACTCTGGGTATACAACTTTTAGTCAGATTTACAGATTAGACGGTAAGACAGAATGTTTGATGAAAAATATGGAAAAAACACTTTTTTTTATAATTGTTTAACTCGAAAGTGGCAGAGAATTAGAAAACCTGATTATAGCACAAATTGTAGAAAATTGTATGGTCTTTAATTAAGTCCAAGAAAATGTTTCCCTCCGAAGGACCATTTCCAATATAAGCGTAAACTCCAAAAAAGGGGAACTTAATACTGAGAGAGATATAAAATTGAAGTATAATATCTCATTGCCATTTTATTTGTGTAAAAATAACAGAAACCTCATAATATGCTCCCTTTTTCAAAAGAAATCGAATTCATGCATCCCAAAGATCGTGTTCTTAATATATTCTTGTTCTTAATAAAAATAAAATTAGAAAAGCTACTCGTAAACCAGAAGATATCAAATGGTTTGAGAATTGTATCTTAGAATCCTGATTTATTTTTTTCACGTACCTATATACTTTTACAAAAAGAAGAAAACAAAATAAAAGATTCCACGAGATAAAATAAAAAATTGAAATTCCTCATCCCACCACCCGCAAGGTGTTGAGAATTTCACTTATCCTTTACGCAGCAGAGCTCATGGTTTGTTGGCATTGAGCCTCGTGCGAGCGTTATGATTTTTTTTTGTCTTTTTATATTATTTTCATAAATTTTTTCAGCTTTGACTTTTTCTCAAGAATTTTTTTTTTATATAGGTATTTGTCCCGATTGGTGTCAATTCGTTTTATTTCTTGTTTGTTGTTTGAGGTTTTATTTTTTTTTTTTCATAAAGAATTATTGTTTGGGGATGGGCTTCTTTAAAATGTATTATTAATGTTAGTCCTTTATCAGGGCAAAGTTTGTAGAGCAGCGCAGGATGTAGGCACCTATATTCTTGGGGATCGGAAGAAAAGTTTAGTAGAAAAGATTTTTTTTTCTTTTGACTTTTGCACGTACTGGGGCTTTAATAGGACAGAAGAGTGGGGATTGGATCTTATTTCATCTTTTTAAGTCGGCCTAGAGTTAAGCTGCATAGAACATATAAATAGATTTAGGACGTGGCATGAGTTCAAAATATTTCGTGTTTTGAATCTTACCTATGGTTTCTTTTAGAGTTGTATATATACATACGTGCAATATAGAAATATTTACGCATGGCTTGTCTTATTGAGAGGAACTCATACGAGAGTTGGTGAAATAAAAAACTCAGAGGTTATAGAATATAAGGACACTTCTGGGAATTTGTTAAATTTAAGACAAATTTTTAAGTACCAAATAATTTTTTAAGTATTTACTTATGTTTTCTTAATTCTGGATAAAGTAACATGTCGAAATGTTTTTAACAAGTCTATATCTTAGGATAGTCTTTTTTCTGAGAATGACATGAGTGTTAATATATACTATCGTCACGTTTCTTCCTGATTTGACATTAATAAGGCCAATGGGTCTACAAAGGAATGCTTGTATCTTCACATTTTTAAAGCAGGTTTATCTTTGCTTTAGAATTGTAAAGAAACAAGCAAATAAAAAGTAGTAAAATGTTTTTTTACTTTTGATTGTATAAAGGTATATAGGTACTTTATGAGGCAAGTTATGCATGCGTACAAAAAAAGTTTTAAAATAACAATCAAACATGAAATTTCGATGATAGAGAAGACATAAAAAGGAGGTTCGACAATTCTGATGTCGTCTGTCTGTCTGTCTAGATGTATCGACATCCGCAGCCTTAACGGTAGAGCTGATTTTCTTTTCAATCTTGGTACATACTATCTTTAGAGAAATATCCCTGGACGTTTATTTGTATTTTTGACCTAGGAATATAAATAATGGTATCTACCTATCATATAAAGCTTAACCGATAATTCCATTTTTCTCGAAAAAAAATACAAACAATTTCTATTAAATATTATGTGTGATTATTAGCAACAATAATCGTGATTTATAGGTACCTTATTTTCAAACTTTTTCAGAATCAGCGTATTCGCCATAACCGTTTTTTAATATACCGCGACTATGTTTTGAACGGCTACACCGATTTTGACGAAATTAAATATTCTAAAACAACTTTTAGACTTGAAAAATACTGCAAGCAAATTAAGAAAAAAAAATTTTTTTTTCCAAAAATCGATAGTTCTTTTTTTTCGGAAAAAATACGATCATTTTCGATAAAATTTTATTTGAGTGTTGCTAGTGGTGATGTCTTTCAAATAAATCTTTTTTTACTCCTTACGTTTTCAAAAGATAAAATATTTCAAAATATAAAACAGGTAGGTACTGGAAAAATTTAATTTGCTAAATTATGTTGGAAAGTGAAAATACAACCGGTTACAGTGCACGCGTTTTCTTCGTCAAAAGAAGCACGGCGGGTTTGTCAGAACAGATTGATCGTTCAAATCAGTTTGATTTTTTCGCAGCGTTCGTCAGAACTCTGCATGGAAATCGACAGATTCTGTGTAATATGAAAAGGAAGTCATATTACAACAGAGATAAATAAATTAATAAATCGATATGCAGTTACACATAAGTCTATGAAATTGTGTTTAATTATGAGCTTTAATAAATCTGTGTCAGAATTAAAATATAAAAAAAATTCTAAAAACAAAGCTACATTGTTAAATACTCAAAAATCATAGGTGGTTGAATTTTCAACTATACGCTAACAGAGTGTGAAAAAAAACTTAACAGAAAATAATTTTAAATGTAAAAGAAATAAATTCACTATTGGGTGAAATTAATTTTACTTCTTTTTGATGAAATTTATTGTTATTCAGGACAACAAACGTTACATGTATCGGTGTGTCAAATAACTCAAATATTTTTTTGTGTTGATACAATTTTCAGTTGGCATTTATTTGATACAATTAAATGTATTTTTTCAAATAAAAAATATATGCGTTATTGAAAATTTTTATCATCACATATGATTCTTTAAGCCATTTGCCATCGATAATTGTATAGCATTTGTTTTGCAAATAAAATCAGATCATATTTACATATTTATCGATTTTTACCGGTCCCTTAATTTGGAAATACTTAACCTCAAATAGAAGAAGTGTAATTATTTTCGCCAAAAGGTGAAGTTTTCTTTCCATATGTAAAGTTATTTCCTGTGGAGTTATATGTTTTTCCCTGAGGGGTAATATTCTTCATTTATTTCTTTGGCTCTGTAGTAAACCAACAACGTTTTCGATAATGGATTTTAAAAAAAATAATGTTCATACTTTTTTTGGCATCTGAACGAACTTTAAAATTTTATTTTTATATTTTTTTATTGTTTTAGTACAGTCATTTTAGGCAAAAAAAGGGGTCAACCTAGAAATGAGAGATAATAAGCTGGAAACTCGTATACACCTTCATATTGGCGTTCTAAAAGTTTTCTAGAAAGTCAACGAAAATCTCGTGTCTGCAAACAAAAGTTATTCAAGGTCAAAGGCAACGAAAAACTGTTTTCGTTAATATCTCAGTTCATATGGCTTTAATAATTTTAGCATCCATTACATAATTATAGAGCTTAAAAATTCAGAAAAAAATTGCTACATACATTTTTTCATACGATCAACCGTTTTTGAGATAGGGGGCGTAGGGTTTTGCATGCTCAGTAATACGTACTAGTCTACGCGCTAGCTAATGTCACGTGTGCCGTTATATGTTGTCATGGGGCTTTGTTTAGCACCCATAGGGATATGAATCAACTTGGGTCAAATGATCCAAATCATTATCGTTCGGCCGCCATTTTTAAAAATTGCCGCCAAATTTATCGTTTTTTGGTTTAAAGATATTTCCACACATTTTATTTGCGTTCTAAAGCCAAACAAATTTTCAAGATTTCCTGAGATATTTAATATAAAAGTATTATTTCTCATTTCTAGGTTGACCCCTTGTTTTGCCTAAAATTACTGTATTACAATTGTTTACTTTTATCTTAAATATCTCACAAAGTCTTAATTAAGCAAAAACTTTGTGTGATATAATTTGTTGATCGTATGAAAAAAAGTCCGTTAAAAAATTTGTTGGAATTTTTATGCTATGTAACTTTGTAATCGATTCTAACATCGTTGGATCCATGGGAACCGAGATTTTCCCGAAAAACTGATTTTCGTGACCTTGAATAACTTATGTTGCAGATGCAGACACGAGATTTTTGTTGACTTTCTAGACAACTTTAAGACCGGCAATAGGAAGGTGTTTACGAGTTTCCAGCTTATTATCTCAAATTTCTAGGTTAAACCCTAAAATGACTGGACTATTTATTAATGAATACTTATTAAATTTTTATTTTTATTCTGTTAAGGCAATCCTTTTCCAGAGGGAAAGGTTTTCTACTATTTTAATAGATAAAAATGTAACATATTGAATTTAATTTTAAAGGTTTTAGCCTTAACTCCAAGTTTTGCGTTTCGCCCTAGTTTGATGGTGGGCTCATCAGCTAGATGACATCAAACCTTCTCTAGTACGCAATAATTGTCGATGATTACCAACGCTATATAAAATTTACAGAGAAAACTCACTGTGAATTTTATTTTTCTAAAGAACTTTGATTAAAGTTAGACTTAAAACCTTTAAAATTGAATTTCATTCATATACACTCAACTTTTTAATTTGGCTATTTTTAGTCTTTTTATTGTTTATTTTTTTAAAACATATATTTAATTAATATCGAAATAATTTAAAATTTTAAATATTGCGTGAAATTTTTCGGAGTCTAAGTTATATTTTGATTTTTGATTTTTGGAGTTAATTATAAAATCTTTTTTTTTTTAATAATAATGAGCCAATTTAATTAACATCAATAATTTTTTTTATGAATAAAATTTCGTTTGATATTGTTAAAATGAATATAGTTAAATTGTTAAAATGCATACAGTGAATTCTTTAATTTAACATGATTTTTATCTTTCTAAAAATGGGTTTCTAATTTCGTTTGTGCATGTGTGGGGAATTGAAATGTAAACAATGTGGGTGTATAGAGAAGATATTGGGAGCCGTTAAAAGTTCGCTTTTTACTTAAGGGGCTTTTGTAAATATTAGAGGGGTACAAACGCCAAGGTTTTATCTATTATCTTTGGATATGGATAGTGTTAGAGTAACACTCAAGGAAACCGTTACCATCTGAAAGTTTCACATGGTTTCTCGGTTTATTTATTTGATTGTGTTTGACTTAGAAAAACCCGATTATTTTATTTAGACATATAAACATGTACGGCCATTCAGTAGCATGCTCAAGTACCTCCCCCCCCCCACTGACGAGCTGGTTTTTCGTGCATAACGCAAGCATGCCTACCCGCGCATAGCTGACTGAACAACCTGTCGCACTATACCCATAGATTCTTGCAGGGATTCCTGTGTTCCTGGGATTCCTTGGGATGGCTTAAGAACGCCTTTGGTTGAGATAGGACCATCACCGTTACAACCGATTTAAAATAACCTTGATAAAATCTTATATTAATTATTAATGATGTCTTTGTAAAAAGATGGTATCAGAAAATTCAGCATCCTTTATTCATACAACTGCATATATTCAAATATATTGACGTATGTTAATAATGATTTTAATAGTACCTAATCTAATTAAATCATCATTAATACAATATACAAAAATTATATACACCATGAAGTAGAGGTACCCCGCGGTTACTGTATCGGGCTTTCTCGCAAAAGCTCTTGGTCAAAGAACACATCCTACCTACTAAGTGTTTTTCAGTACCACCGATGCTTTGTGCAATCGTCTGTTTTAGATTCTACTCACAAGCTATTGAAATATTTTAATATATTTTATAGTTATATCCTTTGATTCTACACAAATACTCACAATCTATCAAATGATTTAGAAATGTATTTTCAATAACAAATTTTATAACGTAAAGCCAAAAACCAATAAAATCCATCAAATCAACATTGTCTGGCCTAATGGATTTCTTAATAACGTCTATAGCTTTTGTTTTTCATTTTCATCAAATTTTCTGCAAACATCCTTTTTGATTATTTTTTTTTTCTCTTCAAAAGGTGTGGCATGGGTTTAAGGAATTTAATCCGAAATACTTATATCTCTGAAATATGTAACCTAAAATCTACCCCTTACATCCTTTCAGAGAAACCTTAATCTCTTTTGCTATAGGTATATCGAAGAGGATGAAATTTATAAAACATTTTCTATATAATATTATATTTGGTGAAGGAACTACTGCAATCCACAGAAGTTTAACCCATAGGTCCCTATATAATAAAATAAATGTATCTACACTCACACACCATTTTGCTTGAGATATGGTTTCAAGAAATTTGTTTAGCTGCCACCCTTCTGTTCTTTCATTGCAGAATGTTATATGTAGATATGTATATTCTCATGCAGAATGAAACCCACAAAGTTTTTAGTGAAAACTTTATCCTTCAGAAACTATCGAGAAAATAGTTCAAAAACTTATCACAAGGCCAACACACCCCATATTCACTGTGTCGTACAATTGCATTCGACTGGAAACATTATTTTTTCTATGGATTTTCCTATAACGGGTATAAGCTCTGTGTCAGTGAAATACAGGCTGACAAACACCACGGCTACCAATTTAAAATTTCAACTGAAAATTATTTTTACTTAAATAAATTTTAAAAACAAAAAATAAAATAATTTTAAAATATATATTTAAATTGCAGAACAATAGCTTACAAACAACATGTTTTTATTTTGAAATATATTTAAATTGCAGAACAATAGCTTACAAACAACATGTTTTGTTTCTTACGTTTAAAATAAATTTTAAGTCTTTAATTTCGAAAAATATTGTTGCGACATTTTAATTAAAACTGCACCTGGTTTACAGAGAATCAGCTTGTCAAAAAGGATTTAAGTGTGAATATGATGACATTGCTAAGCAAAATTGGAATGGCGGTTTAATTTTTTTTTTAAACCCAACCGTGCTACAATTCTACAATAGAGGTAAAAAAATATATTGGAGTTATTATACTGAATTTTAACAACAAGGACTTGTGGTAAAATTTGTAAAAAAAAAATGTATAGTTCAAGGTTGCTTTTTCAATAAACGTTTTTGGTGACTTAAATTATTTTCATTAATTTATTTAGATTTGTGTACTTTTACAATTCTTTGTTTTAAATATTTTATTTAAATGGAATCACAAATGTTTTTGAGCAATTTTGCTTTTTGCACTATATTTTTGAACACGAATTTGTCGATTGGCATAATTTTTTTTCCAGGACCACGAAAAAACTTCTTCAAAACATATTCCTAAAACACCTTTTAAACGTAGCGCACTATGATTAATCTTTTTTTATTCAAAGCGATATTGCTAATATTTTCTGAGTTATAGGGCAAAATGTGACTAAAAATAGTTTGCCAATTTAAAATTTTGTTTCAATTATTGACTTTGAAAATCTCAAGTTGAGATAAGATACTTTACCTAGTTTTTTCGAAAAACATTTCAAGACACTAAGTCGATGTAAGATGAACTGCAAATGCTATAATGAAATAAAATGAGACATAAGATAAAATTTCATTAGTTTAATAAACAAAAGGTTTTAAAAACGTAAACTTTTAAATCACATTTGCGTTTGCGACGTTAACGGCAACAACAACAATAAAACAAGAGAGGAGTGAGATAGGAGTATGTTGATAAGACAGAACTGTGCTGCTCTGTATTGGCAACTTGGTGGTATAAAAAAAGCGAAGTCGACTTAAGATGTTTTACCTTTTCAGTCGAGAAATATTTCTCCAGCTGTTTCTCAGGGGTCAATTCTGATATAATCACTTGAAAACACTTTCATTGCTACTAAGACATTTAAGGATTTTTATGCAGACAATTTTACAGAAGCTGTTTTGTATATCTTTTGAAAAATGTAATATATTTTTAAATATTTGAATACCTACATTCTGTGACAACATCTCTGCTTGAATCTGGATTAAAAGATCTTGTTGAAATTAACAGACCTATTTCTGAACTTAAGCTGTTCCTATTTACAAATTACATTCTTTGTTGAGTTTAGTGTAAGTTGCCGTTAGCTAAACTGATTTTGAAACAGCGCTTTCGATCTTGAGGCCATAGTCCATCCTGGTCTGTAAGCGCCATCTTAATCTTGCGGAACTAAAAAATATTCTTAGATTTCCTTCCGCACCTTTGGAATGTATTAAAATTTATTTGGTTGGGCAAAATAAAAACCTAAATATTAGCAAAAATCAATTTTAAATAAAATCAGTAACGTTTTTACTGCTACAAATTAAGCAGTTTTTTTTAAACTATGTAGGTATAACATTGTTCATGAATAATATGGAAAGAGATAATCAAAATGTTATGCTTTATAACTATACATATACAAGCTTTTAAAAATTTTTTGATAACGCAGATAGAAATGTTTTACTGAAGAAAGTAAAAAGGATTTCTTTCGATTGTTTTTTAAGATGAATTCAATATTATTTTACGGAGCGATATAATTATGATTTTTTAGATTTATATAGATAGGTATATGTATTGTGTATGCTTATTTTTCTTTAAGTTGAACACAATTTATACGAAATTTTATATTTCTGAATGCCTACGTAAACAAGATTTTTCAACATAAAAAATAAAAACATTTTCATTCTTTTTTTTTTTTGCTAGGGAAATATTTGTAACTGCGGTCAAATTAGCCTGGCTTCAAAATACTAATAACATGAAATCATATTAAATAAATCCAGGCCCAGGCTTAACAATGTACGTAATATCTTCTATGATAATGATCAAATATTAATTAATCAAAAAATTCTTTTCAAAAGAATTGTATTCCATTACAATAATTCTGCATTTAAATTTGCAAGTAAATAATTTGTTAAATGGACATAAAATTAATAATTATTATTACAACAAACGAAAATAATTCCAAAAAATCAATTCGATACTCGTTGCTCTGAGTCATTATTGCAATCCATACGACAATAATTTTTTTAACCTTCAAGAAAAAGTTAATGTATTTATTTCTATTAGGTATAAGATACGTTCGTTCATCGTAGCTCTTACATGAGATTATTTCTAAATACGGAAAGTTTTTTCTTTGCCTCTTGAGGTGGTATTAAGAAAGAAATTAAGGTGTGAGTAATTACAAGCTAAAGCTACCTCAATTTAATTCCATGAAATCCGGATTTCATTACTTTGCGGATTTCCTTGGTATTCCCTCTTAAAAATGAGTTAACCAGAAACACAGTCATCAGAACAGACGTTTATTTTTCATGTTTAATTTTCTATTAAATAAAGAAATTGAAGAATTAAAGCTTTCAAAAATATTGCTAGAGAAATTAAATTAATTTTTTTTTAGTTAGTTAATTGATTGGATTAAGAGTGGGCAAGTTATACGGTTTACGACGTAATTTTTTATACCCAAAGAAGGGAAAGATTTTAATTAATTAAAATTCTAAAATATTAATTTTTTATTATATTTTTTTAATGTTAAAATATTCTTTTACAATGAGTGTTAATCAAATATTAATTTCAAGAATGATTGACAGATAAAAGAAATTTCCCTATAGCTAGGCATATTATCAGAGAGTATTAAGATATTTCTGTAAAAAGTGTGTTCACATTAACATAATTGATCTAAAATTGAACTCTTAAGAATTTAAGAGTTCAATCTGACGAACCTCACAAGCAGGTTTGAGATGAAGTATTGGTAAAGTTCCCATAATATTTTTGGTGAAATACAGGATAAAATTCGAAAATTTGCATTTTATCAAGATTTTTTATTCAAAATGCAGAATTTCCGCGATTAATTTTTACTAATTTTCAATGTTTTACAAAAATTTTTTTTCAAAAAGCTTTTATAGTTTCTGCTTACCACTTTTTTGAATTCATCATGGAAAAGTAAATTTGTATGTTTTTCAATACAATTGAATTACTCATTTTGTGAATTGAAATTTCGAAAATCAGAGTAAATGCTCAGCATTTTTATAAAGTAATTTTTTTACGTTTTCATATCTATTTGTCTCTGATTTGGGAATTTGAAAATAAATTGATGCTGTTGGTACAGTTGGTTGTATCTTTGTTATAAATTTTTTCCCAACTTATAATAAGGCCGTGTTCGAAAACGTCAAATCAAATTCATTTTGATCGGCAAATTATCCTCATTTTATGACGTAGTAGTTGCAATCGTCAGAATAATGCGTTCATCCTACTTACTTGTTGATCAACGTCAAAGAATTTTATTGCAAACACATTTGACGTTTTCGTAAAAGACTATAAACAAAATGGATCTGGTTAAACAATTGTTCGAGAAAAATGAGGTTAAAAATATTTCTGTGGCGTCTAACAACAAATATACAACAAACATAAAATGTATTTTGTTTAAATTGAGAAATACAAGAAGAAACATTATCAAAAAGGACGAAACTAAATAAAAAAAATAAGTAGCTCTCAATGGATTCATGTCACGGAATATGAAACAATAAGTTATGATTTTAGGGGCAAGAGGGACAACCAAATACTTTCTCATGTTTGGAGTCTTTGTTTACAACTCAATTTTTGACTGCACAGCTGAACCACAGATTATGTTTACAAACATGTAAATTGAGCAAACTGCATTATCAAACATAATGCTTATGAAGCAAAATTCGTGTTTGCTATTTCGAAAAGTCTTACAGGTTTCGTATTTACAAATGCAAATGCAAAATGCACAAACTGCAAAGTTCCAATAATTAGAATTAGATTTTGATAAGATAATGTTACATTGTCATAATGTTATAAAGCCGTTTATAATAAATTAAAATATGTTGAATATTCATTTTAGACAAAAGCCCATTACTAGAGAACGACTGTGGCTGTGTGCAAATAATGCAAAAAATCCAAAGAATGCAAAAGAATGCAAATGAATGCAAAAAATAAAAAAGAATACCAAGAATACAAAAGAATGTTAAGAATGCATGAATTCGCAAATATTGCAGTCAACTGATAAAATGATTGTTGTAAAATTAATGTGGATCCAAATTATTGCATTGTTATTTTTGATGTCAAATAAATGGTGTCTGCAAATATCAAAGACAAAAAAGTGAAGCCAATAAATGCATATTCCTACTTATTGAACTCAATGAATGATTTCTAAGGACAAGAGTTTGCAATCTTTTACAACTCTAGGTGATGGTAGAATTCTTCATCTATATTAATTTTGTAGTTCTTAAGAAAATTTACACAATTTTTAATTAATTTTTCGAAAAAGTCATTAAAGCCCAACATAAGAAAAATTGACCAAAACAACAGAGAAAGCACCTAAATGGGGGAATTATCGTCAAAAATTTTGTTAGTCATAATTCTGCGAGTTTTTCAATCAAACATTTGTATATTATAATAATAGGTACCACTATTTTCCAGAATATTTTAAAAATCATATTATTATTTTTCAAAACCTGACCCTTCAATATCATGTAAAATTTTTTGATTAAACATAAACCTAGTAAACTTTTCGAAGTTTTGAATATATAGGAGGATAGATTTGGGAAGTGAAAATTAAAAATTCGATCAGTTCAATTGCTGATGAGATTTTACACGAAGCGCTCAAAAACAGGCATTGTTGCCAAATTTTGCTAAAGCAATTTGCTCACATTTTTTATGGTTTGATTTAATACCTAATTTTGGCGTTAATTAAATTTTTTGGGCCAATGTTTATTTTGTTTAGTGCCCAAAACATACCATTATTTCTAAGTCGATTTGGACGATTGTATTGTTTTGGGCCTAACGCCGTAAAGCACATTGTATACGAATAAAATATGAATAATCAAAAATTAAGTAAAGATTTAGCGATTTATAACTTTTTTTCCCTCGATTCAAAAATTTGGGGTTTTGAAATATATTAAGGATTTGCTAAGCCCCTTGAAATGTTCATGTATTTTCATGTTTATTTCTTATATAAATGTAAACAGTTTTATCTGAACTTATTTTTAATTGTATGTAACCAAACTGGAGAAATTAAACCCAACGCGAAGTCTTAGACCAAGGTTGAATCGATTTTTCTTCATCTCTCATCATTCGACAAATTACAGAGTAAATTTACCAGTCACTAAAGCTTATATATTATGTTTAATAGATATGCAGATGTATATTTTATATGTATTCGAATTTCGAACTTGAATGAAGGTACTAAAGATATATTCAAAAAAAGTGTTATGAACTATATTGAAATTGATTAAGTTTTGTAAATATTTTATATCTTTCTTTTTATAAATATATAAGTTATAAATAAATAAATAAAATCAAATTATACACAAAATAATATAAAATCACAACCTTATAGATACATGACGATCAAAATATGTAACTACAATCACTTCATCTAAATCCTTGGTTTTAATAATATAATGTGTTTAAAAAAGAAAAGATTTATTAAAAGTTTATTTCAACTTGTTTTGAAACAAATAATCTTGTATTCGTCATTGAAGTCCATTTGTAAAGTAATAAATCAATACTCAGGTCACAAGTAGTATATGTTCATGTAAGTACACCTATTATAATATATATTTGTTATATTCCATGGTACATTTTTTATTTACAAAAAAAAAATTCTTAACTTGACCACTTTTATTCTTTTGTGTCCCACTCACGTCGTAGGCTTTGAGTTATTTAAGACCATTAATATGTCAGTTAACAATAAATAACTCATAATATTTCTGACATTCTACACGTAAAACTCTTGAAAACCAAAGCAACACTAAAAGAGTGAACAAATGGGTCCAATCATCTGAATTCCTAATGTTGAAGGATTAGGCTTGTCTGCATTTTTGTTGCTCTGTTTTGTTCTCAGGACTTTCTTTGTATTATGGAAAGGCAAAGCAACACCACTTACCCGTACTTTATTTTTAACAATAAATAATATCAAACAATAGAATACAAAGAACGTAACATTGGGTGAAAATAATATTTCAGAAGTTTATCCGTCATTTTGTGTTGGAAGCACATAAATTTGGATGTTGTTATTAAAAGAGGAGACATATGTTTTGTCATTATAGCAATATATTTTACTTTTCCTTTATTTTTAGTTGCTGTTTTGAGACGAAGTGATTGTAATAAAAAAAAAAAAAAAAAACATAAAATATTGTACCTCCTATGGTTGAATAAAAAATTTATTTTTTTAGAAAGAAAGACGAATAAAGTTCAATTGATGCGTAGATTCCTTTTGCTTGGGAGAATAAAATGCATAAGTAAATGGCACAAACATGATTTTTTATAAAAAAAAAACAATGGCGCAAAATTATAGTCGATTTAACTCGAAACTAAAAGCAATTTAATGTGAAACTTTGTTAAAAATACGTTTTTCCGTATTATAAACGGCATAAAGTATACATTTTCTTAATGAAGTTGACTAATTTTAAAAACAGCAAACCTTCGCATTATATTTTTAATGCAACACACTAAAATCTCTTCGTTTGTTAGAATGACAGCTCACTCTCTTGAAATCGCTTTTGTGGAATGTAACTACACACAAACACCGAATAAATTCATCAACAACCCCTTTCAGTGGAATAAATAACTGGAAGTTAAAAAAGTGTTTATTCTTGAGTAAAAGTTAGACAACTGTTCTAAAGTTGAAATAATGTTAAGTGGTGTCACGTTAATTACTTAAATATAGGTTGACTATAATTTTGCGCCAATGAAATTAAAAAAAAATTAAAATTAGATCACCTGGGTCAAGATAATGCAATAACTTTTCTCCAGATGTGAAACAATCGAATTCGGTAGGTTCGTCGAAGTTTTTTGGGATCAACTGAGTTAACTCCAATTGTTTTTGGTTCATCAAACAAAATGTCATATTGTCCCAGTTTTGGTTAGCCGCCCTCGTTTTTTTAGCCCAAGGAACAAAGTTTTTGAGATCTCCTTCATTCATTTACCAACTCATAATGAAAACAAAGTGGGAGTAGGTATAACATGTCCGTTAAGTGTTAGTCTCTTTCGTCCGGAAACGTTAATAATAGACAATAGCCGTTTTTTTATTTACGGAGATGATCCGTATGGATCATCAATCTCCATACTAATGAAGGTCTTATACTTTTTATCAAAATCACGTTTCATGATTCAAAAATAAGTTCTGCTAGTTTCCACGTGAGGCACTACGTTTTTGACGTCACTGGTACACGTTGGATTCAATAAACCTAATCATTTCGACGTCTATAGTGTTTGGTTTCCTTCCCACTTCGTTGGGAGTCATTCGAACAGTATTTTTATATATTTTAATTTTCATGTATTCCTTTTGGCTTATGCTTTTGTGATATTTGTAATTAACTTTTACACCAATATTTTGTGAACAAAATAAAAACCATTCGGTGTCTGTGACATCAGAAAGCCAGACACGTGTGTAATTTATACTTGTACTTCATTGAAGAAAAAAACAGATAAGATGAGGTCAGAGCAACGCAGATCAGAATAAAGTAGCTGAGAAATGTCAGATGAAGTTAGAGCAGTAATGTCGCAAACGTGATAAGTCAAAATTTCTATCAATTGGTATCCCGTTCTTGTGATTTCTTCTATTATTCGCTATAATAACAAAATTAAATAACAATCACGATGTTTAGCTTTGTATATGGCTTCTTGGTTAGCTATCGAACAAGACGGAAGAAAAAGATTCCGAATAAAAGATTCTGAAAGAATAAGCGAACAACTTTTCAAAGAGATTTTTTTTTAAATAACTGTGTGCTAGTTACATTTTAAAATTTTATTTTTAAAATTTAAAGTAATTTGTGGCATTACTTGGTGCGATAATTTTGAGACATAAGTGGCAGCGGAGGGCTACCACAAAAACTAATTTGGAATTGTTGGTTGTGTCAGCAAGGGGCACATAGATTTTTTTTGTGTCAGAAAGGGGGACATAAAAAGGAGAAGCTAATTATTTTATGATTTCACTAATTGATTTAAAATTGTGCATAATAGTGATTTTTAAAGCGTTACATTGCCGGTAAATTTTTGTCGTGAGTCCCGGAATTGCGGAACATTTCTTTGTTTTAATTCGCATCGATATATTATATCGGTAACTTTGGCCTTTATTTATTTCTCTCTTTCGTACCTTTATAATATTAATTTGACATTTATTATTAGAAACGAATTATCCACTCGGTGCGTCGGTTGCGCAGATTTGTATATCGTTTTGTTTACCTTTTTATCATTTAATTTATAATTTAATTGGATTCGATTTAATCCATAATAATCGCGGCTTACAAGTTCGTTATCCATCCTAAAATTAATATTAATATAATTGTAGATTAATCGGGAAATAAATGTAATAAATTGGAAATTATATTTTAACTATAGATAATTCAAACTATTTTTAAGTAGGTATTTTTAAATATATTTTCATAAAATGATCTTACAAATGCTATTTTGTTCACTTACCAAACGTCATTTTTTGGCATTCACATTAAAATCAATGCTACAGAAAAAAAACCGATGACCCAAAGTTGTTTTATCTAGTTTAAGTAAATGTATAATTTATAAAAATTGAGCTTTCTTAAAGAATTAGAAAAAAAAAATTCTAGCGATGAGAGTGTGTTGTAGAAATCTAATAATTAAATTGTCCTTTCAGTCCCATACTTTTTGTCAAAAACATTCCCAAAATATTTATTTTTAAATTGAACAAATAAATCAGATAAATAAATTTATGTACATAGTTTTGCCAAATCTATCTTTTATCTGCAGACTGTAGATATACATTAAAACCTACCTACATTTTTTCATCTGTGTCCAAACATAACAAAAACCAAAAAGCATTATAAAGTATACAATAAAAATAAATCTAAATCGATAACAAAATAAAGGAAAAAGCAAACGACTGTGATTTTGAAAATTCATTGAGGGATAGTGTTCGCACATCGGCATCGATGGGAATGAATAGGTTATATATTTCCGTTTTTATTCCACAAATGGATTTTCTGATTTTGTGTTTTTATTTCCAATTCCCATGGGTAAGTGTCTTAAAATTGTGCCATCTCATCCCATATGCACACATATTTTCCTGCTGATTTACCTCTTTCCTTTGAAATTCTCATATCTAAAGTGATAAACCACATATAGTCATACATATATATCACAGTATAGTTATCTTCAACCAGTCGAAATCTTACACACAAACTTACATTGATATTTCACTCAAATTTCGGAAGGATAAGAGACTCGTAAATCATATCCTCTATCTTCTTCCATTTAGATTCATTTTGAAAATGAACGTTAGACTTTTGGGTATAAGGGTTGTGTAATACGATTATTCGTTGGAAAATTCTAAAAGTCAATAGTGAAAAGAAGGTATTTACAGCTTTAAGGTACTTACTTACATGAAAAAAGGTTCTTTTAGAGTTTGTAGATATTTCAGAATTTGAATAAAAAAAAACAACAAATATCTTTTATAGCTAACGATTAGTCTTACTTAAACTATGTAATAGTAATTAGTTTCACTTTAAGGGGAATTCTTGTAATCCATGTTTTTTTCTATGATATCTCCGTAGATACTTTAAAAGCAAGGAGTGGAAAGCTTTCAATGTTTCGCAAATGACTCAAGAAGAAGTTTTAATATGTATTGTTGTGAACTATGAAAATGTCACGTAGATGACAAAATGGGAAACACGAAACATCAGGCATGAAAAATGAACCTAACGAATTGTATCGAAAGTTAAAACAAAAATGTATCGAAATGTACTTTTTCATATTTCAAAAACATTTTTTTTCGTTCTTTATTTTCAAATTTGGATTTTTTTTTTTAATTTTAAAATACATAAGTTTATAATAATTGTTTATAACAATTTGAATTTTAAAAATTCTTCAACGTGAAATTTGAAAAATGTACTTATATGTTTTTGCTAGATCTAGTTCTGTGAAAAACAGAACCAGAATTGACTTCATTAGTTCTTCATGCTCAAGAGGAAGAATATAATTTTGATTATTTTGAACAAATTACTATATGTTTATGTGAAAACTATAACAACATTGAGATATTCTTAATTATATTTTGTGTTAAATGAATGCTGAGAAAGTCTCAATTTATTGACGATTTGTACATTAAGGCGCAGTTTTTCAGTTTGAGATTATTCCAAGGGTTAGATAAACCCCGAGTTAACTGTGATGAATACAGAGGTTTCAGTTAGTTAGAGGTCCGGAGTTAACTCAAAATTAGTCCAGCTAAATTAGTGAGTTAATTTTGAATGAATTCGGGATCTCAGACTGAATTAAAACCGTGTTTCCAACAGCGTTAACTGGAGGTAAATCTAATACTGGAATAATCTCGGACTGAAAAACAGGTCCTAAGTCTTACATTTGCTGCCGCATAGCTGTAATAGGTAAGATACAAAATTATAAAACAAGAATAAGCACCAGATTTTAATTTTGGTTTGCAATAACACAACTTAAGACAGAGTCACAAAATCTTGAATACAATTAATGAAAGAAAGAGCAAAACACAAAGCACGATAGAGAGAGACGGATAACACAACTTAAGACAGAGTCACAAAATCTTGAATACAATTAATGAAAGAAAGAGCAAAACACAAAGCACGATAGAGACAGACGGATAACACAACTTAAGACAGAGTCACAAAATCTTGAATACAATTAATGAAAGAAAGAGCAAAACACAAAGCACGATAGAGACAGACGGATAACACAACTTAAGACAGAGTCACAAAATCTTGAATACAATTAATGAAAGAAAGAGCAAAACACAAAGCACGATAGAGACAGACGGATGACAATAAAGCCAACTTGTTCAGTGCAATAAATGATCGAACAAATTGTGTTATATGGGATTATCAATGAAAATACCACCTATATGCATCAAATTCAGTGGCTGATGAAAATTTTACTGAATTTCATAAAAGTGTACTTTCGTCCTTAAGCACATTCAAGTGGATCAAAAAAAGTACAATTGTATCGACTTTTCCAACCGTGCAAAACATCTCAAAAATGTTTCTTCAAGAATCTTTATTAAAAGAAAACATTTCTGAAATATTTTATAAATAATGTTAATTTGAAATGTTCTTTTATTCTCGAAATACCTTATAGCTAAACCCTATCAATTAATATACTCCTCAACTTTTCTGAATGTTCCTTCAATTATCTAATGCAAGATCTTCATTTAATGTGGAAGGACTGTTAATATTTTATTCCTATTTATTTATTTTAATTAAATAATTTAATAATTAAAATACGCAATTGTTTATTTTTTTCTAATTTGTTCATTTATTGAATTTTATTATCTATTTTTATTACAAACCACATTTTTTTAAAGCTTTTGTCATTTAATTTATTTGTTTTAAATTACAAATTAATTTAACTCATCATTATTTCAAATATTTTGTTTAATTTGATTTTTATTTCATTTATTGATTTTTAATAGCTTAATATTAAGTTCTTTTGGACGGCTATACACCAATTTTGACGTTATTTAATATTCTAAGGCTAAGTAGGTACCTACTGCTAAATCTGAATATTATTGTAAGAAATATTTGATTTGAAATAGTATGCTTTACCTATTTTGAAAAAAGAATCGAAATTTCCAAAAACCGATTTTTAATTCTACAGGGTGATTGGTATAAGGTGCACCAAAAAGCTTGAGCGTGTAGGTGGAGTTAAGACAAGAAAAAAATCGTATGGGAGGAGGGGTCTATTTCAACCCGTTTAGGCAGGAGGGTCAATTTTCTAAAAACTTGACTTAAATCAGAAAAAAAATTATTTAAAAACAACGGTGAATGATACAAAGCGTTGTTATATTTTTTTGGAAAGCCAGAAAATTACTCTTTTATTTTATTTGTAAATTAAGTTGTTTAAGTAAACAGTTTTAAAAAAATTAATTTTGAAACTCAAAATTTTGAAAAAAAACTAAAAAAAAAATTATTTTTTTCAAAATTTTATTTAATTAACTATAATTTTTATTTTCAAAATTCAATGCTTTTATTCATTTTTAGTCAAAAACAGAAAACCGGATGCCAAAATTAATTTTAGTTTTTGAGAAATTAAGAAAAACTAGAAGTATTTTTTTCCAAGAAAAACACTTTTTTTTTGGTTTTCCCAAATTTGACCTGCTCAGGTCAATTATTAATAAGGCCATTATCCCTTTTTTTATTTTTTATTACATACCATCCGATTTTAATCAATTAATAAAGAAAAACGAATTAACTTTTAACTTTACTTACTATAGTTTTACTTTTAATTTTTTTTAATTTCTCAAAAACTAAGATACATTTTGGCATCCGGTTTTCTGTTTTTGACTAAAAATTAATAAGAGCATTGAATTTTGAAAATAAAAATAATAGTTAATTACATAAAATTTTGAAAAAAAATTAGTTTAAATTTTTTTTTAGTTTTTTTTTTCAAAATTTTGAGTTTGAAAATTAATTTTTTTAAAACTGTTCACTTAAACAACTTAATTTAAAAATTAAATATAAGAGTAGCAGGGAAAAAAAATCTGATACTCTGTTTCCTTTCAACAACATAGCTGGACATCTTTCCGATTGATATAATGAAATAAGGTACATATAGCCTCTGGTGAGAAATTATAAATCTTTAATATAGCTTCTGACAAAAAATTCTGTGATTGATGGTATTGAATGCTTTTGAATAATCCAAGTTGACAAAAAATGTGATTTTATCCGCCCATTCGATAACATCAAGTTAATCTGGTTGTTCTACTGAGATGTTTTTACGGAAACCTGATTGAGAATGTTTTTGAGTTTTGGTTGCATACATTTTTTGAGAAATAAAATATTTATTCAAATATTCAATGAAATAAAGAATGGTCAAGTAATAAAACTGACATTCTAGTACGAATAGTTCAATATAACAACAATAATAAAATATTTATAATTCTTAAGATTGTTTTTACTAGTCAAGATCTGTTGTAAGGTTTCGATTGTATTTTCCATCAAAGTTAAAGTCTATAGAATACCTCCAATTATGACTATAAACTAAAAACTCTTTAAGTATAACTATCTGAAAGTATTAATCTTAATATGAAAAAAAAAATGAAAATATTATCTTGAATAGATAGAAACTTGTTAAACGTTTACTACAATAGAATTTGAATTGATAGAAACTTGTTAAACGTTTACTACAATTTGAAATAAGTAATTAGCTGTACAAAACAAACCAAGTAGTAACTCTAACTCTGCAAACATCTTACAAGTCACAATTCAATGTCGGTACCCATACCAGCAGAATGTTCATATGCAAAGACTAAAATATAACTCTATTTCTTTAAGAATATCACATATTAGCTCAAATAATTAAATAAGCAACCAATACTTCTTCGACGACATTGACAATCATTCGAAAAAGTTACTTTAAGGACATCAGTACCTTATACTCAGGATGCTTCAAGAAGGCACCTCACAACCCTTCCTCAACTTTTCTTTTTATACTACTTTATGTCTTATTTATTTGGTAGTGCTATGCGTATACCTAGGTACTCGAGAACCGAGTAAAATGAATAGGGTCACCGTATCAATCACCCTTATAAACATAACCCCACAAACATACAAAAATATTGATCACAGAATAAATTTAAATAACAATTTTCATAAAGTTACTTGTATTTCCATGAGTTAATATAAAAACATTATACAAAAAATAAACATCAAGATATTGGATATAATATCAAATGATTATAATATCTGCATGTATCAAAATCTGAATCCAAAAATAAAACCTTTACTTAAATCTCCCATAGCATAATATTTCTATTTGCTTATCCTATAAATATGAATCTAGGGCGCTCGTGTTGGAATAAAATGCAAATTTGGTAAATCATCTACATCATCCGTAATGCGAGTTTGCAATTTATAAGAATAACGGTTACACATATACATAGTCCTGCAACATTATACTGCAATTCCTTATATATTAAGCGCACCCACCTATACCCAAGCAACAATCTCACTCTGCTTCTCTTACCCAAAAACCCTGCACTCTCTTGCTATATTTAAAACCATTTTCTTGCGTTCGATAATGGCACAGATTTCGATGACTGATTAATAGATTGCCATGTTTGGACGGCCCATAGCAAGTAACGAAGGTTTCGATACAAGGAAATATCACAGTAAAATATTCCTTGTAGAAAACCCTATACTACCTAGTATACCAGCAGCTGTAGCATCAGTATGAAGATGAAGAGTATAATCCTTGCTAAAAGCAATTTCTCATTCAGAAGGATAACGGATGAAAAGACGAAGATGAAGAGAAAAGAGTTGTGTGCAGCAATTCAACAAATTCTCCTTTTTTGATTGTAATCGATGTGTGCTGCCGGAATATATTGACAAGGATACCAACATTTTATTTCAGAAAATAGATTCACATTTTAGGGATTTTGCATAAAATATAGTTTCGGAGTCAAAATGAGGTTTTGTGAAACGTTTGTATAAAGTAATTGAAAGCCATTTGGTATTAAAGAATGAATGAATAAATGTGTTTAAATAAAATGAATATAATAAATTTCAGATTTAAGAAAATTTCGAATTTCGTTATTCATTGTTTGAATAAGATTATAAGGGTTAAGTACTAATAATGCTACAAAGACCTCTATTCTTAATCTTTATTCACATCGAAGAAAATGTTTTATTTAAATATCGATTTTAATTTAGATGTAATTTATTAGGTCAAGCTACATATACATGCAGTTCTGTATTGTGAAGCCAGTGCGAGATCTATGATCCCAGTCTATATAGCTATAATATGTACATTGTACAAAGTGATGCAAAATGAATCACCCTATCTGGAAATGGCGTGGAACGTCAATCATATTTGACATTTGTTAGCTAGAAAACTGCAGAATACAAACAGACTATGCAATGGAATCATAATACTCCACAAGAGCGTTGAAAACTGTGTTAATTTTTCGACCAATAAGCGCTTGAATTTCCTCGTCGAATTTATAATCGTGTGGCGCTCGAATCGCGAATTTTGAATTTTCCCACCCCAATTTGATCTTTCATTGGTCAAAAAAAAATCAGCTACGCTTTACATTTCTCATCAAACCAGTTACTTTCGTGTTGACCAGTTTTTATTAAAAAAAAATTCAATATTTTATATTTTGAGACACTTTTTTTCAAAAAACCTTTTGAAAACAAATGTATTGAATAAAAAAGATTTACATGAAAAATTATCAAAATTGATTATATTTTTTTCGAAAAAAAAAAATAGAATTAGGTATTCAGTTTTTGGCAAAAAAAATTACTTTTTTTTTTAAATGAAAGACATGACCATGTGCAACAAATCGCAGGTGTAAAATTTTATTAAAATTAGTCGCTTTTTTTTTAGAAAGTTAGAATTATCGGTTTCTGGCAAAAAAAAACTTTTTCAAAAATTACTTTTTTTTCAAAAATCATGTTTGATTGTTATCTCAAAACTTTTTTTATACAAATGCATAACTTTTCTTATAGTACCTTTAATCACAATTAAATATTAGCCCAAGCATCAGTGTGCATCCATTCCTACCATACTCTTTGCCTTTCGACGCTTACATTACATATAAGACATTACATATATTGCTGAAAAAGTCGCAAAAAGATATGGCCATATGACACTTTAGAAAAGCAATAAAAAGCTATGGGTTTGAATGCTTCATTCATTGTAATAGTGTCAAGTAGCCATTTTTGGAAATATGGCCATATGACGCATATGGCCTTATGTCATGGGCACCATAAGAAGCATTACAATTTTCACAACTACTCTTGAGTGTCATTAACCAAAAGTTTTTAATAAATATTTTATTTAACTTATGATTTTTATAATTTTTTTCATTATTTCGAAAAAAAATTGAGGTACCTACTGATTTTTGAATTTGAATTTTTTTTTTCAAAATTTATTTTAAAAATGAAGGAGTTGTGTTATTTTTTCTTCGTCACTTTTGATTGTTTTGTTAAATGTAGGGTAGGTTGAAATCTTCTTAAAAAAATAATATTGCAAAAGTTATTCATAAAATAAACTGAAAACTGGCCAAATTCACCCCGATTCACGGTACCTATACTTCTTTTCTCCTTCCTTATCTTGACATTTCTTAAACCAAATTTTTCCTATTCTGTTTATTTGTATTTATTTATTTGTTTTTTTTTTTTTGGTTAAGATTTAATCAACAATATTTAAGTTTAAAAGTACAAAAATAAATGGATTTACAGAATGCTGTAAATGCAGAATAATGACTCCCCCTGAAAATTCCACTACCAACATGAATAAAAGTTTGCTTACCAAAGCTTTATGTTCTTAAATAGGTATAGTTTACATTATTAATTAATTAAAAAAGTTAACTTCGAAAAAAAGTTACTAAAATATTTATATGGCTACCTACTTAAATATTTGATTTTTCAAAGTTTCATGTCATATAAATAAACTTTTGAAAAAATAAAAAAAACGTGTTGCAATTAAAGTGTTTTATATTATTGATCTGAACCATTGACCGCATAATACACATATATACATACAATATGCAAATTTGGTTGACATTATTCATTAAAAACAAAAAAAGAAATAAACTTATAAATTGATTCAGATGCAATTTTTGACACAACCCTAACTTAATTTACCACACGTCCATGCAGGACAATGTATAAATGAATTAATTAACTTATACAATTATTTGCCAAAATCATTCAAAGCACAGAACATTAATTTATAAATTGAACTTTCGATTGACTATCCCATTAAATGTGTTGAGCTATATAATTATTACATTTTTTTTTATATTTAATGTTAAATGAAATGAATAAAAATTCATGAGTAATTTTGCAAGTTATTATGTGTTGCATGGTTATTAATTTGCGCAGGATATATCAAATTTTATTTAAATTAATTGATATTCTATAAAATATTTATATTTGAAACTATTTTTGATATTTTTTTAAATATTTTTACATTTTTTTTTAGTTTAAATCAAAAGTAATTCATTTATGTGGAAATCAAAAATTCAAACAAGCTTATGCATTCGGTAAAGATGGAAAAAATACGTATTTTTCGATTCGTGATTTCACGTACTCTACTATTTTCCTATAATTGACATTATTAGGTTGAAAATCTAAATCATATTATAGTGATTGGGTCGAAACAAAGTTGACATACCATTTGCAGGATATATTAGCACTTTGCTTAAAATGCAACTTCTGCGCAGTCGTACCAAACATAAGAAACGCTGTTATTTAAAACGGATACAATTTCTAGCATCTCAAAGTTAACATTTAAAAATTATACGTACCTTATAAATTAATAAGCTGTTTCTAAAAATTTTGTTTTTCATCACTGTTGGCAACAAATCAGCCATTGAAAATTTGATTACCTAATATCGATTGTATAATTTTCGATAAAAACTCACTTAGCTACAATTTTTTTACAAGTATTGTATTTTTATAAATAAATTTACACAAATATTCAAAATATAATTATTTACTATACAAAAAAAAAAAAAACGATAGTCCATCATCATAATATGTATTCTTGAAGTGCAATACCCCTTTTGAAAAAAAAGCCACTAACAATCTAATGCGTTCATTCATACATACGCTAAGAGTACTCACTTTTGGTTTGTGGCCAATGCACTGCAATATTGATCGATGCGGTACTTGGCTACAAACTGTGTGTTCCATTTAAATCGCCTTTTCTAGTTTTTAACTGGCATGGCCCGGCGCTGAAGCTTTTAGATACTTCCTTGCATGTATAGATGGATTTTTACTATTCCTCAGCTCCTTTGCAGGATATATTAGCACTTAACGCACAAGACCCCTTTTGTGGCATTCATTGATGGCAAACCAAGAATCAGCAGTTATAGAAGAAGCAAGAAATAATGGTAAATAGGTTTTAGTGTTTTGAGTGCTGACCAAGAAATCTATTATCTATCTATAGGTACCATCTACCATATCATTAATTCGAACATATTGCCTTGTATCTTTATGCGAATTTATACTGAAATCGAATTCGAATGAAAGTTTAAGTATTAATAGATATACCTACGAGCTTTTATATTGCAGGCAGAAAAATTTAATTTGGTCACTGTTTATCAAAATTGATGATAAGTTTGTACTACGATGAAGCTTGACATTAATAATAAAAATTGACTTCGAATTAAGGGTCGTTTTTTTAACTTCGTTTTTAGTCATAATTTTTCCTGTAGATTGTCTTCGTATATGCCAGATAAATACTAAAAAAATAATTTTGTTGTTTTTGTCGATATTAAAATATTTTACTAAGTGTAATTAGATTATTTTTGTAATTTATTGATTTCTAACAGAATGGAGAGACTTGACGAAAAGGAACAATGGGAAGTTTATTTAAAGGATTCATTTCTATGAAAAAATCAAGATTTGGGACTTAAAAGGTTTTTTTGAAACTGTTTTAATGGTAGTCGCGGTTAGGAAACTAAAACACGTGCTTTTTCAGAGGTTACCGTTTTTTATGATTGCAATTTATGTTTGGCATACTTACGATTTTTTTTATAGTAAAGCCTATTTCGTAGTTTTGGAAGTTAGAGTGAACATTTCACAAAAATAAAGGAAAATAAAACTTTGAGACCCAATAACAAACTGTTTTTTTATACCACTACGTCCAGAATTTAGTTCTAGAAAAAAAAAAACTGTCCGAAGATTCGTATTTTATTCATAAGATACAATCTAAATGAATTGCATTCATCAGTGGCTTTGAATCACATTTGAATAAAAAAACAAGGTTTTATAAATGTAATACAATTTACAATGGTCAAAACCAAATTTATTTAGATTAAATGAAATAGTTTCAAAAATTTATTCTGTTCAAAATAATTGTCTAGTTTAAATCAATTTAGTTAGTTTTGAAATAAAATGCACGACTGGGTCGCACGAACTTGCTCTTGTAGCAAACCAAGGGATTGAAAAAAAAATTTAATTTAATAAATTATGCTCAAAAAGGAGAAAAATATCAGAAAATTGTCTAAAAGTGAGATCAAGTTGTATGGTAGCTATTATAATACGTTTGTTTAGCCAAAACAATTAACTTCCATTCTAAATTCAAATGAAATCGGTTAAGCCGTTATCAATTTATGGATAAAATTTGTAAAAACCGTAAACACCAAATCTCCGTTATATGCATTTTTAGCCAAAAACCTGAAATGCTGTTATATTAACAGTAGTCTAAATATAACGTACAAAAAGTTTATAACCGTTATATGTGAGGTACCCGTTATAGCAGATTTTTTTTTTAGACGAAACCAAAACTTGTTCTATCGAACTATTAACATATATCATACTTACTTGAACGATCTATAGTTGAAAGTATATATAGTATATATATATATAAAATGTTTTTGTTATAATACAAATTCTATATACCTATATTGGAAAAATTAATAAATATAGAATAATAAATAAAAATAATTTCAACTAAGTAGAAGACTTAGCATTAAATTTAGTGGACTTGTTGAATTATTGATTCAAATTAGCTTTTTATGGCCTTTAGTCCATGAAAAAATGGCGTTTCAACTGATGAGTGCAAATAGTGAGCATCCGCACGAAACGCCATTTTTTCATGGACTAAAGGCCATAAAAAGCTAATTTGAATCTATAGTATATATAGTTTACTTGAACTAAATAATTCATTTAGACTAGTTTATTTGAACTTAATAGTTTATTTGAAATACCTATATATTTAAAAGGAACATAACTATATAGGTAAACAATTCAAACAACCTATTAATTTCAGAAAATCTATATAGTCTTAAGTAGTTCAAATGAACAAGTTCAAAAAATCTATCTAGTTCAAATAAAATATATAGTTCAGAAAATTATTCAGTTTTAATAAACTTACTTACTTCAAATGAACTATCAACAGTTCAAAATAACTATTTAGGTCTAATGAACATTTTAGTTCGAAACAATTATCAAGTCAAATGAATTATTATTATTAGAATTATTTAATAAGTAGCACCATTGAGTTTGATACCATCTTGATTCCTATACGTATACAGGGTGAGTCATGAGCAATGCGACAAAATGCTAGGGCGTGTAGGTTGCGTTGAGACAAGAAAAAAATCGTATGGGAGGGGGGGTCTATTCCCCTCCGTTTAGCCGGGAGGGGCAATTTTCTAGAAAATTGACTTAAAATGGGAAAAAAATTATTTAAAATCAACGGCTTCATTCACAATGCTGTGCGATACGTTTTTGAAAAGCCAATAATTTTTTCTTTCATTCTGTGTTTAAATAAATCTATTCTAAGAAATAGTTTTTGAAAATATTAATTTTCAAAGTCAAAATTTTGAAAAAAAAAATTGAAAAAAAAATTTCAAATTCATTTTTTTCAAAATTTTACGTAATTAAGTGCTAATTTTAATTTCAAAATTCAATGCTGTTATTAATTTTAAGTCTAAATAAGAAAACCGGATGTAAAAATTTTATGTCGTTCTCAAGAAATTAAAAAAAAACCAAAACCACCTTTTTCTAAGAAAAACATTTATTTTTATTGTAACGAAGCAATTTATTTATTTATTTAGCATTAATATTAGTTTTTTTACTTTTTTTTTAATTGGAGTTTTATGAGAACGTAATAAAATTAAATAGTATTGGAATAACCCTGGATTAATATTATTTTCATTGATAACTTCTGAAAACTGACCTGTCAATATTTTTGCCTTGGCCTGCCCGCAGCCCATGGGTTCTACCTGTTATGGGGACAATTAGGGACAATAAAACCGCATTTTTTTTAATAAAAAAAAAAGAAAATTGCAACGCAAGATAAATAAAAGGCATTGCAGTTTTGCTTTGTAATTATTTCAAATTTGAATATTAACTCATTAACACGTAACGATGTCAAGCTCATACACCCGAGAAGAATTAACGGACATGCATTTCTGCTACGGTTTAGCTAATGGTCGAAGTCGTGAAGCCGAAAGACTGTACGCTGAAAGATATCCCGATAGGAGGTGTCCCCATCATAGCACGTTTCCAAGAATCCACCGACGTCTAAGAGATCATGGAGTGCTGGAGCATCGAAGAACCGAAAGGCCAGTTTCTGATGAGTCAAGAATCTTAGATGAAAGAATTCTGGATTTAGTCCGAAATAATCCCTCCGTCAGTACAAGAAGAATATCCACTATGCTTGGGGTGTCCCAATCTAGAGCATGTCGAGTACTTCGGGCGGAAAATTTACACCCGTACCACTTTACGCCTGTTCAGGAACTCACCTCAAACGACAAGTTATTGAGAACCGAATTTTGTAGAACATTACTACTTAGAAATGAAACCGAACAAAACTATTTTAGAAGAATATTCTGGACGGATGAAGCACAGTTTACTAGGGATGGGGTTACTAACTTCCACAATTTACATTATTGGAGTAGCGCCAATCCACACAAAAAAAAAGCAAAACAAATCACAACACCGCTTTAGTACTTCCATAAAAAACATAGTAAAAATAAAAGGAATAAAAAAAAACTAAAAAAACTAAGATTAATGCTTCTTAAATTGCTTCGTTACAATAAAAATAAATGTTTTTCTTAGAAAAAGGTGGTTTTGGTTTTTTTTAATTTCTTGAGAACGACATAAAATTTTTGCATCCGGTTTTCTTATTTAGACTTAAAATTAATAACAGCATTGAATTTTGGAATTAAAATTAGCACTTAATTACGTAAAATTTTGAAAAAAATGAATTTGAATTTTTTTTTTCAATTTTTTTTTTCAAAATTTTGACTTTGAAAATTAATATTTCAAAAACTATTTCTTAGAATAGATTTATTTAAACACAGAATGAAAGAAAAAGTTATTGGCTTTTCAAAAACGTATCGCACAGCATTGTGAATGAAGCCGTTGATTTTAAATAATTTTTTTCCCATTTTAAGTCAGTTTTTTCGAAAATTGCCCATCCCGGCTAAAGGGAGGGGAATAGACCCCCCCCTCCCATACGATTTTTTTCTTGTCTCAACGCAACCTACACGCCCTAGCATTTTGTCGCATTGCTCATGACTCACCCTGTATAGTATACCCAAGTAGCATTTTGTACCTTTTATGTTACAAATTTATTGTACGTCGTTTACAATTCATATACAGTTGCTGGAAAAATGTTTTGTATTTTTACATTAACTAATTGGATGATTGGTAAACAAATTGTAACACACAAAATGTTGTTGAAACAACACTACTTCAAACGTAAACGTACTGTAAAGCAAATTTCGTGAATGTAAAACCAATATCACAAAACATTTACATTTGTAGCAGTTTTGTAAAGCCATTATCAAAACTTTACTCTTACAAAACGTTTACAGTGAATAGTCACATCACATCTTCAAAAGTAAACGTACTGTAAATCAAATATCGTTAATGTAAAATTAATATCACGAAACGTTTAAATTTGTAGCAGTTTTGTAAACCCATTATCAAAACTTTACTCTTACAAAACCCTTACAGTAAATAGTCACAGCACATCTTCAAACGTAAGCATACTGTAAAACAAAAATCGTCAATATCACGAAACACTAAATTTGTAGCAGTTTTGTAAAACTATTATTAAAACTTAACACTCACAAAACATTTACAGTGCAAATCTATTATAACAATCATCAAACGAGATAAATCGGCCATTATTGTTTCCATTTTTTATCAAACTAGAAAACCAAAAATATTGAAAATCTATTTTTATTGATATTTAGTAAAAACAAAGCATGTTACGGATTTGATTGAAATAGGACTTTGAAATTTATCTTACAAAATATTGAAAAATATGATTTTTGTGGGAAAAAAAAATTGTCTAAAATATTTTTATAAGAAATCATTTCTAAAATAAGATAGTTTTTACAGGCCCCTTATTTTTATCGACCTGTTTTACAAAACTGGTAGAAAATATTTCTCGCGTTCCATATTTTGCCTTTACTTGCACAAAAAATATAATATTATTGATTATTTTTATACCTCCCATATTATAATAATAATGTCAAGAACAGGATCTCAAATGGCATTACGTATTTACCTATACAGTTTAATATTTTTCTTAAACGATTTGTACCTAAGTTAGTTTTTATGTTATTTATTTCGAAGTGTTTTTGAACGTTTACATTTGTTAACGTACAAATCAGGTACATCAAATAGAATTTGTTCATATACTGTCAACACGACATTTTATTCCCCAAAACCGTTTACATCTTGGGTACAGTGAGTAAACATTTCATATACGCCTGAAACATTACAGCTACGATGTTAACGTTCAGTAAATGTTCTGTAGCTCTGAAATGCTCCTTGGGTAGGAATCAAGATGGTATCAAACTCATCGAAGTAGATTTCGGTAAATGAGTATATCGAGTAATTATTATTGCCCTAAATTCCCTGTAACAAAAAACACTCAAACAGAAACGAACAAAATTCTTCTGCATACATTTGTATTTGTTTTTCTTAATTTTTCTGGCTTTTTAACTCATGAATAACTGCTACAAGAGTAAACAAAAACAAGTCGATAGTAACGACATCCTACGAGCAGTGTATTTGAAACTTACACATGGTTTCTTTGTGTATAAACTCAATGGTAGCACGGTAGCACCTAATAAACAACTATAAAGTTCAACTGAACTTCATAAATATTTTCAAACATATAGTTCGAATAAACTACCAATTTTGACGTTAAGTTCGTTGGATCTTTAGTCATCTTTCAGTATCTATTTCATTTGAATAGTTTTGGTCAAAAACACCACACGCAGACAACCAGAATTTCGGTAGACCATTCCAATCCTAATCCAAAGCAAAATAGTGAACTAAGTATATTGGTTTTTGTTGAGTCAACATTCATCCGATATATTCATCCGATATATTTATTTCTTAGTTCATTATAGATCTACTGAAGTAATTGAGCAAACAGATGATTAATTGAACTAGTCCGATCAGTTCAGTTCAGTGGCAAGAGCTGCTGTATGAACTAAATTTCTATCGTGTACAACGATATGAATATGATTATGTTTAAGACCTGCTTTTTGTAGTTCTAAGCTATGTTTCTCACAATGTTTTCGTTGGCATTTGGCTTGATATTTCGAAAAAAAAAAAAACGACTACGACGAGCATGAACCATATGTTTCCTCTGCTCTTATGTAGATTCATCTTTATTTTCAAAAAAAAAAAAATCACAAATTGTATGAATAAAGGAATTCACAATATTTGCTCAGAGATAAAATTTAATAGGTAAAAACTTTCACTATTTCGCTATCAAAACCTGGATGTTGTTACTTTTGCACAAACAAAAAATGCAGGAAAAATACCAACATGCAAACAAATATAATTAAATGTAACTCTCTTTTCAAATTGAATCTCAAGCTATAAACAAGGAGAAAAAATTCTATCAAAGTGAGAAAGTCAGTAGATCCTTTTGAAATTACTATGAAACCACAAAAGTTCCTTAACAATGATGCAACACGTAGATATACAGTCTACCACCATAGTGACAGAGTGTCATTGCATTCTATTTTAACAAAAGAAAAAAAAAAAAGAAAAGGTATAAAAAACTTGCATTCATTCAACTTTTTCTTAAAGTTTCGTTTTAACAACAAAAATACCACACCAAAAGTATTTTCCAAATAGAAACCGCAACATTAAGGCTTTGGGGGAAGTGAAGTTTTCTAACTTGTATTTGAGTTTAAAAAATATAAACTTTTAAATGAAATGTATTGGAATCATCCTTTTGTAGAAAGTTGACAAAAAAGTTTTCTTATTTACAAATAAGAAATATTATTAAATATATCTAAACGTATATGAAAGTATGAGGTTAGTTTCCGAGAATTTGGGTCTTTTTGGGATATTTGATTGAAGGTTTATTATAAAAAATGATGACTAGTATTTTTGTTTGTTTGTTCAAAAAACTATAAATTGAATTTCTTTTGAATTAATAATAAAATTTTATAAGATGTTATTACTTTATAGATATCTATCTAAACGATACCCATAACCTTTTTTTATCTTTGAATTCGTAAAAAAACTAAAACAATGAAATAAGTTAAAATATACCTAACCAAATATTTTACAAAATTTCATTAAAATGTCAAGAGTTTTGTCACTTTTATAAATTCTATTAAAAAAGTTTACCTCTTTTATAAAAAGGTAACTTTTTCTCTTGATCATTATCAATTTCGTTTGGTGGATTTTTTCAAACGAAAAAAATAAATCCAATTTCAATTAATCAGAGTTGGGGTACACAACGGAAGCCTCTTGAAGTCTTTAATTTTGAACTGTAACTTCTTGGCTAACTACTTGAATACTAGTCATTAGATATTATGGCATTGAGTTTATATACACTTAGAGAAATTATGTGTAAGTTTCAAATACTGCTCGTAGGACTTGTTTTTTTTTTTTTACTCTTGTAGCAATAATTTTTGAATCAAAAAGCCAGAGAAATAAAGAAAAACAAATACAAATGTATGCTGAAGAATTTTGTTCTGTTCGGTTTGAGTAGTTTTCGTTGCAGGGAATTAGGGCAGTAATAACTACTCGATATAAGCTCATCTAGCGACATTTACTTCGGTGAGTTTGATACCATCATGATTCCTCTATGTGTATAAACTCAATAATATTAGAGATTAGATATTCTATTCTATATCTTTGAAAAAATTAAACAGATATAGATATCTATGCCGCTATAAATTCACAAATAAAGACAGAAATGCTAAACAATTCCATTTTTTGTTTTACAAAGGTCTTTCCTGGATATCAATTGAAAAGAATGTGTAAAAACTGTGGTCACGGTGTGGTAAACGGTGCACGGTATAGCTTTCCTATCAGCTTGGGGAACATTTTTTGGTCACAGCTAATGGCAGAGTTCTCAAGCCACTTCATCACCGCAAGTTGCTTTGGTATTGACATTGAGTTTATACACATAGAGGAATCAAGATAGTTTCAAACTCACCGAAGTAGATGTCGCTAAATGTACATATCGAGTAATTATTATTGCAATAATTAACTGTAACCAAAAACACTCAAACCGAACCGAATTAAATTCTTCTGCATACATTTGTATTTGTCTTTCTTTATTTCTCTTTCCTTTTCAATCAAAAATAATTGCTACAAGAGTAAATAAAAAACAATTTGATAGCAACGACATATTACGAACAGCATTTAAAACTTACACATGATTTCTCTATGTGTACAAACTCAATTATATTGATCATTTATCCTTAAGGTAGATATTTACACTTTTAGCACTTGGGAAGCACTCTTCCGCGTTCAAGTAGATGTCCGAGTTTTAAAATTTGAGTAAAACAGAAAATGGACAACATATGTAAAAAAAATCTGTCTGTGTTTGTCCTTATTCAATTTCCATTTCCCTTGAAAAATTTCACAAATAGCTACATGAAGTGCTTGTTGCAAGGATGAATAATCTTCAATTATGATGGCTTCAACGTCAACGAAGAATAATTGATTCACATTCGGATCCGTCACCTTATTTTCAAGTATCTAGTTAATCTAGAACTTTAATAAAAAGCAAAGGTCTCAAAATGCTTCCTTGGTGTACAATAACTTCGACGATAATTCAATACCCGCTCAACGATCTTCATGATGTCGGTGGTTGTTATCACCCTGATCTGATTAAACGGTTAATATCTCAGTTTGGTGTATTGTGACGGTCGGAACCATACTAATGGACTTACCACTGTATGGGTACGAGTGGACTTACCTCCCAGCTTATGCTGGACGTCGCTCATGAGGATATGCAATGAAAAATAAAATTCAACGAGCTCTCTATCCATATTACATTGTACCAATTTAAACAATTTTTTCCTATCTTTCTTCTCCTTCTAACTAGTGTCGTGCAACAACTGTTGCATTTAGGTAAAATGCAATGTGCCTTACAGACACATAGTTAAAATATTATTATAAAAAAAAAATTACGGTCCTTTTGCGCAACCAAATAATTAATTACTTCACCTAATAAAAATATTCAAGTTGCAAAATAACACAAATCTACACTTCTAAATGATTCATTTATAAATAAATAAAAAGGTGACCCATTTGAATACAAAATAATTGTCTGGCAAATACTAAAACTAGATTATTTCAATTTTATTCATTCTTTGTACAAACATATATATATTTCTGTGAATACTTGAAAAGGAAGTATTTAATATTGTTTTAACAACTATGATTTTCCCTGTGTTTTTATAAAAAAGAATTTACCACTCCGACTTTGACCTTGACCTACTCACATTAACCTGACTCTGCGTTTCCTTTTGTTCAGTTTTCGCTTGGTTCCTTCTCTTTTGAATAACAAAAGAAATGTTTTTTTTTTATTGTGCTGTTTTTACAGTCAAAGATACTATTACCAACGTAGATGAAATTGCATTGAGTTGGCTTTTGTTGCTTCATTATGATCCCCTCATAAAGTGCACCATGGAAAAATGTGAATGCAGATAGAAAGTTTGTAGTGTTTTAGTAAAGATTTAAACAGGACAATATGTATACATAAATACAAAAATGAGAGGTCTTTGACATAACCAATTACAATTGTTGAAGTATTAAGGAGTCATGACGCCCAGAATCTTGATGCAATAGCACACTTAGCATTATTTGATTTTAAGTGGACTTCCTCAATTATTATGCAAAAATAAAGCGCTAAAGCGGCCTTTAGTCAATGAAAAATTTCGATTCGTGGGGTGTAAGATATCTGTGATCGACAATGAATTACTCTAATTAAAAACAAAATAAAAAATAACAAGTAGCAATAGTTGTTGTAATTTAAATTTCTTTTTTTGTATTACAAATTAATATAATAATGATATTTTTATAAATATTAAAAATTTATTAAAACTTCAAAAATATTTTTCTAAATTACCATAACCTTAAATGAACATTTTTATTTTTAAATTTAAATTTACTACAACTTTTAATAGGTACATACATAATATATACTTTTTTCAAATTATCAACCGTTTCCAAGCTGCATATTGCGTCGCGAAAGAGAAAATTTTTACTCAGAGATTGAACGTAATCTATTAATGAAGAACTTAAACTTAAAAAGTGGCTTATAAGAGAAAAGGAGGACATTGGAAGGACAATTAAGTAAAAGAAGGACACAGAAAGGACAACAAAAGAAGAAAGAACATGTTACCAAAAGAAAGGACTGTCCTCTCAAAAATAGGACGGATGGTCACCGTACCTATTTTAGTCATTATAAATGGATGAAAAAATAAATTGGAATTAAAACCAGATTGAAGTTTATGTACATCTGTGGTCAAGTTTTGACCGCTGGGCAAGTCTAGTATATAAAGGGTTTTCCAATAAGAGGTGTTATTTTGATATTCAAAGAAAAATGGCAATTTTTGAGATAAATGATCGGATGTTTATTTCATTACAAAGAGGAAGGTATGCCGTTGATAATGGAACACAACATCAGCCAAATGGCCGCCACGACCACGCTTACAGGACCATATCCTTTTCATGAAATTTTCCATAACCAAATCGCAAAGTGTCCTCGATAGCCTCACGAATTCCATCTTTGAGTTCTTAAATCGACGCTGGGCTGTAGGCGTAGACCTTATCTTTCACGTGGCCCCAAAGGAAGAAGTCGCAAGATGTTAAATCAGGCGCAGGGCCAGAAGTCCACGGGCCAAAAGTCCATAATAACAAATACATTATGGACTTATGACCCACCATGGTGGGTCTAAAGTACACAAGAAATTCCTGTGAACTTTTGGCCCATCGATTATGGGCTTTTGACCCACTGACTTTTGCCGAAGTCAAAGAAATTTTTTTGAAGGAAAATGTTCGTCACCGGTATGGAATGTCTCGTTACAATTGTAATAACACATTTTACAAAGGCACGGTTCTGGAAACAGACTTTTGCTACTCCATTTTCATGGCAACGAAAATGTGTGAGGAAATTCAACTCTTGTCTGAATCTGAGAGGAACTATTTTATTGATGGCACCTTCAGCGTTCTTCCATCAGGCGAATTTAAGCAATTAGTGATTATTTGTGTAACACATTCAGAGCGCGTAAGTACCTACTTAGTATTTGTTGTTTAGAATTACTTTTCCAAATTGCAATGAGGTATTTTGAATTTGATTTTTTAATTGATTAGTGTAGTAATGAATTTTAAATATAAGTTATTTTACGCCGAAAGGCATCGTTTAAATTTGTTATAGGTTAATTTCCCGCATGGGGCCAGTAAGTTAATTAAGGTAATATGGAAGCTAGTTGTTTAAGATTTTTTGTCTAGCATTAAGATAGATATAAGAAAATGAAAAATAAAAAATGAATTAAAAATGAAAATGAATGAGTGTGTCGGACCACCACGCCGGAGGTCTGGGTTCAAGCCCAGCTTCCAAATTCGATAAAATCTAATGTTTTTTTTTCAGTGGCACTGCCTCTTGCGAGGAAGTGACAAATCCTCCAAGAGTATATCATTGTCATGAAAAGTGCTTCTCACCTTAGTCGTTTGGATTTGACGTAAAATTGTAGGTCCCCTCCAATCCCGTAGAACTTACAACACACAGAAAAGGATAAAAGGATTGGTTAAGAGTTGTAAGTCACTAGACCGTGGTTCTTCAGAGCTGTCAGTGCCACTAAATTTATTTTTTTTAGGAAAAAAATATAGTTGAAATCGGTTGATCGGTTGAGTCTTAATTTAAAAATACTGTTAGGCATATATGCAGTGTTGCCATAAAAATCTTTTTAGAAATCTGCAATTTGACGAAAATCTGATCTGATCAGTAACATTTGAAAAGAAGAAGAAGAATTTCGGAATTTTTAATCTAAAAAATTTAAATTTTAAAGATATAGCTGCCATACATTTTCATTTCACATTAAGACTACTTTTTGCCTTTCAACTTATCTCAGAAAATTGCATTTTATCATAAAAGGCAGCGTGTTCAAAACAAAAAAAAACACTTTTAGGTGTTAAGCTGTTTTGAAAAAAAAATTTACTCTTAATGTTTAAAATTGTATTTTAAAAAAGAAAAAAAAAACAAATCCAAATTCTTTAAACTACTCAAAAACGTTGGTTTTATTCGACCACACCCTGGTTCTCCCTTTAATTATTTTAACTTTCACAGTATCACAATAAATAATGCAATTTTGCATTAAAAATCCCACCACACCACCACTACCCCCTGGTTGCTACAATATCTCTCATTAAGTTCATTAGTAAAGCCATCAGAATAGGACACCTTCTGTTGCTGACGCAGTATGGTGTGATTTTGTCCCACAACAATTACCACAAAATGTTAAGCACAAAAATCACTTTGGCAGTGCCATTAAAACACAATCATAAATTTTGCAACATCAAGGAGTAAGGTAAAGAGGATTAAGTATATATATTTACATCAGTTATCTTCCCCGAAGGCGGCAAAAAAAAAAAAAAAAAAACCGTCCTCAGCCTCATCTCATAGCAGCATCAAATGTATTATTCACGACCAAACAACGCTCGCTCACAATTTCATAATTCAATTATTATTCTTTGTTTTCCAGGCATAAAACTAGAGCAGAGATTTAGAGATTACATTATGATTCACCAACACGAAAAGACCTAGAAAAATAAAATGACAGGACAACAAAAACCAAAAATAAATTCAATACCATGCGACACCATCAAACAACACAATTTGTGAGAACTCGTGGACTGATTTTAGTATGACAACACAGTAAAAGCGCGTCATGTTGTGACTCTTGCCAACCATTTTCGGATCTTACAAAAATATGCTAATGTAAGAAAAAGTCATTTAATTTGAAGAGACTCCTAGGACATTGTCTCCACCACCACAAACTATATGCTGGTGTTCTAACTTTACCACCATAATTCCCAGCCGGATGTGGTGTTTGAAAAGAAAAGTTATTTTATAGTTAAGAATGTGAAGCTTGAGATGTGCGGTAAGGCCTGGGTTGACGCAAAATAGGCTGCGCTAGTCTAACTGCCAACTACAAACCGCTTTTGTTGTTGTTTGATTTTGAAGGAACTGGCGGTAGGCGGTTTAAACACATCTCTTTATTGTATGCTGCGACTACGACCGACACGGGGGTAATGCTTAAGACATAATATTTCTAAAGGATAAGCTCGAACCACCCACTTTTTTCGAGCCACCCACTGCTATTGTTCTCTGGTATAGTCGTTTTGATATTTCAAAAGGACTACAAACAAAACAGAGAGAAGGAAAGGAAAAAACTTATACTATCAGAATCTATACTTACAACATAAACTAGACTCCATGCGGGTTTGGTGTTTTTTTTCCTACTTGAATATAAGGATAAAGTTGACGACGATATTGGGTGGACAGAACTGGAAAGACGTTATGTATAACCTAGTCTTTAAGATTCAATATTCCTTATGGGCATATTATGCTTTATTCTTTTCCTTTTGCCTTTTTGTGGTTCTTTGCGTTGCCTTTTCTGACATTTCTGAGAACATTGAAAAATGAATTTCCTTGTTGAGTCTGCTGCTGGGTGTTCGCATTAATTAAGTAGACTCACTCGAACGAAAATGCGGAACCACTCCCTTTTGGAGAATTTTTTTTTCTATTTTCACTTCCTGGAGCGCACTGTTGCGGTAAGATCTACTTTTATATAATAACATTTGGGAAAATTAAATGGTCCATTTTTGACACTTCAATTTGTTGAAAAGGAATTTCACTAATTATTTTCTTTGTTAGGATAAAAATCCGGATCTAACAAATTATTTGGTTTCTGGAAAAGATGGGAATGCAATCAATTGAAATGAGAACTAATACTATGAAAATATTGAGTATGACTTGAAATTAAGAAATTATATTTTGGCTCGTGGGCATCGTGCTGATAATTGGGTTCAACTAGGAAAAATTTTAAATAGGTTGGGGACCAATTTTGAATTACATAGAAGAATTTTTTCGCAGTAAGCGAAACGAACAGATTTGTAAAAAGTAGATTTGTAAAAAAATGATATTCAAAACATTTCAATTCCAATTTTTTGTACTCAATTATCTATATACAAGGCTTTTAACATAATTTGTGAAGAACAAAGTAAAGCTAGTAGGTTGGGTCAAGATATAACTAAATTGTAACACACTGGCTCCACTGGCCATGCCAATGCCCAACAACTCAACAGCAATCTAATCCACTATCCAATTCTCATTCGGTTTGTGGGCAAATTATGTCTTGTCGTTTCATTTCATTCTTCAACAACGAGTAATAAAACATGCGTCCCTTTCCCTTGTTTCTTATATCAAAAGATACAGAAAATACATTCAAAATGAAAGATAATGACAAACACCTGAAGAAATTGCACATATACAACAAAAATTCTGCAAAAAGCAGCTCACATATACGAAACGTCAAAATTCATGTCCAAATTTTCAAAAGCGCTCATGTCTTGTCGAAAAAATGGATTTCTACGACATGTCGCCTGATTGGGCATGGATTTTTCAAACTCCATTGGTTGTTCTCATGGCGTGTTCAAAATTAGAACAGCGTTCATGCCCAGTGGAGCCAGTGTGTAATGGACTGGGGTTCATTGCTCACCCGCTTAACCGAGAGGGGCAATTAAAAAATTGAGAAAAGAAAAAAATGATTTTAAAAAAACCGGAAATCTCATCTTTTCTCTTCTTTTTTTAATAATGTTGTTTTAGCAAACAGTTTTTAAAAATTAATTTCCGATTTCAAAATTAAAAAAAAAGTTTTTTTTTAAAATATGAAACTAATTTTTTTCAAAATTTTACTTTATTAAGTGCAATTTTTATTTCCTTAATTCAATGCTTTTACTAATTTTTATTCGAAAACAGAAAACAGCATGGTAAAATGTCTTGTACTTTTTGAGTAAAACAAAAATAACGAAAACCACCTCTTATGAAAAAAACATTTTTTTAGTAGCTACTCACCTGACTGGCTTCTATGTAATTTAATGAATACTAAAGGAAAATCGACCGTTTACATTTTTTTTTTTCAAAATTTAGAGTTTGAAAATTAAATTTATTAAAAATTTATTTCTGGCTTTACAATAAGGTGGTAAGTGTAAATTTAGTAAATGTCAATTTAGGCACTTCGGTCTTTTTAAAAATAATTTATTTTTCTTTTTTCAGTTTTTTTTTTTTTTTTTGAAAATTGCCCCTCCCGGTTTAGCGGGACCCCAATGAACAATTTGTGCAAGTTTCATTAAGTTCACAATTTTTTTAAGGTAAAAGTAGGTACATAATCGACTGGACTATTTATACCTACTCATGACAAAATTTTGGTTGCATAATGTCAATTTTGTCATTACTTTTCTTGGCTAGGTTTTGGTGTATAGAGAGTTTAAACATACCAAAATTTAAGAAATTTAAAGTTCTACCAATAATATTGTGACGTGTTCAATAAGATGTTCTCCGTTCTATTATTTTTTGTTTTACGATGCGTAAACTCACCATTTTTATTCCAACTTAAAGTGACAGCCACAACGAAGTTAACGAAATCCCATTTCTTAACGAAAGACTATAGACTAGAAAGCTCCAGAAGGCTCTGAATGGCACTGTACTAGAAGATTCTAAAGCATAGTGTTGAATGGTGCAGCCACTATAAAAACGAGAGCACCATGCGACAAGAAATCAGTTTGAATTTGAAATCAGTCGTGTACAAGTCGGTAATTTTAAAGTGATAAAGTTTGAATTTAAAATAAAGAAAGTAAAAAGGAAATAAAGAGTGTTTTGAAATATTAAGTGGAATTAAAAGTAAAAAGACGTAAAGTGAGTTGTATTGAAACGGAAATAAGTTTTATTTAATAAAACGAACCTAGATAAAAAGTAACAATATGTTAATTTTTTTCCATTTAAACAAAAATCGATATAATTGGTAAAAACCAATTCCATCTCCAAAATTTTGACAGTTTTTCGTCAATAACTTTTTATGGAAAAGAGCCGTCAAAAATGTTTATGAGCCAAGAATCTAGAAAATATTTTTCCTTATAATATACAAAAAACAAAATCATTCTACGACCTATGGAACTTGAGAAAATCACACAAACGCCTTTTTAAGATGGCGGACAACGTGGGAACTTTTTTTGTGTGAACTTTGTAAGTTTATGTAGACTCTCCAAACGGTACTCTCTCTTCAAATAAAAATAAAATCTCGACTACAGTATTTTGTGTAAGTTTTGAACCTAATTTTACTGGACTATTACTTAATACAACTAATTAGTAGTTGTGATAAAATCGAATCAATAATGATTCAAATAAAAATTAAAAATTAACTAAAATTCCAATGAAAACAAGTTTGTGATGATAAAATTACATTTTAATAATACCTAATGAAGTTGAATACTCTGCTTGCTTGACTGCAAATAACTTTAAATTACGCGATGGGGATACCAATACATGTATATTTTATAAAAGATTGAAATAATTTGTCACCTTTGTGGGCGGCAATGGTACAATTGATGGAGTACTTGGCTGTTACACGCAGAGGTTGCCATTTCAATACTTGCTCGGGTACATAGCATTTTTTCTTTTTCAGCATACCTCTCCCAGCTTGGGCTGGACGTCGCCCATGAGGTATGCAATGAAGATCAAAAATCAACCAAATCTTCTATTCATTGGTCAAAAAGAAGTATTGATATTGAAGTAGGATATTATTATTAATAATGTTATTGTGTTTACTGCTAGTTAATTACTGATATCTTGTGGAATTAATGGATTGTGAACATTTTCAGACCCTAAAACTATACGAAATCAAGACCAAACAATGTATGAAAGATTAAATGATATTCCTTTCTAAATTTAACGTATATTAAATACATTTCCGTTGTTTTACAACATCAGCTCAACATTATCTTGGTTCTTCTTAACCTCCGAACATTGTATCGTACTTTTAAGATGGTCATCATTTCAGAGTTTGGTTGATTTAGCTGCTGCTGATAGGGCTTTTTAGGTAACAACGATATATCTCTTTCTCGTTCTCACAGAATTGTCAAAAACAGCAGTATGGTGAACAGCTGATTTTTTTTTTTTATCATTGTTGAAAAATTGATTGAAAACAAAAGCGGGAATTTTAAAGATTTGTGCGCGAAAATTGTGAAAATTGTTGGTTTTGCTAATTAAAATAAATTTTTAAGCCACGGAAATCACAAATTTCACACAAAAAAGAATACCGCATTTAAAAATTATTTCCAAATTGTTTTCTCCAAGATCTTGAGTTTGACAGTTTGAAAAAAGCGCGATACATATTTCAATCTGTCTTCTCCATAGTGTGAGCTTTGACAAGATGGTAAAACTCCCTATTGTGTGTGTTTTTAACAATTTCTGTAATCCAGTTTTACAGTAACTAGTACATTTTTCTAATTTGCAAATTTAGTTCTTCTTTTTTTTCTTGATTTGCTTTTTCCATTTTAGCTATGCATTCAAAGTCATACCAAGGTATTTGACAAAGTAATAAGGTATATCTTCACCTTAAACATGAAACATTATTAAACTTTAAACTAGTATAGTTTACAAGAGTTGATTTTGTTTCATTAAGTCTGATACTCCGTGCCGTTGTTGAGTCCAGTCTATTACTTTTCCAATTGGATATTGTAGTTTCTCCCTTGCCTTCACAATGTACGATTTTTAGATTTAAATTTAAGATTCTAAAATCAAAAAAATAATCAGTCGGTTATATATGATTTCAGTATTTTTTAGAACAGGACTGGAAGTTCCCTGGAAATTTTGTACTCAAGTCCCAAATTTCAAACCTTGTCAAAGACTTTGAGTAACATTTAGAAATAGAGAGGACTTGTTTTTCTGCCGAAATTCGATGTTCTTTTTGTATATTGTTTGATGTTTTTTTCTAAATCCAAACTGATTATTTTATTGATGTTGTTAATGGTTTTTCTATTGGTTTGCTTTGCCGATTTAGGAGCAGTTTTTCGATAACTTTTTCATAATTGCGGTATTGTTGTTGGTTTATACTCGGTATAACAATCACTTCATCACTTTTTCAATGATGTGCAACATAAAAACATAACGGAGTTTGAGGGATGCATTTATTATGTATTGTAGTTTTTAGAAGACTGTTGTGGGCATTTCTTTAAAAACTTGTAATTTTTTTTTATTTAATTTGTGTTGGCATATGCTTTTAACTTCTTTGAGCCTGACGAGGGGAATTTCTAAGTCGTAAATTTTATCAACAAAGTGGAAACAATTACTTTTTTTCTTATTTCTTCTTTACTCGGTGATAACATAGCTGGAGTATTGGGCGTTAGATCGTAACTACGTACACAACTGTTTCGTTTGTGTTTTGTAAAAATTATATAGATGGGAAGCAATTTGGTGATCCAGAAGAACTATAGTGGTAATTTGATTATCAGTTTATGTTATAAGCCTATATTCCATTGAGTGTGTTGGTCAATGAAGTCAATATAAAGAATCTCATTATTGACGGGTTCTTATACGGTGCAGCAATGGTTCCAGTCAAAATCATTAACATCATAGAAACAAAAGAAGATAATCATTATATCTCAACGACTGTTGGTTAATTACTCAACAACCCAGTAGAGTAAATAAATTTATACAACTTTAAAATTTAGTATTGAGTTCCAATACCTATAGGACTATCCAGCTCAACAAGATAAAATATCCCTTGAAGATTTTTGCACTGAATACCTCTGCTAATAATGTTTCATACATGCGATTGCAATTAAAAAGAACCTTGTTGTCTACAAGATTATTTCATTTAATTATGAACAATACATTCAAGATGTTCGCAGTTCGCAGAACATTTTTTTCTTCTGTTTTTCTTGTTAACTTGAAATTGCGTACAAGATATGTTCTTCTTAGAACTTGCTTAAATAAGCACGAAAGTATATTAAACACTTTACGACAAACAAAAATATTGAAAATTTCAAACCAAGAAAACATGAAACAACATTGTTATAATTTTTCCCGGTATTTTTTAACGTTGCTTAATAAATATTTCAACAAAAAAAAATTTTACAAAATAGCTAATTTGAAATATTTTCAGAATGAAACACGTTCTTTTAATGTTCTTTGATGCGTTAAATTATGAAGAATTTCAGAATACTTTTTTGTTTTTGTTTTTAAAATCACTGAGCTTAAATCGTAATAACAATAAATATATTTTGTCGTTGCTCTGTCAGCATGACAATCCAACGAAAGTGCCGCGGAACAATGAGTAATAGAAAAAAAGGAAAGAATAAAAAAAAGTACGCAAGAGATAGCATTCACAAGTAAATAATACAAGAATGACCTTTAGATGTTGATAAAGCGTCTTTGTGTCCAACCAAGTTGACTTTTGCTCTTTAAAGGGGAAAACAAAACTAGGACAGAGATTATACAAGATTGTATAGTATTTTACTTGTATATACTGTTATTCAATGCTTAAGGATTTGACATTCTTTTTTCATTCAACAAAATTCTGTGCTTTCTATCCATGGAATGAATGATTTTATCTCTGAAATGCAAGGAGGTAGCGTTCTGTTGATTGTATTATAGCGTTTGGTGGTTTTTGGTTAGAACTCTAGCAAAGTTGAATTGAAAAGGTACCTAGATAAGTGATAAATGGAGTCTTAAAATGCATATTCATATAGAATATTAGTCAAAAAATTACAATTATAAATGTTTTCTTTAAATTGGATTATGCAAAAAAACAATCAAATTGAACGCAAGTTATGGGTTTTTTTTTCTTTTTGACTGTATTGTTAATTAAAACAGGTAATATTAAATGGTTTAATTGGCCGTGTGCCAATTGCGTTAAGATTGTTGTTAAATTTGATCCCTTTTTATTGGGGTGAATAAAATTTAAGCTTTTTGCCTTTCCATTTGAATTAAATAGAATTTTTTTAAATATAAATTTCACATTGAGATTCCTTGTGTTGAAGAGCCTATGTTCAGATACCTTTAATACGTTAATGACAATAGTTCACTAATTTTTAAATAGTTGACTAATGACTATTGTTAACAGAAGTTAATTTTTGTCCTTTCTTCAAAACAAAATTGCTACGAATTTCATTCAAGTGTGTCTCAGTATTTATATAAATGCATAAACAGTTTTTTTTCACGACAACACGAAGCTATCCAGATCGCTTTTGATACAATCGAATTAACGCAGCAGAACAAATGTCTCCTGAGTAGGTTAATTTATTTTTTATTTGTCCGTGCGGTATACATCGGTGTATTTTTTTGTTGAAAAATCTATCGCTGTCCCCCAAATCTCAGAAAAATGTGGAATAAGCTCTTTGCGTATCGATCTGTGAGTGATTACAGACAATTAGGAATTTTGGAAATCCAACTCCAACGATCTGTAAATGGTAATTGCTCTCCATACCATTACACGACATTCTTAACTGTGTCGCCTTTGAAGATGTATTTCTTCAAAATTACGACATTAAGAAACTGAAACATTGAAATTTAAAGGCATTGAGAAATACATGATTCACTAAACACTTTTCTGTTAGTCTTGGATAGTCATCAAAGGTTGGAGAAGTTTAACTAAACTAGAAAAAAATAGCAGGAAAATCATTATTAAGAAAAAAAAATTGGAGAAAGATAGTTTCCTTGGGGAACATTATATAATTATAATTAAAAACCGTAAATTCGAAATAGTCAAAATAAATTGACTGATTAGCCCAGTTTATATATTTCTAGGATCTCCGAGATCGCCATATGATCAGAAATATAAACACAATTTCTTAGTGAAATTTTACATTATTGCTGTCAAAAAAATGAGCGTGAAATTTTTTGTATTCGCTTGCTCAGGTGAGCGCTTAAAAATATAAACTCGCCTATTTTATCAAAAGTATTTGGACAACCAGTGCAGATAAATCACATCGGTTTGGTATTCATATTTCAGCACGATTCATCAAAAAAGTTAAATATTTCCTGCTTATAGGATCAGATTTATGTATCGGAATAATATAAGCAATTTTCACTCTACATTTGCAAGAAAGGTATTAAAAACAAGAGGTGCTGGAAAAAATTGTCCAGAAAATTGAACTCTAGCTCAAACCGCATATAATTATTCTAAAAATCATATCTTGTGCAGAATTACGAATTTAAGGTCCTGTTGATTTCCGAAATCTTTTGACATTGTTGACTTTAGATAATGTTAATTTTTGTAAATTGTGAGAAATTATTTCGCACAATAAAAAAAATAAAACCACTAAGAACTTTGCGAATCATTATTTCGTCATTATATTGTTAAATAAGAATATGAAATTGCATTTAATGAAAACACAGGCGCAAATCGGCTTAGCATAATTCTAAAGTGAACTTAGCGTTTTATTGGCGTAATTTGTTAAATTTTAAAATTTTAGCTCCCATTCAGCATCATGATGACGTTAAAAAAAATCAACCACTTGTATTACCTTTTAAAAACGAATATCTTAAGTTTTTAGCATCATGTCAAAATCTCTCATAGTTAATAACCATTTTCTCATAAAACCAAATTTTGGGACCTAACAGCACACAAACACTGCATATCAAACAACAACATCGCTTGATGAATAAAAATTCATTGTGAATGGTACAAAGATACATTTTTTTACAGAGAGTTAATAAGATGTCCAAAAGTAGCAAAAAATAGTATTATGCTTTCCAATGTTAACGTATTATGCTATTACCTGCAGAATATGATGTTTAAAAATTAGCGCAATAGTCTTCAGTTGTAGACGAAGATTCCAGAGACTTATACCCTGTAGCATTTTTTTAATCTTACCTAACACATTAACTAAAATTTTGTTGTTGTTAACCGGATATGTTATTTAAGTTTTTTTTTTTTAATATTCCTGAATTTATTGTTTTTTTTTTCTATTTTGGTGTACAAAATAAATTGCTCAATCAATCAAATCAATATTTTATATTTTCCCCACAACCTACGTAAATTTTCGACAATCTCCACAATCAATCACGAAGCTACATTTAATGTTCTATATGTACATAACATAGGTATATCTAAAAAAATGTTCTTAGTCATTACAACAACCAAGAATTATATTTCATTTTATCAAATAATCAAATCATCCAATAAAAAAGATTTATTGTCGGTGCTTCAATTCCTACATTACGTATATAGAAACGGAAATAGAAGAAACAAAAATAAAAAAAACACTCTTAAGTCTTAAATTGAATTAAAAATCGTATTACTCAACTTTTTCTCATTCGCCTTCTGGCCTCTAATCAAATAAAACGTTTTAAAATTGTTTAGGTTTACCGAATCCCTATATACGGATATATATAGATGAATTGATACAAATCAAGAAACTCAATCCATTTGCCAATCGAAAGATCCTTCCCTTTAATTTTGGTTTCTTTTTTGATTTTAGAAAAAAAAAACTCATTCCTATCGCACGCCAAAAATGAATTGCTCAACTTAATCTTTGGGTTAATGTACCCCATCTGCATTGAGAAGGAACAGGAAGTCGCAAAACTTTAAGATTTCTTATTTCTTTTTCTGATTTCTTCCCGTTTGTTTGAATCAAAACTCAAAGCGATGCTGTACAGATTGGCACACTTCCGGTTCGCCTGCAGGTCATACCAATACCAATATAAAAATAATGGATTTTTTTTTTGTAGAAAAGTATAAAGAAACCAACAACAAGAAAAGAAAAAAAAATATAATAATAATAACAACCAAACCAACACCAACGGCAATGGCAAGCAAATCCCAATGAAATTTTAATTACAAGTTGGCCTTTTGATTTGGAAAAGTATGGCAATTAAGTTGCCCCAAATGCGATGTTCGTTCGTTATGTTTTCCGTTTGGCTTCTTTTTTTCTGTTGTGTTTTTTTCCCACTTGGTTGAAGATTTTTTCGTCCTTTGTAGGTATATATTTGTTTTTTTTTATTATTTTTCCTAATGGACTTTATTGATTTTAATATTTTTGCCATAATCGAAGTTTTGCTGGCTATAATATTGCAACGGGCTGATATTTCCAAAAAGTTTTTAATTAATTTTAATCGAATTTTAAGAGTGTGAAAAGTAAAATGTTTTTGAAAAAAAAAGGTTATGGAGGTTGTGTATTCAATTAAAATCGTGATATGGGAAATCTTTTTAATTTAATTATTTTTATAGACACACATATTTATACCATTTTCATTTATTGGAGATAAGAAAAAAATTAATCCAAATAATTTGGTAAAAGATCTAAAAAGTTTACAATTTTATATTTACAAGGTTCTAATATTTCTAAAAATCACTGAACCTCGCACCATGAACTCATATCAAGGGCAACCAACTTATAAAATTTCCCTTCTTTTACTTCAACGTTGTCATCACAACCTTGAGTCGTATATCCGTTTGTAGCATTTGAAAAAGCAAACTTGTAATTGGAATTCCGGCCGCACAAAAAGAAAACGGATGTATTTCGAAGAGTGGATTCTAATCTTGTTCTCCTTGATATATGCACCATGATGCTACGAGTGAAGTGATGAATAAAAAAGTAATTGCACATTTCAATCAATACTAGACATGTGACTTTGAAAATTGTGTGCACACAAAAAACATGAAGAAATATCACAAGACACATATACTATATAGTTATTACGGAAACTGAAAATCGCAATCGATTTTTGAAGCCTTTGGTTTATTTTGCGAAATGATGTTTGAAGACTACAAAGTTTGTTGAACGGATAAATTGTGCTAGGTTATGTATAAGTATCACATTATAAAAATTAGTTTTATAAAAATAAAAATTAGACGGAAAGTCGATATAAATCTTGTCGTTCAATGTGGATTTGGAGTAATTCCCTAATTGAGAGACTTCGTAATAAAATTAAGTGCGATGAGCATTTGCATCTGACGCAGAAATTTTTTTCAGATTATTATCGTTTTAACACCTATATTAATAAAGCCCTTTTCAAATTCATTCAGATAGGTTAGGTGCAAGGAACTAACTTCACATGAAATAACTTCACATCGGAATCATTTTAAGAGTGAGAAGTAATTATATACACTTCCTTTTGGTGAAGTGAATTCTAATAACAAGTGAGGCATATAATTTCACTTTTTCTGGTAAAAGATAATGTCACTTCTTGGTACCTAAAGTTAATGAATAATGATATTTATATATAATTAGCGGATGTTGTGTAATTTATTGTAACTTTGATAGCGTTACAATAAAGTGCAGTAGTGGGATCACAAAAATGTTTCTTGGAGTGCATGTCACTTTGTTTTAATATTAAAAATATATATATATTATTACATTGCTTAAAAATTATAATTCCTTCCATAATATTTTAAATAAATAATACAGAGAAACTTCTTGGCTGAGCTCTGTTTAATGTTTTAATTACAATCTTTGTACGTATATACATATACACTGAGTTACAAAAAAAGTGGCGCACCTTGAAATTTTGCAACATTTTGAAGTAACTTAAACAAATAAACGTTTTTCTGGTACAGTTTTGTTTATTAACATAAAAGTAAGTCATTCATGTAATAAAAAACGAAAAAATAGGAAGAACTTAGAAATAAACCATAAATTAAGGAAAATGGGCATAAACTTCAAAACTTAAACTTTAAAATTTTTTTTTTTTTTTAAACTAGTCCTTGTTTCTTCAATAGTGGGTATTGCCTCCACGAACATCTAATAAAGCTTTAATTCGCATGGGCATACCTTGGATAAGGTTGTCAAAATGGTAACAACACATCAAAAAGTATGACTGCGCCACTTTTTTTGTAACTGAGTGTATATCTATAACTAAGAGAGATCTAAGTGAAAAACAACAGCGGTTATATGTATGTTATAAGTATAACGCTGAGAAACGAAAAGCGTATAAGCGAACAAAATGTTTCACCAAAGAAAGATCAATTTGGGGTGTGAAAACCGAAAATTCGCGTTCTCCTGAAAATTGATCTGCGATCTACCGACAGAAAGATTCAGTTATTTTTAACGACTGAATTTTTAGTACTGAAGTTTCGAAGTATTATATTCCACGCTCTTTTGTTTCCTTTGTGAACAATGCTAATGTTAAGATCAGTCCAGTTCTTCGACCGACGGGGTTATGAATCTTTAATGGAATATGTATAGCTGAGCGTGGTGTGGACATGTGTATTTAGACGGATTTATAATCCGGCTTCTTCTCTTTTTTTCTTTTAAAAAATAAAGGGCACGATTAGGTCGCACAAACTTGCTCTTGTGGTAAGTAACCTTTATGTTAATGACTGGAAAATTCGTCAACTTTTCACCATCGACAACAAAGCACTCACATAAAATTTTACTAAAATTGATCGAATTGATTTCGAAAAAAAAAATGGAATTAAAGAAACTCACTATTTATTTAGCTACGACAAAACAAATTCTTGGCCTTTGAATACAATACTAAATTTCTTAACAAAGATCGTATAGTGTTAGAATTAATACTAAAATTTATAAAGTCATAATATTTGTTTAAATCAATATGCTGCAAAAGGATTTCCGTGTTGACCATAGACAGTTCTGTTAAATCTTAAGTTTAGAAGTTTCTTAAAAAACGATTTGGGACATTTATGTTGACTTTATATAATAGCTCAGTTGAGTATACATATTTTACTGATTAAAATATTTTCCCCAATAGGAGATGGGCCACTATTCAATTTTTGCAAGAATTCACAATCGTCTTCGAGAACATGGAGTGCTGGAGTAAGAGAAAAGCCATCTGAGGGAAACAAATAGCACATTAATTATAGTTCGTCTTTTACTTAATGTTTCAAATTAAGTTTTAAGCGATTTATATAAGGAGGTAAGTGTTCAACTCTGTTCCAGGATAGATTTTGAAGTGCAAACAGTAGAAACTTTTTCTGTACTGATTCAATCCGATCTATATTTGAAGTATAACGTGGACACCACATACACACTGCTACAATATTCAAGTCCAAATCTTACTAGATCTAGACACAATAAAGAATTTTGAGGATATGTAAGTCATTGAAATCAGTTTCCCACCGTCAGTCGTATGCACCCTTAGCTTACGATTTGCATTATTAAAAAAATAGTCGCAGTGATTTTTTAAACTTAGCTTAGTATAATTAATAATTAATAATAAAAAAATAACTTGCACGTTCCAAAAAATGATCAGCAATGTTATAGTTTATTATCAAAGAAGACATTTTTTAATAAAATTTCATACTAAGCATTTTGACAAATTTAACTCCATGTAATTATTTGTGCACCAATCATATATTTTAAGCAAGTAACTTTGGAGAATTTGTGCTTCCTCATGGTTCTTGAAAGCCCGGTAAAGTTTAGTATCATCCGCAAACATGATAATCTTTTCACGAGGAGGTCCGATGTGGCTCCCTTGAGGAACACCAGGAAGTACACATTTATTAATTTGGATACTTTTTGTTTAAATAGTTAAATTAATTTATTGTATAGTATTAATAAAGTTAAGAAGACCTATATTAGAATATAAAATTTGCTTTTAATCGGTAACGCCGTTTTATAGATAATCGGTATCGAAAAATACCGTTCTATGGCAGGTACCGTTAATAAACTACTCCGGAAAAAGAATTTAGATAAATACATCATCATTGACAATAAATCATATACTCATATAAAATTTTATCAAAATTGATCGTATTTTTTTTCGAGAAATTTGGAATTATCGATGACGCTTATGTGGTAGGTATACAGTTATATAATTTCATTTTTTTTTTTTTAAATAAAAACCGTCCAGTCATATTACGCAAAGAATACTTTTTACCAAGTTATTTAAAAAAAAAAAAAATGCCCAACCATTAGTGCTGTAGGTAGCGATTGTATATGAAAGTGATTTTATTTTTGGAAATACGAGCGTCGCGTTTGTCACTATATGGAAAACAAAATTTGCGAATACTCCTTTTTCATTCATGCGGTGTCTGTTAAATATCTATCTTAAATTCCGTACCTGATTTATTTATAATCGGTGCAGGTTCTAAAGTTATCAAGTTATGGCCAAACCATCAACAAAAAAAAAACTCCGTTATGTGCATTTTTAACAAAAAACCTAAAATGCACACTCAGAGAAAAATAGAAACGTAATTTTTAATGCGCTTGACATTTTGATTTAAAAAAAAATGTGTTAAGTCCTGAATTGTAACGATTTTACTTTGATTCAAAGTTGTTTTTTTCGATTTATATGTTTCCAAATATAACGCTATATGTTTTCAAATATAACGCGTTCACAAAGTTTTATCAAAATCGTTAGAGCTGTTTTCGAGAAAACTTGAAAAAACTAAGACCATTATTTGGGATGTACCTGTTATAGCCGGGCTAAACCAAAAATACAAATTTCTCATCTAGGGATCCACCAAATAATACTACACAAGAAGTTTGAATAAATTCGGTCAAACCGTTTAGGCTGTAGCTTAGTGAACCAGACAACCTCACTTCCGCACATCCACACATCCACACATCCGCACAGACAGATCGAAAAAAAATCCTTTTTTATGATTCTCTATGATCGTAGTGTCCGGTTTGATTAAAACCTCGAATTTTTCTTTAACACGAAACCAATACTTGCCCTTTGGAGCAAGTAAAAATAAAAGGCTTTTTTTCTAAAGAATAGTAGGTACCGCAACTCTTCAACTAACCCAAAAAAATCGATTTTATTTTCTGATTCAGGTAGAAAGGTTAACCATTAAAAAGTGAATAAAATTCATAAATATAAATAAATTAAAATGATACAAATCCGTACATACTTATTACTCCTCAAATGAATACTTTAATGGCTGTTTTTTGATTTAAGCTCAAAAAGTACATAGGTATACCTACCTCTATACCTATGTATGTATATACTCTGGATCATTTGGAATACATAAAAGTGCGGATAACATTTTGTTTGACACTTCAGATTTGTCAACACTGAACACCTAGGTGGTTGGTATCTTACCATTTTTTTTTTTACTTTTTCCATTACAAATCATTTGCAGAAGAACTTAAATGTCAAACACGTAGGAGGTAGAGACAAAACTGGCAATACTATGCCAATGTTACTTTTACATACTTATACTTCAAATTTTATCTTTACGAAATTGGTTACGGGTGTAACGTGTCACAGCTAAAGCACATGACTATTGAACAAGTAATATTGTAACGGTAACGGTAGACCGGGAACCCAACTCTATTTATAGTCATGCAAAATATTTTACCACATTTACGTGCGTATTTGACAAGACACGTGTAAAATGTAATTTTTGTATGTCATTTTCTTTTGGATATGAACATTTTTGAGCATCTGTTATTATGTGGGGTATGGTTAAGGTTAGGTGTATGTATGTATATACATATATATATGTACCTATATAAATGGTTATGATTTGCTTTCGTTTGATATAAGAAAATGAGGGGTGCTCATTGTTCAATGTTTATGCTTGTCCTTGACATGTGAATGTCAAAGAATTGACGTGTTCTGGCAAAGAGATACACAAACAAAGGAAACGGATAAAATAGCAAAAAGAAGAAATGAGAATATTATAACATGGTGGTTGAAAAATGCTGGCATGGTATGAAAACAGTCGAAAAGTGGTTTCGAATAAATTTAAAAAATAAGTGTTGCTTTTCCAAATTCATAAATTATTGCGAAAGTATTTGACTTAGTCATTATAACAAAAGAAAACTCGATATAGGTTCATATACATACATATATGTAGGATTTATCGTACCTACAGCTACACACATTTTTAATGCGACATTTGACTCTTAATTAGATGGTTTGCTTAATATTTTGCCTAACAGATTTTCTGGAAAAGAATAATTATAGCTATATGTGAAAGAATTTTAATTAACATGCTGGATTGGCATCATTATTGTATTAATGCTAATGAAAAAAATTTACCTTTGCGTTTCTGAAAGTAGTTTTAAGTCATGTAACTTAAAATTAGAGCCAAATTTTGAAATATTGTCTATATTTTGAAATATTAAAACTCAAACTGAGTAAGTCTTACACATCCTTGTCACTTAATTTATGAGTGAACGTTTTGGAGGGAAATACTAAGCTCAAACAAATATACTTACATATGCCATAGTGTTCAATTTCTGATCCAAGTGTGAAAAGTTTCGATTCTTTTGATACATCAAGGACACTAAACACGTGTTTGTATTGTGAAGTGGAAAAGTTTGAGTGTACCTATACCACCAACTTATTCTAGTGAAATCTCGAAAAAGATTACGGAATCTTAGTCTGAAACGATAACGAACGTATATTCGTCAGTTTGATTGATTTCTTTGTTTAAATATAAGATAAAAGACCAAGTGATTATGCGAGTATACACGAGAAACATTAAAATCAATCATTTCCGACTTTCGACAAAAATGTCAGTGCTATTGTCAACAATATTCGCTTCTATATTTTGAACCTGTACCTATTTGTCTTTAAGCCATTTTGAGCTCTTTCCAGTATTTTCAAGCATCAAACTTACAAGTTGTTGGTACTTGAAAAAAACCCACCACAAAATCAACTCAAAATACATTGGGAATGACCATAGCAATGATTGTTATATTTCAGCAGCTGTTAAACTTACAATGACATTCAGATTTCAGATACTGCTGTTAAAATATTTAGTATGATTTTTATATTTCATTATTCATTGTTTAACACCGTACGACTATAAACAACGGAGCGCCCGTGAATTCTCTATTTCATCCTCTCATTTTCTCTAACGTCAGTAAATATTATAAGAGTAGAGGAGGAAAACAAAATCAAATTAAACGCTTCTGCTTCACCTCAATTCTTATACGATGGAAATAAAGGCTTTATTGTGATGTAAAACTTGGCCAATATGGCGATACATCTCTATTGGACTTCTTTAAAGTAAGATCTCAGATCAAATAACTTCTCAAATATTCTTCAGAGAAAACCGCACATCGATTAGTATATTACAGCACATCACTGAAAGTTTTCCACTGCTTTTTTCTGCAGACGTCAATCAGGCAACTAACGCGAGTTGTCGATGAGATCCGCTTCACTTAGTGTCTCTACTTTTTTACTCTAATTCCGAGTAACTGGCTGCACACAATAGACTGCTGCAACTGTAACATACGTCGTGCGTCTCCTTTGGTGCAGCTCCATTGTGATGGGAACGTAAAAAGGGAGACGCACGACGTATGACACATTTTGACATCTATTTCAGCTGCAGCCCCAGTTACAGTTGCTAGCAGTCTATTGTGTGCAGCCAGTTACTCGGAATTAGAGTTCTGAACTTCGATATATAAAAGTTGTTAAACTTATGCAGCACCGATTACAGTTGCGTCGAGTTGTGCTCGTATTATTGAATTTGGGTGGATTCAATATTTTTACACCTATTCCAGTTGCAGCTCCCGTTGCAGCACCGTCGCACTATATTGTGTTCATTCAGTAAGCCACCAACCACATTGTTATACCCCTTATTCCTGAGGACTGGATAGCTACATAATAACCTCCGAAGCCGATTCATAGCGGGAAATAATTTGTAATTTATTATAAGATATGCCATTGTAATTTTAGTATTAAAGGACAATGTATTGGGTTTGTAATTATTTTTATATAATTGTGAATTGTGTGACTTAAGCTGGCACTAGACGACGTGTTTATAATTTTATGTACCTCTGAGGTATACAGAATTTTTCAGGATATTTATTTTCATTATTTTTGTTTAAAGAGCTGTTCAGGTGAACTTCGTTTTGCATAAATAATTGTGTCTTTATGATTTTCCAAATTTTTAATTTCGGCTTTGTAGTCTGTTTACCTACTCCTATACGATAAATAGTTTTCACTAGATTAAATTTTTTTAAACATTTTTTGATCTTCAACCATTGGATAAATTCCAAGATATACTCATTTAAGTTTTATTTAGATTCATATTCAAGTGGCTTATCGCCATGCTTTTAAAAAAACTAAGCTTTGCTTTAAAATTAAATAAAAAACGTATACTTTACGTATTTGACCGTTCAATGTGTTTCAGATTTTTTTCCGAAAAGATCGGTATGTAGAACATGAGAAATTGTGAATCAATTGAAAGTAAAAATCGATTTCAATTTGATTTCATTAAAATGTGGAACATGTTATCGAGTTATGCATTCAAACAAGAGGGACATAAGAATTCCTTATAACCATCATTTAATTGTAGTAAATGAATTCAATGGCTAAATCGATGAACATCGTTCTATCGCTTTGTATACATAATTCTAATTTTTTTATTCTTTCTATTTTGTAATTCATTGTCCAAATGTGATCTGTTTTTGTTTCCGTTCTAAAACTTTTGTTCTTTAAATTTTCGCATTAATGCTTCCACATCTTTGGTGTTTAATTCAAAGGTGTCATTTTTAGTTTTCAATAACAGAAATTCAAATGAAACACAGGTAACCAAAAGTAAAAATCCAATGGTAAAACGGGGTGATGCACAGACGCTTTGTCCTCTGTTTGTTATCGAATTTATGCATTTCTGCCAAACTTAGCATATTAGTTTTGTGCAATTTAGGAAATGTTAGTTTTCGTAAGATTTTCAAAAACAGTGCGAGATAATTTCTAACCTCACTGCATCGGGATTCTGCGTTTTACAGGATTTTCGTATATGATAATACAAGATTTACTATTCCGCAGGATTTAAAAAGAAAAAAACAGGATAATCCTGCGAAATACAGGATCGATGGGACATGGGAACGTTAACTATGTATATAATAAAGCCACATCAATTTGCACCATGCAAACGCCTATATCTATTTGATTTGAGTATTATATATACAGTGAAAAAAGAAGTTAAGGAAAGTAAACAATTGTCGAGTTCTTCATGTTGTAAAACAAAAGAAAAGGTTTTGTATGAACATCCAGAAACATTTAGAGAGACAGGCACCCCCTGCGTACGCCCTTGTCAATTATGTATTATTATTATATTTTGAATAGCCATGGTTTACTTAGCACATTATAAATCTCTTATACACAGGGGCGAACGCAGAAAAAATTTTCGGGGGGTGGTTTTACTTAATAATAATTAATTTTTTTTTTGGATTTAATATTTATATGTTTTTTTGGGTATTTATGTAGTATGTAATTAAAATGTAATTAAAATGATAAAAAATATACATATCAAATATTTGTGTTCAGGTACAATATTTTATAACATAAAATCCACGCGCCTTTTGGTACTTTTTCTATTATGTAAGTTTGCCTTTACATATAGCACCTATAGTTGCCGTTGTCAATTCCATTGTTCTTATAGAGAGCGACTGACTTTTAGTATTTGTGATTCGTTGGCTATGATGATAGTGACTATCCGTTTATTATAATATTGGTAAGGCCTGTATTTAAAGATGTTCCTTACGGATTGACGGTACATTCCAAACACTACCTATACAGGGTGATTGGTATAAGGTGCACCAAAAAGCTTGAGCGTGTAGGTTAAGTTAAGACAAGAAAAAAATCGTATATGAGGGGGGGATCTATTTCCCCCCGTTTAGGCGGGAGGGGCAATTTTCTAAAACATTGACTTAAAAAAAATTGATTGAAAAAAAATTATTTAAAAACAACGGTGAATGATACAAAGCCTGTTATATTTTTTTGGAAAGCCAGAACACTACCCTTTCATTTAAATAAAAGACTAATTTTTGCTTTAAAATTATTCAACCCCCCAAAACCCCCCGCTGAGTTTGCGCCTGCTTATACATTATGTATGTATTTTTCGAAATGATTCGGAAAGTATAAATCAGGAAACTTTAAGAAATCTCTGTGACAAGTCTGACAATATTGTGTTTCAGTGCTAATTCAACTAAAATTAATTTTATAAACCAAAATAAGTAAGAAGCAACTTTATAAAATTAAACAAAAATATTCTATTACTACTTCCTATGATAAAACTACAAGGAAACAAACTAATTTAATGTTTTGTTTTCAAAAGTTCTTAAAATAATAATTTTATACCTAATACAGCAAGTGGAAGAAGCAGCATAAATTCCCCATTAACTTGTTTTCCTTTAAAATCTTATAAGTACTCGAATTTTATAGTGAAACCTTTATATAAAGTCGGTTTATACGCTTTATATCTTTAATTAAGCCTACGCAAATTAAGTTATACCATATACAAAGTCCTTATTCAACATCTTTCTAGAGCAGAAATAAAATATAGGAAAACTCTATCCCTTCCCCTTTAAAAGTATTTTCCAAGTGAAAAAGAAATGTTGAGATAAACAAAACATAATTATCCTCGTTAAACACACACTTTTCCACGTTTAAGATTGTATAAATATAAGTAAATAGTAATTAGTTTGCTTCTGGGTCTTTGTAACTAAATATAAGTATAACTATACATAAAAGCCTCTCTATAAGCAGTACTCTATCTCTCTCTCTTAAAATTAAAGATTTTTCCCGAGGTAATAATGAACAAAATACACAAAAATTCAAACCCTCGTAGTCACAATTGATTTATCGTCTCCTTACTAATAATGTCCTTGTATTAAGTCGCCTTTAGTCACCATTCAATATTATTTCTCATATATAGTTAAATAAGAAAATTTGTTACAGCACAAGGAAAAATCTATTTATCATTTCCTAAGCCTCCTTCGCAAATACCTGGGTATACCTATACAGTATTCAAACTCAATTAACTCGATCTTATTTTCATCCACCTAGATTTTCTTCGTCGTCGTCGTCGTCACCACCAACGACTTGGCCGCCATTGGTAATACACACTTCCTTCCTAGTATAACTTTTCAATTAATATCTTGTAACAGCTAATAGTGGCACAGAGGAATGAAGAAACCAGGACTCTGGAATCTTCCATGTATGCCGTTACACCATCGAAGTGATTATTAATTAAAATACGCACAGCGAAATTTTCGCCCCTCCATTTTAAAATAAAATTCCTTTAACAACATTATTTCCTATAAAATCGAATTTCCAATTTAAATAAATAAAAATAAGGACGAAAACTCGCGAAACTCTCCTAGCATAAGCAAAGCAATTCTTTATTTAATTTCAAAGACTCCCCTTCTATATCAGCTATCGCGTATCCCTAGGGTAAAATAAGACATTCACACTTAAGGTTTCAGCCGGAATACGCGCGTACCGGATGTGCGTGTACGGAAACAGCCCATTAAGATAGGCTACTAAAACTTTATCGTTTCCTGTTCTCAACACCAACAAGGCTTGTGCGGTGTTCTTTGGTCAGAGTTTGAATCTAAAAGAAAACAAAAACAACCATAAGACCAAGATCGAATATGTATAGATAGAGTTTATTTTGTTTGAGCACCAAAAGAATATAAAAATGGAATACTTTTGATTAAATTTTTTTTTTTTGTACAAAACACGCGTAAAACCGTTTTTGACCTTCAAAAAACTTTCACCGAGGTGTACGATGAAGATGATGTAGGTACTAAAAACAACCCTCGCAGCATCAACCTTAGAGGGTTATCCTAGTTTACTTTTTGTTTTCCTTTCCTATAAAGTAAAAGATGTATAGTAAAGTGCTCCCGCAAGTAATTCAATTGCCAGTGGAAATGTTTTATAAGACGTAAATGCCTTTTAGGTCGGAATGTGTTTGGCTAAATTGTATGGGTCGGGATTTTTATTTATTTTTATGCTTTGTAATTTACGTTACACTGATTAAGGTTAGCGTCTACGGATATACCTATTTTTCATATTATTATACTTCTCACCATGATCCCGAGGGCATCAGTCATTTCATTTAACAGCGATAATACTCGCCCTTTTGTGTCCGTTTTGTTTAACTTAAACTTTTCGTATTTATATGCCATTAAGGAACTCTTTTTATCCTTATTCTTTGGCTTTAAGTAGGAACTTGGTTTTGAATTGCTTTTGTTAACCCTGTTTACCTGCAAGGTTTTTATTTACTTTACAAAGTACAATGAAATAAGAACCGACTGGCAACATCTTTATAATAAATCCATCCAACATTGTTGTGCTGCATATTATTATGGGACGGATGGTATAGGGTCGTTACTTGATGCTCCCCTACATAGCTGTCATCGCAATTGATCCTTTATCCCTTTTGTAAATGTTGTCCATTATTGTGCGTTGGCTTCAATAGCAAGATAACTATATACAAGCAGCCACAAAACCGATGCCACAGAATGAATTACAAAAGGATATTTTAAGAATGGATGGTGCTATAAAAGTCAATTCCGTTGCTCCTGCTGCAGGACCTTAATAGTAATATGCTTATGCTTGACGAAAAATGAAATATGACGTTCATTGAAAGGTTGGTGTCTGTATATACTCTTTATCTTGAATAAAAAAAAAAAGTATAAGTTGTCAATCGAAAGGATCCAATTTATCCGCATCGAAAAATGACAAAGTTAGGTACAACAAAAAAGTAATGATATAAGTTTAAAAAGTTAAGTATCTTGGTGTAAGTCGTGAATAATATTTTCGCGAGATTTTTTTTTCGTCCTCTGTTATACAGTATGTCGTCAGACAGGATAAAGATTTTCTTTTTATTTGGATTGTTTTGGCAGACGCCCAATAAATCAATACGTTTTGGGATCCACAATAAATCATTCGTATATTTTTTCTTCATCCTTCTTGTTGCCATTTCGGTAATATAATTATTCATCTACTCTTCTGTATGTCAAAAGCTGGCATGTTAATGTGATTTTTAAAGTCGATAAGCTCAAAGTTTTGACAAATGGATGAAAGCTTGGAAGAAGGTGTTTTTTTTTTGGTTGATGTAGTAACATATTGCGGGATGACGTTTTTTTTTTACTTTTTTTTCAAGGATGATGATGCAATGAAGTAAACATATTATAGTCATGGGGTACCTTTATGATGATATGGTTTCACTTTTGTAATGAATTCTCTTGAACTTAATTCAAAATTGAATTTTTTTTAATTTTTAATTTTTAACACAATTTTTTTTTTAAGAAATAATAATTAAAAGAATTAAATACAAATTTGGAACTGACAGACAATAATTTCATTCTGCATAAGTGGTCTATTTCGCAAGCTTGAACAGAATTTTTTTTTTGTAATTCACAAAACAGGATTTTTTATGACGAAAAAAATTCTTAATACACTGCCGCTAACTTCGTAAAGGCCATATCTACGGCTCTAACGATTTCAACAAAATTTCATATGGTGTAATAAAGTGTCAATGGTCTATCGAACAGTGGAAACCAAACTTTCAAGAAAATTCGATGCTGTACCTACCGTTAACGGTTTTAAATAATTTTCAAAAACTGTTTTTGTGAATTCATAATATCAAAAACTTGTTGACGGATTTTTATGATATTCAGTTTTAAGGTATAATAAATTAAGTTAAAAAAAAACTTGCATTATTTAGAAACATGCATTTCTTAATGAAATCGGTTTTTCAATTTTTTGTATACTTTGATTTTGGTTTGAATATTTGTAAGATATGGATTAAAACAACTTCTAATGGAATTTCATACGATATGTTCGTATAACTAATATATTCTAAATTTTCAAGCACAGTTTGTTTATATGTTAAAACCTCAGGTAACTTGCCACAGGAGCAAGTTTGTGCGACCAAGTCATGCTCTTTATTTTATCTCTAATTGTTTTGTTTTATTCAAAAAAAACAGATTTCAGAAAAAATAATTTCTAAATAATTTACAAATTTTAAACAATTTTTTTTATCTTAAGTTCAAATATAGAAATGCTATAACGTGGAAAAACTTCCTATTTCAATTTTTTTTTCGAAAAAAATTGACTTTGTCAGTATTTTTATAAAGGGTTTTTCAATAAGAGGTGTTATTTTGATATTCAAGGACCCAATCAGCAAAGACACGACGTTGTTGATGATCAGCCGGCTTGAGTTCTTGTGTTAACTGAACTTTATAAGCCTTAAGACCCAAGTCTTTATACAAAATACGGTGTAATGACGTTTGTGGAATGCCTAATTCCAAAGAACGACGAGGAATATGGACAAACCTGGGTTTTCTTCAACACTTTGGGCTACAACAGCAATATTCTCAGTTGTTCTGTCCCAACAGCTCGAATTTGTCCACCAATTTCTGTATTGCGGTCCGACACGGTGCTTCACGACGACCGAAAAATGTTTTAGTTTTACGAACCGTCTCTGTCAAATTTTCATCAGTGAATTTTAATAATTTCAATGCGTTGTTGAAGCGGGTATGGTTTCATTTTTATTAATGGCGTAGTTTCTACTTGTCAAATGTCAAAAAATGACAGCTTCAAAAGTGACAAGTGACAGCTACCGATATAGCGGGCTATTCAAAATAACATCTCTTATTGGATAACCCGTTATTTTGGAACGTTAAAATATTTTATATTAAACTTGGTTATTTAGTATAATTTTTTTTTTTTGATAATTTGGTGTATCAAATTTGTTTAAAGATAATTCACACCAAAAGATATAATAATTTTAAAATTAATACCGAAAAATTACAAAAAGCAAAAATTACACTAGAGCACCGTTCTTTTTTTAAGTAACTGTAATAAGTTTGTTAGTCACCTTGCTCGAGGGGCATTTTCCATAGACTACGGTGTCCTTTTGGTTTGACAGTGAAAAAAGCCTAAACAAGTTTGTGAAATAAGACCATATGAAAAAAATTGTGTTGGTAGGTGAAAAACTGTTGTTTATTTTGTGTATGCACCATCAGCCATTCTGCATACAAACATTACTACTTATGTGTAAATTTAAATTGAAGCAAACCGTTTTTGGGGGTCAGAAAAAGGGAACAAACGCGTAGCGATAAAAATTAAAATCGTTGGTTAAAGTTTTTTTCGCTACGCTCCTGTTCTTTTTTTTCTAACCACCAAAAAAGCTTCTCGCTTGAAAACTTAAAAGGAGTACTAAATCACAATTTTTCGTTTTCAATATTCTTGTACCAAACGTAACGCTCGTATTTCGAAAAATATCCACTTTTAAATACTTTCGCTAAGTTAAAAAAATAATTTTATCAACTTAATAGTTCACTGAAACGTTGTATTCTTCTATTATGAAGTATTGTTACTTAAATTTGGATTGGTTTTATTGATTTTGGACAAATCCCATGCCGACAAATCCAAAAAAGGCCAATTAGATCCTTATTTCACTTTTGCAAAGCGAATTAAGCCAAACGTACAAATATGGCTGCATTTCACTAATCCAAAGTGAAATAAGGTGATTTACAAATAAGGCCAAATTTCGAACGGCCTTTATTTCACTGCCTTCAAGTGAAATCAAATGAATTCAGAATTCAGTGTGTTTAAATCCCATATATTAGTTTAAAATTCTTGAATGTTATCCACTACGATTGAATTTTGTCATTTAAAAAAAAATGAATTTTAACCAACCTGATTTCCATATGCAATAAGGATTAATTGATTTAGTTGAATGAGATTTAAACATTTAGAAGTTAATTCATTTCGAGTTAAGTGATTTAAGTCACTGAATGCAAATTGAATGGGATTCGATAATGATGTATTCCGAAACCATTTTGAATTCATTAATTTAAAGCACTGAACTGAAAGTGAATGGGGAATTAAAAAAAAAACCGGAAGATTGAAGTCATTTTGAATTTATTGATTTTAATTTATTGTAATTAAATCAAATTTAGATTAATACAATAACACAATTAATTTTTTTTTTTTTTTTTTGTAATTCAATTTTTATTTTTAATTCAACTTATAACTACTTAAATGCTAGACAAAAACCTTAAAAACTAGCTTACAGAATAACTTAACTAACTTACTGGCCCCATACGGGCGCTCTAAATTATACTATAACTATATATTAAAAATGCCTTTGGGCGTAAAAACTAACTTAAATTAAAATTCAAAATTACTTAAAACTAAACGAGAAAATTTTTAAAAACTCGTTTTCAAGACGTTTATTTTAATATAAATATAAAAAACTTAAAACTACCCTTTACCTAAATAAAACTAAATTAACCTAAATAAAACTAAAATATACGTAAATATACGTACATAACTTAAAACTACTTAAAAATACTTAAAATAACTTAAAACTAGAACAGCCACCCGCAGCTTTTTTTTTTTTTTTTTTTTTTTTTTGGCGCAACAGCCTATGCATATGCACATACTCTTATAAATATGTATATGTATTTATTGACATATATACATATTTAACAGCGTCAAATGCACATACACACAAACAAATGCAATTTAATGTATTTTATAATTTTTTTGGTGCCACCACTGTCCTACATAAAATATACCTATTAATACCTAAAAATACGTAGGTCGGCCAAGGCAACAACTTTGACTAACCATCATCAATATCAAGGTGGTCACCCAACCACCAGAATTGTTTAACTTGCTTTTCCAAGTCCTTTATGTCCCGAAGGGGCACAGCTCTACTGAACCGCAGACGCTCTGCTCCGTTCCCAGAGCCGACGTCTCGATCATACAGGAGTCGCCGATCCACAGTTCTACGGCCGACGTGGTAGATTAACGGAACCGCCAATCTATCCTGTATCAGCCCCCGACTGTCTAAATAGAGGAATGTCTCGGGCGGGATGAAACCGTTAAGACAAACGCTCTCACTATATTCTTCATTGGGGTAATAAGCCCCGAAAATAAGTCCATTGGCTGAGGTCATCGCTCTTGAAATGTGACCCCGAATCAGCTTAATTAAAAAGTTATCTATCCTGTTTATATTGGCCCCGTTGTATAAGACCTCGTTGGCATAATAATGTTTGTACTCCGACTCTGGTGTTCTGTGTAATCCAAGACAGGTCCTAAGACACTGCCTCTCAAACACCCGAATCTTTTCCATTTGAGATGGGGCAATTCATTACAATGAATATATTATACATTAATGTTATACAGGGTGATTGGTATAAGGTGCACCAAAAAGCTTGAGCGTGTAGGTGAAGTAAAGACAAAAATCGTATGAGAGGGGGGTCTATATTTCCCCCCGTTTAGGCGGGAGGGGCAATTTTATGAAAAATTGACATAAATCAGAAAAAAAATATTAAAAACAACGGTCACTGATACAAAACCTTGTTATAACTTTTTGGAAAGCCAGAAAACTATTCTTTTTTTTTATTTTTAAATTAAGTTGTTTAAGAGAACAGTTTTAAAAAAATTCATTTTCAAACTCAAAGTTTTGAAAAAAAAAAACTAAAAAAAAAATGTAAACTAATTTTTTTCAAAATTTTATGTAATTAACTATTATTTTTATTTCGAAAATTCAATGCTCTTATTAATTTTTAGTCAAAAACAGAAAACCGGATGCCAAAATGTATCTAAGTTTTTGAGAAATTAAGAAAAACTAGAAGTATTTTTTTCCAAGAAAAACACTTTTTTTTTTGGTTTTCCCAAATTTTTAATTAGGAGATTATCCCTTTTTTATTTTTTATTACATACCATCAGATTTTAATCAAATAATAAAAAAAACCAACTAACTTTTTACTTTACTTACTAGTTATACTTTTAATTTTTTTTAATTTCTCAAAAACTAAGATACATTTTGGCATCCGGTTTTCTGTTTTTGACTAAAAATTAATAGGAGCATTGAACAAACACATGTAAAATTTTTTCATTAGTTTATACGAAGGAATCTATCAATCAAATTTAGTTATTTAGTTATCCAAGGCTAAATTCTCAAAAACCACCAAGAAGCGAAATAGAAGCTCATCCAAATCAAACAACCAAAAATAATTATTCATTGCAATTCCGTTAACTATCGGCAAACCCGCAATTCTCAAAACTCAGATACATTATAATTGTTGTTTGTTACAGTTGCAGTATAGTCGTGTTTCAAAGATCCAAATTCACATTGAATTCGATTTACATTTTTGCCCTTGCCACACAATTTGTATTCTCATCGCCACAATTATACGGCTTGATTCATTATTTCAAATTCGTGCGATAAAACGGATTCTTGCAGGCAAACCCGCTGCTGCATTCATTCGAAACTTTTAACGTGAAAGAATAATGCAATAGACCGCCTTGAATAGAATATTTTGAATGAAGCCACCTAGTATGGTTTGTGTGCTATTTCGGTCATCAGATTGATTTGCATTCTGTGGTGTTGTGTGCCAAAGAATTCATTCACTGCTTATAATATTTTCCTTTCATCCTTTTCTCTTAGTTTTTGTTGCCGAAAGGCCAACTTACTGCGTCAGTAATATTGATTCTTTGAGAAACAATCATGAACCAGAAAATAGCAAACCCCTCTGGAAAAGGAGCAGCACTCGAAACATTTTGTTTTGAGGTTGCGAATACCAGAACACACACCGAAGCATTTGTGTGTACAACAGTTACAGTGTACAAGCCAAAATCCCACCGCACCGCACCTTTGGTTGCTGCACTGCAATGCACTTTCCTCAAGAGGTGCGGAAAGGATATTTCAACAGTTTGCCTTTAGGTGTCCTTCCTTATTCAGCATCAAGCTCTACTCTACCACTTGGTCGGTGGTTCTTAGCCTTCAGGCTCTGGAATGAAACAAAAACACCAAAATTATTATGAGGATCGTCGCTCGTCCTTCTTGTTTCCCACAGAAAATTGCAGCACATGAGAATTGGGTTTAGGTGGGGGGATGCAGGACGTACTTGACCCGAAAATGAATGAGATATAGTGTTGTTGGTGGCTGAAATGTGTTTGTGCCTTTATTTTTTTTTTGAAATTGTGCAATCTATGCCAACAGCAAGTGATATGGTAACGCAGAAGGATAAAAGATAATGGCAGCAGTGCGAGTAAGCGCGTGTGAAAATAGGACGTGTCGGATGATATTATGGAGTTCCTTTATCGAATTCATGTCATTAAAGGAATGCCACACGAGCTGGTCCTTACTATACTTTAATATGTTATTGAGTATATCTTTTTATGTATGGCAAGAGAAGAATTTTTGTGCGTAGACAATATGTGTGATAAGTGCTATTGCCTTGGGATTGGGAGTTTCGCAGAGCAGATGAATGTAAAGACCTTAATCTTCTTTATGCAGAGGCTTTCGAAATCTAATGAAATGAAATAATCTATTCGAGTTAATGAATTCCCTAATTGATTATTTCGGAGGAAAACAATTTCGTACCTAATATTATCTTGAGGCGGAGAAAAAGATGTTAATAAATAAGAATCTTGGAACTGAATCTTACAGAGTTGATAAAACAAACACAATTTAATTTTACCTAGGTAACAGGCCCGTGCCTGTTCTAACCCCCTCCATGGGAATAATAAGCATACTGTACCTTTCCTCAACAGAATTTAAATTTCCAATGAAAAGTGAACTATATTTGCACCATGCTCTTTAATTATGCATGATGATTCTCGTGACTTCTGGATAAATGAAGTTCAACTTTAGCGTCGATGCCTAAAAATGCACTCCGAGCACTCGACATTTGCAACGAAGATGGGTTTCCATTTTTCAAATTTCAATCAAATACTTAACGTTTTGTCAATTTTGCCTGTGAAAAACAGAAAAAAACGAACGGTCTTTTCCAATACATGTTGGTATAGAAACCATACGATGTTTCAATGAATGTGGCCAAAATTTACAGAGAAGCTTTTTAAATTGAAATTTATTCATTCCAAATTAAAACAAGCAAACAAAACGTGAAAACAAAACTATCCAGTTCGTATCATGTTTTTTGCAATTTTTTTTTCGCGGAAAATTTGCAAGTTTTATCTATTTATATTGCTTTTGTTAGTACGCGCAGGTTTTTGCTACCCACACTAAATAATACATACTCAAAAAAAGATGTTACCAGTGGCTTAGCTAGCCTTTCGGGCCCTTAATTAAACTTTTATAAGGGCCCCATTTTTGACACTTTTCATTATTGTTTCAAACTAAATAAATATGCATTTATTGTTTAGAAGATAAGTTTAATTTAATATTAAGTGCTTTACATATTTTGTATTAAATTTTAAAAATAATCACCGATCAAACATGACATATACCTAACAATGACAAAGAAGATCAAAACAAAATAAGTTTGACAATTTTTTTAACAGAACGGAAGCTGATTTACTTTAAATTTGGTTAGTAAGATAGTTTTTTAAGAGGTGCGTGGAAATAACTTCACGGGAACTAACTAATTTCACTCTTTTTTGGTGAAATAAATTCCCACTTAAAGTGAGTAACTAATTTCATCTGAAGATTGTGTGAAGTTAATTCCCATCTACAATTTTTATATTACAGTAGACATAAAGCTAAAAATATAGGGTGACTTTAGTTCCCGGTGTCTCCAACAGTTGATTGGTAATGGGGGGCATGCGGCCCCATTGCAACCCCCTGCTTGGCCCACTATAGGATTTGGGTTGGGTGCTAGTTTGGGTGGGAGTTAGTTTGGGTGGATGCAAGTTTGGGTATGCCACATGTGCGTTTTGTATGAAAAGTGTAACGTCACCCAAAAGAGTGAAATAATTTCCAACACCAAAAAGATAAGTTATTTCCCATATAAAGTGGGAATTTACAACACCAAAAAAGGGAAATTAATTCCCACTATGAGTGAAGTTAGTTCTGTTTTGAAGATAGTTCCTGTGAAGTTAGTTCGCTGCACTGTTTTTAAAGTAATATGTCCGGATGCTTTTTTGTAGGTCACTGGGAACTGTACCAAGGCCGTAGCTAGAGTTGAATTTAAGGTAGCGAATCGGTGATTGACAGTAGAGCGGAAGTAGAAATGTTACTTAAGACAATTGTAAGGAGGGAGTGGTTGCAAAACATTCACTTAATCATTACTATATAGCAGGGGCCCGTGCGTTACTATGTCGGCGGATTAAACATGGAAGTACAGAGGGTGATTAAATAAGATGCAAAAACAAACAAAACAAATGAATAGAGCAAGTAAACTCAAGTCAAGACAAGAAAAATCGTGTAAGAAAAATTTTACCTACAATAATGTAGCACCTAACCAGTATTATAAATATGAAAGTAAATTTTTTTGTTACACATTCACGCCTAAATCGATTTTAAAAATTTTTCACAGAAAAAAAATCACCGCAACATTTGAAAATATTAATTTTGCTAACTTACATTTTAATGTGAATACTAGTTGTTCTTGTATTTTTATATACGTTTTGTATGCAAAGAACTCATAATAAAAAAAAAAAACAATACTATGGGAAGATTCGTGAAAACGTAAATCGTAGTAGAATGAAATGTAGAGAGATGGATTTTTTGTTCTTACTTATACCCTAACACCCTGTATTCGCTTGACGTTGAGTTTCAGGACACCCTGTATATGGCAAGTTATGCATAAGCATTTGTGCAAAAATATAATTAAGATAAAAATCAAACATGACATTACGACTTTTTTACGAAAACGATTCTAACGATTTTGATGAAACTTTTTAATTTTTATGTTTGAAGTTCTTTAAATTTGACTGCATTTCATGTTATTGCCTAAAAATTCACATAACGGAGATTTAGTTTTAAAGGTTTTTTGCACATATGTGGCCATACATTTATAACGCCTGGACCGATCGTATTTGAAATCGTTATGGAATTTAATATAAACATATAATACAAGATAGCATACACACGTTAAATTACCGTCTTATGATAGCTGCCATGCCATACAACATGAAAACACTTTATTTTGTATTTTTAATTTTTATTGTATTTTATTTTTTTGAGAATTTAGGTTTTAAAAAATCAAATTTGTCAAAATCGGTGAACTCATTTAAAATATAGCCAGTGCAATAACAAACGGTTCTATGATAGGTACCTACCGTTAATAACCTGTTTCTTAAAAAAACATCATTATTAAAAAAAATACTCATATAAATTTTTATCGAAATTATTTTTTTTTCAATAGAATTATGGGTTTTTTGAAAAAAAAAAATTGTCAAAAACTACCGCATCTAAATGTCTTTTGTTGGAACTTTTCCTGTGGGATATGTTAAATGTTAACAGACCCCCATAGCACATATACAAAATGCCAAGTTTAGCTATGTTGCCTAGTAAACCTAGGCTTACTTATCCAATCAGAGTAATAAAAGATCAAAACCGTTAATGATTTTAAAAAAAAAAAAAATTATATATAATACCACAACAACTATTCAATATATTCATTACAGATACAAAGGAAATTTAATAACTTATTTTATTTTCTAAAATGCCTATTAAAATCAACAAAACAAGTTTTCACAACAAAAAGTTTGTCTTCGTTAAAATTTTCATCCGCAAATTTATTTGCTTATCAAATTAAGTTCTGGCCTTTTAAAACATATCTAAATAATAATTATTATGTTGATTGCATACCTGAGTTTCAGTATGCACACATTTATTTGAATTTCTCAGGTCAATTGGTAAATTGAAGTTATTGAAAACATTATTTCATTTTTGAAAATAAAAACAAACACACTTGATTGTCAACAATATTTTAGGTCAAATTATGAAGGCAAATATAAGCAAAGGATTCGAAGATTATATATGTATATTGATTCTCATCATATACACACGTCGAAGGTAAAAGGAAAGCAGAACCAAAAGTATATATTTCAATTATTTTGAGTTTGAATTCATTTCATTTTATTTTATTTATTTTGGTAGCCAAATTTTTGTTCGTAGATTTGAACTTGTATGCGCAATTTGATGTTTTTTTTTGTTTCTCTTCAGGATTTCTAAATTGATTTGATTGAAAGGCAACTCGTGCTTTCAAATCATTTATTTTCTTTATTTGACAAGAGACAAGCATTTTAGCTAATTAAGTTGATTTTAGAAGTATAGAATTGTTGATATGAATTCTAAAATTCATGGTTTTGTTAGGTAAAACGGAAACTTTGCACATCCGGATACACACACATCATTGTGTTCGTACAAAAAACTTAGTTGAATACTTATAATTTTCATCGAAAATGTTATAGAAGGAGCACAATCGTGCTTAATCTGAATTTTGTAAAGATTTAAACCAACCAAGGTATGTAGAAAATTTGGTTGGATATATATGTATACCTCCCTACCTGAGTTTAACAAAAAATAAAAACTCAAAATTCTAAGATCCTTTTTAAATAAATCGATTTTTTATTTAATAACTTAAAACAAAAACTTTCTTAAAAAATTAAGGTACTTATACTGAATAGTTTACATTTACTAAAAACAAAAAAAATTACAGGAGTGATTTGTTACCAAGAGTGATGTCTTTCGTCTCAAATTTTTTTTCAGAATCAGATTATTAACGGTAGGTATCTGCCATAGAACCGTTTTTTATTACTCCGACTATCTTTTCAGATGCTTCAACGATTTTAACGAAATTTAATATTCAAAAACTACTGCTAAACTGAAATAAAATTGCAAAAAAAAAAAATTTAAAAAAGTAATTTTTAAAAAAGTTTTTTTATTTTTTTTTTTATATAAATCTAATTTTCTCGAAAAAAAAAATACTATAAACTTTGATGAAATTTCAATTAATTATATTTTTACCGAAAACTATATGTATATCTTTTATATAAACCTTTTTTTATTCCATAAATTTGTTTATAAAAGATATTTTTGAAAGACAAATATTTCAAAATATAAAATACTGAAAATCTTTTGTTTACTTAAAAAGCTAGTCAAATGAATTTTCCAGTCGTAAACACGAAGCTAACTTGTCCCAAGAGCAAGTTTGTGCGACCCAAGTATGGTGCCCTTTATTTTTTAGGGTAATGTTAATTGCCCCAATTGTTGCGTTCCCAAAATCAAAAACACAACTGTCTCTTACTTTTGAGCTATCTCAAATGATTTCAGCTAGGTATTCTTGAAGCTCATATAAGAGCTGAGCTGTGATCTAAGCGCGATGCTCTTTTTCGAGATAGTTGCAACCTTGTATTTGTACTTACCTATTGGAGAAAACTTATTTAGTCCTTAAAAGTGAAAAAAATATAAAGAAATTTCGAAAATCGTGCCGCTAACTGTCTTTTTTAAGCGGAAAAAACTATAATACAAAATTTAAAATGCCAAAAATTTAATTTTTTCGCAGTTAAGTGAAGTAAAATTAAAGTAAATTTTTAAGTTATAATACATTCAATTCCGCCAATTTTCATCCGATAAGATAAGGGGTCAAAATTTGGCCACAAGTTTCTGATCGGTTCACATATACCTACAAATATATACTCCAATATTAGCTATCTGCCAGCTAAAGTCTCCCAAAAATTGGTCCAGCCGTTTTTAAGATTATCCGGAATAAAAGACGGAAAGACAGATAGTATCTAATAAGTGCCTTATATCATTCTTTGATTTTGACATTGCAGGCATACACTACGTTTTTATTTATGTGTATAAATTAACTTGGCCTTTTTTTACTAATCAACTAATAATTTTGATCTACTTATAAAAAAAACTCGTTCAAACTACCAATAAAACATTAAATGTTTAATACTTTTTTAATTAATTTAGTTTTAAGTGTTCTTCCAGTGATTTCGAAACCATTTAACTTTAAAACCAAAATCACAAAATACCTTCGACCAAAATGCGTTGTAATAGGTGCCTTAACCGAAACAATAACACATCGTGAGTAATTTATTTAACTATACATACCATCATAATATAAAATGCAATTATTACACTTTGTTTTTGATGTGCTCATGTGTAATAATTTATTTAGTGTGTGTATTATTTAACCAAACACACTTAAACATTTATAGGTATGCGGACTTTCGCATCAAAAAACTTTCTCACTCTTGAATAAAAATAACCGTCTGGTTTAATGAATTCCACTCAAACGGATCATTAACCCAAACTCTCTCAATTAAGTCAAAAAGTTGGTCTCCATTCATCGACCCATACCAACTGTCATAAATACAGTTCATCGCTTTTTTGTCATTTACCGTTTTTAGGTTCAATACTTTATATCTACACTTCTAAGAAATATATACATACATAAATATATACAACGATAGAAACCAATTTTCTAGATGCTTTTATGGGAAGGCGCACAATGTTTTATGACCAAAGGTCCTTTATAGCCCCATACAAATCTACTGACTGACTGACAAAAAATCAACTACTTTATACAATACACACGTGTTAAATAATGCGTATAGGTTTATAAAACAAAACACACACACAAAAAGTCCTGTAACAACTGGAAAACATGAATACATAAAAATAAACTAGTATAATTTCCAGATCATTGGTTCCCTGGGATTGGTTATAGTGTTACGTTTACATTCACATTTCATAAAAAAGAGATTCATTTGCTGCCATACGATGCCAGCCAAAGTTAGAAAGCTGTAAGAGGGTGGTGAGATGAAGAAGGTAAAGTTCTAAGCAGTGGAAAATCAAATTCGGCATACGTATAGAGGTAAAATTTATTATAATGCGGCTCATTGGTCTCTGGTATCCATTAGATACTGATAAGGAAAAGCAAGGCCGTCACACATCTAAAAGGCCTTCTTCACGAACAGAAACACCCAACCAAATCCACAGGGTTTCACTTTTTGGAATGAAATACATAAATTTAACCAATATAGGTACCAGTTTACATTTGATCCGATTTGTCTTGCTTAATACTTACTTGGAGGCTTCTGTTAACAGTGAACCTTTCATTGTGGTATCTCTAAGTGCAGGCACAAAAACTAAGGTGAATTTCTACATTCCATTTTGTTGCTTGATTTTTTGTTGCTTGATGTGCCGAGATTCAGCTAATTCAAAGTTCCAGGAAGTGAGTGAGATGAGTCGCATTTCATTGAAAAGCGATTCAGCTAACAAATGCGAGTGTTCCAGTAAGTGAAATGCAACGTCAGATTACTCGGCTTACATTTCGGCCGTGAGTTGGTGTACATGTAGGTAAATTTATCAGTTTGGATAAGTAAGTGTAATTTTCTCAACAAATTGTTTACAGAAATTTCACTCCCCGGGAGTCGGTTGGGTCCGCAGTGGATCCGCATTGGCATAAAATTATTATTATTGAATCCGATGAATGAACTGCATTATCGATCCGCGAACTACTTTTCCATTTCGTATATGTCAAAAGTTGACATTGGGCGCGATCAAGTGCACACGAGAAAAGCTATCAAAGATACTTTAGTATCGTAAAATATCTAATACCGCAAGTTAAACCTTTCTTAATGATTTAAACGACCAATCTTAATCCGTCAGTGTTTCAGCAATAACTGGACCAATTTTCAATGTTCATTTGCTGTTGGATAGAGAAAATGTCAAACTAGGTCGTGGGGACTATATTTCTGGGCATAAGTCCACGGTTTAACTAAAAAATTACGCCAAAGTTGGACTTCCTAAAAAAAACTCAGATGACGTTTTTGAAAACGGCCATTATTGTCAATAATTTATTAGAAATACTGCAAAACAAACTTTATGCGTTTCAAAGAACCAAACATTTTTATTTCTGTTTTAAAAAAAATCAGATTATTGTTAACTATCTGCTTTTTCTTGATTTTTTTTTTGCATATGAATCATTTTCATCCTCACCAATTTTACTGCGGATTTGCTTTTCCAACATTTGTATGGAGTGCGAATGTGGTGCGGATGCCTTTCGTTTTCAGTAATACCAATTTCACGGACAACGTTACTGACATTTATTCCCGCGTATGGCTTGCTAATAGCAAATCTACCAAAAGTGAGTAAGATTCCCTCCGCAACTCATTCGTCGGATACCCTAATAGGGCTGATTATGTATTAGTAATGAAATTACAAAAACAAGAATTGACTCTCTTTTATAATACTTTACGGTAACGTGCCGTGTCGCAAAATGGTAGAAAATTGTTGTAAATTTTTTTTATTTATTAAATTTTAACTCGTGCATATTGATATACGTAATTTAATATGTATATGCATAATAATGAAACTTATTTTCAATCAAATATTTTGTCATATAAAAAGTGAGGTTATGAATATTCTTGATATTCTTTGTATGAGGGCGTATTTGGTGCTCGAAACTTTATTTGAATTTTCTTATCTCACCAAAATAGCTAAATCGCTTTTGGCAATGAAGTGAGATGAAAAAGTGAGTGAGGCGAGTCATTATAATTCTGTAATAAAAGACGATCATTCATTTTAGTCCATATATACATTAAAAGACGAACTATTTTCAGGGAAAACTGAAACGTTTTTATAGTTTTTTAAGACAAACTTGACGTTTGACGTAAAACGATGACGCGTTGGATTTGACAAATTACTTTTTACTGTCAGATAAAACAGCGATGGCATTTGAATTTGTCACCCCTACAGTCAGGGCTGTCAAATTATTGAATTCATTGTTTGCGCCAAACCTATACCAGACAATTCCCAATGCCTCCAAATAGTTCGCCAACAAACGTCAAATGCTTCACTTTGACTGATTGGGAATGGGACAAAATATAGAAACGTCAACTTACGTCGGATGAGTACGTCCAATGTGAACATCGTCTAAAGGTGACAGATTCAAATAGACATTTGTGAAAGTTATTTGTCAAATAAAAAATTAATTCAATAGCTTGACACCTTTCACCTTAAAGGTGACAGATTCAAATGTCATCGCTGTTTTTACGTGAAAGTTCAAAGTGAAATTATCTGGTATAGGTTTGGCGCAAAAAATGAATGCAATAATTTGACAGCTTTGACTATAGGGGTGAAGGATTCAAATGCCATCGCTGTTGTATCTGACAGTAAAAAGTAATTTGTCAAATCATTTTACGTCAAACGTCAAATTCATGTTTTGGCGCTGCAGTAATCAGGTTTGTAATAAAGAGCAAGGATAACTTAGTTCTTATTTTGACTACTTGTTGCGCATTTCAACTTTATCATATACGTGTAGCGCAGCAGTAGTCAAGTTTGTACTTATCCAACATGATCGCTTAAAAACAGAAAATATTAAGAATTTATGACCGAATTTCGCATCTCCTTAATTCGATACTTATGGTGACTACGTAGTAGTGCTTTTTCACTTCATCATATAAGTGTAGCGCAGTAGTAGTCAAGTTTGTACTAAAGACCAACGATAACGTATTACTAATTTTGACTACTCGCTGCGCATATCAACTTTACCAATAGTCAATAAGTTTAACAATGGTAGGTATGACAGTTGGGCGAAATGCCCGTGAAATATTTTGTGAGCTCTCTTTAATATTCACTGATGACAGTTGTTAGAAAAAATTGGAAACGTGAAACGTCGAAATGGTAAGAAAGATTACTTTAATTGTTCGCCGGGCAAAAGTTTTTTCAAAAATTAACCCAGTTTTAAAGTATTTTGTATTTTGTTATTTTTAATATCCTTAAACCTGACGAACAGTTAAAAGTAATTCTTACAATAAATTTTAGAAAAGAATAGTTTGTAGTTATATTTGTTTTACCACAGTAACAATATAACAAATAAACTAACAAAACTACTCTTTTATATAGTAGTAGGATTGTCCATTTTTTTATACGTATACAAATTTAAATTTATGTTTTCAATCTGGTGAAATACATTTTTGAAAAATATTCAATACCAAGATTCCTTTTTGGTCTAATTCAGTGGCCTGGTGATGCTTACCATATTTCCAACTGAATACATTAATATCCTGGACAAAATTACATTATGTACAATAACAATAATAATAATGACAGCAAGTAGAGCATAACCAGCTTTTGGTGTATAAACAGTTGTGTAATGTATAATATGTCATGTGGGGAAATGGAATAGTCCCCTTCTTCAATTTTGTACACACGATTAGAATAGAAGCGGTGGTGTATGATGTTGAAGATAGATGGACCTATATGATAGAAAACCCTGATAATTGAAGATGAGGTACTATGCTCCAGTATTGCTTTGTTTGCTTATACTTACATTTTAATAGATACATATATAAATGTCCATTATGAATTACATTTGTCTATTATCTACATCTACATAATATATGTATTGTTTGGTTATGTTGGTCACTTATGTACATTTTTTTATAAACTGCTTGTCCTTCTGCTGACGTCAACAACAATGCTAGGTGACGTTGTTGGATATAAAAAGAACGGAATAATGATGCGGAATGATTTATTGGAATTCATTCCCGAACAATGCATAATGAATATTTCAATAGATTCTGCTTTAATATAAGAGATGCAAAATGATGCCCGTAAGGGAGATTTTTATGTTGTTCTTTTTTACATTATTTTCTTTTTTTTTTTATTATTATACTTTTTTTTACGTAAATCATCGATAATTATGTGCAAGGTTTTTTTTATTGTTTGCTCTCTTTCTCTGTATTACTCATTTGCAAATGGATATGATGGCATATCCGGTATGATTACTCATCACAAGTTTTTTTTTTTTTTTAAGTAGGTATAGAATAATAATAATTAAAAAAATATATAAATCAGCATGGCCTGAAGTATCTTTTATGATGGCGGAAATTATGTGAATGCCGAGTAGTGCAATCAGTCATTTATTTTTTCTGTGTGCGTGTATGAATAATTTATTTTTGGGAAATTTATTGGAATATTTTTCATAACGGATATACCACGGCTGGTTGACAAAACAAAAATGTAGACTTTATTATTTTGACAGTTACAACATTTAAATATTTATTCCCTTCTACAGGGTGATTGGTTTAAGGTGCACCAAAAAGCTTGAGCGTGTAGGTGGAGTTAAGACAAGAAAAAAATCGTATCGGAGGGGGGGGGTCTATTTCCCCCCGTTTAGGCGGGAGGGGCAATTTTCTAAAACATTGACTTAAATCAGAAAAACAAAATATTTAAAAACAACGGTGAATGATACAAAGCCTTTTTATATTTTTTTGGAAAGTCAGAAAACTACTCTTTTATTTAATTTTTAAATTAAGTTATTTAAATAAACAGTTTTAAAAAAATTAATTTTCAAACTCAAAATTTTGAAAAAAAAAACTAAAAAAAAATTATGTAATTTTTATTATTTTTATTTTCAAAATTCAATGCTCTTATTAATTTTTAGTCAAAAACAGAAAACCGGATGCCAAAATGTATCTTAGTTTTTGAGAAATTAAAAAAAATTAAAAGTAAAACTAGTAAGTAAAGTAAAAAGTTTATTCGTTTTTTTTTTTATTATTTGATTAAAATCGGATGGTATGTAATAAAAAATAAAAAGGGATAATTCTCTAATTAATAATTGACCTGAGCAGGTCAAATTTGGGAAAACCAAAAAAAAAAGTGTTTTTCTGGGAAAAAAAACTTCTAATTTTTCTTAATTTCTCCAAAACTAAGATACATTTTGGCATCTGGTTTTTTGTTATTATTTGAAAATTAATAAGAGCATTGAATTTTGAAAAAAAAAAAAAATAATAGTTAATTACATAAAATTTTGAAAAAAATTAGTTTAAACATTTTTTTTTTATTTTTTTTTCAAAATTTTGAGTTTGAAATTTAATTTTTTTAAAACTATTTATTTAAATAACTTAATTTAAAAATAAAATAAAAGAGTAGTTTTCTGGCTTTCTAAAAAATATAACAAGGTTTTGAATCATTCACTGTTGTTTTTAAATTTTTTTTTTCTGATTTAAGTCAATTTTTTAGAAAATTGCCCTCCCGCCTAAACGGAGGGAAATAGACACCCCTCCCATACGATTTTTTTCTTGTCTTAACCCCACCTACACGCTCAAGATTTTTGGTGCATCTTATACAAATCACCCTGTATATGGCGGTAATGGTAACCCTATTAATTTTGTTAACATCTTTCAAAATAAATTACATTTTTGTTTTTATATTGTACTATTCGTACTAAAATGTCAGTTTTATTACTTGACCCAATCTTTATTCCGTCAATTTTCATTCAATTTAGTTAACATTATTTGAGTAGGTCTAAATAATATTAAGTGAGAAATGTTAAAGTGTTCATATTAACACATTCGTTATATGAATATTTCTAAGCATTAAAATTCATAAAATAAATGACATTTTCAATCAAAATAATTTGGGTGTCAACAAAACACTTAATTTGGCGCAAATATTTTCGAACTAAAGCCGTTCACGGTATATACGAGGAAATGGAAAAATTCATTATGGTTATTCTACATAACGGTCTCAAAAAACTCGCCAAACAAAAGAAAAGTTTCAGATATATACTTTAGATATGTAATAAAATTTTGTTTAAAGTTTCCCTGTTTAAAATTCGCTATGGGAATGTTCTGCAAATGACACAAGATGGCCTAGTAAAATCAGAGTTAATTACTTCGAAAAAATTCCGATAAAGCTTGATTTTGCTGGAGACCTTTGTTTTGAAAAATATTTAAAAGTACCCATAATTTCGCTCGGATCTATTTTTTTTGAAATGAAAAGAGGTTGAAATTTAGTTTATTGCCAATTTCTCGAAAACTATATGAACTTTTTGCAATATGTGTTAAAGTTAAAATTGTAGCCTAAAAAGTGTTAAATTGTGAAAAATCTGATTTTTTATAATATTGTACTGCTATTGGGCATTTTTTCTGAAATGTTTTTTTAAGCTACAAGAAAACATTTTAGAAATATTTTTGTATTGATGTTTCACGAAAAGTAATTGTTAATTTCAGATTCACGTTCATAACGGTAAGTTACAAAAATAAAAAAAGTCCGTCAGTGATTTTGGTGACACGTAAATTTTTGACTAAATTTTCCAATTGGTCTTTATGCCAAATCTTTTAAGAATTAAGTCTCTTGCTTTGAAGAGGGTCAAACGTAATGTGACTAGATGTTTGTTCTTACGAAAATATCGCCGCTGCTCCTGAATATTGTACGATAATGTTACACGAAATTTGCCGAGTTTTATCGCCCAATATAAATTGAATGTTGTGGTTGATCACGATTCTTTTAGAAATTGCTTACGCGCAGAAATAACAATTACAATACATTGGCATGCTACTACATTTCTTTTGGGTACTCAACAACAAATCTATATCAGAAAGAAATTATGATTAAATGTTTTCTTTCTGTTTAGAAACTTAAATAGCCAATTCACTAAAAAACTAAAAGGTATCCTTTTTTTAAATTAACCTCGATGTGTTTTTGTAAGATTACGTATAGGTATATAAATATACTGCAGTTAGGCTGCGTATATGCTTGCGCTCCATAATGCAATGAACATTGAGAACTTTAATGTTTATTTATTTATATAATAAAGGGTTATCCAATAAGAGGTGTTATTGTGAATAGCCCGCTATATTGGTAGCTGTCACTTTTTAAGCTGTTATTTTTTGACATTTGACAAGTAGAAACTACGCCATTAATAAAAATGGGACGATACACGCTTCAACAACGCATTGAAATTCTCTATAAAAATGGTGAAAATTTGGCAGAGACGGTTCGTAAAACTAAAAAAATTTTGGGTCGTCGTGAAGCACCTTGTCGGACCGCAATACAGAAATTGATGGACAAATTCGAGCTGTTGGGACAAGTTAGTGATGTGAAGAATAAAACCCGTGCACGTCGCTGAAGAACAACTGAGAATATTGCTGTTGTAGCCCAAAGTGTTGAAGAAAACCCAGGTTTGTCCATTCCTCGTCGTTCTTTGGAATTAGGCGTTCCACAAACGTCATTACACCGTATTTTGCATAAAGACTTGGGTCTTAAGGCTTATAAAGTTCAGTCAACACAAGAACTCAAGCCGGCTGATCATCAACAACGTCGTGTCTTTGCTGATTGGGTCCTTGAATATCAAAATAACACCTCTTATTGAAAAACCCTTTACATATTCTTAGTGATTGAAAGCAACAATCATCCTCACTTTCATATACTCACTCAGAGATACTTAAATATTAACTTCTTCATTTACTGATACTTATTTTATTTACTTATACTCTCATCCACATAATTGCATAAATACCATTATCTATCCTTATGTGACCACAGGTAAATCACCTCTAAAAGCAAACATTTTATATGACTCCTAAGTAAAGATTGCTTGGGTTTGGTTTTAACACTCTTCAAGCAGCAACCTGAAATATTGGTTACGATGAAAAACCACAGATACACATTACGCTGATCAAAATGAAAACTATTATACGAGCTGATGAAATTGACACATAAATGTGGTCCTTCGAAATTAGCTTTATGGTAAAGATACATAATTATTGTACAATACTGTGTATAGTGAAAGTATTGTTTAAACAATATACATAATATATACATTTCTATAGTATACATTATAGCAAAAAGACTAACTTCCCTAATTAATGCAACTGAGGGGTTTGTCACTCTATAGCCAGTTTAATGGTTCAATGATTGCAATATTTCAAATGATTTCAGGTGATTTCAAGCAGTATTTAAATTGATTTAAAAATTGTTTGATCGCATTGATTTCAAATGATTGCACATTAATTCAAGTGAATTCATTATGATTTTTTTTTCCTACTATTCCCGGTACGGGTATAACCTACCCTATCGCTATCACCCTGTACCCGCTTGACGTTGAGTTTTGGGACACCCTTCAAGCGTTCACACTAAAAGATATATTATATGAAAATAATTTTGCCATATTATCGTTAATTAATAGGTAGGGTAAACTACCCAATCATTGGCACCTTAAGGATACTCATCATATTTGTTTGGTCATAGTAATTCAATGAAATGAAAGAACTACAGTTTCGTATTTTTTTATTTTTTTTAACTATGTTTACTTTTATAAAAATATAACACATAGCATAATTTATAAATTAAAGAAATAAATAATAGTAATAAACTAAATGTATATCGTTTTACCAGTGATTGGCACATTTTCACCAGTAATTGGCACATTTTCACCAGTAATTGGCACCATGTATAGAACAATGATTGGCACTACGTATTTTTGCTTTTAACACGTGCTTTATCATTGACATAGCGCCAATAATCCCAATTATTGGCACTGTTACCAATTAAGAGTGATTATCAGTGATTATAGCATAGTGCCATTCCATCCAATGATTGGCATGTGCCAAAATAATAAGAAATGTAATTATATCTATTCCAATAGTTAACAAACCATATTAATTATTGTAATTTAAAAGAAATATTATAAGGAATAATTTTTGTTTGTTCTTTGTTTGTTTAATAAAATCAACTCTTACTCAAATGCTAATTATATTTAAAAAACTATTCACACATTTGTTTCGCCACTTTCCTTACGCACTTCACTAAGGTTCACTGAAAAAAAGTCGCGAACTTTTCGTTAAATTAAATTTCAGAATGAATTTCACTATTGCCAATATTTAAAAACGAAGTAACGCAGAAATAAAAGAGTGGCAAAAATTATAAAAGAAAACTTGACAATACTAACAAAACACATTTTTTAAACTCTAGGTGTTAATCATTAGGGGGTGCCAACAACAGGGCCGTTTACCCTACAATAATTTTGTTAAAATGAATGAATGTTTTTGTTAATGCAACAAAATTTGTATCATAGTGACAAAAATTGGTCTACAAAATGATTTTTTCATATTAACACAAGTAATTTTATTAAGAAACAAAAAAAAAAAAAAAAAAAAATTGGTTGGATGTCAGCGAAAAAATTTGTGTTGATTTTTTTTTGTGATAAAGTTGTATATATATTTTAATTGTAATCGCATAACTCAATTTATAAATAATATTTTTTGTTATAATGCAAATTCTATATACCTACTATGTATTGAAAATATTAAATAATAAATAAAAAATAATTTCAACTAAGTAGAAGCGACTTAGCATTAAATTTAGTGGACTTGTTGAATTATTGATTCAAATAAGCTTTTTATGGCCTTTAGTCCATCAAAAAATGGCGTTTCGTGCGGATGCTTACTTTGCACTCATCTGTTGACGACGAGTGAGCACCTTGTCAATACCCAAATTTCCGCTTGTTTCAGTTCAACTTACATAACTTTTTTGACATAAAGCTTATCTGTTGTTTTCACTAAAAGTGTAGCAAATTTAAAAAATTAAGGTTCAGTTTTATTGTACAAACATTTAAAACACAGTTAAGCTATTTTTCCCTTCTAAGCTCGTCTATTTCTGTCTTTGGTTAAAGGTTTAAGTATGTGATAATATAAGCAGTTGCATGACAAGCAGTGAATTAATAACTTGAACCAAGATTGAAGTACGCTTGTACAACTAGCCCTATAGTTCACCAGATTCGACATAAACTTCGAGCTTTTAAGGTATAGCAATCAGTATAAGAAATTTTTAGTTATTTAAGTAATAGAGGTATTTTCGTTTATTATCCTTGGTGGATCTCTTCCAGATTCATCTTGGATTTGTTTCCTTCTAGTGAAATTTTTGTTAAATTAAAAATTTTTCTTTAATTATTTTTTTGTCAAATCAACATTTATTGCTTGATTAACAAATGTTTTTGTTAAATTTACAAACGTTTTTTTTTAGACTAACAATTGTTTTGTTGACACAACAAAATATTCTGCGAATTATTTTCTAAACAAAAAAAAAATGTTTTTAGAAAATAATAATTCTGAATTCATAAATTTTTTTAAAATTAACAAAGACTTTTGTTAATTTATAATATTTTTTTGTTGTATCAACGTATGTTTGTGTCCATTTTAAAAATTAATTTTAAAGAGATCTTTTTTTTGTAATTTCAACAAAATATAACAAAAATTTTTTTTGTTTATTTGACAAAGTATTTCTTTAAAAATATTGTTTTTTGTTTTATTTACAAAAAAGGTATTTTGTTGTACTGACAAAGTAGTACAACAAAACAGAACAAAACCCGTAAAAATAACAAAAAAAAAAACATATTTAATAACAAAAACGTTTCGTTTGTTCACAAAACAAATTCCTTCTGTAAAATTTTGTTGATTCAACAGAAGGTTTTTGTTGGAGTTCTCGTATTAACAGAAGTTTTGTTGATTCAAAATGCATTTTTGTTAATAGTATACCTAGATTTCATTTAAGAAGATAGCTTTATTAAATGTCTTTGATGATTTACTTATACCTATTCATATAAAAAGCAAACAATATTTTGATTAAATGTTTTTGCAAGACAAGCTGAATTATCTTTAAATATAAGAATCATTAGTAAAGTATATCCATTTCCAACATCACACATGATGACATCAAAGACTTTATCATAATATTAACGTTCTTTTATACATTATCTATCAAAGGAAGCTAATAAAATAATTAATCTCGCCACAGGACTTGATGTCCTTTTCACAGGATAATGGAACAACATACAAGAATAATAATGAATAACTTCCATTTAAGCTTTCTATACTTATTATAATACCCATACATAAACGACCACCCATTGATTTTTCTCATTTCTTGTTTGCTTATATATTTTCAGGATTAACACCACACGTTAATAAGGACAGCACCCAAGAATTAAATAGGGAAATAAATCAAAATTTAATTATGCCACCAAATCAAGCAACAGACATTGCATCATCTACTCGTATCGTAGCAAAAAATCATCAACTAACAGTAGAGGCAACAAAGATTCTTTTAAATAATGCCAATGACCGGCTGTACCAACACAGTGGAAGTAACAGCGCAAGCAGCTCTAGAAGCAGCATCAGCGGTAATCACATAATCGACACTAACACAGAGGACACGATAAATAACAGCAACAATGGAGGAACGTCTGTCATTGTCGATGGTAGCGGCGAGGCCATTTTCAAGACCCCAATGTTCTTTGGCACCCAGAATTCAACCATTGTGACAACGCAAATTGGTGCCACAGCACACATTCCATGCACCATTCATCACATTGGCGACGGCGTGGTGAGTACAGTATTATTTAAGTCTCGATAGTTATCATAACCAGGATAGTAATTAAAAACAGAAGGACAATAGCTCGTGTGTGGGTCATATATGTATAAAGTTTGTGGGCATCAAAGTCCTTCTTCCCTATATTTTATCCTTTTTTTTTTTTGTCGTCCAGTCGTATACTTTGGCTCTGATTTCCATATTTTTGCCAACCAACTATGATGAATGGACAATTTTGTTTGAATTGCCACGCCATTCAAAGGAAAAGTATAACTGGTTTTTTGTTGAACGGTTTATGTCCGTTTTTTTTTTCTACTGGGTGAACTTTTATAAATCAACGTTAAAAAAAGAATTGTTGAATTATAATATCCTGTAGATGACAAACTTGTGATTTATGTAGTCAGGTTGAAGGCAGTTTGGGAACTACTTGGATTTTTTTTATTCATTGAACAGAAACCGGAAATGCAAAAACTATACGTAAATCCTTAACGAAAGTATTATTATATCTACTATCATGCTATCATGCACTTCTTTGAATTCCCCGATTGTAGAACTCAATTTGTAAAATTCTCTTTGATGCAGTTTGCACATCATCGTCCCAAGAGCAACCATTCATATTCACAACGTCTATACGGGCGGGTTGCGGTGCTTAATATCTCTACACAATGTCATAATTATTCTACTTCTGAATATCAGTTGGGGGGGAGGTTTGACAACATGACATCTTCTATTCCCATCAGGATATAAGGACAATGGCATAGTCTGTCGCTGTCATTGATTGGAAGGACACTGGCTGTGATATGGGAGCTAATTTTCCGCTATACAGGATTAAAGGTACATAAATATATCTACATAGATGTACATATTCGTATGGGCAAATGATGAATTAGGGAATAACAAATTTCCAGGATGACAAAGTACTTATAATGTTACATATATGAGCTAAAGCTTCTTTAGAAGGAAATGTTGAAATCAAATGGATGCTGTAAAGTTATCAACAGTTGGATTTTGATTAATGTGGTTAATGATATGTTGATTTCAATTGAAGTCAACTGGGATTTGAACAGAATATGTGTATTGTGTACGTACAAAGAGGCCTGCTAAATGTGACATTTGATGGTTTGTTTGGATAATTAACTTGTTACAAAATTCAATAAAGGTATATAGTTACATTGTCTTGGTAAAATGAAAACAGTATACATAATATATCTTTTGAATAGGTGCTAAGCACGGACGTTTCAATTTGTCGGTGATTATGTGTTAGTCCTTTAACTCTTTATTTTTATTATATTAAATCTTCGGTTATTCGCAAGTAATAATCATTCAAAATATACAATACTTATTGGGTTTTTGTTTCTTAGCAAAACCTATTATAACCGAAACAAAAAAAAAAGCTAAAACTCTTACTTTAACTAATGCCAGTATGTATTGAAATTAATTTAATTTTACTTACCAAAACAATTTAATGAAACAGAATAAATAAAAATTCATTAGCGATATATACCAGACTGATGGGGTTTAGTGACTTATCTACTTATAAATGATAAATTTAATGAACACAACGATATCGAATTCAAATGAAAGTTCTGAAATAAATAGAAATAATTCATAAATTCAACTTGTTGTTTTTTTTTTTAATATACAGGGTGAGTCATGAGCAATGCGACAAAATGCTAGGGCGTGTATGTTGCGTTGAGACAAGAAAAAAATCGTATGGGAGGGGGGTCTATTCCCCTCCGTTTAGCCGGGAGGGGCAATTTTCGAAAAAACTGACTTAAAATGGGAAACAAATTATTTAAAATCAACGGCTTCATTCACAATGCTGTGCGATACGTTTTTGAAAAGCCAATAACTTTTTCTTTCATTCTGTGTTTAAATAAATCTATTCTAAGATAAGAAATAGTTTTTGAAATATTAATTTTCAAAGTCAAAATTTTGAAAAAAAAAATTGAAAAAAAAATTTCAAATTCATTTTTTTCAAAATTTTACGTAATTAAGTGCTAATTTTAATTTCAAAATTCAATGCTGTTATTAATTTTAAGTCTAAATAAGAAAACCGGATGCAAAAATTTTATGTCGTTCTCAAGAAATTAAAAAAAAAACCAACACCACCTTTTTCTAAGAAAAACATTTATTTTTATTGTAACGAAGCAATTTATTTATTTATTTAGCATTAATCTTAGTTTTTTTACTTTTTTTTTAATTGGAGTTTTATGAGAACGTAATAAAATTAAATAGTATTGGAATAACCCTGGATTAATATTATTTTCATTGATAACTTCTGAAAACACACTGTGATCGGGCCCCGGTTTTTGAATTCCATTATTAATGGAGAATCATACCTGCAATTCCTACGAGACCTTTTACCCGATTTATTAGACAGCGTTCCATTGGTTATAGCAGATACTTTAATCTACCAACAAGATGGTGCTCCAGCACACTACAGCTTACAGGTGAGAAACTGGCTGGATGATCATTTTAGTGACCGTTGGATCGGAAGAAGGGGCCCCACGGAATGGCCGCCTAGGTCACCAGATTTAACTCCCCTAGATTTCTATGCATGGGGATTTATGAAGAATTATGTTTACGAAGTGGAAATAGTATCATTGGAACAACTGAAGGAACGAATTGAAGTCGCTGGAGTCAAATTGCAGGAAAATTTGCCAAGCATAAACTTATGTGAAGCCATTACAAGGAGATATAATCTATGCCTTCTAAACAATGGAGATCATATCGAGAATTTTTTATAAGTACTTCCAATAAAAAACATAGTAAAAATAAAAGGAATAAAAAAAACTAAAAAAACTAAGTTTAATGCTTCTTAAATTGCTTCGTTACAATAAAAATAAATGTTTTTCTTAGAAAAAGGTGGTTTTGTTTTTTTTTTAATTTCTTGAGAACGACATAAAATTTTTGCATCCGGTTTTCTTATTTAGACTTAAAATTAATAACAGCATTGAATTTTGAAATTAAAATTAGCATTTAACTACGTAAAATTTTGAAAAAAATGAATTTGAAATTTTTTTTTTAATTTTTTTTTTCAAAATTTTGACTTTGAAAATTAATATTTCAAAAACTATTTCTTATCTTAGAATAGATTTATTTAAACACAGAATGAAAGAAAAAGTTATTGGCTTTTCAAAAACGTATCGCACAGCATTGTGAATGAAGCCGTTGATTTTAAATAATTTGTTTCCCATTTTAAGTCAGTTTTTTCGAAAATTGCCCCTCCTGGCTAAACGGAGGGTAATAGACCCCCCCTCCCATACGATTTTTTTCTTGTCTCAACGCAACCTACACGCCCTAGCATTTTGTTGCATTGCTCATGACTCACCCTGTATTATGAACAATAAATATGATACCTAAATCAAATCGGATAAGACAAAAGAAATCGAATTATTTTGACAATACGAAAATCCTTTTGAAGCAAAGAAATTTATATTCAGGATATTAAACTTTTTAAATAGAAACCTTATAATATCAAATAATTTTTGAAAGCTTAGCTCCTATACATGCATTATAAGAGTTATATTTTTTTCCGACAAAGTAATCCCCTTTTATGTTTCATTTTATTTGAAAATTCTAACCTCCATGACTTCCACAATTGTGTATTTTACATGAACATATGCAGTTCCAACTAAATATACTCTTCTGATGATATTGATTTCATTCCATTTTATTTTTATTATCCTTAAATATTTTCTAATAACTCACAAATATAAAAAAAAAAATCGCACAAAACAATTTGAATTTCTTAAAAAATTCAAGATTCAATTTACATCTCTCTAAATGTTTCCATTTTTCTAATAAAAAGCACTTTACATTCATTTAAATATAAATGCTCCAAGCGACATTTATACCAAGCAAAATTTTACAAAGAATATTATAATCTTGAAAACAAAGATGGCCAAGTACACCAAAAAAAACAAAACATGTCCTTTCTCACAAAAAAAAAATAAAGATAAAATAAATGAAAATGATACCGAGAATAAGAAAAACAAAGAACTCTAAAGATAAAATACAATCTAAATACAAAACGAAATGACTTAATAGAAAGTCCTTGAATTGTTGATGAGAGAGGCTATCATCTGGAAAGGGGTTGAAATTTTGTCTGCATGTATACAAACATATATAAAGCCTTAAATATTTTACATAATTTGTTGCCACCCACCAACAAAATTTTAATCTAAGATGTGTGTCATTATTGTTAACATGGGTAAATAGATAAAATTATTCAGAAATGAGAAAGAAAGACACGAAAACAAATTTACCCTTAACACATAGTACATCGAACAAAAAAAAAAAAAAAACAAACAAAGGCTTATAATTAATTTAAATAATAAAAAAAAACATAAAGATAGACAAGGGTACCCTATCCATTCACAATTTGCAAATATAATTTTCTTTTTTTCTTTTAGCTTCTTTGTTAGCGAAAACACAAAGCCACTGAGTCTTTTTCACACCCCCTCACCTATTTTTGAAATGTGTTGGGGTGATTTTCTCAGATAATGAGAGATGTGCGAAGAATAATGTTTTATTTTTAATACACATGTACGTTACGCATGGTTACTAGTTTTCTTAGTTTTTTCTTTAAATTAATTAAATGATTATCGGTAATTATGTTGTGTTTACGTAACCATCATGACGTTTGTTATATGCAGACAAAATAAATTAATGACACTTCTTCCACAAAAAAAAAAAAAAACAATTGATAAACACAAAATACATCATCATTAAAAAAATCAAACATAAATGCTAAACGTAAACATACGAAAATAAAATTTTTTTTTAGAAAATTATACAAAAGTTTATTTTTTTCGAACTGATTAGATATTTTTTAAGCCATAATCGAGTAGCTTTAAGAACGATTAAAATAAGTAAATGCAAGTATTATCAAGTGATGCTCACATTGTTTCTTGAATTTGCTAAGATGAGCATGGGTTAATGACCACAAAAAAAAAAAAAAAAAGATGGAATGGTGGAATTTGGAATTTCGAGAATAAAATAGAATTTAAATATTGTTTCAACACCAATTAACTTAACAACCCATACCTACCAATTTTTTTTTTAAGTCATTTAGTATAAGTTTTGCTTTTAAAATTAAACGCTTTAATAACTTTTTAGTCAAAAACAGAAAATCAGATGCTTAAAAATGTCTTGTATTTTTTAAGAAAAATAAATGAGCATATTGAGTAATTATTATTTCCCTAGTTCCGAACAAAATTCTTCTGCATACATTTGTATTTGATTTTCTTTATGTCTTTTGCCTTTTAACTCAAAACTAATTGCTACAGTAAAATAAAAACAAATCGTAGTAACGACATCCTACTAGCAAAGTTTAAAAATTACACATGATTTCTCTATGTGTATCAACTCAATGGTGATACTCGTTTTTTCATTGAACATCTGAATTTGGTTTATTCCGCGACGCAGTCGATGAAGCACGTGGTGTTCCTTGTTTAGGACTAAAACTGAATTAAGAACATTGAATTTAGAAAACAAAAAAATTATTATTAATAACCTACAAAAATTTAATAAAAAAAATTAGTTTTAACATATTTTTTTTTAATTCTTAGTTCTAACATTAATTTTACAAAAATCATTCCCTAAACAACTTTATTTGAAAATAAAATAAAAGCAGATACTTCTCGCTTTTAAAAAGGTGTAGCATAGAACTACACGTGACTGGATATTAAGAAATAATTTTTTCAGTGCATTTTTTTAAACTTCAATTACAATATTATTATTATTGATTTACTTACTCTATTTTTAGACTCACACTTATTACCTTTTTAAAGAATAAATTTCTTTTTACAAAAAAAAATTAAATTAATATATTAGGGTGATTCTCCACTAAAAGCTCCTATATTTTGTGTTCCGAGTCGAAAACGATTAAAATAATAAAAGGATTTCCGGGTCTTTAGCGTTACCACTTTACCAAACTCAACGTTATGTCCAATTTTAAGTTTTAAATATTTTTAGTGTTTTGGCATAAAAATTAAGCACTTATTAAGCATTATGTTCCCACACATCATTTCCGTAAACGTAGAGTGTCGTCACACCCCCTTTTAACACATAAAAGGTTCTCTTTGTCGTAAGTTGGTACAGGTTCCACTTTCAAAAAATTAATAATAAATACTATTATACAAACAAGAAAATGTAGTCATTTAAAACAACCTATCTGAGAGATTTTAAGCACGTGCATCATTACCGTAAAAATAAAGTTATTCAAATTCGTATTAACGGTCGAAATTTTGTTACTTCCAACGTAAATGAAAAGAATCAATCATGTTTTCTTTGAATTATATTCGAAAGTCCAGGTAAAAAATCAGTTTCGTGTGTAATTTATAAGTAAGTGGTTCTGTTAATTGCATATTTCACTAGTTTTGTCATTTCCCGTCGTGAGTAGAACTTTGCCCATGTAAAATATAAATAGATGATTTTGCATGAATTTATTGAAGTTTCTGTTGCCATATTTAAAAATAAACCATTCCTTAATTTGGGGTGATATAGTAAAAAACCATCGATTTTCCTCATTTCCATATCATCATTTCCGTAACGTGTGACGTTATCATTACCGTAACCTGCAAGTTACGGTAGTGACGATATGGTTACGGAAATGATTTCATACATGTTTTTATAGTTTTTTGTGCAGATTTGTTGACCAATTTTTTTATAGGTTCACCACAAAAACCTTGAAATTGTTTGACATTATGTAAACATGAAAACATTTTTAGGGCAATGGTAGGTCGTAAAAAGGCGTCATTTCGGTAGCAAGAAAATATCCTAAAAACGCCTAAAATAAAGTGTCCAGATCCTTAATTTATCAGTTATTGCATACTTTACAACAACAATGGAATATACATAGTTTTTTTCTTAAAATCAGGTAGGAGACATTTCGAATGTTAAAATGGAACTTTTAACAGAGAATCGTCCACAATAAAATTCATTGTGTAAGTTAGACATAAAATTTTCTAGTTATAACGTTTTTAAGAATAGTTAAAGACTCTATTGTAGCATTATTTTCCTTATAGGTAGTCCAGAATAAAGCTATAAGAGGGTCTATACTGTAGCAATTAATTAATCCTCTTAAATTTAACACCCTTTTGTCTTACTTAATACAAATTTTACATTCAAATTAATACCTATTCTCTTAAATTAGGTCAAATAAATCAATCAATTTGTGTTAAAACTATGTTATCCTTTGTATTGATAATGCAAATTTCTCTCATTCAGAAGACATTATTTTAATCCAAAACAGTTCTACAATATTAATAATTCCAATTAATTCTTGAAAATGATGGTAGATTCAATCTGATATAATGACATCATTCTAAGTTCATGTCGAACTATTTATGTGAGATTAAATGTCACACATAACACTTAATATATAATGAAAAACTTCAAATAATCTTTTCTAATATTAGCTTCCTGTTCAAATAGCCGCAAATTTATAAATGCATTAATTGCTAAGAGTACTCTTTGTATTCTTGTAAGTATACGCATAATAATTCATGTCCGTTATGCTTTCAAATATTTATTTTGGTAATTCATTCTAACTTTGTCATACTGTGATAATCCTCATCGCAATCATCACTATCATTATCTTCCATTTGCTTTGACTAAATTCATATTGTGCGGTAGATATCTTTAAGATTTATCATACAAGAAGAAGAAGAAATACCATCAAATATTATGCGCCGGGCACTGGAGAGCTCTTCAAATGCTATTAAAGAATATAATTATCGTATTTTTTTTTTTAACTCAAACTTAAGATTCCATAAATGAACAAACATTTTACGTTCAAGTAGTAAAGAGATTCATACTTGAATTATTTTATATTAAACAAGTTTTAGTGCTCCGTCCAGGATCACGTCATTATGTTTTTAAAAGGCCTTGTGCTGCCAAGTATTATCCATTGAGTATTTTAGAGGGTGTGTTAAAAATATTATTAGTATGCTTTAGAACGTCTTAATATAAAAATAAGCACCTCTTAATAATAAAAGAAAAACATTGTAGTTCTTAATTCTTATATTACATATAAAAAAGTATATATGGTATATAACTCAAAATATCATATATCAGAACAGAAAAAAGTCAAACCAGAACAGTACAGAAAAATTTCATGCGAAATGACAAGTAAAAAGAAAATATTGAGAAATGTCATATTTAAGTAGGTACGTGATATTTTAAGAATCTTTCCTAATATTATTCGAGAAAAATTAAAATTTATATTTAATACATTTATGTTTATGTAACATAAAATCGATTGAAAAATTACTTGGAAACTATATTCAAGCACATCAACAAAAATATTAAAATTTGAAAATTAATAAATAATAATAGTTTTCTTATCTATACAAATAAACGAAAATGCATTGTCTGTTTTAAATGTCAAAATAACAGTATCTTACTACACGCATAATATATGAAAGCATACACTACATAGCCCTTATAACAAAACACACACTTTTAAAATTTATGTCTGTCTGTCTGTCTGTCTTTTTGTGTGACTGTTTGTCCTGGATAATCTCGAGAACGACTGGACCGATTTTGACGGGACTTTCACTTGCAGATAGATAATGCTCTGGCGCGGAACTTAGGCTATTTCATTTACTCCCTTAATGGAGCTGAGGTTCTTTTTTTTTTGTCTAGAAAAATCGTTTTTATGCCCGGTCAGAAATTATGCTTGACAGATTTTTCCACCTACAGATACTTGATGTTTTAGGTAGTTATTTAGGTTATTTGAATTACCCTCTAAATGGCGCTGCGGCTCCCTTTGTGGCGCTGGGGTCACTTTTTTTTACATTATCTTATATTAGATCCGATCAAAAACTATTAGACCGATTTTAGTAGTAAATTATCACAAAGATGGCGATAGGGTGGCTTTTATGAGCTAAAAAGCTTTTGGCAAAATGTTGGACCAATATAATTATAGTTACTTTTTCGAAATCAATGCTTTCTCCCTTATTTTTTTTTTTCTGCGGCAGCAACGCCCAGGGTAACAAGATGTATAAAAATAAAGTTCTTTTTCATTAATTCTTTTACATCAAAAAATCTGCTATTGGCCTAACTCAAGGTTGCATTGAACAGTTAATATCTCATTGGAACATCATAAACGTTTACTTTTCCGTTCTGCATAGTTTGAAACAGTTATTTAGAACAGGCTCAGCGACATTGAATAACTGTTCAAAACAAAATACGTAAGAAACACAGAATATATACTACAAAACAGATTTTACTGCATACCTACAGCTGATAAATTCTAGAACAAAGTGAGATACATATATAAGATGAGTGTTATCAGAAAGTATTTCCACCATTATTCTGAAGAAGTGTGCTTCTACGTTGACAAAACGACTGCATAAATGTTATTTCATCTGTCTTTTTTAACTGTTTTTATTTCCGAATGGGTAGAATTCTGCGTGTTTCCATAGTGTCTTCGACCGATTAAACTAACGTTCATCTTTCTAGGGTCATGGAAACGATTACAAAATATCATCAATCAAGTCGGCAATAAATCAATCAATTTATTCAATCAATCATTCAATCAATCAATCAGCCTATCTATTCATCTATCAATCTATATATTTATCAATCAAACAATCAATCTATCAATCGGTCAGTAAATGAATCAATCAGTCTGTATATCTGTACATATATTTGTTATTTATCTATCTATATATAGGTATATGGGGTGATCCTAAAAACAATAAAATTACCGATGTCATTCTGAATCAGAACAAATTCTATATGCAAAATTAAAATTGTGCAGATCGCAGTAATTTTTCTTGCCCAAATAATTCTTCAAACGGTGTTACTGTCAGTTCGCTACTGGCATGTCAGAATCCTGTTTTAACACAGAAAAATCATTGCCGTTCTTCTATTTAAGCTCATACACAAATAGTAATAATAATATTGTGAAAAAAAGTCACTAAACCTTGTCGTTCGCATTTCAAATCAGTTCTCTGAAAGATTGAAAACGTCAAAAATATCGATAAAACTCTATAGATCTACAATCTGGGAATATCAAGTATCAAGTCTTGTTAAAACAAAATTGCGTTTACATCTTGCGTCTGTTTGTTATGTCACTTTTGAAAAATACATTTGTGCGAGAGGTCGCGGATTGTCCTTTTAATTTATCAGTCCCCTGGTTAGTATTTACATATAATATTTGTATACATATATATAATATAAAATAGGCTAAGTAGATCCATAATACATTTAATGTTTTTTAATCTTTTAAATTAAACGTTTTGTGTTTTTTGGTTACCAAAATTAAGAAAAACTCAGTCCCTTCTCAATTTTATGAAAAAAGGATTATAAATCTTTCAGAGGTCTGAGATATTTTCAGAAGATGATGCATTTTAACGGGTTTTGCCGAGGGTTTTGATATGCAATCTTTAATCGATGATCCAGCTTAATTTCTTAACGGCGATATTGAAGCTATAAAAACCTGCCATTTAAATAAAAAGTCATATTTTAATTTGAATAAGTGATAATTTATTTATTTGTTTTTTTATCAGTCCCCTCGTAACAAAATCTCAGTCTCCTGACCACTGACCACCTTTATTCATAAAATTGCCATAAAATTGTTATTTTTTTTATTTTTTGACTGACCGCTTTTAATAATGTTAAAGGACATTAGCATATAACTAGAACTAATTTGTACGACTTCAGGCTTCCGCCAAAATTATGAACATTTTATTCCACTTTTTGTAGAATTTCCCATATATCTACCTATCTAACTATCTAAAAATTAATGAGTCAAATCATTCAATCAATCAATCAGTTAATCAGTGAATCAATTAATCATTCAATTAAACACTCAGCCAATCAACCAGTTTATTTATCTATCTATCTATCTATATACAGTGCAAGCTCCCATAAGCGGACACTCACGGTTGTCAAATGTTTGTCCTGTTATGGGAACTGTTCGATTAGGAGAGTGGAATAAACACGGTAGATAAGAATGGGTGCCGAATAGGTGTCCGCTTATGGGAATTGTCCTCTTGTCGGAGCTGACCGCAAGTAGAGCTTTTACAGTACCTATATATTTATCAATTTACTAGTCAATCAATCAATCAATCAATCACCCAATCAATCATTCAATCTTTCTATCAATCTATCAATATTTTTATCAATTAATAAATCAATCAATCAATAGAAAAAACTATCTACCTATTAGTCAATCAATCAGTCTGTCTACCTATATATCTATCTATCTATTTGTCTATTTAAATAGACTGCTGAAATTCATCATTGCCTATAGTTTTTTGTATTTCTTGCTTTAAAGATTCAAATACTGTGTACCTACCTTTTAAAGAAAGTGATTCAATCTTTTTTAATTTTATTATTTTGACTTTAGCTGTATCTTTATTACAAAAGACTAAGTTTATTGCATCCAAGTTATGTTGTCATAGCAAAGTTATAATTCCTGATGACAAACAGAAAGGTCAACTCAAGCATTGATACACATACTTATATAGATACTTGGTTCAAAAATCTTTGCTTTAAATTATACTTAGATACATAAACAAAGTACCTACTTCTTCAAAAAGATACTTCAAAAGATGCCAAGAGCTCAAAACAGATTTGCCTCAAGTGCGCATGTTATGTATTCCTTATTAGGTAAGCTGCTGGGGATACCACTTCTTAAAAACCAGGAAGAAAGGCCAGTGTGTTTGAACAGCAAAAAAAAAAACGAACATTCCATATTGTTTCCTCAGAACATTTTTATGCGATTATTTTAAGTGGAAAAAGTATTCTCGTTGACCGATTATCATCATCATCATCATCATCCTTATAGTCATTGTTATCAACATCACATATTGCAGTCACTTGGATAATTACCTCAAGCACCCTCGTTCCTTGCAGCCCTCGCTCTTTGCATGGATAACTGCAAGAGTGCATCTTTAGAGATGCAGGACATGGACATAGATATACTTTCAACTTTATGTTTATGTTTTGTTGTCTTCGCGAGCATGTTTACGCTCTACTTATGGAAAATAATAGGCCAGCGAGCGACTGAACATCCTTTTGTTTATCATGCATGAGTTGTCTGCTGCATGCATCAGGATAAACAATGAAAAACAGTCGGTGAAAGTAAATGTCTTTTGCTGTATGTGTAAACATATATTTTCTCTACATCTATCAATATATTAATGATATTAAATTTAAGCAACAAAAGTTCGCTTGAAGAAAACGCTTCAAACAAAAGACCAAAGCTGTACTATTTCATGGAAGATACAAAGATTATCTTGCACATACAAGCTAACAACATCATCCAAGCGTCATTTTAGATATAGGCAACCTCAAACGGATTCAAGTCTCCGAATTAGATTACATCTTTCGTATAGTCGGGTCCGGGGTTGGTAGTTGGCTTGGCATATCACGAAATGGAATATGGAAGGGCTACCTCGGGAAATGTAAATACGTTTATATGCATATGTATATATGAAAAAAGGACAACGAGTAAGAGCATAGAGCCAAGGCAAGGCAAGCAAGTAAACAGCGTGTATCCTTTCAACACAAAGTTGCTGACTGATCCTTTGCTGATTGTATTATTATTTTGTTGTGCGACTTGTTTGTAATCTGTATACGTTATACGTATATATATATATTCCCATAGCCTGTGCAATGTCATGGCGACATCAGTATAAGCCTTCATGAATTTTAAGGACATGTTTACTGCTGTGTTTGCTTTTCTTTTATCTTATTTTATACTTGGTATACCAAACCTTCTTTAATATTATATTTTGTTTTGCTTTGCTTTTACAGAGAATGCTACTTATATTTTTGTTAACATGAATTTTTTCGCGGTTGTTTATTTTATTTCTTGTACTGGCGCTTTGGTTATTTTATTATACATTGTATACCTACTTTCCTCACGGCTTTATTTACAGTTGAAAGAAAACGCAATATTTGACAGAGGTCCTTTTTTAACAATATTTAATAAAATTGTATAATGGAATATAATTTTTTTTATTTTTTTGTAGCTTATTACTTTGAAGTTGGGGACAGCATAATATTCAACAATAAATGGGATGTTCTCAGAAACATTACTGATATGTATTTTAATATTTTGTTTATACAAAATTTTATTTTAATTTTACGTCGGCACAGACAAAATATTAAAGATGCGACTCGGCTGAAAAAATTAGCTCTTTAGACATTATGACATATTGGAAATAGGCTTAAGATTAAACAAAATGCAAGAACATTCACCAAAAGAATTACAAATATAATAACTAAATGTTTTCCCAACGAAATAATTTTTAGGTTTCGGCTTAGGTAAGCTATTCCTATGAAAAAAAACAGTCATCATACAAAAAAATTATATAAACATTTTTTTTGTTGTAAATTCAATATTCATTCAAAATGTATACATATATACCGTGTACTTTCTACTTACGAACATCTCGCATAACTACGGCTCGTATCTGTACTGTTTTTTGCTCTCAAAAACTGTGTTTTTTTTTTTTTTTTCAAAAATACTGCTTTTATTTTGAGATATACAGATACAGAACTTCAAAACAGCAGTTTTTTGAGCTTGTAAGCAAACGTGAATGACAGTGGGATATTTCCATCTTTGCTCCTCAATGAAAAATTTCTTGGTGAAATTTATACCACACTTTTACATATGAGATGAAGTTCTCTGATTTCACTCATTAAAAGTAATGCAAACAGTCAGCGGTTCCTCATTGGCATTTAAAACTCAAAGGAATTCAACAATGAACGCAATAAATTTTTCTTGCACTTTGTCAGCGGTATTTGGAATTCATTTTCTAGTCCTGACTCACAAAACAACCCTTTCCTTACGTTGGCAAAACAGTGCTGATATCGCTTATGAAAAGCAATGTACATTGACTTCAGACAAGACTCGATTAGAAGTGGAAACATTGGAGGCGAATTCTAATCGTCAAATGCAATATTTAAAATTCTTGCATTGATTTCTATCAATACCTCAAATAAAGCCGGAATTGCTTCGTCAAATTGCTTTAAAGGACAAGTACCAAGCAAAAACCACAGGAGATATTGAAATGGAAAGTGAAGACGATTCTGATGATGGAAATAAATAGCTTGGTGATGGTTAATTTGCCTTTTTTCATGTTTTAAGGAAATAAAATAAATAAAAATTAAAAAAAAATGTACTGCGAAAAATTCTGTTTTTTTTTATCGACTTACTGCTATTTTCAATTTTTGAGGAAAAAGCACTGTTTTTCGTATATGCGTTACGCATAACCGATCAAATTTTATTGAACGAACACAAATACCTGATTTTACTTAATTATTTCTATTATAAGCGGAATCTCATATAACCGGACGCGGACACCAATTTTCATAACCGCCTTCAACATTACTCTCTCTTATATATAGGACCACTTGCACGAAACTTTTTTGACATTTTAGTAACCACTGATTTATCCATGCAGAGGCACTAGCCATCGATAAAAATATAAAGTCGTTGCAATTCTTAAATATTTATTCACTCATTTTTCTCTGGATAACTTTTAACATCTGTCAAATAGAATTTGACAAGAAGTTGCCATCGGTGAGGTTCGTATTAGTGTGTGTAGCAAATGTTGTTGTTGTTTTGTGGAGGTTTTCTGTTTCGTTCCTGTTTTTATTTTTTTATCTTTGGTTAGCTGTGTTTTCATTCGTGCAACGTAAAATCGAAAAATAAACAATTATCTATTTAATCCTGGATAGCTAACTGCGATTTTATAAATTTATCCTTTGTTTTCGTGCAAGTGGCCCTTAAGCGGACAAAAAATAACTGGATAACGCTTTTAACATTGTGTCTACAATCTACTGTATACAGCACCTGCATAACATACTTTGCAATTGTTTTATGTTTTCTTTGCGTTTTGCGAAAAAGCAAACAATAATGTAAATTGTTTGCCTGTGCGAAGTTACAAAAAAGAAAACTAAAAAAAAACAGAAGAATACACAGCAGCCGGCCGTGCGTCGTCGGTCGAGTCGACTATCAGTTTATAAATCTTTTTGCGTTTTTCGTTGCGTGTGTTGTATTCTGACATTCTGAGTGACTCAGACAAAATTCTAATTAGTATTTTTTAGTTATTGATTAAATAACGTCGGGATGGGAAAAGTTAGGCATTCTTTAACATTAAAAAAATGAGTTCGTTTCTAATCAGGAAAATTTACGATTGGTAAGACAGAAGCCACGCTATACGTCTTTTATGTTTAATTCTTCAAAATGGTCTCTCAAGCACACAAATTTCATGTCACCATCAGTGTCCGCTTAAGAGAGAGTTCACTTTAGTTTGATTTCAGGGGTTGTAAAACGAATATTATAGTGTTTTAGCAGTTTTTTTTAGGAGCCGTTGCATATAAGATGCAGGGGAGGGGTTGGGGGGCTGTGGGTGTGAAGCGGGAGTGAGAAACTGTCAACGGCAGTGTGCGCGTGCGCTTTGCAAAGGAATAACGTATTTTATGTGTCGTGAGGCCTAAAATGTCTTCCAAAAAGTGCAAAAATCCCGTGGACTCTTTTTGTTATATTTGCGGTGAATTCATTAAAGCGAGAGCCAAAAAAATTTGTTTGTCGTCAAATACGAGACTTTGTGAAGCCTATGAAGCTTATTTTAATTTACCCGTAGAGCCGATTCACTTCACTACCAGCAGCACTCATGGACACAACGGAGCGAGTTTCAAATAGGACAACATAACGTCAAAAATGAACCAATTGTGAAGCCCGATCATATTTTAATGCATATTGCACATTAAATTAGGTCTGATGAAGCAGTTCGTAAAGGCTCTGCGTCAAGACTCTGAGGCCTTTCAATATTTAAAATCATTTTTCCCGAAATTGTCAGAGGCTAAAATTAAAGCTGGTATTTTCATCGGTCCACAAATAAAGAAAATAATGGCCAGTGAACAATTCCTACAGCTCCTCAGTTCCCACGAAAAACAAGCGTGGCTCAGCCTTAAAGCAGTGATTCATGGCTTTCTTGGCAACAGAAAGGCAGAGAATTACACGGAGCTTATTACTGATATGCTTCACAACTTCAAAATTATGGGTTGCAGAATGTCTTTGAAAGTCCACATGCTACATGCTCATTTGGATAAATTTAAAGACAACTTAGGTGCATATTCAGAAGAGCAAGGGGAACGTTTCCACCAAGATGTAATGAACTTTGAAAAGCGTTATCAAGGACAATATAATGAAAACATGATGGGTGACTACATTTGGGGGCTCATACGAGAAAGTTCCAACTTACACAGAAGAAATACCAAATCTGTTAATTTTTAAAGCCTTTTTTGTATTCATTTTTGTATTTGTGGGTTTATTTATGCCGTCTTATATAATTAAAGTCAATAAAAATATGTGAATTCAAAACTGTTTTCCTTTTACATATAATTGAAATTAAAAAATAGAGCTTTTTCATAAAAATTAAAATTTCGTTTTAGTAACTACAAAAGCAAACTTTATTAGATAAAAATATTTTTTCTTTAATTAGTTAGGCATAAGTAATGAAAATCAGAGGTACAGAACTCAGACTCAAAATTCGTGTTGATTCGTGTAATTTGTGACAAATTCGACCCTTTTAATTTGCGATTAAAGGGGATAAGGCAAGTCTTGTATTCGTGCAAAAAAAATAGAGTTAACAATCAAACATGACTTAATGATGATAACGAAGTCGACAAAAGTGGGTCTGGAAATTCTGTCTGTGTGTCAATCTGTCAGTCTGTCTGTCTATCATTCGAGCTTGCAGCCTAATCGGTTGGGCCCATATCCTTTAAACTTGGTAAATAGGGTTAACGTCAGGAGGATTTTTTCGATTTTTTATTCTAGGTCTAAAACTAACGGTTATAACTTGAAAATCAAAAATATTCAGTTTTCCAGTCGCTTAAGGATCTTCTGAGTGGGTAGCATGCTAGCTATAAGCGTCTTAGTGATAGTTCTACTGCTGCTTGAAGCTTTGAAGTTTTCTGTCTTCTTGTTGATCTTGGCTTTGCTGGTATATCCAGTTTATTTTAGTGTTTGAATCTGTTTTATAACCCACCGAGCAAAGTTCACAGTGATATAAAAACTATTCATATTCAAATATTAAGTCAGTTTTAACATTAATCGAATCACAACCAATTTTTTTGTATGTACAGACTGTAGGGCCTGTGTAATTTAATTAATTTTTATTTATTTAAATATGCAATTCGATTATTTAAATTGATTCAGACTTTGAAAACTTAAACCTTATCCATCGGATTTGGTTTCATTTGCTAAATATCATTATTTTAGATCTAACTTCTAGGTAGGTATATCTAATATGATTTTACCATCATGATTTTCATATCGTTCTACTATATATATATATTTTTGTATGTCGTATATGTGTATTTTAGATTCAGATTCGCACCAATATTAAACAAAAAATATATTCAAAATTATAAATTCACAAACAAAGCTATTAATTTTTGGCAGCTATATAAGCATCTAATTTCGTTTCATACGCAATCATGGTTGTGGATACCGTTCTGCCAAAGCTATAGATGGCCTAAATGTCACGGTGACCCACAGAACAAAGCTCTTTATCCTATATAACGTGTGACGATATGTGTATTATATGTATATGCACTTAAAAATCGAAACCAAAAATCACCCACAATGTTTGGTTTGTGGAATTTCAAATGAACGATTTCAAATAGGATATACAATTTTATAAAAGCCATGGTGTTTCCGTTTAACTGACTCTTTCAAAGAGCAATAAATTGAATTTTCATTAAACATTTTAAATAACGATTATCAGGTGAATGCAGATTCATGATGCACTCATCGTTTTGAGTTTTTCTGTTCATTGAATGTGCAAAAAATAAGTAGTAACAAACCTACACGACAAGGTAGAACAAAAAGTTTAAACATGTGAATTTGTTGTTGGTAACCTTTTGAATGTTCTTTATACGAATTATTTTATGTAACCACGCTTCACATTTGTTAATCGATATTTTAATTTGGTAGAGATGCAAAATGTCGAAATATCAATTTAATTAATAATTGAATTTAAGAACCTAGGTATGTTAAAGAAGTACATAGTATCTCGAACTAAAGAACAGTTTTTTCTTATTTTTCTTTTTGACGATGGTAATGATTTCGACTGGAACCACAACTTGTAGGGTTTGCCGCAAATATGACTTCCCGAAACCATTGGCCGGGCAAGTCTTCTGGTTATAGCGAGGGGTTTGTCACGAATCAGTTTAATGGTTCAATAATTGCATTATTGCAAATGACTTCAGATAATTCCACGTGATTTCAATCAGTTTTTAAATTGAATTAAATATTTTGTGATGTCATTAAATTTCTAATAAATTAATTTATTTGAAATGATTGCATATTATTTTGAGTGATTTCGCAATATTTATCTAATTTTATTTATACCAGACACCAAAAAAAAAGTTCGGTATTATGATAGACCGTATTAAAATGAACGTTTTTTAATACTACACCGAGGTTCTAAGTCAATTGTCATTCTCAAAGTAATCTCACTTTACCACTTATCCATAACTTAACAAGATGATTAACGCAAATTAAAAATAAAACGCTGGAGCAATTAGGTTTAGACCAAATAAGAAAAAAAACTGAAAACGAATATAATAAATAACGGTAACATTATAACAAAGATCTGCTCTGTATAATACGCGATTATGAAAAGCCAGATTCGTTCATTTAATATTTAAATTTAGTTGTTTTAGTGAATAGTCTTTGAAAAATTAATTTTCAAACTCAACATTTTGAAAAATTGTTCCAACTATTTTTTCTTTTTTTCCAAAATTTTACGCAACTAAGTACTATTTTTGTTTTCAAAATTCAATGATCTAATAAATTTTTAGTCAAAAACAGAAAACCGAATGCTCAAATGTCTTGTACCTTTATGAGAAAATTAAAAATATCAAAAACCACCTCTTCAAAGAAAAACAAATATAGTTCTTTTTAGAAGAGGTGGTTTCTGTTATTTTTGATTTATCAAAGAGTACTAAGACACTTGAGCTAGCATCTGGTTTATTTTTTTCTTTTTTTGATTATTATTTAAATAAATCATTGAATATTGAAAACAAAAGTAGCAAGTACCTACTTAATTACGTATATTTTTAAATAAATAGTTTTTAAATTTATTTTCCAAAATTTTTAGTTTGAAAATTTATTTATCAAAATTTATTTACTAAAACAACAATATTTAAATACGAAATAATAAAAAAAAATTAATCTTTTCATAAAGATATTATATACAAGGGTATTGTTTATTTTTTTTTTCTGTCTTAAGTAAATTTTTATAAACGGGAGATAGACCATACCTTTCTATGAAATATTTTTCCTGTTTTGACCAAGTATTCTTGCTCCAGGATTTTTTTTTTCATTTTATGTGAATCACCTAATATTAGTGATGAATTAAGTCGAAAAGTGGGCTTCTTTGAGTGTGATTATATCCTCAGCCAATTGACTTAGAACTTTGGGGTAGTGTTATAAAATGTCCATTTTGATGCGGTCTATCATAAAACCGATTTCTTTTAATGGCCGGCTTAAATAAAACTAACCCAAATTGGAGGATATCCTTTGAAGAGCATATACGCACTGGTAATAAACCGGTCAAAAGACTTTACAACAGAATACCAAGGAACTCTGCCCCAAGGATTATACCGCATTACAGCATAACCTAGTTGTTCTCCACAAAAGAACATTTCGTTTGCTTTTGTCTCCACATTGAAAAAAGCTGATTTTTAAGCAATTTGTTAATTCGTTCAGTGGCCTTCTTTTTACTATTCCACCATTCGAATTCCAACTCAACGCTCTCTAATTTGTTGCTTTGCCTTGAATCCGTATTGCTCAGATCCGATCGTTTCTGTTTGGTCAGTACTAATTCTCGTTGCATAGTGCGATAGTAACTCTTATATAACTTTCGTAGTAGTTGGAAAACTTTAAAACAATAAAAAGAATAAAAATAAAATAAAAAACATTATTTCTGATAAAGTTTTTCGTTACGTATTCGATTATTTTTCTTTTCACTTCAACTTTACATCCGTCAACTAAAAATTAGGAGCCCTGTTGCTTTAAGTTTTGCGAAAACGCTTATACCTACAAAAAATAGTGTAGAATTTTTGGTTTCTTTTCCGAGTCCATTTTACCCAATGTCTAAACATCTTGCGATAACAACTTTTTAAAGCTCTCGTATATTAAAACATTTTAAATTGGTCTGTAAAAAAAATATACATACATATATGTTTATCTATTATACATAACATATTTCAAGTCATAAGTAATTCTTTGTATATCTAAGTGTATTTGTTTTGTGTAACCATCTATACACAGCACATAAACCAACAACCAATCAATTTATAAGTCTTTGATCAAACGATTCCATTATCAAAGACTTTTTTGGGCTTATTGTTGTTTCTTTTTCAATTTAATATGATTGCTTGCGGAAAAACAAAAACAAAAACCAAGAATTCAACCCAAAAAGATACTTAAAGCGGTTCTTTCTAAGTGGCTTCAAAATATTCCTTTCAACTTCCGAAATTCCTAAAAAAAAAAAAATCTCCCTCACCCAACAAGAAGTTATCCGAATCATTCCCCATATTTAAGCAAAAAAAAAAAAAATAAGGTTGTGCTTTTGTTGGTTAATTTAGAATTCTGATGTGCTAAATATTCCTGCAGCCTTTTCCGGACTTAAAATAATAGTAAAATCCACTCACTTCCCAATTGAAAATCATTGCATTACATAGTTATCGTTTTATCTTTTCAAATGTCTGACTGTGTTTTTTGGGCTTCACCCGGGCCACACCCATCCAAATAATCGAAATGGAAAATAAATTATTTTCGATTTGTGAGATTGGAATTGGCTTATAAGCTTAACGACTTTCAAGCTATAAATTGACGTTTTTGCTTAAATGAAAACCCGCACATACCTCGTAGTGGAAAAATCATTGAACAAATAAATGTGCGTTGTCACATTCATTGCCTCTTCTATTTAATATCTATATAGGATGGGACATAATGAATTTATCCGATTGGTGTTATTTACGACTTTTTAACGGTACACTAATGTATTGCGCTACATTGTGGCTTACCTATATTTTATAGGCAACGATCTAGTTAACATAAATAACTATAACCTTCCTACTTATAGATTTATATAGCCCAGTCAAGTGAAACACTGGTTGGTTCGGATGAATTATAATCAAGCACAATGTTTGATAGAGAGATGTCCTTTATAATTATTTGAAAATTAAAATTGTTAAGGATACCCAGATAAAGGTATGTATAACAAAAGCTTTAAAGAAATCTATTTCGATGACCTTGAATGACTTTAATGAAAAAAGAAAGATACCTTCACTAAATATAAATAATAACAAGACATCTAAATAGGGCAAGGATATTATTATTTATCTGTAACCCAAAACATTTAGCTTAAATTACTCTGACCATAACCTAACGATTTATCATGGTTAAGGTAGCTATGTAGGTATAGAGAGATGTTTAACAGTTTAGTGCAAAAGACTGCCTCCTCAACTATGGGCCAACATTGATTTATAGAGAATCCTTCGAATATACAAAAAAAATATATCGAACAAAGTATTCAATGTGTTGGAACGCCTTGATTTAGGAGGTGATTCTGGAACTTTTTTAGACTATTTAATTTACTGTTGCAATTTGGAAGCTATACACCAGATGAGAACTATCGTAAAAAAAAATTAATGGAGTTTTTTTTTTTTACTGATGGACGAAAATGAGATCATAAAACATAAAAGACTTCTTAATTTTTCATCAGGCTAGACAGTAAACAATTTGACCAGACAGGATATTTAATAACAATACATCAGACAAGTTCTTTTTTTTTTTAAGTGAAATATCTTGAGGATTTATTATTGATTAAATAATCATATACCTACGTTTTTGTTCAATGAGCAGATAAAGCAATTTGGGATACTATATCGAATTTTCTATGGGACTTGGCTATAAGGGATGACCTTGATTATTCTTTTTCGTATTTTCTTTATACTTCACTACTTTACACTTTTTATTAACATAATGCCTGTGCGTGTCATGTCATAAAATTTGACAAGCCTTCACCTTTCCATGTTTTTTTTCAATTTTTTATTTATTTTTTTTGAGAATTTGAAGTTCAGAAATTTTTGCTATAGCAGCATTTATAAAAACTGATACTAAACAGAGCATAAAAAAGCAATAATTGCTGTTGATATTAGACTTGGTGGTTTAAGGGGGCGTGACTGGGGGTGGAGCTTTTGAGGGGGGAGCTTTCTGAATGGTGAGGCTTTAGGGGTTGGTGCCTTTTAAGAATGAGCTTTAGGGGTGATGGGGATTTGTGGGTGTGCTATAAAGCTTTTGTGTGGATGGTATAGTGGGAAGTGTTATGGTTAAAGGTTTGGTCTGAGTCGGCAAGTTTCTGTATCGCTGAGCCACGAAGTAGAAGGGTCGCTGAGCGGCCAAGTCGTTGTTTCGCTGAGCCGCCAAAACATATTACTTCGCTTAGCCGCCACTGAGTCGCTAGACCGCTGAAACCGAGTTTAAACCGAGCCACCCTCTTCTTTTTCGGTCTTCGTAACCTCAACCCATTTCACTTCTAAGCACCACCCAGACATAAGCGTCACCCATAGTCCCATAGCACACCCACAAATAGGTCTATCTCTAACTCATCCTCTAAGGCCCTACAGTTCCACCCCTACCCCACGTTCCCTATAGCTTCTTCTCCAAAAGCACAATTTCATAAAATTAAATTCAATGATTTAAAAAAAAAAAATCATGAATTTTCACAAAAGTGCTAAAACTTCTTTTTAAAAAGATTCAAGCCAAATTTAAAGTACCTACGCAGAAATGTTTGTTGCTTAAATATAAGTTTACCAAAAAAATAATTCCAAAATCGTATGAGCGGTTTTTAAGTTTAATATTTTATATAAAATTTATTTGTTTGTAAATTTTAAGTATGGCATTTTAAAGCGCTAAATAGTTTACATTGACTGTACAGAAAATAAATTTTTTGTCAATCCGTTTTCCAAATATTGAATTTACAAAAAAAAATTCAAAAATTTATTAAAATTAAAACTAAACGCATTTGCAAAGTTTTAGTACTAAAATTTGATCTGATCACATAGACCTTTCGGAAAATATTTTTTCAGTTAAAATCAAGTAAGCCGTTCATGAGATAGCTCAAGAAAAAAAATAATTGTTCTATGGGAGGTTCCCTTAATAGACGTGGCAACATTTTTTTTTTTGTAGTTTATCAAAAGAAAATCAGACAAAAATGATCTGCAATTTTTTTTAAGGAAAATCGTTGGATCCGTTTTCGAAAAAATATTAATGAGCTTCGTTACGGTTATATAGCAGGTACCGTCAATTTTAAAGCCCAAAACAAATTTTAATTTCTCCTCTAAGAAGGGGTCCACAAATCCTAAATACCGAATTATAATGAAATCGGTTCAGCCGTTTAGGCTGTAGTTACTGATACAACCAGAATGACAGACAGACAGACAGACAAACAGAATTTCCGGACCCACTTTTTTAATCTTCCCTATCATCGTAATGTCATGTTTTATTGTTATCTCAAAAATTTTTTTTGCACCAATGCATAACTTCTTATAGTACCTATAATCGCAAGTTAAAAATTAACGAACACGGTAGGAACTGGTTTAAGTAAACTATTGCATTATAAAAAATTTTTTTTGTGGTCCAAAAAATAGGTATGTATGTACATCTTAATAAAAGCAGTAACAAAGTAAAATATTCAGTGCGTTCAGTGTCCTTCGTACGAATTATGTTATTTTTGTGCTTAAAGAAGAATTTACTTTTACATTCATTCACAAACTAAATGATAATATAATAAATTATTTATCGTGTAAGTTGAGAATATTGTGCTTATTCTTCTTCGGCTTTTTTGGTCGCAATGTTTTTATAAATGAAACAAAGATTTCATTTCTTTCCCAACGTTTCGACGGTGGTTGCCATCTTCTTCAGGGGATCTTTTATTAACAAAATGGAATGACGATTATAAACATTATACACTTATAGCGGAACATTAGAAACTTACTTGAATTTACAAAAAAGTTACATAAAACAAAGATACAAAAATATTTAAATTTATTTTTTAAAACACTTCAAAATGAAGATTTGTCATGGTTTCCTCCCAGTCACCAGTGAGCAGTAAACAGATGAAACATTTTGTGAGTCTTGTTTGCGGTTCATGTTGTTTTTGTTATTTATGATATGGAGGGTTTCTAGTGTGTACCGCTTTGAAATATGTCGCTCCGTTTCTAATATTTCCGTCCTGTCAAAATCTGGTTTATGTCCGCGTTCTATGCTGTGGTAAGCCAGTGCTGTCTTTCCGCTGCTTTTAAGTTTAATGTCGGATTTGTGGTTTGAAATTCTTTGACGCAGGAATTATTTATAGCGAAATTGAATTTCAGGGAACTTAAAATTTAAAATACAAAGTCATTTCAAGTTTGTATGCTTTTTGTGTTACCGTTTTTGAGAAATAAGATAGAGAGGCACGCGAACGGATATGCAGATTCTTTTATACAATTCACGGTAATTTTATATTTGTATTCCCTGCGAACTCACTATTTATGAAATCCACTCATTTTTAACACACTCACATAAGTGTTTCTATATTTAGGTACCTATTTAACATAAATTGTTAATTTATTTAAAAACATATACTCACACTCAATTCAATATTCTTGTTAAAGAAAATATATAAATATTTCGTTTCATATTTTCACCTTAAAACAAAATATTATTTTTCCATTTAAAAAGAATTATTTACCAAAAAACTCCAAATTTCGCACGGTTAAATGACTTAAAAAGAACAACGAAACGAACCCCAGTGGCACTTCGTTTAAGTAAACCAATCCAATCAATTCCAATGTTAAATCAATAAATTATACGTTTGTAGTTACAACATTGAGATGAATAAATTAAAATGAGAAACAAAAGAAAACATCAAAAGAATAAGAGCAAAGCGAATGAAATATAATTACCATTTAAGTGAAATATTCAATTACGTTCAAAGTAAAGATTAATGGAAACCAACCTGCCAGTAAGTTGACTTTGGGCGATTTGTTGGACTTCTCCATTTTTATTTAACCATATAATTAGCCCATCCAACCATTAATAATCCTTAGCCCGTGGCCTGACCTTGGTTTTCATATAACATTTTGTTGAAAAATAACGACAAAAGTCCTTTTATTTGCGTGTTTGCCATGATAATTTGTGTACACACGGATGGCTGTGTATTTGTATAGGTATATGGTTTTTATACAGATATTCTTTTAAGGAAAAATAAACCAAATTAAATTATTAATTCATCAGTCTGAATTTGAATCCGAATCAGGATCTGAATGGTGAATAGAGGCTTATCCGAAAGATACATATATTTTTAAATTATTTTATATTGAATATCACGTTTTCACCAAGGATATTTTAAATTGAAAAACAAAACACACACTTTCAGATGATATAAGAATGAAGTAACAAATCAATGATGTCTGTTGTTAAAAAAATAATTGATTTTCGTTTTTCTTCCTTTTGTTATTGAAATTTAATTTCGTTTTTGAAGTCGGAAAGAATGTGGATATTTTTTAAAAACCAAAAAAAAAAAATGTATATAGGTAAATGTTAAGAAATCCCATAAATTAAAGTACGTAATGTTTATTGTAACAACAATTTATGCATTTAAATACTAATATTAGAATGAAAATAACAAAGATGGCATTTTGAAAGTATTTTATTGTAAAGCTACCCAAGGAGCAATTCAGAGCTACATAACATTTACTGAACGTTAACATCGTAGCTGTAATGTTTCAGGCGTATATGAAATGTTTACTCACTGTACCCAAAATGTAAACGGTTTTGGGGAATGAAATGTCGTGTTGACAGTATATGAACAAATTCTATTTGATGTACCTGATTTGTACATTTACAAATGTAAACGTTCAAAAACTCTTCTAAACACATACAAGACAAACTACTTTTTAGTAACAAATCGTTTACAGATACTATTCCTGGACTAGGTATATAAACGTTTACAAATGTAAACGTTCAAAAACATTTCGAAATAAATAACATAAAAACAAACTTAGGTACAAATCGTTTACAGAAAAATATTAAACTGTATAGGTAAATACGTAATGCCATTTGAGATCATATTACTTTATGTATACAAACCAAAACTTAAACAATTTCCATCTTGTTCTTGACATTATTATTATAATATGGGAGGTATACAAATATTCAATAATTATATTTTTCGTGCAAGTAAAGGCAAAATATCGAACGCGAGAAATATTTTCTACCAGTTCTGTAAAACAGGTCGATAAAAATAAGGGGCCTGTAAAAACTTTCTTATTTTAGAAATGATTTCTAATAAAAATATTTGAGACAATTTTTTTTTCCCACAAAAACCATATTTTTCAATATTTTGTCATATAAAATTCAAAGTCTTGTTTCAATCAAAACCTAAACATGCTTTGTTTTTTCTAAATATCAACAAAAATAGATTTTCAATGTTTTGGGTTTTCTAATTTGATAAAAAATGGAAACATTATAATGGCCGACCAATGCTATACGTGTTACATTATCTGTAAATGAAATGTTTTACAGTATGCTTACGTTTGAAGATGTGATGTGACTATTCACTGTAAACGTTTTGTAAGAGTAAAGTTTTGATAATGGCTTTACAAAACTGCTACAAATGTTAACGTATCGTGATATTGATTTAACATTAACGATATTTGATTTACAGTACGTTTACGTTTGAAGATGTACTGTGACTATTTACTGTAAACGTTTTGTAACAGTTAAGTTTCGATAATAGCTTTACAAAAGTGCTACAAATGTAAATGTTTTGTGATATTGGTTTTACATTCACGAAATTTGGTTTACAGTACGTTTACGTTTGAAGATTTGTTGTGATTATTCACTGTAAACGTTTTGTAAGAGTAAAGTTATGATAATGGCTCTACAAAACTGCTACAAATGTAAACGTTTCGTGTTATTGATTTTACATTAACGATATTTGATTTACAGTACGTTTTCGTTTGAAGATGTACTGTGACTATTTACTGTTAACGTTTTGTAACAGTTAAGTTTTGATAATAGCTTTACAAAAGTGCTACAATTGTAAATGTTTTGTGATATTGGTTTTACATTTAAGAAAATTGGTTTACAGTACGTTTACGTTTGAAGATGTGTTGTTTTAACAACATTTTGTGTGTTACAATTTGTTTACCAATCATCCAATTAGTTAATGTAAACATACAAAACATTTTTTCAGCAACTGTATATGAATTGTAAACGACATACAATAAATTTGTAACTTAATAGGTACAAAATGCTACTTGGGAGAGCATACCTTGATCAGTATTTATAAAATTTCTTTATTTTTTTTTAAGATTTTGGAAATGGTTTGAACGTACATTTTGTCAGGTCTTATTGTTTAAATAAAATTTATAGAAATAAACACAAATATAGAAGTTGGCAATGGTATACATTACTAAACTCGTCATTGCCAAGTAGCATTCTTTTTTTCCTTTTATGTAACCCGGTGGCACCACTGAACATCAACGATGACAAGAATATCGGCCTGTCATCAGATAATCCAATTAAGACCAAACATCTAATACCCAATCCATGATCCGTTCATAGCAATATTGATTTTTGACAGACGACTAGAAGTGAAACTGGATATAATTTTCCCAATGCAAAAAATGCACTGGATTGTTTCTTTGGATACGCGGGGTACCGTGGGGTTATATTTATATTTGTACATACCCAGCTTATTCTCAATCCACTAAACCAAAAACAATAATTCTTTTATTTGTTTCTAGTAGTCTCTATAAAATTTGACCTGCCTCAAGGTTTTTAGTACCAAGTTGAAAGCACTTGCAAAAATGTTCTTTTTGTGAAATAAAATAGGGAAATAAATTCTGACGTGTTTACTTTTGCAACCATCAAAAGTTATAAGCAATTTACAAACAAATAGAGTTTTCTTCAATTTTTTTTGTATGAAAAAAATAATTTCTAAATAAAAAAAAAAAACAAAGTAAATATATCCAACCTATCTTGTTGAACAAGAAATTAAATGCGACAAAAAACAATTTCTGACTTGGTAATTTATACGTACCATTACGGTAGCTATGGTAATTTTCATGGTTGCCACTTTTCAAATTGTTAATATGTAATTGTTAATATGTAATTTAAATATTTTGTTTCTCTTTATTTGCAGTGCTAGGTAAAAATTTGTAAAACAAATCATGTACACTTATTTTAAGAACTCAAATAAGATCGTTTCAAAGAATGAGATTTTTAAAATTATAACGCCCGATTCGTTCAAATTAATTAAACTCGTTTTAAGCTAAGACTTTTATTATTTACAACTGTTCAATTTTTAAAAGTGAACGAATCGAGCGTAATTGTTTGAACCAATGAATTTTTGGTTTTTAGGATTTAATCAAACAATATTTTTTTACATTAGCCATTAAATTTCTAACAAAAGTCATGGATATAATTTTTGAATACCATTATACGGTCCACGACTATAGTTTTTGTTCAGCCTAAACTGAAAAAAAAAATGTTTACTTTGTTTATTTGTTTTTTTTATTTATTTACTAGCGTGCCCTCGCACGCTTCGCTTATCGGGTCGTTAAATAAAAACATACAAATTCTCTCCAAAATGTTCTAGCTGACCCGCCAGAAGTTGTTGTATGTGTCTTCCTATTTTTATTATGTAGATTATTATTTACGTGAAAAACGAAAATCCAATTTTTCGCGAATAATTGTTCATTAAATTTCGAATCAGCAAAAGACGAAGCCCATCAGAATAAAGGTATCTATACCCGTTTTTGATAAAATTTATTACTAAGATAATCCTGCAATGTCTGATAAATGTTTCACAAACAAATTTCGAAAAAAGTATTTTTTTTTAAATTGGTCAAATTATAATTTCCAAGTTGTTAGCAAGAAGGTATAACTTGTCACAAGATCAAGTTTATGGGACCCAGTTATGCTCTTTATGAAAGTTCACTTTGTGTAATTAACCGAATGCTTTTGTTATCCACTTTAGTTCCTCATAACCTAACTCCCAAACAAAAAAATCTTCGGTAAACCAAAAGCTGCATGGTACTATAATTTTTTTTTTTTTGAAACAAACTTAGACAACTATTTCAATTGGTACATTAGACAACATTACCCCAAATTTCTTCCATTCAAATTCGATATATCTATGTGTAGACCAAAAAAAAAAAACAATATTAAAATATAACGTCATGTTGAATAAACTTTATTGAAAACACTTCCTCAATTTTGCTAATGTGAAACTCAAGTAGATATCTCAAATCACGAACCTCTTCTTCCATTAAAAAGTAATATTGTGTCTTCACCATTTTGTTTTATACAAAAATATATACATATAAAAAAAAAAATAAATAAAAAAAGTGAAGACGAAGGAAACTTAAACATTCAATTGTTATGCGGAATATGTTCTGCGATGACAACATATCGACATCGAAGTTTTGTGAATCCCTTGGCAACTTCCTCCGGTACAACCTCTGATGTCAGCCATAACATTATATATTTCAGATATGCCTGTGTCGTCGGTTATCAAAATGGAAGGAATATGTTTTCTACAAATCCTTGCGTCATTATCGTCATTCTCGTTCTCTTGGAATATTTTGTTTGAACTTTATATTTGATGTTCCTTTACAACAAGCAGGAGTGGCATGTGTGTGAAATTTAATAGTCATGTACATATGTATATATAGTGATGTGAATGTCACTGTCACCTCAGTTTGTACTCAAATCATCTATTTTATTGAATTTGTAGGTAGGTACCTGTAAATAAAAAAAATCAAACGGAAGACACGAAATGAGATTTCGAAACTTAATCACTTTGTTTCAACCCGTTTGTTTTGATAAATGTTTAAAATTTCACATCTTACACCTTCGTTTTCTGTTTTTCTGTGAATCTTGTTTTTGCAAATATTTACCTTACTGTTTCGTATGATAAAGTACAATAGAACATATATAAGTGGCATATTCATAGTTGCATTTAAACTCGATTTTTCCTCATAGACTGTGTTTAAACAATGTAATTTTCTTAAATACTACATGACCAAAAATCACTCTAAGAATCTTTCTCTCCAAGCACCTAAGTAACTTCTCATCCGAGTCTTCTAATGCCCATGCTTCCCCCCCCCCCCATACTTCAGGACTGGGTTGATCAAGGTCTTACTACTTAAATGCTTTCTCTCCCCAAAGAAACAGCGATTGGCAAGAGTAATTCTTCGTTTGATCTCTGCACTGATGTCGTTTTGCGTTGTTATAGTGGATCCCAGGTAGACAAAGTCCTTGACTACTTCAAAATTGTATCTATCCATCGTAAAGTCGACGATGTTGACTTTCTCGTTGATAACATATATTTAGTTTTGTCTTCATTAACAGCTATACTGGCAAATACTTCAGTCACAGCTCGCTTATTTCGGTCGATTATGTCTATGTCATCTGCATACGCGAGTAGTTGACGGACTTTTGATAAATTGTTCCCTTGGTGTTGACTTGCGATTTTCGTACAATTGCTTCAAGAACGATAATAAAAAGGTTGCACGATAGCGAGTCGCCTTGTCTTAGACCTTTTTCAACATCAAACGGTTCGGTGGTGTTCTTACCGACTTTGACAGAGCAGCGAGATTTCTCCATCGTCATCTTGCACAAGCAGACGAGTTTGGCAGGGATGCCAAACATGAAACTTGTTAAAATAGTACTCTAAAGATTTTCATGTCATCCGACGTCATTAATTGGCAGGATAAAAATAATAGGTCCTAGATGACTGCCTTGCGGAACGCCAGATTTCGTGACGATATTAGGGTTAGAAATTGTAGATCTGAACAAAACCCGATATTGATGGTCTGATAAATACGATTCCATCCATTGAACGAAACCAGGGGGAAATCCAAGTGTTTTAAGTTTAAATGAAATAATTTTATGTGAGATTTGATCAAAGGCTTTGCTAAAATCCGTTGCTATAACATCTACCTGTTTTTTTTTTCTATTGAGTATAAGAAACAAATTCGGTTAAATTTGTGGTCGTAGATTAACCTTTAAGAAAACCGTGTTGTTTAGTGGAAAAAATCGATTTACAGTCAAAATAAATATTGTCAAACACAATATACTTTCGAAAAGTTTCGGAATGGGCGACAATTTGGCAATTCGCGCGCCTAATTTGTTACAATTGTCTCAAAAATCAATTTTTAATACGAGATTTTTGCATTCGAGACTGTTTTTGAGATTTTTGTATTTCGAGATTTTGCTTTCGAGATTTTTTCTATTCGAGATTTTTGTTTTCGGAATTTTTGCTTTTGAGATATCGTGGGTAAACTCGTTTTTTCCAGAAATTTTTGGGCTTGCCTCTCTTCCGCGATTTGTACCGGAACGTTGTTTGAAAGTGCCATTCGTACGGAATTCTCAGCGTTTCAGCTAAGTATATACGTACGTGACAGCATTGGCTGAGTTTATCGTGCTGCATTTTTTCAACGATGGTATTTTTAACGTGAAGAATTTTTCCGATCTTTTTAATTAATATTTTGAGGTTTCTAGCTTCATCTCTCGCTTTACGTGGAATATTACCATTTCGCATTCCGACTTTGAAAGCAGCATCTTAAGTACTTGTATGTATTTCGAAAAGTTTTTTAATCCGCAATATTGATCGTGTATATATAATGAAACAATCGATCAAAATTGATAATATTCGGTACTAAGAAGTTTAGATTTTCCTGCTTTAACCAACGTTAATCGGGACCAATGTGTGTAGGCAGTTAGTAATTTTGGATTAAGAAGTCAAAATTACGATCCTTCTACTCAATTTAAGGCCAATCCGTTATCGTGAGGACCTACTACGAGTATTAATAAAAAAACATTTCAAAAAACATTGTTAATAAAACGTTTATAAAATGCTTCCCATTTGTTTATGAATTTTTCAGAAATATTTCTTTGTGTGCAAACGTTTAAAGAAACATATTTGAAATATTTCGAAATATTTTATATTTCTCATGTTTTATATTCATGTGACATTTTCACACTTAACTTTCTTCCTGTGTCATTCGCGAAACATTGAAAGTTTCAAATCGCAATTGGGAGAAATTCAAAAACATTTCAGAAATGTTAACCAAATGTCTTTATCTACCATAGTTAACCATTATAAAAACATTTATACAAGAAACATTTTAAAAAACATTTCAAAAACTTTTTCTTGTGTATTTATGTTTCTGATGGTAAGTTTCTGAATGTTATTTTGATGTTTCTGGAGTGTTTCCCTTCTGGATACATCATTAATTCCTTACCAGAAACAAACTTAAGAATTTTTATAGCCGTTGCATAATTGCAATATAAAAGTTTATCGTTCGATGCGAAGCGAAATGTATTGCCACAGAACTTTTCAAATATAATGGATTGAAATGGTAGAAGCCATATAGAATAAAATTCATCTGACCTGTGACATATAGTGTGATCATATTTTATCATGTTGAAATGTTCTCTTTTTAAAGTCGTCTTCATTTTGCAAATTTACGAAAAAGATATTTCAAAAACGGAAAATAAAAAAATTTAATTGAATATCACAAGTCTCTGAAGAAGCATTGTCGAAATGATATATTAACACCCGGAACATTAAAGCCTTCTTCTTTTAAGATTTATTTTTAAGAAACAACCATATCCTTTTAACTATAAAACGAAAAATGTCAACAGAAATATTAATGGCTGTCACCAACGATACACAGTGAATAGCAAAAGCTACATAATGTACTTAAAATAAAAAATAAACGCTTCCCTGCCATAATAATTCTTCCTCATTCTACACACAAGTTTGTAAAAAACAATTTTAAGATAAGACACCCTTGGCACTTGAAGCTTGTAAGACTTCTTCTACTCATGAGTTAAACGTATAAAGGTAGGCCATACAAGTTGCGACGATTTTTTTAATAAATAAAACAATACATTTGTATGTTTGTCCTATTATGTGCTTATAGAAGGTATAGGTATAGATACATCTAAAGAAAATCTAAAACAGTTTTTCCATCTCCAGGATACCTTTTGAAAACAGAACACAAAGAAATATCTTTCGCGAAAACATGAAAAACAAATAATTTGCCATGTTTATAGGACCTAAGAACAAGCTACCCTTACCCTATATTTTTAGAACGTTCTTATAGGGATCACAGATTGTTCTCTTTTCATGTAGGACTTCGCCCATTTTTAAGCTTCACATACTACTATCATTGTTGTTACAAAAGTCTCCTCCGGCACATTTATTCAACAATAAATCTTTGAAAATCCAAATACCTACATATACATACATAAACTTTGGCATTAAATAAAAATGCTTCTGAATTAAACATTATATCGTCTGTCTATGTATGTTTTGTTGTGTAATCTTTATTCTACATATACACACAGTTATATTATGCTTATCTGTGCGTATCTTTGGGCTTTTTCTTGCTTTCGTATTCCTTTTTGTCGTCATTTATGATCATTAATTTTATTTTCATATAAAGAGAGCAAAGTCATACCTACATTTTTTTTTTCAACCACAAAGGACACTTCATAATAATTTATTCCCAAAAGATACTTAACGGCAATATGGAATAATATCTGGATGCTGCAGAGCACGCAATCGGGTATAAATTATGACACTGTCAAAACGAACAAAGTACTTCCTTCCATCGCGTCGTGTCGCTTGCAAAAGAGTGTGCACTATATGAGAGCTGGATCAACAATCATGGATTGTGCATAGGTAGTCTCGGAATTTTTCAAGGTCTGGAGTTTTTTTTATAAACATAAGGGAATAAAATTAAACAGACAAAATTCAAATGTATACCTAAGTACTAAGTTAGAAAATTTGATTAATCTTAGGTTTAATTCGATGTGATATAACCTCTTTCCAAAAAGTCTATAGTCGATCACAAACTACCAATATGAGGATTCTATGGAAACATTTTAAAGATGCTGATCTCATAAATTACAAAGAATCTTGTTCAATGGCGTATTTAGACACCAGGAGAATCAGTAAGCTTAAAGTATAGATAGTCAAATTTTTGAGGAACCTAATTTCGCGTAAGCTAAATAGTCCTCTACCGCTCCTGGACATATACTTTAAGCGAAGGAACAAGGTTATAGTAAGCGGCTGGACTGCGGAAAATGATTGTTGAAATCCTTTGAACATCCGAACGCGAAACTTGTCACTCAGGTACTTTTTAATAAGAAAACTGTTGTCGTAGGCGCCTTCCGGACGACTGCACAGTTCACATACGCTATAAGAGGAGCAACAAAGTTGCGTGAGCGGGACTGTACTACAGAAAAGGAGTAAAAATCCTTTGAACCCGCGAAGCACGAAGAGGCGAACAGTACCCAGTACACATTAAACGGGATTTTAAAAAATCTGAATTTTAGTAGGCGGGATTTTAAAACTTTTTTTTCTGGACTTTCGACAAACGGGATTATAAAAAGAGGGATTCCGATACGCTCCCAGATTTGACAAACGTTTACAAAATTGAATTTTTGTTAATACAACTAAAATTATGTTTGGTGCACAAAATCCCGACTGGACACAGATTGAAAAATCCCGACTGACAAAATTCGAATGGTACGAATAAAAAAAACCGATTTTCAGCACTTTTAGCACGTTTTCGTACCTTTTTTTTGGCTTTTACACTAAATATTTGAAATAGGAATTGGAAAGGAAGAAAATAAGAAGCGAAACAGGCCACCCAGATACCTGGTATTGTTGAATTTTGAAACTTTGGTCTCAGGCTTTGAACTCAGACATACACTAAGCGGAGCAACAAAGTTGCGTAAGTGGGACTGACTACAAAAAAGGAGTTCAAATACCTTGAACCCGCCACCCAGAGGTGCTTCGGAATATGGAAACATTGGACTCAAGCGCCTGCCAGACGACTGAACACACCCTAAGCGGAGCAACGTTGTTGGGTGAGCGGGACTGACTATACAGAAAGAATTTTGACGATAACAAATAAAATACATGAAAAATAACTGGCAAAAACGACACCTACATGAAATAATGAAACATTTTAGCAATTAATTTTAATTGAAAAATTCAGTTTTAAATTGCCAAAAAAAAGTAGTTAGTCACTCGGGATTCTCAGTCGGGATTTTGTCAAGTCGGGATTTTGGCAGTCGGGATTTCATACCCAACCCCTTACAAAACATGTTTTGTTAAACTGAAAAAATATTTGTAGTGCATTATTTGTCGAACTGATAAAAGTAATAAAAAATATGTCAAATACTTGCACGCATTTATTCTATAGTATTGATAAAATTTTATCAAAACGATAAAATAGTTTTGTTAAGTTCAACAAAATCGTTTTTATCAATTACCTAGGAAATTATTTTCAGTGTACTAAAAAATAAATGAAAAAAAAATATCATTAGAACAAAAATACTTCGTCTCCATTTAAAGTAAAACAACAAAAAATTAGTTCTTGTTTGAATTAAATGCCAAGAAAGTAAATGCCAAGAAAGTATTTTGGTTATTCAAAGTTTGGTTTCAACTCTATTTCCAACACAATTCTATTAAAAGCTTATTGCATTCGCGTAGTTGGAAATAATTTTTTTTAAACGATCCATTGTCTTAAAATAATTGAATCCAACATTATTTACCTGTGCCAGTTGTGTTATCGTATAATATTACCTCTTAATAAAATTAAAAGAATTCAATTGCAGTGCAATTATTTGGAAATTGCAAAACTATTTTGAATTCATTGCACGTCCAACAGGCGAAAACGCAGGTGTTCCAAAAACAAAACAAAACCCTGAGAATTATTTTAAGCTGGAATCCTTTTTCAAATTGTATAGCGCACATTTAATGGGTATTGTTCTTAGAACGAACAACGCAAAACCGTATTTTAGACTGAATGTTCTTCTAACAATATTAATTTGCCAAAATGAATGTGCGCGTATTTAGACCTTGATGTTGGTAATTACTCACGTTAAGTAAGCAATTGCTTCCCCCATTGCCTATTTCGTTACTGCAGGAAATACAACATGGAATAGGATGCAATTTAGCTTCCGGCAAAAATAGTAAACGCAAAGAGGGCGTTCTCTAAATTGTTCCAATTGAATTGCTTCTGCTCGAAAATTCAAATAATTTTTCAGATGCTAAAAGTTTTGGGAAATTTCCAATAATACGATCTTTGCAAAATATAATTGCATTTGAATTGAATTGAAAATAGAAAAAAATTATGCTGTTAGGAACTTTATTAATGGTTTCGAATTAAATTAGATTTTTCATTCATTTACTGATTTATACTTAAATATTTATTACTTACTTAAATTTACAATCTTAAAACTGCTTTAGATTTAATTCTGTATCAATTTATTTTATTTTCTTCTTGTGCTTCTGATTTACTTTGTGCGCGGTCTTGTCGATTTTGTAGTGGTTAGTGGATTGTGACTCAGATCTCCTGCAAATGCTTTCAGTTTATATAATTTAAAATTTAATATATGTAGTTCAAGCGCTATATAAGGAGACTTCACACACGTCCCTGATGGAACTTGTATTCTGGCAACTGTATATAGCGAGTGAAAGGAAATAATTGTTGCAAATCAAAAGTTTGGTTGGCCCTGATATTATGAACTTTGTGATTATTATCAATGGATTTGTTTTCTTTTGCAGTATTTAATATTTCAAATACAAGAATTAGGTAAGGTATATGGATTTGTTTGACCATATTCTCTCAAGTTATACATTTACTTGCTATAGTGTGGCATAATAATTTATTGCATTTTGAAAGTTTCCCTTGGCAACATATTGTGACAGTTATAAATCTACACCAACATGCTTTGCTGACAAACTATAAGTATTTCTTTTGGAACACATTTTGAATACCTAAACATTCCTAACATTATTTATGTGCATTATTTTCTGATGTCGACATAATTATACAAACAGAAGTTAAACTAAATGAGATAGAATGAGAATTTCTGGTTAATTTTCCTGGTGGGCATGGGATTCCACAACAAATTTAACATTAAACATTTAACTTGTATATGGATGGGTAGTTGATCTCATGTGATGGACATAATTTGTTTCAATTTTTACATCCCTTAAAAAGGTGAGTTGAGTATATTGGTTTTGTGTGAATTTTTGTATAACCAAAATACATACCTTTATATATTTTAAAGGTTTGAGACATATATCAGTAGCACGGTAGATATCTGATTTCGAATTCGGTTCCTACTCCTCAATTCAAAATAAAAGTTTTGACTTGCTCTATGTTTATTTGGATATGGATAGGTACTACCATTTAGTTTATACTCACCTTTTTAAGGATGTTAAAATTGAAACAAATGATGTCCATCACATGAGATCAACTACTTATCCATATACCATAAGCACAAACTACACAAGTTAAATGTTTAATGTTAAATTTGTTGTAGAATCCCATTCCCATCAGAAAAATTAACCAAAATTCTCATTCTATCTCATTTAGTTTAACTTCTGTATGTATAATTATGTCGACATTAGAAAATAATGCACATAAATAATAACTGTTACAAGATATTTTTACTCTTGTAGCAATTATTCTTGAGTTAAAAGGCAGAAAAAAATAAAGAAAAACAAATACAAATATATGCAGAAGAATTTAATTCGGTTCGGTTTGAGTGTTTTTGGTTACAGTTAATTATTGCAATAATAATTACTCCATATGTTCATTTAGCGACATCTACTTCGGTGAGTTTGAAACCATCTTGATTCCTCTATGTGTATAAACTCAATGGTACTACTTAAAAGGCAAGTCTTGGATTCGTGAAAAAAATAGTTTTGAGATAACAATCAAACATGACATTACGATGACAGATAAGAAAAAAAAGGGGGTTTGGTAATTTTGTCTGTCTGTCTGTCTCGTCACCTACAGCCTAAATGGGTGGATCAATTTACTTCAAATTTGGTATATGTATAGATTTTAGGGTAATACGCTCATTGTTTTTTTTTGTAGATTACTGTAGGTCTAAAAATAACGGTACTTCTGCCATATAATGGTTATCAAAAAAGTTGTTTTTCTCGGAAACGGATATAACAATTTTAACAAATCTCACATGTGTAATAAACAAACTTTCAAAAAAAAAACTCTTGTAAAGGTAAACCTGCCATATATGACTGTATTTTTAAATTGTGACTATCTCATTAACGTCTGATGCTATTTGAACGAAATTCAATACTGAAATTTTCGTAGCTATTATAAATAACATGGCATCAACATTTTTTTTTTATAATTTTTAATAAACTGTTTTTGTGAATTTAATATTTCAAAAACCTGTTGGCGGATTTTCATGAAATTTAGTTTTAAAGTAGGTATAATAAATTAAGTTAAAAAAACTTGCTTATTTACTTATTTTAAGAAAAAAGAAAAATATTTTCGAAAAATTATTTTAAAAAATCGATTTATTTAAAAATCGCAAAAACGATTTCGTAACTCTTTTTTTTTATAAATTCATATTTAATAAAAAAAATTGTTTGCGTACTTTGATATTGGTTTTAATGGATTTAGAACTTTTAATAAAATTTCATACGATTTTTTCGAATATTTCGTTTGGAGTTTAATATATATAGTGATATCGGTTGGGTTGGGAACCTCGTTGGGAACACAAATTTACCACTTAACCGATTCACCTAGAAATCTGCCGTCTTAACACCAGAACATATCGATAGGCCAATCGGTTATGGATTGTTTCACATGTCACTGAGGCCAACTAAAAGCTGATCTCCATGCAATTTTTTTTTCTAGAAATTTTTAGACCTGCCTCTCTTTGCGGGATAGTCACTGAATGTCGAATGTTAATCTTAACGTCTCTCCTTTTTACAAAACTTTATACCAGCATCAAAGTTGATCATGATGCTGGTACTGTATTTCTTAGTATCAGTTGCCGCGAAATTCTCTTAAATTTTGTTAATTCTTAAACATTTTTTAGTTAGGAGGGCAGTTTTTGGTCACAGAAAATGGCAGAGTTCTACCTCCACTTCATTCTCACTACTTTATAGCCAGGTTGTTGTTGTCGTCATCAAAAGTTGCAAAAAGAAATTGGAAATTATTATTCCGTTGAAATAAATGTCACAAAGAGGCCTGAGTGAATCAGCAAACATACTGCATTTTTGGCGCATATGTGACTTCTCCAATTACCATCATAGACTAATTTTTCTCCAAAACGTTCACCAATAATTCGTTGCAAGGTTGAGGGATCTTTTTTAATGATACCTTCAACGTCAGTAGAGAAAAAAAACTGATGCATGTTTGGGTTATCACCTTATTTTTCAGTATAGATAACCAAGAGTCCTGTAAAAATATACCAACGTTGCCAAGGGAATAATTGTTGAGAGTGTCTTGTTTTTTTATCATAAACCATTGTCTGAAACATTTTGTTAATTTTATTTTTATGAAAATTGGAAAAGAATCTTTAAGTTCATTATTTAAACAAATGAAGTCCTAAAAAAGTAGGTTATCTACTACACAAAAAGCTGCACTTATATTAATATATAAATAAATTCTCCCTCACACACAAAAACTGTTTGTTTTGAACTCAGTGTATTGAGCTATCATTCAGTTCATGGAAATACAACTAAATAAATAAAGGGTCATGTCAGAAAAATGAATTCGTGCGCAAATTATAAATCTACAAACATTGCATTTATTTGTATTTTATTTGTTGTTGCTAGTTCAATGATTGCATATATAGGGTGACTCTTTGTTGAATCCATTGAAACGTTTTTAGTTTATTGCTGGTAGATAAATACACCCTCGTTTCATCCTCATGATAGTTGTTGAAAATCATATTTTTCACATGAAAAAAATCTTACTGATTGTTTGAAGGGGATACGAACTCCACTTGGCACATTGTTAAGTACCGATGGTAGAGAGAAAAGACAAATAAAGCTTCTCTTCAAAATCATCTCAAAGCATTCAGAACTATCGTTTACTCTGTTAAACGAGGGTAAAACAATGATAAGTGGACGATGTCCTTATTTCAAAAGATGTTTACCTAAAACTAAATAAATACAAAAAGGGTGCTTTTTTGATAGAAACGCAGGTGTAAACAACAATAATTGCTAGATATACAAAAAAAATCACTCCCTTTTAATTGTTTTTTTGTTTTTCTTCTTTTATTTACAGGTGTCCTGGATAAGAAAAAAGGATTACCATCTGCTGACTGTTGGCTTGACGACGTACAGCAGTGACGAACGTTTTAGTGCAACACATTTAAAGCATTCAGAGGTATACATTTTTTTGAATAATTTATTTTATATGAAATCGAAAATTCGTAAATCTCCTTTTTTCAATTCAAACCTATTTAGTTCAATCAAATTAAATTTCTCATATTGATTTTAAGAAAAAAAAAAAAAACAACATCAAAACAAAAGTTTTTATATATGCACCTAATAAAAAAAGGAAACAAATAACCTGCATATGCACAAGTTGTACAAAAGACAAAACCCATGACAGGTGACGCGTTCAATTCATCTCAAGTTCTTATTCCGACGCAGTCTCCTGCGAAATAGATAAAAATAGCTTCCAAAGGAACTATTTTTATATTAAAGCATTGTCTCGAAAGAACAATGAATTTCTGTTTAAGACATTTGTACTCCTATGTCTTTCCCGACCCTGCAAACTAGAAATGGGAACAAGGTAGGAGAGAAACGGATGTAAATAAGACAAGAGAATATATACGTTTTAGGTACCACATATTTGCTTTGTGTAAATTAAAATAATTTAAGGACGTTTTAAATAATTTACGTAAACATTTAAAATTTAAGTAAAATTTTGACAGAAAGCTCACCAAATTCAGGTTCAAATATTTTGATAATCCATTATTAAAACAATATGTTTAGTTAATTTCCGTCAAGTTATAATTTAAATGCCGTTCATAAAAATTAAGAAATTTCCAAAACAACTTTAAAGCTGAGTTTTATTTATCATAAAAGGCAATATTACAAAATAATCTGAGGAAAATAATTAAATATCAGATACAAATTGCGAGGTGGAAAATTCGAAATTATGTATTTGATGCGAAACAATTACCTAAATATCAAAATGACAATTTTTTAAGCAAAAATTATCGAACAAATGATGAAATGCAAAACCATAAACTGTGAAATTATCATCCCGAAGTACAAAATTACCAATATAAAGCTGCCAAATGATAACTCTTTCATTTGAATGTTTGAACAACAACAACAACTTAAAGGCGCTACCACCAATTTTTAAACGAAGTTTTATTTACTCGTTTGCTATATCTCCAGCCAAAAAAACGAATAATAAAAATTCGTAAACGAGTAAATAGAACTTCGTTTAAAAATTGTTGGTAGCGCCTTTAAGTTTTTGTTGTTGTTCAAACATTCAAATGAAAATTAGAAGAATGGTCAGTAATAAAAAACTGACATTCTACAGTACGACGAATAGTACAATATAACAACAATGATAACCCTTTCTTCTTGGGTTCGAAGTTCAAAAACAAGGTATATTAATACCTTTAAAAACTTATGAATAAAATGCAAAAAAAGAAATGCCAGAATAATATTTTTTTTTTCATTCAGTTCAATTAAATTTTCAAATGATTTTATTTCACATAACTTACAAAATTTTTCTTTTACTCATTAGATGAAATGGCATACACCGTCTGCTAGTATTACAAAAATTAAATAATAAAATGCCAGAGAAAACTTGACCAAAGATGCTCCTTTTTAATTTTAAAGCACCGCTAAATTTTATTTGACCGCTAAAATTTATAATAAATGCAAAATTCTTTCCGAGAAGTTATGCATACACAAACGTTTGTAAGATTAGAAAAAAATCTGTTTATTTTAGAAAAAAATCTGTCTAGATTATAATAATATGAAAAGATTTCAAAACAGCCGTTGAAACCTGATATATAGCTATTGTAAATGAAATAAACGCATAATGTGCTAATTTTCTGAACAACACGGTAAATGCGAGAACACTTTATGAAAAATAATTTGTTTGCCAAACATTAAAGTATAGCAAACTTGCTAATATTCGAAATACGAGCGTTGCGTTTGGCATGAAAAACAAAAATTGCGATTTAATACTCCTTTTTAATTATTAAACGAGCAGCTTTTTGGTGGTCAGAAAAAAGGATTAAGCACATAGCGAAAAAAATATAGCCAACGAAAAATTAACTTGGGGTGTGACAAATAAAAATTCGAGTGAAATGAGTACATTTTTCCTCGGCTAAAAAATTTTTTCGCTACGCGCTTATTCAGCAGTTTTTCTTTAAAATGGAGAGTTTCGCGTTCGTGCTATCTACCAACACCCTTTTTTTCATATGGTGTCATTTCAGAAAACTCATTTTTCCTTATTTCACTTTTGCAAAGCGCAATAGAGCCAAATTTACAAATATGGTTTCATTTCACTAATACAAAGCGAAATAAGGCCATATATTATAAATATGACCTAATTTCGCACCGAATTGTTGGTGCCATGAGTTCTTAAATAATGTCAATCATTCAATTTTTCTGTTTCTAGTTTATTTAAATGTAGAATGTTTTGATGGTGCCGTGAACGAACCCCACACGAACTAACGCCATAATGGTGTTAGTTAACTTTCAAATGCGAATTAGGAGTTATAATCCCATTATGGCTTAAATTCAATCTTTAAATTGAATTAAGACCATATCGTAAGTTTGTTTTAGAAAGTGATCTTTTGATTCTCATTTGAATTTGAAAATTAACTCAAGACGCATAAACGACAATGGGGAAAGGTACAAAATCTTGAATAACAAAATCTCGAATTTCAAAAATTTCAAATACCTAGTGCAAATTGAAAATTTTGAATTTCAGTTCAAAACTAAATAAGTAATAAATCCAAAGAAAACTTTGCATACACCCAAACTCACACCCACCCCAAATCCTATAACAGGCCCAGGCAGATGGGTTGTAGGGGGGCAGCATGCCCCCCATACCAACCACACTGTTTATACGCTATAAACTGAAACTACTTGTTTTAGTTCAATATTAGTCTTGCATTCGAGATTTGTAAAGTGAAATATGTATGTACATAAATTCAAAATTGAATTTGAATAACCACCATAATGGCGTTAGTTCATATTTCAGTGATGGTTTTAATTCGCATTTGAAAGTGAACTTACACCATTATGGCGTTAGTTCGTATGGGGTTCGTTCACCGCAACTGTTTTGATATTGTTACATTGATACGTAAACATCTTGTAAGACTATTGAAAACACCATCTAAGTAGGTACCAAAATAAAAGAGGATTTGATTTCCACAGTTCTGAGTTGTGATAACAGCACCTCTAAACTGATTGAACAATGAAATTTCAGCTTGCTTTTTCAGTTCAAGAACTAACATAGTGATGTATATGTTGAGGTGCAGTACGAAATTACAAATCAATGATTGGAGGATTTTTCTAGTATTCCTTTAAATTTTCAAGGATTTAATAATTTATGGTTATCAAAAATCTTAAAAAAAAAACAAATTCTAGTTCAAGTTGAAATTCTAACATTAAAGTAATCATTCGAGGCATTTTCTACCGCCAAAGAAACATTATGAACTTATATCTTAAAAAATGACATATCTTTTTAAACATCAACCTAGTGATTAAATAATGTCCATCAATTTTCGTACCTTCTAACCAGTCAATGTTGCATAAGTTATTGGATGAAACATATCAATAATATATATCTTTCAAATGCAGTGTGAAGCAAAGATATTTATTAACCATGTATTAAATTGTTGATTTGCCCTCTATAAGTGATATTTCTTATCGTGTTTTTTTTTTATTTTTAATCAATTAACTACAAAAAAATTGTTTGAAGAACTAAACTATGAACAAAAATTTAACCTTCTAACATTTAATATTTTCCTTTTTTTTTACGCACTCATTTGGATAATCCTTGACATTCTAAACATCGAAATGATAAACAAAAAATAACAACAAAATTCTACGCCTAATATCATTATTAATGCTGGTTGGTTTAACCTTGATAAATTTTCATCGCATCGTTTACCTGACGTTGATTTTCTACATGACAACTATACAAACACAAAAATAAATATTCGCATCTGTGCGGATGAACAAACGTGATTTTTCTGATGTGACCTGTTAAACATAATCGTATCCTTATACCCTGGCTCCCTGGCATGTGGTACTGCATCACAATTCTCATCCATGGATACATCATATCTGGGATATGCATCATGTTATATATGTATATTGAATATACGCTGATGGATTTTATATCTATATATATATATGAATGGCAATGCAATGAAATATTTTTGTTTACGGAATAAAAAGGATTGGACGCTGCAAATAAAATTCGTTCAATTGCGTGATGCTGGCGTCTATGAGTGTCAAGTATCAACTCATCCGCCCACATCGATATTTCTTCACTTGGATGTAGTCGGTAAGTTGTAATATTAATATTTATTATTTGTTTTTAATTTTGAGATAATATTAACATTATTTTAATTAAGTATTTTTATTTATTTATTTATTTATTTGTAATTAAAATTAATATTGAATAAATTTTTGGGTTTCGGGATATGGGATAGCTATATTTTTTTTAGACTGAATTTGTTTTAATATTATAATGTGTATTTTACTTTGTAAATAAATTTAAGTATCAGATTAAATTTCAGGTGACCGAATAAATATATTTTTTAGTTACCTATCATCATATTTTGTATGTAAAATCATGATACTAATATAGTTAACATTTGAAAGCATATCATATTATTTTTTGTTACTTTTGAACATTTTATTTCCCACAATTTTTTTTTTAATTTGACTCAACTTGCGTATGGGGTAAAACTGATCCAAACAGGTGTTGTTAGACTCATCAGAACGGCTGCGCCGGTGGTGAGCGCAGTGGAGACTTATACCGGAGTTGTAGAGTCAAGCTAACCTTTTAGAACTCAGGACTCTTCCGAATCTTGACGAACATATAATTCTCTGCCAGAATACGAATTTTCAGGATCTTCGCATTTGTTTTGCTTATTTTCGCTAATTTGCCTGGACTATATGCCATGTTTTCGGATGTCAACCCTGTGAAATTCACAAATAAATCTTTTGGCGAAAAGTTAAGCGTTGTGGTTCCAATCTTGATCATAAACGTCGTTGGAAGGAAAAACGAAGGAAAAGATGGCAAGAAAGAAGCATATTTTCATCTCATTTTAGGATGTTAATGATGCCGGCTGGAACCACAACTTCCCTACTTAATTGATTCATCTCATTGTAATCCTCCAGTAGTTTTAGTTGACTAGAGCTTCGAAAATTATAAAAATCTACAAATTTTGGACGTTTCCATGCGGTGTGAGGTCAACTGATTACATACCCATATTTAAAATCGTTTACAACTTCTCAGGCAAACGCCCGTCTTCAAAATTCTATTTGAACAAGAATTCGCTAGTCAATTAAATAAGATTTATGTTTCTTTGAACACGATTCAGCTTGTTCTCATAAAATTTGTATAATTAAATTAAATTCACAAAAGGGACAACAAATATATAACATTGTCTTGAAAATTATTTTTTTTTAAAATAACACGCATATACGCCCGAGTGCACACATTCATTAGGTGAGCCATCTGCTATATACATATAGGCAGCAATATGGTGGCCACAATAAATTTGGCTTTCTCATGCGGTTGTGGGTGTAAAAATTCATGAAAAAGAACCCGTTTTGCTCCTCGTCTCGTTATTTGTGTTTAGTGTGCGGTTACGGCCATAACAACAAAAATGCTTTCGGCAATAACTACAGTGTGTACCTGGAGTACGCAATCCCCATCGCATATCACATCCCAGTGTCAGAAACACAATAAAAATAAAAATACAAAAATATCCAAGTGTTTGGCCTAAATTTATTTAAATTTTAATGAGTATCATGCATTCATTTTTTTGTTGTCAGTCGAGGTGGTTTTTTTTTACAACCACGCATGTGACCACACACAGTCCTTCTGCCGTAAGTTTAGACAACAGCAGAGGATGCTATATAATTTATTCTTTTTTTTTTTACAATATGATATCCACCGGATAACTATTTGCATTTCTATACGCAATGCACAACAGAAAACACACCATACCCACTCCTGAGAAAACATTGAAGTGTTATATTGTCCGCCAAAATGTGTACATGCACAATTCATAGTCCTTGCATGTCCTGGCAAGGTAAATAGAGGTGTTGTACTCTCTCGTATCCTGGACTTATGGAGACCAATGTTTGTTTAAAATTTAATTTCATTTCGCATGTGAACATTTGAATGTAGTTCGTGATTTGTTTAAATGCAAATATTTAGCACTATCCTGCTTTTGTTTATTTATGTGTGTGTGTGTTGTGTTTGATTGAAATTTATGAACTTTACATGTGTACATATCTGTGACTTGTCATCATATAGATGATGTCAGATATATGCGGCCGTATATTTAATTTAAAAAAAAATAAGCAAATAAAATGAATTTATTTTATGTTTGTCTTGTCAAATGGGCGTCATAAATCTAGATCACAGCATTGGAAAATCACGTTACATTATACTATGGTATTTGATGATGATTAAATCTTTATGGGATGGAATAGAAAGTGATAAAATCAATTAATTGCACGAGTGAACACGACACACGGGCATAGATTACAACAAATCCCGGAGGCAATAAAATAAATTACGGAAACAAAAAATTTTAAATTTTAAATATTATGGATAAGCAATTTTACTTAATTGCAAAAAAAAATATTGGAATAAAATAATTGTATCCCCGGAATTAAAATCAAATAATAACCCTACACTAGAATTTTCCAATTATTTTTGACTTAAAAAAAGTTTAAGAACACAATTTGCAACAAAAAATTAAAATGGGTTATTTAATAGGTATGTCTTTGAATTAATTTTGTATAAAAGTATGATGCATGTAATTTTATATTAAAGATTATGGGTTTTCGTTTTAAAAATAGTATCATAAAAAGCAGCCAAGATAAACCCCAGAAGAATTCTCAGAGTCCAACTAAACAATTTCCATTGGATTTACTTTAATTCAAGTTTAGAATTTAGAATTTAAATTTAATTAAAAAGTCACGTAATGAGTCTTAAAGAAATTCATATTTAACTTGTACTCTGTCATTGTGACAGCTTAGAGATAAAGATAAATAAATCACAAACGGTTTAACTTGGTTATTGGTAAAGCCACATAATTACTCGTCTTTAAAATTTAATTTGTTATTCACGCATCTTCAGCCATATTGATTAGCAAGGCAAATAATGGTCACTATAATTTTATTACTTGTGCATAAACATAATATTTTGGGAATAAAACTAATGATGATGTATTCAGAGATCTTGGAATCATGCTAACAATTATTGGGATCTATTTTAAGATTCGGTTTGATTCTTCTGACTCGATCATTGCTAAACACCTCCTCCTACAGACAAGGCCGTAGCCAGACAATTATTTCGGGGGGGGAGGGGGTTATACTTATTCCATACACCAATCAATCTGTACCTTTCTGTAGATGTAATAAATAAAATTAGTACAGCCCATTAACCCAAAATCCACCAAACACGACATTTAATTGTGATAATGATACTATTCTATGTAAAGGGTTTTTCAATAAGAGGTGTTATTATGATATTCAAGGACCCAATCAGCAAAGACACGACGTTGTTGATGATCAGCCGGCTTGAGTTCTTGTGTTAACTGAACTTTATAAGCCTTAAGACCCAAGTCTTTATGCAAAATACGTTGTAATGACGTTTGTGGAATGCCTAATTCCAAAGAACGACGAGGAATGGACAAACCTGGGTTTTCTTCAACACTTTGGGCTACAACAGCAATATTCTCAGTTGTTCTTGAGCGACGTGCACGGGTTTTATTCTTCACATCACTAACTTGTCCCAACAGCTCGAATTTGTCCACCAATTTCTGTATTGCGGTCCGACAAGGTGCTTCACGACGACCCAAAAATGTTTTAGTTTTACGAACCGTCTCTGCCAAATTTTCACCAGTGAAATTTAATAATTTCAATGCGTTGTTGAAGAGTGTATCGTTCCATTTTTATTAATGGCGTAGTTTCTACTTGTCAAATGTCAAAAAATGACATCTTCAAAAGTTACAGCTACCAATATAAAATAACACCTCTTATTTGATAACCCTTTATAAGGCAAGTTATGGATTCGTCAAAAAAAAATTGAGATAGCAAATAAACATGATATTGCGATGATATTGAAGTAGACAAAAGTGTGTTGGAAAATTCTGTTCGTCCTACTGCCTATTTGCAGATCTGCAGCCTAAATGGATAGGCTGATTTGCAAACTTGGTTCATAGTGTTTATTTAGTAGTCTCGCACTAGGCGTTAATGAAATTGGAATTTTAGCTCTAAAAAATGGTAAATGTCATATAAAAGTTTGTTAAAACTTAATTTTGCTAAAAATGGTCTTAACGATTTTGATAAAACAGTCGAGATTTATCTTAAAACAGTACCTCCCATAGAACCGATTTTTTTAAAATCAGAATTTCTCACTAACAACAAAACCGATTTCAATTAAATTTAAAATTTAGGAAGGTTTTTATGATCAAATATATTCAAAAAATAAAATCTAAAAAGTTGTGTATATGAAACTTTTTAGATTTTTTGAATATGTTGGAAACGCGAATATCAAATTTTTTCAGATTTCAAATGAGCTACAGATTTCGATGTATTGAAATACTCAAAAAATTGCAAAATATTTTTCAAAAATTAGAAAAGAAAACGGTTTAAAAAAAAACTGCTTTAACGATTTTCAATATTTTTTCCTAGGTAGAGAACTGCTAATAAAATACAATTGCATACTTAGTTTTTCAAGAAAACTCTCAAACAAATTTGAAAAACTAAAAGATTTTTCCAATATTTTTTTAAAATAATTTTAAGTTATTATTTATTAGGTAGGTACATTTATCATCACTCTTTAAGATTTTATTATAAAAAAAGTATTAAATAACATGTGAGTATATCATTTTTATAAAATTAAATTTAATCTTCTGGCCTTCTGTGCTGCAAATATGTCTAAAACTTCCTCAGTGTCAATCTCAATTTGTCGATGAATTGACATTAATGCCAATCCTGTTAGTCTTTCTTCGCCGGTAGAATTTCTAAGGTAAGTTTTTAGACGTTTTATTGTCGAAAATGTTCTTTCCGGTGTACACGTTGAAACAGGTAGTGTCGCCAAAATTTTGAGAAGCTTGTGGATGTTAGGAAATAGATCCTTATTGCATTCCCCAAGAGCTGTTATTGCACACTTTGAACGGTCTGTATCTTTTTGTCTATGGCATTTTGTCTTCCATAACGTAAACTCAGCTTCTAAAGTGTCCCAATCCAAAAAAGATCTATAAAATTTGAAGTTTTCTTCTTTGTAATTTTGTTCATATTTGCCAAGGATCGATGGAATTAAAATGCACAAAGAGAAAAGTATGGACTTATGATTTTCAAATCTTATTTTAAGCTGACTTAAAAAGTCATCTAAAAGAGGAATCATTATACTTATCCTAAAATAGGTTTCAGGTTTCAGACACAATTGATCATTCCTTTTTGCCTATTGCTGGCAAGAGAATAGAAACGCATGGAATGAACCGGCTAAAATGTTGCAAGTTACAATTGCAACTATATAAGTGGAATAACGAAGTTGAAAACTAATGCACACAAGGACACCATTAGTTTGTTTGGTAGGGAAATAAGAATATACGTTTTTACTATACATATTGTTTCACGTAGATGCATACACATTAGACATACCTATCTAGGTATACTAAATTTCCTTGAGGCGTTTAGTTATTCATCATGTGCAATCGAAGCAAAAGTAACCTGGCATCCTGAGGCTGTGTTGTTTGAGGTTGTATTTAAAAACTGTTAGAGCTACCTTACTAAATTCATCCAAAATTGTTGGTACCTAACTACGTAGGCTTAAAACTTAAATCAGAAAGTTTTGAACATAATCACTAATTATTTGAGCAAAAATTTCATACTTATGCGGAAAAGGTTGATTTACAGATGCATTTCTAAAAAATTTCGGGGGGGGGGGGGGGGGTTCCACCCCTGTGACCCCCCCCCCCCCTTGGCTACGGCCTTCCCTACGGATAAGATAGTACAGTGAATAAATTGGTTGTGAGCAGAGTAGGGACTCATTCTTTCGCAAAATTGTTTAGCTTACTTAGGGGCCGGTTATAGCGATCAGGAAAACAATTCAGGAAAATCTTTTCAAATCGATAATTAACTATGTTCTAATTTTATTTGAAACACAAATGCTACATTTTTCGATGGCAAATAACTCACACAATTTTTTCTGATGATAAAAATTTCAATTATGCACGTATTTTTTGTTACAAATACACATGATTATTTTCCTCATGGAATTTCCGTACGAAAAATTAAATTCCATCAGGAAACTAAATAAATGCTATTATTACCATAAGTATTTGTTCGACGCAAAATTTAATCATTAAAAAAAATTATTTGAGTTATTTGCCATTGATAAAAGAAACATTTTTGTTTTAAAACAAATAAAATCATAATAAATAATAAAAAAAAAAGCAAAATTACAAAATAATTCCGACAAAGCTGCATTTTGCTGGAGACCTTATAGTTTTGATGTTTTGTACAAATGACTTATGGCACGGCAAGAAGTTTTTATGAGGAGATGGGGGAAAGGATCGGAATTCAGTTTTTTTTTTGCAAATTCCTCGGACACTGTGAACTTTTTTGTTAAGCAACAAATTTTAGCTTATATGATTTTCTACAGAAAAGGTCAAAAGGTTGTTAAGCCTAGTACGAAGCTGATGTTAAACGAAAAATCCCATACAAAAATGGGTCATCGAAATCATAAACGAAATTTTCCGTTGTTCTTTCTGTTTCGTTATATACGCAACTCCACGACGGAATAAAGGCGAAACGGTATAAATAACCGCTCTCAACTCTCTTTTCGCACACAATTTATAATTGACCAGCACATTTACTTTCTCGCGAAATTTTGACGTTTCAATTTTGTTCTTGTTTTTTTCTTGCGAGTATAGATACTATAAGGCAAGTTATGCATTCATGCTAAAAAAAACCGTAACCGTAATAAAGAACCATAATTTTCTCGAAAACGGCTCCAACGATTTTCTTCAAAAAATTTGATATGGTTTTTGTCTGGTTAATAAGGGTACCTCCCATAGAACATAACCGTTATTTTTTTCTTGACCTATCTCATGACCCGGATTTTAACTACAAAAATATTTGTAGAAAGGTCAAATCAAATTTTAGTATTAAAACTTTGCAAAAATATTTAGTTTTAATTAATTTTTCAATTTATTTTTTTGTAAATTCAATATTTGAAAAATGGTTTGACCAAAAAATTTAATTTTTTGTACAACAAATGTAAACTATCTAGCACTTAAAATTGTCATACTTAAAATTTGTAAAAAATGAAATTTTATAAAAATTATTAAGTAAACATTGATGTATTTAAAATTCACTCTAACGATTTTGGAATTATTTTCTTGATAAACTTATGTTTAGGCAACAAAAATTCCTGTTTCGGTCGTGCATTTTATTTGTGGTTATTATTATTATTAAATGGATTTCTGTTCTTTTCATTTTGTTTATTTGTGTGTTTTGGAAAACATTTTTTTTTAAATGGTGAAACTCTATCCGTTTCGTCTAGGTATAAACGGATCCGTAACCATCACCCTGCAGCAATAAATTTTAAACTTTTTTTCCTTAATTCAACTTTCTATAAAAAAAAAATATCGATTCTAACCTCCTTAAATATTCATCCAACTATTTACACCATCATCGATACTAACGTGGAAATTCATCCTATACAGAAAAACATTTTATGTGTGATACCCTCATGGCCTCATGCATCGTTTTGTTGTGACCTCAGTCAAGAGGGAAGAGGCCTCATGGTTTAGAACATTATCGTTTTTCACCCAAATCGATGTCGCCTTCAAAGGATGATAGTTTGATGCAAAATACAATTTTAAAATCTGTCGCAAAAGTTGTTTTTTTTTTTCTCCAATAACCTGCACTTTTATGTGTCCCCACAGTCTCACACACTCGATTGGCAGACAGTTTGCGCCTAACATCAACGTGAGACCCTGAGAAGCGCAGGGTAATAATTCTATTTCTATATGTGAAAAAGGACATTACGAATTTGCAATTTTCGTTCGTCGCAACATTGGAGTTCCCCGGGGAAGGGTCGAGGACTATTCCGAACAAATGTTCTATGTCATTGAATGCCGACCAGGAAAACTCACGAGTTTTATTTTTTCTGTGTATTTTTGTTGCTAAACTAAAACTAAATTAAACTTGCTGCATAGCTTGCAGGAAGATATTTTAGTTGGAAATATGTAAAAAAAAATATAAATTTTACTCGCATGTTTATTGCATCAATGATTATTTTTTTCTATTTTTATATGCAAAATCTAGCGATTCGGTGATGTAGAATAAAACAAATTTTAAATTCGACAAAAAAAAATGATATTTTATCGAAAGAATTTTGTGATGACTCGGGTTGTCTGTTGTATTGGTCAACTGACTGCCATGATATTCTAGCTATTTTCATATTTATTTTTCGAAAACTGACCTAGTGCCAATTTGTAAATAGTTTATCCTTTAAGCAAAAAAAAAATTGTGTATATTATTTAGTAAATTGGGTTGAATAGCAATCGAGCTTAATCGGCAGGAATTTTAGGATTTGAGTGCAGTATTATTCAATTCAGTCAGTAAAGAATTTTAAACGGTTTCAATGGGAGATATTTTTATTTTGTTTTGAATAATTGTATTAATATAAAATTGATTAACCAAGCTTTGTTTAACAAGTTGTCAGTTTATGAATGCATTCAAAATAAAGTCTAATAGAGTAGAAAGAGAGAAAGAGGTCAATTCTGTAATACAAATCAGTCTTGTTTTTTTTTTTCTTTCTTGTTTTGACCTACAATACGGGATGGATTAGTTTAACACAATTCAGAACATTTTCAGAACATTTCAGTTTAAAGTTTTTTTATCATAAAAACAACGTTTTAAAGAGTCATTTTTTTCCTTAAAAGTAGTTTATGTATGTTTAAAATAAAAATTCAACTTTGGTTTAAAAAAAAAAAACCTAACCAAGGCGGATTTCGTCGGTTTTGCCAAAACACATCCTTCTTATACATTTTATGTCCATGATTTCATGCTAAAAAATTGATCCAGGTATGGCGAACCATTGGCACGCGCGCCATTCGTGGCACGCAGCTAAATTTTATCGGCACTCCGTCAACTCATAAATCCGAATACAACTTTGTGTGGCAGCATCAGCTGTCTACACCGAGCTAATTTTTCTTGGTCTGGAACTTTTTTTTAAGTCATTGTTAGTCTTTAAATAATTGAACCTGCAATACAACGGTTATCGAAAACCATATTTTTCTTGAAAACGGCTCTGACGATTTTAACCAAATTTCTTATGTGTAATTAAGTGTAGGTTTAATTTCAGCTATCTCAATATAGCGCCTGTAGCGATTTGAACTAAATTCAATACTAAAATTGTCGTATCTAGTTTAAATAAGATAGCATAATAATATGTGTCAAAAATGTTTTTGTTAAGTTCTAAATAGTTAAAAAAAAAACTGATTTTGTGAATGCAATATTTCAAAAACCTGTTGACGGCTTTTAATGAAATTTAGTTTTAATTTACAACAAATTGAGTTAAAAAAACGTGCATACTTACTTCAAAATTATTTTAAAAATAGATTTTTTCGAAAGCCGCTCCAAGGATTTTGAATCTTTTTTTTCATAAACTCATATTTAGTTAAAAAAATATTTGCATATTGATTTTGGATGGAATGTTTTTAAGATATGGGCTAAGAACTTTTAATAGAATTCCATACGTGTTTTTTTTTTTAAACCTCAGGTGTAACTTTCCACAAGACCATGTTTGTGAGACCCAGAGACCAGTCCGTGCCCTTTAGTTTTTTCGTTTTGCCTTTAATTTGTCCAAAGGCCCAACGCACAACCTATAGAACGCGCGATACGTTCGTAAGTTGGCGTTTCACCCAAGGCCGTAGCCAAAGGGGGTTCACAGGGGTTCAACCCCCCCCCCCCCCCGATTTTTTTTAGAAATGCATCTGTAAATCAACCTTTTCCGCATAAGTATGAAATTGGTGCTCAAATAATTAGTATGATTATGTTCAAAATTTTCTGATTTTAGTTTTAAGCCTACGTAGAATTTAGTAAGGTAGCTCTAACAGTTTTTAAATACAACCTCAAACAACACAGCCTCAAGATGCCAGGTTACTTTTGCTTCGATTGCACATGATGAATAACTAATAACGCCTCAAGGAAATTTAGTATACCTAGATAGCTAATTGCAAAATATTTTTCAAAATTTCTCTTCAAAATAAACCGTTTTTAAACCGTTTTCTTTTTTAATTTTTGAAAAATATTTTGCAATTTTTTGAGTATTTCAATACATCGAAATATGTAGTTCATCTGAAAAAAAAATCTGAAAAAATTCGATATTCGTGTTTCCATCATATTCAAAAATTCTAAAAAGTTATGTATATGAATTTGCTCATAAAAACCTTCCTAAATTTTAAATTTAATTGAAATCGGCTTTGTTGTTAGCGAGAAATTTTGATTTAAAAAAATCGGTTCTATGGGAGGTACTGTTTTAAGATAAATCTCGACTGTTTTATCAAAATCGTTAAGGCCATTTTTAGAAAAATTCAGTTTTAACAAACTGTTATATGACATTTACCATTGTTTAAGAGCTAAAATTCCAATTTCAACAACGCCTAGTGCGAGACTACTAAATAAACACTCTGAACCAAGTTTGCAAATCAGCCTATCCATTTAGGCTGCAGATCTGCAAACAGGCAGTCGGACGAACAGAATTTTCCAACACATTTTTGTCTACTTTCCTATCATCGCAATATAATGTTTATTGTTATCTCAATTTTTTTTTTTTGACGAATCCATACCTTGCCTTATACATAGAATAGTATCATTATCGCAATTAAAAGTCGTGTTTGGTGGATTTTGGGTTAATGGGCTGTACTAATTTTATTTATTACATCTACAGAAAGGTACAGATTGATTGGTGTATGGAATAAGTATAACCCCCCCCCCCCCGAAATAATTGTCTGGCTACGGCCTTGGTTCACCCGAGTGCAATATTAAATACACAAGTTCTTATGTGAAGCAACCCATACTAAAAAGTGGTGTCTATGTGTTGCTTCTTATAGGATGCTGTGTATTAAATATTGTATCAATATTTTATGGGTGGCCCCTTATAATCTACAAATTATATTATTATTATATTATTCTGAAAAATTACAATTATTTTCCAAACTTAAAAAAACTCAACAACGATTTGAATTTACATGAACAACCAGATGGAGCTAAATTGACTGAAGAGTTTTTGTCAGTAATTAATTCATCAGTCGAATAATTTTCGTCAATGTTCTTTCAATTTAAAGAGTTATATCGGAAATGCTTAAGTTTATTATGTATCCTGATATGACATCATTTGATCAGCTATTCTTGTCCAAATACGCTTGGTTTTGAATTGAAGATATTGAAATGCAGCTGAACTTTGAAAATTTGTCAAAACAAGGAAGGAGTTGGAATCAATCGAGGAAGAAAGACTGTCAGGCAAATCCGACTGAGAATGCCAGTTTCATATTAATTTAAACTTAGAATTCGATTCCCGAAACATACAGCTGTTTCAAAAATCTGGTGTATGCTATCTTAACAATATTTTATAGCGTGTGAGTCCTCATATTCAAAAATGAACAACATGTAGGACTCCTTAATTGGCATCAAGTTTACACAACAGAAGTTGTTTGATTTTTTTTGTTTTTATTTGTTTTGTTAATATAAAATGTTTGTTTCTTTTATTAAGGGCTTGTTTCACAGTCTCTGAGTAAGTTTCAAGTAAAATACTTAGCAGTCAAATTTGTTGTTTGCTGTGTATTGTTTTGTTGTTTTCTGTCAAAAAAAGTTCTGAATAGCTTAATTGAAACTTACTTAGATATTGTGAAACAAGTCCTTAATGGAATTAAAATCTGTTAAGGCAAGTCTTTTCAGTTGTTAATCATTGATTTTGTATGTGTTTCTATGGTTACCAGCAAATGGTTAAATTAAACTAGAGCTGGAAAGACTAGCCTCAAAAACTAATTAATATATGTCAAATATGTGTACAAATAAAATGCTGCATACTGTAAAATAATTTTTGTTTCCTTGTATTCATAAAAAAAGCGTTTTTCGCACGCCAAATGCACTTCAAGTTATTTATTTTTTTAAAAATGACACGAGAGTTCACAGGCAGCTATAGGCTATACCATATTTGTTTTGGTGGAGAGCTTGTTGATTACGTTTTTGGTATAGTCGTCTGTAGTTGCAATTAGAGCGTTCTGGCATGGCGGCCTTAGAGCTCAGATGTAGAGCTTTTCTAGAGGGCGTAGCTTTCAAAAGTACCACCCTCTAAAGCCACACCACTGTTGAAGCTTCACCCAAGCCTCGCCTAAAAAAAAAGATAGGATGAAACGTTCTAATTGGAACTACTGTCGTCGTTCTTATCTTGTTCCTTATGGGGTATGATGGCCTATGGGTATACTTAATATGCTTAATATAAAATTTTAACTTAAAACATCTCTGTTCAATATCTCTGTTCGCTATGACATAATGCCATTGACATTCTTAAAAAAAAAAAAATCACATCAATCAACATGGTAACCATACCATTACAAATTTTCTGAATTAATTTTTAGGACTTCCTGACATATTTCTATACCTTCAAAATAAAAGTAATATAATTAATTGCATGAATTATTTTTCATTAAAATAATAAATAATCGACTTAACGAACCAACTCAAGCAGAACTTCATCCTTGTCGTTTAAATAAGCATTAAATCTAATATTACCAACATTTTGTGTTATGTATATTATTTTTTATGTAGGTATATGTGTCTACTGACTTCCTTTGGTGTCTTTCAATAAAATGGCATATAGAAAGTAGAGTTAGAAACAAATCTTTTCCCTCCAGCGATGACAAATGGGTTTTTTATTGAAAATGATTGAATATGCCAGTGAGAGTTCTCTTCCTTTTTTTTTTGCTTTTCTATTTAGTTCATCACAATGATGTCTGGAAAGTGGCTCACCAGGAATATGCCCCAGATATCGTTTAATTTGATTATGATCTTTCTTGACGGAAGGGACTATTTAAAAGGCATAAAGTAGTTAAAGTTAGAGTAGGAGTTGTTAAAAAGTGACTGCTGCTTTATAAGAATGAAATGAACACTTTTGACTTTTTTTTTCAATAAAACAAGTTAGGTATCTACTGGTATAATGTGAGTTTTATGTAAATAATTTTAATGGCACATGGCAAAAACTTCAACAAAATGCAGCACACTGACACATGAGGTACAGTGCGCTTCACTTTATTAGACTCTTAATTTTTTTCTTATAAAGTTGCTATTTTTACCTGCTCTATATAATGTATGTAGGTACTACAAGGCAAGGCTTAGATTTGTGCAAATAAAAAGCTTAAGATAACAAACAAAAATGGAATTTCGATAATAGAGAAGACGAAAAAAGTAAGTCTGGTAATTCTGTCCGTCTGTCTGTTTGTCTGTCTCTGCCCTAACCGAGTGGACCGATTTCCTTCAAATTAGGTAGGAATGGTTTTTAAGGCAATACGCCCAGAACTTTTTTTGAAGGTTACTGTAAGTCTAAAAATAACGATAACTGCATATAACGGTTATTGAAAACCTTATTTTTCTTGAAAACGGTTTTAACATTTTCAGCCAAATTTCACTTCTGTAATACAAGGTGGATGGGAATTAACTTCACCAGTAGTGGGAAATAACTTCACTTTTTTTTAAGGTGAAGTTATATACCACTTTGAAATTTGGTAAAGCAGCTAACAGTTGAGATTGGTTAAGGGGGCATGCTGCCCCCCTGCATCGCCCGGGTGCAACTTTGGGTATGAAATGTCTTGTGCGTTTTGTATAAAAAGTGTAATTTCACCCAAAAGAGTGAAATAATTTCCACCAAAAAGTTGAGTTAAATTGAGAAATTACTGCACCTCAACAAAGTGAAGTTATTTCCCTCTAGTGGTGAAGTGATTTCCCATGTGAAACTATTTTCCTGTGAAGTTATTTTCCTGCACCTTAATATAAGGTGAAAAAGGTCTATCAAATAGTGAAAACTAAACTTTCAAGAAAAATCGTTTACCGGTACCTGCTTTATAGCGGTATTTTTAATTTAAGACTATCTCGATAACGTCTGAAACGATTTGAACGAAATTCAATATCGAGATTGTTGTAGCTTTTTCAAATAACATGACACAATTTTTTTTTTTTTCTCAAAAATGTTTTTGTGATATTAAGCCTTGAGGTATATATTTAAGTTTATAATACGTAGGTACATTGTTTTTTTTTTTAGAAAATTTATTTAAAAAAAATCAATTTGTTCGGAATTTTTTTTTTTTAATTTTTTTTTTCGTTAAAACTTAAAATAATTTTTTTTGCATACTTTGATTTGGTTTGAATCTTAATAAGATTTGAATTTAGATTTTTTTATAAAATTTTATACGTTTTTTTCTTGTAAATTTCGTTTGTACTTTAAACCTTTAGCTTACTCGCCACATGAGCAAGTTTGTGCGACATTTAAAGATAAAGTTTGGTATTTTATTTGGAGAGTGCGTGTAGTTCTTTGAGTTGTTAGCTATAAAGTCTGTCTATTTAATCAAGCCTTACTACACTCCAGGTAACTGTGTATTTTTGATATGACGGAGGTTAAATGGATGATGATTCACAATAAAGCACTTCAAGCCTACGTCAGGCAAGATTTCATTGAACATGTAATAGTTGATTTAATTGATGTAATTGAAGCCTCCGGACTCTTTCCGAAATTATAGAGAACTACATCCTCAGCCCTGGACTATCCATATAGGCAATGTAGACAGCTGCCTAGGGCGGCAGATTTTGGGGGGCGGCAAGTTTTCAACCCTTACACTATAGATATAATGCTACTTGGATTGTTGAAAATGCGTCGGAAGTTTAATTCGGTCTTTTCGACTTGTTCACTGTAAAAGATTGATGATTACAATCAAACAAAAACAAACCGACGCGACGGTGAAACAAGAATAGGCAAAGTGACATTGTTCGGAAGAGATCACTTTAGAGTCAACACAATGATATTTTTGACAATATGCTGACTGATTTACAGGAAAGATGCCGCAAATATGAACATATCTTCAAAAAATTCGGCGTTTTTTTTTATTTGGTAAATTTGGATATTGTATTGTATATTGTATTCGAAAAAAAAAACAAAACATTTACAAAAAGCATTCAGACAAGATTTAGACTGTTCAATTAATGATGAGTTTATCCATTTCAAGGCTCATCTTGATTGCCAATAAGAGCAGAATTCAAAGGGGCTAACGCAAATCGAAAATTTCGACCTTTTTTTGGTTTTGATACAGTGTTTCCAAATATTTATATTGCATATAGAATGTTTCTATGCTTGATGGCTGTCATGAATCACAGTGGTGAGAGATCGCTTTCTTTTTTGAAGTGGATCAAAAATTATATTAGGTCAACCATTTGCCAATATTGCTTAAATAGTTAGGCATTATTATCGATAAAGAGTCGGAAACTGTACGTTCAATTGATTGCGATGATATTATTCATATTTTTGAGGTTGGAAAAGCACGGCGCAACGTAAGAACATGTAAATATGATTTGCGTAGCCAAATAATTGTTTTTTTTATCATAAAAAACATGTGTATCATTATCAATAAATTGTAGAAACGGTGGAAAAAAATATATAGGAACGATTAAATCTTATATCCTCTTATATACCCATTACCAATACGAAAAAAGTTAAAATTGTAGGAGAGGGGCGGAAATTTACGATCTAAGGCGGCAAAATGCCTAAGTTCGGCCCTGTACATCCTTGTATTTAGATTAAGTATAGTTAAGCAAAAAGTTCAAGGTGGGAAAGTTAAAAACTTTCTTTATTTTACATGTTGAAATAAAATAATTTAACACAGTTGTAATGAGTTGAGTATGAAAAAATAAAAATACATGATTTATTTGTTGATATTATCTCAAAATAACATATAGAATTTTTTTTTTATAAATATAATACCTATTAACTCTCCGAATTTATTCCTTTTGTTTCTCTATTTCATTTTCAAATAACACACTTAATTCCTGCCATAGAAGCACGTGCCGAAATATCGGGACCACCAATCCGATACTTAACACCAGGATCAACGCTGCGCCTGCAATGTCGTGTTGTACAAAATACTGTGGCATCAGAATATATATTTTGGTACCACGACAACCGAATGATAAATTATGACATCGACAGAGGAATAAACGTTTCAACGGAAGCAGGTAAATTTAACTAATAAAATTTAGAGACACGAAATTTCCAAAAAAAAAAATAAATAAAATAAAATCCGGCTTACCTTACCTACCTATGCACAACACACACAAATATCAATTTTTATTTATTTCTTTGCAAACTTCAGTTCGTGATTTTTCTCATAAAAAAAAGTTTCATACAAATCCGGTGTCAATTTCAATATTATCCTTTTTGTGTGCCTTCTTTTATTTTTTTTTTTTTGGTATGCAAAATACGTGTTTCAAATTTTTATTTTATTTTTTGCAGATTTTCAATCATCAGAATTGACTATCCTGAAAACAAGGCGGGAACATTCTGGAAACTTCACCTGCGTAGCTAGCAACACTCAGCCCGCCAGTGTACTGGTACACATTTTCAAAGGTACGTGGCAAACAAAATTGAACTCAGAATTCATTCACCTCTAAAATTCTTTGTAGTTTTGCTGAATTTTCATTTTTAAAGAAAAATAAATTTGGTAATTTTAATTTATTAGCTCAATAAGAAAATTCTTAAAAATTAAAGGATAAGGAATAATTATTTCTTTTTGCTGATATACATATAATAAAAAAAAATTAAACTTTCCACAGCGTGTGGTTTTCGTGGGTGCCACAGTATGCATGTCCTTCTTTAAGCACAGAAAAAAACAGGGTTTAAAAAAAATAATTCACAGTACATTATTATGTGTGGTCGTTGTGGCATAGCATGGCGGTAGTTTGGTAAAAAATTACCTCCATCATGGTGTTAATCCAAGGCATGGTCTTGTAATATTCATAAATTACTTTTAACGTATGGAGGCATTATTTTATCGGATTAATTTTTGTCTTTTTCACGAGCTGTTCTTTTTTTCCGATTTTTATGTCGATGGTGAGTTTAAAAATAAAATTAAAAGAGTTTTATAAATTCTTTTTTGAATTACCACAGCAGACTTTTTAATTAATATACGTATAAATATATTTCGTGATAAAAATCAAAGTTTTTTCTTTATAAAAAGTACAACTTTTAAAATGTCAAAGAAAAATTAAAAGAGTGTGTATAAAAAAGATGAATAATTTCCTTAAAATTTACACTAAACTTTAATTGTGCCAGACAAACGGTTTTGGAAATAATTAGAGTTGTATTGATTTTCCTTAAAAAGAACACATTATAATGACTCCTTCCAACGGATTGTACACAAAAAGAATAAATTTTTTTCCATTCAAATGTCTATCCCGACTGAACTATCTAAAGTCAACCAATTGATTTTGGCCTAAACCATTTACAGAGTTTACAAAAAAATTAAGTTCAATCAAAGAATTTTTGATTAAAAGAATAATCATGCTTCAAAAAATTATATCAATTTATAAATCAATGGCTATCTACATACATTCATGCTGTTTAAAAATTTCATGTAGCATGAAGGTACTGACACAAAAACTAAGTATTCATTCCATTAAACAGTTCACCATTAAAATGCTATTAACCATCCATTTACTGTAATCTAAAAGCCAACCGCCATCCCATTAAGTATTCATTCAACCGATTTTTAATTGTTATCAATGTCCTATTGCTGTTTCTGTCCATTTATATTTACAAAACTATTAACAGACATCTCTTGGATAGCTTAATCAAAGCATTTTAATAGTTTGATTTTAAATTGTCTCTTTACAGGTGATAACCCGGCGGCGATGTACCATGGTCATGTCGGATCGTCGACAAAGTCATATCAAACCCATCTTCATAGTATTATGGCAATCATTTCGATTGGCTACAATATACTCCTATCCTATGTTCATAGAGAAATTGTGTAATTGTGTAAACCTCCCAAACTGCACTCTCACACTTTCACTTTAATTAAACAGTCGGGCGTAAAATTAAAGAAACATTAAACAAAAAAAAAAAAAAAAAAATACAATATTCTTTTTGTAAAATAATAATATTAACACGAAACATAAGTAGTTTAATATTCAAAAAATAGGAATATTAATATTTTTAAGGATCAACTTTGTTTTATAGATTTCTTCTTTCTTATCTTTAAAAGTGAGATTTTTTTAGATAAAAGTAACAATATCTGGTAGGTATAATACATTTTAAATTTAAATAGACAAAATGTTTCTATAGCAAACCATTGACACAGGGTGAATCCGAAGTTATTTTAGTATGGGTATTTGGTGAAAACCAAGGAAAAGAAACTATTTTTTTTTTAGTATCAAATTAATATTGTTGTTTCATAATAAATTTTACCTATACTTTTATTTTTTGTTGAAATCAAATTTTTCTAAATAATTAAATTAATATCTGTTGTTCTGTACTTTATTAACAGATAAAAACAGTGATCACCCTGTCCAGCGGTATTTGTAAATGTTTAGGTATTAAACAAAAAAATATATAAATAAACGAAATAAAACTTAATAAGTAACAAACATGTTGTCAGTTAATTGGAAAATGCATAGAAAAGTATTTTTAAAACAAAAAAAACAAAATCAAAACAAAGCATTTAAATTTAAAAAAAAAAAAATTGTAAATTTGTTTCATTGTAAATAAAATATTAAAATAAAAATCAAAATTTATTAATTTTTTAATTGTGTATTAACAAATTATATTGTTATTCATTTTATATTTCTAAATATATTTAATAATAAAATAAAAATTATCAATAAGATTTTGTTTATTTGTTAAGTTTTGTATGTAAAATTGAAATAAATAGAATTATATTGTTTATCAAAATATTAAACATCTTATTACTTAAAAAATAAAAACACAATCATACATAAAAACAAAATATTTATAAAAATAAAATAGTTTTTTGTAAGAACAACCCATTCCAATAATTTTACGAATATTTTGTAAAATAAAAAAAAAACAGTAATATTTATTTGGTTATTACAACCAAATCAAAATTAAAATCAAAAAACAAATAATAATAATAATAAAATAAACAAAAAAAAAAAATAGAATCTACAAATTATCATTTTTATTAATTATTATGTTTGATTTTATTTTTGTTAAAATATTTTATGTAAATATTTTTATACAATATTGTAATAAAATAACAACAGAAAAATAGTTTATTATATAAATCATTAATTATAAGAAAGAACAAAATAAAATTATGACAAGAAAATCAATTTATGCAAAAATGTTTTATTTAAGTACGATTTTGAATGAGGAAAATGCCAGGTGATGCCAACATAATAAAAGAAGCAATAATTGGGGTTATGTATACATTTAAGGAGGAAATACTTATTTCAACCGGAACCATGCCATTTAAAACAAAAATAAATTAAACAAAGTGCATTCAAAGAAACATTAAGCAAACAACGTAACCAATAACAATAAGGTTACAGTACTAACATACATAGTCAGTACATGCAGAGCCATCTATGGATAAATGTATATTAAGAACGCAGGCACAGGCCTAAAAACAGGACAAAAGTTTAAAATGGACTCATAGGGGAAAAGAAATAAATTCTATAACGCATTTGTTAAGAAGGAAATATTTTGAAAACACAATTAAATAAAGGGCACGATAAATAAATAAAATGCACGACTGTGTCTCAGATCTTCTAGCAAATCAAGGACAAAAATATCGGAAATGGCCTAAACGTGAGACCAAGTTGTATGGTAGCTATCATAACACGTTTGTTTAGCCAAAAAACTTTAAATGCGATTTTGTGTTAAATAATCAATAATTAACTTAAATACTAAATTTAAATGAAATCGGTTAAGCCGTTATCAATTTATGGACAAATTTGTAAAAACCGTTAACACCAAATCTCCGTTATATGCATTTTCAGCCAGAAACCTGAAACGCAGTTATATTAACAGTAGTCTATATATAACGTACAAAAAGTTTTATCAAAATCGGTGCACAGATAACGCACATACTCACATCCGCACAGATAGACCGACGGGCGACATGCGAAAACATACTTTTTGGGCTTCTCTATCATCGTAATGTCAGGTTTGATTAAAACATCGACATTTTTTTTTACTCGAGACCAATACTTGCCCTAATTGAAAAAAAAAATCTGTGTTCTGTATTAAAAAAATATTTTTACGAAATACATCACAGTTGACAGCAAATCACAAATATACAATTTTGTCGAAAGTGATCGTATTTTTTCGAAAAAATTAGAACTATTGGTTTTTTGCAAAAAAAAAACTTTTACAAAAATAACTCTTTTTTAATTTTTTTACAGTATTAATAAAGGCAAGCAGCAGTTTTAGAATATTGTCAAAATCGGCTAACTCATTCAAAAGATTGTCGAAGTAATAAAAAAAGAAAGACGTCACAATTGAAATATAAAATTTTACTAAAATCTATCTTATTTTTTTCGGAAAAAAATGGAATTATTGGCTACGCTTATAAGGTATAGAGGACAGAGGTACCGTTATTTCAAAACCTAGGATAACAGTAAAAAAATGTCTGGACATTTTATCATAAGAACATCATTGTACCCAGTTTTAAGAAAATATGCCCACCGTTTAGGCTGTAGGTGCCGATACATACAGAAAGACAGACCTACTTTTTTCGTTTTCTCTATCATCGTTAGGCAATGCATAACTTGCCTCATAGTAGGGTAGACTGGGTACGGTTGAGACAATTTTTCTTATATCTTCCATAATATTGATTTCTGTAATCCGAGCGATTAAGAAGGTATATTTAATGTAAAAACTGGTTTCCGTCTACAAATAGGTAGTGCCTTTTTAGTTCTCCGTGCATTATTTTTAATAGAGCAGGAAATTTAAAAAAAACTCTCTTTTTGTTTCAACCGTACCCATACCAGGGGCGGTTGAATAACCGATTGGGGTCAATTGAAACACATAGAAATAACAAGCATATACTAGTATAAATATTTTTTTTTATTTTCAAGTATTAATATATGATACTGTTTGACAATGCTCATCACATATTGCAGTATTCGAAGTTATATTTAATTTTTATTTAATACTAATTCATCTAAACAAAAGTAACATATGTATTAAGTCCACAGTATATTTTAAAACTAAACACTGTGAAAATGTTTAAATCAAACACTCTATGCTTTTTCACATTTCGCATTAGAATCGCTCAAAATATAAAAAAAGCAAACAATAAAGTTAAAAGGAAGTTTAAACTTTTTTTTAATTTGTTTTATGCATGTATGTAGCTACTTACCTCGAAAACGGTTGAGAAATGGAAGTGCAAATAACAAAAGTTATAGAATTATATGGGCTTTAATATAACCATGAAAAATGTTTTCTAAGACTTATACTCTTTCCGAGATAAACTGCACTGTAATGAATTCAGAAACTTTATAAATTTCAATGTTCATATAAAACTTGTTTAATTCGATATCTACAGATTTTGAAATTTTTATGTTATAATTCTATTAACTATTAACAGCAGACTAAAGTGCAAAATGTAAATTGCATTTGAAACTAAATACCAATAACAGTTACCTGCCATCATATCAATTCTAAATTCCTTTACAAATTAATTCCAATGTTTGTGGTCAAGTGTTCCCAATCCCAGATTAGTTGAATCAGTAAACATTCACAAACCTTGCATAAATAGGATGATATCACGTTCGATTAAACGTCATTCCTCAATAACACATCACAGACTTTACATCAAAATTCCCCATTCACCATTAGGTATTATGAGCATGGTATATATTTTAATCCATTACGTGGAAACATGGCATGGTGGTTGTAAATATTTGCATATTATAAACTTTGAACGCGTATAGACACCACCAATACATGGGTTTTATTTACATATTGTGTAACACCATTCGGTTCGCTAATCCCTATGACATAAATTACAAACTTTCAGATATTCTCAAACGCTATTAATTTGTTTATTAAAGAAGCCTATGTCAAAAATGATATCCTTACTTTAATAAATCAATGACACATGAAAAAAAATTAATGTAATGTAAAATTAATTTTTTGCTGAGCTTTTACTAACTCAGTTATGTAGGTCAGATGAATATTATGAATGATGTGTTGGTTGAAGAGATGATGATAAATTAATCATAAACCACATCATCTTACTTAAACTTATATAATTTTCCATTGCATCAGAGAAACATATACATAGAAACGTATACAAGAAAATAAGACAAAGGAGTTAGAGAAAATATATATAGTGTAGGTGCTATTAAACTCAGTCATAGGAGGATGAAAAAAAAAATAACTTTTACACCTAAGTATCTAAATTTTTTAACGTCTAATTAAATTCTTGCAATCCGATACACAGGCTATGCGAAATATATAATAAACACCAAATTAGCAATAAATATTAATGAGTTATCGCTAACACACGAAATAACTCGTAATTTCAATTAATAAATGTATCATACCCTAAAACGATGAAATAAAAACAAAATAAGTTTAACTCACCGAATACAGTAGGATAAGAAAAGCATAACTTTATAACACGAATTTCTGTAAATGTTCTCTCTCCAGAACACATTCTCACAATACTCTCTCTTCACTCATAATTTTATTACGATTTGATTAATAAAGAGAGAGAAAATAAAAATAAAACCAGGAACTGAACGAGAAATTATTTGTTTATTAATAAGAAAAATTATTAAACGGATAAGTTATGAATCTCGGTGTTAGCTTACTCATGAATAAAGAAGCAAATAGGTGTTTTTTTATTAATAGGGCTGATAGTTCTTAAATATTTTATTTCCGCCTATAGTTTGTCCTCTATAAATTGGCAGTACAGGCCTTATGGGGAAAATTTTCAAAATCAGTAGCGCGCCTTATTTGTGCACCATACTGAATTGAAAGAAACCCCATTTAAAAAATGTTTACCCGCCAATGATTTTTCGATCGCATCCGACATAGATCCCACAACGACCTGCCTAGCGTACAGTTGAATACGCACTGATTGGCTAATGCATTTCAACCCTCTTTTAACATCCATTCGAACAGAGAGATACCTTTGTCTATTTGGTAACTCGTTCGTTTCGTATTTTTTTATAGTGAGTTTCTGTTGAGGAACTTTTGATTTTTGAGCTTAAAAAATACCTTTTATTGATGAAATGATAATGAGATATTGAGATGAGCATATTAATAGTACAAAAGTGTTATCGTGCAGTGTTTTTGTTGATCAATTTTGTGTTTTTTATGTGGGGAAAATCTTAAAATGCAGTTACAAAAATTTAGGTAAGCTGTTGTCTTTAAAGAATTTATTTGCTTAGATTCTCGTGCCGGTCGGTCGGTTGATATTTCGTGTATATTTTTTCTTATTTGCGTAGATTTTTAAAGCGCGCGGGCGGTCGGTATTGATGTTTCGTGTACCTATTTTTGTGATTAGTGTTTTGAAATTAATGTGAAGTGAAGTGTTGTAAATATTACTTTTTTTAAAAACGTAAATTTTTTGAGAAGTTTGCTACTGTTGTGCTGCTTCATCTAGTAGGCATTTTTTCGGTGTCTATGCGAACAGTCTACAGACTTCTCAGCGAAAATGATACCAAAGGCCACAACTCACCACCAAAAAAGAAAAACCAATCTGGCCCCAGAAGGAAAATAGATGATTTTGATAAGTGCGCCATCAGACAAATCGTGCATCAGTTTTTTTCAAATAATGAACTTCCAACGCTTGATAAAATACTGCATGAGGTAAGACTCAATTATTTAAAAGGGATTAGGCCTCCTGAGGATATCCTTCAAAAACGCACCTACTATCTTAAATCTTGGTGGTGTGGAAAAAGATAAATTTCATTTCATTTTTATAAAGAAAAATTAAGAAAATAATTTTAATTAAAAAAGAAGAAAGGTAACCCTACATCATATTTTTTCAGTTTTTTCCAATTCAAAATGCTTACTACGGCAACCCTGTTAGAGCTTTTGAAAGAAGATAACCTTATGAAAAGCAAAGAAGTGCGAATGAGAGACAAACATCCCTATCTTCCCTGTACTGCCAATTTTTAGTGGACAGACTATAGTGAAGTTTTTAAATATTTTTATATTAGAAAAATAGAATTATGTATGTAGTTCAAATAATAAGTTTTTTTCTTAGGATTTTTTTTTATTGCGTTTCATTTGTCGAAATCTCGATTTGAAGTGAGATTTTTTCATTTGCTTTCACATACACAACAAACGTGTGGAACTGTCAACTTGCCAAGTTAGTGCGGATTCAGTTTATCTCCCTCTCGCCAATAAATAAATGAACAAACATAAAAAATCTTTTTGCGTTTAATTCGGCAACAAAAATCTGAAATCTCAGAGCATTATCTGAAGTTTCCAATAAAAAACCACATTAGTCACGAAACTGTTTATTTTCCAAATTGAATCACATGGTATTTTATATTTTAAAAAAAATATTTGAATATCTGTACAGCGAGAAAATCCAAAAACAAAAAACTACAATATTTTCCAAGATGGAAGCCGAACGCTGGGGATTTGAGAATACACTTTTTTTATTTTCAGTTTTTCTAATGATTCTATAAACAATGAAATTGAGAAATTTGACTCACCCCAAAAATCTGTAGACAGCCGATTTTTCTGCCCATTGACTGGCCTCTTATATGTATAAGATTAATTAATTATTATTTTATACATATGTACATATGTAGATCGATAGATTCCTTTAATAAACATTTATTAGGATAATTCTATTATTTAAAATATTTGAAATTCATTTTGATAAATTAGATACATATATATTAATTATGGAAAAAAAACACTGTAGCTATTCAACCGAAATGTATGTAAATAAATAAATATACAAAACAAAAGCACTTTTCTTTGAGTACGCCTATGCACTTCTTCTTTTCTTGTTCAATTGAGAAATTTTACTAAAGAATATTAAACAATATGTTCAGTATAGCAACAAAATGCAGGGGGTGACTCTGGCAAAAGCTTTCATTTCTATTTGCTACAAAATAATGTCTTGGGCTACCTCGCCAATTTTAAATGGAGCGACTTTTATTTCTATCGCATTCTGCCCTTTGGTGATGGTACATATTATATCCAAACTAAACAAGAAGAATTCGTCTGAACAAATAAATCAGTTACATACATACATATGTATGTACATACATGTACTATTCAATCGCATACTTACGATAAAAAATATTCATTAGTTTGCCAATTACTAAAATTCAGTTGGTCTTGTTTGCCAAAACAAACAAAAATTTAGGCAATTGTTCCTCAATTGCCCTTAACGATCTTCTATATTTGTTAGATGGGCTTATATAATTTTCCACAAAATGGGTTATTCCTTTCAATATTCATTCTAGTATAAAACTATTCTGATGAGCAGAAAATATTATACTGATGAAGAAATGCCTATGCGATTGTTTTCCCTTTTGATTTTAAAAGTATTTTTTTTTCTATCGATTAGAAGTTTAATTGTCATTTTCGTTTTCAGTATTTTGTTTTTGAATGATTACGGATACTGAGTTCTTATTTATTTTCAGTAGAATTGTGCAGTAGATATATCCCATTCATAACAAATCCGTCCATTTGAACGATCAAACACTTTGGATCCATTTTTTACATATTTTACCACATAAAAATAACTTAACATGTGGCAAAACATCGTATTTTCCCTTATTTTGAACTGTCATTTTGGCTCGATGGATTTTCAGCTTTCCGAAATTCCGACCAATACTGCGGGGCCACTTGAAGCCATGTTGAAGTTCCCCAATTCGAGACGGATGCGATTACTCATTTTGCGTTTGCTCGCATTCGTGATCGTAGCTCAAACCATCTTTTAGTATAGACTTCTATCAATAACAAAACCACACCCGAAGAATTGATGCGTTTTATATCTATTTCAATTACCGTTTGTGGGAATCTTGAATTTTACTAACCAGACACATGTAAACCCAATTAAAGCAAAGATGCAACTTTCACCTCACGCACGGCACTCTTTTGCTATTCGTATGCTTGTTTCATAGCAACGCGCTTCCTGACTGTTTTAAGCAGACTTAGGTATATGTTGTACATATATGTAACATTTTTATTTTATATGTATTACACCAGAGATTTATGGAAATTGAAAAAAAATCTGATTTCCTCGTCTGATGGAAAAACAAACTAAAAGCGGTTACACAATGTAAAACAGACATTTCCATTTGTTCCATGGTTTGACATGTATAACCTACACCACGAGTCAAAAAAGAAGATTCTTCTATAGGTACGCCACTTAGATAGTGTACTTTACTTTTACATTAAAAATTAGTGGCAGCTTCTATTTTTTAATTGCAATCCTTGAAAGTGAGGCAAGAGTGTTGCAACGTCTGTCTAACTTTCATGGGACGCATACACAGTAACAATTTTAATAATTGGTGGGTTGTCCTTGGCTGTAGAGCATATTCATCCTACGTTTCCATTTCGATGCTTCTACTGTGTGTTGGCAGACCAAGTTGCATGAGATGAGGTGCTCTGACACAGTTCAAGTTAGGTAAATAGTAAAAGAAAAAAAAAATGATTAAGCTGGCAACACAGAAACAACCAGGACCTGAACCAAACCACTCTGCATGTTCCTTGCGGATGAAGTACATATTTTTTTTTTTCTATTTTTGTTCTCATTTTGGAAATCCTCACTGGGATTTGATGCCATTGGAAAGTTCGTGTCCGTCGTCGGTCGTCCTTGTTGCTTTTTGTGTTTTCTTGCGTGAGTTTTATTTTCTGCTGTTTCTTTATTTAGTTCTACTTTTTAACTGTAGTTATTTTCCCCAACTCCTGATGCTTACTGATTCAGCTAAGTGTGCATTTGGGCGCATTTGGCTTCATGAGACAACCTCTTGCTTCCCAAAAGCAGTCGGGGAGTAACTATATTGTATCTATATACCCACCCTTGACCCTTTTTAGCAAACATTTGCTAACCATTAAGTTTGAGACAGCCAAGAGGAGGGTTAATGGGTGTTTTAAAATGCTTAAATACATATAGATTTACGCTTATAAAACAGTCAACTCTTTGGAGAATAGTTTTATTTTGGAATAAGACAAGCGCGGAGGATATGCAGAGTTTGCTGAGTAATTTAATGCATTTTAGACTGCCTTTGCTTCTGTTAACAGAAAACAGATACAGAACAGAATATATAAGGAGGGGGTTATCAGTGGGTTAACCTTCCATTTGTCGGAGGTGCAATTGTGTGTTTCTGGTATTTAATCCGAAATAACTTTTGATGGGTTTACTTTGAGGTTAAATTCATTTAGCTAGGAATGGTTGTTTTTGGGTTTACTGTATTTGTTTTGCCCATCGTATCGTTCTCGTTCTATTTAAGTGCGGTATATTAGTTTGGAAACAATTTTATATTCAAATGAAACAAGATGAATATAAAGCTTCTTATTTATAGCTTAATTAGTAATTTTAGTAGGTAAACAAAATACCTATTACGTTTTGGTGAAAAATAATTTCCTGATGTTATGGTTTCACTGATGGATTACTAAATTATAGTATATATTAATATTGGTATAATACTTTCTAAAATATTTCCATTATATTTTGGAATTATAATTAGGTTAAATTTTTAGAGAGAAATTCATAATATTATTAGCTATAGTAGGAACTTTATATTAACTCCCAGAACATATGCATTAGCGATAATTTTTTGATAACTGGAAGCTTGTTTTCTGCTATTTTTTTATGAAAAAACTAACAAAAAAACCGTACTTCAGGGTACATTTTGAAACCCAGCTTCTGATGAAGTTGAAAATATAATATTTTTATTAAGAAGATACTTTATTTGAAAAAATCTTTATACAGGATAATTGGTACAAGATGCTCCAAAAAGCTTGAGCGTGTAGGTGGAATTAAGACAAGAAAAAAATCGTATGGGAGGGTGGTCTATTTCCCCCCGTTTAGACGGGAGGGACAATTTTCTAAAACATTGACTTAAATCAGAAAAAAAATTATTTAAAAACAACGGTGAATAATAAAAAACCTTGTTATATTTTTTTGGAAAGCCAGAAAACTACTCTTTTATTTAATTTTTAAATTAAGTTGTGTAAGTGAACACTTTTAAAAAAATTAATTTTCAAATTCAAAATTTTGAAAAAAAAAACTAAAAAAAAATTTTTTTAACTATTTTTTTTTCAAAATTTTATGTAATTAACTATTATTTTTATTTTCAAAATTCAATGCTCTTATTAATTTTTAGTCAAAAACAGAAAACCGGATGTCAAAATGTATTTTATTTTTTGAGAAATTAAGAAAAACTAGAAGCATTTTTTTCCAAGAAAAACACTTTTTTTTTTGGTTTTCCCCAATTTGACCTTCTCAGGTCAATTATTAATTAGGGAATTATCCCTTTTTTATTTTTTATTATATACCATCCGATTTTAATCAAATAATAAAAAAAACGAATTAACTTTTTACTTTACTTACTAGTTTTACTTTTAATTTTTTTTTTGATTTCTCAAAAACTAAGATACATTTTGGCATCCGGTTTTCTGTTTTTGACTAAAAATCAATAAGAGCATTGAATTTGGAGAATAAAAATAATATTTAATTACATAAAATTTTTAAAAAAATAGTTTAAACATTTTTTTTTAAAACTGTTCACTTAAACAACTTAATTTAAAAATTAAACAAAAGAGTATTTTTCTGGCTTTCCAAAAAAATATAATAAGGCTTTGTATCATTCACCGTTGTTTTTAAATAATTTTTTTTCTGATTTAAGTCAATGTTTTAGAAATTCGCCCCTCCCACCTGAACAGGGGGAAATAGACCCCCCCCCTCCCATAAGATTTTTTTCTTGTCTTAACTTCACCTACACGCTCAAGCTTTTTGGTTCACCTTATACCAATCACCTTGTATACATCCCAGTTCTGAATTTCGTTTGAATACTAAATTCTATCGTTTTCAAATGCCCGGTTTCAATTCCGAACGAAAATCAGAATTTTTTTTTTGCAACGCATTTTAAGGCTTTAACGTCGACATTAACAAAGTTAACGTTCAAAACTATTTCAAACGATATCATAGACAAACTACTTTTAAGTTACAAATCGTTTACAGAAACAATTACTGGACATAGTATGAACGAATTAAATTTCAGGTACTCGATTTGTAAGCTTACAAATGTAAACCTGCAAAAACTCTTCATTATTTATACAAAAACAGAGAAAATACTTTTTTGTAGGAAAAGCCATCAAAGAATTATCAACACAAGATACATACATAGCATGTATAGGTACCTACAAAAATTAACTTGACATTTCCATTTTGTAAACTTTAATTTATTATAACTATAATATAATATAATTATCGTCTTCGACTTAATAAATGCAAAATAATGAACGCGGCAAATGTTTTTTTTTTCAATTATTTAACACAAAAAACTTTCAAATTTTGTTTTGTAAGCAATCTGTAAGCAAAATTATCTGTCAACAGTTTGACAGTTCATGTCATTCATATAGAAGTTCTGTTTGGTTTTTATAGCGCGGAAGACTTTATGGTTAGCTTACACTTGCATATGTATGATCCTGTTTAGACTGGAAAATTTGAGTCCGGTCTCATGAGAGTTGCTGTCGAAAGGGTAGAGGGGTTAAAACTGTTGTGAGGCGGTTTCAAATTATGTATAAATAAAGAGCCTGTTTAGACTTTAAAATTTGAGTCTGGCATGTAGAAAACTCTCGTGATTAAACATAAAATATTTGAGGACGTCTCACTTGAAGCGGCTGGAATTTGTGTGTAGGGAAACAGATGTACAAAGCGAATGTATAAAGAATTTTTACAGTGCCTTAAATCTATAGAAGTATGCAGCATTTATTGCATTAGTATGCAGAAAGGTGTAAGTATGTATTAGTTTACACGGTGCATTTTTCAGTGCCATTGAAACTTTTAAAACTTGAGTCGCTAAAAATTTATGATATGTTAATGTTTTGAACGTTTTCCGAAACATTAACCATGTTTTGATTATAATGTAAACGTTTTGTACACGATATGTCAATGATCTATACAAAGAAACGTTTGCAAATAACATATTTTTCTTGTGTGCGCAATGGAATACACAATTTAAGAATATTATACAAACACAAGCGAAAAAATGTAAACTTTGTTTAATTTTTTTATGTTGGAATTCAATAACCGTCTATATCGAGATTGAATATAGACTGCGGGATCGGAGCCATAATAGAACCGAATTCACCAATTTTTGGTGAACGTCTTTTTCGTTCTATGAGAAAAGACTTCATCGTAGACGAACATCTTAGCTTCCCATGGTAACTATAAAGTAGAGCAGATAATAATAAGACATGATTTCTTCCTAACTAATTTTACTTCTTATTGCATTGTCTTAATTAAGCAATCTGTACTTAAGTATTTTAATTCACTACTATGTATCTAAACGAATGCCCAATTTCTTGTCAAAGATCTGGTTTAATCACAAGTATAGGTATATGTACCTAGGTACCTTTAACAGTGGGCAATTAATTTTGACTAAAGTTCCACCACCATTTGTGTATAACTACTTCCCAACTTTAGTGCCCATCCATGCTCATTTCCTATACATAAACAAATATGCAAACGTTACCCGCAATTCGTATGCAAACACACACCTAAACGCAAAACCTCTTTGAATGACTTGAACGGAGACAGAGTGTTCAGTTCAGCTGTATCTGCAATACCTAGTTGGCTGTTAATGAACAATTTAATTGTGACTCATTAAAATAAACATCCCCATAACAAGATGGATAATGGGATAAGCTTGAAAAAGAAATTTACATAACGCACCGGCACCGCATCACACACCTTATTTCTTCAAGCTGACAAAACGACCACCCCACCAACATAAACAAACCATATCGCCAACATCACGTCTCCTCATAACCAGGCAGGCAAATAAAAAGCAAATAAGAAAGGCGCAGTATTCTTTAAGAGAATATTGTTGGGAATCAGGGGGGGTGGAAAAACAGTGTAACATTTACATCCAAGGATAAATACCTACACAACTTAGCAATAAACACTTCATGCTGGTGGAAGGAATAGGTACCTACTCGGATATATCCCCTGAAAGACTCTTAAAAAAAACTCACAGAAATAAAAACAATAAAATGACGGGAAATAGAAACAAAAGCAACAGCATTCGGGATAAGAAAACAGGACAACTCTTGTTTTAGTGTAACATTTTCAATTTTCCTTTGGTGATTTGCACTCGCAGCACACCAAAGCAATTTTCACCAATGGGAAATACCGCAATAAAACCGTTTCCTGCTCCATTCGGTGAGCCTCACTGTGCCTCCTTCTCGCCATCGCAAAACTCCATTAGATCAACCAGGAGCATTGGCATTAAAGAAATAATATGAAACGAGATGGGGGAACCGAGCCAGAGTTGAGTCGAGTGCGGCGTAGTGTATAGTGACACGGGCGTCGCGTTGCTATACTGTGAGTTGCCATTGCCAAAGTGCCAACAACTGATGATTGTCTAGTTGGCGGTTGCCGAATACGGACTGTCTTATGCCACTTAAATTTGCACTGCAACCACACTAAAAGAAGAATTTCATCAGAAGTTTTTTTTTTTAATTTTTTCTAGTGTAATTATTAAATATTCTAATACCTACATTATAAATTACTCACACTCAGTTCTAAAAAAACTAAGGGCCAATCTTTTCAGCTCTGGTTAAATCTCTGGTTTGTTCACCATTGACTTTTCTTAACCAGTTATTTTGAAATTCGGTTACCCACAGTTCGTCTTTTCACCATTTTATCGACTTTGGTTACCAAACCAAAGATAGTTCCAGTTTTCCAGTGGTCCAGTTGTGAAACGGAATCTCTGGTTAAGTTTGTTTATACTTTTTTGAATGCGAGAGAAAGAGATAAAAGATTTTGTCAATAATTGATAACAGCCTGTCTCGTTTCGATGCACATGGATAAACTGAATTGATTCATTTACACACAAAGGAAAACAAAAAAATATACATAAAATATAGGGGTGGAATTTATTAAGATGGTAGATCATCATTTTCTTTAATTTTATTCTATACGTAAGTAGTGATAATCAATTATTGTCTGGTATATAATTTATCATTCAACACAAAAGTGAAAAAAATAATCGCTAACCATAGAATTTCTGTGGTTAACCAAGCAAAATTGACTGGTTAACGAAATCTCTGTTAACCATAGCTTCTCTGGTTAAAATTTTGCTGAAAATACCAAATCTCTGTTAACCGACTGGAATAATGACACTAACCACGGAAAATTAGCTGGTTAACGTAATCTATGGTAACCATAGATTCTCTGGTTAAGATTTTGTTGAAAAGACAGAATCTATGGTTACCAGCTGAAATAATCAATGATTTAACTTAACCAGAGCTGAAAAGACTGGCCCTAAACCTGTTTTGACTTTTGGATTACGTTTATTCTGTCCTGTTTTAACAGTGATTAGATTTTTTAAAATCTTTTTTATATCGTGTAATTTTCTATATATAATATGTAAAAAAACAATAAGTTTTTACTATTTTATACCAGCATTTATTTTTGTAGTTCCCTTTTGTTGTCTTTCGAATTTTAGGATTAAGGAAGGAATTCCCTTTTATTTCGGGAAAAAACCTCGAAAAACAAAATATCGCTTGTTTTAATCTCAAAAAACAAAATATTTTTTTTAGAACCCAGTTTTTCACAATCTCGCAATAACTAAATCCCGCTTTTAAAAATCTCGCATTTACATCTTCTTGTAAGCAAAAATCTAGAAATTTTCAACCGAAATCTAGGGAGCTTAAACAGTGTAACTAAATAAATACTAAATCTTAAAAAAAATAAAGGGCACGACTGGATCGCAAGAACTTGCTCTTGGGGCAAATTACTTTCGTGTTTACGACTGTAAAATTTATTTGACCAGATTTTTTTATAAACAAAAGATTTTCAGTGTTTTATATTTTGAAATATTTGTCTTTTAAAAAAAAACTTTTTCAATAATTACTTTTTTTAAAATTTTTGTTTGCAATTTTATTTAAGTTTAGCAGTAGTTTTTGAATATTTAATTTTGTTACAATCAATCTAGCCGTTCAACAGATAGTCGGAGTAATAAAAAACGGTTCTAAGGCAGGTACTGTTAATAAGCTGATTCTGAAAAAAAAAAATTAGATGGTGGACATCACCATTGGCAAAAAACTACTCGTATAAAATTTTATCAAAATTGATAGTATTATCGGTTTTGACCAAAAAAAAAAACTTTTTCAAAAATTACTTTTTTACAATTTTTTTTTGCAGTTGCATTTCAGTTTAGCAGTAGTTTTTGAATATTTAATTTCGTTAAAATCGGTGAAGCCTTCAAAAGATAGTCGGAGTAATAAAAAACTGTTCTAAGGCAGGTACCGTTAATAAGCTGATTCTGAAAAAAAATTAAATGGTGGACATCACCATTAGCAATAAATCACTCTCATAAGAATAGCTTCAACCAAAAAAATTATAAAGAGACCCTTTAAGAAAAACACACTCGGCTGAGATCCTCTCTGATGGTCAAATAATTGGATATTTTGGATGATACCAATGATTGCAACAAACCTTTTTGAAGGTATGCACATGTAAATTACAGCTTTATTAGATGTTCTGAAATGAAAGGCAATACCCATACCATTAAAGGAACGAGAAGAACTTGTGGAAAAGAGTGATGCCAATAAAATGCGCAATAATCTTTTAGATTGAACTGATACGAAAAAAGAAGTTTGCCACGCCTATTAAGGGTACCTCACATAGAATTTTTTTGAGCTATCTCATGAACGGTTTACTCGATTTTAACTAAAAAAATATTTGCAGAAAGGTCTAAATGATTAAATAGAATTTTAGTTCTTAAAACTTACAAAAGTGCTTAGTTTTAATTTTGATTTTTCTTTGAATCAATTTTTTTGTAAATTCAATATTTTTGTTTCAAAGTTTCATTCAACAGGTGTTCGAACAATGTCAGAACCATTGTTCGATAACCTGTTGAATGAAACTTTGATACAAAACCTCATAAAACCTCACTCCGACGGATAATTTCGTCAAATCAGTGTGCCTTTCATGATGTCGGATTTTATCTTTTGACTGGAAAAAAAAAATACCGGCAAGCAGAAATCCAACTGACTTGCTTAACAAAAACCAGGTTGATTTTTCTAATTTTCTTTTGGTTTCGAATACTTTGCTTGAAAAATTCACCTTGCAACCACAATCAAACTATTCAGGTTGGTCGTTGGTCGTGTTTGTATATATGTATCTACAGCAGCATAGCATTATACCTACTTATTTACCACATGGTTTCAACCACACGTTGCGATATTATTTAAAGCTATTACGAGCAGCCACGTTCATTGTAAAGTATCTTTCAGATATTGCTTCTCTATATAGCTAGCCATGGGAGTTTACAGCTCTGTGGGTCTAGCTGGCGCTGGAGTGACTGTGTTGAATGTTTGGTTGAATATTCTTAACACATTCTTTGTAATGGCATTTATGCTTATATTCATGGAAGTAGTCGTAAAACAGCCTCTAAGCTCTGACACATTTCCCTCTTGCAAATTCTCTCGCACTGTCGCATTTAACTGAAATAGATCCTCCGAACTGAACCTCCAAATGATGGGTTTCTGCGGTGTGAATATGAATGGGTGGTGGGTTTAAAATTGCATGTAATAACACCGGCTGTCGCCATTGTCTTCCAGTTTCATTCTCTTTTATCGACACTAAGCATTCCAACGGCATCATTGACGAGATAGACGAGACTATGGCAACAAGGACTAAAATATCGATGTTGCCTCACAACATTGCTATGAGCAATGAGCGACTACGTGAATAGACCCACATGCCAATTACAAAGCAATATATTGAGAAATATTACTAACATTACAATGGTAGTCAAGATAGTTGGGGTAGGAGGGGGATAGGAATGTATAATGTATCTATAGTTACCTTTGGCTTAAGGTTGATTGAAAATGCGAAAATGTAAATATAACAATTTTTTTATTTTTGAAATGTAATGTCGAATTCCTTTGAAATAAAAAGTTGACTTTTTTCGGACTAAAGTTGCTTTTTTTCGGAAAAAGATTGATCTGAGAGGAAAAAATCTCAAATAATCATGATCCATAGACAAATAAGTTGCTTTATCGACATGAATCTCGATTTGTAGCAAGATTTACACATACTTAAATGAATTTATTTTAATAATTTGTAAAACACATTATTTTTTGCATAATGCATTTCAACAATTATATTTATAGACAAATACAAAATAATATTTATGAAATGAAAGCAAGCTTATACAGGGTGGTTGGTTTAAGGTGCACCAAAAAGCTTGAGCGTGTAGGTGGGGTTAAGATAAGAAAAAAATCGTACGAGAGGGGAGGGTCTATTTCCTTCCGTTTAGGCAAGAGGGGAATTTTCTAAAAAATTGACTTAAATCAGAAAAAAAAATTACTTAAAAACAACGGTGAATGATACAAAGCCTTGTTATATCTTTTTGGAAAGCCAAAAAACTACTCTTTTATTTTATTTTTAAATTAAGCTGTTTAAATGAACAGTTTTAAAAAAATCTATTTTCAAACTCAAAATTTTGAAAAAAAAATTTAAAAAAAAATTTAAACTAATTTTTTAAAAATTTTATGTAATTAACTATTATTTTTATTTTCAAAATTCAATGCTATTATTAATTTTTAGTCAAAAACAGAAAACCGAATGCCAAAATGTATGTTACTTTTTGAGAAATTAGTAAAATACTAAAAGCACTTTTAAAAAAAAAAAAAGATGAAATCTGGTTAATCCAGATTGTTTTTAACCAGATTAACCAGATTTCACCTTTAAAAAAAAAAAAGTGCTTTTAATATTTTCTTAATTTCTCAAAAACTAAGATACATTTTTGCATCTGGTTTTTTGTTTTTGACTATAAATTAATAAGAGCATTGAATTTTAAAAATAAAAATAATAGTTAATTGCATAAAATTAAAAAAAAAAATTGGTTTAAAAATTTCTTTTTAATTTTTTTTTTTCAAAATTTTGAGTTTGAAAATTAATTTTTCTAAAACTGTTGATTTAAACAACTTAATTTAAAAATAGAATAAAAGAGTGGTTTTCTGGCTTTCCAAAAAGATATAACATAAGGCCTTGCATCATTCACCGTTGTTTTTAAATATATTTTTTTTTAAGTCAATTTTTTAGAAAATTGCCCTTCCCGCCTAAACGGGGGCAAATAGAACCCCCCTTACATACCATTTTTTCTTGTCCTAACTCCACCTACACCCTCAAGCTTTTTTGTGCACCTTAAACCAATCACCATTGCCATGACAGCTTTCCGGCGTTCATAAAATAATCGGCGAATACAGGGATCACCCTGTATTGATTTGATGTTCTGTTAGCTCTAACATTAAGTCCTGGAGGTATTTCATTGATAAAATCTGGTATACTTAACGTATCATCAAATCTGTATCCATCGTTCTATCGCACGATACTAAGGAGGACGCAACATGCTAGAACAATGGCAATTGAAAACTCTGTTTCCACATTAATGGGACGAAGAAAAATTCTCCATTTATTACACAGTATACCGAAACTGCATTCTATATACCGACGTGCACAGAAAGCCTGTAGTTAAAAATGTTCTTTTAGTTGGTTGAATTGCTACCAGGACACGGCCTCATCAAATGTTCTGTCAAAGGAAACCCCTCATCACCTACAAGAACAAGTGGCTTTTTTAAAAGAGCCAGAGCAACAATAATTATATCTTCTTCTACGTCCATTTCACAGCACTAAGAAAACTCAACTGATGTTCCTGGCCGCCAGGCTTCGAAATTTCTACCAGTTGTGAAACTAGTGTTCATATACTGAATAACTATCCATAATGGGAATTTGTTGGTAAAGATTTAGGACTGTTTGTTTAAAAATATGAAATTAACTATGCAAAACCGAACAAAAATAAGTAAAAGTGAGATTTTGTTACATTTTCAGACATAATTTTTACCTTTCAAGTTGGATTTTGAATACAGAATTAACTAAATTGAAGAAAGAAAATAAATGTTTTTTTTATGGATGTTTCTTAAAACCCTGAGGGAATTTCAGCCAAAGCAGTGTTTTTTTGCAATCATTTGAAATCACGTTAAAATCAGATGCAATAACTATTTCAAGTGATGAATTAAAAAAAAAAAAGTTGGTTTTCAATTTCAAATGATTTTTGCAATCATTAAAAATTTGAAATCACTTTAAGTTTTTTTGCAATCATGAAACTAAAAATGCCATCATGAAATCACGACTTGAAATCACTTAAATTCATTTGCAATCATTTGAAATCAGTAAATTTATTTGAAATCAATGCAATCACAAAATTTTTAAATCAATTTAAATACTGCTTGAAATCACCTGCAATCATATGAAGTCATTTGAAATATTGCAATCAATGAACCACTTAACTGGCTATTGACAAACCCCTCGATTTTTGTTAAATTTTCATACACACAAAAACGCGGAAAATTATAACCTTTACATCTTTATTCTCAACATAAAATATAGAACGTCTAATGACTATATGTATGTATGCTGTGTATACTTTATATATACATTTTTATCTTAGTATTTATTTATATTTGTATACACAAAGCTCCTGATCCAAAAGAGCCTACTTGTGGCATAAAAAGTCATTGCCTGAAGCATTCAGCAAACAAGAAAAGTAATTTTCAATGGAAACACAAGAATGCAACGGAAAATCTGATGTGCCTAAGGAAAAATACCTACTCTGCCTCTAAGACAAGAAGTTCAAAAATGATACTTCAGACGGCCATTTAATATCCAATTTTTAGTCCTTAACTGTTTGTGCTGTTTGTATAGACGATTTTAAGCTTCTCAGTCATTTATTTCACGACTGTGTATCTTTTTTTTTTAAATACATCCCCATATAGCTATATATGTATTTATTTCATCTAAAAGACTCCATTTATAGCTGAGTCAATAGCTAAGGGAAAAGTTTAAAAAAAAGGAGCAATGATAAAAGGAAATTCTAAGGAATCTTGAACAGAGACACAGAGTTGAGGATTAAATTTCATTAGAAAAAAAATATATAATAAAATCTCTTGAGGAAAGCCAAAGGATTAAAATAAAGTTGCATATAATCGTTATTAAAGCGATTTTTGATTTGAAATTCCAGGATCAAGAAAAAAACCTTTAGTTGAAGATAGAACACAGATAAGGATGCGCAAAAAAGAACTGCTTTTTAATGCACCTCATAATAATAATATCTATACGATGAAGAAAATTAAGTTCTAGCTTTGGCTTCATTAAATGCATCTTAGTTCAATAGTTTCGCTTATGAATCATTTATCTGGGAAAAAGGATATCGAAATGAGAAACTCTTTGGTTTTGCATTTATACGATTTTAAATAAGTAAAAACTGTCATAGATAATTCAATCAAACTAAAGGCAGAACCATAATAGAAGAATTAGTACGTATGGTGCCGTACGAAATTAGCGAGAACAAGGAATTTGTATAGTGCGCACATAATGTGGGATTGCTCATTTTCGGCAAGTTTTCGTTCACTTTTGCCTCCGTACGTAAAGAGCGTTCCAGAGCGCAGTTTACGTACGTAAATCTGACAGCCAGCCAAATACATGTGAAATTGGCTTGCGTGTGCGTTCGACCATTATGGTCGACTGAAGGTAATGGCGGCACTTAACGTAGAACTATGATTAGCTTTCGTTTGCTTACTACTATTATGGTTGGCCCTTAAGCCGATGATTTTAGAATCAAATTCGTTGGCAAAGAAAGAAGCAAAAATGTCTTATACATTAGAAGTGTTTTATTAAAAAAATTACTTTACTTTATGTAAAGTAAAGTAAAATTTGAATGCACTCTTACTTCTCCGTTATTCAAAATAGTAATTCTTATTGGAAATAAATCATTTACAATAATTCTCTGTAATTTTTGTGAACCCAGCTTCTAGCCGATGTTACTGGATGGTTTTATTGAAGTCTACTCAGATTTTCCAAGTAAAATTTTCATTAAAATACACCTATTATCTGTTTTTTTTGGCTATCTATTCTTTTTTTTACTTTTTATTGGGTTGGGTACGATATCCCGACTGCCAAAATCCCGAGTGGACAAAATTCCGACTGCCAAAATCCCCACTGGCGAAATCCCGACTGGCGAAGTCCCGACTGAATAACTACTTTTTTTTGGTAAAGGCAATTTAAAACTGAATTTTTCAATAAAAATTTATTGTAAAAATGTTTCATAATGTCATGAAGGTATCGTTTTTACCGGTTATTTTTCTTGTATTTAACTTGCTATCTGGAGTAGCATTTATGATATTCAATATTTTTTCGTCAAAATCCTTTCTGTAGTCAGTCCCGCTCACGCAACTTCGTTGCTCCGCTTAGGGTATGTCCAGTCGTCTAGCAGGCACCTATGTCCAATTTTTCCATATTTCAAAGCACCTTCGCGGGTTCAAGTGATTTTAACTTCCTTTCTGTAGTCGGTCCTGCTCACGCAACTTCATTGCTCCGCTTAGGGTATGTCCAGTCGTCTGGCAGACGCCTGAGTACAATGTTTCCATATTCCACAGGACCTTGGTGGCCCGCTTCGTGGGTTCAAGTGGTTTTAACTCCCTTTCTGTAGTGACACCCGCTCCGCAACTTCGTTGCTCCGCTTAGGGTAGACCAGTCGTCTGGCGGCCGCTTGAGTCAAAAGGTTCCAAATTCAAAAGTACCTCTGTGGCCTGTTTCGCTTCTTATTTTCTTCCTTTTTAATTCCTATTTCAATTAATTAGTGTAAAAGCTAAAAAAAAAGTACGAAAACGTGCTAAAAGTGCTGAAAATCGGAATTTTTTATTCGTACCATTCGGATTTTGTCAGTCTGGATTTTGGCGGTCGGGATTTTGGCAGTCGGGATTTCGGCAGTCGGGATTTTTCATCTGTCTGTCTGTCCAGTCGGAATTTCGGCTGTCGGGATTTAGTCGATGAATGAAAAATCAAAAAGAGCACATTTTTGGTCGTGATTGGCAAATGTTATATTAAAATAAAATATTATAATAATATTCAACAACGTCAAAAATTAAGTTCGTCTTTACCTATATAAAGTTTTTTTTTCTAAAAACCGTAGTTTTCTCTTAAAATCATGAGATAATTTGTTTTGAGATCTCAGTATATGTTTGTGTACAATCGAACATAAAACAAAACCTCACTCTGAAAACCACTATACAACTTTATGAACATACCCCATTGAAATACATTCATCATTCTTATACCAACATCTAAAAATTTAACAAAAAATATTTTTCCGATACTCGAATGAAAAACGAAAATCTATGTTGGCAGTGAAATTTGACTTTTGCTTTTATCAGCAGTGCGATCCGCAGTGGGATGTTTGTATGGAAAATCCTACTCCACTATATAGTTTTTTACATATTACATCAATATACCTGAATTGTCTAATTAAACCAACCCATGGTGACACATACAAACAGAATATATGGATTAGCACATCTGACATGTGAAGAGCTTCTATAGGAACGAAAGTCATTTATTGTATTAATTCCCCAGATTTGTTAGAATCAGAAAGGATATTTTTTTCTTGAATATTTAAGGAATTCCTGAATACAATCTCCTTTCATCATATTTTTCAATTGTCCTACATTATTCTGTGTTCTTTTTATTTCTACTTGAACTTTCCTCAATTTTTCTTCCTTGACTTCTTGGTAAGAGCAATATTGATCCACTGAAATCCGAATGAGGTGAGTTGGTTTACAATATTTTCAACCTTCAATCCCTATCAACCTAAATAACTCATTTCCAAATGAAAATGATTAGGATACCTTTTTTCCGTTATGTTCTTTTTCGTGCTTTGACATTTCCAGCTATGTTAACCATAAGCTCTCAATTATCTATTTACAATCAACTTGCAACATGAAAAATATTTTAATGCATTTAAACAAATCCCAGAAATGAACAATAAAATCCGATTACAGTCAACATCGTGACTGGCAGATACCAGAACACTAGGAGCCCTGCAATTAGCCACAAATCCTATAGATGGCACGAATCTCATTCATGGATCTTATTAAATAAAAGTAGAAGTGTGAAGAGAAACAGCAAAACTCGCAGATAAGAATATTCTCTTGTCTTTACTTTTAATTCAAATGCTTCAGAAAGTTTCATCCTTGCCCGTATCCCCTCTAAAAAGGAAGTTATGTAAACAAAAACATTGAAGTCATGCAAGTGCGAAATGTGATCAAAGAGCGCCCCACTGCAAATCAAATGTTATATGTACCCAAAGTAACATTTGTTTATTAAAAAAAAAAAAAAACTCCTTTAACTGTTTCTGAATTCAATCAAGGGATAAACAACAAATAAAATCCATCAAGCTTACACCACATCTCAGGACGATAACCAACCAACCGCATCCAACCATCCAAAGTAACAAGACGACCAACTTTAGTTCCCCATTACCCAGAAAGCTTAATTAGTGTTTATTGAACGGACGTGACTTTTTCCATATGCCCTGAGTTGTGTTTTGTTGAGCTGTGTGCTCTGGAACTTCTGTGACTTTTTCAATGCGCGCCCACCTCCACCCCGCCGCGCTCCCGTTGGGGATGACATCTAGTGCGATATCGGGACACTTTTTGTTATTGTCTTCCTGCGCCATTTATAGCTTTGTTTTTCTTTTGCGTAGTTGTTTACTTACTGTTGATATTTAACAGAAAATTTTGTACAACAAAACGAAACGACGAGTATCTGGCTTTAAAGTTTTAAAATTGAATTTCATTAGTGAAATTGTTTTTAAAAGGAGAAGATTTGTTTTTCCAGTTGGATCAATTTTGATATACAATTTTTAACTCTAATATATTGTGCTGTGGTTTTTTCTTGGAATAAAAAAGATAACAAAGAGTTTTAATCAATTTTATCTTATCCATCGAAGGAGGGAGATTTCCCGATAGGGCTTTGTTAAATTTTTCCAGATAAATTTTTCTCTTATCATACATTCAAGTCTGAATACCGACTTCTGGAATGTGAGAAAAAAATCGTTCAAAATTCGCGATAACCCCCAATAACGAAAAAAGTTTTGCACAGTGTCATTGGCCGAATATGAAATATGAGTCCGTTTTCACGCCATCTTAATTGTGTATAAAAACCAGTCTTGCTGATTTAGGTGGATGAGGTAATTTTTTTTAACATATACGAGCGTTTTTACAGCATATTATTGAAGGCTAAAATGTCTTACAATGTTATTTTATTGTTTATACGGAACCAATGAACAATACATATCGCACATGTACCTAGTTCAAAAGTGACTCAACTCAAAAAAAGCAAAAAATGAGTTATTATCAAAAAAAGTTCCATAGACTTCTACCCAACATAATTTATTAAAGGTGCATTTACCAAGATTCAATATTTTTTCCGCCAGATGACACTATGTCGTTTTAAATGTTTCAAATGAGGTCAAACTACCTTCGACAAAAATGACACATTTTCAGTTGTTACCTGGTCCTGGCAAACAGGTGTGCCAAGTGAAATCAAAAGTGACTTATTTTGAGTTGTGTCATTTATGGTGTTTAAAACTATAAAATTTCAGTGCGTTAATTTGAGTTGAGACACTTTTGTTGATTCCTAGGTGAAAATTTTTGTATGTTATCTTGAGTTAAGCCACTTTAGTTGACTGAGGTAAATATGAATACTTTGTTATATTTTGAGTTCTGTCACTATTGAAGAATGATCAATTGAAATTTATAGTTGTGTCTCTTTTGATGATTTATTAAAAATTTAAGTTTTTTAAGATCAAATGAAGACAAAATAGTTTCAATTTAAAACAAAACTTTTTATCTGTATGTCGCGAATATGTTTATATGTGTAGTTCCTAAATAATGTCTTCTTTGATACATTTTTCGACCGTTTTTTGAGTTATGACACTTTTGATGTTTGAATTTTATATATAATTTTTTTTTCAGTAATTGAAAGAGATTCACAATGCATTCAATGAGTCGTGCAAGATTTATGGTAACCCACAATTTACAAGCTGATTCATATGCAATACAAACGATGACGATTTGCTTCAAAATCAAGAAAACCACGAAGCCAACCTTCAGAATCTATAAATTTTTCTCTCGGATTGACCCAAGCGTACTCAAAAAAATTCCTTTGGCTGACAACAAAAAAAAAAAGATATACAAGATCTAATAAACAAAAAAATATAATTCCAAAATCTTACTCCGATTTATTTTTTATAAATAAAAACAAAGTTCCATTATAAAATTGGCCTTTTTCTTATGATGATTTCTTATAATCTTATCCCCCGTTAATGTAAAACTACTTATGAACTGGTATCATCCAGCATTTTTCTTGACAATATGATTTAAAAATACTAAATCAAAACTGCCACAACTCAAAAAAAAAAATCAACAAAAGTGGCAGAACTCAAAATAGGACATTTCTGTTGGTAAGAAATGATCGTCCAAACTGTCATAACCCTAAAAACATAGTTTTCAAGGTTTCCAAAAAAAAATTAACGCAAATATTATTTCCATTGTGATTCATACTGTATTTGCTTTTGTCAACATAGTTCAATTTGTAGTTAAACCGTATCTAGTCTAACAATATCGTTGTTCGCCTTTTCTGAAAAACTAAGATTTTTGAGTTGTGTCACTTTTGAACTACATGTGCGATATTTTTTTTTTTTTTTTTTTTTTATTCATTTTTTTATTTTCAATTTAACTTATATCTACTTAAATGCTAGACAAAAACCTTAAAAACTAGCTTACCGAATAACTTAACTAACTTACTGGCCCCATGCGGGCGCTCTAAATTATACTATAACTATATATTAAACATGCCTTTCGACGTAAAAACTAACTTAAATTAAAATTCAATATTTCTTAAAACTAAACGAGAAAATTCTTAAAAACTCGTTTTTCTATGACATTTTATATAATATAAAAACTTAAAACTACCCTTTACCTAAATAAAACTAAATTAACCTAAATAAAACTAAAATATACGTAATAACTATACGTAAAGAACTTAAAACTACTTACAAATACTTAAAATGACTTAAAACTAGAACAGCCACCAGCAGCTTTTTTTTTTTTTTTTTTTTTTTTTTTTTTTCACAGCAGCTTATGCAAATGCACACACACTCATACATATGCATATATGAATATATATGCATATTAATAGCGCCCAATGTACATATCCACAAGCAAATGCAGTTTTTTTTTTTTTTTTTTTTTTTTTTTTTTCTTTTTTTTTTGTTTTTATAATTTTTTTTTTTGGTGCCACCACTGTCCTATATAATGTCTACCTATTAATACCTAAAAATACGTAGGTCGGCCAAGGCAACAACTTTGGTCAACCATCCATATCAAAGTGGTCCCCCAACCACCAGAATTGTTTTACTTGCTTAACCAAGTCCTTTCTGTCCCGAAGGGGCACAGCTCTACTGAACCGCAGACGCTCTGCTCCGTTCCCAGAGCCGACGTTTCGATCATACAGGAGCCGCCGATCCACAGTTCTACGGCCGACGTGGTAGATTAACGGAACCGCCAATCTATCCTGTATCAGCCCTCGACTGTCTAAATAGAGGAATGTCTCGGGCGGGATGAAACCGTTAAGACGAACGCTCTCACTATATTCATTATTGGGGTAGTAAGCCCCGAAAATAAGTCCATTGGCTGAGGACATCGCTCTTGCAATGTGACCCCGAATCAGCTTAATTAAAAAGTTATCTATCCTGTTTATATTGGCCCCGTTATATAAGACCTCGTTGGCATAATAATGTTTGTACTCCGACTCTGGTGTTCTGTGTAATCCAAGACAGGTCCTAAGACACTGCCTCTCAAACACCCGAATCATGTGCGATATATGTATTAAAAGATGAGCCTTGCTGATATGGGGTGAACGACCAAGTTTTTTTTACAACTTTCAAGACCAACAATTAAGGACTTATTGACAACACTGGAGTGTAAGAAATAATTTTTTTGTTTGTCGGACCTAGACTTTTCTATGGACAAAATGTAAGCCTTGCTGAAATGAGGTAGGTAAGTCGGTCGCTAGGCTTCCTCCTAATATTTTTAAGGAACAAAATAAAACAAAAGGTACTTCTGCCTCAGAAAAACATTTTTAATTTCTTAATAGTGCAAGTATTGGATTCATGTAAACAAATTTAGAGACTCTAATCACTTTATAGTACTTTTTGGTGATTTATTTGAAGAGAAAGTTTGCAAAATCGGAAATATAAAAAGTGGTATATCGAACCCAACCTGCTTGTGCTTTAGAAAATCGAAAAATTTTACTTTCCCCTCATTATCTCGAAAGCAGCTCTAACGATTTTGATAAAACTTTTGATAAAAATTCTCTCTAAAAAAAAATTCTCAAGCATTTTAGGTTTTTGGTTCAGAATTCAAATAACGGAGATTTGGTGCGCGTTAACGTTTTTTACAAATTTGGCCATACATTGGTAAAGGCTCAATTGATTTAGCTTATAGTAGTAAGGCATTTTAGGTAGACATTTAACACAACATGGCATTTAAGGTTTTAAGCTAAACATCGTTTCCAATGATAGAGCTACTATACAACTTCATCCCACGTATAGTTGTCCTTTCAAAGTACATAATTCAGTAAATTAGAATTTTCATCGTATTATATTTAAACAAGAGGTATAGATCGTTCAACCCGGCTTAAATTATTTACTTTTAATTTTAGATAACTTTTACTTACTTCGAACTTATGATTAAAAATATAAAATTTAAATATTCAGTGTCAGTATATAAAGGGTGATTTTTTAAGAGGTTTAGAACTTAAAAAAAAAAAAAAACACAAAAAGATCGAAAAAATGAATGAAATGTTTATTTGAATCGATAGTTTGAACCTTGCAATTTAATGTTTAAAGATAATTTCATGCAAATGTTGACCGCGGCTGCGTCTCAGGTAGCCCATCCGCTGAGTCCAATTTTGGCATACTCTTTCACACATATCGGCCGGTATCTCACGAATGAATGCATGGATGTTGGCTTCCAGTGCGTCAATCGAAGCGGGCTTGTCCCTATAGACATTAGCCTTGACATACCCCCACAAAAAATAGTCTAATGGTGTCAAATCGCACGATCTAGGCGGCCAATTGACCGGCCCGGAACCGTGCAATTAACTGTTCACCAAACTCGCCTCGCAATTGGGCCATTGTTTCGCGTGCTGTGTGGCATGTGGCACCGTCTTGTTGAAACCACATATCATGCAAGTCAAGAACTTCCATTTCGGGCAAAAAAAGTTTGTTATCATCGCTCGGTAGCGTTCACCATTGACAGTAACGCTGCGATTCGCATCATCTTTGAAGAAATATGGCCCAATAATGCCGCCGGCCCATAAACCGCACCTAACAGTGGCTTTTTCGGGTTGCATTGGTAGCTGTTGCAATGCTTCTGGCTGATCATCACTCCAAATGCGGCAATTTTGCTTATTTACGTACCCATTCAACCAAAAATGAGCCTCATCGCTGAACACAATTTTTCGATAAAAAAGATAAAAAAGCATTCGATAAAAGAGCACGAATTTTGATAGTAAAATTCAATAATTTGCAAGCGTTGTTCATTTGTAAGACGATCCATGGTTAAATTGAAAACCAAACTGAAGCTGTTTGACAGTGACACAAGGTACTAAACACACGTCAGCTGTCAAAACCAGTGTTGCCAAAACCAAACCAGCTAAAAAATCACCCGTTACATACAAAGCAATTCTATCGAAACTGATAAAAGAGAATCTCTTAATATTTATTACCAATATTTTCAATATAATTCCTAAAACTTTTCTTTTAAAATTTGATCCTGAACGTTACCTCGTCAATCATATGTTACGTATACATACTTTCTCCCTGTAGGGTATTTTATCGTTTTATTACAAAACAATACAATATTTTTCTTTTGAGAAGCAATATTTCACATCCATATATAAAAGGGTAATCGCATAAAATATCAATTTAACTTACAATTTGTGTGCACCATCCTCAATATTTTTAAAATAAAACATTTACAACGTTATGTGCGTGTGTTGGTTCATTTCTACGAGCATAAATGCGCCAAAAGGCTCTTTCTGCCAAACGAATCCACAAGTACATAATATATTTTACATTATTCTCTTGTTTGCCACACCAAGTTATTCAACTCACTATAGTAAGAAAGAAAAACCTATATATGTATCTGTTTCCATGAAAATATCCTAAGGACGAGTCCTTGTCTGTAAATTGTTTTCTTATACTAACAAAAATAAAAATAAAAAATATATATAGATGGCAGGTTTAAAATAAAGTGCAATTTTCGTGCAGAGAATTGAACCGCATTTTCTTCACTTACCATCTTGAAGTCGTAACGTTGACGTTCAGAAAAATGATAGCAGCATTGTTTCAAGTGAGCGAGTGTTTCACCTTGTGTGTTCTTGATATGCTGAAAGATACAAACGAAACAACCTGCAAACAATTTGCAATAACACAAAACATCACAAACTATGACATATTATTATTATGATGATGACTTTTAGTCCTTGTTTTGGAGTTTCGGTATAACATTCCGATTCAGTAACACACATACTTGACGTGCGTTGTTTCGGTTGTGGCTTATAGAAGGAAGATCCTTCTTCGGGAAAAGGTTCAATTTCAAAGAAAATTGAAAAGTTATTTTCTATTCAAGTAATTCTTCTGTCTTTGGTATTGCTGCTGGAAACAAGAAGGGCGATGAGAGATGATTGATTCTTATTTTTTTTCTGACTTCATCTGAACTACATATTAAAAAATCATATAAGAAGAAATTGTATCTACTTTGATGTTTAAGTTGTTCAATTATTTTGATTGCTACCATATGTTTTTCAGATATGTAAGTGGGTTAGCCGTTTCTGTGTGACGACGTATAATCATTTATTTATTAATTAGTTTTTGAATTTGCTATTCGCACATGTCTAAAAATCAAATATTTCAGAGAAAAAACTATACTCACACAAGAAATTTTGTAGTTTCAGACTTTTTTTCAGACGTTATAGATATAATGAGGAGCCACCCTGCATATTTGCATAGAGCCAATTTCAATCAGGTGCCAATGAACATTGAACAGTCAATACATTTTCAATTTTCATCAATTTTCTATTGTGAATAGAAAAATCGGTATTGTGAGTGTCAATAATTGGCTTCAACTTTACTGCTATCGGTCAAGTCTTGTCTTAGTTGATGAAAAAATATTTCCACGAGGGCCACAAAAATACAAGTTTTTTCTTGCGATTAAGTATACCTTACATGGCAAGTTGTAATTTCGCAAAAAAAAAAAAATAAAGGCACGACTGGGTCGGACAAACTTGCTCTTGTGTAAGATTACTAACCTTTGGCTAAGGATACTAAGCAAAAAAACTATAATAAATAATCGGAAGCAAAAATAGTTTCTATAGCGTTTTTATGGCAGGTACCGTTAATAAGGTGATTTTGAAAAAAAAAATTATCTAAAAACTTCCTTATTGGTAAAAAATCAGTCACACAAAATGTTATATAATACGATCGTATTTTTTTGAAGATTTTCTATAGAATTTATATGGCAGGTACCAATATTTTCAGACCTAGGATAAAAATCAAAAAAACTCCTGGGTATATTACTCTAAAAATACAGAGTACCAAGTTTGAAAAAAATCGGCACAACCGTTTAGGCCTACTTTTTTCGTCTTCTCTATCTTTGTAATGTCATGTTTGATAGTTATCTCAAAACTTTTTTTTTTTTTAACGAATCAAAACTTGCCTTTAGTACCTATAATCGTAAGTAAATAATGAGTTAACAATCAAAAAAATGATTTTAAATATGTATTTATTTTTGTTTATTCTTACAGTAAATATTTAATTAATACAGGACTTTCTAAAAGGCGGCTATATTGTCATTATTTTGTATATTCAACTCTTTCACACCTGAGGCTTTATAATGTGTAAATACTTTTTTCTCTAAACTTTTACCAATCAAGTTACACAATACCTAACATTTAACTTATTGATAAATTTAAGCAATTTTCAAATTGTAGATAGTTGACAATCGTAATAGGGGTGTAAAACTTGCCAAATTTTCAATGTGTTTTTAGTTTAAAAAATAATTTTACATACATATGTAGGTACCTTAATATAAAATGAGATTGAATAAATTAACATTCTATTTATTTTAAAAAATAGTATTCTCTATAAAATGATCTTGTCTAAGCAAGCAATTAACACAAATATTGGAGTTTGCAAATATAAATCAAGTCCTTTTGACTGAAAGTCAGATGTAAGTAGGCAGGTTATAAAAAAAAATATACTAAGATCCGAGGCATTTTGTTACGTTTGAGATGCCATTCTTTAGAAATGAATTAAAATGATTTAATATGGCGAAAGATGAAAAAAAAATTGCAGTATCTCTTTAAACCCGTTTCCAACAAATAAAAATAAAAATAATAAATAAAAACAAAACTCCGCAGTGACTAAACGAAAGCAATTTAAGTTAGGTACACTCCAATAAAGATTATGAAAATCCGGAATATCCTTGACGTTATTGAATGACTTTATTCTGCCTTTTGTTGACTTTCAGTTTTCATAAGTCTGCCATCTATACCTATATCTATACCTATTGATGCAGATAGTTTTCCTCCAAGTATATAGGCACTCTTATCTGAGATCTCCTTTATGCCTTCCAGATTCCATTGTACAAATAGTGTCGTCAACTTTTTTTTATTAAAGTCCAAGAAATATTTAGAACATTTTATTTTATTCTCGGCAAACAATATGAAAATTGTATGCATTCTGGCTTCATTAAGGATTAGCTCTCTAGCCGTATTGTCTCTGTCCAACATGAACAAAAGCAAAATCACATTCAAATAATAATATCCTACCTTTTGCGCAACAGAGGCGATTATTTGAAAAGAAGAAGAGCATCACAAAAAGGAAGGCAAACAAAACAACTCTTTATATACGATTCCAGGTTAAGGCCTGTTTCCGGGAGTATGATGCCTATATAACATAACTGAAACAGATTGCCCTGGGTGGTGAGCTCTATGCCAACTATGTCGGTATCATCGCCAAGCAATTTGATTTTGAAAAGACGTGGTGACGCGACACGGTAAAAGTGAAGCAAAGAACGTCGGAGATTGTAGAGGCTGTGAAAGAATTATTATTCCAAAGATATAAGGTCGCGTAGAGCACCCCGCCGCCGCCACTATTGTTATGTCCTTGTTTCAATTTCATTTCATTTTCTTAAGCAGTTTATCTCTTCAGAACGAAACGACACAAAATAGAGCAAAATAAAAGGAATACCGTTTTTCTTATTATTATTACGACCATTGTTTGTTTGAACTGTATTTCAAATACTTTCTGCCATTTATGTGGCTACCAGCTGGTCTTACTGCTTTGGTTGTTGCTCCACACAGCAGAAATAAACTTTAATTTCCTTGACAAAGAAAGCAGCCACCATATACCGCACTGAAATAAACCACATATACAATTGGATCAGAGGATACACCAGGATCTCATAGTCTGATGTCTGCCACGCATGGAATTATAAAGGAAATTTATTTGACCCCAACAAAGGGCCAGGCTCCAGGGCCGTACTTTAGAACTATATTTTTCTTTACACATTCAAATTTTCTTCATATAGAAAAAGACTTATGTAAGTTCCGTCCAACCATCTATCGTGGCGCATCTGGTCATTTTTTTTTCTCTTTTCATATTAATTAAAAAAATGGGTATAGTGACTTCAACACTTGAAGGAAATATCGATATAAAACCGAAAATGCAGTAACGTTATCAGCGTAAACAGTAGTTTAATCAAAATCGATAAAGCTGTTTTCGAGAAAATTCGAATTCCTCTTCTAGGTAATCACCAAAGATACACACGAAGTTTGAACAAATTTTACAGCCAACCGCACATCCACATATGCTTACGCAAATTTTCACAGACAGACCGCAACGGTATTGGTATTGAGTAAGTAAAAAGTCGCTATATTTATATTTAAGAAAAAGGCTTGATAATGGAGCGAATCTTCTGCCAACTGCTTATGTTATTGATTTATTTATAGATGGAATACCCAAGTAGCATTTTGTACCTATTAAGTTACAAATTTATTGTATGTCGTTTACAATTCATATACAGTTGCTGAAAAAATGTTTTGTATGTTTACATTAACTAATTGGATGATTGGAAAACAAATTGTAACACACAAAATGTTGTTGAAACAACACATCTTCAAACGTAAACGTACTGTAAACCAAATTTCGTAAATGTAAAACCAATATCACAAAACATTTACATTTGTAGCACTTTTGTAAAGCTATTATCAAAACTTAACTGTTACAAAACGTTTACAGTAAAAAGTCACAGTACATCTTCAAACGAAAACGTACTGTAAATCAAATATTGTAAATGTAAAATCAATAACACGAAACGTTTACATTTGTGCAGTTTTGTAAAGCCATTATCAAAACTTTACTCTTACAAATCGTTTACAGTGAATAGTCACATCACATCTTCAAACGTAAGCATACTGTAAAACATTTCATTTACAGATAATGTAACACCTATAGCATTGGTCGGCCATTATAATGTTTCCATTTTTTATCAAATTAGAAAACCCAAAACATTGAAAATCTATTTTTGTTGATATTTAGTAAAAACAAAGCATGTTTAGGTTTTGATTGAAATAAGACTTTGAATTTTATCTTACAAAATATTGAAAAATATGGTTTTTGTGGGGAAAAAAAATTGTCTAAAATATTTTTGTAAGAAATCATTTCTAAAATAAGAAAGTTTTTACAGGCCCCTTATTTTTATCGACCTGTTTTACAAAACTGGTAGAAAATATTTCTCGCGTTCGATATTTTGCCTTTACTTGCACAAAAAATTTAATTATTGATTATTTTTATACCTCCCATATTATAATAATAATGTCAAGAACAAGATGGAAATTGTTTAAGTTTTGGTTTGTATACATAAAGTAATATGATCTCAAATGGCATTACGTATTTACCTATACAGTTTAATATTTTTCTGTAAACGATTTGTACCTATGTTTGTTTTTATGTTATTTATTTCGAAGTGTTTTTGAACGTTTACATTTGTAAATGTACAAATCAGGTACATCAAATAGAATTTGTTCATATACTGTCAACACGACATTTCATTCCCCAAAACCGTTTACATTTTGGGTACAGTGAGTAAACATTTCATATACGCCTGAAACATTACATCTACGATGTTAACATTCAGTAAATGTTCTGTAGCTCTGAAATGCTCCTTGGGTATGGTTTCAACGGGTTCCTATAGAATGTCAAAGTACTCTTTTTATGAATCTGGAACACGAGAATCGTCTTTTTCTGCGCTTCCATTTGTTCACGCTTTATTTCATAGAGAACTAATCAATCCAATACGAGTGTACACGCATAGGTACTTACGTGGATTTTCATTGGTTTTCTTTTATCTCGTGAAGGACGGAAAAATTGTCGAGCAGAAGATCTTAGCGACTTAAGATACGAAATTGGAAAAAGTAAGCTAAGGTAAAAGAAGGATAAATAGATATGTGAGGACCTATATGACATATTAAAAATACATTGTACCCTTCAATCTCCAGAAATCAAAAATCCTTCCCTGATACCACAGGGTTCTTGTTAAACGCCAAACGATAGTATTATGTTTTGTGGATAAAAGACTGCATTCAAAGCCGAGGCTAAAGCTAAATAAAAACATAAAGGATACAACTTTGTAAAATACAGCAAAAATAAATAAAAAAAAATATCAAAATAAAAAAAAAATAAAAAAAAAAACAATACCCTATACCTACCCAGCATACATAATGGCAAATAAGATCTGTGAGAGTGTGGATGGAATATGTTGGCCATGGAGTAAAAATATCCTTAATATTTTCGCCATTTTTTTTTTTTTTTTTTTTTTTGTAGTTGCTTTTTTGGTAAGGATTTTCCTAGGAAAACATGTTATAGAATCGGATAATTCTGTTCATGCTTACTATGGCTTGGAAATATTCTTAAGATATACGATTTTGATGGGAAGAAACCACCAACAACGAAGACGGTGACGCACATTGGCTATAATATGAGATGACAATTAATGGTTTCGAAAATGGTGAAGCGATGATATGTCAAAAACCCACTCCATATAGGTACTTATATGTAATGTATGTTGTATGAGTAAACTATGAACAAAGTGCAAACAGAGTCAAATGTTTTATATACATACATTTGTATCGCTTAGATAAATGTCAACGGTTTTTCTTTTCCTATGTGGGATTACATTTCATTTTTGTCAATTTCTTTGATTTAATTCGTTTTATGATTTGTGTTTTATTTAAATTGTGGGGAGAAAGTTATTTTAAATAAATTGTGTAATGTTTAGGTGAAAAAAATATTATTAGTGTAATACTTAAGTAAAATATATTTAAAGCATTTAATTAATACCTCTTTTATTTGATATATCTTACTGGCTAGTGAAAATCGTCAAAACTAAACTCAGAAACGAATCCCTCCATTTAAAGTTGCCCCATCTGCTGCCCTCTCAGTCTCAAATTCAATTTATCAACTCGAAGCAATAAACACTTTTTATAACGGTTCACGAGTCACCAGTAAGCGTGTTACTTTCATCAAAAAAAAAAAAAAAATAGGTAAAGTAGCAAATTGTCTGTTACCGAGTACAGCCTGAACGGGTTGAAGCCACGGATTTTCTTCATACATCGTGTGTAAGTACTTTTTGTTAATTCATTAGAGGACAAATTTGAATTTTCATTAAATCCCGGCTATAACTAGTCCTTACGTCTTTTTCCAAATGTTGACTGCTCTAAAACCATTTTGATAAAACGGCTAAACCGATTTGAATTAAATTTGTTATTTAATTTGAGTTTTTCGTTTAGGTACTACAAGAGCAAGTACGTGCGCCCGAGTCGTGCAATTTATTTACTTGAATTATAGTAATAGAACGGTTAGTCTTTGATGATTCTCACTTTTGTATAGGCGCACGTTATTTTGTATTTTTAGGGTAATGTGCCCCGGTGTGTTTTAGATTTGTTGCTTTGTCTTAAAATAACGGCACCTTTATCTTACCTGCCTTATAGGTTAGCGTAACAGTTAATTCAGTTTTTCGCGAACAAAAATTCGATCGATTTTGATAAAATTTCAATTAACGGTACATGCCATAGAACCATTTTCTTAAATAGCAAATGTATTATAAACGGCTGCATTGATTTTTAAGAAATTTAATATGTCAAGAGAACCGTTACTCCTTTTTTTTTATTTCTTTTTATTAACAAAAAAAAAACTGTTTTAATTACTTTTTAAAATTTAATTTAATAAAAAAAAATGCAAGAGTTATTAATATTTTATACCAGTATGAAGTGTAGAAAATCAAGTACCTATAGAAATAAAGTGTCGAAAATTGCTGCAAAAAAAAATCGATGCAATTCATCCATTTAGTTGTGGTATTCTAGAACGTAAAGTATGTAAAATGCACTGAACGAAAAAATTCACATATTTTGAGTACCCTTTGAGTATGTCTCCTTTTTATTTCTACTTTCAGAGTAGTCATAAAGTGGGCTATGCCGTTTCAGGATTATCAAACGCTTTGATATTTTATAAACTTAAATCTTGTAAACCACACAAATATCAAATATTTGCTGCATGATTTGAACTTTTTCAACATGTAGGTATTTTAATTATTTTTTGTCGTACGGAGAAATTGAACTGGAAAATGAACGTCAAAGAAAGAGTCAAAAAGGCATCCATGGCATTCTGCTCATGCAGCAGAATTTTTGGGCAAAACTGTGGCCCAAAACCCAAGGTAATTCTATGGATGTACACTGCGATAGTGAGACCGATACTGACGTATGGATGCTTAGTTTGGTGGAAAGCCGCTAATAAAGCTACAAACCTTAAGGCGTTGTTGACTTACATCGATAGACTTGCATGCATTTGATCAACCAGTGCCTTGCGCACGACACCTACGGCGGGCTTAGAAACCATACTTAACCTTCAGCCACTTGACCTTTATATGCAGGAAACTGCAGCAAAAAGTTTTAACTGGACACTCTGAAATTCTGAACATCCACACAGGAACAAATGTGGAGTCTGATTATATAGTTTATTTTACAGATTTTGAAAGGCCATTCCAATGCTTGTTCCCAAGTAGAGAGGAGTGGATTAATAATGAAGTTTTACAACCTACAACCAAATCCATCTTTACAGACGGCTCAAAAATGGATATAGGTACTGGGGCTGACTTCTTCTCAGAAGCTCTGAATATAGAAGGCTCGATCAGGCCACCCAATAACAGCAGTGTATACCAAGCAGAAATTCTAGAAGTAACGAAAGCTGCCAGAGTGGCATCAATGATGGCACTACCCCGAGATAATATTACCATTCTCATCGATAGCCAGGCAGCGATAAAAGCAATTTCTGCTGTTGAAATAAAATCCAAGCTTGTGAAAAGCTGTCACGAAGAGCTTAAAGTTCTTGTCACACAGCATAATATAACACTCTGCTGGATCCCCGGTCACGCGGATATCATGGGCAATGAAAAAGCCGATGAATTGGCAAGAAAAGGCTCAGCACTTAGCCTAGAACTCTCAGAAAGGAGCGTAAAACCACCGTTATGCGACCTCAAACTTAATATAATGTGTAAAATCCTGGCAAAAGCCAACTCGAGATGGGCAAACTTAAACACTTTTGAGGTAGCTAGGAAACTGTGGCCGCAGTACGACAAAAATAGAACGAATGCAATCATTCAAAAAGACAGGAAGTCAGCATCGACGTTGGTAGGTGTTTTAACTGGCCATAACATGCTAAGATATCACTTCAAAATACTACGTCTAACTGAAAACGATCTGTGAAGGGGTTGCAGTGACGAGGAAGAACATGAGGATATAACCCACTACCTCTGTCACTGCCCCAGTCTCTCACATCTAAGAAATAAAACTCTGGGGAAATACTTCTTCGAAAGCATCAAAGAACTATCAGAGTGCACAATAACAAATCTATATAGATTCGCAAGAGGAAACGGATGGTTGGACACCCCGGGATGATACTAAGGAACTAAATATGGACTACGAGTGTGGTAAGATGAGGAATTCGTAAACCCTCAAATAGGCATCACAATGGGGTCCATTGACCTAAGTGAGTTGGGGTTGAACTAATAGCTCTCCTACAGCAACCCGCAAACCTAACCTAAATATAAACTCCTACAATTGATGCTCTGCTATATCTTTTAGAAAAGTTTCAGTAAAATGTATTTTAAGTTTAGTTAAAAAAAAAAAAACATTAAAACTAAATTTTTTTTTAACTTTAAATAATAAATTTTATTTTTTTTAAGTTAAGTTAAGAAAAAAACAATAAAACTTATTTTTTTTTAACTTAACTTAAAATAAATTTAATTGCTTTTTTTTTAAACTTGACTTAAAATAAATTTTACTGAAACTTTTCACTACAGCAACTTTATTTATAGTTAAGTTCGCACATAGCGAATAGGTTGTAGGTGCTAGCTTTTATTTTCTATAAAACTAGATTTGATTTAATTGACTTTAAAATCTTATTTAAATATTAGCTATTTAATTATATTATTCAGTTTTAACTGTGTGAGACAATAAATTTAGCAAAGTTTTTCTAAAGGGTGCAATAAATAAAAGAAAACAAAAGTGTTTTATATTTTTTAATATTCATAGACTTCTCTCTGGTGACTTTTTTTATATTTTCTTAGACCTAATGCCCTCTTATCTCTTTCAAAAGAAGAAACAAATTAAAAGAAAAGATTGTGTCAAAATGTAGATTCCTTTGTTTATATTATACATAAATCAATTAACAATAAAGTTACATATTTACATAAAGGCATCAGTTTAGATAGTAGCTAAGTATACATACAACCACTAAATGTCCATGCGACAGAAATAAACTTTTAAAGTAGAAAAAGAAGACAATCTTTACCAATCGTTCCTAACCATCAATTTTGTTAAAGATTGAAGAGCAACTGTGGTTATTTTATATTTTATCTTCAGAAAAAAAGGTCACAAATGCCTCGAGGTGTTGAATGAATCTTTTGAAATAGTTGATATTGAGTTGTTTTTGTGTAAACATGATGACGGCCAAAAGTGATGGAGGCATCAGATCTATACAAGGACACTATAGCCTGCCCACAATTGCTTCGGAAATCATTGAGATACACTCTTCATATAGGGTTGAGTTGAGTAAGACTCTTGAAAGCTCTTATCTCTCGTATTTTTTTTTTTTGCTTATATTTGGTGGGTGGGTTATTCTAACATTGAATTGAAAAATCAAAAAAAAAAAAAAAAATAAGTTTATATAGAAAATTGTTAAGTGGTTATTTGGTTTACCCGCGATTCATAATATACTATGAAAGGAAGTGAGATTTTCAGAGGAGAGAAATATAAAGTATTTTAAGAATTTATTTTTTTTTAAAGTTAGTGCGATGAAGTGGTACTTTTGTACAATAAAGTGTGACTTTGTGGTTTATGATTGGTTTGTGAAATATAATTTTAAAGACGTTTCTGAGTTTGATATTAATATTTAGACTTTTTTTTTTTGGGGGGGAAAGTGAGTTGTTCGTTTATTAATTTGCTTTTAAAGAAGTTCAAAATGATTTAAAGATTTTTGAAAGTAGGACGTATATTTATTATTAGTTAAATTAAAACTAACAAATACCTAAAGTTGGTAAGATTATTATTAGGAAAGTTATCTCACATAAACAGATATCTTGATGATTTAAATAACCTAAGTGACAAAAATTGATAGGGTAAGTAAAAGCATTTTTGTAACCAAAAGATTCAGAAAAAATTGCACATTGTTAACCGAAAATTCTATGAATGCATTGACTACCGACCATCATTTGCAATGGAAATGTGATAATTGTGTTGCTATTGGTAATTCTATTTTTGTTATGCTTTCTTAGCTGGTAAATTACATTGCCAATATTATATCAAGGTTAATGATCCATGTTTCTAATTCTATAATTCTAGTACTGTCAAAAAGGCTTATTCAAAATTCAAAGCAAAAGGAATCAACACTAAAAAAAAAACAAATTGAAAAAACAAAATTACATTAAACCATTCATCTTCTGAACCTATAACAAAAAGAGATGACTCGCCTTACTCATACATTCTCATCTCACATCTTTGCCAATAGCGATTCAACTATTTCGGGATGGGAAGGTTCAAAAATATAGTTTCGAACACCCAAAACTTCGTCAAACAAAGAATATCAAGAATATTTATAACCTTACTTTTTAATTGACAAAGTTTTTGATTGAAAATAAGTTTCTTTATTATATATTAAATTAAGTATATTAATATGCACTAGTTCAGATTTAATAAATAAATTAAATGTTTACAACAATATTTTACCATTTTGCAGCACGGCAAGTTTCCTGAAAGTATCAATAATTCTTGTATTTTCATTACTAATACATGAATATATATGATATGCAAGGGTTTAAATCCAATGGTGTGCATGTAGAAAGTTTTTCATAATAAAATTTGATTAAAGTTCAGCACCACTAATTAAGAGACTGATGATAGAACTGGACACTCCTTGAAATAGCTATACATATATCCGCCAAAATAAAAACGAATAATAAAATTCGTTGTACTTATTCAAAATGATAAATTTACCTATATATGTACACCAACTCACGGCCGAAATGTAAAGCGAGTAATCTGACGTTTATTTACTCACTGGAACACTCGCATTTGATAGCTACCTGTATCGCTTTTCAATAAAATGCGAATCATCTCGATCTCACTCACTCCCTAAAAGTTTGAATTCGCTGAATCTCGGCACTGCAAATATTTTGTTGGTGTTAGTCAGAAATGAAGGGCACAACTGCGGGTTGGACGATCTTGCTATGGCGTAAAGCTATACTTATAACGACTGAGCCGAATAATAGATAATTGTTATCAATGTAGTACTGTTCTATGACACTTACCGTTACCTAATAATCATCTCCGAGAAAAGAATTTAAAATAAAAGACATCATTGGCAATAGATCATTTGTAAGAAATTTTATCAAAATCGATTGTACATTTTTCGAAAAAAATAGTGTTGTCGGTATCGCTTACGATAAAAGCGAAGACGAAAATTGTGGGTCCGGAAATTATGTTTGTCTGTCTGTCTGTCTGTCTGTATAGTCACTTACACCAAATTCAGAAGGTAGTGTTCTTATTTTAATATGGTCGGAATAGGTCACTGTAATTCTATAACTAACAATACCTTAGCATATAACGGTTATCGAAACCCTATTTTTCTTAAAAACGGCTTAAGCGATTTGAACAAAATTCTATACTGAAATTAAAGTAGCAATTTAAATTATTTTTCAAAAATGTTTTTGTTAAGATTTAAATAATTTTTAAGAAACTGTTTTTGTTCATTCAATACTTCAAAAAGCTCTTAACGAGTTTTTTTGAAAATTTGTTTTAAGGTATAATAAATTATTAATTATATACACATAAGCGTAGAAGTCACAAATTAAAATTGAATATTTTCCAAACAATCGAACTGGTAATTCTTAGGTTTTAAAAATTCTCTTCTTGAACTCATATATGCGGAGAAGGTTGTCATTGAAACAGCAGTATAGCTCACATAATGTTAAAAAAAACTACTAAAACTTGAGCTTTTGTCAAGTGTGGCATCGTAGAAAACACTATTTGAATACCTTCTCATCAGAACCAAGGTCTATTCTAGCAATTAATTCATACTCGAATAAATACTATTCAAACTTTTCCAAAACTATAGGTATTTAGGTAGGAAGGTACCTACTATAAGATCCCAAAATAAAAATAAAAATACAACATTGTTCCTCGCAAAGCATGTCAATGTGAGGAAAAGTTTCGTTAGCGCGTGTTTTAATTTGAAAGTTAAATTAAATCAATGGAATTTGGCACGTTAAATAATATAATATGTACATATGTCATACGAAACGAAGCGAAAGTTTTCAACGAGAGCTTGGGATTTCGTCCTTTATTATTTTTTTTTCTTTTCTCTATATGTCAGTGATCAACGTCAAACAACAATGGAACTGCCTTACAAAATCTACATTTAGTGACTACTAATTTGAAGTACTCGGTGAGAACGTGCTGTACAAATAACTTAAAAAGAGGCGCACGTAGGGACAGTGATGTGGCAATAATTTTGCTAAACCATAATAGGTCAATGGATAAAGATGTTGTATCGACATAAGTGTCGGAATCTCAAAAGCAGATGATAGGTAAGTTAAAATCAAACACGAATTAAAAAAAAAAATAAAAAATATACTATACATATGTATGTAATGTGAAAAATCAACAATGCAACTCGTTTTCGTAAATATGCCATGAAAATATGGCTAATCACGTCCCAGATCTGCGTTCTTATCTTGTCTCAGTCGTCGAAATTGTGAACACATTTTTGAATGTCCTGGGTTGTGTCCACAGTTTTGGATTTTTACCAGAAGCAAAGCTGTAGTTCAAGGCAAACGTGGAAAGACGAAGATCATGGGATACCTATGTATAGGTAAATTTTTTTCTTGCGTGCGAAACAATGAAAACTAAATAACATAAGCATCTGAAGGACCTGGAGATATCGTAAAAAAGAATTACTCAATCTAGTGTACAGTGACCAATAAGAACCGTATCGAATGGTGATTCCCGTTATACTTTATTACATATTTATTGACCGTTACGGTCGAAGTTATTTAAAAATTCTAAGAAACTAAATCTATTGTGGAAGCACGATCTGTATATGTACCCAAATATTCTGTTACTCAGGTGATATCTTTTCGCCTCGTTAAAAAATGAAATGATTCTTTCAGCATCTGGAAAAATTAGGGTTCTGTAAGGCGATGCGATTAGGTCAATATCCGGAGTGTGTGAAGTTAGCCCAACCTTTTTTGAAAATTTAATTTTTGAAAGTTGTGCTAGATTGTGCTAGGTTTGTGCCGGTTTGTTCCGTAATTTTTTTTTCAAAAATATTCAAAAATGGGGGTTTTAGAGCTAAAAAAACGTTTTTAAACTAGCCCCCCCTTTTTAGAAAATCGAATTTTTGAAAAAAGTGTTATGAAATACAACTTGTGAATAAAAAAATTAGTCCTTACAATATTTAAATCATGTTTTAATTTGAGTTTCAAAAAATGCTTAAAATTTCTGAGTGCTCCAACCGCCCCCCTTTCAAACTCCCCAAAATCTCTAATATTTGAAAATTTCATAACAAAAAATATTAAAAAAATACGGAAGTAAACTGGAAAAAATCATTTTGCTTGAATTATGACCAATTAAAAGCTTCCCTTTTCTGAAAATAAATATCAAAAAACTGTTCCAAATACTTATAGCTATAAACTATAAGGATTCCAAAGTTGTTTCGTTTTAAAAGATTAAAACAACCCACAATTTGAAAAAAGTGCACTACGTGCTCCCCTTTTCCCCAATCGTGAAAAAAGAACTTTTTTTTTATTAAAAAGTAATACTATCCTAAAGTTTCCAAAATTTCAGTCGAAAATATTCACAACTGCTAGGCCAAAAAAAATAATTTTACGATATTAGATTTAAATTTTTGATTTATGTATAGGTATTCCGAAAAAAATTTCTGATACACACCCTTTTCTAAAATGAAATTTAATTTTTTTAATTCAAATAGAGAATTGCTTAAGCTCCATTCTTCCAAAATTTTGACGAAAATATACGAATTATTGCAGACTTTAAGTGAATAATTATTTCTTACGATCTTAGAATAAAAAAATGTATTCCTGCTCCCCCTTTACGATACAAAAAAAAAAGTGCGCAGTTGTGCTAGGGCTCCTCTTCATTGTTTTATTCTAACATCGTAAGAAATTATTAATCACTTAAAGTCTGCAATAATTCGTAAATTTTCGTCAAAATCTTGGAAAAATGGAGCTTAGGCAATTCTCTTTTTGAATTAAAAAAATTAAATTTCATTTTAGAAAAAGGTGTGTATCAGAAATTTTTTTCGGAATACCTATACATAAATCAAAAACTTAAATCTAATAACGTAAAATTAGTTTTTTTGGCCTAGATTCTACAGTTTTGAATATTTTCGAGTGAAATTTTGGAACCTTTAGGCTAGTACCTATGACTTTTTAATGAAAAAAGTTTTTGTTTTCACGATTGGGGAAAAGGAGAACACGTAGTGCATCTTTTAAAACGAAACAACTTTGGAATCCTTATAGTTTGTAGCTATAAGTATTTGGAACAGTTTTTTGATATTTATTTTCAGAAAAGGGGAGCTTTTAATTGGTCATAATTCAAGCAAAATGATTTTTTCCAGTTTATTTCCGTACTTTTTTAATATTTTTTTATGAAATTTTCAAATGTTAGAGATTTTGGGAAGTTTGACTTGGCACAACTTTCAGAATTTTGATTTTGAAAAAATTTTTTTTTGGAAAAATTTTTTGAAACTCAAATTAAAACATGATTTAAATTTTATAAGGACTAAATTTTGTATTCACAAGTTGTATTTATTCAGATTCAATATTAAAATTTGAGAAAAGTGGTAATGGTGGGGAGTTATTTGAGTTTTAAAAATAAACTTCAAAACGCTCTATCTTCGAAAATACAAAAGATGCAACTTTAATTTTTTGGAACAATGATAAGAACAACTTTTAAATTCTGAAAAAGTAAACAAAAATTGAAATTCAAAAAAGGGGGGCTAACTTCACACTTTTTGGGAAAGTTGTTTTGCTCTAAAACCCCCATTTTAAAATATTTTTCAAAATAAAATACAGCACAGCCCAGCACAAGTCTAGCACAATCTAGCACAACTTTGAAAATTTCGAAAATGTTGATTTTTAAAAAAATATTGGGGTAGGTCAAAAATGTTTTTTTTTGCTCTTAAACCCTCATTTTTGAATATTTTTGAAAAATAACTACGGCACAAACCCGCACAAACCTAGCACAACCTAGCACAACTTTCAAAAATTAAATTTTCGAAAAAGGGGTGGCTAACTTGACACACTCCTTTACAACTTGATTGTGCCTATAACCGCAAGTTAAAAACGATTTTCTTGATTTCTTTGCACATCACTGTAATGTTATACATTCAAAGAAAATCTTTATATGTTATCTGTGCCACGGGCGCATGATAATTGAAATTTCATTTGCAGAAGTACCATGTCAGCTTCCCACATATAATATTTCAGATTGCATTCTAAGCCTGATGCTTCTGTAGAAGTCACTCGTAGAAATCTTCCAATTAGTTTCTTTAGCTTGTTATCTACAGGTAGGTTATTTGATATATTATGTATAACAAATATACATACATATATTACATATGCATGAATATTACCTGAATTAAATCTTTTGCGTAAATTAAATTAAGAACAATAACTTTGTGCTCACTTCAAACTTAGTAAAGTTTGCTTATATCAGCATAAAAATTGCGAGAGGATTTTAAATGTTAACGCAATATTCGCTATGAAATTAGAATCAAAACATAAAAACATATTTCATATGGAAGCACTACTTGCTACAACAACAACTTATATCTGTTAAGTGATTCATCGAATCCGCCCCATGAAAATACTTATACAAACATCACATAGATGCAACGTGTGTAGAGTTTTCTCAGAGGACTGATAAACCATAATTGTATTGCTTCGCTGTTTCAATAAGGCATGAGTCCTTTCACACTCTTGATCAATTGAATTCAATTAAGGTACAAATTGGAAAAGCAATTGAGGAAACATTTCTTGAATGCATCACCACATCGCAACGATAGGGATGCAACACAGAAGAAGAAGAAGGCTTAGAAATTCTTTGATTGGCAATGAGGTAGAAAATTTGTGACAGTGGTTTGTATTCATTGAGAATTGGATGACACTGAATCAGTGGTGTTTTTTTTCTGCATTCAAAGGGGACATTTTAGGTCTGAATGAAAATACTTTGATTGGGAATTGGTCAAAAACATTTAGAAGGATATTAATTTCTTTAAGATTTTTAATTTATTTTTTCTTTACTTTAAATTACTAAATTCAATTTCAAAAATATGTATGAAAAATGAAAGGGAAAGAATGCACACTTCATAAAAATCAATGGCAATATACAGTTGCTGTTAAAGTAATAGTTAGGCTATTCTCGACCGAGGTTTTGCATGACCAAACTGGGGTGCATTAAGTCACGAAGAAAATTAAAATCCTCAACCAAAGGTTCAGTTAAGATGTATAGATTAAAACAATATTCTCATACAAAATTTAATTAATTAACTATTTCAATTGTTAAACTTATTTGTTAAAATTATTTGTTTCTCATTATTGTTTAATAATTTGTGAAATTGTTTGTTCTTCTACATTGTTAAATTATTTATTCAATTATTTATGTTATATATTGTTTGTTTTGTAGTATATATTTGTCTATGTACTATTTATTTATTGTTAATATGTTTGTGCTACTATATTAATTTGTTAATTAATTTATTTACTTGTTAATTTATTTATAGTTTTTGTAAATTATTTATTTATATAATTGTTAATTTATTTATTTATTTGTTAATTTATTTGTTTTTGTGTTATTTTATTTATTCATTTATTTTGCTTATTTATTATTTTTTCTATTATTAATTCACTAATTAATATTTATTTAATTATAAATCAACTATTTATTTATTTATTAAATTAATCAATTTATTTATTTATTTGTTTTACATTTTTTCTTTCTGTTACATTCATCCTTAATTCTTAGTTCTTTTTTCTAGTCAATCCTTATTTTATCTAAATCTGTTAAAAATAAAATTCAAATAAAGGTTTTTATCATAATTATAAAGAATAAAAACAATAAAAATACTAAAAATAGCCAAATTAAATTTTATTGTGTGGAGTATTTATGAAAAAAAAATCAATAATTAAAGGTTTTGTGGCCTTTACTACTAGGTTTGCGTTTCATTCATAAATACTCCACGTAATAAAATATGATTTGGCTATTTTTAGTCTTTTTATTGTTTTTATTCTTTATTATTATAACATCGCTTGGCCACGAGCATAACATCTTAATTCTAACGTCTAACTTTAATCAAAGTTCCACAGATAAATATAATTCACAGGTAGTTTTCTCTGTAAATTTTATAAAGCAGTCGGTAATCATCGAAAATTATTGCGTACTAGATTGGGTTTGGTTTTTATCATAGTTTCCTTCAAAAGTTCTTACTTATTAATAATATATTTTTCAAAATGTATAAAGTTTTACTTTACTTTAAATATCATATCTCTGAGCAAGTTGCGTTTCAAAGAAATTGTGATGTAAAGCCTTAATCTATGAACAATAAACAAATCTATCTAAAAAGAGTTTTATTTTCGTTTGACAACAACTTATGAATTTGAGAAAAGCAATTTAAATTGTACCGTTATGTTATCATGCTTTTGTGTTGGTTTTATTCTGGTAAGTTTTCGTTCGAATCTATGTTTTGCATCAAGAAACTATCAATGAAGCGCTATGAGAAAATTGGGGTTGAAAGAAATTGAAATTTAGTTCCTGGTTGGCATCAGGTCAAAATTCAGATTTGATCAAAATTCTTTTATTCAAGATTCTGCATTAAAAATTCTGCTAGTCAAAATTCCGTTTTTTGTAAATTTGATTAAAATGAAAAAAAAAAAAACAGAATAGTCAAAAATCTGATTATTTTTTGGCTTAAAATATGTTAGCTATTTTGTGACGAACTTGAACATTGGTTTTAAAAATGTTCCAACACAAAACAGTCAGAGTATTTTTCGAAAAGTAGATCTTCATAAACCATAAAAAAAAATGCAATTTTTGTGGGAGAAAGCAGAATTTGGAAACCATGGTTTTTCTTTTTTCAAAGTAATTTTCAATGATTCCCGAAAGTAATAATTATCTCGTTTAAATATATGTAGGTTCAAATCTTTTCAATATTTTTTTTATTCTTGGAGAAATCTTCAGTTATAGCTGGTTAGTCTGCTAATACATATTTCAAACAAATTATTTCTTAGGGAGTAAATAATATATTGTTAACATTACAACACATTTTTGAGGAGAATAGAATATTTGAAACCATTGAAAAGCTTTTAAGTAAAAAAAAATTAAACCACGTTTTAAGTCACATTTTCAAAAACCAATATCTCTAAAACCTGATATTTTTTGTTTCGAATTCATGTTACTCATACATGAAAATCCTTTGGAAAATGTTTCTTAAAAATTACTTCTTTTTGTTAAATTGTTAACCTCAAAAACCACTTGAATATTACGCTTATTGAAATTTGTGATTTAATATTGGATTTTATAAATACCAATATATTTCTACGAAATTACCTATTGTTTCTTAGAAATTTGTGAAAAGGGCAAACATGTCCTTGGAAGAAAAAAACTCGGATATTTTCATTGAGCCTCTTTTGCCCTTGCGAAAGGTATACGCAGAAAGAAACAAACGCCTGGAGAAAAAGCTGTAAATGAACCAATTTATTTTAAATGCAAGCAAAAAATTGAAGTTGAAGTTTACAATGTCGTGTTTAATACGTGTGTCGTCAATGCTTTAAGATATCGATTCTCAGTCCATGGATTTTTCGTGTTTAGATCTCAAAAATTTTCCACATTTATTGAAAAAGTGATTAGAAAAAATTAACTCGAAAGTTTCTCCCATTTATTAAGTAAATTTAGTGAAGTCAGATCTGCTGAGTTGCAAACAGAACTGACCCGATTGGGTTTCTTCTTGTCCAAAATTAAAAATGACTCTCAACGAGGAATACTTGAAAACATCCTAGTGGGTTCTTTGACCCTCAGTTCGCCCTTGGCTTAGAAGGTGACAAAGAAACATTATGCTGATGCTTGCAACCGGAATATGTTAGAATGCAAAATGTTATAAGACGCATTGGAACTGGACAATCTTTTATATTGTGGCGTGTTAATTGGTATAAGAAGAGAAAGTATTCAAAAACTATTCGAAAACTTTAAAGTGTTGACCGACTCACGGTTAGTTTATATTAGTTAAAAGACTGTAGAATACCTTATAGGTACTGTCTAGAGTCTATATACCATAATAAAATAATACAATAATACAAGCAGTACACCGTAGAGAGTGATAGAATCCCGACCACTCTGTTAGTATAGGTAAAATAGGGGTAGGACTGCATAGTGTATTATGTAGCTCGACTGAGTGAAATTGGTGGTTGAACGATCTTACGTCATTCAATATCAATTAATAAGAATAAGTTTGTATAGTTATTAAAAGTAGATTAATATAAAGTATAGAAGAAGCTAGATCCAAAGACAGCATTTTAACAGCAGTGTCCTTTCCCTTCTTCAAGTTAAAGTATGGGTACCTATAAGACTATAGCAAGGAGCGTGTGAGGGATTTATTCAAGAAGTGAAGAATATAAAACCTGAAGTCTTAAAAAATTAACCCAATCATCAAAAAAAAACAAAAAAACAAAAAATATGAGACTCACTACATGTCTCCAGATTCAGATTCCTCAACAACCAGCGAGGGTATTAATTCAAATACTAATAATACCATAGACTTAGAAACTAAGGCGAAGACATAAGTCTGCAAATGTAAGCTAACAATAAAAAAAGTGTTCTTAAAATAAAACAGATGCTTCAGCGCCAGTATAGAAATACTTTTTTCGTATAATGGTGTAATTATGCGACCCCACAAGAGGAAAATGTGTGACGTTGTTTTTGAACAATAACTTGTTATTTCAAAATCCATAATAAATAATATGAAATAAATAAATAAAAAGTATTTTATTTTAAAAAAAGTATTTTCGAAAATATGTACCTATTTTGCATTTAGTATTAAATACAAAAAGAAAAACTATATTTTGTATTTTTCATTTAAAACATTAAAATAATTGCATTTTGTAGATACTTAAATATTTTTCGTAAATAATTTTGTATACCCTATACATCTCTGGTAAGCATTATTATTTTGACCGCTGTTGTATATCATTCCAAATATTTCACAAGTACCTTTATTCACTTAAATCCTTTTATACACAAATTATTATATACCTAACAATATTTAAAAAAGTTCTCCATTTGTTCACCTCTCTAAAAAATAGCTAATCATTTTCATTTATATTTCAATATTTGATAACCACTTACGATTTCATTTCACGTTCATAGCAAACTAAAAATAATTTTAAAAATCAATTCCTTTTGATATGATATTAATTTTTTTTGCTATAACAACACATTGCTTAATTATTTAATTTAAATTCAAATCAAAAATCCAGTGATCCAATACAAATTTTATTTTGTACAAGCCAATTATAAAGTAATATCTGTTAACGATATCGAATCAAAAACAAAATCATCAAATCAACCTGAAAAACAATTTTATGGTCTAATGGTTATTTTTTAATAAAACAAAAAAAAAAAAAAACAAGAAATACACACAACAATTTTGTTTGTATTCCTCAAAATAAACACAAACAAAAACAAAACAAGTAAAAATATTGAAAACTGCGAAATATGAAATTTCATCGGCAATCGTCCTTTTCTCGTTTTGTTAATCTGTCGAAATTGGATTATTTTCGGGTGTATGTACATTCGGTACGTCATGGTTGGGTTCATTACAATTAAATGGTTTTTAATTTAAAAGTTTAAACAAAAGATTAGGTTTGTTATTCTATTGAAATTATAAATCAGAAGTGTTAATACCTTACCAAAGGATATTCGTATAAACATGTTACTTTATTAAAGAGTTAACGATGACAAGAATAAATTTAGAAAGATTTAATTTGTTTCAAGTTTTTTTTGAGTAAAAACTTATTTAAGCAGTAAGGAAAGGCATTAAACTTGTCATTATATTTTCTGTAGGATTTATCAAATCAGCTGGTATTTCATGAAAATTCAAACTAGCTATTTTGTTATTTTTGTGTTTTCACACGTATTGATTCTGTATGGTGATTCATCTGTCAGCAAAGACAAATAGAAATAAACACATCGCTCCATACAAACTTCTAAATAATTTGATGCTTTTGCTTTTGAGGACTATAAAAACGTCAATCATACATTTTAACGCACAACTTTTTACTTATTCCAATAATTTTCAAACACATATTATTAGCCATATTTTATTATCCACTCTGATTCGGAACGGATGGGAATTTTGCAAGATCTAAAAACAAAGATGGATCTTGTGTTGTTGTTTATTGCGTGTATTTTGCGACGCAAAAGTCAATCCAGATCAGATCTGATTGAGGAATAATAAAATACAGCTATTCAGCCTTATTAGGGAATCCGACGAATGAGTTGCTGAGGGAGTCTTACTCACTTTCGGTAGATTTGCTATTATCGAATCCGCAAGCCATACGCGGGAATAAATGTCGGTAACGTTGTTCGTAAAATTGGTATTACTGAAAACAAAAGGCATCCGCACCACATTCGCACTCCATACAAATGTTGGAAAAGCAAATCCGCAGTAAAATTGGTGCGGATGAAAGTGATTTTTATGAAAAAAAATTCAAGAAGAAGCAGATAGTTAACAAATCTGAACTTTTTGAAACAGAAATAAAAACGTTTGGATCGCCGAAGAGCATAATTTTTTTTTGCTGTATTTCTAGAAATTTATTGACTATGGCCGTTTTCGAAAACGTCATCTGCGTTTTATTATGAAGTGCAACTATGGTGTCGTTTTTTAGCCAAACCGTGGACATCTTCCTAGAAATATAGTCCCTACGACCTTGTTTGACATTTCCTCTATCCAACAGCAATTGAACCTTGAAAATCGGTCAAGTGATTGCTGAAACATTGACGGATTAAGATTGGTCGTTAGAATCATTAAAAAAGGTTTAATTTGCGATATTAGATATCTTACGATACTAAAGTATCTTAGATTGCTTTTCTCGTGTGCACTTGAACGCGCCCAATGTTAACTTTTGACATCCACGATAATGCAGTTTCAAATATGGAAAAGTAGTTCGCGGATCGATAATGTAGCTTATTCATCGGATTCAATAATAGAATTTTATGCGAATGCGGATCCACTGCTGATCCAACCGACTCCCGGGGAGTGAAATTTTGCGGATTCAGTAATAGGCATGATTATTTTATAATAAATTATGACATTAATCAAACTATTTGGACTCAAAATAAAAAAAAAAAAAATATTTTTTGGTAACGCAGTGGAAATAAGTTTGAGTAGTCATGGGGATACGTAGCGGAGGCGCAGTGCCCATTTAAGTACCAAATGAGACTTCTTTGTAATAAAAAAAATAACGATAACGATGGGGAAATTCATAATAAACACAGAGGCACGGTTGAAAACTACTAACACTATATCTTTCTTTATGCGTTGCCATCAAAGCGATAATCCGATTGCAATGAAACTTTGATATAACAACAAAACTAAATGAATTCACTTGTATTTTCAATCATCGTCGAAAGAAGGGTTTCGACTAATTTTTAGTTGGTACTATATGGCAATAGTTTTGAAAAAGGTTTTTACTGAGAAATTTTTAGAAATTTTGCCATGTTGCTGCTGGAGAATACATTTTCACCATTTTAAATTGATCTATGAACTCAGTTTAAAAAAAAATAATCACATCAAATAAATATAAAATAAAATAAAATTCTAGCAAATTAAAACTTCAAATCAATTTCTAAATTTATATTTAGTTGAATGGTTTTATTTTGTGTTTGGTTTCATATTTTCACTGCACAGCATAAAATAAATATTAAAATTAAATTAATTATTAATAAAATAAAAGCACAGCATAAAATAAATATTAAAATTAAATTAATTATTAATACAATAAAAGTTTTTTATTGAAAAAGAATGAAGAGGAAAATAAAATTAAAAGGATTCAGGTAACTCTGCCTGGATTTGCAATATACATATGTACATATATCATATGTTAGCTGACCAAGTTAAATTTCGCAAAGCTGCTCGATATGACGGAATCGTAGTTTTCATCACCATTTAGCAGTTGGTTAAAGTAATCTTTCCACATGTTTCACTTCGACTGCGATACAATTACACTGTCGAATTCTCCATCTCAACAATCCAGGGCGGTGAGTGTATCCTGCAGTTGCTTTTTTAACTCTCCTGTTGAAGTTTCGCAAGTGTTCTTTTGCTAAAAAATCTCTGCTTCTTGACCTCACGGTGCTCTCCTTTTTTCTCTGAGTAGGTGTTTCTAATCTTTTATTCCATAAATGAACAGCTAACGGAATCTTCATTTTTTCCTTCGCTGCCATAACAAAATAACTTTGTTTTGGCATGAGCACAATCACGATATTCTTGACGAACTGGAAAATACTTCAAAAAATGTGATATGGGGTCACACCATTATCCACGGATAAAACATTGACTCAAGCATTAGCAACAATAAAAAATAAAATACACGACTTGGTCGCATGAACTTGCTCTTGTATCAAGTTACCACTAAAATTAAATTAAATTTAATAAAGATAAATTTAATAAGTTTTTATTATATAAATGAAATATACGAACAAAATCTTATGAATTGTTTTTAAAAGTGATAAAACTACTTTTAAGGAAGTTTCAAACGAAAATCAAAGTAGCTATGCAGAAAATTTTGTTGCCTAAATGCAAGTTTAGTAAAAAAATAATTCCAAAATCGTTCGAGCGGTTATTAAATAAATCTATGTTTACTTAATAATTTTTATGAAGAAAACTTACTCTTTCAAATACACATATCACATATGTAAGGCATTGACTTGTAGTGAAATAGTTTAGGAATATTTTTTTTAAATTTAAACGATTTCCTTCGAACACAAAGCTTTAAGATTTACGTTTACGTTTTTTGTAACCAACTAAAGTCAGTATATATTATATAAAATTAAATTCCAAAACACAATGACCTAAAACAACAAAAACAGCAGCAGAACTTTCATTAAGCTAATCAATACAAACTGCCGTATTATCCTCCTTTACAAACACAATCAATTAGTTAAGACAGGTTTGTTGGTCCTTCTTGGATAATTGTTAATGTCTCTTTACACTCGACTGAGTTCATCAATTTGGCACTTATAGATCTACGCAACCATTGAATTATATAAAAAGGGAGGATGTGCCAAAACCAATTGCCCAAGTAGTTTCATTTGTTATAGTTATACTTACTCAAAGCATTACGTAATTGAGTTCATAAACCTCACACTAAATGTTACACAAACTGACGTACATAACATTCTCATTAAAAACAATTTCTCTTAAATGGGAAATTTATTTCAGTGATTCTCATTATTTTGCTTTTATTTTTTGTAATATTTCCTCAAATGAGTGGGTTTGCTATATTTGCTTCACTATGCGAGAAACCAACATTTCATTCACTTCACTTAAGTATAAACTTCGTCATCATAAAAAGCCATTATGTACAAAAAAATATTTTTCTCTTTTTTTTTATCATGCTCATCTTTCTTCGTGACAGAACGGACGACAGCATAGTGTGCCAAACTTTTTGTATGCACCCCTTGGTGTAAAGTTTCACAATAAATTTTTGGCGCAAAAATACTGAACAAAAATTAATTTTTGTTATATTTTGCCATTCTTTAGTTTGGTGTTGGTGATGTTGATGTGACGCCCGCCATGAGCCATTCCACCGCCTATATTGCACACCACCACCACAGACCACACCATACCGCACACAGCACCAACCTAACTTTATGGATGCCATTAATTTAGTACCAACATCAAATTTCGAGAGTTCCATGCTCCTGGAGGAGCGTTACTGGCAAATATAAGAGACGAAACATCAGTGGCAGGCTAGTTACACAGAAACTTTGACTTTGGGTTTTCCACTAAAAATATATCTCACTCTGTGTGAAGTTTTGTTAACTTAAGTGAAAGTTGCTATTTCAACAAATGAGGTTGATGAACAAGAATGCATACATGAAAGCAACTCAAAGCATCTTAGATCGTCCCCAGACTTTCTTCATTTACTTCAGGGGGTTAAGATTATGCGAAGTTTTGAGAAACATTTCCAAAAGTTACTTTTTGAAAACCTTCTACACATTTCAAAAGTTACTTTGCTCTTTGGAAATGAATTTTCAGATCGTGGAACTTTGAATTTAACCTAAATAAAATGCAATTATATACATATACCTACACACATTTAGATATTTGAAATTCTTAAGATTCATATATTAAGTTATGCTTTTGATTTAAAAGTGAATGTTTTGTTTTTAAAGGAATCTTAAGATTCACAAAAAGTTTATAGTGAAAACGTTGTTAAAAGCTAAGGTATTTCTGAATTTTTATATTTGTATATTTCTATTCCAATAAAAATACAAATAATTATGACTTGATGATGATAGATAAGACGAAACAACACACACACAATATGCAAATTTATGGTAAAGTAGTTCAGTGGGTGGCTTGTAATCTAAGTTGTAGATAATAGTGGAAAAAAGTAAAAGAATACACCCACACATTTTTTAAAATCTCTCATGTGAGTCTTATAACTTTCTGACTTCTGAAATTTAACACTGTACAGTTTGTTCAAGGATGATTCTCAAAACAGGGGAGATAGGACGTTTGGCATCTCAGTTTGGTTGCTGTGTATTGCTTAAGTCTATTGCAAATGAAAGTTTTAAAAGCGATGCCGTAATATACATAATAAATCGTTTCATGTAACATTAAAAAAGAACCAGCGTTACCATCTGGTAGATATAATCTAGCAATCATTTTTATTTGCCATTTATAGGTGCTTTGAGTTGCTTATCACTTTTTTTATCACTTTTTGCACTTAACTTTTTTTTTGCACACCCCCAAACAATGATTTTTTTCTTAAAAGCCAACGTTTTATGCAATAAGACCACAAATTACAAAGCACTTTAAAGCCACAACCACACTTACACTTTACTTGCACAACGTATTAAAAAAGGAGTAGTTGATAATTTTAAGCTAATCATTGGTAACACTTACATTTATATTACAAAGCAACACAAAGTTTTAATTGAATGATCATTCCATGCTCGGAAATTTTACATGTGACACATAAGCGACTGTCAAAATCGCATGCGTAACTGAGCGAATACTGTGTAATACAGTCATGTTGGCTATAATGGACGTTTATGCGCATTTTGTTGAGTTTCGTTAGGAATGAGCGATCTGAATTGCTCTTACATATGTAAATTTGACAGCTGTTGACATTTGACAGCCAAAAAATAATGGAACTTTATCAGAAAAGGCTACGAACTTGCATTAAATTATCAAATTTAACAATAAAAAAAAAAAAAAAAAAAAATTGATAAATTATTGATTTTCAACTAAAATAAAAGAATCTGAAAACATAGGTATAATTTTGCGTTATAAGTATTCATCATGTTTGTATTGACATGACGAAACAGTTCGTTTAATTTTGACGGTAGGTCATGCTAGCACATGCGCATTATAGTCTTATTTTAACAAAACTAGTGCCTATATGGTGGCTGTGTATTCCGTTATGGATTTCCGAGGCATTTTTATTCATGCAGTGGGCAGGGATTAAGAGTGGAACAAAAAAAAATTATTTAACGAAGGGAGGATCGATTTGTGGTGTGAAAATTAAAAATTCGTGCGAATTACACTTCTGTAAAGCGAAATAAGTCCAACTTTTCACTTTTCGCTTACATTATTTCACGACGCCTAACTAATTGCCGCTTATCGCTCAAAAATATTGATAGGACTACCAAATGTTTATTATAAGATTTCTGTATAAAAAAAAAAACATTCCGTATAAAAAAAAAAAACATTATGGTAAATTTTTATAGTCAAAACCGTTATGATTTAAGACTAAACACGAAATATTTAAAATCAAAATGGCACATCTTTAAAAATAATGTATTTTTGACTTTGAATTACGGTATAAAATATTTTTCTCTCAGTGTATACACATATTTTGTTGTTGCAAACGGGGCTTATAACCTCTTTATAAGAATATGTATGTGTGTATTAGAAAAGTAGCAAATATGTTACATTTAAATTTATTAGTATTTTCTCATAATTACCATCCTTGATTTGTTCAAGTGTTTCCTTAATGAAACGCATTTATTTTATTCACTTCAAATAAAATTTAATTTATGAACCGAATCATTACAAAAACTCACTAAATAGGAGGATACACATCAAAATTACTGTTCCTAAAAGAAAATAGCCAACAATTGAATAACTGAATTTGCATTGTTTTTGTACACCTAAATAAAACGAAAACTTGAAAACAAAAAAATATGAAGCGGCAACACTTCTTCTTTAAAGCAGAAGAGAGACAGCTCTAAAAGCATTAAATCTGAAAGTTCTATAGCAAAAACGAAACAACAAACCATAAACATTTCTTTTAACTGGATAATGGCAACTCTAAATCAAATTGTCACTTGCAGAACTCAGATGTCAGATCACTCAAAATCAAATGAAGGTTAAATATTTGTTAAAGGCGAATCGGCGAAATGGTGATCGATCAGTCTTCTGCTTCTTGCAGCCGGGAAGCAGATCAATTGTGGTGGCATGTACGAGGGTTCAATGAAGATTATACACAAACAATTTCAATGCAATTCTGAGTGTGTATGTCTGTTTCGCTTTTAGTGTCAATTTTTGAAGTTGATTGCAGTACAAAATGCAAAAATCACGACTGTTTTTGAAAAAGCTTTCCCATAAGTCCTGTGCTGTAGTGCAAATATTAAATGAACAGAGTATAAAATAAAAATTAGTTGTAGAATTTTGCTGACCTTAAAATAATACATTTGTGCTATAACTGCTTAACTTGAATTATTTAACACCTTCAACTTCATAAGATTATAAATTAAAAACAATTAAAAACAATACAACAATACAAGCAAATTGAATCAAAGAAATTCTTTCTTGACTCCTTTGTGTGATTACAAATTAATTCATCCTTTTACACTTAAGTTATATTTTTTTTTCTGAAAATATAACAATTTTAATTATTTTCACAGTTCAACAAACAATTCAATAAAAAATTACAACTTTTATTTCCATCTTGCATTAAGCTCCTCCAAACGGTTATATCCTTCAATGATCCAATAAACAGGTCTTGCTTCCTTCTCTTTTATTACCAATTAAGTGTTCAAAAGCAATTAGAACCAAAATACCAATGTACAACAAGAAGTATCCTTTTACAAGCGCAATGGTCTTTATGAAAATAAAAATAAAAAAAAAAAAACGAAATGGGAACCATTGTACGACAAGATTCTTGAATGAAGCTTCCTTCTCCTAATTTGGCTCTCCTTATTCAATTCTAAGAAATCAACTCGAGGGGACATAAAATCCACAGACAAACCCAACAGATTGCACCTTCTGTGAGTGCGGCATGATGATGGCGGCCGGCGGTGGCGGTGGCTGCAAAGAAAAGACACTACCATAAGATGCCCCATCATTGTAAAGAGCCTCTCCCCTCATGGTTTTGACCATTTCTAGGATTTTAATGAAAACAATTTGCACTTACATTCTTAAGTGGGTAAAATGTGCTTCAACACAGAAAACACTAAAATAAAACCCGTTTTCAACCTAAAGTAGATCACAACACTTATATACACACACCGAAACCAAACCAAGTTGCCAGAAGTTTAGGGACTCGAATTTGAGTACTTTAGTTTTTGGGTTCCAAAATTATATATATAAGTAGTAGGTATATCTACCTACTTAAAACCAAAAGGAAACAACAACAACCAACAAAGATGCGTCCAGCAGGCGAAATATAAACCCTACTAAGAGCTAAATTGGCTCAAGTTTTAAGGGTTAAAAATTAGGGTACTCATTTTGTTGGGCAATTTTTTTTTTCTGTTTGCTGTTTCTTTTCGCAGGATAATAAAAATACCATCTTCTCTATCTTTTTAAGGACGACAACACTCGGATTGCGTCTGAGAAAAATGGAGAAATAAAATTATATGAAATGCGAAATTGACTGAAATGGAGCAAGAAAATTAACATCGTCTTATTGTCTCGAAACAATGTAATGGATCGGGTTGATTTCACCAGCGTGTATATTGCAGAATATCGAATTATTCTGGAAAGACTGTCTTAAATAGCAGGAGTGAATTGCGATGGGATGGAGTGGGCATAAAAGGATGAATCGAAGAAGATTCAACTTCAACGACAATAAACTGGTGAGAAAGCTAAAAAGATTCCGTGAATATACTCCTAATGAAATAACCCCCAATAAAGTAACGAAATAACCCCACCAAAAAAATTGTAAGGAAATAAGGATTTCTTGCAAATCTTCCAATTTGGAAAAAATGCGGACTTCTTTCACGGGTTTTTCGAGACTTAGTTCATACCTTTCATTGGGGGTTTATTTCATAACGAAATATGTCCCCAAAATCATCTTTGAAAGAATCCCCCAATGCCATGTAGACTAAAGCATTAAGTGAGGTATGTTAAGGAAGGCATGCTGCCGCCCTGCAACCACCCTGCCAGGGGGTTATTTCTTTATGAGTTATTTCACAGAGCCACACAGCGGCTGAGAAGGCTGCATGGGAACACGTGGAGCATATGAACACTACCGAACAAGCCCCACTATAGTTTGTCCTCTATAAATTGGCAGTACAGGCCTTATGGGGAAGCTTTTTCAAAATCAGTAGCGCGCCTTATTTGTGCACCATACTGAATTGAAAGAAACCCCATTTAAAAAATGTTTACCCGCCAATGATTTTTCGATCGCATCCGACATAGATCCCACAACGACCTGCCTAGCGTACAGTTGAATACGCACTGATTGGCTAATGCATTTCAACCCTCTTTTAACATCCATTCGAACAGAGATACCTTTGTCAATTTGGTAACTCGTTTCGTATTTTTTATATTGAGTTTCTGTTGGGGAACTTTTGATTTTAGAGCTTAAAAAATACCTTTTATTGGTGAAATGATAATGAGATATTGAGATGAGCATATTACTAGTACAAAAGTGTTATCGTGCAGTGTTTTTGTTGATCATGTTTGTGTTTTTTATGTGGGGAAAATCTTAAAATGCAGTTACAAAAATGTAGGTAAGCTGTTGTCTTTAAAGAATTTATTTGCGTAGATTCTCGTGCCGGTCGGTCGGTTGATATTTCGTGTATATTTTTTCTTATTTGCGTAGATTTTTAAAGCGCGCGGGCGGTCGGTATTGATGTTTTGTGTACCTATTTTTGTAATTAGTGTTTTGAAATTAATGTGAAGTGAAGTGTTGTAAATATTACTTTTTTTAAAAACGTAAATTTATATTTATTTTTGTTATGCTTGTTTATTTATTTTGCTTGTTATATTAATCTTTATGAATAAATTCTTTATTTTTTGTTTGTTTTTTATTTAAAAGAGATTAGGCCTACTGGGGATACCATTCAAAAACGCGCCTACTATCTTACCTTATGGTGGTGTGGAAAAAGATAAATTTCATTTCATTTTTATAAATAAAAATTAAGAAAATAATTTTAATTAAAAAAGAAGAAAGGTAACCCTACATCATATTTTTTCAGTTTTTTCCAATTCAAAATGCTTACTACGGCAACCCTGTTAGAGCTTTTGAAAGAAGATAACCTTATGGAAAGCAAAGAAGTGCGAATGAGAGACAAACATCCCTATCCTCCCTGTACTGCCAATTTTCAGTGGACAGACTATAGTCTTCGAATTTAATCCTGATGGTGTATACGCAGCATCGAAAGACCCCCAGCAGATGGCGCCTACAAGTGAAAAACAAGAAAGCTATTTTGGTTCACATAATATGATGTTAAAATCATTATGTTTTTTTTTTTTTTTTTTTAAAGTTATTTGTTTTTTATCATGAATTTGTTTGCAGTATTAAACAAGTTTAGCAGGACTTTTAGAATATAAAATTTTGTCAAAACCGGTGCAGTCGTTCAGAAGAAAGCCGATGTAAAAAAACGGTTCTATGTTAATAAGCTTTTTTACGGTAAAAAATACCGCAGCAAGTTTCAATAGCCAAATCCTTATCGTACATTAGTTTTAATAAATTTTTCTTTTTTCGTTGCTGCTGTAATATGGTGGTGAAGCTTAGTGAGAGCCTGCTTTATCAGCTAGATGCCCTGCTCTTAAGTACTTTAAAAAAGGGAACAACTTCAGGTCACCGTCATCAGAAGTTGCTTTTTTTAAACCAGGAGGTTTGCACTTATATATAAGTGAAACAGCTATAGATATAAGTGAAACAGGCGTTCAACAATTATCTTTAAAGAGAAATTCGACATGGAATTCGTTTTGAAAATCATCGCGTTTGAGACGAACAGTTAACACAAGAACGTATTTATATAAAGCATTGGTCTACATACTGACGGCATTTAATTGGCTGTGCGAAAAATTGCCCAAACACAAATGGCTCGCTTTTGGGTTAACTTATTAAAATTTTTCAAAAGTATACCAACTAATTTGAATAGGAACCAAATAGGGCAGGGTTGAAGAGCTAATTGAGAGGAGTATTTCAGCAATATTCCCCGCCTCTAATCTCTATATGTTGACCAATCCTTGCAAACAGGGTTGCCATTACAAATGTTAAGTAAATTAAAAAAAAAATTACAAAACATTTTTTTAAACTAAGAATATCAGAATACTCAGAATCAAATATTTCATTGCTTAGCGTATACAATTTTAAATTTAATACTGTTAGGTAAGTAAAATTTCGGGCTAAATTTGAAAAAGTGTATTTTTTTTTTTAATTCTTGTTTGTTTAATTTTTTAAGACAACAATTAGAAAAATTAAAAAAAAAAACAAGCAAGCAGTTTTATGTACAATTTTACTATGCGTTATTTGAGCTCTTTGTAAGCTTTTGCTGTTTTGGAAAATTTTAAATTTATTTGTGAAAAAATTTAAAAAAAAGTTTCTGGCTTAAAAAAATATTTTCCATTTAAAAATTAAATAAGAAATTAAAAAAAAAATTTAAATTTATTAAAAAAAAATTAACAGAAATGAACACAAATTTCTTTCGCAGTCTTACATAAAATTGTATGTACACAATTTTTTAATTATTTTTTTTCCAAACTTAAGTATGTTTAAACCTATGTTAACCAAACCAACCTCCATTTCCACTTTTTCCCAAAAATTGACTTTGTCAGTATTTTTTATAAGCTTTTTCTGTAAACTAATTTATTAATAAATTTTGTTATTGAAAAACAAACAATTTTTAATAATTTGGTGTGTCAAACATGTTTCTACGAAAAATAAAAAAAAAGCTCAAACTAAAGTACCGTAGTTTTGTTTTCCAAGTACAAGCGGGGAATTTCCTGAAAAAATGTGTCAAAATATAGGTAAGGTAATGGAATCTATTTAAATAAGTTAGAAGTTTGTATGGAGCGATTTTTTGTTTCCTAATTTAATATAACTAGTCCAGTCGCTATACAAAAACTTGCCAATTTTAAAAACAGTCTAACTCAGATTATATCACAAACCGTAATTGTAAGAGAAAAGTGTACATTAAATTAAATGTTTTCCATTTAAAAAGCTATCCCGACTGGACTAATACATATGGCTGTGTAACAATGTTTATGGTATGGGAAACATTGTCAATTTTAAGAACTTTTAATAAAATACTGAAAAAGAAAGATTGAAATAAAAAAAACTATCTTAAATAACTATTTTAAAATAGTTTTTTGATAAAATTATCAACAATAACTGATATATTCAATTCGTTCACATTTTTTGTTCAGTTGAATTTTTCAATAAATTTCTTTCAATTGAAAATATAATCAGTAAGATATAAAGGGTGTTTTTTTTAGAGGTATAGAACTTTAAATTGCAATAAAACAACGATAGAATATATTCGATTGACATAATTTTTTTTATTCGAAAGATAAATGTGGCATTACATTTTAAATATGATTTCTGGCATATGACTGCCACGGCTGGCTCGGATGTAGTCTAATCTGGACGTCCGATTTTCGATGACTTTTTCCAATATTTGTGGCCGTATATCGGCAATAACACGGCGAATGTTGTCTTCCAAATGGTCAAGCGTTTGTGGCTTATCCGCATAGACCAATGACTTTACATAACCCCACAGAAAATATTCTAGCGGTGTTAAATCACAAAATCTTGGAGGCCAATTCACAGTCCCAAAACGTGAAATTAGGCGGTCACCAAACGTGTCTTTCAATAAATCGATTGTGGCACTAGCTGTGTGACATGTTGCGCCGTCTTGTTGGCTCCACAGCTCCTGGACATCATGATTGTTCAATTCAGGAATGAAAAACTTAGTAATCATGGCTCTTTACCGATCACCATTGACTGTAACGTTGTGGCCATCATCGTTTTTGAAGAAGTACGGACCAATGATTCCACCAGCCCATAAAGTGCACCAAACAGTCAGTTTTTATGGATGTAACGGTGTTTCGACATACACTTTAGGATTATCTTCACTCCAAATGCGACAGTTTTGTTTGTTGACGTAGCCATTCAACCAGAAGTGCGGTTCATCGCTATAAACAAAATTCGCTTATAAAAATCGGGAACAACGGCCATCTCGTTTTGGACCCATTCGACACAATTTGCAAGCGTTGTTCAGGCTATTCATGATGAATTGCCAAACCAAACTGAGAATAAATCACTTGACAGCTGTTAAATCGGTCATTGTCTTGAAAAGTAATGCCAACTTAAAGTTCTATGCCTCGAAAAAAAACACCCGTTACTTTCCAAACACTGCATTGTTAAGAAATCGTATAAATACAGCTGACTCTAAAAACTATTTTGTGTTTCAAAAAAATTATCTTATCTTGTTTACAGAAAACATCATGTACTTACTTAGCTACTTCAGTGTTCAAGTGTTATATAGATATAATTGATTGGATGTCTTTCTTATTGATACTTTCCTTTTAGTCTTCTGAAATTCACCTCTATAATGATCAACACAAAGAAAGAAATTCCATTAAAAATAAAAAAAAAAAATTGATATTAGTTCCTTAACCCATAGAAAACTTTCTATACACGCGTTTGTATCCTTCCTCTGTGCATCATTTGGTTCAATATTCTCCGCAAGGATCAGGGTGAAGTGGCATTGCCATGGGGATTTATTGTCCTGGACCATTGGATTGAGAGGAGATAGGTACTTGGCATTTCGCTTGTAAATTTTAATTGTATTCTTGTTATTTCTGCCTGTCTGTGTTTCTCTATGGATACATCAGTTTGTTTCTTGTTGCCATATCCTTGTGAAAGGAATTAGAGGTGCACTTCTGTGTCACGCAGCAGAACAAGAATAAATCAGAGCTTAAGGGTGTGTCAATGTTTTTTTATTTTTTTTTTTAGTCTTCTTCATCTGCCGCATATATCCAATGGGATTGTATACCTGGTTTCACCTAACAACAAAAAAACTGATTTATTTGCCTTTCCGCATATACCAAAGAGGATTCTGTCTAAAATTGACGAAGAGTACATTCCCAGGTTTATCTCCAGAGTCATCTTCTTACATATAACAAATTGAAACTGAGTGAGGAAATAATTTGAGTAAATGCTCGCGCTGAAAAGAATTGTCAATCCCTTGTCTGCCAGAGTACAAGACCCTTTTTTTTTATTAAAAAGCTGGCAGGATGCCACCACGCAAAACGCGATAGAGATAGGAGACAGGATACATGAATGAGGATGTTCCCTTATGATTGTTTGGGTTTGTGTCAACACCCTTAAGTCTTCGTTGTCAGAATCGACGATAATATGAGGAAAATATTTTGTTTACTAACTTCAACTTTGACAGTGATGCACATTCATGATATATTTCGTCCTTAAAAGTATACCGTTTATTTCCCGAAGGACAACCTTGTAAAAGAGCATCCAAGTTGAAATACTACATCGGAAGTTAAAAAAAAAAAACATAACGCGTGAAGTGTAAATAGCCTTCTGCTCTGCACTTTCTTTCACATCGGATATATAGATGAATATAGGAATTTTTTTTTTAACATTTTCGCGGGTATAAATCAAAAACATAGAAGATGCCAACAACCGACTGACTGGTTTGACTCGTGCATCCCTTGTGGAAAGAGGTGGTTTTTTCTTTGAAAAAGGACATTTTTGTCGCGATGATAAAGTTTAAGTAATGTAATGACGACCTGGCTCAAAGGAAAAGAAAATTAGATTTTCATCGTCTTCATGGTACTTTTTTCTTTGTTTTCTTTGTTTCTTCTTTTAAAAGTTTAATGCGATGAGTGAAAGGTAACCCGAGGGAAAAGTTTACTTTGCTCTTTTCGCAAAGAGCAATGAAGTTCTAGGTTGAGATTTTGTTGAATTAGCAAATTAATCTGACTCTGATTACTGGGTAGAACAAGATTGGTGGTTTCAATTGAGCTCAGATTCGTTGACAATTTTCGGCGTGTAACTTGTGTATAATAAAGTAATAATAAAAGAAACGTGAGATGAAATCTCAAATGCCTTTTAAAACTAGAAGTTTGTTTTAGAACTAACCTGTATATAGTTTTGGCATAGATATACTGATATCATATACCTATAGATAACAATAATAAATTATAAAGATGACTTTTGAGGCTGGCAAAAGATCCGTTGCTATTATTGTGTATTATGCTTAACTTCCTCTGTTGACGCTGTTAAATTGGAAGAATGCGGAGGTTTCTTGCGACGGATTCCTTTTGACCAACAGTGTTTGTCTTCTTTATCACAATAAATGTCAATGTCGGCGAAACAATCTTTAGAATTCGTCCTTCAATATATATTACGATTTTCATTTATTATAAGAATTTGTATACTAAATTAAACTGTGGTTATATCCGTCAACGTATATCGCATTTCAAGCCTCAAGCCAAGTTCAACCCTCTACTTAAACTATCCCAAAACTTAAACTTCAATTTAGCTGGCTCAACGGGTCTGACTAGTCTTGATGAGCCTTTATTCCTCTTAGCCTAAGGGAACAACGATTTGCAAGAGTTAAATCCACGTTTGGTTTTTGCGCTCTCCCCTTTATGAGCAAGCAGCGAGCCTTTGCTAACGTAATCTGTATAAGGCACTTCATAGCTGAACTACAGGGTCGCACGAATCGTGCTACAAAAATAAAACGTAATAACCTTTTTTCTGTGTGAGTAATCGGCTCACTTTTTTTTTACTTTGCAGGTTACTATTTATAGATTTATAAAAATGGACGCTTGGGATACTCAAAAATGAATTTGGATAGTGCAACGGTACCATGCTTTGCAGTCCATCGTTTCCGTCCAAAGGAAATTTAGACGTTTGCTGAATCTGGAAGCATCGCACGAAGGCCGTACAATCAAGATTCCAATGTTCGGGTTGAGGATACAATCGCGGCTGTAGCATCGGCAATACAGCCAAATCCAAGCGTTTCGACTCGAAACTTATGGGGGCAAGTTGGAGTTAGCAGACGGTCATTAGAATGGATACTTCATGATGACTAACACTTGTTTCCATACAAAGTTCAAATTACAAGCAAGTAAGTCTTTCAGGACTTACCTGTTCGTCTGGAATTTTGCCGAAAAATAATTGCAATGGCCGAAGAAGTCAACACATTAATAAATTGTTATGTTTAGTTTAGTTTAGTTTATTTAAAATTTCAATCTACAAATTTACATTTAACAGATTTCAGACTTAATATATCAATATTCAATATATTTATAGATAAAATTAACATTTAATAATTTGTTCATATAAATTTTAACAAAATCAATTAAGAATACTTAATAATCTATTTTTAAATGAATTTCTAGACAAATATATATCCAAATTTGTATAATACAAGTTAAATAAAATACAACTTGCAGAAACTGGTTCACGTTGACCGTATAACGTATGATGGGAATCAATAAACAAGAGGGGTCTGGCTCTTAATGAAATTGATGGAGCATAAAGATGTAGGCAACTAAGCAAACTCTCACAGTCAATAGTTGAAGTCAAAATATCGCGAATAAACATGATGCTATACATTTTTCTTCTAGTCTCGGAAGTTTGTATTCCAAGTAAAAGGCATTTCGAATGATACGATATATGATACATATCTATATTATTTCCAAAAGTATTTCGAAGGGCGAATCTGAGAAATTTTTTTTGAACATTTTCAATTCTCTTTTTATTAAACTCAGTCGTAGAGCTCCAGACAACAGAATTATATTCGAGAATGGGACGCACAATACTGCAATATAAAGATTTAATCGTGTATGGATCCTTAAAATCAAATGAGTTTCTCTTTATAAATCCAAGTAAGGAGTTTGCTTTGGATACAATATAATTAATATGTAAATTAAATTTGAGTTTTGAATCGAATATAACACCCAAGTCTTTGAACTCTTCGACAATTTTAATTGGCAAACTATTCAAAGAATAATTTGGAATAATATTTAATAATGTTTTGTTAAAGGCCATACAAGCACATTTTTCAATATTTAACAACAAGTCGTTTAACTTGTACATGTGTGATGAGGCCCATTTTGATCTAAACGGCAATGTAAACAAGCAAAATTGCCGTATATGGAATGAATACAATCCAGAAATGCTGCATGAGACGGAACTGCACCCAGAACGAGTCACTGGTGTGGTGCGCAATTTCATCAGGGTGTATTGTCGGGCCATACTTCTTTGAAGAAAACGGTTTAACAGCAACTGTCAATGGGGACCGTTACTTAAAGATATTGAAGGAGTTTTTTTTCCCAAAACTGCGCTAAAGGCGTATCCTATTCAGCAGCGCTTGGTTCAAGCCTTCAGGCCGTAATTAACATTTTTTTGATCAGGTGCCGCATATACGTGGGTGAGCTTGGAGGTCATTTTTCTTATTGTTACACAATTGGTGCCCCACCCTGAGGCATAATTAGAATTTTGTCGAAATTTTGTAAAAAAAAAATTAGTCAGAATTTTTTAGTAAATATTTCGTCAGTGGGGATATCGATAGGAAGGATTTTGTTAGTCTTGGTAGTCGAAATTTCGTAGTAAGGATTTTTTTGACTACTAAGTCGGGATTTCGGTATTCGGGGTTTTGGCAGTCTTGAATTTTCGTAGTCAAGATTTTATTAGTCAGAATTGTGGAGGCAAGGTTTTTGTCGGTCAGGATTTTGGAATTCGAAATTTGTTTCCATTGTAGTAAGTCAGGATTTTGTCAGTCGGAATTTCGTAGTAGGAACTTTGTCAGTCGGAATTTTCGAGAAAAAAATTTTTGGTAGTTATTTTTAGTTTGGTTAGGATTTCGGTAGTTTGGGGAGGATTTTTTCTACTACAAATCGAGATTTTGTCAAGTCGGTATTTTGGTAGTCGGAATTTATCATTCAATATTTTCGAAGTCAGAATATTTCACTCAGAATTTTGGTAGTAGGGAGTTTGTCGGTCGTTATTGTGATACTAGTCGACATTTTGTAGCAAGGGTTATTTCGTTTTCCATTTCGGGTTTTTGCCTGTTGTTATTTTGTCAGTCGGAATCTCGGTAGTAAGAAGTTTTCCAGTCAGGATTTTCAATGAAAGATTTTGTTAGTTGGGAATAGTATAGTCGAAATTATATACCTAGCAAAGATTTTTGCGACTACCAATTGGGGATTTTTGTCAGTCATGATTTCAGAAGTCGGGATTTTTTCAGTCTGCATTTTAAAAATCTGGATTTAACTAGTAGGGATTTTTTCTGTCGATTATTAGCTCTTTATAATGTGATGCTTTTCGTTTTTCTCAGCTGATGAGATCGAAAGATACCGAATTCTAAAGAGAAAGTCCGAGCGATCGATAAATTTTCTTTGCATATTATTTTTTTTTTCATTCTTAAACGTTATAAGGCACCCCGATTTAATTTTGAAAAAGGGTTGAAGAAAATATCTTCATACGGGAATTAATTTCAAATGGGTGTCGAAAATAGTTTTAATTTTGTATGTAAGGTTTATTTTTCAAACAAGGTAAGAATTAATTTCGTTTAAAATTTGTGGAAGTAATTCACATCATAACAGAGAAATGATACAAATTCTGTGTGAATATTCATTGCACAAAATTCAACCAATAAAAAGTCTTAGCATCATTTGATTTTAAATGGAGTTCCTGAATTATTATTCAGTAGAAACAATTAAAAATGATTGCCATCAACTGATTCCCGAGTAAAATTATTTTCCATAAAGTATTACTTCTTTTCGCCACAATAAAAAAAAAATTAAAAATTACTTCAATTTAATGTGATGTAAAAGTGAATTTATTTTGCGTTGAAAGTGAGAAATAACTTTATCTTTTATAAAATCTAAAAAAAATTAACTCGCCCTACTTCACCTTAAATATACGTAGGTAATAGAAATATATTCAATACCAGAGGTGAAGTTAATTCTCATGCGAAATTATTTCCCGTGAATTTATTTTCCTTCACCTTCAGAGAGTCCTCAATTTAAAATTAACAAATTTAATTTTTTTTTTACATTTTAAAAGTCAGTTTTCCATAAATAAATATTTAAGTATTTCCAATTATTAGTTGAACCTTTAAACTTTGAAAATAAATTAGTTAACGATTTTTTTCATCAATTTCAACATCGTCGTCATCACCATGGTGGTTAAACTGCAACTAATTTAATTTCAATGACTTTGATTTGATGCGATAAATGGGCTGATATGAATATCACACAGACGAATATCCTGAGTGTTCTAATAATTTTCCCAGCCAAGTGTATGTATCTAATTTCAATGTGCAATAATCCATGCAATTTACTCTTTGTGATCCGATAGAGAACTTCGATCTGTTATTATGCATACATTTTTGATTCCTTAAGCACATCTACTCAACAAACGAAGAAAGCTAAGAGCGCTATTTTCTATACATATACATATATATTGCCTCTATCAACATCCCCTTATATGCCAAGACCCATTCCAATAAATTTTGTCCACCCATAAACACTTGAGCAAATCCAATGAAGCCTGCTGCAATGTACACAGTAGATATATACAGCTACATTAAGGACGACATCATGAATTAAACATCTTTTTAAGGATTTCATTCATACCATATACTTATACAAACGTTCAACAAAATGCACAAAATAACAATATGACTCCCCACAGGGGCAAGAAGTTAGAATAACCTACAATACCCTATACATATATGACTTGAGCATATATCGATTCGACTGACACAAAACTTGTGCCAAGAAACACACCAATTCGACGAACCCACTCTTCCTTGGGCTTCTTTAACTGAATAAAGAGCGTGTTTATGGAAACAAATACTCCAAGGATTTTCTCAGGACATCTGTTTTTGGGCATTTCATTTACACGTAAATGTGATACAATAATCATGTTGCTCCTGCTTCTATACTTTGGTTTGGCTCCTGCTGCCATGCTGCTGCTGTGCTATACAAAAGGGGAGATAGAGCAAATCGACAACACTTTAAGTAGCGAAGTAGCGCATGGAGACAGTCTCCTTTGGATTGCAAGGATTAAATGGTTTCAAATTCTATTGCGAAATTTGGAGAATCCACTATAGTGGTTTCGTTAAGATGAGGGAGTGGGTGGTGTCGATGGTACATGTCTTAAATGTAGCCATAATCACTTAATCAAATTCAAATGACCTCCTATAGCTGTTACACACATAATCCAAAGCTGACCTGGTGCAAAACGGATGCGGGGGAGCAAACGACAAAGAGGACATGGAGCATAGATTGGAGATAGTTTGGTTGCTGTTTTAAGGATAAAACTGTCATACATTATTGCGTGAGTGTAGGATCAGGCTAATAATGCAAAGTACGACCTTAGATGAGTGTTGTATACAAAATGAAGCGTTTGATGTTCATAGATAGATACATATGTAATTTATATATTATGCATCTAATCATCGAAAAAGGTCAAGGCTATTGTATAGTGACATAAAGTATGCTATAAGATTATAGTGTTCTTACCAAATGGCTTGGGTGTTGTTATGGTATCACGCAAATTAATCATTTAGAATAAAGTGCTCGGGCGGTGATAATGGACTTCTCAATAGATAGATTAGTCAGATTGCTGCAAAGATACATATACTTTCATCAGATGAAGATGATTTTTTTCTCAATTTGTAATATGTGGCAAATTTTCACAGGCTTTGATGATAAATTGAAGTGGACAAAAGGGTGTGTCACATAATGATAGTTTATATACTATTGTGTGAGTTTTGGGTATTATTCTATTAATTTTACTGAATCTAAATGGGTTTTTTCTCCAGCCAAAGATAGAAAGAAACGAATAATAATATTCGTAAACGAGTAAATAAAATTCGTTTAAAATTCCTGGTAGCGCCTTTAAGTTGTTGTTGTTGTTCAAACACATTCAATGAAAATTAACAGAATGGTCAGTAATAAAAACTGACATTCTAGTACAAATAGTACAATATAACAACAATAATAAATGGTTTTCTTTTAGATTTTTTTTTTCATTAAATATATCAAAATAAGCAGGAAGTTTGGCTGCCATTTCGAAATCTAGAAAAGAACTTGAAAACACTTTTCTTAAATAAATAATTATGTTTCGAATACAACGTTAATGTTTTTAATGTAAGCTAATATACTTAAACGTTCAAAAATAAAAATGTAAAAGTACATTCGGATTAAAAAAATGTAGGGGAGTGTGGGAGGGAAAGTAACACTTTGTCTCATAATTTAAAAACGGATGAACATCAAAATAAAATAAAATAATTATACAACCTTTATACTTAGCGGACGAAAGTAAGCGGAATCGATCAAATTATACTTTTAAAATTTATTGCAAATTTATTGCACTTAACTAAAGAAAGATTAAACACTTTGTCCGGTAACTTTTGTCTTATTTTAGCGGAAAAATCATAAAAAAAAAATTGAAAATACTTAAAATTTAATCTTTAATCAGTTAAGTTCTCTATATTTTTATTAAATTTTTAGGATATAATTCGTTCCGCAACCTTTCAGCCGCTATAAGATAAGGGACGTTAAATAATTTATAAGCTACCAAAACAGATAAACGGAGCTTCCAATTTCCCCCTTTATCCTAATGTACGTTGTGATAAAACAAGTAAAAGCCAAATTTTAAGACCAAACTTCGCGATGTATCATTCGTAACATAATAGAAGGACAAATTTCACACCTTTTAATCACATGACACGCAATAGTATTTTTTTAGTGTAGTTCATTTTTCTTAAGTTTTGGTGTTGCGATTTTTTCGGTGCGGATGCATTTGCATCAGTTTTTTCTAAATGTTTGAAAAATATCGTAAAATTAAAACACAAAACTGCCTGTTCTTAATCAAGTGACACGGAGTGTAGGTAAGAGCGGCGGCGTATTCTATACAACTAGAATAAACCCAATTAGCACTAGGTGCACCGTTTTGATTTAAAAAAATCATGAGACCTATTAAGTATATGGGTATAAGTTGGGTTATCGTGTTTATTAGGGTGTATTATTTGGAGTATAACCCTTTAATGACAGCCAGCCCAAGAAAAAACAAGAGAACCTCGGATTCCTAGCTGAGAAAGACTGTTCGTGTCCCTAACCGGTTGGTAGGTCTAGAATTTGGCTCCTCTATATAGTACTGTATGGCTGAGAGCATGTCGGCTTCCCCATTAGGGTGTCCGATTTAAAAGAAAGATGTGGTTCACGAAGCCACCAAAGTCTGGCTGCACGGCTTTGATTCAAGACGGCGAACGATTTAACAGCTGTCAAGTGATTTATTCTCAGTTTGGTTTGGTAATTCATCATGAATAGACTCACGCCTGAACAACGCTTGCAAATTGTGTCGAATGGGCCCAAAACGAGATGACCGTTGTTCCCGATTTTCATAAGCGAATTTTGTTTAGCGATGAAGCGCACTTCTGGTTGAATGGCTACGTCAACAAACAAAACTGCCGCATTTGGAGTGAAGCTAATCTTTAAGTTTATGTCGAAACACCGTTACATCCAAAAAAACTGACTGTTTGGTGCACTTTATGGGCTGGTGGAATAATTGGTCCGTATTTCTTCAAAAACGTTGATGGCTACAACGTTACAGTCAATGGTGATCTAGAGCCATGATTATTAACTTTTTCATTCCTGAATTGAACAATCATGATGTCCAGGAGCTGTGGTTCCAACAAGACGGCGCAACTTGTCACACAGCTCGTGCCACAATCGATTTATTGAAAAACATGTTTGGTGACCGAATAATTTCACGTTTTGGACCTGTGAATTGGCCTACAAGATCTTGTGATTTAACACCGCTAGACTATTTTCTGTATGGTTATGTTAAGTCATTGGTCTATGCGGATAAGCCACAAGCGCTTGACCATTTGGAATACAACATTCGCAGTGTTATTGCCAATATACGGCCACAAATGTAGGAAAAATTAATCGAAAATTGGACATCCAGATTGGACTACATCCGAGCCAGCCGTGGCAGTCCTATTCCAGAAATCATATTTAAAATGTAATGCCACAAGATTATCTTTCAATATAACCATTGGGATTAGTCTCACCATCCAAATGGAAAACTGTTAACTCACCGACATAAGTTGTCACCATCATTTCATATAAAACTGTAACCATATTTCCACCTCAATTATTATTCATCTATTCGTTGTTCGAGAATTAAAGTCCTGTTGAACTCTGGAGTGGAAAACTTAGCCCCCTTTTGACCACTAAACATATAAATCTATGCCATTGCCTGTTTTGTCCTGTCTTGTTCTATATATCCAGTGTCCACTCATCATAGCTCTAACTTAAGCACCCAACAACTCATCGAATATTAACATTATTCCAGTTCAACAGCAAACTCTTCGTGTGAATCCCTTATAACAAAATAGTCATCAACTCTCTTAGAATGATGACACTTCACAAATTTATGGATATCACTTTGAGGCATTGATGAATCACCACAAATGGATGTTGCTATTGTGCGTCCCTGTCTCTGATACTGACCCCCAATTACTGGTCCATTTCATTTTATCAGAAAATGTGACATCCTTATATACACACAATATAATAGAGGCTCATAGTAAGGCTAATAAAATGTCAGCCTAATAAGTGATGCTTGGTGATATTTTATACAACCACTCCCAACCCCCCCCCCCCTCCCCTTCACACCATATCAAACAAACTTTTAAACAAATGAAAACTTATTATTTATGATTTTCTGTTCGGGTTCGACGGTAATTTATAAACATTTTGAATTAAGAGCTCGAGGCATGCTTCGACATTTTTCTTGATTATTGGGTTGTGAAATGATTGTACCCTCCCCTCACCCATAACGGACACTTTGTATCGGTCGTTTTAGTTGTAAAGAAAGTTAACGACTTATTTTCTAAAAAAAAAAAGATCCTTTGTCTTATGATAAAGGTATCAGCTGGAGGAAGTGGGAGAAGAATGTTTATAATTTATTATGGTGTCAATACCAAAATATGCTAATTTGTGTTTCAGTTGCTGATGTTGGACGATGAATAAATATAATGACTTTGTGTGAGTGCGGGAGTAAAAAAATAACTCTGAGTTTGCATAAATTGGATGGGCATTATTTAATTTTAATTATATAAATAGGAAGCATGGTAACATGAGAACATTTTTGAATACAATAAAGTCCTAGAAGTGATGTTAAGCGTATAATTAGGCTTCAATAAATTAATATAAGTGATTTATAAAGTGTCAGAGATCAGGAAGGCCCAGAAATTATGGTTAACTGTATAAAAAACAGTGCCACTCTTACGTTTTGATAGACCCTGTTTCAGGGTCTCTATTGTAATGTGAACTTTATTGTTTTATTTTTTTTTTTCTACAAATGCATACATAAGTAAAAATATTTGAACGGATAAGAACGGTTTCAATTGCATCAATTTTATCGGTTTAAAAAACAAGTTAACATAATATATCAATCAAAAATAAAATCCAAAGTATTTTCAAGGGAATTCAAGGGTTTTCTTTAACTGAATTTTGCACATCAATTAAAAAAAAAAGCTTTCACGAAGACGTCTAATTTAGACCATTGTATATACATTTCTATAGTATTTTCATGCTGAATAATCACCCCCTGGCCATCTTGAGAAACTTGTGATACCTAAACACATTTTTAGGTTCGTGCATTTAATAGTTGTTTATTCTGTAACCCTGACAACAGTCGTAAACATATATTATTTTTGTTTTGTTTACGACTCTTGTCAAGGAAATATGGATTTTAGAGCCAATAAAATACATTATATATTATTAATTTGTTTCGAAGACGACTGTTGTTAGGGTAACAGAATAGACACTTAGTAAATGTAAGAACCTCCAAATGTGCAGTTAACAACTTTCTTTAGATGGCGCTGCTCCATGGTTGTACTATAGAAATTTATATACAATGTTTAGACTTATTTAATATTTTATCATCAAGGAATGTTATACCATTACCAATAACTATTGATGAGAGTATTCGAATAATTTAGTCGATTATAATCGATTCATGCAACATCTCAAGAATGGGTGATTCTACAAAAAGTGGAATAAAATGCTCATAATATCGCCAAAATTTTTTTGAAAGCGCTGTCAATCAATGCGCCGCGCAGGCCAACGACGACGCCACATACAAATACTGGAAAAATAAGAAAGCGTCGGCGGGCGGTCAGCTTTTATTTGTAAATTTTTACAAAGAACGCCGGACGCGCTCTGTTATAGACCGAGCCTTAAGTCGACAAATTAGTTCTAGTTATATCTTAGGATGTGTCCTCCAACGTTATTAAAAATGGCCAGGGTAAAAAATAAAAAAAAAAATGTATGGCAATTAAAAAAAAGTGATCAGGGGACTGATATTTTGTTACCCAGGGGATTGATAAAAAACAATTATATCTTATAAATTATCACTTATTCAGATGAAAATATGACTTCGCTTTTTCTTTTCGGATTCAGCCCTGTCTCTTTCCCTTTCACTACTTTTGACCATCTTTCTCTTACAGTGCTATTCAGTCATGGGCGAGTTTAGCCACATAATGACAGGTGGCCAAAACGGGCAACGATAGTCGAATAGCAACTGCATTTATCTCTTTCCATTAAGCTGAGAACCACTGGTCAGTAAAATTACTCAGCACACACACACGGCCAAATTGGTGTGTTCAGCATTCTGCAAATTACCCCCAAAAGAAAAGAGAACAGTTCTTAAAGGATAAACTACTTTACCAACAAAAATAAAATAAAATAAAATGAAAAGGAGAAACAAGAAAGAAGAAAACCAACTAATAAAATATAACAACTACAAATACGTAAATTTGTGTATGGTTATTTTCAGCATTTAAAACTAGTAATTTAATTTAAAAGTTAAATGAAAGTAAAAGTTAAAATTAATAAAAAGTATGAAGTTAAAAAATTGATATAAAATAAATCAACAGCAAGAAAAGTTTCTTCTCATCGATGGCATGCAAATTTGTCAGCTATGGTACGCTGACTGAAAAGATGGAGTTATACACTAAAGTTGAGCTACTCTCAAACTCTCAGAGGATAGCGGACTTAAAAATTATGGGTACACAAAATAGGAAGGGTTGGGATGGAACGAAAAACAGATAATGAGAGTAAACCATGACCAAAACAAACGGTCTAAAACGAAGTGATGTTTAAGGAAGGATTTTTGCAACGGTATAAATATTACCGTAACATAACGGCTTTCAACCCAATTTCACATGTGTAATAAAGTATATCAAATTGTGAAACCCAAAAATTCATTAACGGTACCTGCCATTTGACGGTATTTTTAAATTTCGACTATCTCGATAACGGCTTAAGCGATTTAAATAAAATTTAATACTGAAATTTTCCTAGCTATTTTTAATAAAATGGCATTAAATTTTTTTTTCAAAAATGTGTTTGTTAAGTTTTAATTATTTTTTGAAAAACTGTTTTTCTAGAATGAATATTTCAAAAACCAGTTGACGGATTTTTATGAAATTAAGTATTAACGTATAATAAATTTAGTTCTTGAAACTTGCATATTTTTTTCAGAAAAAAAATACTCGAAAAAAATATTTTTAAAAAATCGATTTTTTCGAAATCGGTCCAACGATTTTGAAAAAAAAAATTCATTAACTCATAATAAATTTTTTTTTTGCATAGCTTCTTTGATTTTGGTTTGAATCTTTGTAAGACATGGACTTAGAACTTTTAATAAAATTTCATACGATTTTTCGGTAGGTATACTCCGTTTGTATAGGTACTTTAAACCCTCAAGTAACTTGCCACAAGAGCAAGTTTGTGCGACCCAATCGTGTCCTTTATTTATTTTTATCTAAGGTCTAAAAATAACGGTACCTGCCATATACAAAGCGTTAGCGTTACAGACAATTCCATTTTTCTCAAAAAAATACGATCAATTTTAATGAAATTTTGTATGAGTTATTTATTGGTGATGATTTTCATTGAAATAATTTTCGGTTAAGACTTATAAAAGAAGTAAATATCTAGACAAAGTATTTAATAGCTAGGCAGCTTGCAACAGGAACAAGTTCATTCCCTTTATTTGATCTATGGTTAAATCGTTTAAATATTTATAGCGTTCTTGTTTATTCAAGGTTGTTTTAAAATTCTTTAAATCAATAATGCATGTAAATCTATTTAAAATGTAACAACCATTTAATGAATACCGGATGCACCGAAATTTTATACTGCGAAGCTAAAAGCTCCTTGAGTTTGGCAAGCTTAAAGGATTTAAAACCATCTAAGGATATGCGATGATTTTAACGTAAATGTTCTTTATCTTATTTTCTTTTTTTTACAAGAGCGTGTCAAAAGAAAGAGCTTATGTTAAATTTAAGCCTTTTTTAAAGGTTTGGAGCAATCCGCGTTGCACAAAATCGGAAGATGTATGAACTACATTTCTCCTTTCGTAATCTGTTTGTATATGTATAGTTTTTTGTTAAATAAATATAGAAAGACTTTGTAGTTAACATGAATTGTCATTTCAAAAAATCCCTCATATTTAGTTTATTAGTTTATAGATTCAACAAAAGCTATACAAATATGCTTCAAATTCACCAACCATATATTTAGAACCAGGAACCTTATACAGGACACAAACAACTTTATATCCTCAATATATGAGTATACGTATATCTACATAATTATATCTATATATATGTATATAACAAAGTGTGAACTAAACTCGCATATCAAATAAGGGTAGATATATATTTTGACATCCGACGACATACGAAGAGTACCACACAAAATATAATAAAAAAAAAAAAACAGCAATATGTTTTATTAGGGTCAAAGGGTACATTCATGGCATATGTCATTGTCAACAGCCGACAAACTAACTACCCATGAAGACCCATTTATGTATGGCAGTATGCTGTTCAAGATTTTAATTTAATAAATTTTCGTTTCGGAGTAGGCGTTTTGATGTTCTAGGCGCATATTTCATTATACCCATCATCACAACCCCTCCCATATAGTTACCTAATCTATTCCATAGAGGCGCTTCAAATTTCATTGTTCGGCAATTTGTAGTTTTTACTGTTTTTGACATTTGCGGACATTCTGCAGTAAAGCATTATTTTTGTATATATATATATAATTATAACTAACGGGAATAATTTTCAACATAGAGCATTGTAAAATATTGATGGACAGATTGACAGTGTTGGTATATCTATGTATATACCTATATTGTATAAATAGATAAAAGGTAGGTACTTTAAAGGTTTTCAACTGCATGACATCGAGATATAGAATAAGCATTTCGATTAATTTTTTATGAAATACTTATGGTCAAATGTTTCGCAAAAAGAAAATTATAGCGACAAATTTTTGGCAGCAAAGGTGGAATGTTAAAAATGAGGTTAGATTATTTTATCAAATTGTATGGTAAGAAAAAAATATTTATTTCTTATTCCTTAATTTTAAACAAATCCTACACTTCGAATTCCTTGACTAAAAGAATTTATTTAGACATCCAACCTTCTTTGACAGTGTCAACTATTTGGTCTACTAACTGTGACAATTTGGTATTTGTCTCACTCAATTTAACGTTAAAAAAAGGATGTCGGTAGTCAATGAAGTAAAACGGCCAAAAGCGAGGTTGATGGTAAGGTACAAACATTCTACTGTCTTTTTTATATTGATTTTTTTTTTCATAGATACTTTGGAGAAATATAAATTTATTTGACACAGAGATTAGTAACATTCCTTTATGATAATATATTGAAAAAGTCTACATTAGACATGTTCATGAAAGCTTTTTTTTATTTTATTCTTTTGTTCTGAGACAAATAGAATGAATCTATTAGGATCATAGATATTGATGGTGGGAATTCTCCAGAATTAGAAGGTATCTTTGTTACCAAGATGGTAAACATTTATTAATTGATGGTAAACATTCAGTAAAAGAAAACCATTAAGTGTACTATTTACATGAATATGAAATTAAGCGTTACGAATAAATTAGTGTTCGATAAGGCAGTGACTTTGAAATAATATAATGAAAGAAATGTTTTTTTAATTTCAAAACTAAAATTTACTTTGCAACTTAGTTTTCCTTTCAGTGGGATACACTTTTCCCAAAGGTATTCTACCGGCATTAACCCTGCTGACGACTACGATTTCTCAAACTCTGCGAAATAGGCGTTGGGGCCCGTTCTTTAGAAAAAGTCTATTGCTGCGACTGTTCTTTTGTTTCTGACTTGGAGTGGTTTATCCGCACGTTTCATCAACCATTATAGAGTGCCGTTAAAAACTCCCTTTGATTGCACATGAAAAGGTCCAGATATTGTTTTGATGTTTTAGCCCGATACGGGCGGGTGACATGAAATAGTGGCAAATGAAATAATGCCGAATTGGCCTTGTTACGTTTTCAAAAGCGAAATAAGACCAAATTTGAATTTGGCTTGATTTTAATTTAGAAATCGAGATAAGGATAATTTGGCGTGAAGTTATTATAGGGGGCACCTCTGCAACCCCTCTGCCAGGGTAACTTTATAGGGTTTGGGGTGGGTACGATTGTTGGTATATGCCCAGAGTTGTTTAGTAAAAAACTGAGCATATACCCAAAACCGCACTCACCACAAATTAGGCTCAAGCAGGGGGGGGGGTTACAGGGTGGCATTTTGCCCCCATAAATCTATACCTTACTTTTTATTATAAAACAATTTGGCTCCATTTCCAAAGTTAACCAAAACATTTTTGGCATAATTTCGTTTACCACAACGAAGTTAAGCCGAATTAGTTTTATTGCGTTTTTAAGGACGAAATAAGACCAACAATTAAATTGGGTCTTATTTCGTTTGGCGCTATTTTAAGTCACCAACTTACCGGTACTTTTTTCATGTCCAAATGGTTATGGAAAACCGTAAGTAATGTTTTGGAAGTTTTTTTCAGTCTTCTTTTGTAATACGAATTAAAAAACGACACTGTTATAATTGATTGAGAGCAAATTCATGAAAGATCATTTTTGCTTGCGATAAATCTTGACACTTATTCGAAATTGTACATCCTCCTCATACGTCGTATCCGTATGTACATATATTATCCAACCTTCACACACATGGTCATCGCACTACGCAATTGTAGGTACATTTTCACCTCAACTCAATTTGTGATTATCGATCCACCGAGAAGACGGCTATTTATCAAGTGACACACTTTTTGTTGCTAATTCATTCTGGTTCTTTCTATTTTTCCTGTACGTTTTAAATGCCATCAATTCGTTGAACGGATTAGGAACCAAGAATTCAATAACATGAGCTTTGGTTTATTTTTAAAAAAAATTGCTACGAAGCACTATTTCCGTGGTAAGCGTAAGACCCCAAAAGCCAACTTTTGGGGGCTTTATATTCCTCGCCCTCCAGCAAGTGGCAAGTGTTGAACTATTTGAAAACTTGATAAAATGTGCAAATTTTTTAAACAATTTGCCGTGGGTAAGTGTGCTACTATTTTAAAATATGACGTGTTAAAGTTTGCTTACAAAATTGAAGATTGACTGTCAATTTCCATTTTTCTTGCGAAACAATATTTATTTTGGATCTCGAGATTGCATTCAGTAGCATAGTTATTATGTTACGTAGAAAAAAAATCACTGAAAAATATATCAAAATTTGTGACCACGGTACATAAAAATGTAGCACTGGGTATCGATTTTCATAATTTTTCTAAATATTGCTATTATTACGTAACCCAACGAGATAATTTTTTGTCTTACTATTTGCAGTACGGGTATAACCTACCCTATCACTTGGTACCCGCTTGACGTTAAGTTGCGGGACACCCTGTATATAGGTATAAATGAATATGCACAGTAAATTTTTGCGGCAACGGATGTGAAGACAAATAACTCGTTGTTTTCGAATCTTTTTTGAGGTGAACAAAAAAACACAAAATATAGACGTAGAAAACTAAACTAAAAATCTAATAAAAATACTCATTAAAACAAATAAAAACGCGAAAACACAGTGATGAAATCATGTACAGTAAATAGATCAAATGAGAAACGTCAAAAGTTAATCACGGGTACCAACATTGAAAAGTAAAAAATTGATCCAGAAACTAGATCTGGATCATTTTATATTTATGGGATGAAATCTGTGATTAGTCTCTCCGATAATAAACACAAATTTAAGGTCTAATTTCAACATTAATACTGGTAGACTAATAATCGGATGAAACAGAAATATATATAGCTGAACATACTAAGCGTTAGAACATTTATTTCTTTTTCGCTAAAAATTCTATTGGAATCCGTTTCACAACCCACGGATGTACCTATTCATGTCAAACACTTTCTACAAAAGAAGTTTTCCCATTTTGCAAAAAAAAAAACTTGATTCGACCTAATTGCCTTTGAATTTATTTCACGGCAGCCATTAACAACTCTCACTTATTATTCATGAAAATTATCATTCAAAACTTCAAATTAAATTCATCGATGTGAATTGAATTGAAATAATATTCCAAAAAAAGTATAAAAGTTCATAAACCATTAACTAATCATAATAAATATCATACATATATAAATTGGTATATCCAATGCATTACCAAAAAAAAAAGCAAACGAAAAAAAAAACCTAACAAAGCAAAATTCAAACTTTCTAATTAAAAATCCTTTCATTGTTCATTTAATATCGATTTTCTTATTTTACTATTTTCATCTTTTTTTTCGAACACAAAGAAGAAAAACTCCTTCTGACATCGAAAAAAAAAAATCGTTCCAATTTCGTGGTAAGCTGATTGTGCATAAATTCGAGTTCCTGTATTCGGTTCATTAGTCAGCGTAATTGCAATTTACGAACTTACGTTGTACAACAGACATACTCATTCTATTTTGAAGTTAAATAAAACAGATTGTCTTAAATGAAATGGCAAACTTTAAGAAGATAAATCAAACACCATTATGACACTTACTTTGCTTTATAGATACAACTTCAAGCTGTTCACTTGAATTCAAATCAAACGGCTCTTATCATGAGGAGCTCTTCAATCATTTTGAAGTGATGCCTTCAAAAGGTAGGTAAAGATTTCTGTTAGACTGCTGTCCATTTTAGCATACATTTCTTGGTCAATAATTTGCTGAATAACACAAAATGCATGGCAAACAACCAGCCACGTAGCCAGAGGGGGGGCTTGAAGGGCAATTTGAGTCCCTTGTTTTTTGTTATTTTGTTTGGAAATGAAAAAAAAAACGATACACACGGTAAAAATAAAACTGCAGTTGCTTAATTAAGGTTAAAATATACCTAACAAAATATTTAACTGATTACATAAAACTTTAAAAAAAAATTTTTTAGTTAAAAAAAAAATTTAATTAAAAATTTTGATTTTGAAAACTAATTTTTCAACACTAAAACAACTAAATTTAAAAAACATAAAATAAGATATTTCAGGATTACAAGACATTGTTAAATAAACCGTAGTTTTTTTTGTATTTTTTTCTGCTGCAAGTCATTTTTTTAGAAAAATGCCCCCTTTCCTAAACGGGGGGAGATAGGGGTGGTCTACCACACGATCTTTTTCTTATCTTAATCCAACCAACCAACCAACTCTTACTCCCAGCACTTTACAGATTACAGCTGCCAAGGATTAGTCAATGTTTTAATAATGATAGAATGGCTGCCTAAATAGACGAATTTCGTTGCTCTAGAAATGTTGGTTTGTTTCTTAAGCCTAGTATGCAGCTGAAGTGAAATGAAATTTTCTGTCGTCTCCAAAAACATAAATGATAACTAAACGGTACCGGACAAATTTTTATGTAGAGTTTCGCCATTTGCAAAAAAAATATTTTTCAAAACACAAAAAAAAAAACAAATAAAAAGAACAGAAATACATTTTATAATAATAATAACCACAAAAAAATTAATATCTCGGTCAATTAAATTGTGTGCGAAAAGAGTATAGAGAGTAGCGGAGACTTGAACCGGTTATCAACCGTTTCACCGTGGAGCTGCGTATCACAAAACGAAAAGAAGGAGGAATTTCGTTTAGATTTCACTGTCATTTTTGTATGGAATTTTTCGTTTCACTTTAGCTGCATACAGCCTTAATGAATAAAAAACTTTTTATTATTAAGTGATTTTTTATTTTATTTTCCCTACATCGCGCACCATCAGAGGGCCTCGCACAATGTACCTCGCCCACATAAAATTGGTTTTGCGCCGCCACTGAACGTTTAGAGCCTTGTTTTTACGAACACTATTATAGATTGATGTCAAAAGATTGGCCGCCTAAGGTCGATTAAAAGAAACTGTCGTACGAGTGACCACTCATAGCTCGGGAACTTATTGTTCGATTTTCACAGTTTTGGACTTGAATTCGTATTGAGTCAAAAAAGGACCCTATACGGAAGAAAATCCTGGACAATGCGTTATGACGCCTCGTAGCGTAGCACAAGTTTTAGCTAAAAAACATATAAAACAAAATTTTGGAAGCATTAATATAAGTGATAACTTACGTGTAATGCTCCAGAAATCATATGTAATGGAATCGCAAAGACTCATACTATTTATGATCATGGCCAATACGGACACCACAACACAACACAACATTTATATAATTTACATTGAGAAGTGGTCGAATTAGACCACTTAATTAAAATTGTCATTTTAATTTATTTAGTATACTCGCTTTTTCTGGGCAAGCTTTAACGTTATTGAAATATTGTTAAACAGTTAGTTCCATATAGAACTTAAATCATCAAGTGAATGGAGAACCTACGTCGGCGTGGCGATACGTGAAGAAACTGCAATTGAAAACGAACACGCGAGTGGCCTTATGAAATTTCTAGTCCGTTGCAGAGTTCACCAGTCAATTATTTCAGTCGGTTATGTCAACTGCTATATCGAATTTCCTCCGAATGTTCGGCATTTTACAATGATGCCGTAAAATATTATCATATCCTTCAGAACTATGTTGACCATGATTGGCTGAGTGCTTATCCAAAATCAACTGCTTAAACAAAAATATATCGATTACTTATATTTATTCGTTCAAAACCAAATCGCCGTTAATTAATTTAAAATTCTCCAAATTCTTTTATACTTAATTATGTTATTAAGTATTTTATATTTTGAAATCACTTTATAAAAACTAAAATTTCGTTTTTTTTTAGATAAAAATAGGATTATGGGGTTTTCAAAAAATACTTTTTCTAAAATTAATTAAATTTCTTTTAAATACTTTCTTCAGTATTAATCAAGTTTAGCAGTACTTTTAAAATATTAAATTTCGTTGAAATCGGTTTAACCAATCAAAAAAATTAGTACCAAAAAAGTACAGTTGTATGATAAGTACAGTTAATAAGCTTTCGCCTAAAGAAATATTGATACAAAATATCACTTTTGCCAAAAAAATAGGTTATTTAAAAATCTATCAAAAATTATCTGACTTTTTTCCGAGAAAATGCAATTATCGGTAACACTTCTTTCTTTGGTAGATACCGTTAATTTTAATCCCAGTATAAAAATAAAAAAAAAAAACTTCTGGGCATATTACTCTAAGAATTAAAAAATCACAAAAAAGGTAATTTATGTTTTTCATTGATTTACTAAGACTTTGGGTCAAGTACCTCCCCCCCCGAAATGATATCCTGGCTACGGGGCTGCAAACAACTCTTTAGCTACTTTCAAGGTTTATGTTATAAAGTATATAGACTTTGTATATACATAAATATTCAAAATATTTTCCTTTATGCATCAGTGAACTTCTTTAAAAAACATTAAAGAACATGTTTTTTTTTATTTTAAAAAAAAGGACCCTTCTATTCACAAATCGCACAATAGAATTGACAACAAGGATGATAAATCAAATAGTCGTTCTTAATGAATCATGAATATTTCATTTGGGTTAACTCAAGCAAACACATGTCAATTAAATTAGTTTATCAATTTAGAAAGCATTCATCCTTCCCGCCCGATGGCCGACACAAGGATATCTTAGCAACAAACAATCACACGCCTATTTGGTGAGACATAAGGGTGAAACTAAAGGGATGTGTACAAGTGTTTAATACATCTAATTTGTTGGTCTGAAAAAATTCCTAAGCGCCTGTAAATAGAATTTGAGATAAATTTGAAAGATGTGAAAGATGTAGACAGTATAGAGAAAGTATATCTGTTGATATGTGTTATTTGATTAACTTCAAGGGATTTCTGAAATGGATTGGTAACTTCTTTTAAGGAAGGATGATGGTAAATATATTAGAGTATTAGGCAAGTAAAATTATTTAGGATTTATTTTCCTTAAGCGTTTAAAAAATATGAAAAATTCTTTTTTCATTTCCATAAAAGAAACATTTATTAATAGAATTAAAAAAAATGTTTTTGGAAATATCATTCTGATTCTTAATAAAATATATAAATAAATTGCTTAATGCTGTTGTCTGAAAGTATGGATACATTCAACTTAACAGTAATTTTAGTATATATGTACATAGGTACCTACGTTTTTTTATGTACAAACTTGACCAACATAAATTTTCTATCATTCCAATATGAGAGCTTAAAAGTTATATGCATCGTTTACTATCGCACACATATTGTAATATTTCTCAACTTAGCTTTAATATTTTGAGGTGTGGTTTAGATATTCAATACAAAACTTAAATGGAACAAACTCTGTATCAGAAATCACTCTATAAACCAAAACATTTCTTGAAAACGATAGCTATTCCTGGAAGACTTGAACACGTTCATCCTTCGAGTTCATAAAACTCACTTGAGTCAGTCGATAAAAAACAAAAGGAAAATGCGTAAAAACTACTGGTAAATATTATCAAATTTCTGATGGTATAAGACTTCTCCTGTGTTAGGAGTTTTTTGATAAGAATCTTGCCCACAATTCAAAATAAAAATTAGTGATGATGTTAAATTGGGAAGAGAAAACATGTCTTTCCTATGGTAAAGTCAAAAAGAACAGCATATGCGAGACAGCACCTATCCAATCTCGGAAAACAGATTCTAGTATACGGGTTTCCCATGTCTTCACATTCTCAAAAGGACTTGAAAATCTCCTGATCTATCAACAGCCAACAAGTTTGACTCAGGGCCGTGCACATGAATTGCTCATGGGGGGGGGGGGGGGTTGCATTTTATTCATGGTTATAAATTTCATTAAACACGGCAAGATATTTTTAATTTTTCATAAATAAAAGCTTAATTTTACATGAAGCACGCATTTATAAGTATAGGTAGGTGTAGGAGTATCCCAAAAAATATGGATAATTGACATTTGAAAAAATAAGAAAACATCTTTACCTTGATCAATTTTAACATCAAGATTAACACCGATTTACACCCTATAACTATTTCCCCAGTCAAACAAAAAGTCGACGTAAGTGTCGACAAAAGAAATAGAAATAAGTGTCAGCGTGTAGGCCTGTTTGATATACCTTTAAGCGATATTGGACGTCATCCATTTTAGATAGCCATTTTAACGATTAAAGTCGATGTCAAAAAAAGTAATGCAAATACACCCTGTAACTGTTTTCCCAGTCAAGAACAAAAATTGAGTTTAGTATCAGCCTGTATAGGGCTGTGGCTATAATCGTTAATATGGTTCTCTAAAATCGGATGATGTCTGGCGATTTGGTTGAAATAAGTTTCAGCGAAAAGGCCTTCAACAGGCTTATATTCTGACTTTAACACAAAACACCAAAGAGTAAGTAAAAATTACAGCCTAATATAACACGCTTAGAACCTTAAAACCGCCATTTGTAATTGGATATTTTGAGGTGCTCCCATATGGTCGAACTTTGGCTGCTTTTGTAAAAGCTGGACCTTCTCTGTCCATTTTGCCCACATTCATTGAAAAATCGCCTGGTTTCTATACGAACATGTATTGAAAAAGACCGTTAATTTTTTTTCTGTTTTTCATATGCAAAATTGACAGAACGTTATGTATTTAATTGAAATTTAAAACATGGAAACCCATCTGCGTTGCAAATATCGAGTGCTCGGAGTGCATTTTCAGGCGTCGACGCTAAAGTTGAACTTCGTTTATCCAGAAGTCACGAAAATCATCATGCATAATTGAAGAGCATGGTGCAAATAGTTCACTTTTCATTGAAAATTTTCATTCTGTTGAGGAGAGGTATGTACTTCAGTATGCTTATTATTCCCATGGAGGGGGTAAGAACAACCCCCCCCCCCCCTGCGCACAGGCGTGGTTTGACAACATTGTAAAAAGACGCAAACTACTCGGCCAGTATCATATAGATGCCCGAACGTTCCGAGGAACATATAGCCAAGATAATTATTTTATATGAAAAATATACATAGTTTTCGGTAAAAATATAATTACTTAAAATTTTATCAAAGTGTTTTTTTTTCGAGAAAATTACATTTACCGGTTTTGGCAAAAAAAAAACTTTCTTAAAAATTATTTTTTTTAAATTTGTTCTTGCGGTTTTATTTCATTTTAGCAGTTGTTTTTGAATATTAATTTTCTTTACAATCAATCTAGCCGTTCAAAAGATAGTCGGAGTAATAAATAAAGGTTCTATGAGAGGTACCGTTAATAAGCTGTTACTGAAAAAAAAAATCAGACAAAAGACATCACCATTCATCAGACATCAAAATTGATCGTATTTTTTTCGAGAAAAATAGAATTACCTGTTACGCTTATATAGTAGCTACCGTTATTTTTATACGTAGGTCATAAATAAAAAAAAATTCCAGGGATATTTCACTAAGAATAGTTTATGCCGAGTTTGAAGAAAATCGTCCCAACCGTTTAGGCTGCAGGTGTCGATACATCCAGATCTCTATCATCGTAATGTCATGTTTGATTGTTATCTCGAAACTTTTTTTTTACGAATACATAACTTGCCTTATAACCTATACCTAACCATGCTCCGAATCAGAGAAAAATATACCATTCAAAAAGAAGATCTTTGACTCAATAAGAAAAATATTAATTAAAACAATAGTTTTCTAATGGAATTTACAGTTATTACAACAATGGTATTGAAATTATTGTTATTGAATGAGAAATTCCGTTATTTTAATAAATTTTACCATAACAAATTCTGAGCACGGAAGGGACACAGCGCGGGAACGGGTACGGCGCGGTTGCGACGCGGGTGCGGTGCAGCACTATTGAGTTCCGGGTGCCAACACGACCTACGCCACACCCACGCCACACCCGCGTCGCACCCGCACCCGCTCTGCGTTGCGTCCTTCTCAGCGCCCCCCCCACCCGAGTGAATGTTAGGGGCTGTTGTTTTCTGTTGTGATAAAACTGTCTACAATATTGAATAAATAGGGACTCTTAAAAACAAACAACTCAAAAACTTTTTATTTATAAAAATTTATTTAACAAAGAACAAAATATTTTTACTAAATGTAAAATTGCAAGATTTCTCGGCGTTTTTTCCCAGACATATAGAAAGGAAAAAACGCCAGAAGTTTGATTTCTGTCTTTTTTACAAATAATTTTTTCTAGCCTTTTTTCCATTTCTGTAAATGGAAACAAAGCCAGAGTTTTTTTGGGAAAAAAATTTTTCCAGAAAAATTTCGGATTTTTTCCTAGGAAAAAAAAAGAGAATTTTGTATAAGGAATTTTCTGGCACTTTTTCCAAACAAAATTCTGACGTAATTTCCGGGAGCCGTTTCTCGTAGTTCAACAATTTTCGAAGTAAGTAAAGCTTGTTTCTTTGCTGTGTGCTTTCTAAACAAGCTTTAGTTGATTTTTGATTTAAAAAAAAGCCTTTTGATCTGAAATATCTGCTAAGAAAATAAAAACCAGTAATTCTGAAACCTCCTGATTTGATAGAAAATCTAACAAATAGATTTCTTACCTCTTAAAGAAAGACTTTTTTTTGTTAAAATTCACTTTACCAAATACTTTATTTTTACATTAGTGTACCTATACTTACCAAAAATAGAACGATTTAATCTACTATAAATTCTATCTTTCTCTTTTGTTGAAAACATTTAGTAATAGAAATTCTAATGAATTAAATATGTTTTTCTATGCGTAGAAATATGGAAAGGTCCTTTAACACACATATGCACATATACATAATTTCGTTTTAAGTATATAGCTTCAATTAAGAAGGATACAATAAAATGGTTCGTATTCGGGAAATACATCTTTAGAAAACTAGGCAATCTACAACAAGTATCAAAGAAACAATAAAAAACATTCTATAGGTCATTAAAAGATAATGGTGGTTCAAAGGAATACATATTGTAACCCAAAAATGGGAAATCCTTTCTGAGCTCCTTGAATATGGGTTTTGTTAAAACCACATCATGATGACTTCTTCAAGTTGTTGCTTTTTCATTTAAATATTTCAATAAAGAAAGAATCCTTACATTTATTTTGTTTTTGGACAAAATACATGCGTATCCTTTTGATTTAACATCCCCAAATGTTTTTTGCTCACAATTTAGTAATTTCAAAATATAAAAGTAAAACAAACAAAAATAAAGTCCTGTTTGAGGTTACATAAACTTAAAGCAAAGGCACTAAGGTAATTTATTTTTGTCTTTATTGGAAAAAAGATATTATCACATAACTGAAACAAGTTCCTTTGAACGACTTTTGGCAATTTGATTTATATACAACCACACCGTTATAGCAGTCGTTATTACTTTAACGTGAAACCACTCAAACACCTCCATTTCGAGTGCTGAAGTGTATTTTTTTTTTTCAGTTATTATCCTTGCAGAGTGATCTTATTATATTTTATGGCACCCAGAATGAGTTCGCAACTGCCGCGTAAGGACATACCAAAGACAACAGGCCTTATATCCATTCTCTATCCTCATCACCCTCTCTAAATCCAATGTAAAAGCTTAATCGTCTTCCTTGGTCTTGGGTTAAATTCAAGAAAAAAAAAACTCAAAATGGACTTTCTAGCGAAGGAAATCCTCTCAATGTGTCATTTGGACGTTTCGTAGGTAATCCGAAAGCCTTGAGAAAAGTGCTTCGCTTAAATTTACTTGGTTAAGCTTCGTACAAAATAGACTGCCAGCTATAGTTGTTGTTTTTTTAGTATAAAACGAAGACCAGACAAGCTAATGGCACTCCTTACATCATGGCAGCAGCTGGTTATATAAAGAAAAACGACATAAGATCAATTCTCATTTATTTAATTTTTTGTTTGAAAAAGGATTTTCAATTGGTCTTGCGTGAGCTGTTGGCGTTGACTTCATATATCCAGTTAATAGGTCCTAAATTGGAAGGAGAACATCTATGACCAGGCCAGTATGGTCATTTTCTTTTTTTGGCAATTCTGACACTTTTATGTCACACTTAATTTTGATATACTCATTCGTGGCCTTTTTCAAAGGATTTTCTCTGATTGCTTAACGTATATATTCTTTTGTTTTTGTGTTGGTAACTTTTTTTTTGGATGGGACAACGTCCAGTCTGGCAATGTGTTTGAAGTTTGAGGTTGATGGTGGTTGTTGAAATGAACGGAAGAGATTTTATAGTTGACCGGATTTTATGGTAGGCGATTATGATTCTATGAGTGCCATTTCTCAAGTAACGCTAAGCCAAATATACGTTTCAGGATAATAATGGGAATTCTTTATGATAATATTATACGAGTTTGGTTAGGATATTTGTATTTTAATTTGAACAATCTATATTCTTTCAAGGGAAAATTTTATGTATAAAGATATTCTATTTTTGTATAATAATCGTTACCAAGCTTAGAAATTCTTTGAAGAGAAAACAAAAATGATTTTGAAAGAAGAGAATTGTGGTAGTTCAAGGTATTTGTTGAAATACGGAAGTAAGATTTGTTTTTCACTTATTAATGTTTATCTTGGTTGGTTATGGCATTCAGAAGAAGAAATTTAATAATATTTCGTTTCTTAGTGGTTGATAATATAGCCTACTTAATTCTTATACGCGGCAGCGGTGACTGGTATGATTTTGTATGTATGTACCGACAAAACTTAGGTAATTTTGTTTTGAAAAACGTTTATGAATTTTACAGCAAAAAGTGAAAAAAATTCCAAAATTTGAGGTTTTTTGCTTTGTGCATGGTATAAGAACAAGTTTTTGGAAGTTTTAAATTTGGATTGAGACTACTCTTACTAACTGACATACTACAACATACTAAAAAAATTAGAACTTTTTATCAGGTTTTGCGATTTCAGCATTTTTTAGTGGTATTTCAGCATTTTTCAATGTAATTTGGAGCCCCCATCGACGTGGTGCCCGGGCAGACCGCCCCTGCCGCTCCACTCTTAGTCTACTTGTGCAACGGGACATCAAGAACTGATATTCATGAACACGCCTATTTTCGACGATAAATGTACATAGGTATGTCCTATAGCTGGGTGCATTGTTGAAAACATTTTCGTTCCCCCCATTCTCGGTCCATCTGATATTTTTGCATTCCACTTACAAACAACCACAGCCTGAGACAGTTCTCTCTTTTTACTGTTATCTTCATTGAAATTAAAAATTATTAAATTAAAAATTGTAAAAGTTAAATAGGTAAAGTCAAAGTTTGTTTTGACAAATAAATAAAAGAACTTAAAATTACGAAATTTAAAGAAAGTGTTTTTATTAAAAAAAAAATTAAATGATAAAAGTACCTATAACACTAAGTAAAATAAAACGCACGACTGGGTCGCACGAACTTGCTCTTGTAGCAAACAGGGATTGGGAAAATGTAATTTACTGAATTATGTTGAAAGGTGGAAAAGTGGCCTAAATAGGTATAATATGGAGTTGTATGAAAGCCATCTTATGTTAAATGGTTAGATTGAATACCGTATCAAATTTAAATAAAATTGGTTTAGCCGTTATCAATTTATGGTCAAATTTGTGAAAAACCGTTAACACAAAATCTCCGTAATACGCATTTTTGGCCAAAAATGGGAAATGCAGTTATATTAGGGGTGTTTTATTATTAAGTGTTTAGTCACTTTAGCAAAATTTTGTATGGGATATGAAAAGTGGCGATAAATTGGTCAGTAATTAAAGTGAACATAAAAGTGAAGATAAAATCTTGGAATGCCTGGAAATTTTTGGCGCGAAATATAATGTCAATACTTTTTTTTTGCTTAAAGGTTGGTGGCACCTATGACAGCTTAAGACATGGACTCCATATACAATGATTATTATTATGTGTTCAATGTGTTTTCCTTTAGGGCCGCGTTTTGCGGAAGAAGTAAAAAGCTTTCAAACTACGAAAGTTTAAAAAAAGTTTTTATGATCTTGAACTTTTAGCTTAAAAACAAATAAAAATTGTTTAAAGCTGATTTTTAACATAAAATTATATAATTTGGAATTTAATTTGGTAATATTCAAGCTAAATAATGATTATTTATCCGGTTTTTATTTGTTTGTAGTGGAAGGTAGGGTACAAGTTGACCAACTCGGCATATACAAATAGCCATACTTTGCAGACACATCCAAAAAATGATTTGAAACTTCGGTTTGCCATATAGTCAAGAATACCAACTTTGAAATAAAATAAATAAGTGGATACAAAAGTGAATATAGCGTTTTGTTGGTTCTTTCCAGTGCTGATTAACTAAAAATTACCAACAAAACACGACTATTAGGATTACTAAAAATATCACGTACACCATTTTCCATCAAAACCGTTAGAGCCGTTTTCGAGGAAATTTGAGAAATCTTATGGGGTTACCCGTTATAGCCGGGCTAAAACAGACAACCGCACATGGACAGACGGCATGACGAAACCTACTTTTTTGGGCTTTTGTCATGTTTGATTAAAACCCCGATTTTTTTTGTGCACGAAACACTTGCCCTATTGAGCAAGTAAAAAGAAAGAGTGACGAAAAATTAATAAAACCAATAGCTAGTACAGAAAGCTACTGAATGTGATTTTTTTTTTAAATAGAAATATATATTTTTCTTCATAAATCAGTAATAAGCAATTAAGCGGGTTGTAATAGATGCCATACCCGCTATCTAAAATTCTACATAAATAATAATTGTTCTAAAATAATGAACAAAACTATATTAGGAACTCTTCTTTATCCACCCAAATGAAATCACCGAAATTTTTCATTTAAAAAACGAAGTATACGTAGGTATGTGGAATTCTATATACACAAACAAACACCTTAATAATTATTTATTTTCCATTTTGGATTTAACACTAAATCCCGGCAACCAATTATTCTCGTCTTCTAAATATTCTAATTAAAACCAAATATCAGTTCAAATTAACACCCCTAGCAGGATGATAATAAATATACATATATGTATAAACGCCAACAAAGCTGTCAAACCGAATCATCGTCACACTTTACGCAGCGTAAATGAAATAACTTATTTTCATAAACCACAATAAATTCATAATCCCCGTTACAGAAAACCGAAATCCCAGAACATACTGCCACAATCTATATAAATGAATATAGTATTTCAGGATATATATATTATGTATATATATATAGTATAGTATATAGTAATAATAAGCACGTGGAAGTTTCTCGCGCGTAATGTTTATTAGCCCTTAATGCCAGAACACCTCAAATCGAATCCAATTAAAGTAGAATGTATGAATTTTCCAGCAAAGGGGTGGCACACTAGCTGGCAGCGACAAAAGTGTGGTTGGGAAATGGCTTTAGGGAGAACAACCCGATCCAGCGATGCCAGTAATCCCCGGTTAAATGGCATGGCGTTGTCGTCGGGAATATCCATTATTCAGGACTCTTATCGGGAGCTCATGCGATACACTAATGTTCGCATTTAACAAATTGAATAAAGGACTCCTTTGCCACCCCCAAATAAGACCTACTTCTGTGTAGGGTATACACTTACACCACCTATACAAAACATCGTCATAAACAACTCTGAGGAAATGTATGGAAGTTTCAACCCTTGTTCTGCATTTCCTTTTCATTTCAAGCTCTCTTCATAATGTTCCGCTGAGATAATGTCAGAGAAACGTCAGAGTTTTTTTTTCGCTTTTACATACTCCTACTGTGCTATAGAACCAACAGGATGTCTGCCTACGATATACCTAAGAGAAATTAAAATAAAGGATACGCCTAGCCTATTGTGGCCTAAAGACTATATGACAAAGAAGCAGCGCGATTGCTGGGTTAGACCAGCTGCTTGAATGGGCAGTACTAAATAAATGGCTTGTAATAAATAAATTTAAGTGCACAATTTTAAACTTGTGAAATTGAATTGATCGTGTTTTGTTGTTTGGTTCATTTATTAAAGTCACATGTCGACCGTCTGTCCATCTTAAAGATGTCAACTTGATGGTGCGATGTATAGTGATGGGTGAATGAATTTTCTAATTTTTTTCTCTGCACATCACTCGCGAAAGGTATCACATTATATGTGAATTTCTTCAGCATGCAAATTAAGTAATTCTATTGAAAATTTTTAATTTTGTTATAACAACAGATATTCTGGTTAAAAAATTCGCTTCTTCATGAAGAGATCTTCTACTTTGTGCAATAGTTAACATCTCGAACCGAACATCATAACTCATGTTCTTCGCACTACTGAATAGCAAGAGAAAATTGTTCACATGCCTTAAGAGATATTTAATGCGACGATTGGACCTTGGGAGTTTCTAACAAACCTTTCAAAATATTTTTAATGAAAGTCGGTTCAAGATGGTTCAAAAATCGACTTAAGTCGCAAAAAATTGCATTGCACTCCATTTTTTTTATGTTACTAAGATAGATTCTAACAGAAAACCAAATTTGCAGCTTCGAAAACCTCCATTTTTTTTCGGTTTTTTTCAGGTTTTGGCTTATATTTATTATAACTTAAAATAAAAAAAATACTAGGTACAATTTAAGCGTTTGTAAATACATCCGACGACTAGTCGAGGTAATCCAATTACAAATCAGTAATTATTAAGCTATAATTTGAGTTCAAGCTGAGTTCTGTTAAACTAAAAGTTGCTTTGTTAACGAAAAGAAAAGAAAATAATGCATGATAGTGAAGGATATGGAACCTCCACATCGTGCAGAACAGAAAATTTGTTAGATCAACAGTCAGCGTCGTTATGACCTTTGAAATTAAAGTTGGCAAAATTGTCTACTCCTAAGTGTACTGTGAACTGGGGTTACTTTGGCTTTTGAATTTCTGAAAACGTATAATTAAATGAACTAAAAACTTACCATACTACCTTTTTTTTAAATAGTATTAAGAAGTAAACAAAATAAAAAAAGTATTTTCTTAAAAACTCAAAAAATAAAAAAAAACATAAACATCATAAAAGGTTTCAAGGTTTCATGTGCAATATTTTCATTATTAAAACGAAAGTGTTCCAAATTTCGTGTCGTTTTCGATTCTTTCTAATTTAGTTCGTTTCGTTTCGAGGAAATTCGAAAAATTATGACTGTCATTTTTTTCATACAAACTTTGTTTCATTCGAAAATTAGAACACATTTTTTAAATTCGTATACGAAAGGCAATTTTGTTTACATGTTGCATTTTGATTTAATATAAATTATATTAACTGTAAGTCAAACCGTCGGGCCAGCCTTTGGACTGCCGTTCGCGCTTTTTGTTTTTGTTATATCCCTCCGAAGGGATATTCTAACTTGAACTTGGATGTTATTTATTAATATGTTCTTATTTTGCTCCCTGAAGTTCATTACATTATGCTATTTTTTAATTATTATACATGCTCGTGCTGTGTATTATTATTCATAACCCCTTGAGTGCGTTAATTAAAAAAAAAAAAAACTTATGCTCATTTTCCCGTAGAAAACAATGTTCTGTTAGCTGTCAAACGGTTGTATAAAGAGTTAAATTAAGAACAACAGAAATGGACATATTTTACGTCGATTTTCAAGTGAATGAATCCCGATTAGATATGTTGGTCTTAAATAGAAACTTAAAGCGTTAAGCGGCCTATCATCATCATCATCATCATCGGCTCGACAACCGGGGTCCGGTGCTGGCCTCCTTCAACAAGTCTCTCCACCTATCCCAGTCTCGAGCCGACGCCATCCAGTTGCGCACCCCAAGGCTCCGGGCGTCCTGGTCTACGCCATCTCTCCAGCGCAAGCATGGTCTACCACGCTGTCGTCTGCCATAGAATGTACCACAAAGAACTTTCCGAGCAGGTTCCTCTTCGCTCATGCGAGCTAGGTGCCCTACCCACCGAAGTCTACCGAGCCTAGTTTTTGTCACGATATCTGCTTCAAGGTAGATTGCGTACAATTCATGATTGTACCGTCTCTGGAATCGTCCTTCCTCACATTAAGCGGCCTATAGTCCAAGTAAAATAGCGTTTCGCTAGCTTGTGGGATCGTTAGATGACGTTTCTTCTTAAAAGCTCATTGTAATTTTTTAGGATTTTTCTATCTTAGCTTCGGGATCTCAAACTAAGTGAAAAAAATATATTTCTATCAGAATTAACTCGAGGTTAATCTAACTTTGGAATCCCGCAATGAAAAACTGCACTTTAAAATCAAATGAAGCTGGTCTTGGTTTCATTTTTTCAATGAATTTGCACATTAGCATCACATTAACTAGCAAGGAATTGATAAGAGATGATAATAATCATAGAAATTATTGTTGTTATATTGAACTATTCGTACTAGAATGTCAGTTTTTATTACTAACCATTCTGCTAATTTTCATTGAACAAACATAACATCTCGACCTGTGTCGTCAGTGGTCATAAGCGGTGGAATGCGTAGTGCATACGACTTCGAAGACTGAGTAAATCTGAAGGCGTGGGTTCGAATCTCACGGTGTGCATGTGAAAAAGTTTTTCATAATAAAATTGGATTAAAGCTCAATACCACTAAAAGGAGACTGATGAAAGGAATTGGCAATCCTTGAAATAGCTATATCTCCAGCCAAAGATAGAAAGAAACGAATAATAATATTCGTAAACGAGTAAATAAAATTCGTTTAAAATTGGTGGTAGCGCCTTTAAGTTGTTGTTGTTGTTCAAACACATTCAATCATATAAATTGTTATTTAGATCTAAATGAAACTCTGCTTTATTAAGAGAAGGCATTAATTTGTTTATTGTAAAATTAAAATGATTGATTCACCATAAAATTGTTTTTTGTTTAATGGAACATTTTGGCTTTTTAATGACTAAGGTACTTTTAACCACATATATAATATAGGTGAAATTCAACTTAGATGCACCCGACTCAAGTTCCAAAGGAAACATTTTATGTCTGCACTTTAGCTATCTACTTGCTGATGGCATTACGACAAAGTTTTGTCTAGTGACGATGTTTACCTAGTGTTTTCACATACATATGTATGTATTTACTTATACGGTAGATGATTATATTTTATATAGGCTCTTCAGATACATTAAAGCAAGTCAACTAGAAAATACTCTAGTTTTGTTCTGGATAAAACATAATAGATAGAGAGTATAGCTGAATGAATTTAGAGGGGAGAAGATGCCAACACCCACGCATGGGGTATAAACCTATGACGAAACAGGGATTTCTAGTCGTTTTCTGGGTGACTAATTTGGAATTGGGAATTAATTTCCTTTTTTTTCATCATTTCTAAACGGGTTTCTTTCTTTAATTCCTTAATTTATGAAAAACCCTTGAAAGGATGTTTCGCATATACGGGTCACTGAGCTACAGAACATGAAACGTATCATCAAAATAAAGGTTATTAGTCTGGAATAAGGATATTGATGTTCAATACACACCAGAATCGAGATAATTTTTAATCTGATTTGTAAAGGTTAATCAATTACGAAAGAAGGGGTTCGAATTTTTTTTTTTTTTTTTTGTAGTGTGCAACTGTAAATCATATTTTTCTTTGTGATTTTATCTGAAGATTATATTATATAAGGTACCTATACGTCTCAGAAATTAAACCAGCATTTTTTTGGTTGACTATTGATCGGTTCTCGGTTGTTTTGAAAGCATCTTCAGAATTCAGCACTATGTTCCTGTATTTGCGATTTTTATTCAAAATTTGCGCTGTTGAAATAATTATTTTTAATCGATATATATTGAAATTGAGAAAATTGAGTCGAGTATAGCATTCAACAATCGTTGGGCTAAGGAAAAAATCTCTGATGGTATTCTACATTTTGTCCCAAAAAAGGATTCTAGAATGAAACTTTCCAAACTTAATCTTTTCTTTATTATTTGCAGAACTTTTATTAAGCACTACTTTGGTAAGCCTGCCAACTGGCTGGGGTACGAACGGTCTTTCTCATCTAGGAATCTGAGAATCTCTCGTTCCGTCTTGGGCTGGATGTATTTAAAGGGACATACTCCCAATATCACACCCTAGTAAACACGATTATCCAACCTAAACCCATATACTTAATAGGCCTCATGAGTTTATTCTAGCTTTAGAATAAACAGCCATATTCTTACCTACCTACCTACCTTGGTAAGCCGAATTTTGAAAAGTCGCAGATTTAGAAAAGGCAGAATTTCGAAAAGCAGAATATTAAAAGCAAAATTTTGACAAAATAATTTCAACCTCGGCAGAATTTTGACCCCAACCCGGTTTTTAGACATTAATTTATTATATTTTTAATAATTTATTATGAATAAGTCCGCCATTTGAAATTAGTTCTACAAGACCGTTTCGGAAATCAATCAAGTATTGTTCAAAAAATTAAGTAAAATCTCTTCCCAGGCTTCACAAATAGCTTTGATTAAGGTCTACTTATCAAAATATTGTCTTACAAATTCGTAAACTTTTCGAAAAAGGTGGGCTCAAACAATAATGAGAATAGGGGGAGCATGGCAAAAGCTTCTTAAAGGTCTTATTTCTATTAAGTTTCCTCTCTTTTTCTCGGCCTAAAATTATTAGGTCCTTGAAACCATTTATATCAACTTTTTCTGGCCACCATCGTTTCGTTTTTGGAAAATATAGGTATATGCCTAAGTATCCACAGGTTGTTAATAAATATTTCTGGTTAAGAATTTCCTTTAGGTTGCGAAAACCAAGAAAGTGTTTTCATTCAAGTGACCGGCAGTGAACATACTATAGAGCTGATTTTTTCATGTCTATATAAATAATGCGGGCTCAAACATACTAACCAATAACAGCAGTGTCTTAAAAGCAGAGTTTCTAGCTGTTTTATGATCCGCCATATGGATAATACAGCTTTTGTTGACAGCCAGGGTACCAACTGAGAACGTTATCTTTTCAGTTGCAATTTTTTGTATTGAAATAAACTTCGAAACTATATAGGCTTGCTGTTAACATTTATAAAAATTTATTTATTCATTTTATGGTAACCATAAAAGTACTGCGTCCATTATAACTTATAATTCATTACAATACGTCAAGATTAAAAAGTGATATATTGTAATAACAATTTTCGTTCAATAGAATACCATTCATTTCGTTAACTTAGCGCAGCAACGCTCATAATGAGATTCGCAATTCGAACTTATTTGTGGATAAATTTGTTTCTCTTTAAAACGTTTCAGTACCTAATTTTAGAAAGTATTCTTAATTTATTTATTTATTTATTTATTTATTTATTTTTTTATTTATTTCGAATAAAGAACTTAATCTTAAGATATACATCTTTAAAATTGATTATGCCTAAGAAAAGGACTTTTAATTGATTTACAAAAAGAAAAGATATACAAAAAAAAACGATATAAAAAGAAGATAAATTTACAATATTCATAAGATAATATTCATATTATTAATATTAATTAAAAAATTAAAAATTAATACTAGCAATAAATTTAAAAATGTATACTAGCACCAAATGTAGCAAAAGACAAGTTAATACCAAATAAAATACAAAGTTATACGGTAGACAAATATGTTAGCAAGTCACGTTTAAAATACGTTAAGTTATATTTGCTCTTCTTAACTGACGAGGTAAAGAGTTCCAAAGGCGAGCAGCGTTAATCAAAAACTGACGCTCAGAAACAAGGCAAGTGTGTGAAGGGATTACAATTTGATTTGTACGAGTTGATGAGGAGAACTGGATTTGGTTATATAAAAATGAAGGTACTTGGGTCGAAATAATCTTGGAATACAACACCATGTGTTTTATATTTAAAGTAGTTTTCGAAACTAACACCGAATAAACTCTTTGATGGTCCAGATATGTGGTCACGACGCGTGAGCCCATATACATATCGGACAACATTATTAAATACTACATTTAACCTTCTTAAAGAACAAGAGTCTAAACATGAAAAAATTTCTCAACCAAATGTTAAGTGAGGAACTACGAGCGTTTTAGCCAACATTTTTCTAGTTTCTATGGGTGTGAAACTTTTAGTGAGAGATAACGTTCTCAGTGCTCCATATGCTTTTCCAACTGTTTTATTCACATGGGTTTTCCAAGTCAATGACCTGTTGAAGCATATTCCCAAATTTTTAGCTGTGTCAACATACTCTACTGGTGCTCCGCTCAACTGTACCACTGGAAAGTAAGATAAGTCAAGTGTTTTTTTTTTTATATTACAAGACATTTTGTTTTGTTTGGATTTAGAACAAGACCACAGCGATTTGACCACTCCAAGATATTTTTTAAGTCACAATTTAATTTATTCACACAGTCTTCAATCATACCCAAGTCAGAACTAATTAAAAGTTGGACATCATCAGCAAACATGCGTATATCACAATATTTTATGGCAAGAGGAGCATCATTTACGTAAAGCGAGAAAAGAAGTGGGCCCAAAATAGATCCTTGCGGAACTCCACGGTATAAAGGAAGACAATCTGAAGATTGGTTACCACTTACCACAGCTTGGCTTCGTCCTGACCAGTAAGAAAAAATTAGCTTAACAGCTTCAAAGGAAAAATAAAATACACTGGATAGTTTATGGTTCATAATATGATGATCAATAGTGTCAAATGCTTAAGAATAATCAAGAAGAACCAAAATTGTGACTTTATCACCATCCAATGCTCTTCTTGTTTGTTCGATAACCTCTAAAAGCGCAGTAGTGCATTTAAATGAAAAAAAAAACAGCTAAAAAATTTGTTTCTATTTATAATTATTATAGTAGGTATATAATAGATGAAGTCAGAAACTCGGTCAAAAAAGACTTTTCAATTCGATTTTTACACCTTTATATTTATTAAACCTTTGCAGTGCAATAACCCGATCCTTGATCCTCGTTGCCTCTCTGCATTTATAATAATAATGCCAAATCAAGCATCCTCCAAAACCATCCACCGTAAATAGGTGCCAATAAAAAACACTTGAGAGGCATTGGTTTTATCATTCATTTTATAATCCCCTCTCAAATTCTGTCTTCCATATCCTATATCGACAATCGACACTCGACAGCTCTACAGGGACAGGATATTTGTCCTGTTTCAGTTTCATTTAATGATTTTCAAATTGCATGCAATAAAATTTTATTAACTTTTTATTAATATTATCCTCGGTCCCAAACAAACTCCTTTTTTATCGAGTGATTACCTTTTTTTTAAGGGATTTTTTTTATTCATAATCGTAAAATGTCAACCCGAACGTAATTGACATTACAAGCCATTGGAAGTCGTGAGAGTACACATTAATCACTCTTTATTCGCTGTGTGCGCGCTATTTGTATATTCAAAAAAAATATATATATATTTGACATAAAAATAAGTAAGGAATTTTGATATTTTTTTTTTTTTTCTCTCTTCACTGCTGAATGTGCACCCTCTTGGGGCTGTCATCGTCAATGTCACGGAGATCCGCGATGCAAAGAGTGAATAATTTTAAATATCCGAGGAAGATTTTCTTTTCGGGAAAAGAAGGAAATCTCCTCATCCTTTGGTTGTCATCCTTTCGCGCACAGTGATGTCCTTGCAAAAGACGTTGACATAAAATGAACACTCCGGCTAGTAAAATGTGTAAAAAAAAATCCTTATATGTTTTTTAGAACTGGAAGCACTTTTTTTAATGCAAAAAAGTGAAGTGTGTGACATTATGCGAAAAGGATCAACTTGACAGCTCAAGGATATACTTCGACATATTGTAGGGAATGAGGTGGTGTTTACGTAATATGGAAAACATTATATTGGTAATAACCCCAGAACAACATCATTGGCAGAGGATATTGTATTAGGAAAGTTTATTTTATATCGTGTAGACCTATTCCATTATAGGTTAAGGTATAGAAGGTATTTATTATACTTAATAATCCTTTTATAAAAGCGTAAATAAATGTACTGATGGGGATTTTATTCATATTCGACAAATACTGATGGGTTACAAAAAAAATAAAGCTAATTTGTATTTTTAAATTGGACTATTATGTCGTATCGAGTAATCGAGTGACCCTTTTCGATGGAAAATTTCAATAAAAAAAAATTATAACAAGGCTTATTAATTTACCTATGTAATAATGTTTTCAAAAAAAAGGTACCTTAATAATATTTAAGAGATTTGAAGTCAATTAGGTATAACTAAGTGTTTGATGTAATACCTACCATTGAATCCAAGTAGGTACGTCTTCTTATTAAATATGTAATCTTTTGTAGTCTTCAATACCACTCGAAAGAAGATTTTGCTCAAATTAATCAGTTGTGTTCGACACTCTACTGGAAGAGATCCGCTGAATGGCTTTATTGAAATCAGATGCTACTACACTTTTCTGAACAAAAGTGAAACTAAGTTTAGAAAAAGAATTGAATGCAGTTCTAAGATTAGTTAAACGAAATTGCTGAATTACAGGGAAGATCAAGCCATTAAACAGTAACCTATAATTTCTTTCCCCTATTTACTAAAATTAATGATAGCAAGTTTCGGTATAGATACATAAAACAGTGCCATACCCATACCTCTCTATAGAAGCAACCTATAAGGACAAAAAAGCCCTCTTTACTCATTTAAACACATTTTCGAAATTTTCTATCCGATTTTATGACTGGTGATCCAAATATCTGTTCTTAAACGAAACATATCCGCATGACATGTCACTTTATACAATTCCTGTCATGTTATCATTTCCTCCACCTTCAAATTTAAAAATTTTAACTATTGAACTAGTTGTCGTGTTTTTTTTTTTTGTAAATTTGTCGTGCAACTAAAAAAATTATCGCGCGACTATTTTAGAAAATAACCTCTGGTAATGCGAATGTCGATCAAGTTAGCACTACCATCCCAGAAAAGGGATTAAATGTAATCGAAAATTAAAAAGGATAACGGTAATAATTCTCTTTTTCTTGTCGTAAATAAATCATGCAACTAAAAAATTTGTCGCGAAATTTGGTTTAATTAACCACAAAAAATTAATTTTTATGTCAAGTAAGGCACTCCAGCAAAAGGATCAAATCAAATCGAAATTAAAAAAGGATAACGCAAATAATTTCAGGTTTTTTGAAGTGCAACTAAAAAAAATTGTCGCGCTAATTATTTAAAAATAATTTCTGGTAATGCTAACTTGACTGTCAAGGATGGTAAGCCTTACTTAATTGAAATATTAGTTTTTTGGGATTATTCAAAAAAAAAAGTAAAACTTTTGAAACTTGAAAGTGGTGATGCTAACTTGGCAGACAATAAATTTTTCGCATTTGGGTAACACTTTTCAAATAAACCTCTGGAACGTTCCCGTGTATTTGTCTTTTTGGTTTGATGGGGGGTTAGCGTTAGTAAATTATTGGTATTGTGTTGGGGTTGGGTACAAAATCTCGAATTCAAAATCTCGAATGACACAATCTTCAATGACAAAATCTCGAATGACAGAATCTCGAATGACAAAATCTCGAATGATGAAATTTCGAATGACAAAATTTCGAATTCAACACTACTATTGTACTCTAAAAAGTAGTTTCCGTTTACGGCGTATAAACAGTGAGGTATGTATGGGGTGGCATGCTCTGCCTCCTTGCAACCCCCCTGCTTGGGCCTGTGATAGGAAATCTGGAATGAAAAAATCTCGAATGACAAAAGATCGAATGACTCGAATGCAAAATCTCGAAAGTATAAAATCAACCAATCACAAAGTTCAAGTTATTTTTTTCAACCAATCACAAAAGTTCATTGATGTTAAATTCCTTTCATTTTGCCAGATTCGATCTGAAAAGTTGAATTTTTTCCTTCCTATGGATCTTGAAGCAAAGAAGTTGCTTTTTTTTTGTGATTGTATTGTGTTTATTATTAAGAAGGGATTCTAATAATTAATCATTCACTATATTTCACTTTATTGACAAATTGTACCATTTATAACAAAATTCAGGTCTAAAAGATTGTTTTCAATAAATTTTTATTTTCTAAATTCCTATTAAAATAAACCAGACGACACAATTGAAATGTTTATTGGACAGAAGGAATATAAAATCTTTTAAGTATACGTAAATCTTGCTACAAATTGAGAATCATTTCAAACTCCGAAAAGTTGATCTGAAGGGGGAAAACTCCTTTTTTGTCTATGGATTATGATTATTCAGATCAATCTTTTCCGAAAAAAGTCAACTTTTTATTTGAAAAGAATTCGACATTAGTTCATTGAGTTTATACATATATAAAGAAATCATGTGTAAGTTTCAAACTTTGTCATTACTGTCGACTTGTTTTTTGTTTACTCATGTAGCAATTATTCTTGAGTTAAAATGCAAAAAAAAAATTAAAGAAAAACAAATACAAATGCATGCAGAAGAATTTAGTTCGGTTCGGTTTGAGTATTTTTGGTTAAAGGGAATTATATTGCAATAATAATTACTCGATAAGTTTATTTAGCGACATTTACTTCGGTGAGTTTGAAACCATCTTGATTCTTCTATGTGTATGAACTCAATGGTTATATTTTTTTAAAAGCTGAGAATTAACAAGTACGAACAAAATAAATTTCTCTTACAAATTCCTCGTCTAATTATTCTGAAAAGTATTTAAAGTATTAAAAAGTACTGAAATTCGAGATTTTTTTATCCGAGATTTTCTCATTGGAGATTTTTTCATTAAAAATTTCGTCATTCAAGATTATGATGAAAAAAAAAATTCGAAAATTCGATTTGCCATTCGAGATGTCGTACCGTTTCCATTGTGTTGTGATGCTTCCTGGTTTTGGGTTGTTCTTGTTCTATGTCTAAGGCCAACTGAACAGTGTTGCTGCATTTATTTATTCTATTTTAGACACATAGGTTAAAAATGCAAAGTATTTTTGATAGAATTTGTTCTCTGATCATAACAGATAGAAATTAAATTTTAGTCTTTTACATCTAAAAAAAAACATTCGGTAACATAACTCAGAAAAACTTGAATATTTTTGCTAAAACATTTTAAAAGTAAAGAATATGGAATTCGATTGTTATTTAAAAATTGCTCAAAAATCACAAGTTTTGGAAATTTAACACTTAAGTTTCAATAAAAGGGAAACTAACTTCCCTGAGGAGTACTGTAAGAAATGTTCCTACTAAGAAGGAAGTCGTTTCAACTATGGCAGAACGATTAAAGATAAATATTTTTTCCCTATATCATTTGGAGTTTGGATTTTTCAAAGAATGCTGAACCTGTACATGTCAAAAAGTAAAGAAAGTCAATAATGCTTTCTGTTTGTTTTATTTTCAATCGCCTAGAATAACTCGACAAAAATGTATCCTCCTTATTAAAAAAGACGACATTATATGCTATGTAACATTATTTTGTTGTGACAATAAAATTAATTGAATTTTGAAAATATTTTTCCCCAAACCATCACTCACCTCCATTTTATCCAGATGAAAGGATGATCTAGCTGTCATTCTATATTATGTCAGTATGTCGTCCTCTTGATGTTTAGCTGGTGACATTTTATTTGTATTAAAAAACCACCACTCATCGATACGCGAAACGTTAAAATTTCATTTTTGTGTGTAGGTATTTTATGTCGATGTTAAGTGACATATTGCTTACAACTCTGAAGAGGGTAAGGGGTGAGTGAAAGTTTGAAAGACAAACGAAAACGATAATATAAATCAATTTTATTGGTTCCACTAATATTCCAATTTCAATGAAAGCTCTGAATGATCCCACAGTGATGCTCATTTTTTACAAAAATAATGTTATGAACTGCCAAGTTGCCAAACTCTTCGCGCAAAAAAAAAGTCAAGGATAAAAATAATAGTTTGGGTTGGTTTTGGTTTAGCAGAACGACATTCTTGCGGGGATGGGGATGAATAATAAACGATTTCAATAGTACTCAATCGCAAACGGAAACGGTCCTGCCAAAAGTAAGTGTTGATATAAGTGTGGTGCCTAAATAAATGTTTTTGTTGACATTGTTTCGCCAAACTAATACAATCTTTTCTCCGATATTACTGTCATTCTTATGATGTTCGTCTTTGGCCCCAAGGCTGATAATGATGTCATATCTTTTTTTTTCAGAAAAAAGACAATGATGACAAGTAATCGTGTGTATACATCCTTGCGCTTGCACAGGGACATGACGATAATAGAATCCAATGGAAATACAAAGAAAACAAATTGAAAATGAAAACCCTCAATCACTTTCACTGCAAATTAGATTCAGAACGAATTGCAAAGTATGTTTGCCATCACACCAATACACACAATCCTTAGGATCAACAAGTGCGTGACTGTGTGTGTCTTTATATGGATTGGATAGGTATCTGCCAAAATGGGCATGGAAATTGGAAGAAAGCTGACGTGTTGAGAAACCGTAAAAAAATCCAGGATTCAAGTCAACGATGTAGGATGTTGAACGTTGATACATTGTTATGGCAGTTATGTTAAGAAAAGGTTTGCCATTGCCTTCATCTTTTATCCTAAAAAAGCTCTTCCGTTTTTCTTATCGGATTCGGATGATGGCTGCCATTGACTGATTATTTTGCAGTGTTTGCATTCCGGAAATGTGATGTGATTGAAAAATGGGTCACGTATTAAATCTTGATTAACCTGAATGTACCTATAGCCTATCTATGTACCTATATTCGTTTATGATTAGGATGTCACTTTTCTTTTTTCATTTAAATGAATGATAAATGAGATGTAGGTATTAATGATATAAAATTATACAACCCTATTATAGGTATTTTACTTGTGTGTTGACAGAAAACACAAGCATATTTAAATGACATAAAAAAAAACTGGGTGGGCAAAGAAAACCTATTGTATCACTTGCTCTATGTACGGGGTAGACTTTGGCCTGCTTGGTGACTTTGGCTTTTGAATGGACTCTTTTTCAAAATTTATTTTAAATATGAAGGAGTTGTGTTATCATTTTCGGCCAAAGTCGCCCCGAAGTAGGTGTGACTTTGGCCACCAATATTTCATAACATGTTATTTATTGAAACTCCAAGTGGCCAAAGTCACCTCCAAGGCAGGGTAACTTTGGCCACCCATATTTTTAAATTTTAAAAATAGTAGGAGTAGGTACCACTCAATTGTTTTGCTTCAGATTTATCACATTTATAGAATAAGTCAAGTAAGTAAGTAGGTTGAAATCCTCTTAAAAAAAATATTGCAAAAGTTTTTCATAAAATAAACTGAAAACTGGCCAAAGTCACCCCAGTTCAGGGTATATTTTCGTTTACTGACATTTTCCATACACACAAAACAAATCTGATCGAACCGTCAATCATGCATAGACACAACAAACACACACGACACGTAACACTGTGCGTAGTCGCCGTCGGCAACGGGACTCCGCGCCATTAAACCGAACACAAAAACATGGAAAAGAATCAAATTTTAATTTTGCAAAAAATAACATTTTTACTCATTTATTAGACAAAAACTATATATAAAGGTAAATTGAAATATTTCAAAATTATTTACTACGTATTTTTGAAACTGCATATTTGAAATTCACTCACAAAATTTGTTTCCAGCGACAACGAAACCAACCGTACACCAAAATTACAAAATATAACTGAAACACAAGTTGTTGTAAACACTATTGTAATCAATCATACAAAAACTAGTTTTGATTAGCAACTAAAAATATGCAAGGGTTCTTGCAGCGTTTATTTGGTTTATAAACATACCTAGTTTATATGCAGAGTCGAAAGATCGAGTTTTAGTTGAAACGAAATTCCAACACAGGTATTTCAGCAAACTAGTTGAAAGCTTGAGGAGTTGAGTTAAGTGCGAAAAAGTTGAAATGACAGGAGAATACTTGCGTTGCTTTGTAGTTTTGCCTACGATTGAGTTTTCGAGAAAAAAATATTTTTATTGCTCTTACAAGTTATGCGCATAGTTTTCAACAACAAATATTCATTCGTTAATATGCAATTGATCACATGCAGAAATAATTGTGTATTCAACATTTCAACCCAGGAATTTCATTTAATTTTCGACCCAACACCCCTGCTCGAGTGAGATCGAGTCGAATTCCATTTCGTTCCAACTCATCCCCGTTTACAAATGGGTGAACCTATGTTCAAGCTCGCTTTAACCATGCATATAAATTAAGTAATAGAGAAATCATGTGTATGTTTCAAACACTGCTCGTGTGATGTCGTTATACCATCGGCTTGTTTTTCTTTTACTCTTGTAGCAAATATTGTTGAGTTAAAGGGCAAGAGAAATAAATAAAAGCATATACAAATGTATGCAAATTTTTTTGGTTCGGTTTGAGTGTTTTTCGTTACAGGGAATTAAAGTAATAATAAATACTCGATATGCTCATTTAGCGACATCTACTTCGGTAAGTTTGAAACCATTTTGATTTCTCTAGGTGTAAGAACTCAATGGTGATAGCTCTAAAGTTATTTATTTATTTAGTTCTATACCAATTACAAACAAATTGTGATTTTAAAGTTTACATGAAGTTGGGGTTTGAATCAATTTTTTGTGGCAATGTGACTTGACTAGTGTTACCACACGCATACAAAATCACGTTTTTTTTTTTAATTTGTTTTTATAATTTTATTCATCAAATTGACAAAGCGAATATTTTTGTTAGATACCATATCTTATGTTACTAGAATTGAAAACAAATGGTTGATATAAGAATTAATGCATTTATTATAAATAAAATCTATACAAATTTATATTAGCACAAAATATTTAGATGGCTTATGACCAATTATTTAGATCAAACAGACTCGGCTGTATTAGTGTGAACTTCATTAACTTCGTGGGGAAAAACAGAACACACGTCGATAACACTATTTTTCGTTTTGTCCTCATTAACAGTATTCATTAAATACTGCTAAATGGACCAACCACAACTCGCTGTTTTGTTTCCCAATAATTTTTCCTTCAATTTTTACTAAGTAGTTACTATACATGTTTTGATATTCATTTTAAGTGGATATTCATTTATGTCGGTTATGACGCTAATACAATGTAGTATTCTCATTCTAGCCTTTTCTGACAATGCTATGATCTAGAATGGGATCACAACTCTCCTACTTCTACACTTCACCCACTGATCTGCTTGTGGGGTTCGTCGCACTTATTCTATAAATCTCTGATCCGAGTATAAAATAGTGTCGCTTAAAATTTCATACCAAAAAGGTCGGTTAAACCGATCAGAAAAACGAGTCAGGAAAAACTATTCAAATCGATAAATAACCATGTTCTGATTTTATTTAAAACACAAATGCTACATTTATCGGTGTCAAATAACTCACTCAAAGGAGATGTCACAACGTGCAGCAACTATAGAGGTATCACGTTGTTGAGTACCGCCTATAAAATACTCTCCTCTATCCTACAAGACCGGACAACCCCATACGCTAAAACCATCATCGGACAATATCAGATCTTTACCCTTAGGCAGGCGATGGAAAAATGTCTAGAATTTAACATCCCAATATACCACCTGTTTATAGACTTTAAGGCCGCCTATGATAGCATAGCCAGGATAGAACTTTACAAAGCCATGAGAGAATTCGGCATCCCAAATAAATTGACACGACTATGTAGGTTGACCATGACCAACGTAACAAGCCAAGTAAAAATAGCCGGATTGCTATCCAGACCAATCAACATCTTTAATGGACTCGGACAACGGGACGGTTTGGCCTGCCTCCTCTTCAACCTGGCGTTGGAGAAAGCAATCCGTGACTCTGGCAAGGCAACAAGAGGGACCATCGTCAACAGGTCCAGCCAGATACTGGCTTACGGAGACGACATCGACATCATCGGAAGAACCGAGCAAGCTGTACACGATTCCTTCATCCAGATCGAGCAGGCGGCACAAAATCTGGGGCTGCACATTAGTGAAGGTAAAACAAAGTACATGGTGGCGTCGAATGCGAGAGGAACAGTTGGTCAAACAAACAAGGTAGCGGAGCACGAATTTGAAGTGGTGCAATCGTTTAAATACCTTGGGTCAATAGGAGCAGCCAATAACAATATAAAAGAAGAAATACACGGGCGGCTTCTCAAATCCAACAGATCCAACTACAGTCTGTCAAAGCTCTTCAAAACCAGAAATCTCACCATAACTTCAAAACTGCTGCTGTACTGGATCATGGTCCTGCCAGTACTCACATATGGATCCGAGACTTGGGTGCTTAGCAAAAGGCACTCTGACCTCTTAGCCGCGTTTGAGAGAAAAGTCTTTACTAGAATTGTTGGCAACATATGTGAGGAAGGACGATTCCGGAGACGGTACAATCATGAATTGTACGTAATCTACCTTGAAACAGATATCGTGACAAAAATTAGGCTCGGTAGACTTCATTATATGGCAGACGACAGCGTGGTAGACCATGCTTGCGCTGGAGAGATGGCGTAGACCAGGACGCCCGGAGCCTTGGGGTGCGCAACTGGATGGCGCCGGCTCGAGACAGGGATATGTGGAAAGACTTGTTGAAGGAGGCCAGGACCGGACCCCGGTTGTCGATCCAATGATGATGATGAAATAACTCACACAATTTTTTCTAATGATAAAAATTTCAATTATGCACGTATTTTTTGTAACAAATACATTTGATTATTTTCCTGATGGAATTTCCGTACGAAAAATTTAATTTAATTCCATCAGGAAAATAAATTAATGCGATTTTTACAATAAGTATTTGTTCGACTCAAAATTTTAACATTCTTTGAGTTATTTGCCATCGATAAGTAAAACATTTTTGTTTTAAAACAAATAAAAACAAAATAAATTTTCGATCTGAAAATTTTTCATGTTTCGTTTTCCTGATCTCTATAACCGGGACCTAACATAGTCCATCCTTTTGAAAACCCTAAACTGATAAAGGGTATTCCAATAAACGATAACGTTTTGATTTATTTTGTTTCTCAAAGTTAATGCATACAAATATATATTTTTTTAGAATCCGGGAGGATTCCCAATATCAAAATGACAACTTCTCATTCATCCCTATAAAAATGTATGAATAAATACTGGAGCTCTTATTGGAATACCCTTTATCAGTTTAGGAGTAAAGCTGTTGAATTATTTCAGCCAACATCAAACTTAATTGAGTGTAATGTGGTATAAATATTTTACCCTTTCTGACTGGGCTCATAATAATTAAGTAATTATATATAAGTGTACCTTTAATTATTTTCAAGTTTTAAATTCTTTTTTAGCATAAAAATAGATATCCTTTTGGAATGGTAATGAATACTAATAATCATTCGCAAAACTGCATTCAGCATGTTAGTACAAAATATTAAAGCTCATATTATTATTTTACTAGCTATGAGTTTTGTAGCTAGTCTTATTAAAGTTGAACCAGAAGTTTCTTTAATGGTAAAAGCAATCAAACGTGCAATTAATATAACATTTAATGAGAGAGCAGACGTTTTGGATACCACAATTTCAACTAAATGTGATGAAAATAATATTAAATTCCTTGACACATTTAATTGGATTTTAAAAGAAAAATGGAGTTTCCAAGTTCGAATTCATTTCAATAATGACATAACAGACAATGTTATTGGTGATAACAATATATGGTTCATAGATTGCTATGAAATTTTTCGGTGAGTTATTATAAACATTTTGAAATTTCGACAAAAATATTTATTATTATAAGATAAAAATGAATTCAATGAAGTTAATAAAAATTGCCGTGTCGGACATTGTCACTGAGAGCTTCAAGAATCTGTGTCTTGATCTCGTAGACCGATGGCTTTAAAAATACTCTGAAGATCAAAGCCAAATCTGGAGAGCCCACATTGGTCAATCTTACAGGCCAATTATCGCATTAACAAGACATTACAGGTGACCCGAAACACACATTTTCAAAATATTCAATTTTTTCAATTCTGTATGATAATAATTTCTAAATTGCTCACCAGTCACAATAACCCACGTCATCCTCGATAAAAAAATTGTTCCCGATGACACTATTCATTGATTTTGAGTGAAGGTTATGGCACTTCGTGAGTGTCAATTGCTAAAAGAACTCGAATTTCATTTAATTGCATATTAAAATTAGGTTTCGTCCTTCACGATGATTTTAGACCCAAAATGATTCTGAGGTGCAGGAGAACTTACGAGTGTAGCTCGGTTTTGATAATCTTCCAGGCAAGAGCTGCCTTAGACTTCTTATCTGCAATTTTTAAGGAAACCTATGCCGACAATCCGAAAGATATAGTTGATAAAATTTAAAATGACAGTTGGTATAATGAGATAATGCTAATGTTCCAGATGCAGTGGCGGTCCGAGGGGGGAGGTACACGTGAAATTGATAAACCTCTTTAAGTTTAGTAGACTTTTTTATTAGGATTCACTAAAATGCCTACATAGGTTGAGTATATTTATGCAGTGAATTTGTATTTAACAAGCATTGAATAACTCATCATTTATAAAATTTTTCCACATCCATTTTACTTATTCAGAACTCATTACAGATAAAGTACCGAAATCAAATAAATTAAGAGCTAGTTTTTGATTATGGCTGAAATGAAATCTTATTTTGGTACCAAAGCGTGAAACAGTACACACTGGTTCAGTACTCATAAGAGGAATAGACATAAAAAATGAGTAGATAATTTTATTGTTAACATTTTACTCGAATTCTACCTTCAAAAAGAATCATCTCTCCTTTTCCAGCAGTATAGCTAACTATTTTATTTTTCGTACTACTGATTTTTGAAGTGGATCCATGTGTCTCTGCTGTCTGTCTTTTTAAGAGAGTTCATTTATCAGAAAAGAGAACCCCATCATTAAACACACACAAATCAGAGCAACTTTCACATTGCCAGGATGTAAAATACCACAAAATAAAAAATTCTGGCACCACATATAGGTTAACTCTTTACTTTTTTTATAGCAAAGGTTTCATTGTCAATTTTTCCAATAGATTGAGATGATCTCTCTTTAAGAGAACAACTGCGAAAAAGTACTTGAACGCTTTTTTCTTTTGTTTAAATATCGCGACAAATAGACTTTTTGATAGCTTCATTTTTATTTATTTATTTGACAAATTACAAACTGATTTGTGAGAAACAAATTTAGCTGCGCGAAGAATTTTAAGAGACTGAAATTCGCAGGGTGGGGAAATTAATTACTTTTACTTGAGCTCTATCTTCTGCGAATTTCTGTGAAATTTTGACTACGTTAATAATTTCTCACAGAACTTAGTGTGAATTATGACGAAATTTCAGTTGGGGAATAGACTTATTAAGAGCAAAATCATGAGCAAACGCTAGAACGGCACCATAGGATAGGAATTTACTATATACTGTCTGGATACCATCAACCTTTTTGCATTAGACATGTTATGTCGAAATCTGAATGTTCAGAAGCAGATATTTGTGGGAAACATCGTAGTTTTATTCCCATTTCTTGGGTTTCCCTCCTTCTACAGTGGTAACATCAGTTATGGGTTTTAAATTGTGGGCGGGATCTTAATAAAAACATTGAACTTAAAATTCCTAGTTGTGTTGTTTCGACAATTGAAATATGCGACGATGATCTCCCCAAACATTTTTATTAGCCCGGCTAGTACAATTTTTTAGAAAACAGGTCAAATGGTTTTGATGAAACTTTGGTGTACCGGTGTACGTGATATTTTTAGCAGTCTTAATATATCATTTTAGGTTATTGACTAAAAATGCACATAACTGAGATTTGCTATTAATTATGTTGTAAAAATTTGGCCATAAATTTATAACGGCTAAACTGATTTCATTTGAATTCGGTACGGTTGTTGCATTGTTTGTTGGCGATCAATCACCTAACCGAAATTTTGTCCGAAAAACCGAACTCATTTACCATCTTACTTGTATTCCGTAGTAAGGACAAAAACCGACACAACATTTTTTTGAAAGTATTCAAGCAGAAACTAAAGGTGATGATGGACGTGGATTGTGAACTGTGAAGCGGAGAAACGCACGTATACTGATTTTTTTAAGGAATGAATTGCGGTTCGATGAAGTAGACGATATCGTATCATCAGCTGAAAACCTTCAATAAACTGCACCGATCCCGAACTTCATAAGATTTTCGAAACGCGGTGCATGGACATTGTGGCACATTGAATCCAAAATCACCATATGCATCGTTTATGTAAAATGCACAAAACGATACAAACGGTTATTATAAGCTGAAACAGTAAAGGGATCAGCTTTTAATTTTATTTACTCGTTTTTACGAATTTTATTATTCGTATTATCAAATTAAGGTTAGGAGAAAAATGGAGGCGGAACAAACCAGCATACTTAAAGGCGCTTAGAAAAATGTTGAAGCTCCAAATGCGTTTGAAAAACAAACAAACATAACATCTCGACCTGTGTCGTCAGTGGTCATAAGCGGTGGAATGCGTAGTGCATACGACTTCGAAGGCTGAGTAAATCTGAATGCGTGGGTTCGAATCTCATGATGTGCATGTGAAAAAGTTTTTCAGAATAAAATTGGATTAAAGCTCGACACCACTAAGGAGACTGATGAAAGGAATTGGCACTCCTTGAAATAGCTATATCTTCAGCCAAAGAATGGAAAAAACGAATAATAAAATTTGTAAAAACGAGTAAATAAAATTCGTTAAAAAATTGGTGGTAGCACCTTTAAGTTGTTGTTGTTGTTCAAACATTCAGTAAATCGAGGACGCTCAAAAGACAATAATGGCCGAACTATCGTTGTGAAAGTAACAGTCGACAGATTTTTTGAATTTTTGGACATATACCTACCTTAATTTCCACCGTCACATTTTGTTTTCAATAAATCTTGTTGATATGACTATGACCCCCCCCCCCTGCAACCGCGCCTGTCCAGATACTGTCAAAAATTACAAGTTTCTGGCCAATTCTGTCCAAACATATTATATCAGCCAGTCTTTTCAGCTATGGTTATTTGTAACCATTGGTTATTTCAGTTGTTAACCATAGATTTTGTATGTGTTTCTATGGTTACCAGCAAATGGTTTAATTCAACCAGAGCTGAAAAGACTTGGCCTAAGTTCGGCCAAAAATGCCTAGTTCTCTGAATTTCGAGAACATGGCTTCATAATAAAAATAAAAACTATTATTGTTCCTAATGACGTTTAAAAGATACATAAATTATACAATATATTATATAATAATGTTTGCAACCTTAATACGGATATCAATAATTTTGCAGAATAGACAATAAAATTTTATTTTGCTCTTTCAGCGGTCTTTATTCTCAAGTAAAGAACTACGAAGGTGATTCTAAGCTGTATTTCTTCATCTTACTTAATTTTTCCACGGACGAAAACTATAACGGTATCATGGAAAGCATTTTCTCTGACTTCTATACCTTGAGGATGTTGAACGTAGTCATTATGATTGTATCAAATACAGATCAAGCGACTGCATATACGTACTTGCCGTATGAAGGAAACTCTTGTGGATCAACAAAACCAATTCCAATTTATCAGTACACTGATGAAATAAATGTCGACAATCAACTTTTAAGTTTTCAAGATTTATTCCCATCTAAAGAAGAAAACTTCAATAAATGTCCATGGCTACTGTCAACGCGGAATCTTCATTTTTTCAGCCCGATCATAAGATTTAAAGGCTACTTAGATTTATGGGGCTTGGAACAGGAAATAATAAATGTTCTTACAAATTCAATGAACTCAACACTTGAACTAGTAAGATCTGAGTTAAACGATGTCAATGAAATTTACGACAATGGAACAACAATAGGTCCGTATAACTTGGTAAGTTTTTAATTTTCTTTTTGACAATTATTCTGTCTAATTTAGTTTTATTTTTTATTTATATTTTTAGCTCCAAGAAGGAAAAGTTGATGGAGTAATTGGCTTCTATGAAAATACTCTCTTACTTGATAAGTATTTCAGTACAAGCTTAACCTACTTCTACTGTCCGGTTGTAATAGCTTTATACAGACCAGCACTTGAATTTGTTCAGTTTTTATGGGTCTTCATTGCTTTCGATTCAACAATTTGGATCTGTTGTCTGGTGCTACTTGTTTTTGCTTTTGTTTGTAGAATTCTTGTCATAAAAAACGCGTTTCTAAATAGGTTTTTGGGTTTACAATCACAGCACTTAAATGCACTTGACATTTTTTCAGTTGCTATTGGTGTTTCAGTTGAACATATTTCCCAAAAAACATTCATTCGACTTTATTTCATTAATTTTAGTTTGGGTGCCTTGATCCTTCAAGCTTCTTATCAAGGGATGCTTTTTGATTCATATTATCGAATGAAGACAGCAAAAAATCCGTTGACTGTGAGGCAGCTCATTGCTGAAAACTACACTATATATTCGCATAGTAATTATGCTTCTGCCTTAAATGAATTCAGTGGTGTTGATAAAGTCGATTACGTTGAAATCAGTACAATGAAAGAATTCCCAAGAAATACTTCAAAAACAGCAGTCGTTTTTTCATATAGTTTTTTTTTATCTAGTCTTCGATAAGGACGAGCTAAAACACATTAAAGCAGAAAATCTTTACCCAGAGCATATTTGTATGCTTTTTCAGCAACATTCACCATTTCTCCAAAAATTTAACAATATTGTTTTGATAATGGAAGCAAGTGGTATACTAAATCACTGGAGGAAACACTTTGAAATTTCGAAGAGCAATAACTTTGGATCCCCGAAACCAGAATCAGCTGGACCAATGCCATTAAGTTTAAATAGATTTAAGTATGTTTTTATGTTGTTTTGTGTACCATATTTGGTAGCTATAATTGTGTTTTTGTTCGAAGTTTTTTGGAGCAGGCGTATATTTTTGAAAAGAAGCTTACGTAATTTTCTTTCGTCTATTATTACAAAAACCTGCAACTTATTTCGCTATGCTGAGGATTAAATTCTTGCATTTTATTTAGGGGTTTTAAAAATAAGAAGGTTTGATGTGAATATCATTTATATTTTCGTTGCGCACTTAAAGATTTCGTTTAAATTTTGCAAAGTTTATATATACATAAATGTAGTTTTACATTGTGTTTCTCGTTTTAAATAAAAGTCGACTTAAAGAGTTTTTCTTTTCAAAAATCAGCACATTATTATGTATGGTAGAAAAAATTAGTTAGAAGTCAGTTAATTTTAAGCAGAAAAAATAAATAAAGTTTTAGAAGATACTTCCGATGCAAATGAAATCTATATGGACAAGGTGCGATGAAAGTTTAATAGAATAGGTAGGAAGGTTGGTATCTAAACTCTTTTTACTTGCGATTATAGGTATTATAAGGCAAGTTATGCTTTCGTAAAAAAAAAGTCTCCAGATAACAATCAAACATGACATTACGATGATAGAGAAGACGAATGAAGTCTGGATGAATCGACACCTGCAGCCTAAACGGGTGGGGTTGATTTTTTTCAAACTTGGCATAAACTATTCTTAGTGGAATATCCCCGGATCTTTTTTTTTCATTTTTGACCTAGGTATAAAAATAAAGGTATCTACCATTTAAGCGTAACCGATAATTCTATTTTTCTCGAAAAAAAATCCGATCAATTTTGATAAAATTTTATATGAATGATTTTTTGCCAATGGTGCCATATAGAACCGTTTTTTATTACTCCGACTTATTAAAATTTAATATTCAAAAACTAGTGCTAAACCTAAATGAAACTGCAAAAAATTTTTTTAAAAAAAATAATTTTTGAAAAAGTTTTTTTTTGGTAAAAACCGATAATCCCAATTTTCTCGAAAAAAAAAAATACGATTAATTTCGATAAAGTTTTACATGAGTGATTTGTTACTAATTGTGATGTCTTTCGTCTGAATTTTTTTTTCAGAATCAGCTTATTAACGGTACCTGCCATAGAACTGTTTTTTATTACTCCGACTGTCTTTTGAACGGCTTAACTGATTGTAACGAAATTTAATAATCAAAAACTACTGCTAAACTAAAATAAAATTGCAAACAAAAAATTTAAAAAGTAATTTTTGAAAAAGTTTTTTTTTTTGATAAATCTAATTTTCTCGAAAAAAATACGATACATTTTGATAAGATTTCAATTAATTATATTTTTAAAGAAAACTATGTATATCTTTCATATAAACCTTTTGTTATTCCTTACACTTGTTTATAAAAAAAATTTTAAAAAGACAAATATTTCAAAATACTGAAAATCTTTTTTTTTATAAAAAAAAGCTGGTCAAATGATTTTTCTTAGTCGTAAACACGAAAGTAGCTTGCCCCAAGAGCAAGTTTGTGTGACCCAGTCGTGCCCTTTAGTTGATTAATAATGGTGCGAACATTTGTCACTTCTTTTTCCGAATACCTCTATATATAATATAAAGTTGATAAGTCAAACAACCATCTGGATATTAGGATAAGATTGTTATAATTGTTCTATGGTTGGCGAAAGAAAGAGAATAAGTCAATGTTCGGTCAAAATGAGATAAGTATACCTACATAAACCATTCGACTGTAAAATTGGTAATTGATGTGACATTTTTAGGGTAAACAATCAGTAGGTACCTATAAGTCTATTGCACACACAAATCAGTACCTATACAAAAGGCAGTCAAAGTAACATAATTCCATAAGAAAATAGTGGGAGGTTTTCCTTCTGCTGAAAAAATAAAATTTTTGACTAATATTTACCACCTCCTTCTACCGCCTACCATAGAATCGATATTGGGAAATAGTTGGTAGGTATATAAAAAACTTTAATTTGTACCTCTACCTATAAAAAAAATACAGTTTAACAAAAATTTACTTGTTTTTGCAATTTTTTGAGTGAACGATAAACCAAAAACTTAATCGTGATTTTTATTTTAAGTGCGGAGAATATAACAAGATGAGTTCTTTTTACACCTATGGGGTTTCATTCGGTGAGGTCGCCAATGTGTGCCAATTATATTTCATTTTTATCACTATTGAATTTTCTCCCAGATTGATATATTAAATTGAATACGTGTTTTTAAAAAGTGTCTTATCTGTAGGCATTTTTTGAAGTCTATTTTTCTACTTAAGACAAGAACCTGTGTTCGCTTTAGAATAAACTATTAAAAGCTCTTTAAAAAAAAAACATACCTATAAAAGATACCTATCAATGATTCACAAACCTCGATCTTCTACAACAAAGCTTTTGGAATCTTACGATCTCATCGGAGTATAGGTACAATGTAACTATACATAAGTGTTGACGAAAATTTAAAGCTTGTATTATAAAAATACAAACAAATTAGAGGTACCTACCAAGGTTGGAAAAGTCAATACAATTGTACTTTTTTCGATACAATTGAATGTGTTCAAGTACGCAAGTACACTTTCATGAAATTCAGTACAATTTATCTCAGCCATTGATTGAACTAACAAGTTTTTTCTTTATTTTCATCCATCTGTTTGTATCGTGATTCTTGTTTTACTTTTTCTTTCATTGATTGTGTTCATGATTTTGTGATTGTGTCTAAAGTTGTGTTATTGCATATCAAAACAAAAATCTGGAGCTTTTGCTTGTTTTATAATGTTTTTTCTTATTTATTACAGCTCTTACGGCAGCATATGTAAGACTAAGGCCCTATTTTTCAGTGCGAAATTATTCCAGGGTTAGGTTAACCTCGAGTCAACGCTGATGAAAACACGGTTTTATGTCAGTTTGAGATCCCGAATTCATTCAGAATTAACACACGAAATAAGCTAGATTAATTTTGAGTTAACTCCGGACATCAAAACTAACTAAAAATCAGGTTTTTATCACAATTAACTCAGGGTTTCATCATCATCATCATCGGCTCGACAACCGGGGTCCGGTCCTGTCCTCCTTCAACAAGTCTCTCCACCTATCCCGGTCTCGAGCCGACGCCATCCAGTCGCGCACCCCAAGGCTCCGGGCGTCCTGGTCTACGCCATCTCTCCAGCGCAAGCATGGTCTACCACGCTGTCGTCTGCCATAGAATGTACCACAAAGAACTTTCCGAGCAGGTTCCTCTTCGCTCATGCGAGCTAGGTGCCCTGCCCACCGAAGTCTACCGAGCCTAATTTTTGTCACTATATCTGCTTCAAGGTAGATTGCGTACAATTCATGATTGTACCGTCTCCGGAATCGTCTTTCCTCACATATGGGGCCAACAATTCTCCTTAAGACTTTTCTCTCGAACGCGGCTAAGAGGTCAGAGTGCCTTTTGCTAAGCACCCAAGTCTCGGATCCATATGTGAGTACTGGCAGGACCATGGTCCTGTACAGCAGTAGTTTTGAAGTTATGGTGAGATTTCTAGATTTGAAGAGCTTTGACAGACTGTAGTAGGCTCTGTTGGATTTGAGAAGCCGCCCGCGTATTTCTTCTTCTATATTGTTATCGGCTGCTACTATTAACCCAAGGTATTTAAAGGATTGCACCACTTCAAATTCGTGCTCCGCTACCTTGATTGTTTGACCAACTGTTCCTCTCGCATTCGACGCCACCTTGTACTTTGTTTTACCTTCACTAATGTGCAGCCCCAGATTTTGTGCCGCCTGCTCGATCTGGATGAAGGAATCGTGTACAGCTTGCTCGGTTCTTCCGATGATGTCGATGTCGTCTGCGTAAGCCAGTATCTGGCTGGACCTGTTGACGATGGTCCCTCTTGTTGCCGTGCCAGAGTCACGGATTGCTTTCTCCAACGCCAGGTTGAAGAGGAGGCAGGCCAAACCATCCCCTTGTCGGAGTCCATTAAAGATGTTGATTGGTCTGGATAGCAATCCGGCTATTTTTACTTGGCTTGTTACGTTGGTCATGGTCAACCTACATAGTCGTGTCAATTTATTTGGGATGCCGAATTCTCTCATGGCTTTGTAAAGTTCTACCCTGGCTATGCTATCATAGGCGGCCTTAAAGTCTATAAACAGGTGGTATGTTGGGATGTTAAATTCTAGACATTTTTCCATCGCCTGCCTAAGGGTAAAGATCTGATCAGTTGTTGATTTGCCTGGAATGAAACCACACTGATATTGTCCGATGATGGTTTTAGCGTATGGGGTTATCCGGTCTTGTAGGATAGAGGAGAGTATCTTATAGGCGGTACTCAACAACGTGATACCTCTATAGTTGCTGCACGTTGTGACATCTCCTTTCTTATGTATGGGGCATATTATACCTTTTCGCCAGTCTTCTGGCATTTCTTCATGCTCCCACACGTGCACTATAATACCATGAATTGCCTGACGTAGAGCTGGCCCACCGTGTTGAAATAATTCGGCTGGTATACCATCAGCTCCCGGGGCTTTGTTTTTCTTTAGCCGGTCTATAGCCTTCTCAACCTCTTCTACGCTTGGTGACGGCAACATAGGGTATTCGTCTTGAAGCAGTGGAGCCTCCACTTCTGCAGTGAGTTGACCATTTAGCAATTCATTAAAGTACACTTCCCATCGCTCCAGTATGCTTTGTGGATCGGTGATCAGATTTCCCTCTCCGTCCTTGCAGTATGTGCAGCGTGGTGTGTACTGCGTCATGTTTCGGATGGATTGGTAGAACTTCCGCGCCTGGTGCTGACCTCGCTCTCGGCTTTTTTCTATTTCACAGATTAAGTTCTTCTCCCAGGCTGATTTTTTCTGTCTGTGAAGCCGTTTTTCTATTCTTCTGAGCTCTTTATATTCTTCTTCGCGTGCCCGCGTTCTATGAGATTGCTGCATTGCTCGGTACGCAACATTCTTACGTTCAGTCGCTAGCTTGCATTCATCATCAAACCAGTCGTTCCGATTTCTACGACTGCTGCCTAAGATGGAGTTGGCAGTACTAATGACAGTATTCTTAAGGCGTGTTCACTTCTCATCTACGCCCAGCATACTGGCCCCAGGACTTACTCTCCCTAAATCAAGCGATTCTAGGGCGAGTCCTAACGCATTACCAAAGGTGTTACTGGCATTTTCATTGCGCAGGGCAGCCGTGTTGATTCGAACTTTATCGGCGGATGCAATACGTCTTCGCAAGGCAATCCGCCCTCGGAAGACCATACCAACAAGATAGTGATCCGAGTCGATATTGGCGCCTCGGTACGTTCGTACCGTCATCAAGTTCGAGTAGTGGCGACGGTCTATCAACACGTGGTCTATTTGGTTACGAGTGACTCCATCAGGTGATACCCAGGTGGCTTTGTAGATATCTTTTCGCGGGAACCTGGTACTCGCAACGACCATGTTTTTCGATGCTGCCAATTCTAAGACTCGAAGTCCATTGTCATTAGTGTTCTCATGCAAACTATGGGTGCCTGCGTAATGCCTGAATACCGGCTCCCGACCTATTTTTGCGTTCAAATCCCCAAGGATGATTTTTACGTCATACCTTGGACAGGCATTGAGGGTCCTCTCGACTTGTTCGTAGTAAGTCTCTTTTTCTTCGTCTGAGGACTCCTCCGTAGGTCCGTGAACGTTAATGAGGCTAATGTTCGTAAAATTTGCCTCGCACGCGAAGGGTGCATAGCCTTTCGCTTATAGCGTTAAAGCCGATGATGGTAGACTTCATTTTTTCGCTGACTAGGAAGCCTACCCCGAGCACATGGTGTTTTGTATGACAGCTGTAGTATACGTCATATTCTTTCTTCTGTAAAACACCATTCCCTGTCCATCTGATTTCTTGTAGTGCTGTTATGTCAGCTCTATATTTTGACAGGGCATCGGCTAGCTGCTGAGCAGCTCGAGCTCTATAGAGCGATCGTACGTTCCATACGAAAATTCGTAAATCGTTTTGCCGTTTTCGTTGCGTTGGTTGTCGTCGTGAGATCAGTCCGTTTCCGAGGCTTGTTGTCGGGTTCGTAATTCTAAAATTTTACGGAACAGGGAATTAACCTGTTGCCAACCTGAGGAACTAGCCTGATCATATTAGCCAAACCTTTTTTAAAAGGCTTGTTACTAGGGTTTATCTAACCCTAAAATAATATCGAACTGAAAAACTTGGCCTTAATGTACAAATCGTCTACAAATTGAGACTTCCTCAGCATTGATTTAACTCAAAAGTTAATTAAGAATAGCTAACAACAACTGTTGTTATAGTTTTCACATGAACAACAGTGATTTGTTCAAAATGTTCAAAATTAAGAACGAACAAAACTATTTTGGAAAAATGAAAAAGTACAATTTGATACTCTTTTGTTTTAACTTTCGATACACTTCGTAAGGTTAATTTTCCATGCCTTGTACCTACCTTTGCTTTTCCGCAACAGATACATTTCTCAGCCACGGATTGCTAGTAAAGTAATAAATTAACCTATTGACTACTTAAGTGTGTGAGTCTCATGTTTTTATTTTCCATTTTTATTACATTTCGCATAAACAGCAATGAAATATGGATTTATGGCAAATGAAAAATGAAAACATAATCGAAATTATGGTAATAAAAGTTTCGCTGATTTCGTTGTTGGCCAGAAAAAGAAATTTTAAACTGATTATAAGATATGGCTTACTATAATATTCTATATAGGTACCTAGATGTGTTTTATATTTTTGTTACTGTCATCGTTGGTGAATAAATTTTATTCTGACAATTTTTTTTTCACTTTGTTACGAAGATGGATGGTTGGATGAAATCAAAGTTTGACTTAACATTGAGTTTAACGGGCAAGAGAAGCAATTACATTTTTATCGTTTCGTTGCGTTAAATTGATTGAAAGGTTAATCGAAATGAAAATGTGTTCATGGAAAGATAAGTTGATAAAATTATTGAAGGAGCTGTTTTAAAAATGATATGGAGCATGTAATATTATGTTTGTGATTTATGTGTGTAGTGTGTATCTACCAACTCCTGTATACAGTACATTGATTCAACAAAAATGAAGTTTTAGATGTTCCTCGACAAGGGCGTACGCAGGATTTTGATCAGGGGGATAAAACTCATTTAAGAAAAAAATATAATAAAAACATAATTTCTTACCTTAATTAAAAAAGTTTATTATAAGCAATTCCACTTACAAATATAGATCGTACGAAAACATACGAATATAAGCAAATATATAGTGTGCCCATAATGTCGGATTGCTCAGAATCGTTCAATTTTCGTTCATTTTCGCCTCCGTACGTAAAGAGCGCTCCATAGCCGAATACATGGCAAATTTGATTGCGTTTGCATCCGACCATTATGGTTCACTCAAGGAATTCACTGCACTTAAGGAAACTTGACGTAGAATTATGACATAATTTTCCTTTTGCTTCCGACTATGATAGTTGGGCCTTTAGTAGGTATTATGTTCATGTTGTGTTCTATTTATAAAAATATGGTAGGTAACGGTTTAATGTAGCAACATAATCCGTAGATGAATACAAATCGTTTTATCTTGGCATTTGTCCTTAGTTTCTTTATGAAAATATTTCGGAACAAGAATATATATATATTAGGTGATGCGTTTGGTCCAGCGTCCACGTCATCATTTCTCGTCGATTTTTTGAGAAGATTTTTTGAAACGAAGCTCTTTTGCGGCTTAACACTAGAGTGAACTAAAAGTTTTCGTAACGAAAAAGCGTTAAATTGATATATAGTATACATGGACTGCTAGAAGCACGTACGTGGTAGATATATCAACATAACTACTAGCAATGAAACTAAGTAACTAAGAAAAGAGATTGGAGGGCCAGACGTATTACCATACGTGATTTTTGCTACCCGTTGTGCTTTTCAAATTTACAATCCTCAATGGTGAAACCAATATACTATTTTAATTTGTTTTCGTTCTTTGGTTTATGTCAACGTTTTTTTACAATCAAATATCAGTTGAACTGTTACACTATTGCACATATATGTGATTATGGCGCTGCTTAGCTTTTTTAGCAGAAACAAGAGAGAGAGTTGAACAAAAGAAGGCTGCGCTTTACAAATATTTGGGGTCAGATTTGTGTATATTTTTTAGAAAGGTTTTCAAAATTCGATATTGATTTTGAGGATTGGTAGAGTTGAAAAGCGCATGGATAGTCAAAATTGGAACTAAGTTATCTTTGTTCTTTAGTACTTATTTGACTAATGCAGTGCTACACGTATAGCCCCCGTTTTAAATAGTTTAGTTGTTAAGGTTAGTAAATAGTGTAAAACCTAAAAAAGTGCAACAAAAGAAAAGTAATTTGGTAAGTACAATTTTAAAGTAGATCAAGCGCAACCTCAGTTTTAGTATCTTTAATATTTATCCCAATGCATCACTTCGAAAACTGACCATTTTTCCTATAAAGTTCGAAACTATAGTTTTAGACGTCTTCGAGATAGAATATCGGCTAAAACTCATCTTCGACGAAAGTAAATCGAGATGAAGTTGATAAAGCAGAATATGCTGTAAAATCAATAGTTAGCTTATTGTACCGCAGAAAAAAAAAATAAATAAGAAAATCGTATTTTTTAAAGAAAATATAACTTTAAAACAAAATAAAAATGGTACCTATGCAAGGGAGTCTATAACGGGAAATTTTTCTGGAAATATTGAATTAAAAAGGAAAAAAAAATGCACAACAATTTGTATTGCGTTACAAGTTATTTTTTTTTATCTGCTGTCAACGACAAAAAGTCCACCTCGCTTACCTCCAAACGAAGTAACTGCTGCCGATATTACAATGGAACTCTGTATACTAATAGTTAGAAAAGTGGCTGGGAAAAGGGACTGTTGGGAAAATTTAATCCGTTCTAAAACAAAGTCAAAACATGCACAGTAGGCAATTTTGAATTTTCGAACGGATTAAATTTTCCCAACATCCTCCCCCGAAGTATTGGAGCCAGTATGGTCTACATTACTATTCTCATGAAAATTTAAAACACATATTTTAACAAGTGGTCTCTTGAAAATGCCAGTTGATGTTTTAACTTCAACCACTCGAACTTCTCCGTCGTCTCCAGGAAACGTTTTCGTTATGATTCCTCTTGGCCAACAACCACGAACGGCATTACTTTCAACCACCAGTACGACATCTCCAACCTTGATACCTTTGCCTTTTGCCAACCACTTAGTGCGACGGTTGAGTGTTGGCAAATATTCCGCAGTCCATCGTTTCCAAAACTGATCAGTTAAGTGTTGAGTTGCTCTCCAGTGTTTACGAAGAATCAAATTTTTGTTAGTAAATATACCGATAGGTGCCGAAGCTGAAGAACGTCCTATTAAGAAGTCAAGGCTTCTGGTTCATCTGGATGAGTAGGCACATCAATTAATGGTCTTGAGTTCACCAAGTGTTCAGCTTCTGTCATCAAGGTATACAAGCTTTTATCAGTCGGATAGTATTCTCTAAGAACAGCTTTAAATGCAATTTTTATTGATCTGACTAAACGCTCCCAACATCCATCCGTGAAGAATTACAGGAAATTTGAACCAATCATCACCATCAGGAAGCTTACACAGTCTTCCGCTTAGTCGGATACGATTTTACAGATCGGTTTGTGTTTAAATATTCATTTAATTATTGCAAAAAAACTAGTTCCATCCAATGATTCGTTGACGTTTCCATTATTCTTTATGTTTCCTTCTGATTCCCCAAAAAAATTAGTACTTCCCTTGAAGTAATACAAATTAGCTAATATTATATACCTAACGCTCGTATCTTTTTTTGGACGAAAAACAGTACTTTTTCCTCAAAAATTGAAAATAGCAGTATGTCGATTAAAAAAAAGGGTTTTTCGCAGTAAATTTTTTTTAATTTTTATTTATTTTATTTTCTTAAAACATGAAAAAAGGCAAATTGACCATCACCATCAGGCAGTTTATTTCCATCATCAGAATCGTCTTCACTTTCCATTTCAATATCTCCTGTGGTTTTTGCTTCGTACTTGTCCTTTGAAGCAATTTGACGAAGCAATTTTGGCTTTGTTTTGAGGTATTGATAGAAAGCAACACAAGAATTTTTAATATTGCATTTGACTATTAGAATCGCCTCCAATGTTTCCACTTCTAATCGAGTCTTGTCTGAAAATATTCGTTCCACCGATGCTGAAGTTCCTGGCAAACATAAAATGTATTCTGACAAAGGCACCGCTGACTGTTTGCATTACTTTTAATGAGTGAAATCAGAGAACTTCATCTCATATATAAAAGTGGTACAAATTTCACCAAGAAATTTTTCATTGAGGAGCAAAGATGGAAATATCCCACTGTCATTCACGTTTGCTTACAAGCTCAAAAAACTGCTGATTTGAAGTTCTGTATATCTCAATATAAAAGCAATATTTTTGAAAAAAAAACAATACGCAGTTTTTGAGAGCAAAAAACAGTATAATACTGCGAAAAACAGTACAGATACGAGCGTTATATATACCCCATAACTATAAATTATTCTCTATTTTTATACATGGAGAACTGTTTCTCGTACGTTAAATTAGGTGCCTTCACACAGATTCTTAAGATCCGATGTATATATTTTCATGTAACCCTCTTTAATTACTCATACGACACCAGCTGCTATTAGTGTTGCAGTATTTATAATAATTAAAATAATATACATTTGGATATTACCTTATAATAATGGAATTATGTTTTTGAAGGACTCATCTTCTCTTGTTTAATTTGCAATCATTATAAATCTTTGTCTTGTTTTGCCAACCATGAAAAAGATCCCCCACATATGATTTGTTTATTTTATATTAAATTTGCTTATAGCATTGTTATAACAAAGACTATTGTAAATCTTTTGAAGCATCAATCATATACCACCTATTAAATGTGTCTTCTGGTAACTTCCCTTCCACTTGCTTTTCAATAAATAATATTCATCGAAAACAACTTTTTATGATTATTTCGCTCTAAAAAACACGACAAACGAAGCATGAGTTCATTTTAACTCATAGAAATGACATCAAGAATATTTCTGACACCCACAATCCTAGTAGAAAGAACACAGGTGTATTTGTTTCCCTCATTTCAATGACCTTTCCTCCTTAATGTAAAAACCTTTTTTATTTAAGAATTTCCTTTCAGTTATGATGATGGTGAACATTGTTATTTCGTTACCTATAATTTCTCGGCAGCTTGAATAAGTTCTAATCGAAGTGTAATATTTTCAAGCTCCCCCATAACCACTCCCTTTGGGTCTTTCATTAAATTGGTTGGCTTCCATATTTTTCTTGACTGAAAATTATATCAAGTCATTTTTGTTGTTGGAATTACTTGGTAGTAACGTTATAACAAGTGAGTACGGATCAGAAAGGGAATGGAGTAAATTTACCGCAGTTGATTACCCTAAGGGTAATTGTAACAAAAAGTAATTTATCAATTAAAAATCTCATCAAGAGCTTCACGAATCATTCGCAAAAGCTGAAAAACTCTCCTGGGTTAAAATGAATATAAATATAATCTTAACGAGAATTACAGCACGTCCTAGTGAAAGGACTCCCCAACTGCCACAAAGCTTAAAATATGGTGTCGCCTTGTGATTTTATGCACACAACACAACTCAACGAATGATACCTATACTATAACTAATGATTGGTAATAAGTTGATGTATCCCAAAAGAGCATACACACACAATATGTGCGGGATCGAATGAATCCTTTGAAATACTGAGACTCTTGCGAATGAAAAAAAAATTATGGAAGCTCATCACCACCATAACTACCATGCATACATACATTCATATGTATTTAGGGAAGTATGGGGATTTGACTTTTAGAGCATGATTTGAAATAATGAGCACACATGTAATGAGATGCATCACACGGTGACACAGTTTGGTGATGCCTTAGGGTGAGAATAGGGTAAGGGATTTTAGTTGGAAGGGCTGGAGTGTAACCATAAGTGTGAATTTTAATGAATCCAAGGTACGTTGGGGAATATTTAATGAAATCTTTCGTGTCTAATGTAGCGTATTAGCGCTTAAAGGATTAAGAGAGATTAAAGAGTTCTCAAACGCATCCGCCACACCGGTAATGCGTGTGCTTTTACCACTCCTAATGATATAGTTACGAGTTGGTAATAAAGAGTTGTTTTTTTTTTCTTAAAATACGAAAATGTTTTTAATACGTTTATTTTTTGTCATAATGACGAATCAGAAGTTGCAACAAATTAAATCTTCTTATTCTTCTTCTTTATTGATGATGTTATGATCGCGAATGAGACAAGTCTTCCAATTCAAAAAATACACGTGTAGAGAATTTGGAATGGACTGAAAATTTGATTTACAAAAATGTTTTTGTCTACAAGTTTGTCAATATTACTATTATCAATTGATCTCGAATCTTAGTCAATGTCATCTACAGTTTATCAAATATTTAGATAATTGACAACCATAATAATTAGTTACTATAGACTCGCCCAGCGGTCGAAACTCGACCAAATACATTTAAATTTTCGTTTGCATCTCAAATTCATTTAAATATTAATAAACATAAGTCCAGTCAATAAAGAGATGGTAAAGTTCGTGAGCAAATCATTTCTTCCGAATATTGTTTAGGCTGCTTAAGGATTTAACATACTAAGTTCTTTTGGGGGCTTACGCCTTACCACGGAAATGGTGTGTTCAATAGGAAAAAAATCTTCAGAACTAAATTAAAGCTCATAAATTTTTCTTTAACTTTTTCTATCAACACTTTTTCCAGTTTTCAATCGCATTTTCATGTTACAAACACATCGTATACAAAAGTCATCAAACATTCCGTCATATCGTGCAAACTCTAAAATGTTAATCTGACAAAAATCCCTGGAAGAAATTATAGAGAAATTAATTCCGTTTAAAAAAATTATGCCGAAGGTGCAAATCATTTTATTTGAAACATTTGAAATCTCACAAACGAATTCACAAATTATTTTCTGCTAGTGCATTCAAGAGTTGATTTTCTTAAAGGGAATCAATCGATTATTTTTCTCCATAGAATTTTTTTTTCTCATACAATCACATGAGACTTATACCTGACGCCCAACGCGGGGCTTATTTCAAAGTACGATTTATTGAATTTTAAATTTTTTGCTTGAAAAAAAAAATACTTTTTATTGGAGTTGCAATGTAGGTTAGTGAGCATCACCAGACTAAAAATGAGCATAGCAGCTGGATCCAATGGTCTATATGCAAAACTTTTTAAATGCGCTGGAGATGACCTGGTTAGGAGCATTACACCAACTCATCTGCCGTATAATATGGTCGGAGGAAAGTATGCTCGATGAGAGGAATCTCAGTTCAGTACAACTATAAAGGCATAAGCTTCTTCTGAAGCTGTTTCCTGAGATCTAATATGTCCTTATCAATTCGGCGTCAGACGTCGAAAATCTTCACTTTAATCCAGATCTTGGAGAAAACCCAAGATTTTACGTCGATTCGTCGATTTTAAAGGAGCCTACGACAGCGTTCAATTCACAATGTACATAAATATAACAATTCAAAAAATTAAACATCTTTTCTAAAGTCAAATGGTGGGTGTACTTACCTGTGTATCTAATTTTGTCCAAATTTTTACTTACATATGTACATATGTATGTTCTATTGATATTTCAGTTTTGAACGAACGAAACAAAACTTCAAATTTATTTATTTGGATGTATTAAACAAAAAATTCATTCAAGGTGCTTATATGCCCTTGCAATTTATTATCATAATAACTCATAGAAAAGAAGTATACAGGGTGATTGGTATAAGATGCACCAAAAAGCTTGAGCGTGTAGGTAGGGTTAAGACAAGAAAAAAATTGTATAGAAGGGGGGGTCTATTTCCCTCCGTTTAGGCGGGAGGGGCAATTTTCTAAAAAGTGGACTTTAGAAAAAAAATTATTTAAAAACAACGGTGAATGATACAAAAGCCTTGTTATATCCTTTTGAAAAGCCAGAAAACTATTCTTTTATTTTATTTTTAAATTAAGTTGTTCAAGTGAACAGTTTAAAAAAATTAATTTTCAAACTCAAATTTTTAAAAAAAAAAATAAAAAAAAATTTTTTTAAACTAGTTTTTTCAAAAATTTTATATTATTAACTATTTTTTTTTTTTTTCAAAATTCAATGCTCTTATTAATTTTTTGTCAAAAACAGAAAACCGGATGCTAAAATGTATCTTAGTTTTTGAGAAATTAAGAAAAACCAGAAGTATTTTTTTCCAAGAAAAACACTTTTTTTTTTGGTCAATTATTAATTAGGGGATTATCCCTTTTTTATTTTTTATTACATACCATCCAATTTTAATCAAATAATAAAAAAAAAAACGAATTAACTTTTTACTTTACTTGCTGGTTTAACTTTTAATTATTTTTTAATTTCTCAAAAACTAAGATACATTTTGGCATCCGGTTTTCTGTTTTTGACTAAAAATTAATATTAATTTTGAAAATAAAAATAATAGTTAATTACATAAAATTTTGAAAAAAATTAGTTTAAAATTTTTTTTTTAGTTTTTTTTTTCAAAATTTTGAGTTTGAAAATTTATTTTTTTAAAACTGTTCACTTAAACAACTTATTTTGAAAATTAAATAAAAGAGTAGTTTTCTGACTTTCCAAAAAAATATAACAAGGTTTTGTATCATTCACCGTTGTTTTAAAATAATTTTTTTTCTGATTTAAGTCAATGTTTTAGAAAATTGCCCCTCCCTTTTTTTCTTGTCTTAACTCCACCTACACGCTCAAGCTTTTTGGTGCATTTTATACCAATCACCCTGTATAACCAAAAAAAAAATTTGATTCTTCAAATCTAAGCAAAATAACCTTTCATTTGGTTTATAGTATATCAATCAGATCCGTTTAGCACCTAGATGTAAATTTGAACATTAGTAATAACGTATCACTTTAGGAACTTTAATAACAACATTTTGACATGTTTCCGCAAAAAAAGAAGGAACTTGTTATAGGAATTGCAGTAACAAATGCCCCTTTATGTGTACCTGATCCAGCTGACCGTCAGATATACACGTCTCTTAACTAAACGGACGAGATTTTGCGGAATAGAAAGTATATATGTATACCTGAATTTGGTGCAAATTAACAGTGGAAAGATTAACTTGTTCTATTTTGTTTCTTTGCTAGATTTCTTAAAAAAAAATGTTGTTAAACTAACACTGAAATGGGATTTGAACTGAAATTTTTAACACTAAATATTTTTACTTTAAACAATCTATTTTTTGTTTTGTATATATTTAAGTTATTCAAAAACTTTAAACACAAGACGATGTTCAAAAACTAATTAAATAAATCAAATATTTTAATATGAATAAGGTAATATTAAATAATATTTTACAGAGCCAGGAATCAATTCATTTAAAGTTATGCATATTCAAAATCTTTAACCTACAATAATCAGCCATAAGGGAAAATTAGTGCAACACAGTCGTGCTTTTCATTTCATTTGAAAAGAAAAATGTATCACAACTTAAAAAAGGTAGATTAACGTAAAGCAATTATTTTCATTGATTAATTAAAATTTAAAATCCAAATTAAAATGTGGGAATGTTTTTTTGAGAATGTATATACCTACTCTTCTATATTCCTTACTCTTCTTAGTCATCCTCACCTCATCACGTCATCACTGAAAGAAACCTCTTTCCCGAATTTTTGTCTATACTGTGTTATTTTGGGATCATCCTTTTTAATTGCATATGGTTTGAGAAAAGCAATTTCAAATTCCTTCAAAGAGGATGGATTCAAATTTCTCCACTTACATTGTCTGACAAGCATGTCCCAGACAAGTTCAATAGAATTGAGGTTAATGGAACACGCAGTCTATATATTATAATAGTTGAAGGGTATTCATTACTAAGTTCTAGACTCGGCATTCAAAAATAAAGTGCACAACTAGGTCACTCAAACTTCTCTTTAGATTTATTTAATGGTTACCAGCAGGAGCTTAAATTTGAAAAATCAATTAAAATGGGTTTGTGTACACAGAAAATGGGTTAGTATTATTATTGTCTGCTTTAAAGTACCAAAGTTACATTTTTATTTTTAAACCTTAGGTATAGATTATTAAATCAATGTTTTTCGAAATATTTCGAGCATTTTTGAATGAGATACACTATTCGGCATAATTATTTTGACAAAAATGTAATGTTGCTTTCTACGATAATATTAAATAACGGGTAAAGTTTGAAGGTTTAAAACTGATAGTTATTCAAAGACTATGTTATGATTAATCATTAGGTGTTCAATTTCAATTCAAAAAATGACAGTTATTCAAAGACTATGTTATGATTAATCAGTAGGTGTTCATTTGGTATGTTTTGTGCAGAAGGGCAACTTTTTTTAGTGGCAAAAGTATTTTGACAATTTTTTTTTTTTGCTAACTTGGTAAGGTTATATAATTTATTTTAAATTTTGAGGATGAGATCATTCTGTCAATTCGTACAGATTCCATTTTGTGAAAAATATGACAAATCTACAGAGAGAGAATCTAATGGTGCAATGTATAATTCTCGGATTTTTGCTAAACGATTGAGCATAGAACTGAATTTATGAAAGCAAACCATAGACAACCAAATACGACAGCACAACAGAACTAATTATGTGCCAAATTCACCATTCGCAGGTTAGAAAACACAACAAAAAAAAAAATAAAAAAGACAGCCACATGTGAATGGACTGCGCTAAAACCTCTTCATTGGCCAATAAAAGTCATAAGCTGGAATTTAAATTGCTGCAAAAAACTTCGATTAGCTAAATAACTATGCGCAGGCGTCTTACAAATCATAATTTGTGGACTTCTACCGGAAGAAAGGATGAAAATACAGTTTGTAGCACATAATTAAAAAACTGAAACAGCAACTCTCCAAAAAACATATTAAAAACCCATTAATCTTCTGGAACAGCGTTTTATGGACCAATAAAAGTTCTTTGTAGTTTCACGAATTAGTTTAAATTTTCAACGGTCCATAAAACGTTGTTCCAGAAGATCAATTGGTTTTTAATATGCTTTTTGGAGAGTTGCGTTTTTTCAGTTTTTTTTCTTATGTGTTGATTTCAATTAAACCAGTCTCTATAAAACATATTCTTTTAATGTATCGAAGAACAGACCAAATTAAAGTTTCTTCACAAATTGAAGAATGTTTTAGGAAAAAACATTAATTTTTATTTATACATTATATAGACTTTAGACATTAGATAGAAGATATAAATAAAGATAGAAAATAGATAGATTACAATTTTTTTACAGAAAACAAATCGATTTTTGATTTCAACGTTAAATAAAATTTAACAAAAACGATTTCCTTGTCTTAATAACATTTACACCATAATGAAATGACTCAAATGTTTCCACCACAACCAAGCATATAATATATCATATTCATCACAGTCTAATGAATTGTTTTTAATATTTTCTCCTTGAATGCACTGAGTTTAGTCGTGCATCAATGTGAGACGACTTTTACCTTTAAAAAAAAATCCTTCATTTATTTGAAATTCTAAAATTTGTTAAAGTCTGAGTCTGGTTCTTAAATATTAAACATGAACACCTTTCAAATAAATCTCACGTACAAATTTGTATTTCATTTTGTTTTGCTTTTTACGTGAAATGACAAAATATCTTCAGTTATTGTTGGAAGTAGGTAGCTATATATTTTTCGAAAGCCTGTATTGACACCATTAAATTGATTGAGTTAATGTGAATTCGTATTGCAGATACTTTCTTATGTAAGGTACTTATTGGTCCTTGATTAATATTTGACTGGCATGAAAGATATGAAACTTGATAAAAATATCCATTAACAATTTAAGCAAATAGAGAATTTGAATATCTCTATCATCATCGGCTCGATAACCGGGGTTCGCTCCTGGCGTCCTTCAACAAGTCTCTCCACATATCCCGGTCTCGAGCCGACGCCATCCAGTTGCACACCCCAAGGCTCTGGGCGTCCTGATCTACGCCATCTCTCCAGCCCAAGCATGGTCTAACACGCTGTCGTCCACCATAGAATGTATCACAAAGAACTTTCCTAACAGGTTCCTCTTCACTCATGCGAGCTAGGTGCCCTGTCGACCGGAGTCTAATTTTTGTCACGATATCTGCTTCAAGGTAGATTGCGTACAATTCATGATTGTACTTGTACCGTACCCGGAATCGTCCTTCCTTACATATGGGGCCAACAATTCTCCTTAAGACTTTTCTCTCGAACGCGGCTAAGAGGTCAGAGTGCCTTTTGCCAAGCACCCAAGTCTCGGATCCATATGTGGGTACTGGCAGGACCATGATGGTCCTGTACAGCAGTAGTTTTGAAGTTATAGTGAGATTTCTGGATTTGAAGAGCTTTGACAGACTGTAGTAGGCTCTGTTGGATTTGAGAAGCCGCCCGCGTATTTCTTCTTCTATATTGTTATCGGCTGCTACTATTGACCCAAGGTATTTAAAGGATTGCCCCATTTCAAATTCAGGCTGGACCTGTTGACGATAATCCCTCTTGTTGCCGTGCCAGTGTCACGGATTGCTTTCTCCAACGCCAGGTTGAAGAGGAGTCAGGCCAAACCATCCCTAGCTGGATATCAATCCGGCTATTTTTATAACTTGGCTTGTTAGGTTGGTCATGGTCAACCTACAGAGTAATTGTAAAGTTCTATAAACAGGTGGTATGTTGGGATGTTATATACTAGACATTTTTCCATCGCCTGCTAAAGATCAGTTGTTGATTTGCCTGGAATGAAACCACACTGATATTGTCCGATGATGGTTTTAGAGTATGGGGTTATCCGGTCTTGTAGGATAGAGGAGAGTATATCTTATAGCAACGTGATAAATCTAAAGTTGCTGCACGTTGTGACATCTCCTCTTTTTATGTATGGAGTATGGGTAACGCTCGTATCTTTTTTTGGACGAAAAACAGTACTTTTTCCTCAAAAATTGAAAGTAGCAGTACGTCGATAAAAAATATTTTTCGCAGTACATTTTTTTTAATTTTTATTTATTTTATTTCCTTAAAACATGAAATTTATTGCGTTCATTATTGAATTCCTTTGAGTTTTAGATGCCAATGACGAACCACTGAGTGTTTGCATTACTTTTAATGAGTGTAATCAGAGAACTTCATCTCATATATAAAATGGTATAAAATTCACCAAGAAATTTTTCATTGAGGAGCAAATTTCATACTCGGAGATTAACAATGTAAAGATGGAAATATCCCACTGTCATTCACTTTTGCTTACAAAATCAAAAAACTGCTGATTTGAAGTTCTGTATATCTCAAAATAAAAGCAGTATTTTTGAAAAAAAAAAATATTACGCAGTTTTACGCAGTTTTTGAAAGCAAAAAACCGTACAATACTGCGAAAAACAGTACAGATTCGAGCGTTAAGTATGGGGCATATAATACCTTTTCGCCAGTCTTCTGGCATTTAAATAGGTAAAAAATAGGTAAAAAATAGGAATAGGTAAAAATATAAATAAAATATAGGTAAAAGTATAAATAAAATGTTACTTACATTTATTTCGTAGTTACCTTTATTTTTGCTTAGGTATTCTTTTTCGTGACCATCAAATATACTTTTTGGTTTTTTTCCAAGTTTTGTGGGGATCCGCCGTTGTTTATCATTTTTTGTAAAATGCTTTTCCGAAAAGTGTAAGATATGAGAAAAGTAAAACATCGAAATACAAAACAACTCATAAGCTAAATGAAACATTGGGAAATAATTAATTTCGAGATATTTTAAATTGACACTGGAAAAGGCTAATACAATAGCAACAAAAATACAAGAAAATGATATACTTAGAGCCACTTGCACGAAAGCAAAGAATAAATTTATAAAATCGCAGTTAGCGATTTTTATTTTTCAATTTTACGTTGCACGAATGATAACACTGCTAACGAAAGATAAAAAAATTAAATTAGGAACGAAACAGAAAACCTCCACAAAACAACATTAACATTTGCTACACACACTAATGCAAACCTCACCGATAGCAACTTCTTGTCAAATTACATTTGACGGATGTAAAAAGTTATCCAGAGAAAAATGAGTGGATAAATATTTAAGATTTTGCAACGAGTTTATATTTTTATCGATGGCTAGTGCCTATGCATGGATAAATCAGTGGTTTCTAATGTCAAAAAAGTTTCGTGCAAGTGGGCCTTATACCTAGCATAGTAGGTTAGATACATAGAATAATGAAGAGAAATTTAATAAACACGATAACTACGTCTGGATGACTTTAAACAATTCTGCAAAAATGTGTTATTACTCTCTTTACAATTATAAGTGCCAAGAAATTCCTGGCAAAAACAGTTTACAAGAAAAAAAAAAAACAAAAAGATTTGCTCCTAGTCCTAACCTATATCCTGATCAAGTTTTAAAGAAATAATAGCCTTGTGAAAAGTCCCATAAAAGTCTAAAAAAAAAAAATATCAAAAACCAACCTGGGCGATGAAAATGATTTTTCTTATTTCGTAAGACAAAAGCAGAAATGAATCATTGTCGAAAGTTTTTGGTAAATTTATTGCACAAATAAACAGGACATATTCGTCTAATACAGAAAAGGACATTGAAGAAAGCCAGCGTGGTGCACTAGCATAGAACTAAAGGCAAAGGAAAATAACTTTGATTCAAGGTATATCCATACACATATAGATACATAATGTATATACAATTTGATATATACATACATTTTATGGTAACAATTCACCATGAAAGTCTTTATTTAGTCCTGTTTGTTGTTATATTCTTCCATTATTTGTTTTTCTATACTTTTTCGTTTGACCTCTTTTGTTTTAAGGTTTTTGTTCTTTGTTGTGGAAATTTGAGTTTATTTCCTATGGGGGTCAAGTTGATGGCTTTTATGGCACACAACCGTAGAAAATCTGTAAATATGCTATGACCAGACGATGATTATAATAAATTTTAACTTTGACATTTTCCATTTGCCTTTACTGGGTGGAGTGATCGGATGTCGCATTGCATGCTAAGGACACGAAACTAAAGATGCTCGTAATTTACTTGAAAATTCTTAAGAAATTGTAATTGACAAAGAAGAACAGTAGAGAGGTAAAATAATACATAATAGAAAAGAGTTGTTCATCGTAAGAGTAGTTTTTTTTTTAATTTTATAAAAAAGATGACATACGAAGTTGAAATGTAAGTTAAGAAGAAATTAGAAAATTGAATCTAGGTAGATAGGTAGGTGCACATCTGTTTGTAATTGAATTTCAGAGAAAGTTTCAATTAAAAGACTTGGACAATGAAAAAAAAAACTAAGGTAGATACCAAAACCCCAAAACTTTCGTATTCACTTTTTGTGGATTTCCAAGTTTAACTTATTCAAACAAAACTCAAGTTTCAAAAACAGCAGTGTACTCCTAGCGGTGATTTCAGCAGTAATAAAAGCAGCCATGTGTGAGACAGTTTTATAGGTATTAGTAATATTATGGATAGCCCAGAAACCAATAAGATCAATTTTTTTTTTAGCTTGTGAAAAGCTGTTTCGAAAAGTGAAAAAAAAACCCGAATCAGCAGGAAAAGTCTCAGCACTTAGCCAGAGCTCCCAGAAGATATTGTTAAATTAAACTTAAGGTAACTTGTAAATTTCTTTCAAGATCTAGCTCAAGATGAATTCGCAACTGTAACGCAGCTATAAAGTGAAAGTTCACATAAACGGCACCTCAGACGCTAATAAGATTATTTTATCTCTGAATAGCCGCCATTTTAATTTCCTCCTTGCCAGTTATACTCTCTGTTTGGTTTAAAAACCTCAGCTGATAAGCTTTCATCTCAGTTGACTTTATAGTTCTTAGTCTCTGAATGTAAGGTGGACGCCAGAGAGTAATGGCGTTTGACATTGTCTAAAAAAAAAAATGGATCATTAGGTCTATAATAATGGAATTCTACTAATTTTCATCATAATGAAACTTACAAAAATGATCTTTTCATATCCCTAAAAACTAACCTCATCGGTTGTGGTCGTTCAAGCATTGTTGCAACAGTTGTCTCGCACTTGTCTGTTTTTCAAAAAATTCTGGTGCTGTAAGTACTTAGGTACTGTTTTGGAGCTTCTCAAATTGATATCAATGTTGACAATCAGATTTACGGTTAATACATTCTGCAGACACCATATGGCCCTAAAAGTTATGAAGTGAGAAAACCCATTTAAATGATACCACGATGTTTCTACTCGCTAAACGTTCAAAAAAGTATGTCCGTTATTAAAGGTTTTGTCGTGAAGGTTCATCCGCAATCTGCAAAACTTTTAACTTGAAGGACCAGTCCTCCATAGGACTATCACAAACAATTAGAACCAGGGCTGGCCTCTCCCCACTTGAAGGCCTGAACTCTGATATGTCCTAGAGCTGTGGGCTAAAAATAGAAATCAAATTTTCTATCTATCCCGTTTTTCACTATGCTAACGCAAGTTACAAATCATAATTATCATTTCATCTTTATAATCATACATGACTAGACAATTGATTTATATATATATAATATATTATGTCCATCTTAATTTTCCCTGTAAAAAAAACAAAATGTATCTCAAAATTGCATTGCGAAGCATTTTAGCTATCTAATCGTCTGGAAATGTCCTTCATAAATTTATAGTTATATTTGTTCCATTTCATTTGGTGTAATTTTGAAAATTGTGGGCCAGGATTTCCGCTTTGTGCACCACAGCACATCCCTTTGCGTTTACTCAACCATTCCAGACGTCAGCAACTTTCTGTTCGGTAAAACTCCTGAACTTTAATTAAAATAATGCACCCACGACTATGAAATTCTGGATAGTGAATTGAAAAATAAATCCATTTCGCAATCCTTGCAATCAACGAAAGGACTAACTGAAAATAAAAAAAAAAAGAAAAAAAGTTTTAGGTACACACACATACACATTTATATAGAAAGTGTTAAAAATAACGCCAACTTATTATACAAAAGAAAATATTTCCGCACATTGCTAACTGTGAGAGTTTTAATATTATTTTTTTGTTTTCCTGAGGCGCGCGGCGTAGTAGAACAGTTAGACGCAGTGGACTGAAGAAGGGATGGTGTATATGTATATATTTATAAGGACCCCGACTTCCTATACACCCATCAAAGGCCATGGAGTATGATGAGAAGCAGATAAATTAGCTAAGCGGGTGGCGGGCGCACAGTGGTGCGGCAGCCAGTGCAATAAAAACTTTTCAAGCGGAATTTATTTTTGCCAATGAAAAGCACATTATTTGAATCCTGTGCAGGATATTTTACTTCATACTTTACCCTCCGTAACCGAACCCGCGACCGCGTTTTAAGCGTATCTATCACTGCCTGCCTGCATGCAGACACAGAGCAAAAATATAAATCTATTTTCAGATTTGCGGAGAAGGTGTGGTGGTGAAGGGCAAATGGGAGTGGCTCTAGCAGTGATGCCAAACCAGAAAGTGGAATTGTAGATGTTATTGTGCCAGTACATTTAAGGGTGGTTTATGATTGTGATCCCTTAAGCTAAACAAAGAGATGAATTCAAGCTGGGGGGGAGGAGGGCTGAAAAAGCATTCGCTGGATTACTGTAAAGTTTATTCAATGATCTCTTTAATGGTGCGATGGTACTTTTCAATTTTAAAATCATACCAGATATACAAACGTCACACACAATGTTGCTATCAAAGCAGTATAATCATCCAATGTTACATTCTTCTTTCGCTTGCGTGCGGGAAATTAAGTACAAATAGTTTTTTAGCGTGGAAATTAAATACAATACATAAATAAACGACAAGCTTACGACTATAAAAAGGGGATAGTTTAGACGTAGAGGACTCGCATATTAAAAACTATTGCATAAGTAGGTACCTATATGATATTTAAATAGGATCTAAGTTTCATAATCCTTGTATAAATGTTTGAAAAAGAACTTTATTTACTACTCAGCGAATGGAAATGAAAGGGATGATTAATTTCTTGTAACCAAACATTTAATTCTATAAAGCTTTATTTAAATAAAATTTATTTCTTACATTTTAGTGGAAAACATTAAAACAGTAGGTATCTAACAGGGTTATTGAAGACTTTTGTATATTAACATATTAAATATTGAAAGCTTTATTTTTCTTAAATTAGGACTTGGGTTAATTAATAAAAAATTAAATAACCTACTAATATTAAGACATAATAACCAAAAATGTTTAAATTAGTTTGAGGAAGGATTCGGGCACACCAGGAACTTCGGTATTCATTTATGCAGCATCAATTTATAATCAATGAGTCGCATTAATGCAGCAACACAAACCAAAAGCGTTGTGGTTAAGCTAATTCATGAATAACTCCAGTAATAAAACTCGTATACAGGGTGATTGGTATAAGGTGCACCAAAAAGCTTGAGCGTGTAGGTGAAGTTAAGACAAGAAAAAAATCGTATGGGAGGGGGTCTATTTCTCCCCGTTTAGGCAGGAGGGGCAATTTTCTAAAAAATTGACTTAAATCAGAAAAAAATTATTTAAAAACAACGGTGAATGATACAAAGCCTTGTTATATTTTTTTGTAAAGCCAGAAAACTACTCTTTTATTTTATTTTTAAATTAAGTTGTTTAAGTTGTTGTTTTTTTTTTCAAAATTTTGAAAAAAAAATTAAAAAAAAAAATGTTAAACTAATTTTTTTCAAAATTTTATGTAATTAACTATTATTTTTATTTTCAAAATTCAATGCTCTTATTAATTTTTAGTCAAGAACAGAAAACCGGATGCCAAAATGTATCTTACTTTTTGAGAAATTAAGAAAATACTAAAAGCACTTTTTTAAAAAAAGGTGAAATCTGGTTAATCTGTTTTTTTTTTTTTTTAAAAAGTGCTTTTAGTATTTTCTTAATTTCTCAAAAAACTAAGATACTTTGGCATTTTGAATAAAATAATAGTTAATTACATAAAATTTTGAAAAAAATTAGTTTAAACATTTTGTTTTCAAAATTTTGAGTTTGAAATTATTTTTTTTAAAACTGTTCACTTAAACAACTTAATTTAAAAATTAAATAAAATAGTAGTTTTCTGGCTTTACAAAAAAATATAACAAGGCTTTGTATCATTCACCGTTGTTTTTAAATAATTTTTTTTCTGATTTAAGTCAATTTTTTAGAAAATTGTCCCTCCTGCTTAAACGGGGGGAAATAGACCCCCCTGCTATACGATTTTTTTCTTGTCTTAACCCCAATGAGTAGCACTAATGCAGCAACAAAAACCAAAAGCGTTGTGGTTAAGCTCATTCATGAATAACTCTAGTAAAAAAAACTCGTATATATCCCCCGTTAAGGCAGAACAGGTTTTTTCAAAAAAAAACCTTCAAAAAAATAGAGGAAAGTAGAGTAGAGTAGAAAGGAAAGAGGAAAGTTTGAGCACTGGCCAAATAAAAGATGGAGGAATTAAAATACTAAGCGTGACCATAATTATTATAAGAACTTTATAATTCTCCCCCTCCTCTGGCTCACTTAGTCATTAAGTATATTAACTAGTTAAGTAGTCTGAACAATAATGCGAAGGAATGGCTTACTGAACTTATATAGGTACATCAATAGGGTAAAGTAGTTTTCTATTTAAAAATAAACAAAAAAAAGTCAACACTTGAACTCTTGAATTTGGATCTTGATAGTATACCTCGGGACCTGATGGCATCCCCAAAAATTATTCTTAAAAAGTGTGCGGCTGCGCTTTTAGAACCTCTTACATACATTTTCAATATCTCACTTAGAAAAGGTGAATTTCTTCAGGAGTGGAAAAAATATTTTATATTTCCGATACATAGATCCGGTTCTAAAGAAGAATATTCAAATTATCGGCCAATTTGCAAATTATCGACAATACCAAAAATTTTTGAGATGATTGTTTGTTATAAATTGGCTTTCTTACTTAGGTAAACTATTTCACCTTACCAGCATGGATTTGTTGCAGGTAGATCAACAACTACTAATCTATCTATTTTTTCAAATTACGTTTTGAACAATCTTGAGATAGGTCACCAAGTTGATGTGATTTATACAGACTTCGAAAAGGCTTTTGATAGGGTATCTTTTAATATTAAAATTTAGTAAATGGTGAAAACTAAACGTGTCTGTCTGTACACATGACATTTTGACAAAACTTAAAACCAATATAAAAAAAACTACTACCTGGCGCGAGGAATGTAACAACGACTGCATATAGCCGCATTAAGTGTTTATCAACCTTAAAGAAGTCTTGTGATAACTCTATACAAGTCATATGGCTTATCGTAAATTTATATATAATAAATTCGACGTATCAACATTATCTTAAAATAAAACGTTTTAAAAATTATTATTGTAATAGTTACATTTTATAAAACAATGATGGACTTGAATAAATAAAATTCTAAATCACAAGTTTTTAATTTGGAAGAAATTATTTTGACTGTTCGAATTGTTTCGGTTAACAAGCCTTTTCATTGATTTCGAGTATAAAGCTTTATACAAGCATTTACATTTAAATTTTGTCTGACTAACTTTGACAAACCTTACAACGACCTCATGAAAAGCGATTTATCGTCCCTTCGTATGGCTTGCGAGTATTTTCTGCCAAATGCTTTAAGGAAGCTATTATTTAAAAAAATTCAATAAAAAGCAGTCAACATCTTTAAATAAGCCTTATGACAACACTAAAGAAATAATAGCTTACTACTTTTTTGAAATTGGACCTTACACAAGTAAAATTGTGAGTTGGGTATTTTGTATAAAAAAAACCTGAAAACCTAGGTTTTCATTCAAGTATCCTGAAATGGTTTCTAGAATATCTTGTAGGTCGTATTCAGTTCGTGTCTATTGCCCAAATTAGTTTAAACCCAGTTTTTGTATCATCCGGGGTTCCTCAAGGTAGCCACCTCGGTCCACTTCTCTTCTTAATTTTTATTAATGACTTGCCTACTATCCTGTTAAATTTTATTCACATACTTTTTTCAGATGATTTAAAATGTCTTCGACGAATTAAATCTAGTGATGATTGTTCATGTTTACAGGAAGACCTTAATAGCTTAACGGAGTGCGTGTCAGTTGAACCAATTGTTCTTAAACTTCTATATATGTCAATGTTTTTCTTTTTGTCGAAGCTTCTCACCAATTTTCTTTGAGTATAGAATCGCAAATAATATTCTCGAACGTGTGTTAGAAAAAAAAGACCTAGGAATAGTTTTTGATTCTAAACTAAACTTTGTAAAACATATAGAATTTATTGTAGCTATAAGGCCAACTCTATGCTTGGTTTCATAAAACGCAATTCCTCCGACTTTAAAGATCTAAAATCTAAAACCCTAAAATCTCTATATTTCGCCTATGTTAGATCTAATTTAGAATATTGCAGTGTAATTTGGAATCCGTACTACAACATTCATTTCATGCGAATTGAAAGTATTCAAAGAAGATTTACATGTTTTGTAGTATGGAAGTTAGGTTGGAACATCGAAATTCCTCCGTGCGCCACTCGATGCAAGCTTATCAGGATTCAATCACTTAAAAATCGACGTTAAATCTTTTCTGTAATGTTTATTCACGATATTATATCTTACCACATTAAATGTCAATTTCTGTTGTCCTTAATTGAACTCTATGCACCCTCTCTATGCACCTTCTTGAACGTTGTTTACTTCGGGAAAATGAGCATAGGGTTAGTTATGCTTTCAATGAGCCGATAACTCGCTGTATCAGAGAAACAAATATAATATCTAATATGTTATTGATTTTAACTTTCAGTTGAATAACTTTAAAGAACAAGCTTCTGTTCCATTTCTTAAATTGATAAGATTTTTTTTTAATATTATTTTTGTAAATTATTCGGTAGTCTATAAGATGATTTATATATGATCTCTGGTTGATGTATATAAATAAATAAATAAATGCTCGAAATCGGTTTAAATGTTGGTATAACATGTTTGTGGAAGAAGCAAGTAGCAAGTGTTGCACAATTTAAAAATTTTTAAAATTTGTGACCACATCAGTAGGTACATACAAATGTGGCCTAAGGATATATCGACTTTCATTCAGCCTTAATTTTAATTTTTGAATTTTACATTATTATAATTAAAATAGCTACTGCAACTTTCTAAGATATCTTTAATTTTTTTTTTTTTAATAATTGCATTCTCTAAATGTTTTCTATCCCTTCAAGTTCGAGAAGTTACTGGAAAAAATAAATGAACACACATACTTACTTATGTTGACTCAACTAGAGCGTGGTGCTCCTAGGCCTTACTTAATATGTCCCTATAGCCGGGTCGGTCTCCTGCATGCCGTCTCCAATCACGCAATCCAAGTAGTCGGAGATCTACCTCTACCTAGTCGCTACATCGAAGATGAGATCTACCTTGGCTTCTGACTCCCTCTGGGTTGGCGTTGAAGACTTTACGAGCTGGAGCGTTGATGTCCATTCGTTCAACATGGCCAAGCCCTTGAACTCGAATTTTTCTGGAAAGGCTTATGTCGCTATACAGCACGTATAGTCCGTCGTTGTTCCTTCTTCGACAAATGTTGTTTTCTCTGTTTAAGCAGAAAGGACCATAAATCGTACCCAGAACTTTTCTCTCGAAAATTCCAAGTGACTTTTCATCCGATTGGGAAACGTCCATGCTTCTGCACCTTATAGCAGGACCAGGATGATGAGTGTTTTATACAATGTCTCCTTGGTTCTTCTCGATAGGGCTTTATTCCTCAATTGCTTATTCAGCCCAAAGAAACAGCGATAAGCAAGAGTTAGTCTTCGTTTGATTTCAGCGCTGATGTTGTTGCCTGTGTTTACAGCAGTGCCCCAGGTAGACAAACTCACTGACTACCTCGAAGTTATGCCCATCAATGGCCACGTTCTGATAAGTCAGTGTTGTTGATGAAAGTATATACATACTTCGTTATGTCCTCGTTATTTTCAGTCCCATTTTGCTTGCTGCTGACTCCATAGTCTTGAAAGCACCGGTTACTGCTGGCTTTGTTCTTCCTATAACGTCAATGTCGCCCGCAAGCCCTAGTAGTTGTGTTGATTTATTAAAGATGGTGGCCGATGTACTGGCACGGGTGTTCCGAATTACATTTTCAAGCACAATGTTAAAACAGCTGCAGGACAGAGCGTCAGCTTGTCTTTACCCTCTGGTGGTGCCGAAGGTTTCAGTATAGAGTCCCTACCAACTTTGACGGAACAGCGAGCTTTTTCCAACGTCATCCTGATGAGGCGTATCAGTTTACCAGGAATTCTAAAGGTGGACATGGAACGGTATAGTTCCAACTCTATCAACTAACATCACACTGAATTGTTGTTATTTTAATAGGTTGATGGCTACCTTGATCTTATTTTCGTCAGGTGGTTGGAACTCTAGATTATCAAAAAAGTTGAGTACCGGAGGCTGCTCGATGGCATGTTTCGGAATCGAATCTTAAGGATGTCTGATGTTATGTTGACATTGCTTGGCCAATTGGCCATCACTATCTATGAGTAGAGAAAAGTTTCTAATTTCGTTATACACAAATGTCCGGGTCAAACATTCAATCCTTCGTTAAACTCAAACAATAAACACCCACCTTTTAAAAAAAAATTCTTAATTAATCGTACCTACAATGAGAAAATATTGTGAAGGGTATAGTCAAAGTCCTTTAAGGGCACCAAAAATATAAAAGCAAACCAAAGATTACTTTGGATACATCATGTACATAAATTAGCATAAGGACACAGCACAACAACTATTTTAACTTAAATTTCCCTTTTCTTTCTAATTAAATAATTTTATTTGTAAAAAGCCACAAAACTTTTCTCAACCACAATAATTAACGTAGGTATGTAAGTATAACATTAGCTTCGAAGTTAATATCTACTTGACAAGTAAGTACAAAGTATATATATGTTTTACTGGTCAAAAAGTGTTTGACAAAATAAAGTGTATCTATTTTTAAGCAGCTTTTAGCTAACACACTAAACAATTATAAAGGACTTAACTTATTTTCCCAGTATACTAACTATTCGCGCCCAACACATATATAGTTTGTTGTGTAAAAGGGAAAAGAATATGTGAGGGCAAACAAATTAACTCGAAAAATGCAGCTGGTTTCCTATACACTTGGACTTGCCTTGCCAGTATTGCCACAAAGGACGCAGGACGCTTTGTTCATTTTAAATGAATTGGGTGGTTATTTCTGGTAACACGCCATGCCGGTGTCCACGCCGTCTAATTTGTGGTTTTTGTCGAGTAAATAAATAAAGCAATGGTTGACCGAAAACGTCTCTGTAAGAGGATTTTACTTTCGCAGTGAATAAATTTTACGTTGCATTTGGATTCGTTAGCAAAAAAAAAAAAATTCGTATAACAGATACTCTTTAGGATGTAAGCGTTTAAAGGTTAAATTTTTCTTATAGTTTTTAAGGGGTTGGCAAAAAGATTCCTTTCTCTTTTTTTTGCTGGACCATGGAAATATGTTTCCTTGACTTTTTGTGTAGGAAGGTACCTACTTATTTCCAGCTGTTTAAGTTTTATTATCTATATCAGTTCGTTATGGGAGTTTGTTGGGTATAGGTAACCTATAAAGGATGTTGGTTTAGTTTGCTTTAAAGATTCAACGATGAAAGAGAGTATTTATAATCCTTTGCTATGAGAAAACTTTTATAATAAAAACATTTAAGTTTGTACAAAGCAAAAAGCTTTGATTATTAAAAAATTATAGACAACAAACTCATCCGAACGTACAACGATGTATTTATTGGCTGAAGGTTTGTTATAGTTTCTTTGATGAAATATAAAACTTCTTCATCATCTTTAAGACTTTTGTTTTTTGTCGAGATAAAAGATTATCCTAGCAGAAAACAAATTTTTACTAAGAAGATGATAGTTTTTATTTAAAGGACTTATTTGGAAAGAGTTTAAGTGTTTAAATATCTCGTTCATGATTCTAGGGCTTTTTGGAATCACTTCAATTTTCGACGATTTGATAGAAAAAACGACTTTTAATGGTCAGTGACGTCAAGTCTTATAGTGCGAAATTGTGAAATTTGGTCTAAGAAGTCTTTAAAAAAGCGGCATTTCGTTCATGCTTTCGTCAAATTTTGTTTCATTTTAAAATCGGCATTTTCATTTCAAGCGAAAAATTCAATGGTTAAAACTATATACCTATACAAAGACTAACTGTAGCGAAATAAAAAAATTTCTTGACTTGGATTGAATTAAATTAAAATAAAAAAATCTTTAATTGGTCCTTTAGTCCAGTAAATTTATACATCACAGTATGCGTCAAATCCGGTAGTTTTGATTTTTTGTAGGCTTGTTTACGAAGTTGGCCTCGTCTTCTCATTTTTTTACCATTAAAGATTTATTCAAAACAAGAAATGTTAAAGCATATTTTTTGATGAAATTTACATGTAACTAAGGCTTGAATCGCAAAAAAAAGGTGATTAAGGTTGTAAAACTTAGTGTGTGAGCGTTTGCAACATTGTTTTCAACGTGACATTCTATATGGCACCTCGAACAGCGCAATCAAAAAAGGGGCTTATACATTATGGCTCGAAATTCGATATGTTTTAGTTTTCAATATTTTGGTAACCAAATGCTTGAAGATTATTTTTACAAAAAAAGAAAACAAAAAGTGGCATAGGTATTTAAAAAAATTTCCAAAATCAATTTTCCAACGGATTTTTCCGAAAATCGGAAGATGCAGATAGTCTACATACTTATATTTAAGAAACTTCCATTCATTCAAAAAATAATAAAATTTTAATTTTCCAAAAACTTTTTTTTTTTTCAAAAATAAACTGGTTTGCAGTATTAATCATCATAATATTTCGTTGACATCGGTGCAGCCGTTCGCAAAATAGTTTGTGTAAAAAAACGATTCAATTTTTTAAATTCGATGACGTCATTATTGGCAACAAATCACTTTTAAAAACGTTATCGAAATTGACCGTATTTTTGTACACTTGACTGAAGACCGAAGTTAAAACTGCATTATATTTTTGTGTGGTTCCGAAACCAATTGCCCCATTTTCAACCCATCTAATTACGCCACTGTTCAGTTACATACAACACAATATACAGGGTGATTGGTTTAAGGTTAAGGTTAAAAAGCTTGAGCGTGTAAATGGAGTTAAGACAAGAAAAAAATCGTGTGGGAGGGGGGGTTTATTTCCCCCCGTTTAGGCGGGAGGGGCAATTTTCTAAAAAATTGACATAAATCAGAAAAAAAATATTAAAAACAACGGTCACTGATACAAAACCTTGTTATAACTTTTTGGAAAGCCAGAAAACTATTCTTTTTTTTTTATTTTTAAATTAAGTTGTTTAAGTGAACAGTTTTAAAAAAATTAATTTTCAAACTCAAAATTTTGAAAAGAAAATTAAAAAAAAGTTTTTAAACTAATTTTTTACAAAATTTTATGTTATTAACTATTATTTTTATTTTCAAAATTCAATGCTTCTATTAATTTTTAGTAACCAGATTTCACCTTTTTTTAAAAAAGTGCTTTTAGTATTTTATTAATTTCTCAAAAACTAAGATACATTTTGGCATCCGGTTTTCTGTTTTTGATTAAAAATAATAAGAGCATTGAATTTTGAAAATAAAAAAAATAGTTAAATACATAAAATTTTGAAAAAAATTAGATTAAAATTTTTTTTTTTAATTTTTTTTCAAAATTTTGAGTTTGAAAATTAATTTTTTTAAAACTGTTCACTTAAACAACTTTATTTGAAAATAAAATAAAAGAGTAGTTTTCCGACTTTCCAAAAAGATATAACAAGGCTTTGTATCATTCACCGTTGTTTTTAAATAATTTTTTTTCTGATTTAAGTCAATTTTTTAGAAAATTGCCCCTCCCGCCTAAACGGGGGGAAATAGACCTTCCCTCCCATACGATTTTTTTTCTTGTCTTAACCCCACCTACACGCTCAAGCTTTTTGGTGCACCTTAAACCAATCACCCTGTATATTATTTAATAAAAATAAAAACAAAACGAAAATGATAACTCTGTAAACAGTATTTACTTTCATTTCATCACAAAGTCCAGTAAAGTCGTTTTTTTTTTTGCGAAAGATTCATTCAGTATTCTGTTTTTTTTTTTTTCGTAAATATACGCCTTAAGGTCATATCGTTACGACTACTTCCACAAAGTCAAAGCAGTTAAAACGAAAACAACATTTTCGTTGAAAAAAAAAATCATAATGCGATGCCCATGTAAATGTTTATAATTCCAATGCCATCGACATAACGAAGGAATAACTTTGTAATGGTAAGAAAGAATATTTTATTTAAAAAACTCAAAGGTAATTTTGTTTTTTTATAAGATATAAAAACATGGACGATGATGATCATGATATACAAATATGTATATACAAATATAAGAACTCCCATAAAAGCTTAAAAAGTTTTAACTAATTCATAGAATTATTAAAACTTTTTTTAAGAACATTTTCTTCAAAATAATTCGCTAAGAACTCTGACATGTACTTGGACAGCTAATATTCTTTCACTTCATCGATTTTGAAGCTTTTTATTTACAAATAGATGTTTCAAAATAAACGGTTCAATGCTTTTTTCTTTCTTAAATATAGGTACCTACTCTCCTTCTTCATTCTCAAATCGAATCGAGAAAAGCTTTTTTCTAATCCCATTTTATGGATTAAAGAATATTACAATTTTCACACCAAGCTAAACATATCAAAAATGCTCCTTTGGGTGTCTTGTCTAATCTTCCAACAAAATCCTGTAAGAATGTGGCACACACACAAAAATGGAATATAACCGTTGTTGTTCTTGTCGGTTGATTTGTGTGGTATAACAGCACGTGCTTATTTGTTTGTTTTTTCTATATACATATTTATATTTACAATTTTTCATTTTCTTAAAGGTAAAACAAATTCGACGTGTTTATCCTTTCATAAGATGAAAATATATTTTGCGAGATAAAACTCTTTGTCGTTATCATCTTCTTTTATCATTTATTTTTGAAGATAGAAGATTCATAAATATATACACTCGTCATGTTATCCATAATCCGCTTGTTATTGTTTTGTTACAGAAAATACCTATTTGTACTGAATTATATATCGAATCAAGGTGGCTCCAATGTGAATATTGCGAAGGGCGATGTATTCTATTGTAATAAAGCATTATATTGTAAAGTATATATAAAAACTACGATAGTGAATTTCTGACATTTTCTTTTAATTACAAAATGTAAAATACAATTAGTTTATACAGGGCGATCAAAAAACACTTTCTTTTGTCTAACCTATTTTTAAAATTAAACGTATTTTTTTTTTTGTTTAATGCTAATTTATAGTCCAGTCAATGAATAACTGAAAGGGGATGTAGAATCCGTGAGCAGGAACCTAATCCATTCCTTCGCAATATTGTTCTGGCTTATAAAGTAGTCAACATACTAAAAGTCCTGACATCTAGAGGCTATCCGAAGAGGAAGGGGTACGAAGTACCCTTTTTAGTATTTACGCTTATATCTCAGAAAGAACATCAACTACCTAAGTTTTAGGAAAATATATCCATGGTTTTAAAATTTTTTAACTTTTGTTATTTATACTTTCATTTCATTTTCTAACAGTTTCCAAACAAAAGAGAACATTTAAAAATAAAAAGATTTAACATCAAATTTTTCAAAGTGTTATTCAGAACAAAAGATCTATTAGAGGGATTAAAGAGCATTAAATTCAAAGAGTGCATATAACAAAAAATCATCTTACATTTCAAAAACTGACAATTTATGTGTGTATTTTTTATATTTTTCAAATAAAATGATTATTGTCTTATGTAGGTACTCTGATATCCTGATTTCAAAATATAATTTCTTTAAAGTTAATTTGATGATCTTTTAGGTCTCGTGAACGATCCCTATACGATCAACTAATGCCATAATGGTTTTAGTTCATTTTCAAATGTGAAATAACGCCATAATCCAGTTATTGTTAAAATTCACTTTCAAATTTGAACTAGAACCACCACTGAACAATACAGATTTCTTGAAATCCAAAGGAAACGTTTCATATGTTGCGGCCAAATTGCCCGCTTATTGTAGTTGTCCGCAAGTAAAGCTTTACTGCTTTAGTTACCTACATATGAACATCTTTTTTATTAAATATGTAACAAACTGTTTGTAATATAATTTTTTAAGGATCAAAGTAAAATGCCGATTTAATTTCAATTCAAAATCAAAGCCAGCATAACTAATCTTTAGTATTCGCTCTTCTTACAATTTTACATAAAGTATTCTTTTCATTTTTTATTCCTTTGAGCAAGCGAAATAAAAATAAAAAGAAACAGTTCATAAACCTAGCAACAACAATTCAATACATTCCAACTTCATCATCAAAAAAGAAACAAACAGTCCAACTGAAACACCATTTTTCTAACCTGACTCAAGCTATATAAAAAGTGATAGTGTTGTTAACTAAGAGCCCAGAGTCACACTCACAGTCTCAATAAAAAAGTCAGTTAGTGTTTTTGCTTTTCTTTTAGTTTTGTTATATTTTTTTGTATTCAATTCATGGCAAATATGTATAGATTTATATTTATACACAATACACATACTATACAAGGACTCCTCTTCAAGGATTATTCATTTCGATTTTTCATCGTACCTTAAATGACTACGAATCTCTACAAAAGTGTGAGAGTATTATTAAGATGAGTTAAGTCTAGCAACAACAAAAAATAAAAGGAAATTCGTTTTAAATTTTCGAATTATATTATAAATGTTCAAGATCAAAGTGAAATTTGAGTGGTTCATGATGAAGAAAAGTTTTTTTTTTTTTTAAATCTATAGATTGAAATAAAATTAGATACAAATTTCAAGTGAAAATTTAAGGGATATGTCCTGTCAGACACAGTAACTATACAATATGAGAGAGTAAAAAACCTAACCATTAATTGTCATAGTCAAATATTGGGATATATAAAGTTTAATTTTTAGTAACAATTTTCAAGTTCGGGATTAAGAAGCCTTCAATATTTCTGTGGTCAGATGGCAAAGTAATTTATTTTTTTTTTTCAATTTTACGGGCATTTTTAAGCAAAACTTCAGTGTCATCAGACTAAAAATTTTTTTCACTTGGGCTTATCTGATTATTTGGGCTTCCCAAAAAACTTAAAATCATCAAGCAAAACATTTTTTAAAATAATTTATATAAAATATGACAGATTGACAGAAGTTATGATGATTTCATGATTTTAATTTAATGAAATTTCAGCCTAGTGTCAAACTAAACTGTTACAATCAGCCTTATTGTGAAGTTCACCCGGAATACATTTCGCCTGGCGAAAATCTGTTCCCCCGGAATTTTAAAAGCTATTGGGAATTCCGCCCGAACAATTTTTCACTTCGAATCAACAGTAACATTTCGGATAAGCGAGGCGTGTTTATGCACTTCTTAAAAGTAACATTAATTTACTCCGGAACAAATTGTGACAGTTTTGTTTTTCATTTCTAACAAAAAAACATCATTAATCTTGAATTTGAAATATTTTCGGTTTGAATTTTACATTTTTATAATTAAGTAGCTACTATTTTTTTTGTAATAAATGCATTCTCTGAGAGAATATTTTTTACTCCTATAAGTTCGAGAATTTACTTGAAAAAATAAATGAACACACCAAGTTTCTGATTTGACAGATCTAAAGAAGAGCGATAATTTTGTTGTGTTGTTTTTTTAAAAGGGATTGCAAAATTAAATTTTTTAAACAATCTTTTGGTTGTGTATTTGTTGTGAATATTGCAACTTGTGAATAATGTAAATCATAGTAAATTGTTAAAAGTTAAATAATCACATCCTTGTATGTATGTATAGGTACCTACAATAAACCACAAAAAGAGCTACTTCGTTGATCCATGAAATGAAAAAAGTAAACTCTTCCGATCAATCCTGACAAAATCAAAGGAATTCTTACGATATTTAAATATAATTACATATGTGTTTAGTAGCAGATTATATTTATTTGTTTTTTTTTCAAAAGTGCAGTCAAAACGAAGAGTTCTAAAAGGTAACAGTTCGGAGACAATTTTGAGGGATGATTTGGTGTTAAATGTTTTGAAACATTTCATGTGTTTGTGAAAATATTTCAATGCATTTATGTTTTACAGATTTAAACAATAAACAAATTAGCGTTTTGTTATACTTGAGCTGACGAAAAATAAACAAATGTCTTGCAATTCACAAGTTTTTCACTCGTTCGCCTTGAAAAAATAAGTGAACATTTTACTTGCCGATCGCATCGCATTTCGCCCGGAATAATTGATGACAATTAGGGGAATTTTTCGAACATTAATTGATTTCGCCCGGAAATTCTCAATTTTCGCCCGAACATTCACAATAGGCGAAAAGTGAAATGTCAATTATTTCGGGGGTAATGTAGTTCGGGAGAACTTCACAATAAGGCTGAATATGTATATTATCCTCTCTAAAATAAAAGCCAGTCCATGGGATGTTTTTTATTGTTATGTTCATTAATGTTATTTTTTAATGTAATAAAGTTGAGGATGATTGTTCAGCAGCACCACAATAAATAGCTTAAATTAAGCTTATCTAAAATCCGAACCCGGAAACATACTAGTTTAAGTTTTAATTTTGACCGGAAGCTAAGCATATTTTGGAGATTTGGTAGACACATCTTAATCCCTCTGTATTTTAGCAATGACTATATAGAAACATTTTCATGGCTCACAAAATGTGAAAAAAATGTCAATCTAGGTCGTCGTAGGAACTATATTTCCGGTCAGATGTCAACGGTTTGGCTGGAAATTGATAGACCATAGAAAATTGCATTTTCGGAAAAAAAATAATTGAATTTGAAAATAATTCAGAAAGTCCATTTAAATCTAATTTTGTCAATGAATTTTAATATTAGTATCTAATATATTGTTATATAGAATTATTATTATTGTTGTTATATTGTACTATTCGTACTTAGAATGTCAGTTTTTACTGACCATTCCATCAATTTTTATTTTTATTTCTTTGTCAAAACAATTAAAGACATTTATTGAGCTTTTTAGAGAAACTGAATAAGCAGAGACAAGCACCAAATTGAGCATTAGCACATTTTTACTTACTTACTTAATATGCAAACTACCATACAACGAAAAATAGCGCTTATGTTTTAGCATTGAGTTTGTACACATAGAAGAATCAAGATATGGTTTCAATGAGCATATCGAGTAATTATTATTTCCCTAGTTCTGTGTAACGAAAAATACTTAAACCAGAGTAAAAAACCACTCGATAGTAACGACATCCCATGAGCAAAGTTTACACATGATTTTTCTATGTGTATAAACTCAATGGCGCAAAATTATAGTCAACCTTTATTTAAGGAATTAACGTGACACCACTTAACATTATTTCAACTTTAGAACAGTAAGTTGTCTAACTTTTACTTAAGAATAAACACTTTTTTAACTTCCAGTTATTTATTCCACTGAAAGGGGATTTGATGAATTTATGCAGTGTTTGTGTGTAGTTACATTCCACAAAAGCGATTTTAAGAGAGTGAGCTGTCATTCTCTCAGAGATTTTGGTGTGTTGCATTAATATAATGCGAAGGTTTGCTGTTTTTAAAGTTAGACAACTTCATTAAGAAAATGTTTGCTTTATGCCGTTTATAATACGGAAAAACGTATTTTTAACCAAATTTCACATTAAATTGCTTATAGTTTCGAGTTAAATCGATAAATAATTTTGCGCCAATGGTTTTATGAAACGCTAAAGCTGAGATACAGCTATAAGTTGCTAAAATTAATCTTATAGGAAATACAAACCGGAAATAATACATAATTTTATTTAAATTTTTATTATTTCAAGTTTTAACCGTAATTTTTTTCAGACTCAGAAGTAAAATCTTTATCTGATCTGTACTTCTGTAGGTATATTTGCAATCACTTTAACGATTTACATGGCTCGCCATTGTTGGATGGAAACCTTATTTCTGTTTCGATGTCTACGTTTTAGCTGGCAAACAAGACCAAAGTTGCATTTCCATTTATTGTTGTTTGATGTGCTTTTATTGGTGTGGTTGTAAGGTTACGATCCAATTTTAATTTAACAATTTAAACAAGAACACTAAATTTATTAAAGCATCAAGAATTTTCACAAAAAATTATTTACTTACACCGCAGTTTTCGACTGGTTTTCAGCTAGTAAAATTTTATTTTCAGCTATGATGGGTGATTGGATTTTATTTCATTTAAAATACTTCTAAAATTTGCGAAAAAAAAGTATAATTTTAAAAGGTTGTTTTTAAAACAAATTAAATTTCTAAACGGCTTACAGAACGGTTTTGCAAAAGATTTTTCATTTACAATAAAATTGTGTATGAAATTGTTGCCTTAAAAAAATAATTTTGATGTAAAATGTTACTAATTTAATGGTTATATACATTTTTTTGTAAAGAAGACAAATTCAGTATTGTTTGGCCTTAATCCATGTCCATATGTTATTTTTTTTTCTATAGAAAGATTTTGTTGCAAACTTTTATAATAAATATTGCGTTCTAAATAAATGCTTATTTTTCAAGGTCATATTGCAAAATAATTTGCATAATCCTGTTTATTTGGCCTTTAAATAAAAAATACATAAATCATAATCTTTTCACCCCGACACTCTTTGCACATTAAAAAATATTGATTCATATAAATCAAAATGCTAAGGATATACAAAATATATGTGCTTGTTATCAATGTGAAAAGCAAATAAATTTCGAACGCCACCAGTTCGCATTCTCCATCTTTTGTTTCAACATGCATCAGTGTGTTCATGTGAATATTGAAATGTATTTTTTTTTTTTTTTGTATCAGCAGAACCGTGCCAAACATTTACTTAAGGGAATAACCCCATAAAATGGAAATCCCTAATCGAATAAATAAATATCGTGCGCAATTCAACAATCGCAGATCCACGACTCTTTACACTGAACCAAAAAGGTACATGGAATTAATGAATATAATCATTCTATTAATGTATCGTTCATTATTATTTGTCCAATGATCCTGTTCATATAGATAATGAACGGCCGTTCATTAAAATCAATGAACGTTCATTAATTCGATGAACCATACATAATTTCATTCATAAAATTTCGAACTTGAAATTTCGAAGATATTTTAATGAATCTTTCATTAAAACAATGAACGCGTTCATAGAAACAATGAACAGTGTTCACTGATTTAATGAATACGTTCATAAAAAAAAATAAATTATTTCATTAAATTAATGAACGGATTCATTGAATTAATGAACCGTTCTTAAAAATAAAAATATCCGTTCATAGAATTAATGAACGCCGTAATGAATGGCGTTCATAGTTTTAACGAACAGGTTCATTGAATCTTTCATCAAAAAGTGTATCGGATATTTATGAACTGCTGTTCATTGAATTAATGAATGGTTCATTGATTTTAATGAATGGAGTTCATTGTTTCAACGAACAGGTTCATTGAATCTTTCATCAAAAAGTGTATCGGATATTTATGAACGGCTGTTCATTGAATTAATGAATGGTTCATTGATTTTTAATGAGTGGCGTTCATAGTTTTAACGAACAGGTTCATTGAATCTTTCATCAAAAAGTGTATCGGATATTTATGAACTGCTGTTCATTGAATTAATGAATGGTTCATTGATTTTAATGAATGGCGTTCATAGTTTTAACGAACAGGTTCATTGAATCTTTCATCAAAAAGTGTATCGGATATTTATGAACGGCTGTTCATTGAATTAATGAATGGTTCATTGATTTTAATGATTAGCGTTCATTGTTTTAACGAACAGGTTCATTGAATCTTTCATCAAAAAGTGTATCGGATATTTATGAACGGTTGTTCATTGAATTTATGAATGGTTCATTGATTTTAATGAATGGCGTTCATTGTTTTAACGAACAGGTTCATTGGGATAGTGAACAGATTCATAAAATTTTTTTATGAACGGCTGTTCATTGATTTAATGAACGTTCATTGATTTTAATGAATGGTATTCATTGTCTTAATGTACAGGTTCATTAATTCAATGAATAGCCGTTCATAAAAAAAAATTTGGACAAAAACAGATTTTAATGAACGAGATTAATGAACGTTCATAGGTTCATAATTTTATTTTTAATGAATAATTCATTGAATTAGGGTATGGTGCATTAATTCCGTGAACCGTACATTAATTTCAAGTTAATGATCGCCGTTCATAAATTTTATGTACTATTTTTGGTTCAGTGTATTTGGAAAACACTCAAATAACAAAAGAAACACTCCAGGAAAAGAACATTTCGAAAAATAAAGTATAACCTGTTAACCGCTTATTATAAAAGGTGTTACGTCGAAATCGCCTCTCCTCCTGCAAAATCCATTACGCAGATATCGATTGTTAAAAAATAGCCCTTATAGAAACCCAGACTCATAGGGAAATACACAAAACAAAAGTTTTAAAAACTCATTCAATTAACCGAACAATTCTGTGAATGAAAACGAAAATTTATATTTGAATGAACACAGCATTGAGTTCACAGAATCCCACCAAGCCATAGATTCAAGTCCACACACAAACCGAACTTTTCCAATTATATTGTTTTGCCGTTGAAAATCCTTCCCCACCAGCAATGGACCAATTTCGTGGGAGTTTCGTTTGCCACGAACTGTCGCTTAAAATATTCAAGAGACTGCATAATTTTCAACGGCCGGCCGGCCACACTTTCTGATTGAAATTGGCACAGCCAAACCCAAAGGATTTGAAAGTTTGGCCCACATTCACGTTGAATTTGAGGTTTTTTTAGGTTTGAGGAACCAAGTGAAAACAAAAAAAGTAACCGACGAAATTACTATTTGAATTTGCAAACGTTTTTCTCGTTTTGTAGAGTTGAATTGTTAATAGGCTTTGGAAGTTCATTGGCAAAAACTAAATTTAATTCAGAAATAAAGGAAAGTACCAATGTTGGTATGAATTTTCGACTGCAAAAAAAAATTCAGAAATAAATTTAATTATTCGCTGTGTGCGAAGTGTGATTATTCGAGAGACAAATCGATTGAAGCCGTTAATGTGGATTAAAAATGCAAATTAAGAAATTCTGACAATACTGAGGCTAAGGATTCTGATTTTAAAATAAAATATAAATACCTCGGTCGTACAAACTTGCGATTGATGGAAGTTTTTAAGGAAAGAATTTTGAATTTCACGAAAACATGTGTGTTACAAATCCAATGACCTTTTGATTTCTCTAATTGGTGATTATCTTTATCTATAAACATGAATAAAAATGAAGTGTCTGTTTGAAATGTCAAAATAACAGATTTTAACAAGACGCATATATGAACGCATCTGTCTGTCTGTATGTTTGTCCTGGCTAATCTTGTGAACGGCTGGACCGTTTTCGACGGAAATTTCACTGACAGAAAGCTGATGTTATAGGAAGTTATTTATGATATTAAAACTTGTCCCCTGGATGGCGCTGGAGTAGCTTTTTCGAAAATTCTTATTTTTGGGCGACGGGAAACGGGAAACCCATTTTGTCTTCACTAGTGGATACTGGATAGCTGATGTTGTAAGGAATAACTAAGGCTTTTTCAATTATCCAATTGATTGCGTTAGGGTGGCTTTTTCGAAAACTCTTATTAATAAGATTGCTGACACTGACTCCATATTATACCTTAATATTTAAATTATTGAATAATAAAAATAAAGCTTTTGGCATTAGGATTATAATAACTTTATCAAAAACAATGTTTTCTGCATTATTTTTTTTGCAGCAGCGACGCGCTGGCTAACGCTGGCTGGTGCATGTAATGTGTGAGCAAGCAAAAAAGAAACTGTAGAAACCTTACTAGTAAACAAAAATCTTTGAATATGATGCGTCAACTATTGTAAAAATAATAAGCTAATGGAAAAGTTGTTAAAAATGTATGTATATAAAGAGAAAAAGTGAATATAATGTTGTATCAAGACAAGAAAAAAATCGTATGGGAAAGGGTTTATCTCCCTTCGTTTAGGCGAGAGGGGCAATTTTCTAAAAAAAATTACTTAAAACAGAAAAAAATTATTAAAAAACAACGGTACAACCTAAAATGCCATGCTTTACTTTTTTGAAAAGCCAGAAATCAATTTTTTTATATTCTTTCTAAACAAAGTTTTTAAAAAATAAATTTTCAAACTCAAAGTTTTTAAATTTTTTTTTAATTTTCAAAGTAATTTTTTTCAAAATTTTATGTTATTAAGTATAGTTTTTGTTTCCAAATATCAATATATTTATTAGATTTTAGTCAAAAAACAGAAAACCGAATGCATAGTCGGCAACCCTGTTGCAAGTGTTAGACGTGAAAGATTGTATCTATTTTGATTATTTATTTTCGACCTTTTGTAAAACCCATATATTCTTTAATTGTTGACTTTTGCTATTGTTAAGTGTTTGTGCATCTGGTTTTATTGTGTTTTTGATTTATTGTTGGGTTAAATTTGGGTAATTGCTAAATTATTATTTGCCAAAAATCTGAAAGTGATAATATAGTTAATTCAATAAGAGTTGACATTTCTAAATACTCTCCTAATTCAGCAACAATACAGTGAGCTAATAGTTGCATACCTAAGGCCGTTTTTAGCCAATACATTTTTAAAACGAATTCAATTGCATTCTTTAGTGCTCATAAATTGCATAATTTATACAGTAAAGTCGCTAAAATTTAAACTTATTTTTAATAATAAAATGGCATATGTTTGTTTATCTTGTCTAAGTGAAATTAAAGCTGATGAGCTGTATATTCTGTACAGTGGTATATGAAAGTCGTTAATTCATGTATCATGTGCCAAAATAGACTTTAACATCTTTAAATTAGTCAGCGAAACTTCTAATGTTCACTACTTTTGCGATAAATGCAATTTTAGTAAGTGTTCCTCTCTTTATTCGATGGTAAACGAAAATGCATCTGAACTTCTTAAAATTTCAAATGCAATCAGTGAAATGAAAATGGCAATGGAAGGCTTATCTTTGCGTCCTTTTACGCGTTCTGCAAAACGTAAAGCCGAAAGTCAAGCTGAGTCATTTAATAAAATACAAAAAAGTATTGAAAGTCAGCCTGAACCAGGTCTAACTAATAAGTCTTAGGTACTTTGTATTTAATGAGAACTCAAATTCAGCCAACAGTGGCGAATTCCTCAGTCTGTACCTTCTGTTCTTGTATATAAGGCACCGTAAAACGTGCCGGTTAGCCTTTGCTGCGAAATAATTTTTATATTAGTGTGCCAGAAAAATAAAAACCGCAACACTATTCGTAATAAAAAATTCTTTTCTTTACAAAATGCTTGCTATGCTTTTGATTTTAATTAAAGTTTTGTAGCATATAAATTAAACCGAGGACTTTTCTATTGAAATTCAAAAATAATTTAGCATAAAATGTTTAGAAAACATTTATTTTCATTCATACCATAATTGATTTTTTACATTTTCTGTCATTCATTATGTAATTTAAAATAATTTTCATGCAAATGTGAAAAAGTGAAAGGATATTTGCAAAAAAGAGATATTGTTACATAATACATAACTGCCAAGGTTTTCAGCAAATACCAATTCTACATCCACCCATGTGTACCACACAAACTTCTTCTATAGGTATACCTTAACTGAAAAGCATCACATTAGCGTTGCTATCCCCTACGGTCTCTAGAATGTGCAAATTCCAGAAAATCTCCATTCGCATATAGGTATAGTGTAACTTTTGAGGCAAGCTGAAAAAGTTGCAAATAAAAAAATGAAATATTGCGAACGAATTTAGACGAAGCGAATGTATAATACAAACAAAAAAATAAAAATAGTCCAAAGCATTTATATTTCTTTTTTTTTTTTTTTGCGTTTCTAGTTGTCAGTGTTGGATGCTCCTGGGGGCAATTCCTGTACCAAACGTCAAAATAGTGAATTTGAGTTATTTGACGATTTCAGCGAGCATTCTGGTGTAGATTGGTGACCACTTGAAGTGAGGCGGAAATTCCACTTTTGAAGGCTGTCCACATTTATCCGCTGGCAGTAATAGGAAAGCATTTCGGTTCCTGACAGTTGTTTGATTTATTTTGTCTTCCTTGTTTTTTAATGGACCACGGTAAATGTGGAGGCATTTAACTTTGTCAAAATATTTTGAAATATTTTCACTATAGGAAAAGTAACCTAGATGTTAAATGGTTTGAGGCTTTACAGGATGGTTTTTCGTATTAAAAAGTAGTGACAACATGTATCTATATGAACCATATGCACCAAACAAAAAAATCAATTAAGTTGGTGCATATTTGAATATATAAGTCTGGAGTTTGAAGCTTTTAAATTCTCATGTTATTATACTTTTCTTATAAGAAAATCAGACAAGGATAATTTATAAGCTGCTTCCAAAACCTGAATTTCTTTATTGCAACTAAAAATTATATATTTGGTACTTGTTATTAAAACCAAAATTCGCAACCTATTTTTTATTTGTACGACAAATTTACGACAAAACAGCCAATAATTTGCGTTTAAAAAATTTTTCGCAACAGATTTTCGCACGACAAATTTACGAAAAGAAAAACGTTAATTATTTGCTTTACTCTCGGTAATTTTCAATTGTATTTACTTAAACTTAAAAAACATTAAAAAATTTTAATTGCTTAAGCTTTTTTATTTATAATTTTCGATTGTATTTGATCTTTAATCTGTAGTGATAGTAATGCTTACGTGAATTTCATGTTAATGTTAAGTACCAGTACCAGGATATAACCAAAAAAAAAGTACGACAAATTGTTTAGTTGCACAACATAGTGGAAAATTGACTTTCTAGGGGTTATTTAAAAACAAAACAAGTCTGATAAATTATAAAAGTTGCACGAGAAACTTACGACTTAAAAATGGCAATAATTTGCGTTTTTATATTTCCAATTATTTTATTGCGTTTAATCTTTTTTAGCTTTTAATTGAAATTTGTATATCATTTTTAGAGTTTTAAAAATAAAAACGCAACAGATTGTTTAGTTGCACGACAAATTCACGAAAAGAAAAACGGCCATTATTCCTTACCTTTTTCAATTTTCTACTCTTTGGATTCTTTTTTTGTTGGTGGTAATGTTTGTTGTAACATTTTTATGTGAAACACAAATAAAGCTACTAAATTTTTAAGTTGCAAGACAATTCCTAATAATTTTTAATTGTAATTTTATTTGATCCATAAAAAAACGCTTAAAATTGTTTCGCTGATGCGAAAGTAATGTACTTGTAGTTTTTTCATATTGTAGTGATAGTGGTAACGTGAATTTTATGTTAACGCTAACAGGAGTCATTTAAACCAAAAGCTAATAACTTGACAAATTTTTGAGTTGCACGATCAAATAAGGCAAATAATTTTCGTTATTCATTTTCAATTTTTGACTGCATTTGTTTCTTTTTCTGAGGCGGAAGTGCTTAAATAAATGTCAAGTTAAAATTACCAGGTGTTATAATTAAAAGAAAAAAGCAGAACAATATTTTTAGTTGCAGGACATAGAAGTGCTAACTTGACTGTCTAGGGGGTTCGGAGTTGGTACGCTACCAGCGGGCAGATTGTTATCTCCACCGGTAGTAGAGTCTAGATTGTGGGACGCTTTACAACCCCGGGGTGGCTTGTTAACCTTTCCGGGAATTGTGATCGTCACACTAGTCCTACCGCTATTAAAAGCTTTTTCATTTTGAATGGTCAAAGTTTGTTTTCTGTTTTTCTCTTTGTGATTATGTGTCACTGGCGACCTATCCTCTTTCGAGGCCAAGCCTTCGCCGGCAGTCGTGACTCCTGCCGACTTAGCTTTTTATCATTCTTATTAACTTTTTCGATCATATTTAATTTCAAGTTTTCATACTTGAGGTTTGTTTTGAGTTATGTTCGTTTGTGTGACTCTGTAGCTGGATTGCTAGAGAACCCCACAATTAAGCACCCCCACCACGACAAGGTCAACTCATAAGGGGTGTAGTGTGTAAAGTTAAAACTTATGAAATTTTAAAGTGTTAAAATCGTCGGAAAAAGAAGTTGTTCTATTTGGCGAGATTGTACTGTGTAAAGTATTTTCAATATCATTGTTGCAAAAAGGGTAAGCATTAATAGTTTCCCTTTTTAATCAAATAATTTCTAAAGTGCAACGATACAAAGAACTTCGTTTTTCTGACAACATTATGTACTTCCCATTTAATTTTAGAATTTTGTAATATCCTCTAAATTGCCAGTAACATTTTGCGTAATTAACTTCCTGTAAAATATTTCTGCTGATTTTAAATTTAAATGCTAAATTGAATCTGCAGTAAAAATATAACATAAAAACTAGAATAAATCGACACGCATTGAAACTGCACTGTGACCACGTTCTTTGAAATTTACTATCCGGACCAGATCCAGACCAACTATTTATACACAACACTGAGAACCTTTCAAATATGGTTGTGTTGAATTTATTTTACCACCATGTGGGGGTAAAAGTAGCGTGGGAAGCTGAATTGTATGCGCGGGTAATTTGCATGAAAATTAAATAAAACTGGTCGTTCAAGGTGTGACGCTCTTGCTAACTGCTCAACCGTTTTTGACCTATGTACGTACATAGGTGTGTGTGAGTGTAGTAAGTTTTATGTGAAGCCACGCGGCGTGCAGGACAATTTCAATTGTTATGCTGAATTCGTTGCGGAAATCTGTTTCCGCTCGTTGGGAATTTATTACAACGACTCTTTCCCTTTCTCTGCCGCCACTCCGATGAAGTGGGGTACGGGTGGTTGGTCACTTCATTATCGTTGCCACAGTATCGAGGTTGAACGCACAGCATACCGAAAAAGGCCATATACAACAGTCGACAGGAATTAAAAAAATGCTTTTGCTGAGTAATGGCACAAAGGACAAAAAACGAGTGAGAGCTTGAACGGGCGGACGAGGATGAGACTTCTTTTATGAAGGACATTTAATGTCACAAAAGGATGTAACATTCTATATTGTACGTTCATAATACATACATACAATGGTAGGGCAAACTCTGGCTAATCTCAATGTCACCCTTTGTTTCGAAAAACGGGTTGGATTAGCAAAATTCATCCTTTTGTTCAGAGATGAGATACCTACATTGCCTTTGTCTCGTTCTGGATGAATTTTTTTGTGTCCAAATGTTTCTTTTTTTTTGGGAATACTCTGTATCTCGTTTTGTGAACGTTGCATTGGGATGCAGTACCTATCTATGTGTGGACTTTGGCTCTTTGAAATCGTAAATTTTCAGTTTCAGTATTTTTTTTTTGTAAATTAATTTTTTAGGAATAATTCTTTTGAAAATAAAGTTAATAATTGGACAATTACGAAGAGATTTATTTCAGTGAATGAATCAACCAGATGAAAAAAGGAAATTTATTTTTAGAAAATTAATTTTCTAACTAAAATAAACTTGATATTTCAATTTTTTTAAGCTAACTGGCATAATAAAGGGTGGTCCAACTATTAAGTTTCTTTTTAAAAATGAGATACATAAATTAAAATGATCAAGAGTGAATTATTTTTTCTATGGCTTTGAACTAAATTTCATACGTTCCCATTCCCAAAATAGTATTAACGAGAAATGCGTAATTTGTTGGTGAGTTTAGTTTATTGTTTATTTATTTATACAAATTACAATTCTACAGTTGTGAATATTTTCGTGAAATTTTGGAAACTTTAGGCTAGTATGACTTTTTAATAAAAAAAGTTTCTGTTTTCACGATTGGGGAAAAGGGGAGCACGTAGTATATTTTTTTCAAATTGTGGGTAGGTTAAATCTTTTAAAACGAAACAACTTTGAAATCATTATAGTATTTGGAACAGTTTGATATTAATTTTCAGAAAAGGGGAGCTTTTAATTGGTCATAATTCAAGCAAAATGATTTTTTCCAGTTTACTTCCGTATTTTTTTATATTTTTATGAAATTTTCAAATATTAGAGATTTTGGGCAGTTTGACTTGGCAAAATTTTCAGAATTTTGATTTTAGAAAAAGGGGGGCGGTTGGAGCTCTTAGAAATTTTAAGCATTTTTTGAAACTCAAATTAAAACATGATTTGAATTTTGTAAGAACTGAATTTTGTATTCACAAGTTGTATTTAATAACATTTATTCAGATTCAAAATTAAAATTTGAGAAAAATCGTAATGGTGGGGAGTTAACAACTTTTAAGGTCTAAAAAAGTAAAAAAATGATTGAAATTCAAAAAAGGGGGGCTAACTTCAAACTTTTTGGGAAAGTTTTTGGCTCTGAAACCCCCATTTTTGAATCTTTTTCAAAATTAATTACAGCACAGCCCAGCACAAGTCTAGCACAACCTAGCACAATTTTGAAAATTTCGAAAATGTTGATTTTAAAAAAAAATTGGGGTAGGTCAAAAGTGTTTTTTTGCTCTAAAACCCTCATTTTTGAACATTTTTGAAAAATAACTACGGCACAAACCGGTACAAACCTAGCACAACCTAGCACAATTTTCAAAAACTCGATTTTCAAAAAAGGGGGGGCTATCAGTTTGGTATTCCATTAAATTTGTAATCTTAGACTTTCCATGAGTGAATCGCTGATAAGGAGAAATGATATGTTTCCAATTGTTCTTAATGGCATTGAATAGAATTTTCTCAAACATGTTAGGAATACAATTATTATGAAATCGAATTATTAGGCACTTCTGTGACCATCACTTCATTTGTGTTGGAGAATTAGCATCTATTTCAGTTATAGACATATTAACGGGTTTCAACGAGTCAGGAACTTTATTTGAATTAGGCTCCGATACTGGAGAAACACTTTCAGTACTTTGTTTACTTTTTTTAACTGTTTCAGTCAGATTTTCAGTACTCTATTGTATTTTATTTGACTTTCAGTCTCAGTTTGACTTTCAGCCTTAAGTTTTGCGAAACGTGTAAAAGGACTCAAAATTAAGCCTTCAATGGGCGTTTTAATTTCACCGATTGAATTTAAAATTTTTTAGTAGTTCAGATGCATTTTTGTTTACCATCGAATAAAGCGAGAAACACTTACTAAAGTTTTGGCACATAAAACCTACATTAGTTAAGGACTTACATATACCACTCCACAGAATAAACTGTTCATCAGCTTTAATTTTACTTAAACAAGATAAACACGCATGCATATGCCATTTTATTATTAAAAATAAGTTTAAATTTTAGTGACGTTACTGTATAAATCATGAAAGTTTTTGAGCACTGAAGTATATGCAATAGAAATTGTTGTTAAAAATGAGTTGGCTATAAAACGTCCTTAAATATGCAATTATTAACCAAGGAATTGTTGCTGAATTAGAAGAGTATTCAGATATTCAAAAATTTCAACTCTTATATACGAGTAGAATTATGTATTCACTAACAGTTTCTTGGCAAAAAAAATAATTTACCAATATTACACTTTAAACTCAATTATAAATCAAATGCACAAACGCTTTACAATAGCAAAAGTCAACAATTAAAAAAATATACGGTTTAACAATAAGACGAAAAAAAATAATCAAAACAATCTTTTACGACTAACACTTGCAACAGAGTTGCCATAATAGTTTCTCAGACATGCCGTAAAACATACTCACGTTTAGCTATATTCTTTAACATCACCAACTCAGCTCAATGATTGATGATCTTTTCTTACTTTCTAATTAAAAATTTCAAGCTTGAATTATGGTCGAATACTTTTCTGTTCTTGGATGTCCAGAGTTTCCAGGTTGCATTGCTTGGGTTTATGTTTCGAAAAATTGCACGACTAATTTTTCAGTTGCATGATTGTTTATAGACAGTTATTCTTACGGTTAAACTATTGAAATGTTAAAGTGAAAGGTAGTAGTGTTAACTTCGATGGACATAAAAATATGACATTATGCATTTAATATATTGACCTTAGTACACTCCGTGTCACTTGATTAAGGACAGGTAGTTTACTATTTTCATTTTGCGATATTTTTCAATGTATTGGTATTTTGTGAAAAACCAAATGCTGAACGAATAAAGGATATTTCAAGTTTATAAAAAAATTAGCATTATGTTAATAGTCGCATCATTTATGATGCTTTTCCCAAAAAGGTCATAAAATGAACCTGCTTGTTTTGTTTCACTTGATTAAGGACAGAGCAGACATATTTACCTGTTTCAAGCTTAAAAAACAATTTTACTGTTTAATTGTTTTTGTTTGTATAAATAAATGTTAGTTTTATTCCAAGAATTGCAACAGTTTTTAGTGATGGGTACTACCTCCTGATCGCTGAATCACTTCAAGTAGCCTGAGATTCATAGAATTTCGTCAAATAACCAAGCGAAATTTCGGACCAGGCTTGTTTTATAGTTTCAATTATCTCTTCCGTTTCATCATACTGCCTTCCTCTTTCGTAGACTTTTTTTGAAAGCCAACCCCACACGTTTTCCACTATTCCACCTGATGTTACTTGTTGCAAATTCAAGCCGTTGGCTTTTACGTTCGGCATTAAGTGATGGTGTGCTCTTCATTTTTTGATGGCGAATATGGTCACCCTTCTGTATCGCCCGAAAAACAGTCGATCTACTAGCTATAATTCCAGTTTCTGCCTTTATTTTACTTACGGAGAGTCTTACATTTGAAGCTGTTCTCAGTATCGCCCGCCTTTTCTTACAAGTAAGGGATCTTCTGATTCTTCCTTTGCGGTTCTTTCCATACCTTTCCGGGTCCTTAAGATAATTGTTTACAACACACTTGCTTCTTTCAATCTTCTTGGCTATAAAACGGATGGCTATAAAACGGATGGATTTCCCTTCTTCCCGGTAAGATCGGATTTGGCCGATTTCTTCCTTCATGGTTAATGTCTTTCCTCTGCCCATACATAGTATTGTATTGCTTGCAGTTTTTTCTTGAACTTCTAGTTGATTAAAATAACGGTAAAAGGTAGATTTTGACACTTTCCTTAATCAAGTGAAACAAAAAAAAAAAAAACAGTTACATTTTATGACCTTTTTGGGAAAAGCGTCATAAATCTATCTATCTATCTTTGTAAAACCCATATGCATAATAATAAACCTCCAATTACATCGAAGATAAAATTTTACAATAGTAAATTAAATTTTTGCAATAAACCAATTTTGTAGCTCAAATAACTAAAAATCTCCCTCATCCTTTCACCCAATCAATTAAAATGTGAGTGAAAAAAAGAAAGAAATTAAAAGTTAAAAGAAACGATACGACGACGATGCACAGCATAGTATAATTGAACTTTATGTGGTTTATTTTCAGAAAGCCAACAAGTTTTCTTTCAGATCGATGGGCACCTAACAGTATTAACGTTATTTTTTCATTAAAATGGCGCCAGGCCAGGCCGGCGATGACTATGACGATGACGATGATACTGCTGCCGTGCCGCAAATGCAAATCCATTCTGTCCAAAAGGAATTAACACCAACCAGAACCAACCCATGGTGTTAAATTCTTTTATACTCAGAAAAACTGGAAGGAAAGAATGATAATAGAATAACGACTATGGGAAATTTTAACTAATGGTAATAGTCTTTCAATGAACCTTCCATTCAAGAAGTCAGCAATAAAAAAAAAATTGTAGAGCTAAAGAAGAAAATTGAATTCAATCCAATTGATTAGTGATTTAAATGGTGTGACATAAAAAGGGGTTTAACATATTATAACACACACGTTACAAGATAGTACATGGGTTTCGGAGATAATTAAGACGTGTTAACGAATAAAAGAGGGATGTCTCTTTGTTCTTTAATTTTAAATCATTTTCGTATTGTGAGTTATAAGTATTCTTCTATTCTATTCGGAAGTTACTCGTAAATTTATTTTTTCTTATTAATAAATTTGATGAAAAAAAAGGTGATTTATCTTGAATTGGATAACAACTTTTCTAATTTACCACTTCAATACAGATCCGATAGTGATTCAGAAAACGTCGGCAGGGTTCCCCGTTCTGTATTCTGAATGCTGGTGTAGTTGCATTTTTTTTTTTTTCAGGGCCATTTACTGCAAAAACAATATCTTAAGTAACGAAATGCTTAATATAGGATTTCTAATAACAGGTACCTGCATGTATTTTAAATGAATTGAATTAAATTTAATTGAATTGAATTAAATTTGATTGAATTGAATTAAATTGAATTGAATAGCATTGATTTGAATTGAAATAGATTTCAATTGAATTTTAATTTGAATTTAATTGAATTGAATTGAATTGAAATTTGTTGAATTGAATTTAATTTAAGTGAAATGGAATTGAATTAAATTGATTTAAAATAGTGAATAGAAAAGATATAATTGAAATGAGTTGAATCAAATTGAATTGTATTGAATTGACTTTAATTGAATTAAATTAAATTTATTTGAATTGAATTGAATTGAATTGAATTGAAATTTGTTGAATTTAATTTAATTTAATTTAAATTGAATTGAATTAAATTGAATTAAAATAGTGAATAGAATAGATATAATTGAAATGAGTTGAATCAAATTGAATTGCATTGAATCGACTTGAATTGAATTAAATTAAATTAATTTGAATTGAATTGAATTGAATTGAATTGAATTGAATAGAATTGATTGTATTGTATTGCTTTGAATTGAATTGGATTGAATTTAGTTTAATTTAATTAAATTGAATTGAACTGGGTTGATTGACTGATTAATTGATTTTGTTTGAAATACATTTCTGGCTGAAAAATCTTGATATTTTTGAAGCTTTCACTAAAATTTGTTACCCTTTAGTTTATTATTATTGGATGAAACTTAAATGCACATATTAAAATTTCAAAAATTGCAATACATACAAACTAGTTTTAAGAACAACATTTTTAAAGCTTTTGTTCATATATACCTACCTTATTAAATGTTTCGTTGAATGCTTCAAATCAATTTCCCTTTCCATAAATTCCATAAACTTTTCCCTGTTAACCGATTTTTTTAAAAAGCCTTTTTGCTTCGAAGAAAAGTGATGTGTTTTGTTTTCAGCTGTTCTTCTGCTGTCAAATTTCTTTCACCAACAAGTTAGTTTATTTGTATTTCTGTGTTGTACCTAGTTAGCAGGAACGCCTTGTCGATCTCGCGCCAGTATGTCTATAGAGTCTACACTACTTGATAACACAAAGGTAGGTACACCTTAAAAGTGTCCCTTCGACTGATAACATTCACTAACAATTTTCATACCAAATTCGCGTGAAAAGAAGTACAACTTTAAGAATTTGTATTAACAAGTTCATTTTTGCAATAAATGTTAAATAAACCTAGTCGTATATCTTATTTAAAATTTCTGCGGAAGCCGCATTATTAAATTAAACATTTATCCACCGCTACATGCACATCTAAAGTTAATTAATTTCTTTAAGCACACGCATAATAACTCTGAACGTTAACAAACAATAAAACAAATTTATTCCAAACAAATTTCAAAACAACAATTTGAAATAAAAATTTGAATACGAAATTAAGTCCCTTCCTTAAAGCATCTGCGAATACATTAAACCGATAATCACCAGTTTTAAAGCTATGGCAGGCATCACTGAGACGTCTCCGCCAAAAAAACGCACGGCCGAGTTGCCGCGACTCCACGACAAAGATGGCTAAAATAAACAATATGTCATCGCTTCCTCTGGTGGTGGTTATTTTTGTTTCCAAGAATTTAACTCAAAGCTTATGACATCCATAGAGGGGAAAAGAAGAGAACAGATGAACGATCAACAAAACAACAACAGGAAAAATAATTTTCGTTCTGGTTTTTAATTTATTCGTGTAAACGACTGTTTTTATTGGATGAACACTTGAACACCTTTTTTACAAGTTCGAGGACAAAAGGAAATCGCCTGCGTCGTATTTAATGATTGCGATAAATTATTTGTCCCGTAATAATAAATGGCAAAAGTTTTTTTTTCGTTTTGAAGACAAAAGATGTTTTAACGATAATTTCGTTAAAACATCTTAAGGTGTGCACTAAAATGTTTAATGTTAAACAGAGTGAGAATGTTATGTGGTTTTTCGTTGGTCGCAAAAAGTGCTTTTTTATGATCTAGATGTATTTTTTCGCATTTTTTTTAGATTTTACGTTTCATTGGATTACGTCTAGATCAAAATCTCGAAATCTCGATTTGAAGTGAGATTTTTTCATTTGCTTTCACATACACAACAATGTGTGAGACTATCAACTTGTCAAGTTCATTAAACATTTCAACTCAATTTGTCTCCATCTCGCCAATTTATAAATGAACCAACATAAAATGATATACGCAAAAAAAAAACTTAGAGATACACTTCGCGTCAACTGAATAAGCACACAAATTTTCTAGGGTATATTGTCCATTTTTTCCTAACTTTGAGCTTTAATGTATCATTTGATGATGCTTAATGTTTGCTTATGATGTTGAGAAAACAAATCAGAAAGAAAAAATTAAAAAGTACCGCTATTTTTTCTCTCACTCTCTTGCAAAGCGTTCCATATGGAAAAATGTAGTTTTTTTTTTGCGTTAACTGAATAGACACAATTATTAAAATTTGAAATAAAATCTAACGGAATGAAATGAAAACAAGTTTTTCTTTAAATACTTTTTTATTGGTTATTTCTAGTAGTGGGTACTGCCATCTTTATTCGTAATCACTTCATAAATTCGGTCTGGCATGGAATCGTAGAGGCTCTTTAAGTAGTCCAGCGAAATTTCCCTCCACGCTAATTTAATGGCTGCAATAAGCGATTCTCTGTCTTCAAACTGACGGCCAGACTCATAAACTTTTCGAACCAACCATCCCCATACATTTTCTATAAGGTTCAGGTCGGGTGAGTACGGCGGCCATTGAAGCAATTCAACTTTCTGGTCCTTTATCCAATTTTTGACAATGTGCGCCGTGTGGATGGGGCGTTGTTCTGCTGAAAAGTCCACTTAATGTGCCCAAAAATATCCGCAAATTTAGGAAAATTTCTTTCCAAGATTCCCTTGTAAGTAGTTGCAGTCATTCTTGATGATTGGAACTCAAGCTCAACAACGCCATAGTAGCTTACTGCACCCCATACCATAACACCACCTTCTCGACTATGATGCCGCGCTAAAAATCGTTCTTCCTTCCTCACATCATGAAAGTAATAATTAAAGCCATCGGGGCCATCAAAATTGAACTTCTTCTCATCGGAAAAAACCACTTTGCGCCACTCATTTTTCCAACTCATATGGAGTCTAGAAAATTCTAAACGAATACCTTTACGTTGCTCGTTTGGTGGTGGTTTCTTTTGGAGTTTCAATCGTTTTAAATGATCCGCGCTGTTTATTACTCTACGGACTGTTGAAACACTTGCAGTTACACCAGCTTTTTGCTTAATTTTTGCCGCAGAGTCACTCGAATTGGAAGCACATCTCAAAATTGCACGTCGGTCATTTGCTGTTGTTGCCGTTTTTTTACCTCCTTTCATGTTTTTTCCGTACGAACTTTTATTTCGGAGGTACGAATAGACAACACTAAAACTCCGTTCAATTTTGGTGGCTATAGCACGCCCGGTCAGCCCTCGTTCTTTTAACAAATCAATTTTGGCTCTCTCGACACTATTCAAAGCTTTTGATCTACCCATTTTTTTTTTAAATTTTTATTAAACGACTGAAATTCACTAAGGACACTTCAACGTTTGATTTAGTATGCCAATCACCTCAAAACTCTCGTAAACAATGAATATAATGACCGTGAATGACCGTGTGTCTATTCAGTTGACGCAAAAAAAAACTACATTTTTTCATATGGAACGCTTTGCAAGAGAGCGAGAGAAAAAATAGCGTTACTTTTTAAATTTTTCTTTCTGATTTGTTTTCTCAACATCATAAGCAAACACTAAGCATCATCAAATGATACATTAAAGCTCAAAGTTAAGAAAAAATGGACAATATACCCTAGAAAATTTGTGTGCTTATTCAGTTGACGCGAAGTGTAACAATCAAACATATGATAGAGAAGACGAAAAAAAGTGGGTCTGACAGTTCCGTCCGTCTGTCTGTCTGTCACTGTATCAACACCTACAGCCTAAACGGCTGGGCCGATTTGATTCAAACTTGGTAAGTCGTATTTTTAGGGTGATGTCCGTATTTTTAATTAGAGTTCTAGGCTTAAAAATAACGGTTTACCTGCTCGCTCCAACGATTTCAACCAAATTTGATACATGTAATGAGATATCAAACGTCTATCAGATACTGGAAACCAAATTTAGGAGCTAATTCGTTTAACGGTACCTGTCATACAAAGGTATTTTTAAATATCGATTTTATCGACTACTTTTTTTTTTCTAAGCTGGCCTAGCAAATTCTAATAAGGCAGAATACGGTTTTTGTTTCCTAAATATTTTTGTTAAGTTTTAAATTATTTTTCTAAATCTCTTTTTGGTAATTTAATATTTAGAAATCCTTTTAACAGATTTTTATGAAACTGAGTTTTAAAATGTAAGAAATTAAGGTTTCAAAACTTGCATACTTACTTCTTATTAAAAAAATATATTACAAAAATTGTTTAAAAAAAATCGATTTTTTTTTAAACTGGTCCGACGATTTTCAAAATTTTGGTTTCATATTTTCATATTTACCTAAGAATTTTTTTTTAATACTTTAATTTCGGATTGAAACTTTGTGAGATATCGATTTAACGCTTTTTATGTGTCATTATTAAATCAATAGCAATAGTATCGCAAAACCTTGTGATTTTATGATGTGTTTGCCTGCGGCCTGCCAGAATTGTTTTAACATGGAATTACAAAAACACTAAAGTATTGAATTTCCATTTAACACATTCTTGATTTCTCCCAATGACGGAGAGCATTGTTGTTCATATTGCGAAGAAAAATGTCGCAGAACTATATCGATGCTGAGCCCTTTAGAAATAGCGGTGCAATTAAGCATTTTGTCTCGGGTTGTTTGGACTTTCATCATCAAAATCAAAATCAAAATCAATTCAATTCAATTCAATTCAATTTATTAGTATCAGGTGTACAAGTAAGACTATAAGTCTTTTATAGAAATATGTATAAAATTTGAAACTGAAAGTGTGCTGCTGTTGAGTATCGCAGTTTTGTCATAGAAAAGTTTTAGGCCAGACTTCGGATGCAACTGTATGGGGCCGAAGCTAAAAAACCATAAGGCCACACCTTATAAAACAAAACTGATATATACTGACAAAACTGTTTTTTTACTTTTAAATACACATACACACGTTTAAATGGTAGAAGCCACATCAAATAATGCACAATAAGCAAACAAACGAAAACGTTTTCGCTTAATCGCCTGACGTCAAACATTGTACGTTTTTATATGAGACGCAATAGATCATACTAAGCGCAGCCGAACATGTTTGTGTAAAGTCGTAGCAGAACTGCAGATAAATGAGAGCAGCTAAGCCAGAGACCAGACTAGTTCAACAGGCGACGCCAAAAGATTGTTTGGAACATGTGAGCTATGCCTATTGGCATTTGACGTGAAGAAGTAGGTGAGCAACAACAGAAAAATTATCATTTTTAATTGAAAATTAGGAACCAAATTAATTTAAATTAAAAGAAAGGTTTGTATATTGGTAATATTTTTTCTTAAGCTTGAGTTCTTTTTTCTGCAGTTTGTGAAAACAAATAAAGCATCATGGCTTATGTATAATAAGCCATACCAAGTTAAGCAAGCCAAAAAACCGTTTTGTTTTGTTTCATTCGATGTGGCTTATTCATTGAATGTACATATATTGTCGTTTTTGCTTCGTTTGCTCTGTCTAATTTGGTGTGGCACCAACCTTAGTGTCGCCAGACAGTGGGCACAAATTATTTTTTTGTTAAGATTCCACTTGATATTGAACAAATACTCGAAGATTTCACCGTGTTTGCCGTTGCTCCGTCGGAAAATGGTCGATAAAAAAACCAACCATTTATTTTCTCAATTTAATGTATTTCATTAAAAAACAGGGGTTTTTATTTTTGATTTTTTAAATGTAAAATGTACTCAAAGGGAAAGAATTTTTTTACCGTATAAGTAGATAAATGAAATAAAAAAATCAATATTTCGAAGACAATGTGAATGTACCATTTATATTATTTTTGACAGTCCGACTTTATAGTAGGGGAGGCGACCGTAAGATCACCTATCTCATCCCGTGATTCGATAAAATGGGAACTAACCGATAGATTTCCATGAAACGTATGTAAAACTGATGGTCTGGTAAGCTTTTTCAGGTACGTTTAGTCCGAAAATGGCCACTTCCGGTCTCTTTTGAAGCTGTTCTTTACCAAAAATATTGGAAAAATATATTTTAAGATGGCATTGGATAACACCAAATATACCAATTATTTGCTGCTAAAATGTATATGAAAAAATGTAATGAGCATTTAAATTTTATGAGTCTCAACACAAATTTATTATTTTCATTTAATAGACTCCTAGAAGTATGCTTTATTTTTGATCCAATGTTAAAAGTTGAATATAAAACCCATCCATGTACCGAAAATCGGTAAGAAGAAAATGATTTTTTTTTCGTATGGACATAATATGACGAGATCCTTTTTTACCTAGAATTTTATCTCATAGTTGGATGAAATTAACTTTAGGGGAAATAATGTACATACCTACCCCTGTTGTGAGAAATATGTAGATTCACCTTTTTTTTAGTTGAAGTTTGGAAAAAAGAAACACGAAAAATCGTCGCAAAAAAAAAACCGCAAATGGTTCGATAGTTTGATGCCCACTCGAGAACATGCCACGTACTTGGTGAATATTTCTAAAATAGGTAGGTTTTTGTTTATATTGCACTAGAAAAAGTTTTTTAACAATGGACCGCCATTTTGTTATTTTATAACGCAGCTTCAATTTTATTCTGAAATAACACTTCTGCCACAGAAATGACAACAAAGTTCTGTTAACTGACAAACACAAAATATATCATCGTTAATAAAACTTAAATATGATTGCTGAACATAGTCATACGAAAAAAAAAATTAAACAATATTATGCAAGACTTTAAGATTGGGGTCAAATTAATTTGTTGTTTTTTTAACCCAAATCCGGGAATTTTTTGGAAACAACTATATTAAGATGAGTAAATGCAATTACTCCCAGGCCCAGGTGGTGATGCTCAATATTTCTTGATTTTGCCATGCAAGCAAAGATGACCATGGTAATGACCGCTTAAAAAAGAGGACACGTCAATGATATAGAAAAGTGTTTTGCGAGAATAAAATCGAACATAAATAAAGAATGCAAAATAAAAGTATTTTATAAGATCCGATCAAAATGTTAAATAAACGAATTTGAATTTCATACATTAAAATTTTATAAAAAAAAAAACACTCATCATGGTAATGACGATATCAATTAACGAAAGCTGTTAACATGTATTCCACTTGAAAAGTATTACATTACTGGTTGGTTTTATTTTTTGTGTATGGTCTTCAACTCAATATTATACGGTTATATTTTATAACAAAGAAATAAAATTAATAATGATACAAATTTAATTGGTATACTAATATGAAAATTAATTTAAAAATATTTAAGAGAGTCGATGATTGAGCATCATTCTATTTTAAGTGAGCTTTTCAGAATTATTATTCAAAATTATATTTTATAATAAAATATATTTTGTTGAAGTGTCAGATATAAAACAGCTTTTATTGAATGTTTGAACAACAACAACAACAACTTAAAGGTGCTACCACCAATTTTTAAACGAATTTTATTTACTCGTTTTTACGAATTTTATTATTCGTTTTGTAGTCTATCAAATTAAGGTTATTAGAAAACGGAGGCGGAACAAAACCGCATACTTAAAGGCGCTTAGAAAAATGTTGAAGCTCCAAATGCGTTTGAAAAAACAAACAAACATAACATCTCGACCTGTGTCTTCAGTGGTCATAAGCGGTGGAATGCGTAGTGCATAAGACTTGAAGACTGAGCAAATCTGATAATGCGTGGGTTCGAATCTCATGATGTGCATGTAAAAAAGTTTTTCATAATAAAATTGGATTAAAGCTCGATACCACTAATAAGGGGACTGATGATATTAATTGGCACTCCTTGAAATAGCTATATCTCCAGCCATGAATGGAAAACACGAATAATAAAATTAGTAAAAACGAGTAAATAAAATTCGTTTAAAAATTGGTGGTAGCACTTTTAAGTTGTTGTTGTTTAAACATTCAATGACAAATTGACAGAATGGTCAGTAATAAAACTGACATTCTATAGTACAAATAGTACAATATAACAACAATAAAACAGCTTTTTTTTAAAGTATTAAAACATTAATATTTTGAAATATTAACTCACATATATTGTCCGTGAAAAACATGGTGTGCCAATTCTAAGCGGCTATCGAACATCGTTTGTGTTTCGAGGTCATTGGAATGATTAATATTTCGGATTCGATACACATGATATAATATAGCTAGAGCGCTCGCATAGTTCCAGTAAGTCTAGTAAGTAAGTAGTTATAAGAAAATTGAAATATAAGAACTTAACATACATAAAAAAAAAAATAGCTACCTATGCATATGTATTATAAGGATATCTATATCTATAAATACCATGAGACCCTCCCCTACACATTCCCGAATAAATTGGAACTACACGAATTTTTTGGTTTATTTTTATTAGTTTGACTGGACTACTAATATGTGCCCAACCTGCTCATAATATCGTGTGATTTACTTTAATAGGAATGAAAATAAATTATCAAAAGCTACAAAAGTAATTATTTTGTCAAAAGTTGGCACCTTAATATTTTCCTTAATCTTTTTTGTTATTTTATAGGTAGGTAATCACTTTTACATCCAGGAAAGATTTCATTCTATTTCCTTGTGTCTGGATTATACTCAATGGCACTAAGTTAAGCCCCCTTCAGCCAAACAAAGTTCAAGAACAGAACAAACTATTTTCTATACGAACTTATATGCATTTATGAGGGAACACTCAAACCATAAACTATAGTATACATTATATCCCAAGCCCCAAGTTCTTTAATACCAGCAAAAGGAATAGAAGACATAAGGATTACTCAATATGTCAATAACATGCTCTCATTCCTTTTTAGATGAATATATATAGGAGAAGAGGAAGCATATTCACTTTGAGTTTTACCTTTTTGAATTAAACATGTTGACATGGATTCTATAAAATGGACACCAAATCGCAAAAGCTTGCTTGGAAGAAGATGATTTCCTCCTGATAAAACGACAACCATGGAAGTACCTTAATTTCCATCAATTATTTATGCAAGCGAATACCCTTAATCACTGGTATTTTGGTGGTTCATCCTCCAGCCATATAAAGCCATAGGAGAAGGTATATGTAAGTTGAATTGACGATAATACTCTTCCCCATTATAGACAAATATTACCCTTTAGACGAGTTACGGTTGTTGACATGAATCCTTGGCTATGGCTTTGGGGATAGGTAAAGTATTTGATTATTTAATGGTGACAAATTTTCTGTTTATACATTGGTAGAAGGACTAAATTAAGAAGAACTTGAATAAATAGGATCATATTCGTTTTAATGGTATGAGATTCATTTTGTGTGCTATTTGTTTTAAAAAATGTTCTTCACTTAATACACCATTCTGAATAAGTTTTTAGTTGATATACAATAGTGTGTAGACGTTCTACCTTCATATTATTTGTACCTGGCATTCTTTTCTTATTGATCCAAACGTCACTTTTGAAAGTGTCTTTAGTGATGACCGATATCATGTCCGATGATCTTAGAATTTTCACAAAAATAGTATATATACTAAAAGGACTTTCTGCATCACTTATCTATAAAACGAAAAAAGACAACCAACTTATTATTAGGGAGAGGAAGGGGGGGCATGCTGCATACTCTGAAAACATCCTGCTCGGCCCACTATAGAATTTCGGAATTGCGTATTTTTAAGAACATCCAGATTTTTGCGGGATTTGTTTTTGTTTGAAAAAAAGAGAAGTTATCTTTATAAGTGATTTTAGTCAGCAGATGCTTTCACAACTATAATACATTGTTCAAATTTGAATCAAACACTTTGCATATGTATACTCAAAATTTTAAATTTGTAGATGAATTCCTGCAAGATTTTAATGTTTATAAATTAAGAGATTCAAGCTTTTCTAATTGCGAAATTTCGAAATACAAGATTTTCAAGTTTAAGATTTCAAGAACGAGATTTTAGTCTGCGGTTACCACAGTTCGGAAGCTAAAATCTTCCATTCAAAACCTTGCATTACGAAATCTATTTACAGTAACTAAATTCTGATGCTATTTAGAATATTACTCGCTTATTTTTAAATATTGAGATTTTGTGATGCTAGTATTTCGTATTTCGAGATATCGTCAACAACCTCTCGAATTTCTCGAAAAACCTTTTGCTAGACCTGGATATAGTTTCTTTTCAATTTAGCATTCATTTAGAGAAGTTTGTGAGATTTTGGTGCAAAGTGCAATGCGTAAATGCGAGAATGTTAAAAGCGGGATTTTGTGATTGCAAGATTTTGGATTTGAGGTCGTATTTTGTTGTAAATACGCACCACTACTGCCTTTTAAGTTGTCGTTGTTGTTTCATAGTTTCACCTAAACCCCCTTACCCATTCACAAAGTTAATGACGTCCCGCTCCTCTAGAAACAATTTTCTAAAATATTTCTCAAACGTGTTTATATAATGCTTCTTCGGTCTGGACGCTTGAATGTATCTATGAGGTTATTTTTTAAACAAATGGGAAACATTTCGAAAACATTTGCAGGTTTTGCACGTTTTGTAAAAATTTTCCACGACTGGGTCTAGCTAGACATACTATAAGATTTTTTCATTGCACAAGTACATCCGATCCGGAGAAGAAGAAATAATATATTCTTCTTCACCGGATCGGATGTACCGCTGAACTTCATTTTTCTTAAGTTGCGAAATATACCTCTACGCCTTACGACCATCTTGTCAATGGAGGTGTGCCAATGTTGCTTGTTTTACCGGACTACCAAAATATCAGAACGGCTAAAAAGAGGACCACTTTACCAACACAAAATGATACTTTTAGAGTTTTTTTCACCTCCTCGCAATAGTCGGTGTCTATATAACTATATATATATTCTTCTTGGTTAGGGTAAAATTTGAATCCATATCAAGACACGGATCACTGCACCAAAACCACTTAATTTGCAAGTTGAATTGAATTATTGTGAACAAAATATTTAACAGCGTGTGGTCTTAGTAGCTCTGAAATACGTATGTATATTATGTATATTTGCTAACTAAATCCGCGTTCCTGTAGCTATATGGACGCCACGCACTAATGTTAAAATCTTTTCTCCAAAAAGAATCACACTCTTGCATCTCATTTTCAGGGTTTTCTCTTTAAATTTTTTTTTTGTCCATTATTTTCATTGAAAAAGTTCCCTAAGGTACATCTTTTATTAAATTTCGTTTCCTATACATTCTCAGATAAGGCATACCTTCTCTCTATAACCTGAAAAGTATGTCACATTTTATGCAAATCACCTTGTGCTAATAGAATCCTAATTTCCCATGTCAATACAAATTGCTTTCTATTTTAAGACCAATCTCTAATTGCTAAAATGAAGCATTTAATCAAGCAAATCAGAGCATTTGTATTTGATTGAAGCAGAAAACTCTTTGTAATGCAAAATACTTTCACATCAAAATAATCATGATATCCCTTTTTTGAAATAAACGTGTCATTAATCAATCAACTTCCAAAAAGAAACTCGTAAAACTTTTCTCTTTCTAAACGTATATAGTAATATAATTAATTCTCTCTCATTCACATCAGAGATCAATCATGTTCAACCTGGATTTCCAATTTCCTTTTCACAAAAAAAAAAAAAAAAAAAAGGGATGCAGGCAGGCAGACGCACAGGACGACATAGCCTTTTCTTTCATTATTATACATAAAGCATGAATCCCCAATTTCCATCGTTATAATATGATTGGCTAAGGTGGCAAACATGGATGCCACCCACAGATGCCACAGCCATTAGAAGAAAAGTGAAAGTGCTATGAAAATTAAATAAAAACTATGTGAAAATTGCTTTCAGCTCTTCCTTAAATGATTTTCCACTGATTTTCAGCTTAAAGGACCAACCGCAAAAAAAAAGAAGTCCTTTAACTAAGCATCGTCGTTCGGTAAAGTCGTCGCAGCACACAGGTAATGAAAAATTGTTTTTTTTTTTTTTTGTCAGAATATTGGCAGCATGCCCTTACGACTATTACAGGCGTTGTACAAGTGTGAATAAGAAAGTGTGTTTTAAAGTGAAGGCAAGCAGGTATCTGCGTATATCGTATATTCGTATATCGTAAATGCTTTTATTCACTCTTTTTCTGAGTAATTACATACATACATTGTACGTATAAATTAAAAGCTGTAAAATATTTGTCATCCCTTTTGTACTGGTTACTTTATTAGGACTGAAAATGAGACAAATTATGATAAACATCAAGGAAGTTAAGATACATTTACGTATGTGAAATTTTCGCATCAGAAAATATTAAATCTGGTATGAAGCCTTGTTAAGTGATATAAAATATTGTGAAAATTAAAACCATAATCCTTCATAACGATTCAAGCGGTTGGTTTAAAAGGTTCAAGGAACACCATTAATACCAAAGGTGCTATTTTGGATATTTTCTCATTACTAATTCAAAAAATTATTATCCAAAATGCCTGCTAAATCTTTGCAGTAGCCATTTCAGTTGAATCTTGTTCTACAAGTATGGTCGTATTGGTCGTGTAACCAACAATACTAGCTATGATATTGCTTAGTGCCTAGGGATTGTATGTCGCAAGTATTAGTAGACAGGATGTTTCTATCTATTGCCCAATTTGTAAGATTGCCACAATTCCAAAAATTTTTGGAAAACTTATTTATGATAGCTTATCTCAAATGGTTAAAAATATTATTTCTCCTTGTCAACATGGTTTTGTGTCTGGTAGATCTACCAGCACAAACCTAACAATTTTTTCAAGTTATATTTTAAATAGACTTGAAAAAGGATATCAATTTGATGTTGTGTATACAGACTTCTCAAAAGCATTCGACCTGGTTAATCATGATGTACTAATTATGAAGTTAAATAAGTTAGGATTAAATTCTAACTTCTTGAATTGGATAAATTCATATTTAAAGGGTCGTACTCAGTATTTTCGGGTAAATAACTTTCTGTCCTCAGCTATTAATATGCCTCAGGAGTGCCGCAAGGTAGCCATCTTGGTCCTCTTTTTTTCTTGTTATTTGTCAATGATATTTTTAAATTCCAAATGTATTTTTAAATTCCAAGTGCTTATGTATGCAAATGACTTGAAAGTCTTTCGGTGCATAAAAACAGAACAAGATTGTATTTTATTACAAGAAGATCTTCAGAAATTATCAGATTGGCGTCAGATTAACTCATTAAATCTTAATATTGCAAAATGTCAAAGTTTGACAATTTGTCGAAATCGCTCATCAATTAACTTCTTTTATAAAATAAACAATTTATTTCTTTCGACTGTAACTTTTAAAAAAGACCTTGGTGTAATTTTTGACCAAAAACTTGATTTCCTAAAACATATAGATTTTTTAGTAGCCAAAGGTAATTCAATGTTGGTATTTATCTTGGGCAATTCCAAGGAGTTCAGTGATCCTTTTACCTTGAAATGTCTGTTTTTCGCGTTTGTTAGATCTGTTTTTGTTTAACCAATGATTTATTAATAATCAATTATTTTTATATTTAATTATTATCAAGTAATCACTTAAGTCTTGTAACTTTGTTTGATGAAATAAACTAAATTAAACTAAACTTTTATGATGAACAACAATTTTTCTATAGGTACAATAGAAATTCAAATTCTACCGTAAATTTACTGTTCGACTTTAAAAAAAAAAAATAGAAAATGCTAAAGTAACTTGAAATTTCTAATCAAATTAATGAATTTCTTTTCTTTTACAGAGGGTCGATTCTATGTCAGTAATTCTATTGTATACTTTGCGATACCAACTAAAAGCTCAATAGAATCGAAAAGAGTCTAGTAGACTTTTTGCGAATGGACTCACGCAATAAGGCTCCTTCGATTTTCCATTGTGGGAGGACTTTTCTTGGAAAATCCTTGAGCGTCCAGTAAAATCTTGTTCAAGTTCTTTGAGTCTTTATTGATTATAATAACTAACTGCTCAAATGCATGAACCTTCGTGATGTTTGTTGCAGGGCTTAAACGATTGGAAGTATTTGAATTGTTATTTTACGGCACCATGTTGCCAAGTTCCAGATTGACTTTTCGGTGCCGTTAAATAATTTTATTACTCTATCAGAAAGTGAATTGAGTGAAAAGACATATAGCCCTTTGTTTTTAAATTAATTTTAAGTGCTTATCAAAATTGTTTTGTCTCTAGAAAAGAAATGCATTATAAATGCAGTTTTTCTCAGAATTGACCCACTTCGGACTGCAAGACGCAACTATAGTGCGGTTTCATAATATCGTACTTTTGGTTACTTTAATCACACCTAAAAATCACTGTGTGCTCTCAATCTATAAACATCATTCTGTGATTGTTATGATTGATAGAGCGTGAAGCATAACACCATGATAACAACTTAATTTTTTATCTGGAACTTGGTGGATTTGTATCTTCCTGCTACCATGTACATTTAGGGCCAGTAGTACAATAGTGGTTAAGGGTGGTCCAAATTTTCGAACCACTGTTTTCCATAGCTAATCTGTCGAAATCGGTGGGTTAAAAACTTGAACTCACGATTGTACAACTGGCCCTTAGTTTTTATAAAAGAAAAACAATTATTATATCTTTTTATTATTTACTTTTGTTATTTATTTCAGAAAGACAAAATATTTCCACCTATTAGCACTACTTTGAAATATAAATTGTTTAATTTTCATTTTTTTCTCGATTGTCATTTAAATTTATTTTTATTTCGTTGCAAATTCATTTTTAGGATTAAACAGTTTGTTTTTAAATAGATATTAGTTTAAATGTATAAAAATAATTTGAAATAATTGACCTGTTATTCCTCTGTTTTACTTAAATTTCGCCACCTTAATTAAAAATTAAAGTGAAAACAATAGTAAATGACAGCTAAATCTCTATGAAAACTTTATTTGCGATTACAATAAATTCCGAGTGAAATTTCGACATTGCTTCACAATATCAATTTTCCGAATAAAGGAAACATTTCCTAGGGAATTTTATTAGCGATAGCCCCCTTTTTAAAAAACCGTTTGTTGTTTACGATTAACAAAAGCATGTATCTTGCTCGAGATATTGATAGATGCTTTCCATATGTTCTTAGATCGTATATAGTTGTCTTATACGTTATGATCAATTTATTGATTATTTTGTTAAGTTTTTGCTAAGTTTTTATGTTCAACAATCACTGATTAGTATACAGTTCCCAAAATTAAAGAATTTGAAAATCATCGTCGAGAAATTTCGTTGCATCTCAATTTAAAATTCTGTGTTCAACTCTAAAGAATACCACCATCTATACAGATTTTGCATCATCGATCGATAGTTTGGTCAGGATTGATGCACTTCCAGATAATTGATGATCGGATTGGTAGAAAGTACGCACACTAGATTAGACAATGGATCCTCTGCGCTATTCTCAAAAGATTCGCTGGTCGGTAAATAGAGTCTAATTGTAGTTAATTTTACATGGTTAAACGAGAAGAAAACAGGAATTGACGATTTTTACGATAAGTTGAAAACTAATCATGGTAACTTCTTTGCCTACAAATAAAATGTATTATAGTTCCAAAAAAAGCGATTTATCGTTCAATTCCCTTGGGTTCTATATAACTTAATTTGGGAATCAACAAAGTATTTCGGAAAATAATGTTGTCTTCACTTAAATGTTCTTTTGATTGTTGACTTATTTTTTTTTCACTTTTGATTTCATATATAAAATTTTGGGGAGTTGGATGTATACCTATAACGAATGAATGAATTATATGCACAAAGATATTTGATTTCAGTTGTCATTAGTCATTATTTAATTCATCAATTGAAAGTGTTCAAAATAAAATTATAGTTGTAGACATAAAAAATGCTCTGGATCTCTTTTAGATATTTGCACAACTTCAAGTCCTTTTAATCTTTTGAATGAATGAAGTCATCACAAACGAATTCAGTTCTTAATAAATTTTGTTAAAAAGTTTCTCTGTCACTTTGCAATGAAATATCTTCTTCAGAGAACTGAAATCCTTTTTTGTAAGATTCTTTCCAATTTCCGATTCGATACAATTCTTCAAAGCAAAAATCCTTTAACGCCCTTATTGATTGCTCCCATATCGATTTAACACTCACAACATCGATATAAGACACAAATTCACAAACTACAATATATGTAAAGCTTTAAATGGGAAAATTCTCGAAATAAAGATTAATCTTCTGGAATATTGCCGAGCTAAAGATGTCAACTGAAAGTATCATTGCTTGCCTCGCAATGAATCGTCGTAATTGAAGAACTATAACAGCAGGAATGGCACTTCCAGTATAGTGCCATAGCAAGAGCAAACAATGCAGGGCAGATGCCCCTTAGTTGCATTTATTTGAGTTCCTTAGCTGTATTGTCATTTGACGAAGCATCACGGTTGCCAGATGGGGTTAAAGTGGGCGTCGAACACAATTAAGCCCAAACTTATATACCATCTTCCGGATGCTTTCAATATTTTTTCTTTCCATTCGCATAGCTATTCTTCTTTCTGGGTGTATTGACTCAATTGAGTTTTCTCATCAATTTCCTTCGAATTGTTCTGTAAGCTTATTTTTCTTTGTTTTGCTTTCGATGGAACTTTTTTTTTTATTCATTTTTGGCTGACTATCAAGTATAAGACATCATTTACATAAAACATTTCAATTTCTGCAGATGGTTCTGGTTCTGCGAGTTGGAATTCTCTTATTTCAATTTTAAATTGTTATAAATAGATGGCTAAACGGACGACATTATTCACTTGAATGAGCTGTCGAGGAATAGCAATTTAGTGTACTTCAATCAGATTTAGTGAGAAATGAAAAGATTTCCACTGCATTTCTATTGGGAAATTCAATGATTGCGTCAATCTAAAAGATTTATTTTAGATGATATAGTTTAAAATGCAGTTTTATTAAGCGAATTTAACCGGAACCTACTTTCAAAGTGATACTTGAGTTTGGCTCTCCTATAGATGGGTATTGTGCGTCGGATAGTAACTTCATTACCATGAAAAAACTGTTCAGAAATATGAATGATTTTAATGTGGACAACCCTAGCAAAAAAAAAAAACAAGGAGCGAATATATGGAATGTTGAACTCAGATAAAAAGTCTTGAGTACGATGTCAGGAATATTTTCGGCGATTGTAAACCTTAATTGTCTTTGATTCGATAATCGGAAGACAACACCATGCACGAGAAAACTTACCGTGGTTTAACAGAGGATGTCGAACTCAGCTAACAATTGAGACCTACCAAGCAATGCTGCTAAGTGCTAATTATAGAACCACAGACCTGTTGAGAGAGCAACACAAAAGCTCTATGGGCAAAAAAAAAAAGAAATAATGCAGATATCCCCAAAAGAAGAAATGGGGAGATCACGGTAAGTTAACGGTCCAGTGTATTGAGGGTTTAACGGTTGAAGTGATGTTCAAAAAATACATCAAACGGCGAAACGATCTAGTCAGAGTAGAAGTCTGTTGAGATGAGAGTATATGAATATGTTAGTAATACAGATTCTGTTCGTATAATCTGAAAAGAGCATTCTTCTTGACAGCTAAATGGCGAAGATAGCCAATATCACTGTGCTAAGCAGAACACACCAATCGTTAGAACGATTATAACTAAAATTTGCATCCACTGGAGCAATATGAAGAGCGTTTAGCGATTAAGTCGTACAAAGCTGCTGGTGTTGCAAGACTACTATCAGAAATGTACAGAGCGGCTGTGATGATTTGGTAATAATAAATGACCTTAGCCAACTTTTTTGTTAAATTTGGTTGATATTAAGTCGATGAATAAAACCTAAGTGGTAGCTAAAAAAAAAAGTTACTTAAGTGCTGCTGTGTGATTCCTTCAACAGTCTTATGATTGGCCCTTTCAGTTATCAGGAAAGTCAACCGTCGTGTCGATCGAATCTGACTTAGCAAATTGTTTCGGTATCTTTTCCATCTCGTGTTCTAAGTGTAGGGTAACCATAAATGCGGGATCTCGGCGGTGTTCTGTCAAAATATACAATAACTTTTGATATTGAGAAAGCGATAAGGTAACGCGACGCGTTATTCTGCAACTTCTTAAATATCGCTCTTATAAAGCAATTATATGCAACCCGCAAGTCAACAACGTAATAACAATGTAAATCAAAACTCCGTTCAACTTCTCTTGCTTAGAATACAGATTACATAAATGTTGTATGCAAAACAAAATCTGATTGGCGATTTTTTTAAATATAAAATCGGAGTATGAACAAAATGCGACAAGCTGTTTCAAAAATATATAATTGCATAGTATATGCTGACATCGAGAAAGGAACCTTATTATCGTTGACTCAAGTTAAACGTCTCAATTGATAGAATGTCGTCTTCGTTCAATAAAAACTAACTCTATATTAAGCAAAAATGAGGTAATAATGACATTTTTTCTCGAAAGACACTAAACGTTCTGGAGAAAAGTCCGATTACTTACATTAATTACAAATTGCAGAGATTGAACATTTAAATTGCAATCACCTTTAAATACCTAATATCTCAAAATGTCAAATATTAACTAAGGGAGTTTTCGTTGAACGAGTACGAATCCTAATTGACTCCTTTAGCAACACAGTTTTCTATTAAATGACATTTTAAATCAATATAAGTATAGAAACATTCTGACAACTTTAATTTTAACTTCATTAGTGTTTTAGAATAAATTGCATTTATAAATTTTTATTATGTATTGCCAAACTTGTACAATAATACCCTATCTAAACTAACTGATTTAAATTTGCTAAACTCTTTCGCAACATTTGTTAATCCTAAAGTAACATCATACTGTGTTATTTTGCTCTTTCTTTTTACCATTTTTTCTTGTTTGCTATAATTCAAATTATCAAAACTAAGATTCTATCTCTTAGACAATACATATAGGAAAACTTCTGAATTTTTTACATTACACTATATTAACATAAAACAACATAAAATAACTTTACAGTCCACACCAATTTAACACAAAATAATCCAAAACAATCTATGAAAACGATTATTGTATACATACATATAGATAACGTATTAAAATGAACAACTTTTAATTGTTCCCATCAGGATAAACAAAAGAAAACTTTTCTTTAAATCGATGATGATAGAGAAAGTAAAAGGTTTCATCAAATAGGTTGGCATTTTTGCCATCGATCAATATTCATACATACACCCATGTAATGACAGCGTACAGAATCTGGAGATAATCTTGTTAACGTTTGTATAACGCCAGTGCAAAAAGCTTGGGTAAACATCAAGCCGGAAAATAATTGACGACCATCTATACACCACTATTGACAAAAACAACAAATGACCGAAGTGCTCCAACGCAGATATTCCATCATTGATGTCCATCAAGGACATCCACAATCCACATGAGCCCTGATGTGCTCTTGCTTATACAATCGATAAAATGGTTAAAATAGTAAAGTAAGGGGTTTGGGTGGATGGCAAGAGAATTAATATCCGAAACTGGGCCACACTTATGTATAGGGGGTAAGGATATGGTTCGTGACAAATCCAGCAGTATCATGTCAACGTTTTGGTAGATATCTCAATGCTTGTTGTTTTTTGTGTTTGTCTGCGGTTAGTTCAAACATCCACTGATGTACGTTGACCCATTTTGTAACAACGATTGTGATTTAAACGGTCTGGTATATAGAAGTGTTATAAACTCTTATACAATAAACCATTTGCAAGGAAGTCTAATAAGCCAAGGTTTTTTGGTTCTTACATAATGTTTTCCTAACGAACTGATTAGCTTTAATATTGACTATAAAATAAAATCATAACTGAACCATTGAGTGCGTGGATACCATTTAATACTGGGTGGCTGAACTTGTATTGATGGGTGTAACACAGCACAAGGAGTAGTAGTATAGAGCATCGCAGATTGAACGAATTAGAATATTGGTTTCCATTGTTTAGTATTGTCTCAATTTGAATATTGACAGTTTTTAAAGCTTATATTAAGATAAATGGTCCGAGTCAATGGGCCTTACCAATAATCGAATACAAATTTCGACTATTAGTAAACTTGAAGGTTAACATAAAGTGTGGAGCCTAAATAGAATGCTATTTAGAATGTATTGCCAAACTTGTACAATAATACCCTATCTAAACTAACTGATTTAAATTTGCTAAACTCTTTCGCAACATTTGTTAATCCTAAAGTAACATCATACTGTGTTATTTTGCTCTTTCTTTTTACCATTTTTTCTTGTTTGCTATAATTCAAATTATCAAAACTAAGATTCTATCTCTTAGACAATACATATAGGAAAACTTCTGAATTTTTTACATTACACTATATTAACATAAAACAACATAAAATAACTTTACAGTCCACACCAATTTAACACAAAATAATCCAAAACAATCTATGAAAACGATTATTGTATACATACATATAGATAACGTATTAAAATGAACAACTTTTAATTGTTCCCATCAGGATAAACAAAAGAAAACTTTTCTTTAAATCGATGATGATAGAGAAAGTAAAAGGTTTCATCAAATAGGTTGGCATTTTTGCCATCGATCAATATTCATACATACACCCATGTAATGACAGCGTACAGAATCTGGAGATAATCTTGTTAACGTTTGTATAACGCCAGTGCAAAAAGCTTGGGTAAACATCAAGCCGGAAAATAATTGACGACCATCTATACACCACTATTGACAAAAACAACAAATGACCGAAGTGCTCCAACGCAGATATTCCATCATTGATGTCCATCAAGGACATCCACAATCCACATGAGCCCTGATGTGCTCTTGCTTATACAATCGATAAAATGGTTAAAATAGTAAAGTAAGGGGTTTGGGTGGATGGCAAGAGAATTAATATCCGAAACTGGGCCACACTTATGTATAGGGGGTAAGGATATGGTTCGTGACAAATCCAGCAGTATCATGTCAACGTTTTGGTAGATATCTCAATGCTTGTTGTTTTTTGTGTTTGTCTGCGGTTAGTTCAAACATCCACTGATGTACGTTGACCCATTTTGTAACAACGATTGTGATTTAAACGGTCTGGTATATAGAAGTGTTATAAACTCTTATACAATAAACCATTTGCAAGGAAGTCTAATAAGCCAAGGTTTTTTGGTTCTTACATAATGTTTTCCTAACGAACTGATTAGCTTTAATATTGACTATAAAATAAAATCATAACTGAACCATTGAGTGCGTGGATACCATTTAATACTGGGTGGCTGAACTTGTATTGATGGGTGTAACACAGCACAAGGAGTAGTAGTATAGAGCATCGCAGATTGAACGAATTAGAATATTGGTTTCCATTGTTTAGTATTGTCTCAATTTGAATATTGACAGTTTTTAAAGCTTATATTAAGATAAATGGTCCGAGTCAATGGGCCTTACCAATAATCGAATACAAATTTCGACTATTAGTAAACTTGAAGGTTAACATAAAGTGTGGAGCCTAAATAGAATGCTACCAAATAACCCTTTCACCAATAAACCTCCACTCTTTCCTTGAATCTATTACAATTTTCACCAAAGTTGATGTCAACAAAAGCCCTGTTCCTTTTAGGTGGCAAAGTACACGCGAGTAGTAATCTAGTACTACCATCTACACATGCTCTCAAGCGCGAGTTGATGAGCAGAGTAGTTACGCATCTACAAACCGCCAGATGGCAACGTTCAGTTTTTTTTCTTTTCTATTAATAAAAACAAAATAAATACATAAAATATTGCTCAAAACATTATAAACATATATTACCATTATTGTTTATCGGAAAAGCATCCAATGATTGAGAAATAAACAAAATAAAAAGTTCCAACACAAGGACGGAATGTTTGACCAAAAGGTATACGTTGAGACTGTCTACATCCATACACTAAGGGTTAGTCTTTTCACCTCTGGTTAAATTTAACCATTTGCTGGTAACCATAGAAACACATAAAAAATCTATGGTTAACAACTGAAATAACCAGTGCTTACAAGTAACCAGAGCTGAAAAGACTAGCCCTAAATTATTAAAATCAGTAGTAGATTGCTACTAGCAATGCGTTTCATTTAGAAACGTATACATAAAAGTAAAAATAAATTACTAAATAAGACGCAAAAGTAGTTTTCCGCTACCAAAGGTTAGTTTTGTTCATGGAATAATAAATAAATACAACATCATCTAAGGAGGCTACACCCACTTTTGCCTACAAACTTTCAAAACTGCAGAGATTTAACTCTGTATGCGTGCCCGTGCATTTCAAATGGGACTGTCAAATTTGGTTAGACCACATATTCTTTTAATTTTGCATTAAGCTGTTAACACGTATTCATGTACAGAAAAGCGCGTGTAAGAGACGCGGGAGGAGACGGAGGAGTACAAGTTGATGACCTTTGATTTTGGTTCATTTTCTAATTACTTTTTGTTATTTGTTACAGAAAGACGATGATTCTACACGGATAAAAACAGAATTATTCTTTCAACTAAGCTAATTTTAATTGGAAACACTTGGAAATCAGGATAATAATAAAAACACAAAATAAATGACAATTCAACAAGAATGTTAGAAAAAAAAATTCAAAAAATAGTCAGCATGAACTATCACATTTCCAACCTTAACAGTGTTGTCGTATTAATTTTTAATAGGAACACTTTCAGTGCCAATAGTAACTATGGTCGGCTCGAACCACTCCCTTTGTAGAGACATATACGAATTTGTTTTTCTTTCCTTGTAATGCAACTACAAAAATGAATACTTGAATAATAGCAATACTCGCCGAAATGTTGGAAATTGGACCGAAATCATCTATGGACGTATTTTATTATCCCCTCTGATCCGGAACGGATTGGAAATGTACTAGATTAAGAAACAACGCTGGATTTTGCGTTGTTGTTGAATATTAAATTAAATGTTACATATTAAGTTTCCCGGAAAACCGTCCCGGAAAAATTAAATTTAAAATAAAAATTTTCATCGGAAGTTGAGCCTTTTCTAATGATTATAACGACCAATCCTTACCCGCCTATGTGTTTCAGAAATTACTGGACCGATTTGTTTCATATGCTGTTGGATAGAAGATATGTCAAACTAGGTCGTGGGAACTATATTTCTGGACAGATGTCCATGGTTCGGCTAAAAAACGTGACCAAAGTTGTACTTCTGAAACTCGAAAAAATAGGGGAAAAAATAACGATTTTCAATACTAATAAAAAGAAAATATTTAATTAAAAAAAAAAAAGTTAAACTTTGTACCATTTTTTTTTTAATTTTTTTTTTTTTTATAACATATCAAGAAATAACGCCTAAGCAACACTTGTATGACATTTCATCCCTCATTAGTTTAGTGTTCGACCATTGTATATAGATACTATAGTAAGATTGACACTAGAAAATTCTAGGGTTTCGTGTCGACTTTGGTAGACGTGGGTATGTATGTATAATGAAAGTATTGAAGATAATTGCTTGAAAAGAGACGGCTATGTAGATGTTCTGACAACAATAATGCGATAAAACAAGAAATACACACAAAACCAAACAAAACCAACGGCTTGGTCTGTTTTGTTTTCAAATTCTTAAGTCTAAAAAGTCCCGAAACTAGTTCACTAATGTCGACGCTAGATGGCCGCCAGGGAAATTTAGTTATGGCTTTACTATTAAAATATATATACAATAGTTCATTTTTTAACATGGCTTTTCCAAATTAAATTTTGACTTCTTGCTAGTGCTTAATCTGGATACTAAATTCATAATCGGTATGCACTATTTCTAAAATGTAGAGATTTTTAATTAAGTTCTTGCTAAATTGGATTTATAGTAAAGCCCAAAATGCTTAACGAAAAGTTGTGGCAATTATAAATTATTTCGAGTGTAATCGGCTTGGTCGGCAGTGGTAGAGTCATTGGAGTCTTAATGAATTTGAAGGCCAAGAAATCAAAAGTTGGATGAGATCGAGCTTTAAGACTCCTGCTGAAATGAAAATTATTTTCATTTTAGTTGCCATTAATATACTTTTTTTCTTTGTGCACATTTTCCGATATTGTGAAACGCATGTGAGAGTTTGATGCACTTTTAGGTCAGCTCAATATATAATTTATATATTAATTGAAAAGATGACAGTAATGTTTGCGTGTTCAAGTAGGTACTTTACTACACTATACACTACATGATCATTTCCTGTACTTGTCTACCTACCAATATTTCGCTTCTTTATTTTTATTTTCGAGAAAAAATAATTACATAATAAATAAAAAGTAAATGTCAGAGAAGCGAGAAAAACAAATAATAATAGAACTGAAAGCAATTACTCTTCAAATCAAAGTAGATACTACCTTCGCCGTTAAAAGGTCTTGGCCATTAATTTAATTAAAATATAGAAACCCCATTTTCCGCAATCATGACAAACGTGCAAGACCCCTTCAAATATGATGACAAGAAACCTTAAAATTCAGATCAAGCGTGTGGGTTTGAATGAGTGTTTAATTTGTGGATTGATAACGATATTGTTTATATTTTCTCGGTATTCATAAATTAGTTATCTATATATGGGTATTTATACCTTTTTAGTAAAAAGATAAAAATAATATTTCAAAATTCATTCAAAAATCTTAATCATCCATAAGTCTAGGGAAATCCCTTATAACCAAAACATTTTATCACAAAAATTTCTTTTTTTTGCGATGTTGATAAATTTATATCTAACATTGAAAAACAAATATGAATCATTTTGAGATAAAATAAAAATTGAGTACGAGTGTATGTAGAATATAAGTTTATATAAGTTCTACGTACTGTACTATGCAACGTTCGTTGTAAAAATAATCTCAACTGTTTGTTAAATGGTAATTTTTTTTAAATAATGCTTTATGATCTCTCCTAAAATTCTACTGTGGTAAGTGCAATAAAATACCTAGACAAACGATCGGAACCCCTCTACCCACCAGCCTAACGCACCATTTTAAACAATTTGAAAGAGCGGTTACTGTCACTCAATTTTCTTAATTCCATGTACTATTGCTCATCACTGCTCAGTAAAATGGCCGTTACTGAATGTCCAATACCCCAATACCACATCATGTTTAAAATAATAAAGGTTAGCTTTGCATAACATAAGTAATACAGCTTATAGGATTTGTTAGGTACAGGTGTTCACCTCAAAGTATACTATGGCCCTTTAAGATTTCCAGTACAGTCCTTAATGAAAAGCTTTTTCAAAATCAGTAGCGTGTGAATTTCTTGCTTTATACTGAATTGAAATAAATGTTTACCCTCGAATTTACGATTACATCCGACGTATATCCCACAATGACCTGCCTAAGCGCATATTTAAGCACGCGCCAAGCACTGGTTGGCTAATGCTTTTCAACCCCTAATAAATATAAACATGTATTCAGTTTCAGAGTGACCTTTGTCAATTTGGTAACTTGTTGTGTTTTGTTTCATAGGTTTCTGTCGAGGAACTTTTGATTTTAGAGCTTTTAAAAAAAGCTCTTGGTTATCGTAGAGTGTTTGTTTTGATATTTTGAATTTCTTTTAATCTGACATATTAAATGTACTCATTTAGTTCGTCAAAATAAAGTTAAACATTTGTTTGCTGTGTTCTTTAAGAAAGTTATTTTTGTAAATTCTCGAAGCATGCCGAGCTTTTGTTAGAATTAGAATAGTACCTACCTTATATGCAAAACAAAAGAGTGCGAGTGAAAAACGAACTTCCTGTACTGGCAGTTTTAAGTGGACAAAGTATAGTCGTTTGGGGTCGTTTGATGTTGGTTCATCCAGATTCAAGGCTGACAGACAGACAGAAACATTTGTCGGACATTCTATTTTTTTTTATCTTCTGTGTCAAAGTAATGTCATGTTTATTTCTTATCTCAAATTTTGTTTGAGAATTTTTTTGAACGAACGGGTACTTGGATCCAAACTCAAATCAGGATATTGTCAAGATAAGGACAAATAGAATCTCGTTTTTAAATATTCTGAGCTTCAATTTCTAAGTACACCATCAGTGGCAACAAATAAATTGTATGTGCCCATAGGTATCTTCATGCTAAAATATGGTGAGCTTGACTCCATCTTGTGTTATTGCATTTATATATTCGATGTTAACATCTCACTATTGTTCCCCTGCGGCCGCTGAGAAACTTTAAAATAAGAGCGATGGGATACCCTGGGAGTTCTGGAAAAAGATGGGTTGAATGGTCCTATGCAAATAGTTAAATGAAACTAATGATAGACTAAAATTAAGGTCAATTTTATTTTATGTTTCAATCTGGGCTCTTCTATTGAGTTTTTCTCGTGAACTAATCAACGACAATATAAAGCGGGTATCAATAAAAACAAATTAAATTCTCCCTATCTTTTTCAAATGTCAAAAATGCTCCACATCCTTTTGAGATTCATTCCCTAACATTCTTTTCTAAAAAAAAACTGAAATGAACTCACATCATATTGTTTTTTTATACAAGAGCAAGTTAATTATTCATATTTGTTTTTACATTTTCGAAATCAACAATGATAAAAACATCTTCCGTTAAAAAAATACTTTAATTTTCTAGCGAAGCGGTAATGCGTCATGTTCTAACAATTAGAGAGGTATACTCAAGTACTGTCTCAATTAAACATGATTTTATTTTCTCTTAGCAAATATTTATACTAATTTCAACGCAATCACACTTGAGAGACCTATTAAAGATAAGAACCTAGGAGTGAATGGTATAAAAGAAATTTCACTGATCACAATGATTCAATATCGAAAAAATGTTTTCCTATCGAGGTTTAGTTGTTTTGGTTGCACTTTGTGCCTTCGGTGTAAGTGTTTTCAATAATTTCTCATTAGACATTCATTTTTCTATTGATTTTTTATTTTTAAGGCTATTCAAGCATCTTACGAAGCCGACATTGAATACGAGAGTTTCAAACACGGACCCCATCACGGACACCATAACTCATCGAATTCTTCAATTCCCGGACCATCTGGAAACCACAGCCATCCTCACCATCCAAATCATAACAACAGCCATCCCCATCATCCACCAGGCCAATCAAATAGTTCCCATCCTTCTGGAAACCACACCCATCCCCACCATCCAGGACATCCAGTTCATCCAGGACACCCAGTTCATCCGGGTCATCCAGGACATAACAATGGTTCTAATCCTTCTGGAAACAACACCAACCCACACCATCCCGGACATCCAGTTCATCCAGGTCATCCAGGACATAACAATGGTTCCAATCCTTCTGGAAACAACACCAACCCACACCATCCCGGACATCCAGTTCATCCAGGACATCCAGTTCATCCAGGTCATCCAGGACATAACAATGGTTCCCATCCTTCTGGAAACAACACCAACCCACACCATCCCGGACATCCAGTTCATCCAGTTCATCCAGGTCATCCAGGACATAACAATGGTTCCCATCCTTCTGGAAACCACACCCACCCACATCATCCTGGTCATAATAATAGTTCCCATCCTTCTGGCAATCAAAGCCATCCACACCATCCAGGACATTCTAATTCTAGTGTCTGGAGAGTACCTCAAGAAAACAACCGCCGTTATCCATTCAGACCACGTCCCATTCGTTTCAGACTTCCAAAAGAAAATCGTCCAGTTGCTAGTGATTCAGAGGCTTACTTAGGAGAAGTTCCACAACCGAGGAGAGGATTTTTCAAAAGGCGACCAGTGAACTCATCTAGGCCAAATGGTTATAAACCCATCTTTGGGCCAAGGCCAATCTATCGTCCTGCGGTGAACGGTTCATGGTACCGCCCACCAAACAAAACCTGGCCAATCTGGTTATAAACCAAGAGAAGAAAAGTTTAAAATGTTAAATAATTTACATTTATTTTAAATAAATTTTGTTGCAAATTAATTTTTGTGGAATTTGTTTTCTTTTTTTTTATATAGAGTTAAAAATATATTCAAGGGTACCAAAGAAAGACTGAATTTTCTCTTCAAATGCCGCATAATATCCAAGTAGTAAAATTATTTAATTGGTAGATTTCAAAGGCCAGAATTCTGAAAAATCTCACAGCCTTAGAACAGAGTTTGTTGGAGGACCTTCTTCGTCACACATTATATCGATGCAGGGTACTAACTTCACATGGAAACTAACTTCAGCACTAGTGGGAATTAATTTCAGCTTTTTTTTGTGAAGTAAATACCCACTTTGAGTGGAAAATAACTTAACTTTTTGGTGGGAAATAATTTTCATAGAAAATGCACATATTGTTTACCCAAACTTGCACGTTGCACCCATCCAAACCCCATATTTTCAGATTTATATCTAGAAATAGAAATTGTAAATGGGAATTAACTTCACACAATCTTCAGATGAAATTACCCAACTAACAATTTAGCTTTTATAAGGTCCAAACTTTAGAATTTGACAAGCAATAGCTAGTATAGAGCTCTTATAAGCCAAATTTTTGCAAGCCACACATTTCAAACTTTGAAAATTAAAAAAAACAGGTATTAGGCCTTTAAAAGGAAGTTTGACAAGCTCTATACAAGGCTTGTAGACAAAGGTTCAAAATAGCTTGTATTAGGCCTTCCGAAGTTGTTTACTGATAATTTTAAAGAAAATAGCTGCTATAAGGCTCACCACGACAAGTCAATGCAAACAACATGTGAAGGGCTTGCCTATAAATGCTTAATACGAATTTAATTATTCTGCTTATATGTCAATTGTCAGTCTTATAAATGACCTCTTACTAACAACATTACAGTTCTAAAGAAAAAATGGAAAGGTAAGTATCAAAAATCTTTTAACCGAAAAGAAGTGCTTACAAAAATAATTTATTAATATGAAAATATGAAAAAACTAATAAAGATAATTATTTCTCTCCCTTCACCGTTAACATTTCCTTCATATCATTTTCTTCGCATCATATTTTTTTGAACAACAATGTGGCGTAGAGGTAGAGTGCTGGAGTGGTGCGTGGAAGTTCTCGATTCTGAGTTCAAAATCCAGGTAAATAAACACTTTTCTTTTTTATTAAAAATATAATTTCAATCTTTACAGAATACAGTCAAAATATTTTTGGGCCCTGACATGCGAAGGAGGAAATATCTAAAAATACAAATACAAAAAAAAAAAAATTGCTTAATGTACTAATACCTAATTTTTATTATTAATTTCTTAATATGGCCTTTATAAGGCATTATATAAACATTTACGTCATTAATAAAATGGATTGGGTAAGGCTCTTCTACAACGTCCAACGCAAGCTATTAGCAAAGGCGTCGTTAAAATGCTTGGGTAAGCCCTTTATACAACATCCAAGACAAGCTATTTCCTGATATAGAACCTGCCACCAAAAGTCTTATAGGAGCTATATAGCTCGCGCAATGTGCGCCAAAATAACTTGTATAAAGCCTTTTACTATTTCTATAGAAGTCTGGAAATAGCTTGTGTTCAACCTAATACAAGTTAAATTGTTAGTTGGGTAGTTCTCTTTTTTAGTGGGAATTTACTTCACTTCTTGTGGGAATTTTACTACTTCTTTATTTCTACGTCTACTTCCGCGAACAGTAAAAATACTTAGCATGGATCCTTCATTGAATTCAAAGTCAATAACGAGGATTTTTTTTTTCTTTAGAGCTCATCTCAAGAAACGCTATGTAATGCCGATTGTTGTTCGATATTCCTGCTTTAAAATAATTAAACTTATATTTTGTATTTTATTGACAACACGTTTCGATTTGATATTAAATCACCATCAGATCACAAGAAAATTAAAATCAATAAAATTATTTTGAAGCTTATAATCAAACATTTCAAAAAATATCAATCTAATAATTTTCAATTTTTAAATAATTCCATAAGTACCTATGTTGAGTCAGCAAAACCAAAATTGTCATCAACGGCTTTATTATGTAGGAGGTAGATCGCGTAAAATTACAACGATCGTACCGTTGCTCCCTCTATCTTTTCAGAATACTATGATAAGAAATAGAATCTGTGAAACGACGATGGTTCGATCATTTTTATTTTACACAATCTACCCCAGTTTAATTATGAATATGGATTCCCAAACATTAAGTCTTCTAAATTCCTGGACTTCTTTAAGTACTTGAATGCTGCTTTCTTCTAAAACACAATGTTGCATTTGATTTAGCGATCGATTTTGGGACATTATTTTGGCGCGCCTGAATTTTTGTCCAGTTATTGCTTCAGGGCCACTCATTAATCAATGAAAATTATGGCTACCGGTGTAAATGGCCGGACACCAAAGATACAGCCATTAATTTTTTGATTAATATGCCTGGACATTTTTTTAAGTTTTTTTCTATGTCTAAAAATGACGGTACCCCTATACCATATAAGCTTTAACGATAATTCCATTTTTCTCGAAAAAAAAAAAATATCGATTTTGATAAAATTTTATATGTGAGTAATTTTTAGCCAACGGTGATGTCTCTCATCTAAATCTTATTTTTTCAGAAAAATCTTATTAACGCTGCCATTAAAACGGTACTTTTTTGTTGTCGATTATCTTTTAGACGGCTGCAGCGATTTCATTTTTACGTCCTAAAAGTTCTGCTAAACCTCATTAATACTGCAATCAAAAAAGTATTTTCTAAAAAGTTAGTTTTTTTAATTCCATTTTCTTGAAAAAAAAATCCGATCAATTTTGATAAAATTTTATATTATAGTGATTTATTGTCTATGGTGATGTCTTTTATTTCTTTTATTAAACATTTTTTTCTGGAGTAACTTATTAACGATACTTGCCTTAGAACGGTACTTTTTAGATACCGATTATCTCTTAAACCGCTTAACAGGTTTTGACAAGATTTGATATTCTTATAGGCTGACTAATTTTAATTTATACTGCATTCAAAAATTTTGGAAAAAAGTATTTTTCAAAAAGTCAGTTTTTTCAATTCTATTTTTTTCGAAAAAAATAAGATCAATTTTAATAAAATTTATTGTGAGTGTCTTATTGTTGACGGTGAAAAAAAAAATTGTTCATAATTAGATAAGTTTTTCGCAAATTTTATGGAAAGTATGATTTTTTTGGAAAAAAATATTAAGATAAACATTAAAGCTATACAGGGTGAGTCATGAGCAATGCGACAAAATGCTAGGGCGTGTAGGTTGCGTTGAGACAAGAAAAAAATCGTATGGGAGGGGGGGTCTATTCCCCTCCGTTTAGCCGGGAGGGGCAATTTTCGAAAAAACTGACTTAAAATGGGGAAACAAATATTTAAAATCAACGGCTTCATTTACAATGCTGTGCGATACGTTTTTGAAAAGCCAATAACTTTTTCTTTCATTCTGTGTTTAAATAAATCTATTCTAAGAAACAGTTTTTGAAATATTAATTTTCAAAGTCAAAATTTTGAAAAAAAAAATTGAAAAAAAAATTTCAAATTCATTTTTTTCAAAACTTTACGTAATTAAGTGCTAATTTTAATTTCAAAATTCAATGCTGTTATTAATTTTTAGTCAAAAACAGAAAACCGGATGCCAAAATGTATCTTAGTTTTTGAGAAATAAAAAAAATTAAAAGTAAAACTAGTAAAATAAGTAAAAAGTTAATTCGTTTTTTTTTATTATTTGATTAAAATCGGATGGTATGTAATGAAAAATGAGAAAGGAATAATTCCCTTATTAATAATTGACCTGAGCAGGTCAAATTTGGAAAACCAAAAAAAAAAAAGTGTTTTTCTTGGAAAAAAATACTTCTAGTTTTTCTTATTTTCTCAAAAACTAAGATACATTTTGGCATCCGGTTTTCTGTTTTTGACTAAAAATTAATAACAGCATTGAATTTTGAAATTAAAATTAGCACTTAACTACGTAAAATTTTGAAAAAAATGAATTTTAAATTTTTTTTTCAATTTTTTTTTTCAAAATTTTGATTTTGAAAATTAATATTTCAAAAACTATTTCTTAGAATAGATTTATTTAAACACAGAATGAAATAAAAAGTTATTGGCTTTTCAAAAACATATCGCACAGCATTGTGAATGAAGCCGTTGATTTTAAATAATTGTTTTCCCATTTTAAGTCAGTTTTTTCGAAAATTGCCCCTCCCGGCTAAACGGAGGGGAATAGACCCCCCCTCCCATACGATTTTTTCTTGTCTCAACGCAACCTACACGCCCTAGCATTTTGTCGCATTGCTCATGACTCACCCTGTATAATATAATACTCTAGCTATTAAGATTATACATTTTGGGCCAACATCATACACAAGTCTGTGAAAAATCAAAACTACCGGATTTGACGTACGAGCACTGATGTATAAATTTACTGCACTTCAACTGATTCGTGACTTTAGTCATTCCAAATGCATTAATTCTCAACTTTCTTACGAAGAATCATTTCAACTTATATAACTTGCAACAATTCACCCTATCAGCTTTATTATAAATTCCTAACCATCTCTATACTGACCTGCAAATCCGATATTGGAATTCATGTACTACGTTGATGGATAAATAATGGCTTTTGCATTCAAGCATTATAACCTTTCTGGACTCTATCGAAAACGCATTGACTTTCCCTATTCAAAGGTACACTATAATACGGCAACCTTAATCTCAATAGGTCCTCTTTATCATTTCCATTTTCTATGCAAAAGCTCCTAGGTCCTTCATCAAAATTTTGCTATTCACTGGCTTACCCCGATATTCAAGTGCCGCCAATGCAGGAAATTTTGCCATAAATATCACCAGGAAACTGAAAATATTGCATCCATTCATCATTTTTCTTGAGACTATACCCTATTGTGGTCTCATGAAGTCATGAGATATGGACTATAAGAGAGGACGGTTTTACGAAATAAAAAGCAAAAGTGTTCTGACTCTACATTATTTAATGGCATTAAAAGCTTTACAGTAGATAGATGACCAAGCTGTCCTTGAAATTTATAGAGAAGTGACTAAAGTTATTTTGTTATTATGTCAGATACAGCAGTTTTTTTTTACGATATGACTTTTTTAATCAAAGATAAAACCTACAAAACTTATCACTCTCGTGTATTGGTTTGATGTTACATAAAAAAGTGAGTATCCTTTTTAAAAGGTATTTGAGTATTCTTGGTAAACTGGATGTATGAAACTGATATACTAACCTTGAACACCTTCAGAGGGCTAAGACAGGGAGATGCATTTTTATGTACATAGACCGCTATTTTAATGTTATGCTTGAGAATAAAGTACGAAACGTCCTGAAACTCAAAGTCAAGCAGGTACCGGGTGATAGGGTGGGTTATAGCAGTACTGTGAATAGTAAGAAAATTGTCTCCCTGGGTTACGTAATAATAGCAATATTTAGAAAAATTATCAAAATCGATAGCTTGGGTCACATTTTTATGTACTGTGGTCACAAATTTTGATATTTTTCGTTGATATTTTTTTTTTTTAAGTAATCCTTAATAACCATGCTACTGAATGCAATCTCGAATATACATTGTAAGTTTTGCAAGAAAAATGAAGTTTGACTGAGTCTTTGTTCAAACTAATTTTGTAAGTTAACTTTAACACTTCATATTTAAAAAAAATGTAGCACCCAAATGTTATTTTAAAAATTGGCCCATTTTATCAAGTTTTTAAAATGGTGCAAAACTTGCTACTTGCTTATTCCATTATCATGTTACCAACATTTAAACCGTTTTCTAGCAAGTAAAATTTAGATTTTTTATTTAAAGGAACGTATTATAGCTCTTATTGATGTAGTAGTCCAGTAAGCCATTTCTTCAAAATATTGTTCAGGCTGCTTAAGGAGTTAATAACATACTAAAAGTTCTGATTCCTGGAAGGTGAGCCGGAGGAAGGGTAGGAGTATAAAGTTCCCAAAAGAGGACTTTTATGGACTAACTCTTATACCACGGAAATGGTGCGTCGTAGTGATTTTTTTTAAGAACAAACAAAAGCCAATCAAATTTTGTAAAATATTTGTCATGATCACTTTTTTCCAAATATCAACCGTTTTCGAGATACACACATCGCAAAGGAGATAAATTACAAAAAACGTGTTTTTTCTTATATTTTTCATCAAGAATTCCATCATATCGTCTAAACTATTAGGGCCAGTCTTTTCAGCTGTGGTTATTAAATTTAACCAGAGCTGAAAAGACTGGCCCTTAATCTGACATAAAGTTATAGAAAATTAAATTTCTTTTAAGAAATTTAATCCTAAAAATTGATTGTTGAATGCAAAACACCAAATTAACCTTTATTAATTTAAGGGTATTTTTTTAAATTTTAAGGGTTATTTTTTTTTAAATAAATTTGATTGTCTTTTACTTTATCCAAGAACTTGTTTTTATTTTTTTGTCAGATTAATATTTAAGACGATATAATGGAATGCTTCATGAAAAATATAATAAAACACTTGTTATTGTAATTTTTCTCCTTTGGGCCTTTGTTTGTTCTTAAAAAAATTTCACTAATACGCACCATTTCCGTGGTATAAGAGTTAGTCCATAAAAGCCCCCTTTGGGTCCAATCACCCGGTATCCGCTTGACGTTGAGTTTCGGGACACCCTGTATATCAGGTAACATAATATTAACAAATCTATTAATGCTAACGACATCGACATCTAGCGAGCAGTTTCTGGTGTCTTCGCTAATTTCGAACTTCCGACTTCAGCAGAATAAAAAGATACAATGAAGTGTTTATGTTTTCATCAACAAAAGTGGAATACCGCTTTAGACTTGATAAGAACGTGACGTATATCTTATAGCAGTCAGTTATAGCATAAAACATTAGTTCAAAAATCAAACGTGATTCACAGAAATAAAACGCTGTTTATTTTAACATATTAAGAAATTGAAGACTAAACCCCTATGGAGAAGAACCAATTGGACCCGCATCATTCCGGTTGTGTTGTATGGTGCAGAAGCATGAAACCTTTCCCTACCCACAATGGTGGATTTTCCAGATTTGCCAACACAAGTCTTATGCGCATATTCCTTCCCAGTAGAAGAAAACAAATTCACGAGCTCCTTAAGAAGACAGTTACCTAGTTATGATATTAAAATTGCTTCGACGAAAGGAACTCCTCTTTTATCATGAACGTCCAAACGTTCCATCACCGAAATGAAAGACTATCTCATTGCAGAGAGGTAAGCCGCGGATATCTCTATCAAAGCCAAAACGGGAAAATTTTGTAAAGAACTACGACGTTGGACATGAGAACATGAGAGATGAGAGACACCTCATGATAGGTTTCACATGGATAGTACAGAAGAATAGATTTTAACCCATGGTCTCTTAAACGAGAATAGGAAGTCTGCGAGAAGTGTGACGAGATATTGTACCAGGCAGAAATGAGTTTCGGCAGTCATAACAAAAGAGTAAAAAGAACAACGAAAGGTTATAAAGCCTAAACCAAAACTTTCAAAGACAGCCAAACTGATACCATGGTAGAAATCAGCACTGAAGAATCAAAATCAATTCTGAAATTTTCGCTGGTAGATGACAAATCGAAAACAGGTTGAACGATTTCGACCACCCGACCAGGAAGAAACTGCTAGAGCTGACGAATTCTCTTGTTGAACTGTTCGAAGCAGCGGGTTTTCATTACCACCGCCTGTCAAGAATTCACACTGAGGCAGATCTTCGAAAAACCTCAAATTTTTTAAATCGATATGGAACACCTTTCTATTGATTCAAAGGCCAATTGAGAGTGTTTATAGAGAACATCTAGAAGTTTCTGGTTTTCGTGTCCTTTCCAAACTCACCTGTTTCTGCACAATGACGATAAAAACCCCACTCTGATCCAAGGGCAGCAAAAACGTCAACGATATACCGTTGATGTCAAAAAAAGTGATGCGTTGTCATGCGGTTTCTTTAATGTTTTTCTTGAAAAATAGTGAGGAATTTTCCCGCAAACATCTAGAACTACAATCCTTCCAAAGTCTGTTCAATTATTTACACGGACAGACGGTTTTTTATACTCAGTCGAAAAAATACAGCGTAGTGCTTAATTTTTATTGAAAAATAAACCTGTCTATGAAGAGAAGATTTAGGACAAGGAACCTGTCAAAAAAGTTAGTAAAGGGGATGGACACCATTGCTTCACATAAACACATAAATCCAACCCCGACGGAAGGTGCAGTGCTCAGTAGAATATTTGAATTTCTCAGGTGGCAAGTGGAGTGAGACCTCAACTTGGCGGTCGAAACTGAAGCCAGATAATTAGATGTTGAACTTAGTAGGGATGACTTGTTGGTTTAGGCCTAGGTCCACAACGAACTGTAATAAGCATCACCTTAAGTAAATAAAAACCGTTGAATTGGATAGGCTTTGTAAATTAAATGATGAATACTAACGCTCTAGAAAGTCTTCAAGTTTGTTTCAGTAATCAAATAGAAGTACATAGTAGAAGAAAGAATTGGTACACGCATCTAAAGACAGCAGGATAGGAATCAATTTACCTGTTGGAGCTTATATAACTTGATTCTTATTTGAACACTTAGGCCTGCAGACCCTTATTAAGTTAAGTAGGAATATAGAAATTTGGTTGCTCCTAGTTATAAATGTATTGCTTTCTTTAGAACATCATTAATAATAGAAATAAGGACTTTTTATATGTCATTAAGAATTCAAGATGCTAAATTAAAAAAAGAACGTGTTTCTTAATCCAAGTAAAACTGGCTAATTGCCATTAAAACCTCTGTTGATTTAGTTCACTTATTTTATGTCTATGGTCGTTCCTCAGTACACAAACATAAACTTAAATCTTACATATAAACAACAAGTTAGTAAGCAATAATAATAAATTTATCTTATGGATCCTTCATCAAACTGAGCAAACAAAACATGAGTTAAACAAATAACCTTTGCTTAAACTCAATGCTCATAATGAAGCGAACTAATTCCAATAAATATTCTCCAACTCTTAATATCTTGTAAATACATCAGCAGTTCTGCGTGCAGACCACCAAACCATCACGCTAATGCCAGAGCCAGCAAAATGCTGCGAGCAGAAATCTTGTCCTGCCACCAAAGTTATATCAACAAGACAACAACTGCGAACAATCGTGCGTATGACAGCCATTTATGATCTCACCTAAGGGCTCGTATATATTTTTGCCTAATTGGGTTAGGGTTAATACCTATCACAGTTCCACCACCAAACACCCAAAAGTCAATTCTGAAAAGGCAAACGCTTCATTCCGTCTATCCACAATAGACTTACACGCACCAAACAAATTGTTTGTTCAGCTTTCGTGTGTATATACACTTTGGGTAAGGGTAGATTTGTGTTGGGGGTATATATGCCTGACCTGACCACCCACTCTATAACGAACCGTTATAGGTGCTGCAAAATACGACCAAGGCATGTTAATGGCTGTTATGATGATTACACTTGAGACTAAGTTAAATACACAAGCAATTTATTGGGGGGGCTTTGTTTGTTTCTTATTCACCTTAAAAGATAGACAGACACACAGAAACACATTGGCCTATGGGCCAAACACCACAGGCTATTGGTTAAAGTGTATCTATATGTAGGTAGGTATATGTTAATGTCTGGGGTAGAAGATGGGTGTTTCGTTTTTTGGTCAAAACACCAGAAGCCGAGAGGGTCAGGACACCTCTCGACAACTTTGTTCTTTGTTTGTAATTTAGTAGACAGATTTAATTAAGATAACTTTTCGCATCCTACTTTGCATAATAACATATATAAATTTGGAAGAATTTCTGCTTCTGGAAAGGATACTCTTGTCCTGGGTATAGGTTTTTTTTTTTTAACAGAAAATATAAAGAGAAGCCAAAGGTATCACTTTTCGTTTCGGCTTTTGTTTTACTAGTAGAAGAAAAGATCAACACAAAAGGCAACAGCAATAATTATAGCACACAATACTAGAGAGAACATTTGAAAGCTTACGTTTGTCCTTTTAATGAATGAGAAATGAGTTAAAATTTCGTCTTGAATTTTACTGTAAATCCTATAACTTTGTTAAGCAAGATGATATAGAAATATTATTTCTATTTTTATGTATATGTTGTATTTTATTCCAATTCTGAATTACATTTTTGATTATTTTTCTTAAAGTACTATAGGTACCTATCTAATATTCTTGATTTAATATCAAAGCAAATTTCTCATTTGACTAAAAATTAAAACCAGTATTATGCACTGGAATATGGGTTGAGCAAAATGCTCCTTTCAAAATGTAAAACTGTTGAAGACAAATAAACTATTGTTGAACGAATAGAAATTACATATTATCCCATAAAACGATCTTTCGTATTACGAAAAACGATCGCTTTACGGTCATAATACGATTGTTCGTATTACGATAAACGATCGTTTTACGATCGTTCGTATTACGAAAAACTATGGTTTTATGATCATAATACGATCGTTTGTATTACGAAAAACAATCAAATTGTTAAAGATCGTTATAACGTATTTCGTACTACGATTGTATTACGTTCGTGTTTATCGTAAGACAACAGTGTTACGTTTTACAATGGTTTTACGATAATAATGAAACGTTTGTATTTCGATCGTTTTACTATCATATAACGATCTATTGTATTTCGATCGTCTCACGTTACGCATAACGTAGTATACGATCATTCGTTCTACGGTCATAATTAACATTGCGATGGTATTACGATCGCATAACGATATATATTTAAAACGATCGTTTTGATCATAAAACGAATGTTACGTAATACTATCGTTTTGATTCTTAATTAAAGTCCGGAAGCATTTTGTCTTCTTTCCAGGAGAAGAACTGTCATTTTAGTGTGTTATATACCTACCTTACCTGCTTTATAAACTATATACCTACATAGATACATATCATAGGTATGTATCACATAGATTTATCACTTAAAAAGTTTAAAGTTTTAATTTCTAATTGAAAACCAACTATACAAATTGGATGCAGTAGTAGTAGCTTCAAATCTTTTCTTTTAAAATACCTACCTATGCACCTAACTAGGTAGCTATCTAATAAAACAGACACATCATAAATGTATTAAAAAATATTAATATTTGTGATAGGTACCCCAGTAGGAAATTTCGTCCTCAATGAATTTTTTTGGTGAAAAGAACAATGAATTCATCGAATACTTTTTCGAGGAAATTGCATGTTATGATTTTATTATAGAAAAGCATTGATTTTTTCATCAGTTCAGTATTTTTAAGGCATTTACACTTTGTTTTACTTGGAACAAAAGTTCAACTGAGTTCAGTGCTCACATTTCATTAATCGATTCAAGTACATAAAGTCATTAGATGATTCCATTGATGACAAGTCATGCACAGATTCACTAGTTCGTGAAATAAGTTGGGCCATCTGTGCTGTTCAGTGTTCTTCGCGAGAAAGAGGAAAAAAAAATAATCCATAAAAATAGCCTTGTGTCTAACTGACCCAAGGAACACAAGGATATCCCGGGTGAAGAGTAATGCACAGATTCAATAACTGCGCGCAGCTCGAAACAGAGAAGAGCAATCAAAAACTAAAAACATTGCCTTTTTTTCTACCTGACCCAAAAGGAACACAAGGATTTCTAGGGTGACGAGTAATGCACAGATTCATGATCTGCACGCAGTTCAAAACAGAAAAGAAATAAAAAACTATAAACTTGGCCTTCTGTCTACCTGCACCAAGGAACACAAGGATTTCCAGTGTGACAAGTAATGCAAAGATTCATTCGCTTTTTTTTCTTTTTTTTATTTTTCGTTGTCGCCGGTCTCTGGGGCCTGCTTGATTTTTCGCGTTTTTTGTTGCTTTTTGATCGTTTTTTAATGACGCGTGCTCCTTTTTGGCGAACGAGAAACTGTATTTTCTGGTTTTTCCTTGTTGTTACAAAATCTTTTTGTTCTCGAATGACGAATGTCAATCATTTGCATTTCTTCATTCAATGTTTGCATCTGAAGTTAAACGCGAACGCGAGTGCCAGTAAAAAAAAACATTAATAATATTACTAATTAAATACCTACCTACCAAACATATTATTTTGTTGTAAATAATAAATAGTGATTGAAAAAAGTTGGTGAGTTGTAATTTATTTTATTTAAAAATGAGTGGTTTTAGTAAAAGAAATTTAAAACGCTTGGCAAAGCAAGAGAGGGATAATTTAGAAAAAAAAAAAACAAAATAATTTTGCAAAATATTATCAATCATAGTGATATAACATCTGAAAGGGATAATATTGTAGACAGTTAAAGTGAAATAAGCAACAATATACAAGATGAAGATGAAGAGAAGACCTCAACAAACTGGAAATTAAGGCAGGAGAAGGAAAAGGAAAATACGTAAGTTTTCGCATATTCATAACATTTCTACAAATTTCAGCAAATCATTTTTATGTTCACTTTGATTACTCAATTATTAATCCTCACTTTTGGTTTTCCATACAAAATCTTGCTGACCATCTACACAGTTATCTACTTTCCTACCTACGGATTTTTCATATCTCTTTTTTATTTTTATTTCAGAATGATATCTTCAAAAAAATAGTTGCATCGTCTGGCGGCAGCATAGAAAAAGCTCTGCGAAATATAATTTCTGCAGAAGTCGCTGTGACACACAATTTCGACGGCTATAATGGCAAAAATCCTTTTAAAGCGTTAAAAAATATTAACACATGTTTGTTCAGTAAGTTATTATTTTTTCACAATTTATAAGAACTTCATCATAATTAGTAATATCAATATTTTATTTTTTGCAGATGCTGTTAAGACCAATATGCCTTCACCCCAGCTCTATAGAAAAGCTGTTCAGCAAGGGTTCAGAGAATCAAGAACCTGCACTACAAGAAAGCAGCGATGAAAAAAAAACAACATGCAAATTAAAAATAAAGCATATGTAATACCGATATAAAATGAGAACTCTTTTTTTTATTATTTTCTTCAAATTCATCAAACGTAATTCACTAATGATTAAGCGAGTTACATTTTTCATGTGATTTCATTACTGAATATTCATGATATCTATCAGTGATGGATAGTGGGCTGATGATTTCACTGGTGCACTTTCACTTCATTTTTCACCAAGACTGTGTGTTGCTGAATAAGCAAGTCCTATTTACCTAATGATATCACTGACGAACTTTCATGATGTATTTCATCAAATATAATTCATTTATGAATAAGCAAACTCCACCTACTTGGTGATTTCACTATTGAATATTCACCCAGAAAGTCACTTGGTGAACGCCAATGACAGCCCCATATTAAATACACCTAAGGATTCCTCTGAAAATTACTCAGTGAAGTTCCAGTTCCTCGAGGAAAAAGTTGGTTATTCCTTGAGGAATTTTTTGAAATTTCCTACTGGGACCTAGCTACCTACTCGTAGGTATATTTTTCCCATTTAGCTTATTTTATTGTTAAATTAAATCAAATGAAATTGCGAAAATGAGGCACTAAATTAGAGAAAAAGTAATCCTTTGATAAACTAACATCCTTCATCATAATCATCAAATAATTCACACAGCACGCAGCATAAAATAGGGGTGGTTTACGAAAATATATTACTTCACTCATTCACACGATGAATGTGATAATGATGAGTGAGAATAACGTCATCAGGTTGGAAAAGAAAAAAAGTAGGTATCTGTAGTTAAAGGCGAATAAAATCGTTCATTTTGCATATATGTTGTAACTGCGGATGTGGATAGGAAAGTAAGGCAGTGATTTATTTTTGGAATAGTAGACATTTTGTGTGTTTAAACTAAAAAAGTAAGTAAGGTAGGTAGCCAGAGGCGTACCGAGAGGTCGAGCCGTGGGGGGTGAGTTTTTCTGAAATGCCGACTTTTATAAGGAATTTGCCGACTTATTATGGGAATTTCCATGAAACTATCTAAAAATATTGAGTATCAACTGTAATATTGACCAAATATAACACGTTAATTCTTTTAAAGCAATGTATTTATTTAAAATATTAATAAATATGTATCTATAGTTAAAAGAATTTGTTTTTATGAATAGTTTTCAATAATATTAATGGAATAAATAAATTAATAATTAATGCAACATATTTTATATAAGAAGAAAATAATAATGAACTAGTGTCATGAATTTAAATGTATATAATACATTTATATAATACAAGGGAATATTTATTATTTTTAATGAATGATTTTGATTTTATTTTTAATGAATGTTTTTGATTTTAAAGTTAATTAATTAAACAATTTATAATTATAAAAACAATTATATGAAGATATTATAATGCTTACCAGCCAGACAACTAAAAAAAAATTAAATACATTTTGTTAATAAATGCATTTGTTACTTACTTACTACTTATTATTATTTTTACAGTAAAGTAATAAATTCCTTATACACAATTCGATGCATTATGTAAATAATATAAACAACAATTATATTTTTTTAATATTAGACACTGCTCTATGTCAGATTTTAATTCGGCGGTGTTTAAGTAAGGACTATTCTTTTACGACTTTACTTATATGAATTTTGTCCACTATATCTTTTAAAGAGTATAGCAGCATCAATGTATTCAAACGGTCATCACCCATTATCGTTCGCAAATGAATTAAAATTATTTTTAGTTTACTGAACGAACGTTCACATGAAGCTGATGTCACAGCAGCAGTCAAAATGAAGCAAACAAGTTTGTACGCCAACGGAATTACATTTTTTAAATTGAACACTACTTTGGAAATGTCTTCGAAAATCGTACACTTCGTACATGAATCAAGAATTATTTGCAGCTCAGAAAGCAAACACTCTGGTTCCAATTGCGAAATGGATTCGACTGATTCTATCGTAACATTGCTTCTGTTAACTGGAATTTCAAAAATCTTTTGAAGAGGTTCGAAAGTAGAAAAAGTATCTTTCAAATTATTTGTAATGCACGTGGTAAAAATTTGCAAAACCGTTCTAAACTCTTTTCTACAGGTTGATTGGTATAAGGTGTACCAAAAAGCTTGAGCGTGTAGGAGTTAAGACAAGAAAAAAATCGTGTGGGAGGGGGGTCTTTTTCCCCCCGTTTAGGCGGGAGGGGCAATTTTCTAAAACATTGACTTAAATCAGAAAAAAAATTATTTAAAAACATTTAATAAAAATATTTAAGCCTTGTTATATCTTTTTGGAAAGTCAGAAAACAACTCTCTTATTAAATTTTTAATTCAGTTGTTTAAGTGAACAGTTTTAAAAAAATTAATTTTCAAACTCAAATTTGGAAAAAAAACTAAAAAAAAAATTTCCAAAATAATTTTTTTCAAAATCTTATGTGATTAACTATTACTTTTATTTTCAAAATTCAATGCTCTTATTAATTTTAAGTCAAAAACAGAAAACCGGATGCCAAAATGTATCTTAGTTTTTAAGAAATTAGAAATATTTTTTTCCAAGAAAAACACTTTTTTTTTTGGTTTTCCCAAATTTGACCTGCTCAGGTCAAGTATTAATTAGGAAATTATCCCTTTTTTATTTTTCATTACATACCATCCGATTTTAATCAAATAATAAAAAAAACGAATTAACTTTTTACTTTACTTGCTAGTTTTACTTTTTTTTTTTTTTTATTTCTCAAAAACTATGATACATTTTGGCATCCGGTTTTCTGTTTTTGACTAAAAATTAATAAGAGAATTAAATTTTGAAAATAAAAATAATAGTTAATAACATAAAATTTAAAAAAAATTAGTTTAAAAATTTTTTTTTAGTTTTTTTTCAAAATTTTGAGTTTGAAAATTAATTTTTTTAAAACTGTTTACTTAAACAACTTAATTTAAAAATTAAATAAAACAGTAGTTTTCTGGTTTCCAAATAAAATATAACAAGGCTTTGTATCATTCGCCGTTGTTTTTAAATATTTTTTTTTTTCTGATTTAAGTCAATGTTTTAGAAAATTGCCCCTCCCGCCTAAACGGGGGAAATAGACCCCCCCTCCGAAACGATTTTTTTCTTGTCTTAACTCCACCTACACGCTCAAGCTTTTTGGTGCACCTTATACCAATCACCCTGTATAAAACATAAGAAAATCAAAATCCAAAGCGGTTTCTGGATTTTCATCAATGCCGACTTTCTTGCTATAATATGTATAAAAACTTGCAAAAATACCGACTTTCACACGAAAAATTCGAAAAATTAAAAACGCCGACTTTCTTGCTAGAATATGCATAAAAGCCATCAATTTACACGAAAAATTAAAAAAAATTGGAAATGCCGACTTTCTTGGTTTGTAAATTTAAAAACCTGAGAAACTTGGCCTAAGAGGTCAACACCACCACATCAAGTGAGCCATATATGGACGTTGCGAAAAACGTGCCGTGCTTGAATTCCAAAGAAATAATTGAAAGTTTAACACTTAAATTTTGTTTTACAATATTAGATCTAAGTAAAAAAAATTAAACAGCTTGAAAATTCGATTTATTTGATTTGATTGCGGGTTTTCACGATTGGACAAAGAAAAAGAAAATTAAATAAACGATAACACATACAAAAATAACTGTTCTAAACAATCAAAACAGTACTTTTCCAGTGACAGTTGCATAATCCCGGTAGTAAACGTTTAAAAATCAAAAACCATATATATGTCTCCCTGTGCAGTAGAGGGTTAATGAAGTATTTTATCAACCATAAGGTCGTTCCTTGATTTGATTAAATAATTTGATATAGATTTTGAGAAGTGTTTGAATAAACCATCGAAACGAACACAATTTTTGGGCGAAAATTATAACTATTTCATGACGCGCCGAGCCAACGGGCATTCAACAGACTCCTTAAGTGGTGCTGGTCTAATTATAATCTCATGATGATTCGAAAAACAATTATTTGATTTTACCGATAATGGGCTTGAAACCTACGCATGTTTGTACCGTGATTAATTTATTTAATTACCAGAATTCCCTTTTGTCCAATAAACAATTGGTTGGCAAAAATAAATGCGTCAATGAAATATATTGTATCGCTTATGCGTATGTTTTCAGTTCATTGTATCGATGACCTCCTTTGGTCGTTACCTTAACGATACGTATAATAGGATTTATTACTTTTGAAGAAAATGATTTAACATTCCTTCTTTTACATTTTCCACAATTATTTATAAACAAAAGGTACCCACTATTGGACAGGAATTTTTCTCAACACGCTCATATATATATACATCATGTCCATACTATGAGTAATATGATTTTGTTGGTTATAAATCTCCAGTTTCCTGAGTCCTATTATTTATATGCGAGCCAGAAATTGTATGATAAATACTTTATTCAAAGCAATTTAGCTTTACTTTCATTCAGCTCACTTTAAAATTCTCAACTTCTAAGGTTTGCCTCTGGCTGCTTGCGATGCACCAAAAATTCGTTGGTCATGATGCACAAGCATTTCCTTCCTCATTCCATGCAAACATCGTAAAATGCTTTTTGCAAATCGATAAAATCCCCATGAAAGCTAGAAATCATTAGAATACTTGATGAGCAGTTTAAAAATTCCAACGATTACGATTCGCTTTTGCTTAACATGAAGAAACGCGAACCATGAGCATGATAAATGGTTCAGGATCACCAAGATTTTTTTTGCAACAAATCCAATCGAATAGTTTTTTTTTTTTTTACATATTATACGAGGATTGTTATTTTTTGTTTGCCATCATCGCTGGCCCTTTCAGTTGCAAGGATCTTCAAATGATTGCTTGTGTTCCAACATGGCATCTCCAGGATGCACGGATGTGAGTTATCATGATAAAAAATTCACAAAAATTCGAATGAGATATTACACAGCACTTCAAGTTTCCAGAGAAAATGAGAGATTTGGATTGGTGTCCTGGCTTTAGTCGGGTTTTTTGGCGTTTGAAAATAAATTTGAATAGATATAGATATTCGATTAAAATGTTCTTCATTGAACATAGCTTTGCATGGTTCTGACATGTGGCTATATATGGGTATAAAGATTTTACCATCCAGTTTTTTTCGGGGAAAAAATAAATCAAAGATACTCTCTGGTTCTGCTGAAGCGGAAGGAAGGATTTTTCGTTTGCAAATGTTGGGGATAATTGCCTGTTTGTGCAGTCATTTTATTGGAAGTCATTGATTAATGAATGGGTTTATGGAAGTTGAAACGACTAGCTCCTAGATATGATGTCTGTTTTTCTCAGGTAATGAATCCATTTAAGCATTAATGTAGACCCAAATAGAATATTGTTTACTCAAGTATTCATTACTAATTGAAAATTATGTAAGAAAAGCAATGTTTTGAACAATGGGTAGATTTTATACTTCTTTGAAATATTACAAAGAGTTATAGAGAAAAGGGCATGGTCCTTGATTATTGATTCAATTGATACTAATGCCTGGATGGATCATAATCTAACAAAAACACACGAGAAATAAAGGGGAACCATTCTTAGGCCGTGTGCCAATTGCGTTAAAATTGTTGTTAAATTTGATCCTTTTTTATTGGGGTGAATAAAATTTAAGCTTTTTGCTGCGTCAATTGAATTAAAAAGGAATTTTTAAAATATAAATTTCTCAATGAGATTCCTTGTGTTCAAGAGGCTATCCAGAAATGTTCAGATACTTTTAGTACGTTAATAACAATAGTTGACTATTTGTTAACAATAGTTGATTTTTGTTAACAATAGTTAATTTTTGTAGTTCCTTTAATACAAAATTTCTACGAATTTCAATCAAGTGTGTCTCAGTATTTACATATACAGGGTGATTGGTATAAGGTGCACCAAAAAGCTTGAGCGTGTAGGTGGAGTTAAGACAAGAAAAAAATCGTAAGGGAGGGGTCTATTTCCCCCCGTTTAGGCGGGAGGGACAATTTTCTAAAATATTGACTTAAATCGGAAAAAAAAATATTTAAAAACAACGGTGAATGATACAAAGCCTTGTTATACTTTTTTGGAAAGACAGAAAACTACTCTTTTATTAAGTTTTTAAATTAAGTTGTTTAAGTGAACAGTTTTAAAAAAATTAATTTTCAAACTCAAAATTTTGAAAAAAAACTAAAAAAAAAATTTTAAACAATTTTTTTTCAAAATTTTATGTAATTAACTATTATTTTTATTTTCAAAATTCAATGCTCTTATTAATTTTTAGTCAAGAACAGAAAACCTGATGACAAAATGTATCTTAGTTATTGAGAAATTGAAAAAAAAATTAAAAGTAAAACTATTAAGTAAAGTAAAAAGTTAATTCGTTTTTTTATTATTTGATTAAAATCGGATGGTATGCAATAAAAAATAAAAAAAGGATAATTCCCTAATTAATAATTGACCTGAGGAGGTCAAATTTGGGAAAACCAAAAAAAAAAGTGTTTTTCTTGGAAAAAAATACTTCTAGTTTTTCTTAATTTCTAAAAAAACAAAGATACTTTTTGACATCCTGTTTTCTGTTTTTGACTAAAAATTAATAAGAGCATTGAATTTTAAAAATAAAAATAATAGTTAATTACGTAAAATTTTAAAAAAATTAGTTTAAAAATTTTTTTTTTAGTTTTTTTTTTCAAAATTTTGAGTTTGAAAATTAATTCTTTTAAAACTGTTTACTTAAACAACTTAATTAAAAGATTAAATAAAAGAGTAATTTTCTGGCTTTCCAAGAAATTATAACAAGGCTTTGTATCATTCACCGTTGTTTTTAAATAATTTTTTTCTGATTTAAGTCAATGTTTTAGAAAATTGCCCCTCCCGCCTAAGCGGGGGGAAATAGACCCCCCCTCCTGTACGATTTTTTTCTTGTCTTAACTCCACCTACACGCTCAATCTTTTTGGTGCACCTTATACCAATCACCCTGTATAAATGCATACACAGTTTTTCACAACACTACGAAGCTATCCAGATCGCTTTGGATACAATCGATAAAAAAGATGCAATAATGAACGCGGCCGATAGTAAAAAGATGTTCAACTGAACGCAGCTAAACTAGCTAAAAATGTCAAAAATTAACCACTTTCTATAATTTTAACTGTATCCACCTCAGTAGTGTCAAATGAGCCATGGGATCATATTTAACAGCACTTTTAACGCAAATTGCACACGGCCTTAGAAGGAAGAAAATAAAATCACATTCAATTCTTTGGTTAAAAATCGTTTTAAATGCTTACGTTTAGGATTATACGGATACCACAAATGTTTCCTGCACGTGGATTTCTTTTTGGACTTACATAGCTATATGAGCTAAAGCTATACTAACTTTCCATCACCTTAAAAGTTAAATGATTGGCTAGATTCGAGCTCAGACCTCTTACACGACACGAAAGTGTACAGAATAAGGGTCTTGAGACTTTTCATACATCAGCTTCAAGAACCCAATGGTGAAACGAGGCAATAACATGTTCGGAAAATAAAGAAGCAATTATTGAGTCTACTGAATGCTTCCAATGATTTTTAAAAGTAGATCTTTTATGTTCGAACACTGAAAAATTCTTACGCGGTCATGTGGCCATATTAACACTGAATAACGTTTTTTTAAATAGAATTTGTGAATATTCAAAGTGTTACGAATATGTGTTATTAGGTTTTAAGTTAAGAAAACTTTAATAAAATTAAGCAGAAGATACCGATCCAAATTGAATGTCTAAAAATGATGACGGAGAAGGGAACAAAGTTCCAGCTAGAGAATTTCTCGCAATCGTATAGGTATACTGCGTTTTGTGCTTAGATGCGTATTTGTGCTTAAATTAAATAAAAATAATTTCTATATGCGTTAATTAATACATATACAATATACATACTCTGATCCGAAAATATATGCATTTTACTGCAGATGGTATTTTTGACGTCAAGCTTTATCACTCTCATGCAAAGCATATCTTTATATAAAGTAATTATTACTGCAGAATTTCATAAGAACTTTTGATTACTTCATATCGTACCAAACGATAACGTCAAAACCAAAAACTTTCCCTCTCTGAGAGCTTATACATATCTTTCTCTTCTAGTTCTCTCTTTCCCTTTAAATTTTATTTTTTTCAGTACTTCCCATAGAACCGTTATTTGTTTCTAGAGCTTTATCGTAAACAAGTTAATCGATCTTAAGCCCAAACATTTTTTTTAGAAAGATGACTTGATCAAAATGTTTGATAATGTGCTTAATTTAAATTTTAATTAATTTATTTTATTGAATTTAATTTGGAAAATGAGATCAAAAATTTAAATTTTTTAAATTTATTCAATTTATGTTAAGCTGGCAGACAACAGCTACAAGCCACAAGAGCAAGTTTATTTTTTATTTTTAAACTTATCTAGTCCCAGTGTGATCTCTGAACATCAAATATTGTGACCAAATGGGATGGGGCACTCTATCATGTATTCGTATATTTCTTTAAATTATTTTCGCTCCTCATAACACCCCTTTTATACCAATGATGTCAATTCCTTCAGACTGTTTTTAACTGCAATGTTTCAATTACTTACAGCTAAATTTGCTGTTATTGTTCATCAAAAACATACCTGAGTCTCACTTCACAACTCTTTTATTTACATTGAACATTCAAATCTAAACCTAACATCGTCAGCAATTGAAAACATGCACAATTTACATTGCAATTTGGAGTCAAAAATTTGAGTAAACCACAAAATTGCTTACCGTATCCAAAAATAGTTTACATCCTATTCTGCGCATACACATGACTTGCTTTAAGCTATTTTACACTTCTCATTCGAATACTCTTGGTATGGTATCAGAGAAATTCCTATAACACCATGTCCTTGTTTGTCGTCCTTTTGAACGCACATTAATCCCCCATTGTGAAAAGTAATGCAAACATTGACTTTTTTTTTTTGTTAAATTCTCTGCTCTATCTAGAGAAGCTAAAAACAAAACAACATCGAATGCAAACTTCCTACACCATATCAAGGATGTGCGGGACATGTTTTATAACAAATGGCCTACATGCAAGTGAGTATGTGTATGGACACACTCTTCTCGGACTAAAAGTTGAGTAAATCCCTTGTCCGGCAAAAAGCTAAGCTCACGCATTGTTTTCAATGCCAAAAGTTTAGCCGCATATCACAAGGAAAGCAGTCCTCTTCCCGCACATACCAGAATATTGGTATAGAGACGATGCGGCGTTTTATAGTATAATGATGGTATGGTGCTGAAAATGTTATACCAAGCTGGATCGGTGCCGCCAAACTGAGGACACTGTCACCGCTGGAGACATTCATTATCCATCAATGTATACCGAATGCGGCTTTGTTGTATAGAAGTAGATTGTGCATCACTGCAATCAACGGGAAATTCACAGGGAGCAATATAAATCAACGTGAAGGGTGCGAAAAACGAGAGACAAGCATTCAGAGTATACAGGCGGAAAGAGATTTATGGAGAACCATTGAAAGGACATAGTCCTGGGCGAAAGCTGTTGAATTTGTCCGGATTTGGGTGGTAATCGTTGTTTAGGGGTCTTCTTTAATAAAAACTGAATAACAATACGCTTACAAGCAGTATATTAGATTCAGTACTATTCATTGGAAGGGTTTTTTAAAGATATTACCAAGAATTGGTTGACTTAATTTTTAAACGTAGAGAAGAATTTCAAAACAATGAAAAAGTTTCTTATGTGATTTTTTGATAAACAAAATGTGAAGAGCATCAAATTTTGAAATTAACGTATAGGGGTATCATGAATCTCTCCACAGATTTTGTTGGCATCAAAAATAATTTTAATAGTTTATGATTCTCAAGCACAACGCATAAAACTGGTAGGGTTTTTTCCATTCTGATGAAGGTATATCTATGTACAGTTGACCGGCATCCCTTTATTCAAACAATTTTTTTTTTATCAACAACTGTGGGTCACGCACATTGTGCTGATGACATGAAGGAGGGTTTCTCTAGTTAGTGCTTTATGGATTTAAGTTTGTAAACCCTTCTCTAGCTCAGCGCGAAATACAAGTAGAAGTTTTGTGTATACATTTAGATGTTTTATTGTGAAGAACCTACCTTGACGTCAGCACATTGTGTATGTGTTTTGCGTCGTTTAAGCAAATTCATAATACGTTGAAAATAGACGCAGATTAAAGGGCGATTTGAACAACGAGATCGTTAAAGAAGAATTTTTTTTTTAAATTGGTAAAAACAGGATAAGCTTAGCTTAGCCGATTTCGTAGTTAAAGTTGGCAGATATTTTCTTCAATCTGATCGCTCTATTTGGAGAACCTGTAGATAAATGGTTGCATCTAATTCTTGTTCTATTTTGAACACGTTTGAAAACGTAACTTCTCTAGATGAGCTGCTCTTAAAGTCCGTTCCAAATTATTTGTTTTGCTTATCTACACTAGATGGGCCATATATCGTTTACGTACTGCTAGCCTCTCGAATACTGATTGGGAATATGTTCATGCTTCTGGACCATATAGTATGACTAGGATGGTGACTATTTTATAAAGCATCTTCTTGGTTCCCGTCGGTAGGGCTTTATTTAGGAATTGGTTACTTAGCCCAAGGAAACAGCGATTCGCAAAAGTGTCTCTACTTGTAATTTGATTGCTGATGTTGTTTTCTGAGTTTACAGTAGAAAAGTTAGACAAAGACGTTATTCCTTTCAATAGTCACAATTTGACCAATTCTACATTGAAATGTGTATTTTTATGATGAAGGCAAAAACTTTCGACCCGAAACTTGACAAGACACGAATAATGCGCTTGTTTGTTTTCCCTATGATGTCGAAGTGAAAGGCGTTGGCAAATACAAAATGTTATGAGGATGATAACGTGTTGGTTTGACCGTTGCATTTTCCATTCTCAAGAACTTTTTCCATGTCTTAGTCCTCTCTGAGTGAGTGGTATTGAAAGTTGTAGTAAAATCTTTTCCGATGTTGACTGAAGCACTCCTAAATGTGATTTTTTAATCCTATCAGCTTACCTGAGACACCGGAATTAGAAATGATTCATTTTGTCTTCTCTAACGATCGTTAAATCGCTATCTCGTTGTTTTTCGTAAATTTTTTGTCAGCATAAGCTTATTATCGGTATACTGGTCAAAGAATGGCAGCATTGATTTTAAGAAAAATTAATATTTTAGAAGATCTGATGGCTAAACATTATTAATACTGCAAACAAACTTTTCAATTTTTTTTTTTTTTTTTTTTGAAACACTAAAATACCTTTATACCAAAGCCGCATTACAAAATCAAGTTCATGCGACCCAATCGTTATCTTTATTTAATATTTTTTTCTCGTTTTAAATAAACATCTGAAAAAGTCTTGTAGAAAGGAAACAAGAAGATGTTCAACAAAACATTCATATCAGGTATTGATGTACGGTGCTGAAGCATGGAACTTTTTCAAACCATAAGAAAACTTCATTGATACGATGTTCCTACGTACGATTTTTGGTATTAATGAACATCACGTTTCTAACAAGAAGTGAAATAAACTAATTTTTTAGTGAATTAAAGTCGACTTTTTAGTTGCACGACAAATTTACGACAAAAATTGAAATTATTTGCGTTATCCTTTTTTAATTTCGTTTAGATTTGATCCTTTTTCAGACGTGGTAAGCTTGTCTAAAAAAGTAGTTTTTGGGGGTTATTTAAAAAAAAATTGTGTGACAAATTTTTTAGTTGCATGACGTATTTATGTACGACAAAATAGCGACAGTTATTTCCGTGATACTTTTTAATTTTCGATTATATTTAATTCTTTTTCCAAAATCCAAAATGACTGCAAAATAAGCGTTACCATTGGATGATCGCACGACAATTTTTTAGTTGCACAACTAATTTACGAAAATTAATGCAAGAGTTCAAAATTTCAAGGTGGTAATGACGAACATGATTTTTATCGTGCTTGTATTCTTTCCTTCATGAGATGAAGCGTATTATTAGATATTAAGTCGACCTGTTGATTTGGTAAAAAGAACTATATGTGTAGAAATAAGAAGCAACCAAAATATTTTTTAAATAAATTAATTAAAATAATTCACATTCGAATATGCAGAATATCTTTTGCCTCATTGCTTCTATAATGTAGTTCCAAAAATGGCACACCTATCTTGAAGTGCACATACTGCTGCACCTAAATATTATAAAACACATCATAAAAATTCCCACCATTATCTTACTGCTAGATGTAAACTCATGTGCAAATGTGGTTGAAAAGCATGGATATTCCAAATTCATTTAATATGCAACAAGGGAAGCCCACGAATTCACCAAAACCAAATTGGATTCCTTTATGTTTTTTTTTTATGAAGATATTCTACAAGGATGGTCATCATCGCCAGCCGAGAATATTTCTCGTCCTTTCGTTCTACATAACAATTTTGTACACACACATACCTTTCTGAAACAATGCAATGCCATTTTACAGTTTTGCCACCTTCTAGAACTTCATTGTTATGCACGTGCGGTGGCGTGTGCTCCAGGTGGTGTACATTTTAATTAAGATTAATACGCTGGCATGCCATTCATAACTTTACATATGCAAAACGCGCGCGCCGTCCACGGATTAATGGATTATCACCGGGATCCTTCTACTAAAATCCTATATAACCTAACCACACACAATGGACGATGTTGTGCAAAGGGAAAGAAGCACAACGACTCAAACGAAAATCCTCATTCCACCAGGAAATAGTGTAAATGACACCTTTTTACATTTTCTAACTTTGGTGTGGGCAAAGAAAATCGTCGCCTTTAGTTGGGAAAAAGCAGTTGCTTTTCTTCGCGCAGCCAACTTTGAGTTAAGAACTTCAATTAAAATTCCAACTACCATGGCTCCTGAGGTTGAGAATAAACGTAGACGCACATAGTTGTGGAGTACCTACATTATTTTACCATTATTCCTTTAAAGCGTTCTTAGAGATCAGGATAGTCTTTTTGATAGGATAGTAAAACGTGCAGTAAGACGAGCGCACTCCGCCAAAGGATGTAAGCTTTTCCATTATAGTTATGAAAATTGGGTAAATTTGTTTTGTGTCCTAAAATTTTAGATTTGCTTTGAATGGTGAAAGCACCTACATCAGTTGCACTTGTGGCTAAAAATATACATATATAGATATAAAGGTGGGAAAAGGTACGCAGCTTGAATTTTTCATTAGCTAATGGATGAGAACTTTCTAGCAATATAAAACTAATTCCAGAATTGCGAAGTAATAACTTTAGAGAGACGCGATTTCATTAAAAGTTGTGTTACAAGCTAATTGCTTTTTAGCACTTTGATTGACTGTTGCGTTGGTCGTAAGGCGGTCTTAATAAATAGAAATTAAAAAGCATACTGTGTTGAATAATAAGTGTTTTTTGACAACAACATAGTTAATTGAAGAAAAATGGTAATTATTATGCTAAAAGATAAAAGATATTATAGTTTAGGCACGAAAACAAGACTTTGCTCTGCCCAACGAAAGTTATCAGCAGAAAGGAAATAAAATGCACGACTGGGTCGTACGAACTTGCTCTTGTAGCAAACTATGGGACTACAAAAATTTAAATTTATTAAATTCTGAAGAAACTTGGAAAAATATCAAAAAATGGCCTGAGATAAAGTTGTATGACAGCTATCATTAAACGGTTATTTATCAAAAAACTGTAAAAGATATCTTGTGTTAAATGTCAAGTTTAAAATCTGTACTGTATTTAAAAAGAATCGAAAACGTTTGCACCAAATCTCCGTTATGTGAATTTTTACCCAAAAACCTGAAATGCAGTTATATTAAAACTACTGCAAATATAACGTACACCAAGTTTTATTAAAATCGTTAGAGACGTTTTTGAGAAAAATTAGAAAAACTAAAACCTTTATATGGCAGGTACCCGTTATAGCCGGTCTAAAACAAAAATTCGAATTTCACCTCTATCAACAAAAAGTATCAACAAAAAGTACCACCCACGAAGTAGGAAGTAAATCTGTCAAACGGTTTAGGCTGTAGGTCGATGCACAGACAACCAAACATACGCACATCCGCACATCCGCACATCCGTACATCCGCACAGACAGATCGACGGATGGCATGACGAAATCTGCTTTTTTAGGCTTCTCTATCATCGTAATGTCAGGTTTTAATAAAATTTCGATTTTTTTTTACACGAAAACAATACTTGCCCTATTGAGTAAGTAAAAAATTAAAGTTAAAAGAGAAGAATTTATTGAGTTTAAGTCGATAAATGATCTCGTGGGTGTCATCTGCATCAAAAAACTACTTTCGTAAAACATAAAGCTTAATAATCGTGATCTATCAAAAAGGAAGTATTTATGGCTTACTGGACGGAGCCTGAAACTAAATAAAAGTACGATATTAAATTCCTGCTCCAATGTTAGGATCAAGAGAAAAATTATGAATATTGCTTCCAGTAGATACGTGGTATATTACGGTTGAATAGTTTGAGGAAATGAATTCAACTGAGCTATTTCTTCGAAATGCTTTTTATAAAAAAGAAATGAATCATGAATTATTAATTATCCGAAGCCTCTTCAGTCCCTCCCAGATATCTTTCGCGCTGAGGTTAATTTTCACCGAGCACGACAGCAATTGCTTTGCATGTCGTATCGGCATGCAAATTTTGATTCAAAAAGGTGGGGGGAGGGCCAATTGTCGCTGGGTGACATAGTTTCGTCTTCTAGAAATCGTGACGATGATGGCTTTATCTAGCTGTCAAAAAATATTGCAGAAAGATTCGACGTCGACGGAACTCATTCCACCTCGCTTTATATAATACTTCTTTATGTATCAAACCTGGGTAGCGCTAGTCCTGTAAAAATTTCAGATATCGTCGTTTTGGAGGATATCATTTATAAAGTTTTTTTCATTTTCTAATCAATACATTCCGGAATCCGGATGAATCGCATCGCAGTTTCCATTTTCGGACTGCTTTTTGTCCTTGACTTGAAAGCTTACCGGTAATTTGTTATGGCAACTCTGGAGGACTCATACTTGGAGAAACAGCATCAGTAGTGAAATAAGCTATACACTGTTAGTTGTGAAATTCCGGAGTATAGGATGCTGTGGTTAGTGCAGTTTTAGATGCGCCTGATGGTATATGTACATAACATATATGAGAGGTATAATCATTTTTATATTATTTTTGAAATTTATTGATGTAAACATTACCGTGCAATCAAGAGGTGTTGGGATTGTTTAATACTTCTGTTAGCTTTTAAAGTGTCTCATCAGAAAGTATACGCAAACTCAATCAGCCCTATCGAGGTATCCGTTCGGAAGAAATTTTTGTCCGATTCGGAGAATTTTTAATGGAGGCTCTGCTTTGTGTTTTCTGACACACAAATCAGAGAAACTTTCGATAGAATAAAATTTAGACTATTGATGTGCGATACGAAGAGTTGATCATTTTATTTTTGACAGATACACGGAAAATATTTTCAGAAGTTCTTCGAAAAAAAAAAATATTTTTAAAAAGTTGTTGCTGATTCGATTGAAAATAAATTGGTTTTGTTATTTAGTTGTTATGCTTTTATTTTTAAGCTACAAAATAAAAAAAAAACAATCTTTATGAATCGTTTGATTAATTGTGTGGAGGTATGTACATTATACAATTCTAACTTCATTGTGTTTTTAAATTATCAGAATATTTTTGAATTCCGGTCTGAAATCATTTCCGATCTGAACTTCTTCCGAACAGATTCCTCGATAAGGCTGAATATTTTATATTATTCTGAACTCATCAAAGTTTGATTGTTCTTTAGGAGCTAATACTGGACGTAAGAACCGTTCCTGATATTACAGAATTTGGTGGTGCCTTTCCTATAGGTTCTTACTAGGTCGGCGGAGTGCTTGTTAAAGTCTGCTTGGCTAGGTTTAAAGAAAGTGTTATTGAATAAAGACGAGCGTTGGATTCAAAGACGATCAAGTTGTTTTTCGTATTATCTTTTACAGATGATAAATGAAGAAGGTCTGAATTATATGCTCAATGACCATGAATTTATAACCACATAATATTAAAGATAATACAAATACGATCGGTATAAAATAGATATTTATTGTGGTGGTAGCTGTTAAGTGATTGATTGATATTCCCCACAGATATATTAACTTACTAAGGGCCAGCCTTTTCAGCTCTGGTTAAATTTAACCATTTGTTATTTCAGCTGGTAACCATAGAAATACAAACCTACAAAATCTATGATTAAAAACTGAAATAACCACTGGTTACACATACCCAGAGTGGAAAAGACTGGCCCTAAAAGAGTAGGCATAAAAATAAGGCCTACAACCAGAAAAAAATAGAACCAGTTATCTTCACGAACAAAAGAATTGAATGTGCCAATACCTCAGAAACATACTTGATTGAAAAATTTAGTTTTAAAATGAACTACCAGGACAAATTTTGAAAGCTTTTCTAACTTTCTACTCAACGTGGCTGAATTTATGAAAAAAAGTATACCTATAATGTTCGAAATCCAATATAGTTTAACATCCATACATCCATATACCAGGCTGATGAAAATTGAGACCAATATTTGATATATGCTTGACTTGGTTTAAACTATAAAAGAAAATCCAAAGTCTTTCACGTATTAGATCAATCATTGCTTATGGGTACGAAAGTGATGCCTTTTGACCTCTATATTTAAAAATCTGCAAGAAAAAGCGCTCTCAGAATTAGCCAAAGTTTCAAAATTATTAGAACCCATATTTTACTGGACACTCGGAACTTTTAAATATCACTAGGAACAAATGGGGAGTCTTCTGCAAGATTCTTTAGACAGATTTTAGTTTTTTACGACATGACGAGTACCTATATATTATGATGGTTAGATCAGGAATTGGTAAACCCGCAAATTAGCATTACAATATGCCTACATTGTTTATGTCTTTGCATATATGTTCTAGTATACATCTTCTAGATACAAATTCTATATGTATACATAGGTATACCTTCTTATGTTCAAATTTCTTATAGGTAGGTACATAAATACTATATTGTTCACATATCCATAAAAAGAAATTTAAGTTGCCTTATTTAAAAATAAAACAATAAAAATTTGTTCTATCATCAAAACCCAACAAGAAATTTGAAGTCGACCCAAAGAGATACAGAAATTTGGCAACATATCATTGAATGGTACATTTTAGAAACCAAATATAACACGAATTTTCATACAAATTTTAAGTCATGTAACCATGGTTGCCATATGGAAATATGAAAGTCGTTATTTTTTTAGAATATATTGAATTTTCTGAAATTAGTCAAATATGTTTGAGTGTGGCTCGTATTTTGCCCTGGTAATATACCTATCTGAAATTGTTTAAATTGCTCGAAACTAAAAAAAGTTTATTTTGGCGTCGCGGAAATTAAAACTTGCTCGAAAATTAAAAAAGTGTTTTTTTAGACATTAAACTCTTTTTTTAAACGGCTTTTATTACTTGTTTAATACCTATATCTATATGAAACACAAAATCTTATCATAGCCTGCTTAAAAAAAATGAAGAAAAAAACTTGTAACATAATTATTTATATGGTAACCATTTTTTGATGAAAGTAATCCATAACAACTTTTTTCGAATTTTTATTCCATCTGCAACAAAAAACAAAATATTATTTTTTGGACGAAACTAATCCAAAATAAACTAGGTAATAAACTATTCACGAGTTTTTCTACATATTTTATTAATTATATACCTGCCTACATATTAACGTTTTGTTTCTATTATTAAATACAAATTACAAACCTACCCATACCTACATACTTTTTGTTTCTTTATTTCGTCTTTAAGTTCTTTTCGTTGGCATGGCAATCGTGGCAGAAGCCCCTCCTTGTTTTTAATATGTTAATGAAATAGAAGCTGCTCACTATCGTCATTGTTGTCAAAGCCAAAATAATATGGTCAACTCTTTCTTACGAAAAAAATCAACACTCGCTTCTTTGTGCGAACAGCGCTATTTTACGAAACTTGTAAATCGTCGATGACGGAGGCACTATACATATAGTTTTTATATGCAAAGGTTATGTGAATTTTCAGCTGAAAACCTCGACATTTTGATTTAATAGCATATTGCAACGGTTTCTCAATGGTTTCAAAACAAATTATATTAAAATATTATTTGTTCAATTAACAAAACCTGGCTAAACATTTAAATCTGTAAGAATCTATAAGTGTCATTATATAAGTGCGCCACAAGGAACGTGACTTCCTTTGTCACAACGGAGCGGAAGCTGGTATTAAATTCCAACATTGCCATTAAATGTGAAGTAAAAATAAAGAAATTCCAAATTAAAAACAAAACATTAATAAAACGCAGTAGGACATTAAAACAATCAACAAATTGTTGATTAACATTTTGTTTTTATAGCCCAAAAAACACTTTAAAATTTTACCCATCAAGATAAATTGGCTTTTCCACAAAGCACCATTTTTTTCCCCATTTAATGTTCCTTCATTCAAAATGAGTTCAATCTCATTGACCCTTTTTTCTATTCCATAGATTACACCTCATCCCATTAAGAGCTGAAAAATCACGAAGCCTGAAAACAATTACCTCAAATCGTAGACTTCGACCCGAAAATAAAAAAAAGGAAAACCATGACCCAAACATAGACAAAGTGCGGTTGGGAAGCACCTTGAATTCAACATGCCGTGTCCTAGGTAATTTATTAGAAGGACGAATGCGGCGCGAACACTGTCGTATGTTAAACTTTGTAATGAGATAGCCCATAAATTCCGGAGCCGGAGCGATAACAGCCAGATTCAGTGTTTGGGCATGTCGAGAGCCATTAGAAAATAGGGCAGATCCTGGCACCAAATGTTATCCTATATTTTATGCTAACTTCTTTTTTTTTTTTTTTTTTTATTCAACTCCAATTCTTTACTCATTGCGAACGGTGTATGTAATGGATTTAAGTATATATGTATACCACATACATTTATATATGTAAGAAGGCCTTTTATTCATATGGTGAAACTGAAATTTATTCGTTTAGAGATTTTTCCACAAAGATAAGTATTACTTATATTCTTTACTGTAGATATAGATGTACATTCGCATATATCCTACTATTATACTGCGTGATGGTTAAAATTTATGCCACTTAGATTTAGTGGTCGTTTATGCTTTCTCGCAAGTCTTGAGGCTGTTTTCTAAACGAAGAAGCTATAAATAAGGGGGTTGTTGTCATACTCATCGTCGTTTTGGCGGCGGTGGCGGCAGCATCGTCCTTGTCTTTGGTGGTGGCGAATGCTTTATGACCGGACTTTCACCATTTCTCTACGTACACAATGAAAATTTGTGACAGTTAAAGCTATTATATGAGAACAATCACAAATTTGGATATTATACGGATAAAAGAGGGACACATATTTAGACTCAAAATTAAGTATGAGCCCGCTTACCTGATGGAGACAAGGTATGTGGAAATGATGATAAATGATATTAAAAATATTTATTCTGAACCAATAAATCATTTTTATATGTTGAAGAAAAAGAAAATAAAGTTAATAGTGTTTTTAATAGAAAGGAATACTCATTCTGATTAATCTTTTGCTTAAATTTCATTGCTTATCAAGCAAATTAAATTTTATAAAAATTAAAGAAGAGACTGCTTGCTATCGGGGGTTTGAACAGATTTTTGAAGACTAAAAAAATCAAAAGGAGAAACTTATCTACACATTTTGCACTTCAAAGAAGAAAAAATAGTCATAAAATACTTTCACTGAAGTTCTATTTTAGTAACGATGCCTAAATCAAAGCTTTAAACATTTTTAAGTTTTTCTGCAAATTTGTCTGCACCTTTAAAAATCAAGATTTAAAAAAAAAAAATTTTTTTAATTTTTGATTGCAGTATAATTCAAGTTTAGCAGAACTTTTATAGAATATAATATTTCGTCAAAATCGGTTTAGGAATTTAGAAGATGACAGGTATAAAAACCGCTAATAAAGCTTCTCCGAAAAAAAATTAGATTCAAGACATCATTGTTGGCAACAAATTTTTAATATAAAATTTTATCAAAATCGATCGTATTTTTTTTTTTTTTTAGAAAAATGGAATTCAAAAAAAAAAATTTGTATAAAAAACTTTTTCCAGTTTGTTTTTATTGCAGAATTAATTAAACTTAGCAGAGCTTTTAGAATATAAAATTTCGTCAATATCAGTGCAGCCGTTTAGAAGATAATCGGTATCAAAAAAATACCTTCTATTTGAATCTATCGTTAATTAGCTTTTTTGGGAAAAAATTTCATCACCATTGACAAACAAATTACACGTAAGCATAATTTATTAGAAAAAAATATTTATTATTCAAAACATTTATTTATATGAATTTTGTTGTGCTTTTTGATTTTCAATCGAGAATTTGCTCGTCAGTCTCGTCAAGGTGGTTCTGAAGAAAACACAAGATTTCAAATGTGAAAAGGTCTTTAGAACCTTATTGCAAAAACTGTATTTATTCCATTATTGTAACCATATACATATAATACAATTTGGTAATTAAATCTTCATAATCTTCCGAGTCATAGATTCTGAGACGGAATCGGCAGGTATACTACACCCCTGGTGACATTAAGAACCGCTGGCTAAAACTGCTACGGTAAATCAAGCCCCCTCTGGTGGCAATCAACATGGCAGTCTTTGTCGCCCTGGTAGATCATAAGTGGGAACGACGCTTAAGGGTAGGTGTGCCTCAAACCATAACTAAAAGTTCATGTAAATGAATTTCAATGTATTAGTACGACATTTATTTGTATTCATAATAGACAAGGAACATGATTGTAAGAAAAGGCAAAATGTACCTACATTGATATCGGTTGTTGTTTTTCATTTTAGGTATTAGATGTAAGTTATTTGTGAGGTAAGGTCAAAATCTGTTTGACGTGCTTTAAAATTTATTGCAACGAACGGGGTGAATTTAGATGTAAAGAAGTTGATTTGATATGATTTTGCAATTGAATTGGAATTGTAGGTAGGTAGGTACATGCAGAATAACGCACAGATTTTATGATAATTGGAAAAACCCGCAGCAGGAAAAATAAGAAAGAGGTTTTTTGGTTTATCTACCTAAGCTCCAAAGGCTGCAAAAAGATTTTTGTGTGGTCTTAGAAAATTTTTATTTTGTGCGTAGACACCTACTAGAAAATTTGTAGGTAACAGGTGCTAAAAGTGTCCTTCCTGGTTTATAATACATATGCTAGAGCCCGTTTGTGATTTCACTGCGAATATTGAAAACCTTGTAATAACCTAATAAAATATTGTTGATAATTAAATCTTACAAAACCATTCTTTTTGATAACTCTTCTTTGAAAAGTAGGTAGGTACCTACAAAATCATATCATTCCTTTCTTACTAATTACGCGGTTTTCCAAGCATAATAAAATGTGTTCCTTTTTGCTGCATACTTGTCATTGATTGATATTTTTTGTATTATTAATATGTATGTAGGTACGTTCATTCAAAATAAAATAATACTGACTTTACTTGCGTTTATAGGTAGGTACTATAGAATTTTTTTTTTTGAGATAACAATCAAACATGACATTGCGATAATAGGGAAGTCGAAAAAAGTGGGTTAGACAATTCTGTCTGTCTGTCTGTCTGTATGTCTGTCTGTCTGTCTGTCTGTCTGTCTGTCTGTCTGTCTGTCCGTCTGTCTGTATGGATACCTACAGCCTGAACGGCTGGACCGATTTGCTTCAAACTTGGTATATAGTATTTTTAGATTATATATAGCATACATTTTATAAACAGAATTAAGTGAGGAAATTAATTAAATTAATTAGGTAAGTGAAGAATAAAAGATATAAATACTTAACACAATTTTGCTCTGCTTACTACTTTTTGGCTTCTGTTCTCATAGACTAGAGCTAACAGCTAACCAAAAAGCAAAAATCATCTATCGATTTAATTAAATCACCAAAATTGTCTGAATCATTTAAAAATGCAACGAACAATGAATTCATAGGAACAGCTGATTTTTGTTTTGCTATTCAAATCCTCAAAAAAGAAAGAAAAAACAAATCAACGAGAGATAAAAATGAGAACTAGGTACTCTCTTACAAAGAGAGTGCAAAAAAGAGGCTCTTTTATGATTTTGACGCCACCACGCCACTATAATTGTGGTGAAAATTTCATGAACTGCAACTTTATATGTGTGCGTTTATAAGGAACAATTTGTTCAAAAAAGGTAAAAAAGATACTTTTTCAAAATAAGATAGTGGAGTGATTTCGAAAGTTATAATTTTTTTTTTAATTGATACCAAGATGAAAAATTCCAAAAAAAAATAGAAAAATAATAACAAAACGGTAAATGCTTTCCCTTCTTCAAAAAACGAGTGAGTAAGCTGACATATTAAACTGCAATTTTGAGCACATAAATAAATTAAAAAAAAATAAAATGTTTCAAAAGCGAATTTCTAAATTATACGAATGTTATGATAAAAAAAAGTTAAGCTCAATTAAAAAAAGAAGTGGCGTAAAATGTTTCACATGCGTGCATGTGAAAAATATGCCATTTTGAGTTTTGGTGCTTTCTAGACCGGTATAATTAAATAAAATTCATATTCATCGCTGTCCTTGGTAGCATCTTGTTTCAATGATACAAAAAAAAATTATTTCCTTGAATTCGGTTGAAGACTTTGGAAATTGCGCTTGTCTAGAGAAATAAATGGACCCCATTTAAATTTTATATATATAAAAAAAAAAAAAAAAATTGTTACAATAGAGAATAGAACTTATTTATTGTGATTAAGAAACTAAAGGAAAAAAAATAAAAAGTTACTTTACAGAAGAAAATTAATAGGAGATAGTAATTTGTGTCTAAATTATATGGTAAATACGTAATGTTTTACGTCTTTAAAATTTAAATATCTTCTTAAATAAATTTTTGATGATAAGCATATCTGCACACGTTTATTGACTAAATAATAAATTTTATTTGGTGAAATTATCTTGTGAAATGAATGTGGAAGTTATCACACAATAAGTCAGCACATTACCATGAATTTGTACAGGAAACTCACCCTTAAATCAAACATTCAAATAAAAAATTAAATTTCGGTTTTGAAAAGGATATTTTTCATTATCCTTTATGATGGGCTTTCGTTGGTTTTTAATATATTTTTCCATTATTGTATTAAAATAACCTAATTGCTCCAGCCTTTTGTTTTACTTCTTTTAATCGTTAAATGTAAGTATAATCAAAATTAAAAAAAAGTTATAATCAAATATATGTATATACGCGCCTGTTGGAATAAGTATATTTTTTTCATAATTCAGTATTGATTTGTAATTAAAAACCTTTTATTGAATGTAAACAAAACATACATAATTAAATCAACTCCATTTTATGGAATATCGATTAATTAGAATTAATTCTATTTAATCTCACATAATACTTGATTGTTTAATTGAACACGAATTTAAACATTTCCTTATAATCTCCATAGATTACATAATTGAAAAAAAGTTTTTTTTTTTAATTGTCAGTGTCAATTTTGAAAATGAAATTGTAGAAATGAGGTTATGTAAATGTTGGTTCGATTTAATTGAATGAAGTGACGAAATCCATGTGAAGCTTAATATTTGCCATACCCTATATATTTAATAATCAGAAGTATGCGTTGGTAAAACACAATATTAACGATTATTCATGTGGCGTTATGATGTTTTAAAACAAAGAAATTTATTAATGATACAATTTCTTGATCCAGTGATAATTCAGAAAGTCCATTTCAAATCAAACGATGTTAAGGGCGGAATTCATAGTCGCCACTCAAGCGAACGTCTCTTCCGCTTTCATTTAAATAAAATTGAAACTCAGTTTAAAGTCAGGAACTACCTTGAGCATTTCCTTTCACTTGAGTGATGACTATGAATTCGGTCTTTATAGTCTTCTACTTGGTTGAGTCTTTTCAATGAATTTTCATATATACAGGGTGAGTCATGAGCAATGCGACAAAATGCTAGGGCGTGTAGGTTGCGTTAAGACAAGAAAAAAATCGTATGGGAGAGGGGGGTCTATTCCCCTCCGTTTAGCCGGGAGGGGCAATTTTCGAAAAAACTGACTTAAAATGGGAAAAAAATTATTTAAAATCAACGGCTTCATTCACAATGCTGTGCGATACGTTTTTGAAAAGCCAATAACTTTTTCTTTCATTCTGTGCTTAAATAAATCTATTCTAAGAAATAGTTTTTGAAATATTAATTTTCAAAGTCAAAATTTTGAAAAAAAATTGAAAAAAAAATTTCAAATTCATTTTTTTAAAAATTTTACGTAATTAAGTGCTAATTTTAATTTCAAAATTCAATGCTGTTAATAATTTTAAGTCTAAATTAGAAAACCGGATGCAAAAATTTTATGTCGTTCTCAAGAAATTAAAAAAAAACCAAAACCACCTTTTTCTAAGAAAAACATTTATTTTTATTGTAACGAAGCAATTTAAGAAGCATTAATCTTAGTTTTTTTAGTTTTTTTTATTCCTTTTATTTTTACTATGTTTTTTATTGGAAGTACTTATAAAAAATTCTCGATATGATCTCCATTGTTTAGAAGGCATAGATTATATCTCCTTGTAATGGCTTCACATAAGTTTATGCTTGACAAATTTTCCTGCAATTTGACTCCAGCGACTTCAATTCGTTCCTTCAGTTGTTCCAATGATACTATTTCCACTTCGTAAACATAATTCTTCATAAATCCCCATGCATAGAAATCTAGGGGAGGTAAATCTAGTGACCTAGGCGGCCATTCCGTGGGGCCCCTTCTTCCGATCCAACGGTCACTAAAATGATCATCCAGCCAGTTTCTCACCTGTAAGCTGTAGTGTGCTGGAGCACCATCTTGTTGGTAGATTAAAGTATCTGCTATAACCAATGGAACGCTGTCTAATAAATCGGGTAAAAGGTCTCGTAGGAATTGCAGGTATGATTCTCCATTAATAATGGAATTCAAAAACCGGGGCCCGATCACAGTGTGTCCAACAATACCAAGCCAAACATTACAACTAAAGCGGTGTTGTGATTTGTTTTGTTTTTTTTTTTGTGTGGATTGGCGCTACTCCAATAATGTAAATTGTGGAAGTTAGTAACCCCATCCCTAGTAAACTGTGCTTCATCCGTCCAGAATATTCTTCTAAAATAGTTTTGTTCGGTTTCATTTCTAAGTAGTAATGTTCTACAAAATTCGGTTCTCAATAACTTGTCGTTTGAGGTGAGTTCCTGAACAGGCGTAAAGTGGTACGGGTGTAAATTTTCCGCCCGAAGTACTCGACATGCTCTAGATTGGGACACTCCAAGCATAGTGGATATCCTTCTTGTACTGACGGAGGGATTATTTCGGACTAAATCCAGAATTCTTTCATCTAAGATTCTTGACTCATCAGAAACTGGCCTTTCGCTTCTTCGATGCTCCAGCACTCCATGATCTCTTAGACGTCGGTGGATTCTTGGAAACGTGCTATGATGGGGACACCTCCTATCGGGATATCTTTCAGCGTACAGTCTTTCGGCTTCACGACTTCGACCATTAGCTAAACCGTAGCAGAAATGCATGTCCGTTAATTCTTCTCGGGTGTATGAGCTTGACATCGTTACGTGTTAATGAGTTAATATTCAAATTGGTAATAATTACTAAGCAAAACTGCAATGCCTTTTATTTATCTTGCGTTGCAATTTTCTTTTTTTTCATTAAAAAAAATGCGGTTTTATTGTCCCTATTGTCCCCATAACAGGTAGAACCCATGGGCTGCGGGCAGGCCAAGGCAAAAATATTGACAGGTCAGTTTTCAGAAGTTATCAATGAAAATAATATTAATCCAGGATTATTCCAATACTATTTAATTTTATTATGTTCTCATAAAACTCCAATTAAAAAAAAAGTAAAAAAACTAAGATTAATGCTAAATAAATAAATAAATTGCTTCGTTACAATAAAAATAAATGTTTTTCTTAGAAAAAGGTGGTTTTGGTTTTTTTTTAATTTCTTGAGAACGACATAAAATTTTAGCATCCGGTTTTCTTATTTAGACTTAAAATTAATAACAGCATTCAATTTTGAAATTAAAATTAGCAGTTAATTACGTAAAATTTTGAAAAAAATGAATTTGAAATTTTTTTTTTCAATTTTTTTTTTTCAAAATTTTGACTTTGAAAATTAATATTTCAAAAACTATTTCTTAGAATAGATTTATTTAAACACAGAATGAAAGAAAAAGTTATTGGCTTTTCAAAAACGTATCGCACAGCATTGTGAATGAAGCCGTTGATTTAAAATAATTTTTTTCCCATTTTAAGTCAGTTTTTTCGAAAATTGCCCCTCCCGGCTAAACGGAGGGGAATAGACCCCCCTCACCCATACGATTTTTTTCTTGTCTTAACGCTACCTACACGCCCTAGCATTTTGTCGCATTGCTCATGACTCACCCTGTATATGTATAATATTTTAAAATTTTTTATCACAAATAAGTTTCTTTATTTTAATCTTAGCTTTTAGATCACGAGGCAAAATCGAAAATTCCAGTTTAAACTATTGCAACCGTGATCTTGCTGGTATATAGTTCACATTGGCTTTTTGTGCCCAAAAACTTGCAACATAAAGCCCAATTATTACTACGATGACATCATAAAATATTCTTCAAGTCGCTGTTTTTAATCAATGTCAAAATTTTTCGTAATGAATTCTTTCCTTCCGCACATGTTCACGATATGGCAAGATACTTATATGCCGCACTTAATGCGAACGAACACGTACTTAATAAACTTTTTCACTTAAATTATATGCGGTAGGCATGGTCATGAAAAATGTTCCAAGTTCAAGGGCTGTAAAAAGCTTTACTCATATTCATATTAACTTTGACCTTTAATGTTGGTATGTTTGATGACTTCTTATACGTTAAATTAATATAAATCCCTAAGTATCTTGAGATCCATAATTGGATTTTTTTTAATGGCTGATGTTATTTACTTGCCATGGAAATTTATTTTTTTTTACTGAAATAATTTATCCTTGAACTTTATGAAATAAGGATGTTGAAATTACATAAATTAAAATTTAATGACAAGTGAATTTATGATGTAGATAATTATTTTTTTTTTATTGAGGTTTTAATTGCGGTCACTGATAATAATAATTTATTCATTTATTTAAATCATAAAACAAAGTAAATATTGATTCAAGGTAACATTAGTTTGTTTAAGTGTGCACAGATCTCATCAAATACATTTTGAGGTATCAAAAGTGCAACTATTGGACATTATGTAAATTAGCTTATGAAAACACATATCAAATCGTGGAAGGTTCTTTTAAGTTCTTATGTAACTTACGTACGAAAAAGAAATCCATCAAAAATATAAGTAAGTTCAGTAAATTAACAAAAACATAATTGTTTTAGTTATTTGTCGTTTGTGTTTCCAACTAAAGAAACCATTATAAATTATGTATCTGATTCGTTTTCCTGATCGGTATAACTGGACCCTAATGAACCAAGTAATCATAAGCCGTTTTTTATGATCAGAGATATGAACTGAATGGATAATCTTTTGATATTAAAACAACATATTGTCATGGGTTTTTGTTTTTCTGTTGTGGTAGCATTGACTTTAATGTGAATGCCAATAAATGACGTTTGGTAATTAAACAAAATGAAAAAGTTTGGAAAAATTTTGAAAAATTTTGGAAAAACAAAAAATCGTCAAGAGCAGATTCATAAAAAAAAAGATAAAACAGATAATGAACTATGTGTATCACGTATGTATGTATGTATGTTCATAAAATTAAACAAAAAGGTGAATTAGCTACCAATTTTAAAGAAGATGTGGATTGCGTTGATTGAAGCACTTTATTTGCTTCTAAAAATAACATCTGTTTGAAGTATTTCCAGGTTATGGAAACAACTTCATTTGCTCCTTGTCCAGATTTTCTTTTTCTATGTTTTTCGAGATTCGAATTGAATGTAGTGCGCAGATTCTCCCATTTGCCCTTGAATTCAGGTATGGTCATATTTAATGAATCTGCGACTTCTTGCCATAAAATTTCTTTTGGCAATTTGTAGTCTGGACATCCACCATCCCACAGACTGCGTCGCACTTCAATTTCCTGAATTAGTTTTAAGGTTGTGTCATGTAGTGGTCACTCTTTCAACCTTCTTTCGGTAGCATTTTTGCTTCCTTACTTTTAATGCAGGTGGATGAGGGGGCGACTGCACATTTGTTGGCAAAAAAGGGTGAACTTTTGCATCTGTTGCTACTTCAAATTCCGGGTTTTGCATGTTGTTTTCTATTAAATAGTAATTTTATACAATTGACTGCTAGAAAAAATAAATTTTAAATACTCACCTCATAAACCACAAACCAACTTTCAAATTAACCGCAAATTGTCTTACAATGAAAAAATTGGCAGATGTTGAAAAAAGTGCATCTGACAATTTTTTTAATTGTGAGAAACGTCATATAAGAAAAATATTGGTAGGTCTGACAATAAATTGTGTGTGTACACGGTTGTCAAACATCTTACAATTTATCGTCTTACAATTAATTGTCAGATAAATTTTCTGACAATTAATTGTAAGAGTACACCATTGTCAGGTAGCGTACACACGATTGTCAGAAACCTTACAATTAATTGTCAGACACATTTTCTGACAATTATTTGTAAGATTACACGGTTGTTAGACATTGTAAGCATGTTTTTTACTGACAGATCTGACAATATTGTAAGATCTACCAATCGTGTACACTTAGCTTAAGGAAATCATTTGCCTCCTTAATAGTCCATTTTTTCCTAAATCATAAAAAAATACATACATACATTAGCTATGTAGAAAACATGAAATCATGTCTGAAACAAAACATTTTCCTAAATCAGGATCCATTGAAATAGCTTTTTTTTGTAATTTTAGTTCATTTGACATATAATTTTCACATGAAATAACATAAGTCCTGCTCAGTAAACTACTTTAACCTACACTGAGTAGAAAAGAGCATGATTTTACTGTTCAGTGAGACATTTTCTGCTCTAGATTTGCTTGATTTGCTGTTCATTCAGCTTTTTCAGAATAGATCAGAGTAGGTTAGGGTAAGATTTTCTGCAAATGCTTTTGAGAAATGCAGGCAGATTGTGTATAGTGAGGGAATATCAGAATCAGCTTTTATTAATTTTTTTCTGTGATATTTTTTTCATCGTGTTAGATTATTTTAAGAAAACATATTTACAAATACTTAAAAATTATTTAAATTTGCTAGTAAAATTATAATTTCATGTTAATGAAATACAAAATCGAAAAATGCACCGTCTGAAATTAACTAGTGATGGAGGCAAACAAGTTTTAATGGCCTGCTCGCCATATACAAAGCTAAACAAAGAATTTTTTATTTAATTATGTTATAATTGTAAATAATAAAAGAAATCACGAGAACACGATACTAAATGAAACAATTTTTTTTTTCAACAAACTTATCACGTTTAACATTTCTGCTGTAACTTCATCTGACATTTCACAGCTGCTTTACTCTGCTCTGCGCTGCTCTGACCTCATCTTATCTGATTTTTTCTTCGATGAACACAAACACAAATTACTCCGGTGCCTGGCTTTCTGACGTCACTGAAACCGAACGGTTTTCATTTTATTCACAAAATATTGGTGCCAAAGTTGAAAAATAAATTACAAATTTTACAAAAGTGTTGTGCCCTGCATTTGAGTCACTTGGGCTCAACCTGCGTTGAACTTACTCAAGCCATTGCACTGTGTCGAAACTATATTGCTGGCCTATGCAAAAGCATACGCAGCAATGTTGGTTCACCTTTGCAATTGGCACAAAGGTAAATAACCAGGAAGTGCTAAGTGTGCATTTGGCAGTGGATGACCCAAGTAAGTTTGGATTAAAGAGGTTGACTGGTGAGTCTGAAGTTGAAAGTAAAAGCGAACGGTCGTGTTTATTTTTAAATCGCAAATTGACATACATATAACGTATAACAAAAGCATTTTAGTCAAAATGAATTTATAGAAATTAAAATATCTAAAAATATTGGTCGTATGTCCTGTTTCTTTCTAACAATCAAAAGGGAAAGAAACTTAACATGAGACGTCGAAATTATTACGTTGAATGAGCCCAACGTGAACACATGGGTGACTGTTACGTCAGCAAACTACCAAATGTTAATTTATCCAACATTTAGTTACCACTAAACAAACCTAATGACTGACACCTAAAAGTCGATTACCAACGTTAATGAAAGAAAAACAAAAAAATATAGTGCCTCACGTGGAAACTAGTAGAACTTATTTATGGATCATGAAACGTAAATAGTAAAATCTTAATTTGTATGGAGATTGATGATCCATATGGGTCATCTTCGTAAATAAAAAACGGCTATTATTGCGGTGAACATTGTTTAACTCGGATGAAGAAGTCATTGATCGCTTTGAGCTGAAATTCTACGGTTGATACCGAAATCTGAAATAAAGTGATATAGCACACCCAAGGAGCATTTCAGAGCTACAGAACATTTACTGAACGTTAACATCGTAGATGTAATGTTTCAGGCGTATATGAAATGTTTACTCACTGTACCCAAAATGTAAACGGTTTTGGGGAATGAAATGTCGTGTTGACAGTATATGAACAAATTCTATTTGATGAACCTGATTTGTACATTTACAAATGTAAACGTTCAAAAACACTTCGAAATAAATAACATAAAAACAAACTTAGGTACAAATCGTTTACAGAAAAATATTAAACTGTATAGGTAAATACGTAATGCCATTTGAGATCATATTACTATATGTATACAAACCAAAACTTAAACAATTTCCATCTTGTTCTTGACATTATTATTATAATATGGGAGGTATAAAAATATTCAATAATTATATTTTTCGTGCAAGTAAAGGCAAAATATCGAACGCGAGAAATATTTTCTACCAGTTTTGTAAAACAGGTCGATAAAAATAAGGGGCCTGTAAAAACTTTCTTATTTTAGAAATGATTTCTAATAAAAATATTTGAGACAATTTTTTTTTTTCCCACAAAAACCAAATTTTTAACATTTTGTAAGATAAAATTCAAAGTCTTATTTCAATCAAAACCTAAACATGCTTTGTTTTTACTAAATATCAACAAAAATAGATTTTCAATGTTTTGGGTTTTCTAATTTGATAAAAAATGGAAACATTATAATGGCCGACCAATGCTATACGTGTTACATTATCTGTAAATGAAATGTTTTACAGTATGCTTACGTTTGAAGATGTGATGTGACTATTCACTGTAAACATTTTGGAAGAGTAAAGTTTTGATAATGGCTTTACAAAACGGCACAAATGTAAACGTTTCGTGATATTGATTTTACATTAACGATATTTTATTTACAGTACGTTTACGTTTGAAGATGTGATGTGACTATTCACTGTAAATGTTTTGTAACAGTAATGTAATGATAATGGCTCTACAAAACTGCTACAAATGTAAACGTTTCGTGTTATTGATTTTACATTTACAATATTTGATTTACAGTACGTTTTCGTTTGAAGATGTACTGTGACTACTTACTGTAAACGTTTTGTAACAGTTAAGTTTTGATAATAGCTTTACAAAAGTGCTACAAATGTAAATGTTTTTTGATATTGGTTTTACATTTACGAAATTTGGTTTACAGTACGTTTACGTTTGAAGATGTGTTGTTTCAACAACATTTTGTGTGTTACAATTTGTTTACCAATCATCCAATTAGTTAATGTAAACATACAAAACATTTTTTCAGCAACTGCATATGAATTGTAAACGACATACAATAAATTTGTAACTTAATAGGTACAAAATGCTACTTGGGCAGCCAGCTCTTGGCTATTAATTGCATTGTTGCATAAATCTACACCGATATCCAGAATATCAAGGTGAGTCATTTGATTTTACCGATGAAGATTTAAAGCTATTTGTTGTTGATAACAACATCTAATAAAAGACTGTAACATGTTTATTCCGTAATAAGCGAATAAATCTTTTTCCTGATATACTCACACGACAAACAATATTCAAAAAATACTATAGGGAATACACTGGTTGTTCTTTGATGGTAAATTATTGTTTTTTATTGATAAGATTAGATAAGTATATAAGTCAAAAGAATAAAGAGATTCTATAATATGTATAAAGGTATTCAGTATAATAATTTTTTGAGTAAAATGCTTTCCGTTCCAGTTCCTTTGCCTTCATCCAATTTACTTCTTCATTTTGTTAATATGCTTATTGGTGTACACAATCTTAATGGGTGTCATTCCCATATTAGTATATTGATTGGAAAATGTTGAAAGATTGGAACTGCTGATTGTTCTATCGAATGGGAATCCCATACCACGTTTATCTGGATACAATTTGTCCTTAAGGCCACAGAATGATGATGCATCACCACATACATCGGGACTAAACAAAACAATACAAACAATTAATATTAATAAATAATTTTCTTTAAATTTGTTCTAAAGCACTTACACATCACTAGTCTGCTTGACCTCATCGCCAGCATAATCTGAAATCATTACGAACAAATCGAATTCCATGCCTTCTGCTGTTCCCTTTGGCAGAAGCATATGTTCTGGCCAACCACATCCACAGAAACGGAATTCAGCTAAAGCATCAGATGCTGTTGGTAATTGCTTAGTATCAATACGCCGGAATGAACGCTCAAATGGAATTGTCACAGAAGAATCAATTGATCGGTGTTTTATTGTATTGGGACCAGGTTTCACTGTAGAAGCAAAAATATTTCAAAATAGAAATTCACTTCGCGAAAGTTCTAACTTACAGTTTACTGTGAATTTGTCCAGCTCAATTGCCAAGTTCCTAACATCATTCATTTTCAAAGCTGTACCACGTTCATCTGTTTTAGGACAAAGGAATATTCTACAAGTGCCTTTACGAGCAGATCCAGTATTGGTCACTTTGATATCATATTCAAAGGGAGCATGCTGCAAATGACTATATCTTGCGAATATTGCTCCATTGGGTCCGAAATCTAATCCAGCACCGATGTCGATATCAGAATTTTGCCAAAATGTAGCCAAAATATTTGGACTTGTTCCAGGTGATGAGATTTGTACTTTTACGGAATCCAAATTGACGCCAGAGAAACCAAGCTGTTGAGGAAGAATTTTAAAAAACGAAATAATTTTAAACTTGGTTTAAAGCTTACTTGAGTATTATCATATGCTGTAAGAAGTCCCTTAAATTTAGTGAAGATCTGATCAATAAACGAGTGCCATCTGTAGAAGATTGGATCTCTCATAGCAGTAGTGACGTCACCCATCACACCGATATCTTCCAAATGTCTTGAATCAGGATCGTGGGCAAGGGAAATCAAATTATGACCCATGTTGTGGAGATTACCATAAAGTTGTCTGTTCGGTGTCAATGCTGAAGCCTCAAGCATATCTCCAAGAATATCAATGCCCTTAACTTCATCTAATGGAATTTGTTTGTTGTTTTTCTAAAAATACGGTATCAATAATTTCTACATATTGCCTTTCGAAAAACTAATCATTCTCACATCAACAACATATCCTTGATCAATAGCTTGATGCACCCTATCAGCCCAACGTTCCACCTCAGCAATTTCTATCATGTTATCATCACGTTCAACATTACGAAGTGTTTGTCCAGTAATACGAGCCGGATAAGTTCGATTGTTCAAACTACTTATAATTTTGGGGAAGTATCCTTCGGGAATAGCTTCACGTAAACTACTTAAGATCCTTGCTCGTGAAAGACCATTGCAAAAGCGTTCGACATTATATCTGGCCAACAATTGATGATGCATATAATAGAAAAGTTCACCACGACGATCTTTGCGAACAACTTCGTCGGGTCCTTGACCAGGATACACTAAATGCCAGTGCCAATGATGCATATTAACACCGATATCTTCACGGAAGTAAGCCAATCGTTGTTCTTCTTCACGATCAGATGCAGTATAGTGTTGAGACATATCAATGGTCATCTGCAAAATTTTAAAAAGTTAGTTTTAAGAAACACTGAGAAGTACCAATTTTGATAAATGATTCAGAGCAGTGTGCTAAGTTGAACATAGAAATGCTAGAATTCAAATACAAGCAACACTCTTGAGTTATTAAGTATCGCATATGAACAATTGCAGACAACATTGGTTACCAGAAATTGACAGCAACAGTTTTTTAAATACACTCACTCTATCTCCAGGATTGGTAATCAATGATCCTTCTGCACGGGCATCTCTGAAAACCGATGGTTCAATGAAATTTCCTGGAAATTGTTCAGCAACTGGTGGAATTGGTACCATTGCAGTATCTTTACGATGCTGTACTGCTACAGTGTAAGCATATTGAAACAACATTGGGTTAATACGATCCCTATAAGAAGAGTAAATACATGTTTAGTGTGTATATCTATATAATTCTGGATTTCAAAAACAAGTTAAAGTCGTATGCAATATCAGAAATGTATGGTCAAATGTTTCTTCACATAATAGAAATATTTCTAATAGTTTATGATTTCCAATAGTTTCAGAAACATTTCAGACACAATTTTGTTTCAGAAATGTTTTTCAATAATTGTTCGAATATGGTTCTGAGAATATTTCTGATGCAAAGAAACATTTTGTCCTTCAATTTATTCATGTTTTTATCCAAGATAATCAGCAAAATGTACTGCAATATTTCAGACCCAATTGGGAAAAAATGGAATTAAAAATTCAGTAAAGTTTCTAGAAAGCTTTTCAATGTTGTTGAAATATTTGGTTAATGTGAAAGAACATGTTTTTACCACAGAAACTTACTTAACATATGCCGCTAAAGAAACAAAGTTCGAGCGTTCCTTAACATCTAAGAACATCTTAATCAGTTGACCGGCAATGCGCTTATGTTTATCGCTAAAGAGATCAAAAGTTTGTTTCCTACTAATTTGTAATGCGAAATCCAAGTTTGGTTTGGCGATATCGCGTAGGGGAATCTAAGAGTCAAATATTTATTTTATCAAATGTTCTTTTATATAAATTAAATTAAATCAAAAAGTCTTACTTTAATATCAACATCATCACCAAATCGACTTTGAAGCTCGACACCAACTCCACTGTATCTATCCGTGTAGAAACTATCTGGAACATCAAAAGCCGCCTTTCCATTATCCCTGGAGGTGAATACGGGTTCTAATGGTCGCTGGAACAGCAGTTGCATAGCTTTGATATCGTTGTCCATATTTAGAAAAAAAACTATTGTTTGCTTCTCTTCAAAGTTTACTTTAATAGGTGATAGCTATGCAGGAGTTTACAGTGAACTGATATTTGATGACCGTCAAAGTCGCCTTTTTATATGAATATTTTTTGATTTGAATGCAACCGCATATTGTTTTTTTTTAATTTTAATATTTCTAAGCAAACCACAATGATATAGAAACACAATGTATGTCCAGAAATTATATTCCAGTGCATTTTAAAAATTTAGTGGAAACCACAGGTTATTAAATCACGAACTGAAAGACACCACTACCGCTTAGTTATGATAAGAACAATCGCTATCCCGCTTAGAAAAACACTCACATTCTATCTTTTGTCGACAACAAAATTTATCCATCTAGCTATATTTTTGTTGTTGCGGCAAATTTTATTTTTATCATTTCATATATCACAGCTGAAGAAAAGTGTTCCACATAGATAAAAATATAGCGAAACCATAAAAAATGGGAAGCCTATCAGTTTTTGTCAGATTGAATGATTTTTTTTTTCTGAGTTAAAAAAAAAACATCGATTACACACCACACGCATTTATATTTATGTACCTACCTATATGTTTATATGTTGAAAACCATTGTTTGTCGACACACATAATATACGAAACTTGATGTACAACAATAGCTAATGGAGTTTGAGTCAATAAAATTAAATGAAGTGAATGTGCGATTAAAATCGCAGAATCAGTTGGGTGTAAATTAATGTAAACTTCATTATGAGGCGCCTTTGTGAATTTGGTTATGCTTGTTATGATAAAGGAATCCAATTAAATTAAAAAAAAAATTATTAAAAGAATTTTTTTTTGTATGTAATTTTAAAGAAGGTTTAGTTATCGAGTTCAGCATAATGAAGCTTAATTGAGGGTAAATTAGCTATACTTATTTAGAGACCGAAACACCCTCTCAATTATGGGCTGGACAGCTATTATTGTTTGAGAAGATTTTCGATGATATGATAGTAAGAAAATATATGTACTGTACATATATATTTAAACCACGGATGTCAAAATATTCAATTTCGTAAGAGAATACCTATGCTCATCAGACCTATACAAAGATTAAATTAATATTGAATTAATTCATGTGAATTAAATTTCAAAGCAATGAATTATAATCACTGAATTCAAAATGAAGGACTTCAAGTTTTTTCATTCCCAATTTAACTTAAATTCAGAGTGATTTAAATCAAAAAATTCAGCATTCAAAATATTTGCTCAACTAAAAATTTTATCATCGGAATCGATTCTTTGAGTTATTTGTCATCGATAAGTGTAACATTTATGTTTTGAATCGAATAAAAACATAATAAATTATCGATCTGAAAATATTTCCTGTTTCGTTTTTCTGATCGCTATAAACTGCCCGAAAAGTGATTAATTTCTGAAAATATAGCCCTTTTTTCAATTTTGAAAATCGAACGCAATTTTCGAATAAATCTTTTTGTATTAAAATAGGTAGATATAGCACTTTTTCAAAAAATGGAAAACCTAACCCCAAAAATAGTAATTTTCGCCTAAAAGTGTTCTTTATTTAAAATATAGAGCTTTTTTTTAAATTAAAAAATCGTCGTTCTCTCCTAAAAAATTTTTTTTTCTCAAAAAAATCGCTTTTTCTAAAATTAAAATTAAGGACTCGTTATTTTAAATGTGATTCTATCGCTCTCTTTCACATTATTCGAAAATCGGACCCCAGAAATCGTTATTTTCGTGTTTTTTTTATCGAAATATATCACATTTTCTAAAATTTAAAATTTGGACCCCGAAATTGGTTATTTTTGCCTTAAAGTTATTATATTCTCAATTTTGAAAATTGTACACCTAAAATCGTCATTTTAGCCGAATAGTTTTTGTGTTTGGTATGTAGGGTTTGTAGACCATTCCTTAGAGGAAAAATTGAAATTTGTTTTTTAGCTCAAAAATTACGTTACCGTTATATGGCATATAACGGTTTTGAAAAAGCTTAATTTTCTCGAAAACGTATCCAACAATTTTTTTGAAAAAAAATTACTGATGGTTTTTGTCTGATTTCCTTTTCTTAAATTGCAAAAAAAAAATGTTGGCAAGCCTATTAACTGTTCCTCCCATAGAACCGTTATTTTTTTCTTGAGCTATCTCATGAACGGGTTAATTGATTTCAAAGCAAAAGTTTTTTTTAGAAAGGTATAGATGACTGAAACAAATTTCAATGCAAACATTTTGCAAAAAGTCTTAATTTTAGTTTTAATTAATTTCCTAATTTATTTTTTTTGTAAATTCAATATTTGGAAAACGACTTGACCAATTTTTTTTATTTTGTTTGCATAAAATGCAAACAATTAAGGACTTAAAAATGGCATTCTTCAAATTTGTAAAAAAAACTTTTTTATTAAAAATATTATGTAATTATCGATTTATTTTAAAACTGCTCTAATGATTTTGGAATAATTTTTTTGTTAAACTTATATGTAGGCAAAAAAAAATTTCTGCATACTTTGATTTTGGCTTGAATCTTTCTAAAAAGAAGTTTTAGCACTTTTGTGAAAAATTCATGATTTTTTTTTCCTTTATATTTAAAAAAAAAAACATTAAATTTAATTTTATTGTTGTGGCAACTTGCCACAAGATCAAGTACGTGCAACCCAGTTGTGCACCACAAGAGCAAGTTCGTGCGACCCAGTCGTGCATTTAATTTTTTTTTTTTTTTTTTTAAGGAAGGTTTCTTTTATTCGAAAATCGGACTCCAACATGAACATGTGATTTTCTCGCTCTATTTCAAAAAAATTTAAAATCTGTGTAAAAAAAGTGTTTTTTCTCGAGAGCACTTTTACAGAAATTCGGAATTTGTGCCCTAAAATTCTTTTTTTTTTAAACATGGTGTTTTTTTACCCAAACAAATTTAATTTTCGCCTAAAAGTCCCTTTTTTTGATAGATATAGCACTTTTCCTCAAATTCGAAAATCGGGCTACTTAAATATCGTTATTTTTTTCTAAAAGTGATTTCGCTGTGAAGTACAGATCGAAATTTTACTGTTCTTATTGTCTATAACTGCAGGATTGGCTACGAAATCCCGAATTACAAAATCCCGAATTACAAAATCACGAATTACAAAATCAAATGATTTTCATATAAAAAAAAAGTTCGTAGATACTAAAAGTATTTTTATATTTTCCAAAGAAATGCTTATTTGTATCTTTTTATGAATATGTAATTATAAAAGAAAAAGTATCACATTCAATCAAATCGTTGCTCTGCTCAAGTATAACCAGTCATCTGGCAGACGCCTAATTAAACAGTCTCCTTATTTTACAGTAGCTGATGAGTATTAAAACATGATGGCAATTAAAAGTAAATATTCATTTAATAATACAAAACTTATAACGGAATCAAGACAAAATGTTTTGCTTTGCCTGTCTGTTAAGCTTGTTTTAATTAATTTTAAATTGTCTAAACCCATGCGGTTGGATACAAGAGCAATTTCGCGCAAATCAGTGGATTTTTGTTCTCAATTTAAAACTTGTACTTAACTGAATGGCTTGGCTAGTGCAGTAATTATAAAATATAAAATTATCTTAAGGTAAAGTTCATATAATAAACCATATCTACATAATACAGTCTGCAAAAACTCAATGGCTGAATATGCATTGTAATTGTTTTGCAAGTATAAACCTCATCCAAGTCTCATTACTGCACTGACATAGCTTTACCTTCATTTTACAAAACGCGAGTGCATGCCAAGTTCACTGTCCCACATATAACACTGTAAATTATATGAAGAGTGATTGGGTGGATGGATGATTTGAAGGCACGTTTCAACTGCAAATCACCGCACTAACCCCCCATACTTCATCATATCAAGCAATACGTGAGCTTCATTCCGTTTAATGGATTCAAGTGTGAGATGCAGGACTCATGCAACGCATATTATGTGGGGCTATATAGAATGGGAACCCTTTTCTGCACTAAGTAGAGTGTTAAATGTGAATTCCAATGGTGGCGAGGCAAGTCATTAATTTCGAAAATGTGGGAATGAAATATACTATCTACAAAGTATTATAACATTCACCATGGTATAAGGGTAACATTTGGTCCATCGCCCGCGCCACCCATGTTTGGCCTATTTCCGTCCTCTCTTTTGTATTCGAAACATTTTAATGGTTCTTTGGAATATATTGTATACCTATAGAGGGAGTCATTCACATGAAACTTATAAGATCGTAAAGTATGTTTAGACACACTCACATATTAATTGTAAAAGATTGCTTTAACTATAAAAGTTGTAAAATATAGAAATTCTTGAGAATAGAGGATCTTGGAAAGTATAATCGGTTTAAACTGCAGTACGGTGAAAAAGTTATAGAATATGCGGCTATGTGTTTTGAATGTAAGGAAGTTATTATAACTTTGTATTGCTCACAAAATTGTCCTTTAACTTGGCTGTGATATGTTTACTTGTCATATCGATGTGTTATAATGTTATGTGTGTACACCTAACCTATCATCTTCTTATATGAATCAAATGTTCTGAAACAGATGTATATATAGCTTCATACATATACAATCATATATAGAGTGCTCAAAGGCATTTATACTGACGCTACCAAAGGTGCATAATTATAGGCCTTCATCTACTCGTAGTCAAAGAAAACAAATTACCACACAACCTTTATATATGGATGTAAGAAGGTTAAGATGTTTTTTCAAAATAACAAGCTTTGAGTTGATTGTGTGCATTTAAGGAGGTAACTTTGAGTCTTTTAACCTTTATGCGGTGCTTCGAAAGCACATATGGAATTTGTGGAGTGATATTTTTTTAAAGGGAGGTTTCAATAGTTTTCGCACTCAGAGTTTAAGCTTATGGATATGCGGAACTCATTTTTAAATAGGAGTGTTGTTTTTTCAGTTAATATAGAGTATGAGTAAGCAATTAATAACAAATATATGATCGCGTTCATCTTTATATGCATATCATTATTTAGATCACAAAAATTATGCGATGTTCTTCCGCAAGAAAATCGACAATTCTGTCTGTCTACCTGCATCATCCGTTACAGCCTTAATGACTGGGGTTTTGAGCGATTAAAGCGATTGCAAACAACAAAGGTGAACAAATATCAAATTTTTTTACATGGAAATATATGTAGATACCAGCTACTTGTAGGTATAAGGCAAGTTTTATTCGTATAGAAAATAAAGTTTGAGTATCAATCAAACATGACATTACGTCATTACGATGATAAAGAAGTACCTATAGCTGCCCTAGAACCGAAAGTTTTTGATAACGATTATATTTTAAATGGCTGCATCGATTACGTAATATTCAAAAATGTGTGCTTAGCTTGATTACAAAGGCAAACTAAATTTTTAAAAAACTGTATTTTCTAAAAAGTTTTTTTATTAAAAATTCTATTCTTCTCGAAAAAATACGATCAATTTTGACAATGATTTTTTGTCAACGGTGATGTCTGGTCTAATTTTTTTTCTGAAGAAGATTATAAACGGTGTACCTACTTGAAAACCGTACGTTTTTTCAAATACGTTATTATATTTCAAAGGGCTTAACAAATGTTGACGAAATGTCAAATTCAATCAAAAATTTTGGAAAAAAAAAGATATTTATTTTGTACTTTTATTTTTTGTTAAAAAAAGGATCAATTTTGAAAAAAATTCAAAATTTTGTTTTTATTGTCAACGGTACTTAATATTTTGCATCGGAAAAAATATTTCGAAAACTGTAGAACCAGTTGTTTTTATCCAGACTTTCTTTTAAAATTACACACCGATTTCGACCAAGTTTGATATTCAGTAAAATAGTCCTGCGCTACTATTAAAAAATATTTCACATTTTTTTTAAAGAAGTACCTACATTTTGAAGAAAAAAAAATAATACTTATAAAAAAAAATTGGTCAAACTGGGCTACCACACAAAACTGATTACCGCACAAAAGAGCAAGTTTCGTGTGACCCGGACGCGTTCATTATTTATGTTACCCAAAATAGAATGTTAACACTCAGTAAGCACTTGTTGGACAAGCACAACTTATGGTTTATATAGTCACTTTTGTGACATATTAGGCTTGTTTCGGTATGAAGTATTCAACCTGAGCTGATCAAAATTTTACGTGTTAATCACAACAAAAACTAAAATTGTATGTAAGTTATTTAGCACTTAGAAGTAAAAATAAATTTAAGATAAATATAATGGTAAAATACAGATGGCGATTCGATCTTGGTCACCACCCAGTTTCAACTAGATACCCTTTTGCCGCAACCATGGAAATTTTGTCGCCCATATGTGAAAACCTGTGAATAACGCTGTAAAAATGTTGTGCGACAACACAGGGGCTCAGTATCAGTATTCGAAAATGCTAGGTTCTTTAATTTTTTCTTTTCTGTCATATAGCTAAATATGCCAAAATGCAATTTAATTTTCCCTTATCTAACAATTAAATTGCATTTTGATACATTGTGTTTTGACAGATTTATCTATTCATAGAAAATTCAAAATCGAGGTTTGCATGGAAGAGAGGTTCGAGTCGACAATTGCTGAGAAACACACTGGCGTTATCTTGGGTTGTTGTAATCTCATTTTAAAAAACAATTGATGAACCATATATTGGGTCGATCAAAATCTGCTGGAATTAATGTTGAAATCGTCCTTCGTCTCGATCTTCCTCACCCAATTCTGTATTGTTTCTATAGTTTGAACTTATCTTCTTATAGTCTAGCTTCAATCGCAGAATCATTACTCTGATAGTAATCGTGAATAGAAAGAGCACATTGTGAACAAGTGCTTTTCATCTTATAGTTCAACAAAAAAATTGTAGGTCCTTTTAATTCGCGTCAAATAACAACATACAAAACTACTGGTTGAAATTTTAATTTAATAAAACTAAGTTCTTCATAGACAGTAATGTCAACTTCGATGTCATTGACTATCGGCTATCGCATAAAACCGTCCTAGATTGCTGCTATATAATTACGAAAATTTGATTTTTTAAGAACCTCGTAATGTCATAACACTCATGAAAAGTTGTTACCATTCTTACTTCCAAAATAATAGAGCTATAATATCAAAGTAGTTTTTGAGTCACCAAAATCAAAAACTCATTATTAACCCATATAACTTCTATCACCAAAAAATCTGTTAGTTTCTTATAATAACTTTAAAATGCATCGTCATACACATCCACACAGCAAGGACAAATCTAAGAATTGATAGATTAAACCGAACATAACGTATCTTATGTAAGTTTTTTGTAAATGTCATTTTTATAACTCTTCTAACCCACCCAGTCAGTGGCAACCATAATACATTCCACCACACATTGACAGTCAAAATTGCAGATTATCTTTGCCCAAAACGCAAAACCAAACAACTAGCTGAAAGTTAGAAAACAGAAAAAAACTTTTTAATACTCTTCAAAAACTGTTTTTTTTTTCCTTTTTTTTTTTGAGAAAAGTAAAAAGATATATTCGGCTGTGTGTACTGTGTTGACAAGGACAACGTTCTAGTCTTCGGTAAAGTATCAAACTATTATAGGTATGTGAGTTACAGCGTTGCCACAAGGTGCTATAAACAACCATGTATGGTTTCCGATTTTGATAAAATTTTGCGCGCAGTTAAGAAAATGAAAAAGAAAGTTAATATTTACAAATTTGCACAAAAAAGGCTCTAAGAATTTCGATACATTTTTAATTCCCTACGTTATGTATTTTCTACCAAAGAAGAAACTTTTTTTTTAATACGAGTTTTCTAATTGATATATTATTGTAATACAAAAAACAAAATTCGTCCACTATACTATAAGACGTTGTTAGGTCGTGATGGATATATTTATGTACAAGCAAAAAAGAGTTAGTTCAAGTACATTACCTTGATGTGTTCCAACACCAACCAGCTATTTTTCACTTGTGTAGTCATCTTAGGAAATGTATTGGAAACTGTTTTTTAAATAAACAATAAACATAAACGAACCCCCTCTTACTCTAGGGAAAAATAGTTTTTGTAGTGTAAAATGTAGATAATGTTTTTGAATTATTTAGTGGGCTTTAGGTCAAAAAATGAAACAAAGTTAATTTGTGTTCGACGTTTCGTCCATGAATATGGACATCATCAGGAAAGATGTGCAATCTATATTTGTATACATAATTATTAGTTACAATTCACAATATATATTTAACATAAAAAAGAAGAAGACTTACAAATATTACATTTATATTGCACTTTAAAATAAATATGTAAGCTGAACTTACAAGTAAAATCAAAACTTTATAATGAAATAAGAAATAAATAAAACACGTATTCTCCTTGATTGTAGTTGTTAGCGAGCTTTTTTCCCTCTTTTCTCTAACAGATGTTTGTATTGTGGGCTAACGTTCTCCATATCTGTACGTCTGTTGATTGTATTGTCGGCATTAATGATGTGAAGAGTTTCAATTATCATTCTCTTATTTGGGTTCTCTTCGCGTTGTAAAATTTTTGTGTCGTCGTAGCTTGGGGAATGGTTAAGTGTGATGCAGTGTGCTGCCAGTGCTGTCTTCTGTGGTGCGTTGTTTTTAATGTCAGATTTGTGTCCTGATAATCTTTTTTTAAGTTTTTGTTTAGTTGTCCCTATGTAAATTTGGTCGCAATTGTCGTTTTTTTCCTCCTTTGCAGCTAATTTGGTATATTACATCAGAGTGTTCCATTCTATTCGTCTTTGCTTTAAGTCTTGTGTACAGTTGTGATGCGGTATTTGTCGATTTCATTGCCATTTTGTATTTTTCGGTGTCGATGCTTTCTTTAGTTCAAGCGCCTAAATCTTTTCTAGTTAAAACACTTTTTGATAATCTTCGAAAAAATAGTGAACATTTAGATCACATTTAGTAAAGTTTCTCTCCTTTGCTAAACCTTATTATGTAAGCTGAACCAATAATCAATCGTAGAATTTAGTTTTTTCATTCGATGTTGATATAGTCCATTTTTTAATAATGTATTGGTTACTAAGTCCAAAAAGGTGATAAGCAAAAATTTCATCGCATCTATTTGAGTTTATTATTTCCTTTTTTTCTATTTGCAGATATTCTCGAGGATATTCTCACTCTATCATTACTTTGTGGCAACATTGCTTTGGTACATCAATTTTGATTTTCCATTTATGTATCAATCTTATATGGTCTTGACTAAAAAAGTGGTTGTCTCTTCTCATGTTATGTGTATGGTTACACATTAAGTATGTTATAGATGTCTTGTCTGTGTTCCACATGTCCCAATGGGTGGAAATACCATTTGAGAATTCGTCGATTTTTTGTTTCCCCAAATTCCTTTTCAAATTTCTATGGTTACCTTTTGGAACTGATTATCATAAACTTGATGGATATGATAAATTTTTGGTTTGGATTTTACAATTTTTGCACGTAATAGTGAATATACATAAGTATGGGATTGAGTTATAGTGAGAAATCAACCTTGTTATGGATTGAACAATCTTGTTATGGATACGATATATATGAGGCGTTCAGAATATTAGTGGAATAAGTGCACTTTGACTTTGGTGGATACATTTGTAGTTTAATGAAAATTTATCAACGATATCGAAAAAATGCTGTTATATCGACTGGTATGTTTTTATGCAACAGTATGTTTTTGTCGCTAATATTTTTTTTGACAATTACACATCATAACTATGTGTTTTATGGTTAAATCTCAATTTTTTTCAAAAAGGCACTTAAGTCCATTATTATTTTGAACGCCTATTATATTAACAATTTGTCGTGATCAAATAAGAACAGACGAACAATACAAAAAGTAAAATATGCTACGTTAAAAGAGAAAAGGATCTTCTAAGCTGTATACCTAATAGCCCTTTTAATGCACCCGGTACCTTTTGTGGTATTGGTACCGTTGAGCATCCGTCCCCATTGCCAACTCATTACTGAGAAGACACCTTGGCTGTCGCGTGCTCAAAATATGCGACAGGCCCTAACATAAGGCTCTATGCCTTACCTGCATTACTCAGATGCCCAGGACTCCCATATCCTGACAGATTATATGAGATAATTTTTTAAGTTTAAACGCTAATGTTTGAAATATGAAAATTATATCTTACTCACGAGAATCTACACATATGTATATACAAATTACCTGGAATCCTGTTCTTAACAAAAAAAATACGGAAAAAGAATATAGAGCCGAAAAAAAAATTAATCACTTCGAGTGAATTTGCACATTTTCATTTACACATATTAAAGCATTCTTTAAAGACTAGATTTCAAAATCAAAGGATATAAAAAACAAAAACAACAAAAGATGGATACCAGTAATATTAAAAAAAAATACAACAGAATTTGCATCAAAGTCAGTTATTAGAAATAGCAAACAAACAAAACGAAAATTAAGATCAGCACAGCATTAAAATTCGCACAGCATAGGTTCAGGCACATCACAGATAAATTGGTTGCTGAAGTTTCTTCAATCATGTTAGACATGTAGGTATATACACATGTATTAAGTTAAGTCCAATTTTTTATAGGAATAGATTCTAGCTACAACATTAAAGCAAACGTTCAAAACTTGAGAAATTCACTTTTTTATTTTTATTCTTTTCTCTTCCTTATAAAGTTTTCAAGAAATTTTGTCAAAAAAATGATTTTTATTTATTTATATTCTTTTTAACAAAAACAAAAAAAAGAAAACACAATTTTTCAAACATTGGCCAACAGTTCTTTACATTTTTTATTAATTTGTTCTATGTTTGTACGTTATTATCAGCCGAGAAGAAAATTTAAAAATCTCGAAATTTCTTATTTTCGGAAAATTGATTTAAAAACTAATTTTTATCACAATAACGAGTAAGCATTTAACTTCCTTTTCCAATTATCAAAATCCGAACTATGTAACAAACTTTTTTTTTTTTATTTTTGTATTTGAACTTTCTTATTTTCAAATCCAAAAACGAATAATAAATTTTTTTCAAAATTCTCTATCGACAATTTAGTTAGTTTATCGATAATAAACAAACTCAATCTGCCTCCTTTAATAAAACAAAATTTGCTAGAGTGGACGTTATACAAAGTGGATTGGTTTTTGAAAACGAACCTACAACCCACAGACTTGCGCTTTAATTTTATAAACGCATTAGAACTTTAAATATGATAAGATGTGTATTTTGGAAAATCTCCTAAGAATTCTGATATGGAAAGATAAACTGACATACAAGCGATATATCTCACCTCGGAAAGTTTTTGAAATATCACTCAAAATCTGTATCAGAATATTTTAAATATTTCAAAACACATCCTCCTTCTAAAAATAAGTTCCACAAATACATTTACAACAAAAACATTCTAAATTGTCAATCACTTAAAAATGATAATCAGGAAAATTGAAAACAAAAACATTATACAAATCTTATAAATAAATTGTAACCGTCAGAAAACGTTATTATTTCTTCAAGTATTTTAATAATTCATTAAACCTTTGTTTTGTTTTGTTTTTCTTTCTTATTTTAAAACGAAATAAATTTTCTTCTGTGTTTTAAAACACAACCAGGGTATGTGTATATTCGAACGTATTTAGAAATATTTTTCTCATCCCATTCGGAACGCAGCCTTTTTAAACCCCACAGGACCCGGCGCGCAACCACATTTCCACAATATTCGAGAAAACAAGCAAACAGCTCATAAGATATTAATGAGATATTAAATGACTCCAAAGTGTAATACCAAAAACTTTAAGTGGAAGTTAATGAAATATTCAAAAGGAATTCGTGAAACAACGTATCTATAGCTTTATTCTTGTAATCGACTTAAAACGGGAGCCGCGTTAAAAAAAAGAAACACCTTAAAATTTAATGTTAAAAAGACTGTCCATGGAATAGACAAAAGCACGGTATTCTATAGAATCAATTAAGGCAACAATATCGTTTCCATTATATTATAGGATTCAGAAAATTAAAGCAAAATCAAAATTCTAGCAAATTTGAAAGCAAATTAAAAGAAATTGTCCATGTTGGTGAGCTGATGTTTAACAGGCGCTTTGCGTTCGAGATTTAATAAAATTCTTAAAAGAACTGTCCGCTCTGTTTACAGACTAATGATTAATTAATCAGAAGTGGAGATGAGTTTAATGGGTGTTGGTTGTGGTATAATGAGCAATGAATTGGGTGTTAGCTATTAACCGATGGCAGACTGTAATGAGGGGTAAAATGGGACAGGAAATGGAAACATTATTTTTTACAAAACGATACGAAAGATTTGTATAAACATTTTGGGTGAGTGATTCATTTCTAACATTAAAGTTTTTAATTGGAATTAATTTGTCAGAAAATATTTATAATCATAGTTAAAGAACAGTTCTTTACTTTCTTGAAAACGGTTACACCGATGTTGAGTGTATTTATAAGGAAAAGTTGTGATCCAATTTGAGATCATAACATCGACGGAAAAGACAGACAAGAAGATGCTACGCATACAACTGAATTGTAATTCAAGTTCAACAAGTTATTCAAGAAACATTTTGAATGCTTTAATTTTAACACTAAACAAAATGTTTAAATTAAAGTTATTAAAAATTTGCTTGAACATAAACCAAAAAAAAAAAACCGTTTAAATAAAATGCACGAATGAGTTGTAAGAACTTGCTCTTGTGGCGAGTTGCCTTGATAATTAAATTAAATTTAATAAAAAATAAATTTAATAATTTTTTTCGGAAATAAATCGTTAGAGTGGTTTTTAAATAAATTAATGTTTGTTTAATTATTTTTTTAAAAGAGTATACGAAGTTATACTACACCAATGTTATGTGCTAAATATAGTTTGCATTTTATGCACAAAAAATAATTTTTCAAAATATTTAATTTACAAAATAATAATAAATTAATAAAAATAATTAAACTAAATTTAACTAAACTGATATTCTTTAAAAAGAAATAAACACTTTTAAATTTAATAATTAAAATTTTTACATAGGATTACTGTCCTAATATTCTTCGACAGATTCAGAGAACATAAACCGAAAATCAATACAAAATCAACATTTGCACAACATTTAATCGAACACAATCATAATTACACCGATTTTAACTCAAACTCAATACCACTTCATACATGCAAAAAAGGGAGAAAATTAGATGCACTCAAAGAGTATATGAAATCTATAAAGCCTACAAGACAGAACAAGGCAGAACAAAATACTAAATGAAAAACTCACTATAAAAACAAACACACTATACATATAACACGTCAATAAAATATAATACCAAACAATTAATCCGACAGAGATAAATATATCTACCTCAATAAATATTCTAAAATATAAAAAAAGAGAAACAGAGGCAGAAGAAGTTTAAAACTGGCAAGAAGACCACCATGTTCCTATCAATAAAAACACGATGATTTTTTTAAAACCAAAACGCGTTGTTAAATAATTTAAAAAAATTATGTTGTAAAAATTTAAATAATTATATAAATAAACAAATTTTTTTTTTTAACTTTTAATTATTAAATTTAAAAGTGTTTATTTTTTTCAAAGAATATCTCATACCTGCAACATGGAGACTAACCAACAACAAAGTAAACTAAACTAATCATCTATAAATTTAAAAAAAAAATAAGTTCAAATCGATTTAGGTACTCTTGTACGAGAAACTCTAAGACAAAAATAACGGTACTATGGGTACCGTTAATAGGCTTGTCAAAAATGTTTGCTTTCAACTGAACAAAAAATCAGATAAAAGTTATCTCTAATATTTTTTTTTTTTTTGAAGAAAATCGTTGGAACCGTTTTCGATAAAATTAAGATTCTTTATAACGGATATATATCAAGTAGGTACCGCTATTTTTTAAACTAAGTTTCAATTTCTCCTCTAAGGAATGGTTTATAGGATTTGTAAGACAAATTTGTATCAAATCGGTTCAGCATTTTAGGCTGTAGTTGCTGATACAACCAGACTCACAGTAGACAGACAGACAGACTGACAGAATTTCCGGCGTTTTTTTTTCGTCTTCTCCATCATCGTAATGTCATGTTTGATTGTTATCTAAAATCATTTATTTTGTCTGAATAAAAAAATTAAATAATATTTTACAAAACGAAACAAAAAAAAAGATACAGATATATAAAAGAACAGATCCCTTTTCAAAAAGGTATAGCGAGCATAAAACTTCGTAAGTTGTACCTTTGTTTTTTAATATTTTTTTTTCTGTAGTATGTTAACTTTATAGAAAATTTCCCCTTCCATCTAAACGGGGGGAAATTGACCCCCTCCCATACGATTTTTTTTACATCTCAACTTAACTTAAACACCTTATGCGAAGCACCCAGTGTACAAAATTTAAAATAAATTCATTAAAAGTCCCGTCAAATCGGTCCAGGCGTTTTGGAGATACGCCGGGACAAACAGACAGACAGAATTAAGGTTTGATATAAGTATACCGCATATACATATTGTCATATGTATTTTGTAAAAAGCTGATATTTTGACATTACAAACAGACACTTAATTTGTATTTAAGTATGTATAGATAAATTTATATTCAACTATATATGTATAAAATTTCAGTGACATTATTTAATGTAATTTAAAGCTTTATACTCACTTTATATATTTCATCAATATAAAAAAAAATATTTTTTGAAAGCAATAAGAGCAGTAAACTGCTTTAAAAAAGGCACAACAATAATATAAGGCAGTAGTAGTTCATTTAATAAATGGTTCAAATAAATATTAAGTATTTTGATTATTTGCTAAAACACATACATATATACCTACTTGGCGAACCAAAAATTGAAAAAAAAAGAACAACGAACTTGTTAGAGGCATTCATCTGTCTGAGAAAGATGGTTATTTTCGTTAAGTTAGGGCTAGATCAGGACCCGAGCTAAATCGTATGCCATTGACCAAAAAGCTGCATAATGAAAGAAAGTATGTACTATATTGAAATTTATTTCTTTTTTTTTTTACTTTATTTATTTATCCGGGCGGGCAAATTCAAGTTTAATGTATTTACATAAAAATATTTGAGTTTGATTTCATCTTTTCGCACAACAAGTATTGAAACTTGGTTAAACGGTGAAAATATTTTTTTTTTTTATAGAACCAGAACCACAAGAAACCCTGGATCTACAAGATCTGTGTGAGATGATGTGGTTACCCATTCCCGAATCACTACCCCATTTAACCTAATCTTACTCGCTTTATATAGTTAGTCGCATCTACTACAAAAAAAGAAACAACGCGACGCAACTGTACTAGTGCTGCAGTCAGTTGTTGCACAAGTTTACAAACTTTTAACTTTCGACGTACAGCACTTTTGATGTATTTAGTGAATAAATATTTTATTTGATGTGTTTAAAAAAGCAAAGAAGTTAATTTAACTGCATTTAATTGTAATTCTTTTGATAATTTTGCAATGAAATTTTTATCAGCTAATACAAATTATATAAAATGTAGCACACCATTGTGGGTACTCAAAACGAGACGTACGACACATTTTGACATCTTTTCCAGCTCCAGCTCTACTTACAGTTTCAGCAGTCTATTGTATTCAGCCAGTTACTTACCTTCTCAACAGTGACTTGATCCTTATTCTTTTTCTACAGTCAGTCGCTACCACATAACTTTATTGCAAGCCTTACTATGTATGTGTTGTTTTGTCAGTTGTCTTTACAAATAGTATTTTGCTGGTACTTCTTCGCAAGACCAACAAATAATGTTTCCTCGTTTTCGTCCCAAACCCTATTTTACATAATATCACCTTTGGCAATTTCGAAAAAAAAATCGATTAGCATCAAGAAGTCATTTTAATTTCCAATACCATCTCATTGTCCAACCATCTGGATCGCGTATATAGGTATATTTTTAAAGTAAATTTTTCTGCGTCTCTTTCCATAACACGAAAAGTAAAAAAGTACATTTTTCTTGTTGTAATTCCAGTACCATGTCGTTATCCGTGACGGTCTTTTATTTTTGCCAAGCAAATCGTTACTCACACTCGATGGTTTGGCAATTTTTTCGAATTACATCTTTAGATGTGCCATGTGCCTAGCTTAGCTGCTGACATGGCTATTCCTATGGAAAACCTCTTTTCTGAATAAATACGGAATTCCTTGTTTTCTAATTTTCCTGTCAATCAATTTCTCCATTGCCATATCCTCTGGGATTTCTATACTTATTTGAAAGCCCTCGTCAAATACCAACCCAAAGACAGAAAAGGCCTCAAGGCCTCCCTCTGTCTATACCCACACTCTCCATTCTGCAGAGGAGTGAAAAAAAATGTTAATCTTATCGTAAACATGCACACAATTGAATTCCAGAAACACAAAAAGAAGGCGCCACAACGTTTGACACGACCGACATAGTGTCGGCGGCAACGCAAAAAAAAAATTCGTCGTCTCATTCGACAATTTTGTGGGCGGTTTTGTAGTGTGGGTATATTACACATATTTTGAAATTTTTAACAATCCGCATTCGATCCAAAACATTTCATTAAAAAAATCACAGCTATCTTGAGAGTGAGATAGAAATTGCGTACATATCGAGTTTAGCCCGGGAATATACCATTATATTGAACGTACATACTTATATCATCCCCAGTTAAATGGTTCCCCATATCATATACGATTGGCACGATGAAATCCTTGAACAGCTATCAGTTGTTGTTCTATTTTCAATTCCTTGTTTTGCAAAAAAAAAAAGCAAAGGAACATTAAACCATTGCACCCCTTTTTCAGTTTTATATGAAAGCTTATTCTGATATCTGATTGGGGCCATCTTTAGTGAAATGTCCGGCAATTGTCCTTTTTTATCTGCTCTTTATGGGGTTCGCCTTAATTTTTCAGTTTCAGGACTTGTTTTAACTCATTTTACAGTTTAAGAGTTCCGGACTTTTTATCGTCTATTATGCCTATATGAGATTTTTTATCACCGATATTCTCAAGAGAACTAAAAGTAAATGAATTGAACTTCTACTTGTTTTTAGAGATGAATATAGCTAACACTGCCAACATGAAGATTACTTTAGAAAAAGGATCCTTGTCGAAGGATAAATTCCGAGAGTAATTTATAAATTTATTTGGTTGATTAGAAGTTATTTTGTTTTCTAAACTATTTTACGAGATTTTGAAGGAAAAAATTATTTTATGTGGTTAGTTTGGAAATTTGTTGAGTAATTGTATATCATAAAAAATGTTTTGAGTTTTTATTCAAATACTTGATTTTAGAGTTTTTTCCTTTGTTAATCCCTTTGTCATTTACTTATATGGTTGGAATAACAAAACACTATTATTCTTCTTTTTCCCACATTCGTTAAATTATTGTTTTTTGATTTGTTGTTTAGATGAATTGTTCGAAAACTTTGTCATCTTTTGCAGAACCATGAAAATCCATATTTTAAAACGGACTTCAAACAATCATGGATTTTGGCACTTCAATACTTACGGAATTAAAATAAAAACAAACAAATGTACTAAGCTATTACCAGTAATTGGTACTGATGTTCAATTTAAGTTAACAGCTTCATTGTCCACAGCATTAATTTTTACCTGGTTTTTTATTGGTCATGAATAACGATCGTATCTTTTTTTGGACGAAGAACAGTACTTTTTCCTCAAAAATTGAAAATAGCAGTACGTCGATAAAAAAAAACCAGTATTTTTCGCAGTAAATTTTTTTTTAATTTTAATTTATTTTATTTCCTTAAAACATGAAATTTTTTGCGTTCATTATTGAATTCCTTTGAGTTTTAGATGCCATTGACGAACCGCTGAATGTTTGCATTACTTTTAATGAGTGAAATCAGAGAACTTCATCTCATATATAAAAGTGGTATAAATTTCACCAAGAAATTTTTCATTGAGGATCAAATTTCCTACTCGGAGATTAACAATGTAAAAATGGAAATATCCCACTTTCATTCACGTTTGCTTACAAGCTCAAAAAACTGCTGATTTGAAGTTCTGTATATCTCAAAATAAAAGCAGTATTTTTGAAAAAAAAAAAAAAACAGTACGCAGTTTTACGCAGTTTTTGAGAGCAAAAAACAGTACAATACTGCGAAAAACAGTACAGATACGAGCGTTAGTCATGAATCATATATGATCAAAGCGAACAAAAAAGTTCACTTCACATTTGACTCAAGCCATTTAGTTTATACCTGGTTTGCATCTAAATCTAAATAGGTACTTACAACTATCTGACCAAGCATGCACCCCCCCTTCCCCCGTACCAATCTTACTGTTTATACACCGCAAACCTGAAATACTCTGTCTTGTTGATTAGAAACGCCAAATCGGCCTTATTTCGATTTCTTAATTGAATTAAGCCAAACTCTAAATTCGGTGTTATTTCGTTTTTGAAAACGCAATTAAGTCCAATTTGTGCTATTTCGTTTGACGCTATTTCACGTCACCGATTTAAAATTCGTCTTGTTTCACTTATTTATGTTTGTGCCAATTTTTGCTTCCTCCTTGAATCTGTAATTTCGTTTCAAGCAAAAAAAAAATAAAAAATTCGCACGGGTGTATGCAAAGTTTCTGTTGCATTTGAAGATGCCCAAACGTCATTACAAAAACGAAACTACTTACAACATTCACCGTATACCAAAAAAAAAAAGAAAACTCTTATAAGAAAGTAGTTTTAGTAATTTTCCATTTTCTCAAAAACCAGAAAACATAAAATCATTTTGTTTTCAGTTTATGATTTTAAATTATTATGAGCAACGAATTTTATAAAAAGAAGTAGTATTTTATTTTACAGTTTTGAAAAATCACACTTCAAAGTTTTTTTTTTACCTTTTTTTCGCAATTTTGAGTTTAAAGTCCGTTTTTTCAAAGACTATGCATAAGTTTCACTTGATTTAAAAAACATCTAATAGAAAAAACATCTAAGAAAAAAAAATCTAATAGAAGTATTGGCTTTAAAAAAAGATATAAAACTTAGTTGTAAGTATTACCGTTATTTTTTAATATTTGTTTTAAATTTTTAGCACTGTTTTTATAAAATTGCCCCTGCCGCCCAAACGGAGGGAGATGGACCCCCCCCATCCATAGTAAAAAATGCTTGTATTGAACTGTTCTACAAAAAACCGTTATCAATTCTTGGCGCCAAAGTTATCGTACTCTCCCCACATTTTCATTTGTAGCACTTTTGTAAAGCTATTATCAAAACTAAACTGTTACAAAACGTTTACAGTAAATAGTCACAGTACATCTTCAAACGAAAACGTACTGTAAATCAAATATCGTTAATGTAAAATCAATATCACGAAACGTTTACATTGGTAGCAGTTTTGTAAAGCCATTATCAAAACTTTACTCTTACAAAACGTTTACAGTGAATAATCACATCACATCTTCAAACGTAACCATACTGTAAAATAAAAATCGTCAATATCACGAAACATTAAATTTGTAGCAGTTTTGTAAAACTATTATTAAAAATGTATTATAACAATCACCAAACGAGATAAATTTATTTCTATTAAATTTGTTTTCATATGTACATGATTTTGATATAAAAACCTGGTGGTCGTAGGTTGTGTGTTGTGTTATGTTTTACTAGCGTATACGTTGTTCAAGAACTGTTAATGTACTTCTACTTGATTTGAATCAATTTGGAATGTCTACATTTCATTTACAAATATACACGTATAGCATTGATCGGCCATTAATGTTTCCATTTTTTATCAAATTAGAATTTTTTTATTATTTTTGTTGATATTTAGTAAAAACAAAACATGTTTAGGTTTTGATTGAAATAAGACTTTGAATTTTATCTTACAAAATATTGAAAAAAATGGTTTTTGTGGGAAAAAAAATGTTTCTCAAATATTTTTATAAGAAATCATTTCTAAAATAAGAAAGTTTTTACAGGCCCCTTATTTTTATCGACCTGTTTTACAAAACTGGTAGAAAATATTTCTCGCGTTCGATATTTTGCCTTTACTTGCACAAAAAATATAATTATTGATTATTTTTATACCTCCCATATTATAATAATAATGTCAAGAACAAGATTGAAATTGTTTAAGTTTTGGTTTGTATACATATGTATAGTAATATGATCTCAAATGGCATTACGTATTTACCTATGCAGTTTAATATTTTTCTGTAAACGATTTGTACCTAAGTTAGTTTTTATGTTAATTATTTCGAAGTGTTTTTGTAAACGTTTATATACCTAGTCCAGGAATAGTATCTGTAAACGATTTGTTACTAAAAAGTAATTTGTCTTGTATGTGTTTCGAATAGTTTTTGAACGTTCACATTATTTGTAAATGTACAAATCAGGTACATCAAATAGAATTTGTTCATATACTGTCAACACGAGATTTCATTCCCCAAAACCGTTTACATTTTGGGTACAATGAGTAAACATTTCATATACGCCTGAAACATTACAGCTACGATGTTAACGTTCAGTAAATGTTCTGTAGCTCTGAAATGCTCCTTGGGTAAACCCAAATAATCTCAGACCTCTGTTGAATGGGACATAAGCATAGACCTTGTATGATTGGAAGAACACTTGTTTGCTTTGGGAAAAAATATTCATCGAGTGATTATTGGTTATCTGTGTGTTGAAGAAGTATCTGAAGAAGAAAATTCATCGTCAAGATTTATGGTGTTATACAGCGACGTTGACCGGATTTAAAAGTTAGTAAATGCAGCGGGTGAGAGCACCAGTCTGACGGACGGGTTTTTTAACCCTGATGTTTTACGCGGCAGACCCTCTGCAGAGGACGAACCTTCAACAAATGGAGCATACGAATAATATGTTAAATGTTTTAAAAAAAATTGCTCTATGATATCCACGATACATACAAATTTTGTTTAGCTTTTAAAACCCTGAATTTTATTTAATTCCACATCACTTAAAAAAAACACCAAAATCCTGAAGTAAATCTCTGCACATGTTAGTCTGGTTTTATTTTGTGTTTATATCTATATTTTTCGTTTTGCAATTATGAAGCTACAAAATAAAAATTTGTAATTGCAAACTGCCTAAAAGCACTCAATAGCAGACAAATTAAACTAAAATATTTAAAACTTAAACATTCACACCCAGCGCTTACGATGTGTCGCATAAAAAATGTAAATCGCAGATGGCGGTATGCCGCGACAGTGTGTTTCGTTCTATATATCTATTCCTACTTACGTTGTTATATACAAAAAGTAAGCTATATACGTCATCTTAAAAAGCCCTGCATAATTCAAGGAGAAGTAAGATTACGGTTCCGAAATGAGGAGTACCAGTACCATATATGTATATCCCAGGTGAGAAATAGTGCCTACTTCGTTACCAGGAAGAAGACTTCTTGTGGGGGTATTCCCCTCGTCTGTCACTCTTGAGGTATCTTTATGTAATACGTATCTAGATACCTACTTCCAGCAAGGATTATCTGGTTGTCACTTGCGTAGTTGTAGATTTTGTCATTTGCATTTCCCATACCTAGGTATATGTATGCATGTTAGGCGAACGTAGGTTTATCTGACAGGTTTTCGGTCTTCTTTTTTTTTTTTAATTCTCTATTTTCTACCTATTCTATCGGGCAAGTATTGGAATCGTGTAAGAAAAAACTGTAAATAAATCTCAAAAAAAATTCCAGCATGCTGTCCGTCAGTCTATCCATATATGCACTTAAACGGATGTTCGTCGATCTGTTCACCGAACTACGACCTAAACGGTTTGAAGAATTTTCGTTCAAGTACAACCGGTAGATCTTCTGCCACATAATTCGACCCCTCTGTTTTTTATTTCCATAGTTAACTTAAAGAGCAAGTTCATGCGACCCATTTGTGTATTCAATTTTTGGTTTTTACATTTTTTCTTGCTCCAGGCTTAGAAAGTGCATTGCAACGAAAAGATGCGAGACAAAAGGATGATGTCGTCAAGACGGTTATGCTGTGGGAATGGAGATTACGGAGTTTGTGCCTTCACTTCCTGTCGTCTAGCTAAGTTTGTTCTTTCTTCAGATGGCAAGGATAATCTGCCTTGCAGGAATTTAGGTTAATTGACATTCAAGTTTGCTTCTCAACTACTTCTATAGGGTTGGTGTAAGAAGTAAAAAGTTTTTAATAGACGCAACAGAAGACACAGCAATTACTCAAAAGCAGTAAGACATGTATTATTGTTTTGGGAGTAAGTTTTATGTTTCAAGAGAACTTGGGTACAAAGTGTGTATTCTGGAAATATAATGCAAATTTAAAGTGAAGTTGACATATTAAACAGCGAATATTAAACAAAAATTTGGTTTCTTTGGAAAATATTGGTAAAAGTTACAAATGAAACTAATTGCTTGAATATTACAAAATTGATTTTTATACCCCTACGTCCAGAATTTTATATTTTAAAACAAAAATTCAGCTTAACAGTCCAATTTACTTATCACATTGTACTATTATTTTGGACATCAATAATGCATAAAAATTTAATTTTTTTAGTCAAATAGTTTTACAATTGAAATTAAAAAGAATAAATTAAAAATTTATTAAAACTAAAAATAAGCCCTTTTGAAAAATATTAGATGAAGTCATCTAGATATTTCTAAAACAAAAACTTGGATTAAAGTAGATTAACCCGTCATCTAGATATTTCTAAAACAAAAACTTGGATTAAAGTGGATTAACCCGTTCATGAGAAAGCTTAAGAAAAAAATAACGGTTCAGGTACCGCTAATATGTTTGCCAATTTTTTTTCTGCAACAACAAAAAGCAATCAGACAAAAACTATCTGTAATTTTTTGAAGAAAATCGTTAGACCGTTTTCGAGAAAAATAAGCCTTTCGGAAACCGTTATCTGGCAGGTACCGTTATTTTGTTAGCTAAAAAAAAAATTTAATTTTTCCTCTAAGGTGTGGTCTACAGGTATGGTCTACAAACAGGTATGGTCTACAAACCCTAAATACCTACCAAATTTGAAGTAAATCGGTCCAGCCATTTAGGCTGTAGGTGCTGCTACATATAGACTGACAAACAGACAGACAGATATAATTTCCAGAGCCACTTTTTTCGACTTAGCTGATGTTATCGTAATGTCGTGTTTGATTGTTATCTTCAATGTTCTATTTTTTACGAATACAGAATTTGCCTTATAGTATTATAGTACCTAAATATAAAGTCCAATCAATAAAGGGTTTGTAACGTGTGTGGCCAGGGACCTAATCCATTCCTATATTGATTAGGCTCCTTAAGTTGTCTAAAAAAAAAAAGAAAAACAAATACAAATGTAGGTAAGCAGAAGAATTTTGTTCGGTTCGGTTTGAGTAATTTTCGTTACAGAGAATTAAGTCAATAATAATTACTCGATATTCTCATTTAGCGACATCTATTTCAGTGAGTTTGAAACCATCTTGATTCCTCTGTGTGTATAAACTCAATGGTATTAGTTAACCACTAAGTACACTTATTATGTTCAGCAAGTTGACAGATTTGCAGAAACAAACTTGGCAGTTATCTTTCGTCTTGATGATATGGAAAATTCATTTGACCATTTTTTTTTTGTTTGTTTTAAAAAATTAGAATTATCGGTTTTTGTTTACTTTATTATTTTGAATTATTATTTACGGTTAGTAGTAGTTTTTAAATTTCGTCAAAAAAAAATTCAAGTAAAAAACATCATCATTGACAACAAATTATATGAAATTCAATTATATGAAATTTTATCGAGATTGATCCTATTTTTTTCGAGAAATATATAACTATGGGTTACGCTTATATGGTTATTTTTATGCATACAGGTAAAAAATATAAAAAAATGTCCCGTGGATATTTCCCTAAGAATAGTTTGTACCGAGTTTGAAGAAATTCGGACGTCTATACCGTTAAGGCTGCAGGTGTCGATACATCCAGACAGATAGACAGACGTCTTCTCTATCATCGTAATGTCATGTTTGATTGTTATCTCAATTTTTTTTTACGAATGCATAACTTGCCTTAGAAGTATATTATAGTACCTATAATCGCCAAGTCCTCATCTTTTTTTTTTGCTCAAGACACGCAAATAAAAGTCTTCGCCAAAATAAAATTTGTTCTATTATTATATTAACGATTAACCAATACATTTCAAAAACTTTTTTCCAATTTATTTCTTCGTTAAAATTCAAATATACGCTAATTCGTACATATTAAATACTATAACCAACCTGTATCGTGCTATCTTCAACACAATTTAAAAGTATCGGTGAACATACTTTCCTTCAAGCGCAATCGTTTAAAGTAACATTCCTCTGAAAGAGTGTAACAAGGAATTCTGATTAAAAGCTGTGATGTCAAAAGTTTCTATACCAAAATTTTTTAGTAGTTTTATGTTCTCTCTTTTCACTATAGAAATAAAAATAACAACCCTGCTGCCAGCTAAGCATATTTTGAAATTTTCAATTCTTAGGATTCTATGCTCCTTTATAGCTTGTGGTGCGTTATTTCAAATGATACGTTTCGCAAGTATTTTTACGCCTCCTTAAACCCCGGACAACACTAAACATTAAGTATTCCAATATTTCAAGTGATAAAAGTTTTAGTTTTGTGTGTCCTGACTCTTGGGTTACTTAAAGAATGAAGGGATGGAACATATGAAAAGACATATCAGAAATATCTGGTGACAGAAAGAGATTCAAGGAAGACAAAAAGAAAAACAATTCCCTTTGATAGTGCAAACATTTGTGCATCGTTAACTGAAAACAACTGGAGGCAGGTATTAGAGCAGAGGTTTAGTTACCTCAGATTCCGGAAATCTAGTCTCATTTCATTTAACTTGCAGTACAGAGAGGAACTCCTAACGATGTCAATTCTTCCATTTATTCGTTTCAGTGAAATTGACAGTAGATTCCAGTTTATAAAAGACTTTGAAATCATAGAATGCAGGAGCAATAGAATGTGTAAAGGAATTCACAGGAAATAGTCTTTTTTTTTCTCGAAGAAGTGAACTTGCAACGCATTTCACCTAAATTGGGGAGTTGTATTGCATGTTAGTGCAATAGTTTTGGGAATTTTTTCTCAAATATTATTATACGAATGAAAAGTTTTTGGAGTTTTTGTTTAGTTTAAAATTACTTTCGTATGTAGGTAATTTAATTTTATATTTTTGAAGACACATTTAATTAATTTCTCTTGTTTCTTTCAGAAGTTTTTGAGCTTGTTTCCAATGACGATAACATGTGAAAACTTTTTGGAAAATTTCAAAAAATATCGCACATTATGGAAGTACTTGGTAATACATCAGCAGATATTACCACGCCTGGCAAGTCGGAAATACCATCGAGAACGAAATGCAACACGACCAACTCAACTGGTACTATGGTGTGGTGATGCATTAAGGGGAGATGCTGACCACTCCGTACAAAGAAAAATGACTATACGGAGTTTCTGGAGTTCTGGAATTCCTGGTTTTTTTTCCTAAATCTGTTGGAGTGTGAACATTTGATCGACGATTGACGTTCCTGGACTAAAACCACACTGATAGGGGACAATCGGATTACGAAATGATTTTAAGCGATCGCACAGGATTGCCGACAAGATTTTATAAGCGACGTCTTTTTTTTGAATTGGGAACACTATGCCTTTCTTGCCCGTAGAGCTCCCGGGATGGTCTCTCAGTATCTCTGGAAGATGTTGCGTTCTTCGCTGCATGTGCCAACTGGCATTCTTCAACAAACCAGGAGTTTGGTTGTGGACGCCTATAGTGAAACATGCATTTCTGATGGCTTCCTGACAATGTTTCCATACTGTTCCTCTGTAATTGAGGTTTGTGGCGGACATGTTGAGAGATTGGTAAAAACGTCAGCAAAGGTTCTTGCGGTCTCTTGTGATTTTTGCTTCGCGATATCATATTTTCTCACAGCATCAGCTCGGGGTTGTGGTGCTAGGATATCCGCATATGTACTCGAGATACTATACCAAGTAGTGGTCAGAGCTTATATGTTTGCCCCACGGATTGCTCGGACATCCAAGATACTGGAAGCACATCTGGCATCTATGAGTTTGTTTGACTGCCTTTTATGATCACTGTTCCGCCAAGCACCTTTGTGTATATCAAGGTGAGGGAAATGGGTGCTCGATATGATGACATTTTGCACCACCAAGAATATTCGACCATTTTGTACTCGTTGACATCTACCATCCTGGCGGACGGAAGTGTCGTTGTGTCATCGTGACCCTGTCCCTTATAGCACGATCCATGGCAGATGTCTCCATCCCATCGCAATTTCTGTATAGCCGTAACATCAACCCTTAGCCTTTCCATGGTCTCCCTCCACTAATTGTTCGGCTGAACGCGGTATGTACAACAACAGTACATTCCACGTACAGATCCGAAATTCGTTGTCCATGTTTAATTTGCTGGGGTCGTCAACATCCGTTACCGAGGCTTGTTGGTTTTTCGGAACCATATAATTTTTTTCCATGGTAAGGGAACCTGTAGAATCAGACTTTGAAAAAGCTTCAAGAGTGTGGAGCTGGATAAACCGCTTTTTAGCTTCGAATATGTCATAGAAGCCCGTATAAGGTGTTCGCAAAGTAGTTCAATCTGACTGGAACTGTAGACACCACCATTATTGATTCCATCTAGGGAATTTCTCCGCTGCTGTCTTGATAAAAGGAGAAATGCCTTAGTGGAAAAACTCCTACTTAGTAAGACCTTATTGTTCCCTTTAAGACTCTGGACACCGAATAGTCCCGTAAGGCCGTAAGTAGTTTTGAACCTCCGACGTCACCTTTATAATTAAAAAAAAAATAATAATTAAAACAAGTTCTTAAATTAAGTATAGATACGTATATTGATCACAACACTAGTATTGATTTGAATTGTCAGTATATAAAAATCAGCTTCAAGATTATAAATGGACTTGTTTCGTAAACCTTCAATCTATTAAAAATATTGCTTTATATTTTTTTTATTTTGCGATTATTTACAAAGAAATTCAAATCTTGTATCCCTCTATTTATCAAAACTTTATTTTATCTAAAAACACCAAACCACACTTTGCACTATAAAAGAAGTTCCATTTTATTCCAACATAAGTACACCACAAGATAAGTCCAGAACTTTTTGATTGTCATTATTTATGAGTTTCATCTCAAGGTCACACTATATACACAAATATAGATATCTCTCTTATAACGCTACATTAGATCTTTCTAACAAATCAACGGCTTTTGTCAAATTACACGCATGACATTACCGTGAAAATAAATTGGATATTACCTCTCTGGATATACATTTCCAAGTAAATGATACTCCTAAACAACAACTGTAAACGAATAACAGATGTAAGAGTTTTTAGCCCTGCAGTAATATGAATCCGTATACATTTCACTACATAGACAACATTTGGAATAAGTCCATTTTCCCGTTGTAGTCTTTTTGGTTGATGTCTGAAGTCTGAATCAGTCGAAGCATGGCTCATTACTTATTTATGTTTTAACATGGGGCACAACCAACAACACAGTTCAACAAACCGATGCGATGACTGAATTTGCCATTTTTGATCTCATTTCCACATAATAAAGCAATAAAAGGATAAACGGAATGTTCTTCACAAAGATGGAAAAGGTGGATTCACGCAGCGTCAAATTTGCTCCGTCATCATTGCCTGATATATGTATGCAGATGAGACTTTGTTTTCTTCCTTTTTTTTTATATATTTATAGTACACGCGCATTATCCTTATTTTGGCTCTAATCCAATCTTTGTCTATATTATATAGGTACTTACCGTTACCTTGTTTCATGGAACATCAAATGAAAACTCATCAGTATCGTTATCGTACATACTTACACAAACATATACAAAATAAGTACGGTCTTCCGTAATGGTTGCTTTGTTATAGTTTGATGTTGTTGTTGTTTTTGTTGTTGTTAGGACTGAGAGTATAAATGTATAAGTTCTCGTTGGGAAGCAAATGATGCAGCAATTTGTTGATACAATATTTTCGTAATTAGGTACGTGTCCTTATCGTCATGGAAGTAAATTCAAGTTCATTATGGCATTGAGTGAGTGCGTTATCTTTATAAATTTAATTTTTTTATCAAAGGAAGTTATGGATAGATTGCGATTGGTTTGAAAAGCTTTAACAAATATTAAAGTCATCAGTTTTTCAGTCACCTGAACATGGTAAGGCATTTATAATTTTTGGTTAAAATATTTTTTTTTTTTTTTTTTTGATTTTTAAATTATTTTTTTAAAGAGTTCCACGTTATATATATATATAAAGTAAAGTGATTATGGTAAGAAAAGTCGAGTATATAAATGTAGATTTAAAAACAAATCGATTTTCAAATTATCGAAAAGAAAAAAGTCGATTGTTAAAAAAATACACCTTTCAAAATGCCGACTCTTTAAAATCTTGACTTTCAAAATGTTGACACTAATCGATATTTTAACAGTCGAGATTTCGTTATTATAGCAATCCACATTTTGATCATTTGTTTAAAATAAAGTAATTCAATCTTTTAACTAAGGAATGAAGTTCTGAAGTGTACCGATTATGGAATACAAAAATATGAACTCATTTCTAAAACTTAAATTATTAAATTTTATTTTGTTTTGTTATTAGATATTGATTAAAATACTATAAACTAATTGTAAAACAAAACCAACAATTTAAAAAAAATCTTTAAATAAACTAAAAGTAACAAAACACAAATTAAAAACATTTAAATAATATGGACCACTCAGGATTTTGTATGTAAATCCCGATAACATAAGTAGAATTTCAAATTCTTTTATTTTACATTTATAATGGTCAAACTTCAAGATCCATAAAAAAGAGACTTTGTTTAGCTTGATGTCAGTAATAAAACTGAAAAATTTGCAGGCACGAGTACGATAACTTTGGCGCCGACAATTAATTGATAACGGATTTTTGTAGAGGGGTCAAATACAAACATTTTTTATTACAGGAAGAGGGGGTTTTTCTCTCCCCGTTTGGGCGGGAGGGGCAATTTTATGAATTATTTTTTTTTTCTTGAGTATTTTACGTTCTGTTACAAATTGACTCTAAAATATCATACTTTCCCAACAACTTTGCCCCCTGCAACCCCCCTGCCAGGGCCTGTGATAGGATTTGGGGTGGGTGCGTGTTTATGTATATGCAGTTTCTTTTATTTCAATGTTTTGAAAAATTACGCTTTAAACATTTATTTTTTGTTTTTTTTTTTTCCAAATTTTGAGGTTGAAAGAAGTTTTTTTCAAAAACTATGGATAGATTTCACTTGATTTAAAAACCGGCTAATAAAACAGAGTATTGGCTGCCAAAAAGTTGTATTATATTTTTAGTACTTTTTGTAATTTCAATAAGCTTCAAAATAATTTTATTAATTTTAATTTTGTTGTGACCTGATGTTATGATGATTTGATAATAAATTGAAATGCGTTGTCAAAAAAATACAATATATATGTTTAATTATCTTATAAAAAAGAACAAAGACTATAATATTTTATTGTTTTTCAGTATAAAATATAGTTAACTTTAGCTTTTTGGCAAAAAAGTTATGTAAGTTGAACTGAAACAAGCGGAAATTTGCGTATTGACAAGGTGCTCACTCGTCGTCAACTGATGAGTGCAAAGTGAGCATCCGCACGAAACGCCATTTTTTCATGGACTAAAGGCCATAAAAAGCTAATTTGAATCAATAATTCAACAAGTCCACTAAATTTAATGCTAAGTCTTCTACTTAATTGAAATTATTTTTATTTATTATTCTATATATATAATTTTTTTCAATGTAGGTATATAATATTTGTATTATAACAAAAACATTTTATATATTTTTCAATATATGTACATACGTACGAATTTCCTTGTTCCCAATATGGAATACTACGTTACTAATGTGAAATCCGATTCCATATTAGAAACACGCTGGTATTCCATATTATTAGGAACACAAAGGGTTGCTGCGGTTGTAAGTGGAATACAAAAAGATCGGATAAACCGAGAATGGGGGAAACGAAAAGTTGTCATGGATAGTCGAAAACAATGCAGCCAACTATTATATAAATTATATATATACCTATATTCATATTCAATATAGTGTTGCCATAGTAAAAAAAAATAATTTATTGGGTTCTTTGTGCAATAATTTTTGAATCATGGGCTGATATGAAAAAAAAAAATAGAGGAAAAACTGTCTTAACAAGTTCCCTGTCCAATGTATCATTACTACACACTTTTTAAAATTTGTACCTAATTTATTTCCAAGTCAAATGTATCATTTTTGATACAAAATCACAAATTTTTGAAAACAATTTTTCAATGTAATCAAAATACATTAAGGACAAAATCTTCATATGAATATGTAGCTTAGGTTAGAATTTAATAATAATATCTAAAAAAAAACATGGAAAAAGTGTTTTGAAATAAAAAAAACATAAAAGTTTTATTTTTTTATAAAAAAAAAAATTATTTATTGATAGTCATAAACAAAAAAATTGAAATTTTTTCGAAAAAAAAACTACATTTGTACGAAAAAAATAGGTATCTAATTATTCAAAATCATATTTTAAAAATCTGCATTCTTATGATGAACATTAAAATATGGCAAACAGAATGCTGTGTTGCAGTGCCTTGCACTCTGTTTGTACTTGTTTTAAACTCCAGGCAGCTTCACCGTTTCTTTTTAGGTTTTCGTAGCATAAACGACATCACTTTCTTACTATTTTACAATTTGGTCGTGGTATATTCGTAAGAAAGTGTTGATTCTTATGTTGAATTTGCGAAGGAATTCTTGTAAAATTAGTTTTTTATTGGAAATTTTATTTTCTATTCAAAAAGTATAGTTTGATCCGTACGAACAGACGTTTAAATAGATGCAACCGCAAAAAACCAAAAAAATCATAGTTTAAACAATTTATGGTATAAAAATATGATTCTTCGATATGATCTTTAATGGAGTCTAGCAATACATGAAAATTTCAACAGAATTTTATCTGCACTGCAAATAGCCGAAAAAAAATATTTAATTTTTTAACAATTTTAAAAAATGGTAACCATGAAAAACGTCTATAACTTCTTAACGGTAAGTCAAAAGTACCAAGTCATAGCTTGAAAAAATCTCTATTTTTCGTAATTTGTTAATAACTTTTTATGATTGCAAAAATACGTGGTAGATTTTTGTTTTCCCTATTCTTACTCACCAAATTAAAATTTTAAAAAGTGGTTTCAACTTGTAATTAATTTGTTACAGGTTTGACCCTCTTTTAGAACGACTATTTGCCTATTTGTTCATTTACGTTAAATACAAAATTTAGCAACTTTAAAAAGGCAAAATAAAAATTCTTGTATTGTTTTCTACTGCTGACCTGCTGATTTTTAGGAATTTCTTATGGATTCAAATAAAATTTTTTCCAAGAATTCTCAGAATTTTTTATTATTTTTTGGTAAAATTTTTTGGTAAAAATTAGATGAAAAAGTCGTGAAAAATTTGTAATTCTTGTGAACCGATAGAAAACTTTCCAAAAATTGACGTTATTTATGAAATTTTCAAATATGGGGCTGGTTAAAGCGATCAGGAAAACTTGAAACATATGAAAACTGGATTTTTTTCCTGATGTGCGTTTAAAGCGATTAGGAAAAATATGTCAGTGGACTGTTTTCCTAATTGAAATGCACACGAACTATTTTTCCTGGCAGGAATCTGTCAGTGGAACAAATAAAAAATTGAAGTCAAATAATTTGAACGATTTGTTTAATATTTTTGAAATGGCAGTCAGCTGATACGAAAAACGAAATTCAATCTGTAAAAACTAATAAGTGCATTTTTAAAATAAATATTTGTTAAATGAACATTTTGTTGGCACACAAATTTCTATCAATTATTTGTTTAATCGATAAGTGTAACATTTGTGCTTTAAATCAAATAAGATCATATATAGCTAATTATTGACTTGACATTTTTCCTGATTCATTTTCCTGATCGCTAGATGTAAATTTATACTTTTAGTTCGGTGACCATTATTACCAATTTTTCTCAGAAAGCTGGCACCATCAAACAAAAATGTATATGTTTGGTATATCAAGTTCGAGATATCTCATAAGTATTAAAAAAGAAACAACTAAATATGTAGCTATGATCAAAAACAAATCTGGGGTACCTTAATCCACTGGAATAAAATTGAAAAATTTCTCCAACAACTCTTAAAAGCCAATAAATGAAATAAAAATTCAACTCATTATAATCTCAAAGAATTATAGACTTAAAAACGGATTCAAAGAGAAGAGATTTTTAGTTTGCAGATTTTATACTTGTTTCCTTACGCTAGCACTGCCACTTTGAAAAATCTTCTCAGAATATTGTAGCTACACCACTAGGAAATATGATTAAGTGTCAATTGCAAAATGCACAATTGCAACCAAACATAAGCAAGAGGACTTGTGAAGCACGCTCCTTCAACAAGGAGCAAATGGTCTCGTCTCTGGAGTTGTGAAAGTCCATTGCGGGAATACAAACAGGATACTCAAATGAAAGAACAGTTGGAACAGTCCTGAGATGTATATATATCATACCTACATTAAATGCAAAAGATACAAACAATAAAAGAAGCTGTTAAAAAAATGAAAGGACGAGCAAAGAAGGATAATCTATAACGACTACGGAGATCTCCAATGGCAAAGTCATTTTCGCTCATTTTTATGCATGAAACACTACAGAAACAAAATTCTAATTTTCTACTGCAGTGATTCCGAAGGAACTGATAGAGGAGCTCCTTTTGCTCGCAAAGCTTCTGTTATGCTTTAAGTTCACTTTGTATAAGAAGACGGACGGAGGTGGTGCAGTGGGTACACTTCTTTGCCGCTTGCAGATGCGAATCCAACAGATACCCATCATAAACTCGACCTACTTCACCCTTCGTTTAAAGCAAAATATCTGGATGCTGTTGTTTTATTTATTTTTTTTTTTCTGAAACCTTTTTTTTATTAGATTGCTTTTTGCCTTTGGTTTGTTTTCGATTTTTTTCCTTATTCGCGTTCGCAGGAACAGGATGTGTATATATCTAAACGAAAATAATAAAAACGGAAAAGCAGAATTCTTTTTAACGTGAAACGTGGTCATGCTTATCGACTGGGAAAGAGATTGGTTTCACGTTATCTGCTGGCAGGTTCTTCAAAAGGAAATCGAGGTTCAGAGGGCATCTATATATTGAATGAGCGGAATTATATCCTAATCCTTCGGCAAAAGATCGGAAAGTATCGATGCATAGTCGGTGTGGTGGTCCTTTTCGATTTATTTTATGCAGTTAAAAGTATTTTTGTTGAGCTCAGCGATTTTGTATTATTATGTCCTAAATTTATGATCTAAATAACCGCAAAAGGAATTGAACCAGTTCAGCGATTTTAAGAGTTCAACCTCAGAGTCATGGTTATATGAATTTGGCAGATGTTTTGTTTTTTGTTAACTTACAAAGAGAGAATTATATAAAATCAATGGAGTTTGTCGGCTAATTCATTTCAGTGGAGTTTAGGTTGTAAATGAATTTGAAATAAACAATGCATGTCGTTGAGGTTTTTATTTTTCTTGTTTGTTTTTTTGAATACATTTGCATGTGCTTAATAATAAATAAAAAAAAATCAATAAAAAAAAAACTGCAAAGAATTGTAAAAGACAAACATGCAAACAAACAATCATAAAAGTGTAAAAGTAATGCTTAAGAATACATATAAGATTACAAAGTAATGCAAAACGATGAAAAGGAAAGCTAAAAAATCTAAAAAGACTGAATCAGACTGCTTCAGTGTTCAAAAAAGGAATATTTTTTATGAAAAGTGTTAATAACGCTTGCGGAAGAGTTTAAGCAGGATAAATTTGGGTACTAGTTATTAACACTTAATTTTGAAAGGTTTGTATCTTCAAAAAATATTGAAATGAAGTACCATACTCGACACTTTTGTTTCGATATCAAGTAATGGTCTATTGTCGATGCGTGGGAGCTAATGTCTGGGGGTGTTTTTTGATGCTTTCAAATATTTTTTGTTTGTAAGTAAGTCTAACTATGTTAGTAATTTTGTTTATTCAGAAATTGATGTCTAATACAAAGTAAAATAGAGCGTTAGATAATCTTAACTAAGGTGCCGTGCTAGTTGTAGCTATCATTGAAACTCAGCATTAAAAATTTTCTATTTCAATTTTAAAGCAAAATATCCAACAATGTTGGTGTTAATTAGTATTAAAATGAAAGTAATGAATTACAGAATTTTTCTATACGCAGACAGGACCATAAATCGTATACCGTATACGCACAACTTTTCTGCACCATATAGCAGAACCGGGATGATGATGCGTGTTCTATACAGTGTCTCCTTGGTTCTTCTCATATAAATAAATACATTTTGTGGCATTAACAGCTCCGAAAAACGACGGCCTAGGGACTTACAACTCTCAACCAATCCTTTTGTGTGCGTTATTAATTCTACAGGATTGGAGGGGACCTACAATTTTACGTCGAATCCGAACGACTAAGGCGAAATGCATTTTTCATGAGAATGATACTCTTTGAGGATTTCTCACTTCCTCGCAAGAGGCAGTGCCCCTAAAAAAACAAGGTGTTCTCGAAGCTGGGCTCGAACCCACACGTCTGGCTTAATAGTCCGACACAATAACACCACTACGCCACGGTGAACTATACTTGGTTCTTCTCGATAAGGCTTTATTTCTCAATTGCTTACTCAGCTTGTGGAAAGTTACCTGAGGGTTTAAAGAACATACAAACGGAATATACGAAAAAATCGTATGAAATTTTTTTAAAGGTTTGAAAATCATAACTTATATCTAGTGTCCGACCGAAGCTTCGGCTTCGACTTTGGCCACATTCGGCTAAAAAAAAACTACAATTGGCTAAACCTTCGGCTTCGGCCAAAATCTGCCAAAATTTTGACCGAAGCCGAAGGTTTATTTTTGGATTGTCGAGCGTCAATTTCTTGCTTGAAGAAAAAAACGCTTAAAAAATCCCAAGTAAATACATACATATTCGTATTGTTAGTATGTATATGCATGGACAATAAAATTTTAAATATTAAAATTAATATTGTTTTTAGTTGAATTTGTTATTTTTTTTGAAAAGTTAATTTAATTTATTCCGTTAATTTGGTTACTGCATGCATACATTCTAGAAAAAAATCCAAAAATCGTTATTTTTTTCATTTTTAGTCAATCTAAAACAAAATTCTTCAAGTTATTGACGGCTTCGGCTTGTGGTGGATGTTAAGCCGAATATTCGGCTTCGGCTTCGACTAGAAATCTACCTTCGGTCGGACACTACTTATATCTTACAAAAATTCACACCAAAACCAAAGAACCGGTTTTTTCTAAAAAAAATTTAGTATGCTGGTTTCTTAAACTTAATTTCTTACACCTCAAAACTAAATTTCATAAAAATCCGTCAACTGAATTTTGAAATATAGAATTCACAAAAACGGTTTTTCAAAAATTATTTAATTTAACAAAATCATTTTTGAAAAATAATTGTATGCCATGTTTTTTTTTAAATAGCAATAGAACAATTTCAGTAATGAGTTTCATTCAAATCGCTTAAGCCGTTATCGAGATAGTCAAAATTTAAAAGGCAGGTACGCGTTAAACCAATTTTCTTGAAAGTTTGGTTTTCATTATTTCACATACCTTATATACATTTTATTACACATGTGAAATTCGGTTGAATTTCAGACAGACAGAATTCCCGGACCCACTTTTTTCGTCTTCTCTATCATTATAATGTCATTTTTGATTGTTATGTCAAAACTTTTTTTTGCACGAATCCAAGACTTTTCTTAGTACCTATAAAGCAAGTAAAAACAGCGATTAGCAAGAGTTAGTCTACGTTTGATTTTAGCGCTGATGTTGTTGCCTGATGTCTTTACAGCAGTGCCCAGGTAATCAAAATCGCTGACTCACTCGAAGTTATACTCATCAATGGTCAAGTTTTGACCAAGTAGGTGGTGGCGGGACTGGACTTTTGTTGATGAAAGCATGTACTTTGTCTTGTTCTTGTTTATTCTCAGTTCCATTCTGCTTGCTGCTGACTCCGTAGTCGTGAAAGCACCAGTTACTGCTCGCTTGGTTCTTCCTATAACGTCAATGTCGTCACCAAACCCAATTAATTGTGTCGATTTATTAAAGACGGTGCCCGAAGTACTGGCATGGGTGTTCCGAATTACATTTTCAAGCACAATGTTAGAACAGCTGCAAGACAGTGTATCACCATGTCTAAACCCTCTGTTGGTTTCAAAGGTTTCAGTAGAGTCCCTACCAACTTTGACCGAAGAGCGAGAATTTTCCAAATTAATTCTGATGAGGGGTATCAGTTAAGCAAGAATTCTAAAGTTGGTCATGGCACGGTATAGTTCACTTCTATCAACGCTGCTATGACAGCCTTTAAAATCGACGAACAAGTGGTGGGTTATCGATCTTAAATTCTTGGGTTTTCTCCAGGATCTGGCGCAGTAGTCGATTTTCCAGGTCTAAAGCCGCATTAGTAAGGACCTATAAGATTTTCAGCAGCTTATATTTATAAGAAAAAATCAGAATGAACGAATTCAAAAATTTCAAATTATTGTCACAGACATCGAAATATCCATCGTTTTGTAGAATCACCCAAATACCAAGAAGCAATGAGTTAGCGCTAACACATCATATAACCTTACTCATAATTTCGATTAATAAATGTGTGTTACTCTCAAACTATGAGATAAATACAATACATATTTAACTCAAAGTAGTCGCCAGGATAAGGAAAGAATAACTTTATTACATGAAAACAGAATTCTCTATAACTATAATTACCAATGGGAAAAGAGAGCGAGAGAGCGCAATACGCTCTCTTTTCTTGTAATCTTATTATTATTATTCTTTTTTTTAATAAGAAAAGTTATCAAATTGATTCTATGGATTAAAAAATGTTCACTCATCGTAAAGGTACTTATTAACTGTTCCATAACATACATAAGTAATACATGGATTAGTTTTCTTGAAAATTGTATTTAAAATTACAGTTTATATTTTTATTGATAAGGCAGTCTGTGTGTTCGTATCTACTTTCAGATACATTATTTAATATTCACAATGTGTTGTTGATGCCAATTTCAAAAAGAATACAAATAATTTAAATGATTAAAATTTGATTTTATAATCCCCCATTGGTTGGTTCCTCTATGAAAATATCAAATATAATAAATCATAAGGTAAATAATTAATTTCTAATAATCAGAAGGTATTTTAAGAAATTATTAAATCAATATCAACACTTTTTACTGGGAATTCCCTTTAGCTTATAGTCATTACTTTTTTCTGAAGAAGCCATGATTGGACGATATATTTATGATATTTATATTTTCATGACGTTTATGACATTTAAACAAAAAAACAAGAAATACTGACCTACATATCCAACGAATCGCTTATCAGGTTAAACAAAAAAAGAAAACTCAAACCACACGACATGGGAATTACAAACTTATCACAATTCCCAACCGTCCTTATCAAAAATGGAGATTGAATTAAATGTGATTCCCCTGTTTAAATATTTTTATCAGAATGAGTTTTTTTTTTTTAATTATTTGGTCGTTGGTTGTCGAAAACTTTTCTTTGTGTTTAATAACTGCAAATCAGTTACCAGAATTTATTGACGTCGATACACGAAAGCTTGCTTTAAGGTTTTACTGGAAAATGCGGGCTTCTGATTTAGAGTTAGAGAGAAATGCGGAAAGTGTCTACAACGACCAATATTTTCTTTGGAATATTTTGCTTTTGGAACAAGGTGCAAACATTTTTAACACTTTTCAATTTGATGGTTCTCATTTTAGTTTTTTTTTCTGAAAATTGTGGGATCTAAACGTTTGTCTAGTAAGGTTCACTAGGTTCAATTGTTTCAATAAAAAATAAATTTTATATGATTCTTAAGTTTAAATTTTCTCTGAAAAAGTTATATAGAATTTTAGTTTCCTATACTCAAACAGTGTTATTGTTGGCGTGACAAGCGATAAATGAGCTTCCGTCTTAAATTGTTCACTCTTCGACTCATATGTATGCTGATGATGTGCAGCTGTACAAAAGCTGTCAATTAGGTCTTATATAAAATACTGCATATGAATTAAATCTGGATCTTGAAAGTATTTTTCTTTGGTCTAGAAATAACGGTTTGTGCTTAAATCCAACCAAGTCGAAATGAATAATTATCGCCAGGAAAAATATGGATACATCTTATTTTCCAAAGATTTACTTGAATAGCATACCGAGAGCTTTTGTGGACACGGCTAAGAACCTTGGAATAACCTTCAACAAAATTGGTCGATACGTGTTTGGACTAAGACGCTATGATCATATCTCAAGTTTTTCCAAATCAATATATGGCATAACCTTTCAAAACTTATTAAATTTTAGAACAATAACACTACTGCATAATGTAATGCAAACTCGACAACCATCGTACCTTTATAATAAAATTCCTTTATCGCGATCTACAAGAACGAATGAACTTGCACCAATACGTTATAATTACTTGTTGTCCAAAAGACAATTTTCTATTAATGCTTTCCTGCTGTGGAATTCCCTTCCCAGAAGTATCATATTGATACGTGGCACATACCAGTTCAGAAAGACCCTTGAGCAGCATTTAGAGACACTTTGATGATGAGTTTTTTTTTATATATATATTTCTTATGTTGATTATATTAAAAATGTTACCTTTTTGTTTTAAATCAAAAATTATTTATTTTTATTAACTTAAAATGTTTCTAGTTTCTCTTTTTTTTTGTAGTACTTAGTAAGCATATACATTTTATATTCGCATGGTATTATACACCGAAGCTTGCACTAAATTATAAGATTTTGTATCTTCCTGTGTTAAGACTTATACTTAAATAAATGAAATGAAATGAAATGAAATATTTCAAAAATATCCAAGTATAGACCTTTTTTGTTGTGAAAATCCAGAAAGAATCTCAAAAGAAAATTCCTGAAGAAATGCATTTAAATATATCTTTACTTTGCTTCCATTTTTCTGTTGAAAAAAAAAAACCGATGAATCTGATGTAAGAAAACTCAATTCACTTGAAGTGGTTCATGAGTGTTCCAGGTGCACATAATTCTTCTTTTTTTCCTATCAGGCACAATGTATCCATGCAGCTCTTTGCATGCTCCTGCTGGCGCAATGCAGAGAGGCATTTTCTATTTTTTTTTTCCGAAATAAACCAATAATTTTCTTATGCTATTTAAAAAATTATGCTTTAAGTATATACGCACCTAGCCAGACCTTATTTACCTCCCACTTTCAGATTTAGTGTTTATTTAGGAATGAATAAAATGATAAACCGAGTCGTAGGTATACATGCTCTCTGCATGCGTATGTATATGTATATGGATGTAACAGAAGTAACAGAAGTACTGAAGTTTTTACCGAAATCGTTAGACCCGTTAAAAAAAACTTGTTATTCACTGTTCTGTTGTAACGTGCAGTCTCCAAATACTACCAAACACAAATTTTTAGATCAAAACATGGACTTAAAAATCTTAATTGCACATACATATTTTGTTTGCCTTTATGTCATACCTATACCTAGTAGCTTTATGTTAAGTTTAAAAAAAAAGAAAAAAAGAGAGAGGCCAGGAAAACGGCGCAGGGACATAACTCTTCGGAACATAAGTCCAAAATGCTTTTTTTTAAACTTATGTCTCACTTTAATGGGACATAAGTCCAAAATCGAATTTTGGAATTATGTCCCACCAAATTGGGACACAAGTCCTGTGACAAGATTTTGTAACAATTTAACACTTTTATCGCGAAATTGGTTAATGGTACGATGAAAAGTTTTCGGACTTTTTTGTAGAAAATCATAAAAGGTAAAATTTTTAATAAAACATTTTCTTGCAAAAAGTTCATAGTCTCCTTCATTAAATAAACATAATATATCCTTCATTGTTCATTGTGCCATCAGTTTTTCTCAAAAATAAGGGTTTAAAAAATATCGTAAAATTAAAACACAAACACTGCGTGTTCTTAATCAAGTGACACGGAGTGTACAATAAGGCAAGTTATGCTTTCGTAAAAAAAGGTTTTGAGATAACAATCAAATATGAACGATTATATAGAGAAGTCAAAAAAAATGGGTTCTAAAATTCTGTCTGTCTGTCTGTATGTATCGACTCGACATCTACAACTTAAAATGATTTGGCCGATTTTCTTAAAATTTTGTAAAAAGTAAGTAACATACCCAGAAGTTTTTTTCTTTTTATTTGGATCCTAGGTCTTTGATACTTATCTTCTAAATGGTTGCACCGATTTTTTGGAAATTCTAGTAAACCTGCTTGCTATAATACTGCAATCAAAAATTTAAGAAAAAGATCCATTCCATTAAAATATCCTATCAAGGATTAGTTAACAGTCACAGCCACAAGGACCCAGTAATATTTCAAAATTTTCAAGAAATATTACCAATAAATTAAATTTGTTCTAGAACTGATCATCTCATCTCAACGAAAAACGATCAGGGACATTAAAGACCGCTACGATACTCAAAAAGATACAAATATTCCTTTTTTTTCTTAGCTGCTGGATAATATATGTAATCTCGTTTTATTTTGTTCGTTTTGTTAAGTGTGTTTGATAACATAAATACCTACTTCAATATTAATTTCTAGATAGCTATCTTTATAAGGTACTTATGTTCATTTGGTTCAAATAATATCTCTGAAATTATTTAAATCAAGATGTATTATATACCTACATATAAAAACACTATGATGTTTTTTTTTTAAATCATTTATTTTTAAAGGTGTATTAATTAATTTTCTATCTATTGAATTCCCCATTTTAATGTTGATAAAATTTCATACCATTATATTTATCAGAAGGTTTAGTTGATATGATCTAACACGAGCTTTAAAAATTTCAAAACACGGGTAGAAATTTTTTCAATGACTTTGCAATTATAACAACAAAGTACATTTAACTGCTCGCACTTAATCAGAACTAATAGTGTAGCTATAGAAGAAATTTATTTTTGGAGAAGATCTTTATCAGCTTACCAACTATGAGAAAAAATATCGTTTAACTAATCTTGAAGGTGTTATAAAAATAAAATGTTTGAAAAACATACAAACTGAACAAACAACAACATTTCGTCTTAAAATGAAACTTCAATCTTCGGTGGTTTGACATACCTTGTTTGAAGTAAGTGTAGTACAGTTGTTCGTCCTTAGTAATAAATACAAAATTGACAAAATGAAGAAGGTTTAAAAAACAGCTGTGTGATAATCACAAAGCTAGTTGCACATTAGTGAAGGTAAAAAAAAGTACATGGTGGCGTCGAATGCGAGAGGAACAGTTGGTCAAACAATCAAGGTAGCGGAGCACGAATTTGAAATGGTGCAATCCTTTAAATACCTTGGGTCAATAGTAGCAGCCGATAACAATATAGAAGAAGAAATACGCTGGCGGCTTCTCAAATCCAACAGAGCCTACTACAGTCTGTCAAAGCTCTTCAAATCCAGAAATCTCACCATAACTTCAAAACTGCTGCTGTACAGGACCATCATGGTCCTGCCAGTACTCACATATGGATCCGAGACTTGGGTGCTTAGCAAAAGGCACTCCGACCTCTTAGCCGCGTTCGAGAGAAAAGTCTTGAGGAGAATTGTTGGCCCCATATGTGAGGAAGGAGGATTCCGGAGACGGTACAATCATGAATTGTACGCAATCTACCTTGAAGCAGACATCGTGACAAAAATTAGGCTCGGTAGACTTCGGTGGGCAGGGCACCTAGCTCGCATGAGCGAAGAGGAACCTGCTCGGAAAGTTCTTTGTGGTACATTCTATGGCAGACGACAGCGTGGTAGACCATGTTTGCGCTGAAGAGATGGCGTAGACCAGGACGCCCGGAGCCTTGGGGTGCGAAACTGGATGGCGTCGGCTCGAGACCGGGATAGGTGGAGAGACTTGTTGAAGGAGGCCAGGACCGAACTCCGGTTGTCTGAAGGCAAAGGTTACAAATTTAAGTCATATAGTAACAAAACATTCCTGCTCTGAGTCCTTGGTCCAAAAAAATGATGTACATTATTGAACATATGAGCTTGTTATAGGAAAGCTTTCAAATATTGGTTCTTATAGTGTTCGGAATTACGTTACATGTGATCTGATAAGATTCAAGAATCATATCAGCCCTTACCTGTCAAACTGCTCGATCAATGAATTTTGAAGTAGACTAAATGAAGTCGCGGCCTACATGTCAAACAAATGTGATGATGATGAAAAACATTTTTTTGGGCATTCTTCTAAGCAATATATGTTTCGTAAACTTAAATTTTAGAAAAACCCGCTTTGACTTTGTATAGCGGTCCTAATGTTTGGTTCTCTTATAGTCTGATCTATCACAAACTCCTAGAATCATCTACTACATGTGATTGGCGATTCTTGTCAGCCTATTAGAAGAAATAAATTTTTTTGGTTAACTTTACTGTGATGTTCCCAGAATGAAGTGTCACACAGAAAAGTGATTCACGATGGATTGTCCACCAAGTTAAATTGTGCACAGTGAATTGTTTCTAAAATGTGTCCGATATAGTTACTAGTGCACAACAAATGAATAAACTTGTTGTAGAACTTTGATCTTTATTGTTTTTGACAAAACTAAAACAAGTTTAGTATATACCTATAACAAAATCTAAGTAGATAATAGATACTTATCAAAAAATTTCCTATCGGTTATCATTCAAACACAAGTGGTTAGTGTGACGGTGTCACCTTTGCAATAAAGTATCATGCGGAATGATATCGCATTCATACGTTGTGTTGTGATTGTGATCTAAGACGTAGGTTTCTTTCTTTATCTTCATTTTGTTATGGTTTTAAAACAATGAATGAAAACTTAAAAATATTTCAAAGATAAGATTTTGGTATATAAATAAATTTAAGTGGCATATTGTTATATTAGACAATGAAAATGCTCTTAACTTGTGGTATGTTAAAATGGAATGGTTAACAATGTCTTAAGTTTCAATTTTCCATTTCTTTTGTGTAATATTAGTGCAATATAGTTTTCTATCTGATAAATAATGTTCCAAAGTCTGTCCTTGACTCGATTTTGTATAATCTGAGTCAGCAATCTTTTTCTTACCCTATCAGATCTTTCTCAGAATATGTGTTCCACTGGCTCATAACTTAGTATAGGCGAGGGTTTTGTCACGAATGAAATCACCTGACCACTTATACTTGCAATAGTTTGAAAACACGTTGAAATTAGGTGCAAACACTATTTCAAGTGATGAAATTCAACATAAATTTGGTTATCGATTTCAAATGATTTCTTGCAATCATTAAAAATATTTTAAATCACAAAACTTTTTTACAATCATGCAATCAAAAGTGCCATAATGATATCACGAATTGAAATCATAATGAAATCATGCTTGAATTAATGTGCAATCATTTGAAATCAGTAAATTTATTTGAAATCAATGCAATTTTTAAATCAATTTAAATACTGCTTGAAATCACCTGAAATCATATGAAGTCATTTGAAATATTGAAATCATTGAACCACTAAACTGGCTAGTGACAAACCCCTCGCAGGTGTTAGTTGTTAGTAAGCAAAATGCTACGATCATAAAAAACACATGTACATAAACATACAAAAACATATAGGTACAATAAATATACATTTAGTCAAAACTACATGGAAAACAATACAACAAAGAAACAATTAAGATCGTGGAGCACTTGGTTCTAAAGATTGTTTTTAAATTAATTTTACTTAATTTATAAACTTGCTCTCGGGAGAAGTTAACTTCGTGTTATAACGACTGGGAAATTCGTCGACTTTTTACTCATATAAAATTTTATTAAAATTGATCGGATTCTTTTTCGAGAAAAATAAAGTTAAAAAAACTAACTTTTTAGAAAACACTTTTTTCCATAATATTTGATTGCAGTATTAATCAAGTTTAACAATACTTTTGGAATAATAAATTTCGTCAAAATCAGTTGAGCCGTTTCAAAGATAAACGCTATCAAAAAATTACCGTTCGATGGCAGGTACCGTTAATAAGCTTCTCCGGAAACTTTTTTTTAGATGAAAGACTTCATCAGTGGCAATCAATCATACGAATAAAATTTTATAAAAATTGATCAGATATTTTTGGGAAAAATAGAATTCAAAGAACTAACTTTTTAGAAAAAAACGTATTACAAATTTTTGTATTGCAGTATTAATTAAAGTAAAGAGTACTTTTAAAATGTTAAATTTTGTCAATCGATGGAGCCGTTTAGAAGATAATCGCTATCGAAAAAGTACTGTTTTACGGAAAGCGCATTTAATAAGCTTCTCCGGAAAAAAAATTGAGATGAAATACAACAACAAATCACTTATATAAAATTTTATCAAAATTGATCGTATTTTTTTTTTCGAGAAATTTGGAATAATCGGTGACGTTTATATGGTAGGTAACGTTATTTCATGGCCTAGGATAAAAATAAGAATAACTTTCGGGGATATTACTGAAAGAATACTTTTTGCCAAGTTTAAAGAAAATCAGCCCAATCGTTCAGGCTTCAGGTATCGATACAGCCAGACAGAATTTGCAGACCCACTTTTTTCGAATTTGCTATCATCGTAATGTCATGTTTGATTATTATCTTAAATTTTTACTTGCTCAAGTGCAAGTATCTATGTATGGTTTCGTTTAAAAAAAAATTCTAGGTTTTAATCAAACCTGACATTACGATGATCGAGAAGCCCAAAAAAGTAGGTTTCGTCATGCCGTCCGGTCTGTCTATGCGGATGTGCGTATGTGTGTTTGTCATAAAGATGAAAATCTCATATACTGCACCATGCAGTTTTCCCATTCAGAAAATTTCATATATTCACTTCACCTACATCAATTTATATATTTTTCGACTAGCAAAACTATGCGTTATCATATATCTTATGTCTTCATACAATGCATTTTTGTGGTTTCGTTGATTCAGTTGCTTTTTTTTCCCTAATCGCACTCGAGGAAAAAATTCTTGTTAGCATTGATACAAAAATCTTATACGTTAGCATTCTATTCATGAAGTCTGTGCGAGCAACGATAAGGACATAGAATATACAACCAGGCAAAAATGGATCTTGAGTAAGTAACCCTGACTTGTCTTTTGTTTCGTTTGTAGATGTCATGGGTGGAATCTTTATTGGATATTCTTTTTAATGAAATTTTCAAAATTCCAACTTCGACTGCATTAAACGTTACCATATTAGCTCGCTTCTTGTGTTATATTTTGTAAACTTTTATTTGACGATGTATGTATGTGTTTTCCATTTTCATAAGAATTCAGACTCAAGTGAATAAATTCATGACACAAATTGAAAAATACTTAACATTCAAACTTTTCCATATATATCTGCTAATGTGTCATTGTTTTGAAATAAATATTTGTGTCTTATTGTCAAGTGAATGAAAAAGATTAGCAGAAGATTCAAAATCTTATCTTCTTTCAATTTAAATAGAACAAAAAATTAGTATGAGTGTTAATGCAATCGAACAAAGCTGACTTATTTTTAATTGATTCTAATCTAATTTAATTATCTGATAAGGTGACAGTAAGGAAACTGATAAACACGAATGAGTTATCGCAATTGCATATTTTATGAAAAATCCATCATTCACACCTATTGTGAGTTCCATGGGAGCAAAATTCCACACGAAAAAAATCCCATTTCACTATTCCCTTATTGTGAGTTTCGGATGAAAAATTTTTCATGTTCGAAAAAAACTCCCTTTCACTTTCCGTGTGGAATATATTGTCATTGACAGCTAAAATTTCCATTCATTTTTTGGCGGTGAAATGATAAAGAACAAGGTGGAAAATGTAAGTTTTTGTTTACTTTTAATCAACAAAAGTAAAAAATGTTTTATCTTTATATTTCAGGAGCAAAACAACGAACAAAACCCAAAATGAAATGTTGCTTAACGCAATGCAGCAAAACCAAGAAATTGCTAGTGGATTTGTTAAGCAAAGCAAAGAAAAAATTGAGGAGTTTTGGAAGCAGCTCACTCTATGGCTAAACAGCGCCGGGCCTCCAGTAAAAAATGAATGCGAACGAAAAAAAGTAAGATATATATATATATATATATATATATTATTAACGTCTTGGTTAAAAATTATTTTAAAATAAGGTATGGACTGATCAAAAGCGCTACGTTCGCCAGAAAGCAGCAGCGAACAAAGTTTACGAAAAAGGAACAGGAGGTGGACCAAATAAAACAAAAAAGTGTTCACCTTCAGAAAAGGCTATTTTCCAACTTCTCCTTTGGATTACCTATATCCAAGGAAACTATTTTAGTGAATGTGGGGCAAGATGATCCAGTTCCGGTGGGTTCACCTCCTGATCCGAATTTTTTATGGGTTCCTGATGTTCCTGATGGAGATGAAAATGAGCAGCCGACGCCTTCAACTCCTCAAAACATAAAAAAACGAAAGGCCGTGACCATGAGCACAGGTAAAGTCATGACAGAAGAGTTGCAGATTCAAAAAAAAAATGTGTGTCGAGGTGAGTGAAGCCGTTTCAATAATGCGAGGACACAACAAGGAAGTTGAAGGCAGCATTAAGAAATTGTACCGTGCAATGGACCGCATCAGTGATACAATAAAAGAAAGCCTCAAGGAAAAAAAACCGCACAGTTCCGAAATGGGAAATTTTCGTCGTGCAGAGCTCTTAGCTAAAGTGCAAGAAAACCAACAAATGTTAGAGCTGGAAAAGCAGAAACTGAAAATCCTTAGAAGACCCTATAATTGTCCCACCTGTGAAGAATAAGACTGACCTAAGAATTTTATTTTTTTCGTTATTTAGAATAAGATGTGAAGTTTCAAAATATTCATTTCAAAATTAAGATTAGTTGACAAATAATGTACTTTTTGGCTCCGCGAAATTAGGCCCCAGGAAATAAGGCCCAAAAAAAAATGAAATAAGGCCCCAAAAAAAAGCACACAAAACAACAACAACGAATTTTCTAAAATTTTGGGGTGTTATTTCATTTTTTGGGGCCTTATTTCATTTTTTTTTGGCATAATTTCATTATGAAATAAAGGCCCCAATGAAATAAAGGCCCCAATGAAATAAAACCCCAACACTTGTTTTGGGGCTTAATTTCGTTTTATTTTAAAAACAATTTGGGGCCTTATTTCATTTTTCATAAGATGAGTCAGATCCTTCGCGCAATTTTTTTGCCGCTATTGCCACTTTCTGATGATTTGCAGCACGATCTTTACATTTTTACGCGATTTTTTCAGCTATTCTGTTACTTACTAATGCTTTTCAATGTAAAGATCGTGCTGCAAACCATCAGGGAGTATAAGCAGCCATTTTCCTGTGGGGAGGAAATTTTTGAAGAAGATGAAAGTGAAAGCCCTGTTGTTATCGGTCCAAACATTGATGAGAATATTTGCGTCATTTGTAAAGATTTGCGGGCAAATATTGTTCTGCTGCCTTGTAGGCATCCTAAAATTTGTAGTAAATGCAACCTAAAAATTCAAGCGAATTCTATTGCTGAAGGGCAGGATAACTATGAATGTCCTTGTTGCAGGGAAATTGTGTAGGATACACTGCAAGTATTTGTTTAACAGTTTGGGCTGATATTTAATTTTTTTAAATAAAATCAATTCTGAAAAAGAGAAATTGGGGTTTTTATATCATTTTTACAAAAAAAAGTCAAAACAAGTTGGGGCCTTGTTTCATTTATTTTTGGGGCATTTTTTCATTTCGTTGGGGCCTTATTTCATTGGGTAATAATTTCATTATGAAATAATGCCCCAATTTGGGGCCTTATTTCATTTTTTCTTTTGGGGTCTTATTTCCTGGGGCCTAATTTTGCGGAGCCCTTTTTTTTAATTAAATAGGTACCTACTATTTTAACTCAAAATTTAAATTTTTTCAGAACTAACAAAACACTTTTTAAATTGGTATTAAACTATTTTATTCTTTCGTTGGGGTTTTTCCAACTTCTCCAGAAGAGAATAAAATAGTTTTATTTTATTATTTGCATTCGGAAAATATTATAATACCAATTTTTTTTCAAAACAAAATTTATGAGATAAATACTTAAAAACAATGTCTACTTACTTCGCGTTCTAAATCAAATAAAAAAATATAATGTAACCTCAAATTATTAAAATTTTAAGTTATACAACAGTAATACAACAAGTTTGAATCCAAGTTGCGAATAATCCGGAACGTTTTGCCGCATCATCAATCAAATTTGGTTTAAATTTTTATTTCTTTTTCTTTAAGATTTTTGTTTGGTTGTTTTATTTTTAGTAAAAGACAATATCGTGCATATCAGCACTGCACATTGAAATTCCAAAATAATCTGTCTAATTAAGAAACTTAAAAGTTAACGTAAGTTAAAAGGATTTAAAATTCTGATTATTCAATTATATTATATTTAATTATAACGATAAACAAAGTAAATTTAAAGTCTAATAACACAATGTATTTTCAAGGTAAGATTATGAAATAAAAAAGTCTGAGTCATTTTGAATTTGAGTGTTCTTATCTGAAATTAAATACTCATAGTCAAGTTACATGATATTATACTTTAACAAATAAATAATATATTTTAAATAAAAACTATTTAAAAGTGCTTTATATAAAAGTCGACACAATAAAAGAGGGACGGATTTGAAATTAAAGGAAAAAGGTACGAAATAATCTAAACACATAAATAAAAAGGGAGTGTCTGTTAAAATGTCCAAATAACAGTACTTTACTACACTCATATGAAAGCATACACAGCCCTTACAACAAAACACACATTTTTAAAATTTGTGTCTGTCTGTTTGTCCTGGCTAATCTCGAGAATGGCTTCAACGATTTTGACGGGACTTTTACTCTCAGATAGATAATGCTGTAGCGCAGAACTTAGGCTAGATGGCGCTCAAGTCGTTTTTTTTTCTAGAAAAATCGTTCTTATTTCCGGTCAGAAACTATGCTTGGCAGATTTTGAAGGTACTTGCCACTAACAGATAGCTGATGTTTTAGGGAGTGACTTAGGGTGTTTTAATTACGAGTCGCTTTTTTCGCATATTCTTATATGAATCGACCAGAAAGATCGGGACCGATTTTTGCGGGACTTTCACATACAAAAATGTGTAAATGTAGAAAGTTACTTATGAAGTAAATTATCGCATAGATGGCGCTCGGGTAGCTTTTTCGAAAACTCTTGTATATGAACTAAAAAGTTTTTGGCATAATGTTGGACCAATAGGAGTATAATTACTCTTTCAATATCAATGTTTTCTCTTTTATTTTTTCTGCAGCAGCAACGCGCCGGGTAACAGCTAGTTTAATCATATTCATAAAATAACATATGTATCATAGATTAATTAAGGGTTGGGTACGAAATCCAGACTGCTAAAATCCTGACTGGACAAAATCCCGACTGAGAATCCCGACTGCCAAAATTCCCACTAACTACTTTTTTTGGTATGGCAATTTAAAACTGAATTTTTCAATATAAATTAACTGCAAAAATGTTTCATAATTTTATGTAGGTATCGTTTTTACCGGTTATTTTTATGTATTTACCTTGTTATCTGGGGTAGCATTTATGATATTCAATATGTTTTCGTCAAAATCCTTTCTGTAGTCAGTCCCGCTCACGCAATTTCGTTGTTCCGCTTTGGGTATGTCCAGTCGTCTGGCAGGCGCCTGAGTCCAAAGTTTCCAAATTGAACAGTACCTGGGTGGTCTGTTTCGCTTCCTATTTTCTTCCTTATCAATTCCTTTTTTAAAATAATTAGTGTAAAAGCAAAAAAAAAAGGTACAAAAACGTGCTAAAATTTCTGAAAATCGTGATTTTTTATTCGGATTTTGTCAGTCGGGATTTTGGCAGTCGGGATTTTTCAATCTGTCCAGTCGGGATTTTGTCCCTCTCCCTTAATTAACATTTGTATTACATAAAAAGAAAATCACTTTATAGTCGCATCTAAAAACTTGGTTTTATTACTCAAAATTGAGGAATAACTCCATGATGACATGGTTGCCAAATGTCTTCAAATAACAAAGAAACAAAAAATAATTTTTTTTTTAGATTATGAAAATAAAAATATCAAATTTTTAAGACAAAAATTATGTATGTATTATTTGTTTAACTGCATAATTTAAGAACATCAATAATCGTACAAAGTCTCAACAATTTTTTTTGACCAGATTAATAAAACTTATAAATGTTAACAAAGAGCAAATTTTTGAAAAAGTCAAGATAACTGTATTGAAAATATTTAAAAATAGGTTTCCTAAATTATTTTTAAAATTTTCAGAAAATGCTTTTATAAAATTTGTTATAGATTGTCGAACATAAGAACTTTACCTAATATTTTATTTTGCCTAAAAGAATACAACCTTTAACAAGGAAGTGGTTCTATGGGAAACTGAATATCGGATCCATTAAATATATTCTAATGCAACAAAAAGTTAAACAAAATTTCGGAGTTCATTTCACTTTTAAGAGTGGAATAAGGCTTGCACTTTATTTCACGATTACTTCCCTTGAAACGAAATGAAACTTAATATATCACTCGAAGCGAAATTTTGTCAAAATGCAATTTTCGGAACTGTTTTCGAGAAAAATAAGCTTTTCGAAAACTATTATATGAGGTGTCGTTTATAGAATAACATGGCAGGTGCCCTTCGATTCCTAGAATATCAATTAAAAAATAGTTATAAAAATCGCCACAACTTTAGGCTGAATACAACAAGACAGGCACACAGAACTTATGAAGTTGTTTTCAGACTTCTCCATCTGAATTCAGCTATCATCATGACAGTAAATATATTATAAGATAAAGTTTATAAAAATCCGAATGAGACATCCAAAAACTACACACTAACTATACAATCTCGCACTATAAATTGTCATGTCATATTTCAAATTTAATTAACTATTTATTTTAATTTATCAAAAAATCTATAAATTCGGACCTGAGTTTCTATTATAAAAAAAGGTAAATAAAAAGAAGCCTCTATGATATCATACACTTAAAGCCCGAAACCAAGTTTTTCTTATCAGAGGAAATCGATTAATGCGGTTTAATAATATTTTCACCTGCAATCTATAAAAGCCAATCGATTGAACAAGGTCTAGTTAAAACGAAAAGACACCTACTCGAGTAATACAAAAATATTCTTTTGTTTTGTAACGAAATAAATTTTAAAACAAAAATGAATTTTAAAATTTCATTTATTTTATTTCTTTCGTTGGTTGGAGTTTTCTATGTAAGTATTGAGATGAATCAGAAAATCACAAAAACGTACTTAAATTTGTTTTGATTTTGCCCAATAGAACGTGAGTGCGACTATAAGTCCAGCAACATTATACATAACACAACGAGCTCAGGATGCTCTTCAGGAGCAAATGATTAAATACAGATCAGGACCAATGGCGAGGTCAGGTATAAGTGTATGTCATCCACACTATTCCGAAGTTTTGAGTACACTCCTGGATACTTACGAAAAAGATATAAAGAAATGTGAAGATAAAAAAGATGAACAACTTTCGACCCTTACAACAGAAGCACAAAATTCTCGAGATATTACAACACAGTCCTTGCAAAATACTTGCGAAGGTATTAACGAGTGTATAGGCAAAAATACAAATTTGGACTTTTTCGATTGCGTTGACAAATCGGTATGTATTTGGTAGATAAATTTTATAACTGGACAAAATATTTATAAGATGCTTCATGTTTATGTCGGATGTATAGGGAGACGGTAATACTCGTGACGTATGGAAGGCATCTAAAGACTCATCTGATACTGCAGCTCGTATTAGAGAGCAGATACATGTCATTGATTTCGAAGCTGGAAGATGTACTAGTGCTGCAGAAAGAGTATATGTTGTTGAAACAGCTAAGGCTACCGATGATATGCTGTCTTGTTTTGCAAATGGAGGTGTAATACCAACAACTCCTTCGACTGAGGCTCCATCAACCGAAGCTCCTTCAACTGAACCTCCATCAACTGAAGCACCTTCAACTGAAGCTCCATCAACTGAAGCTCCTTCAACCGAAGCTCCTTCAACTGAAGCTCCATCAACCGAAGGTCCATCAACAGAGGCCCCGCCAACAGAAGCTCCATCAACGGAGGCTCCATCAACAGAAGAACCATCAACCGAAGCACCATCTACTGAAGCTCCTTCAACTGAAGCACCATCAACTGAAGCTCCTTCAACTGAAGCCTCATCAACCGAAGCTCCGTCAACTGAAGCTCCGTCAACCGAAGCTCCTTCCACCGAAGCTCCTTCAACCGAAGCTCCTTCAACCGAAGATCCTTCAACAGAAGCTCCTTCGACAGAAGCTTCTTCAACCGAAGCTCCATCAACGGAAGCTCCTTCAACCGTAGTTCCTACAACCGAAGTTCCACCGACTGAAGCCGAAGAAAAGGATCAAGTTGAAGAACTTGAAGAAACTGACGTTCGGAGAAAACTTGAAGAATTTATGAGAAATTGGGGAAAACGATTTTAAAAAAACACAATTTTTTCAATAAAATTGTAAGCTTTAATTAAAATGTTTCCAAAAATTAAAAAGCCACCAGTAAATTTGTTTTTTTTTTTAATTTAATTTTTTGTTTCTTATATTATTGATTTTAACTTATCACCATAATTGGTTTGTGTGTTTTTTACTTTGTATTTTACATTTTGAATTAAGAAATTAAAGAGATTATTATTTTAAACAACAAACAATATTTTAAAACTTCCATATAAACTAATAAAATAAACATACAAAAAATTAGGAAAACTCACATTTAAAAACTGATTTTGTTTTATTTTTGTCGTCAATTTCATGTTTGCGATTGGTCTTCTGTAAAGACCTATCGCATGTATCTTTAAAGAAACATGCGATGAAAGTGCTTGAAGCGAGCGATTCAAAAATAAAAGTTTGCATTCATAAATCACTGAAGGTAATCGCCTGCGAACTTTTCGGTCGTTGCACCCTGATAGTTTTGCTTTCTGTGAATAAATTTTTTGTATGGTGTGAAAGCTCCTTAAGCATTGTTGCTGCGAAACTCTTTTTTTAAAATAACAATCAAAGAGTCCTAGCAATTGTGTCGATCTGTCTGGATGTTTGTCTGAAATATCAACAATTGTTTAAATGGGTGGGCTGATTGTAGTAATGCCCCGTGGCGTAGTGGTTAGTGTGTGGAGTTTTATAAAAAAGTGAAAAAAAAAATGAAATTGAAAATGAGTTTTTTTATAATAATTTTCTCGTTAGTTTAAGTGTTAAAGTTAAGTTAGTTAAATATAAATGATTTTACGCCGAAAAGCATCGTTTCAATATGTTATAGGTTAATTTAGAGCGCCCGCATGGGGCCAGTAAGTTAATTAAGGTAATATGGAAGCTAGTTTTTTAAGATTTTTTGTCTAGCATTAAGATAGATATAAGAAAATGAAAAATAAAAAATTAATTAAAAATGAAAAATTAGTGTGTGGAACTATCAAGCAAGAAGTCTTAGTTCGAGCCCTTAGTACACCTAATGTTTTTTTTTTTTTTTTTTGGGAAAAAAAAATTCATGCGAATAAGTGACAAATCCTCCAAGAGTATCATTGTCACGAAAATTGCATCTTACTTTAGTCGTTCGGATCCGGCGAAAAATTTTAGGTCTCCTCCAATCCTGTAGAACTAACAACGCTCAAAAAAGGATTGGTTGAGGATATAAGTCACTAGGCCTTGTGGTTCTTCGGAGCTGTCGGTTCGGTTCACATTTATATATTATTTTTTTATAAGGGCATTAAAGGTGATGTTTGCTCCAAAGATATTATCCCAAAATTTCCCATTCATTATTTTGGGATTTTCTCTTCGCTATTTTATAGCTTGATTTGCACTGCCAATTTTGGATCGCATATTTCTGTGAAAGCGGTCACTATAGGAATGGCTTACCAGATATCCTTTTTTTTATTACAACACCACCTAAAATTGTAAATTTTGTCCTTTGAATGAAAATGGTATAATCATCTTAAAAGAATTTTTAACCACCTTTGTTCGATTTAAAAAAAAATCGATGTTACACGTATAATCGGAAGGAGAAACTCAGACTGAATAATGAAATCTGTAACACATATCTACTGAATAAAAATTTCTGAAATAGTGACTGCGTAATTCATTAACTGCATTTAAGAAACAAAAAATAAAATGCACAACTACGACTATACACAATGTTTGATTGTTATCTGAAACCTTTTTTTTTATTATGAATTCATTACTTGCCTTATAGTACATTATGATCGCAAGTAAAAACCTTTTCGAGATTCTTTGAGATTTTGTATAGATTTCGGACAAAAAAACATTTTGTTTCGGATTTTGTTCCTCTTTGTATTGGGATACTTTTAGGTATTTAGTTTTTTTAAAAAATATTTTCAAAAAAATCATTCACATACTTTTTTTAATTCTTTAATTTTAATTGTATTATTTTCTGTGCTGAACGTGAACTTTCAGTAAACTGGCCATAAGAGCAAGTTTATGCGCCCCTGATTTCGAGTGCAAGTTATTTTTTTTTTTTTTTGTGGAATTTTTTTTTATTGAATTATGGTGTTTAATTATAATGTTAATGTTGCAATATGGATGGGCTTTTATATTATCTAAATTTTATTATCTATTTACTAGCTGGGGCCGACTACTTTGTTCTGCCTTCTTATTATATTGCTTTAAAAAAATGAAGATCAGATGTTGTCTCGATTTATAAATTATGAGATGAAGGACCTTCATGCTGAACACAAATGAATCGATATAGTTAAAACGTCCGTACGATGTCTGTTTTTTTTTTTTAAATTAATTTTTCTAAGGCCTGATCTATGTTGTTGTTGCTGGTGAGGTCTAGTTTCAGGGATAAAAACCCAACCCGTCCGGCAAGTTGAGCTGCGCTAAGAAAGCAGGCCATAGTCCCTGAACTAGGCATTCCGACACTTTTTCGATCCCAATCCTCTTCTGTCTCATCTTTACTACTTATCTCTTTCTAATTTTCTACCACTACTCCTGCACCTCCATTTTCCACGCAACAAATTAAAACGCCATGAGTGACATTACATTTTTTTTTACAAAGGACTCTTAATTTTTACACTTTCAATTAAAAAAAAAAACTATTTCGAGTCATCTGTTATACCGACTATCTTTTAAACTTATACGAAAATTGATATATTCAGTAAATCCTTTTATGTTTCATACAAATTTTATGTGTCAAATAAATTTTCAGACTGTAAATTGACACAATAGTAAGTTCTTGCGACCAAGTCGTTCTCTTTATTTTTCCATCTTCTATGACGATGTTGGAATACTATTTATCGTCCTTAGCCTCATTTAAGTCAAGTTCAATTTCAGTCTCTGAATATAACGATGACCTGTACTCTAACTGACAATTTTCGTTAAACAGAGTTCTATAATAAAAACATTTCGGATAAGTCAGTCATTAACCAGCAGCTAACTGACCCGCTTTTGCTATTCGTCGGTGGGTATAGAGAAAAATCTACAAATGAAAAAACTGAGTTATGACAGAACAACATAAGTAAAAATAAAGGGCACGACTGAGTAGCAAAAACTTGCTCTTGTGGCAAGTTACGTGAGGGTACAACAAACGGAATATACTAAAAAATCGTATGAAATTTTATTAAAAGTTCTAAATCCATGTCTTACAAAGATTTAAACCAAAATCGAAGAATGCAAAAAAAAATTCTTTATTAAATATGAGTTAACGAAAAAAAATTTCAAAATTGTTCCAGCGATTTTCGAAAAAAACAATTTCGGAAACCGTTATATTCCAGGTACCTATATACAAAAAAAAAACTTTGGACGTATTACTCTAAAAGCCGAGACAGACATACAGAATTGCCGGACCCACTTCTTTCTCTATCATCCTAGTGTCATGTTTGATTGTTATCTCAAAACTTTTTTTTTTTGCACGAATCCAAGACTTGCCTTATAGTACTCAGAGCAAGTAAAAAGGCTCCCTCTCTCCATATCCAGGGTTGAAAAAATATTGAGTTTATAATAAGTCATTTTTGCATTAATAATTATAGGAAAGTAAGTTATAATTTCATTAGAACATACGGAAGTAAATACGTCGAATCATCGCTTACTGGTTCAGCTAGTAATAATCAAACAAAATATAATATATAAATTGGTAAAGTCCTATATTATTTGAACACATTTTCTTATCAACGAAAAATCGACTTTTATCTTCAAATAGTAATTAAATTAAACTGCAATCTATATAAAATTCAATCGATTATTTGAAGCTCTATCTTAGCTGCATAGTCAAGTATTCAAGTAGTTACGAAAATATTCTAGTAGTTAAGAGTGGAAACTTAGAAACAATATTATTTTCAAAACATATAATTTTTATTTTAATAATGATTTACAAAACATCAGCGGTATCGTTCTGCGTTTTGGTTATAGTTTTCAATGTAAGTACAGAACCTGCAAAAATTAATTTTTAATCAAAATTTAATGTAAAACAGGTGAATTCATTTAGTCCATCAAAATCTTACATAACACTTAAAGCTGACAATGCCATAAAAAAGCAAAGTCTTAAATATGCTTCATCAGTTATTCAAAAATTAGACATTAACTCCTGTCAACCATACTATTCAGAGATATTTAAAAATCTTTTGGATACCTACGAAAGGGATATCAGGAAATGTGAAAATACCCAAAAGGACCAACTTTTGGCTCTTTCGAACGAAGGAGAAACGGCTCGTGAGGTAACAACAAAGTCCTTAAAAGAAATGTGTGCTACCATTAACGAGTGTATTGCTGAAAATGAAAACTTAAACTTTTTCGATTGCGTTGACAGATCGGTATGTATGAGTGAATATTATGCAAAGTATTATTGATGAATTATTGAATTTTACATATCTAGGGAGACAAGAATACCCGTGGTGTATGGAAAGCTTCTAAAGACTCGTCTGAAATTGCAGCTCATATTAGGGAGCAGACTCATGTCATTGAATATCAGGCAGAAAGATGTAATGCTGAAGCTAATCGTGTGTATGTTGCTGGAACAGCCAAGGCTACAGATGAAATGATTGCTTGTTATGCTAATGGAGGTATTACAACTTCTTCAACTCAAGCTACACCAACATCAGCTAAAATTAATTAAGAAATATCGTACAAAATTCAAAGTCCTTCTTTCAAATTTGAAAATCTTTCAAATAAAAACAACTTTAAAGTAAATTATTAATTTTATAATACGGAATTAAATAAAGGTATAAGAATTTGTGTTATTGTCAGACCGAAAGCTTTCTATGGACAAAGTTTAAGCCTTGCTGAAATTGCTTTTGTTTTGTTTATGAAGAAAAAATTTGGTCAAATCTGATGTGGGAAATACATTGTTAGTACAAAAATTAATGAAAATACGAGCTGGAATAAATGACACAAAAGGGCTTAACTTTGTGTTAACCTACAGTGAGCATATATGAGATTACGACTGTGAATTATAATAAGTTTTACCTATCTAATATGAGTGGTCTACTGTAGAGATAGAGAGTGATGAAATCCCGATCACTCTGTTAGTATAGGTAGAATAGGGGTAGGATTGCATATGCAGCTCGACTGAGTGAAATTGGTGGTTGAACGATCTTACGTCATTCCATATATCAATTGTTACGGTCGCTCGGTCGAGTTAGCGATATTGTGGTAATATAAAAAGTTGATAAATAGTTAATAAAAATAAGTTTGTAGGTTTATATTTGGATTCTAGAGGTGGAGAATTATCGATTCGACTATCGATTATAGATGGTTTCTATAGTATCGAAAAAAATCGATATTTGTTTACCACTATATCCATCGCTTTCGATAGTCATTAATCATTACACTATTTTAAAATAAATAAAAAAAAACATTTAGTATAACTTGTATGGTACATAAAATAATAATAATAATAAAAATATTTTAACTATGTGTCTGTAAGGCACATTGCCTTTTAAATGCAACAGGTATTGCCAACACTATAGTTCGAAGGAGTAGAAAGATAGGAAAGAATTGTTTTGGCACAATTGATAGAGAGCTAGTGTGATTAAATGTTATTTTGCATTGCATACCTTATGGGCGACGTCCATATTAAGCTGGGACTTGGAGGTATGCTGGAAAAAAAATGCTTTGTACCCGAGTGAGAATTCAACTGGCAACCGCTGGGTTAACAACTAAGCACATCATGCATAATACCATTTTGCCGCCCACAACATATTTATTTTAAAATTTTAACAAAGCCAATCCTTCAAATTCAAATTCGAAAGAAGTAATATAATATGAAACAGGGGAGGGAAACTCAAATTTTTTAATAGCAACGTAATCGATAAATATCGGAAACGGTATGGAATTATTTTATATAGTTTTCATAAATGTGAATACACTCTCGGCTTTCAAATGGCTATAAACTATAAGACTATAGTGAAATGAAACGCCCTAAGTGTTTTTCTCATATTTATCTTATATACCTACTAGTAATATTTATTTATACTTAATTTTAAGTCAATAAGTGGTAGTTAACCTTGAGCAATACTAGTAGTAAACTCTAATAAACTGTCGAAATATATCGAAAGTTATCGATCGTTTGAAGCCAATAATCGATAACAATCTCCATTTCAGTAGATAGAAATAAAAGAGTTGCAAACTGTCTACTTCAGAGTTGAACAAAGTAACAATAGAATCGGTACCTTCCTTGCAGAAGACTAACTTCACTAACGTCTTGACTTATTTCAAAAAAAAGTGGTAATCGATTTCTGAAACTGGAGATGCAAGAGAAGATGTAGAACATTAACAGTGCCTATATTGCCCTCCTGATAGGATGTAAGTAAGAGAAAAAAGTATTTTTTTGGGAGCAGAATGGACTTGTCGGAAAGTCTAATGAGGACATGTAATCAAACATGGTTAGTTGCATGCCATGTGCTCCTATCATATTAAATATTATATGTGCAGGTAACCTGACATAAGGGGAAGAAATGAAACTGAAATTTAATGCAATTAAGTGGGCAGTTATTTATTACAAATTGCAAAGTAATTTTTTATAGGGAATCAATGTTAAGCTGGACAAAAAATATATATAGTGTACATTTTATAACAAATGTTCTATTTCAAGCCTGAATTATGTGTGAAAAGCGTTACAAGTGCTGAATTATTTGTACCTATACTAAGTTCACCTTAAATTAATTTAAGGCATAGAGGGATATGAGTGCAAACGTTCCAGGAAACGTTTATTGTCTGTCAGTCTTTCATTAGCAATTGCAGACTAAACGGATGGGCTGATATTTTTTAAACTTGGTATCTAGGGTAATTTAGGGTGACCGTCCTATAGGTTCCTGGAATTTTTGTTCTAAATGTTTTTTTTTCTTGTTTTCTCGAAAAAGACTAACGATTTTGATGAAATTTGACATGAGTGATACGACATTGCTTTTTCAAACGGTTAAAACCGTTGTTCCAAAGAAACAGTTTTAACGGTACCTCTGCCATATAACTTTTTTTTTTATTTTGAAGTTCTATTGTTAATATCTTAGCGGACCTTATCCAAATTTTATTTCCAAAAAGTTCTAGATAACAAATCGACAATGGCGCACCTTGTTTTAATAACTTTTCTAAAAAAATAAAATGCAAGACTGGGTCGCACGAACTTGCTCTTGTAGCAAACTATATGACTTCAAAAATTTTAATTTTTTAAGTTCTGAAGAAAAGCAAAAAATATTAAAAATTGGCCTAAAAACTCGAGATCAAGTTGTATGGTAGCTATCATAAAACGGTTGTCAAATGAAAAATTGTGAATGCCATTTTGTGTTCAAAGGCTAACTTTAATTGCATATCGAGTTTAATTATAATCGGTGCAGATGTTATCAAGTTATGGCCGAATTTGTAAGAACCGTTATCACCAAATCTCCGTTATCTGCATTTTTAGCCAAAAACCTGAAATGCAATTATATTTAGACTACAACATATATAACGTTAACAAAGTTTCATCAAAATCGTTAGATCTGTTTTTGAGAAAATTTGTAAAAACTAAAACCGTTTAATGGGGGTACCCGTTATAGCCGGACCAAAATAAAAATTCGAATTTTTCCTCTAGGAAATCACAAAAAAGTACTACATACGATGTTTGAAAAAAATCCGTCCAACCGTTTAGGCTGTAGCTCGGTGAACATACAGACGAACATCAGCACAAACAGACCGACGCGACGGATGGCATGACGAAACCTACTTTTTCGTCTTCTCAATCATCGTAATGTCAGGTTTGATTAAAACCTCAAATCTTTTTACACAAAACCAATACTTATTGAGCAAGTAAAAATTATATTAATTAAACAATTTTTTTTTTTTTAATTTTCTAGTTTTTGCATGAAAATATTTTTAGTTATTCCAAATTGGCATACTTACTCAAACATTTTAATAAAAATATTTTTAAAAAGTTTGTAAAAAATTAAATATTTAAAAATGATTTGTTAAATATAAATTCATTTTTATGTTCTTTATTGTTATTTATTTGTATTTATTTATTTATTGCATTTTAAATTAATTGAAAGAAATTAAAAAAATATTTTATGTACATAAATTGAAAGAATATACAACATCGAAGAGAAGTAGACACGACCCATTTTTGTTTTTTTTTTTTTTTTGTTAAAATATGTATTATTATTATTATTATAAAAACTTAATAATAATAACAAAAGAAAACAAGATACCTAATTATTTCGATTTTTGGTATAAAAACGGCGAAAAAAATGATCAGCGAAATAACTGACTAAGCGAAATAGCGAAATGATCTATCACCAATTGCTGCGAAAAAAAAACACTTGATCAGATATCATACGATTTAATAATACAATGCAAAACAAAATCAATTACCGAATGAGTTATTTGAAATGGCTGAACAGGATTTTATAAAAGCGAAATATAAAATCGTGAAATGTTTATTGTGAAATAATTAGAAACCAAACCGAATAAAAAAACGCAAATTTCCAATTAAAAATTTGGAATTAAACGAATTATTTAACGACTTATGCGAAACAAAAAAATGACAAATGAATTCTGTCTTACACAGATAACCCATTAATATATTTTCAATTTTATTTTTCAAGGATTTCCTTTAAATTTATCCCAAAGGACCAAGAAATGTTCACATAAAGACACTGATAACAAAATAAAAATTACGTTCAATTTTAAGTTTAACCACAATCCAAAGATGCTAATAATTTCAAAGAAAACAAAAAATGCGCAATTAAATCAAATAAAACGCTTGCATCCGTAAAATTTGTAGGAAGGTTATTATTTTTTACGGAAAAAAAGAATCTCTTTATTTCAACAGCGACTGTCTTATGGTGCTGCCAGGCCCCAATAAATATCCAATTACCTTTATTTACTTTGAAAGTCATTTGAATGCGTTATAATTTTTTTTTTTAATTCAAATTATCTTTTTGTTTTTTATAAAATGATAATTCAACAAAAGATTGCAACTTACGCCAACAAATTCTAAGAAAAGAATATTATATTTTATTTTTATTCGTTGATTGTATGCGTTAAAAAATACCAATCTTAATTTTTATTTTTTATCGATTCTTGATTATGTCCAATAAAATAAAATTAATAAGATGTGTATTCGCATACTTATTGTTCATTGCGATAAGATATTAAGCGTTCTCTTCTAATACGTCCAAAACAACAAAAGATAATAAAATATAGATACACTTAACTATACGTATTGTTTTGTTAAAAAATTAAGACAACAGAAAAAAAAAGATTGGGCAGATTTTGGTATATAAAGCCAGATATGCGTTCAGTCAATCGTACAGTTTCGAACATTACCTGTTAACGACAACAACGAAAACTTAACAACATGAAGCTTCTCAGTGGTATTTTAATCCTTGCTGGAATTTTCGCCCTCAATGTAAGTATACAACATACTAAGCCGAAGTTATAGTGTATCCTTAAATAATGTGTTAATTTATATACAAAAAAGGATGCATCTGAATTGGAAACCTCGTCAGCGATTATCGCCCAAGAAAAATTGCGTTTGGCTGAGATGAGAGAAGCAGCAGAAACCAGGGCAGTCAATCAAGAATGTTTCAAGGCAAACATGGAAAAAGTTACCGCTTTAATGAACACTTTTGAAACATCATTGCAAACTTGCGACGATACATTGACTGCCGCTTTGACATCAGCTGGCAGTTTGCTTGATGGAAAAGTAAAGGGCTACAATGAGGAATATGGCACTATTTGCACATCAACGAGCGCATGTGGTGCATTGTCACCATCCATCGATGCTATAAATTGTCTAGCAGAACAGGTAAGATCCTTATTTAAAAAAAAAAAATAGCTAATGGCTTATGTATTCTTTTTGTATTAAGGGTGCTGCAAACTCTCGGCTGTCTAACGAAATGTCACTTCAAGCTGCAGCTGACGCTTCTCAATACGACCAAGATACCGCAAATGCTAGAGCCGCTAGTGATGTGTGTGCAGGAAAGGCTAATGCTGCTTATCAATTGGGAACTCAAGATGCTGCAAATGAACTTGCTCTCTGTAATGCTGGTAAAGGTCCAGCAACCACACCATCAACAGCAGCTCCACCAACCGAAGCTCCACCAGCAACAGAAGCTCCACCAGCAACAGAAGCTCCACCAGCAACAGAGGCTCCACCACCAGTTGAAGGAGAGCCAGGCACTGAAGGCAGACGTTTTAATAAATTCAGGAGGTATTAAAGATCTTAACCAAAAATTACTACAGTCAACAAATTATATTATTTACCAACTAAAGTTTTTTTAAAGAAAAAACTATAATGTTAAACACAGGACAATAAAATCAAATCCTTAAAATTAATTTCTTAAAAGTCTTACTAGTTTTTATTTATGAAATTCTATTAGGTGTGGTTTAAAGCTTTTTTTTTTTTTTGATTTGTAACATAAATCATGTTTAGTATTTTAATTTTGTTGGACCATTAAAAGTAAGACCGCACTACGCGACTGTTTTCACAGTCGCGAAGTTTCGCTGAATCGCAGTTCCAATGCTGCTTAGTGAGGGTTACGTCATACAATCTCATACAAAGAATTTGTTGCCGCGCAGTGTAGCTGAAGTAAACTTTCGCGTCATACTTTAATTGTCAACTTTTCATTTCATCTTCTCTTCATTTGATTTTTGGGACTTCTTGAAATTCTATGAGGAGGTCCAAACTTGAACAAGAAATTCAAGGGAGAGCTGTTTGACAATGCAAGGATGACAACTGAAATGGTTTCAATGATTTCTTGAGAAACTTTAACTTGTCACATGCTTCAATAGTGGCATATATAGACTCCAAGGACTGATAATGGTCATACATTAACTTTTTATTATTCTGCACGAGATGAGATATCAAACTTGTTGAACGATTTGAGCTGTAAGGAGACTATCAGGTATAAGAAAAAAAAATAAATTTAGTGTCACTGACAGCTCCGAAGAACCATGGCCTACTTACAACTATCAACAAATGTGTGCGTTTTTTGTTCTACAGGATTGGAGGGGACTTACTGTTTTACGTCGAATCCGAACGACTAAGGTGAGATGCACTTTTTATGACAATGATACTCTTGGAGAATTTGCCACTTTCTGGCAAGATGCAGTGCCCTGAAAAAAACAAGGTATTGGGCTCGAAACCAGACCTCAGGTTGAGAGAAGTAATTTTCTATTGATAAAAAGCCAACACCAACTGGGAAAACGGGAATAAGTTCTAGCTATAGCTAAGAATATCTTAAATTCATATTCTACGAACCAAAGTTCTAAATACAAAAACTACGGCAAAAAACACCTAATGTCTCAAAGACATTAAAAATGTGTTGGTCATTTTCTTCTTTTCCTATTATAGTATAATAGTGAACTTGATTGAGACCACAATTTTCCGCTTAACCGCTAGCATATATATAGGAATCTGCTTTTGGGATTCCACCGGGTTGACCTTTGATTGTTTTATATCTAAGGCCAAATGCAAATTGTTTTTTTTACAAGAGTTACCCACAGTCTTTTCAGCTCTGGGTATATTTAATCATCGTTCATTTCTGTTGTTAACTATAGATTTTGTATGCATATCTATGGTTACCAGCTAAAATAACAAATGATTAAATTTAACTAGAGCTGAAAAGACTATAGACCTTAGTGTTTTCCCAGGATGAATGATTTTCCTAGGAGGAAAACACTAACCGGAATTATTACAAGAATGTTGTATAGCAAAGTTGTATAGCAGTTGAGTCGCTCGTTCTTCATTTTCATCATAATGGTATTTTTAGCGTGGAAGCTTTCTCAGATCATCTAACTTCTAATTAGAACAAGCTTTTATGTTCTGTGTAAAATATGATTTAATCGAAAGATAAATCCCGATCCAATGCTTGGAAACGAAGTCATAATTAAAAGACGTTAATTACTCGAGTTATAAACGTTAACTGTTTTATTGAATTGTAAACTTAAATGAAAAGTAGGTATATAAACAAAAGAAGTACATATGACGTCGTCATATAAGATGCTTCGCTTTTGATTATAGATCCAAGATGTTGTAATATACGCACTATAGGAAAGCACTATTCTGTTTACATAAATGCCTGGAATAACCCTAAATCAATTAGATAATGAGTAGCATAAGTATATTCTGTCATTTTGGCGCATATATTTGTTTCCTTCTAAAACAAGCACTCATACATCAGGTGCTCCTGTCATGGATGATGGATATTCAGATTCACCTCTGATAGATCAATTGTCAACAAAACATAACCTTTTTTTATTTTAATCAGTTCTGTCTTGTTGATGTTGGTCTTAAGACAGTAGTTCCATATAGATTTTTAATGTTCTTCTGAACTCTTGTGACTGCAATTTAAGTTTAATGCGAGTGCAATGTTGCGTACGTGATAAAATCGTCAGCTCCGAGTTTTGTCTTTGTATACCTAATTCATTTGGTGGGGCTTGTCTGTGGTATATTAAAAAGCAAGGGTCTATTGTGGTACTCCAGCGGTGACTGCTTTTGTTGACAATTCTTGTTTATTTACTTATTCATAAAAAACGCTATGTGTGTGTTATGATCTTCACTTTCAAACTCTAAAATATCATTATTGATATACATCGTAAAATTTGTACCTGGTTCTCCATGTCCAATGTATCACTTTTGATACAAAATCAAAGTCAAACGGATGTAAACAAATATATTTTGTATGGGGACAGTGAAGCGTCTTTTATAGATGTATCAAAAATGATACATTGGACGTGGAACACCATCAGGTACAAATTGTGTGATGTTCGAATCAAATAAGTTCTCAAACCCATTTTCATCATACTTTCTTACCTTTCACTTTTTATTCAATTACTACTTGTGCGTTAAAGGCTTTCACTTTAGCCCCATAATTTAGGGATATGGTTAACCTTTATAGTTGGAAACATTGGACCGCATTTTGTGTGATGTGTATCAAAAATGATAAATTGGACAGTCAAGTGAGTCAAGCTATAGTCAATTTTTATTGTGGACGTAGGGGCTCAAAAATTAAATGGGGGCGGTGGACCTGTTATTATAATTAAATACTCCAAGTTCTGAGAGTTTGAATATTATCCCTTTTATCCAAACGCTTTCGAAAGCCTTTTCGATATACTTTCGATTTTTTAGTCCAAATGTAAAGTCACTGTGAAGTCCCAGTAGTAGATGGATTTATTTCGAAAGTCATAATGGAATTCAGGTATAACATCTCTTTCCCTGTAGAAAATGTTAAGTTTTATTAAATTTGATTTTCGTCACTTCCTAATTGAACGCAATAAAACATAAATAAATATCAACACAATAAATTATTTATTTTTATATGTATGTATGTATGTCAAAATTTCGGTCTTCTATATGGAGTGCAGACCATCTTCAGCGAAATACGCAAATACACTACAAAAGAAGGATTGACAAAATAACAAAAAAGAAAGAGAAAGAAAACAAGAAAAATATTACAAAGTTTTGACAACGAGAAAAAATATACGATGTAAACAAAGATGCAAAAAGAAATCAATAATTATTTGGCAAGAGTGAATAAAAAAGGTTCAGTAGGGCTATTGTCAATGACGTACTAAAAATGGACCGCCAGTCGGTTGAAATTTTCATAAAAACAGCCAAGAAAAAAACGCCTAATCTTTTAGTGTTAAATACGTGTACTAATTTCGCCATTAGAATTTAAATGAAAACGAAATATATTCATCTGTAAGTAACTCAATGCATAAGGAATAGCTAGATGTGTTTTGTAAGATAAAAGTCGTTTGATAATAATTTCCACCAAAATATTTCAATAGTAAATAATTAATTAAAAAAATCATATCACTGCTACGCAGATTTCCTGCTAGTAGTTGATGGCGCTATTTATGTTGGAACACGCGTGAAGTTGGCTACTGGCGGTCCATACCTAATACGTCAATGGCTATTGTCTATGTTCATTAATATATCTGTGGTTGAAATGTAAACAGGTTCATAAGCATCGATTTAAAAAGGATATTGTACTGTTTTTATTAATTATTTTTTATTGGTTTCATTAGATGTGGTTTGTCGTTGTTTAAATCAAAAGCATCGATGTAACGACGATGTTTTTCTATGCGACTTTTTACCGCCCGCCTCGTCTGTCCAATATATTTTTGCTGGCAATCTGGACAGGTGATTTGATAGATCCCACTTTTTTCGGTAGTTTTGTTTTAAAATGATTGCTTGCAAAACTTTGCTTACACAGTAAAGAGTAGAGTATAGAGTATAGCGAGATCGGCCTTAATTCTTTAACAATCGCGTGATTGTTCTTTTTTGGAGTAGGGACAATTTATTAATTTTTCCTTGCCGAAGGGAAATAAAGAGCTATTTCAGGTAATTGTTGAAAATTATGGTCAGCAGTAGTACATTGTCAGCAGTAGTTAACATGTACGCTTCTTAAGGTGTTTTCAGACAGACAAAAAAAAAATTCAGAAACATACATGGGTGTTATATTTCTGAAATATAAGAAAAAAATGTTTTTATTTGGTCAAGCTTATGACGCTTGATAAATTTTTCAGTAATGTTTCTATGTTTCGCATTCGCGATAAGAAATTTTCGATACTTCGCAAAAATCGAAAATGACGCAGTAAAAAAGTAAAGTGTTTATTTTTGCGAAAATATGAAAATGTTACAAGGATGAAAACATTTGAGAAACTTTTGAGAAATATTTCAAAAAAATTTCCTTCAAGCGACCACACTATATAAAAAACATTTCTTAAATGTTTTTCTAAACAATAATTTTTGAAATGAAGTGTTTCTTTAATTCTGACTGACACACCTTTACACTGACATTGTGATCCAGCTTTATTATACAAAAAATTAAAGAAAATTCTTTTCTACGATTTTGAGGATCTTGTTAACTTGTTTGATATAAAAACTGTTGTCGGGTTCGAAAAAAGATTTGATCTTGAATATTGAACGAAGAACGGTTAAAACAATTGACATTTGGTCCGAAATGCTGTTTACGGCCAGAGCTTATCTTTTGACTACAACCGCAGAAAATTCTACGAGCGATGGTATCGAATTGGCACTCCGTGAAATAGCTATATCTCCAGCCAAAATGAAAAAAAACGAATAATAAAATACGTAAAAAACGAGTAAATAAAATTCGTTTAAATTGGTGGTAGCACCTTTAAGTTATTGTTGTTGTTCAAACATTCAATGAAAAATTGACAGAATGGTCAGTAATAAAACTGACATTCTATAGTACAAACAGTACAATATAATAACGATAATAACAAAGACATTATGGTTCAAAATTATAAAATATATTTTATTTGTTAAACCACTTGTCTACAATGTTATAATGTTCCACAACATATTCAATTCAAAATCAAAGTTCAAAAGCAAAACATGTTCACTATTTGTCTGATGTCCGTATCTATCTTTTGTTGTGTTCCACTTGAAAACACTACATATTTCGAAATTCCAGACGTTAAATCGTATAAGGAAATAATTCCAATGAATTGATTGCTAGTTTCTGAGAACACTTTGAAAATCATATTAACAAAAGGAAATTTAACCCTTTAGGTATTACGTAGGAATATATATCAAACAAACATTTTAATGTGCGGATTTATAAGTATCTGGGTGTGTTTCTAAGAATTCAAATTAATATCATGATAACAATATGAAGTGGGCATATATACCTAAGTGAAGTAGGTATTTAAAAAATACTTAAAATGATTATAAATAAATGTGTGTTTCGAGCCGCACTAAGTAAACACAAAACACAAAGCTATCTTTTTTTGTACTTTTAAAACTCGTAATTTTTATTGTTCCACAATTATGGGTTAAATATTTTATTACGGAAATTACTTTTATTATAATAAGTGCATTGGTATACCGCTGTAAAAGAATAATTTTTCGTTTTTTTAAAAAGTATTGTAATTGTAAGATAATATAATTCTCTATTTAAATAATTTATAGCACCAATTAATTGTATTATTTAATTAAATAAAATAATTTTTATTATTCAAGATTTAAATATAGTTAAAGAAATGAAAAATTATCTAAAATTAGTTAAGTTAGACATTGCATTATTTGTAAAAAAAAATTAAAAAAAATTAAAAACTTATTCAGATAATACAGGGTTACCCAGAAACACAATTTTATTCTATTATATACAGGAATACAGGGAAAAACGACAAGAAAAATAATGTGCAAAACTAGGTCGCACGAACTTGCCCTTGTGGGAAGTTGCCACAAAATTAAAATTGAAATAAATTAAATAATTGTTTGTAATATAAATGTGAAATACAAACAAAATCATATGAATTATTTTCAAAATGCTAAAACGATTTTTTTCTATTTTGTTTCTATTCCAAAATCGTTAGTTCTCAAATAAATCGAAATAAGTTAAATTTAATTGCTACCAAGACGTTTACCAAATTTCGAATTAACAAACAAAAAAAAGTAAAAAAAATAATTAAAATAAAAACTGAGCAGTAAATACCAAAACCGGCTAATTCACTGTGCACAATTCACAATTCACTGTATGAACACAATTCACTGTGGATCACAATTCACTGTGGAACACAATTCACTGAGGTCTATTTTCTAGAACACAGCTAATTTGACTCGCGTTTTACAAAATTTGAAAATAGATGATGTTTTTTTTATTTTCTTACATCTCAAATAGATATATAAAACTTTGAGAAAATAATAAAAAAAATTAATTAAAATTAATATCTATTCTAACACTTGACTATGCTTAATTCTATCAATACAATCGGAACCGAAACCTTTTTATTTTCATTTTTTCCATGAAGGTAATAATTCAAGAAAAATATAGAACAATGTCCAATTAAATAATCTAAAAGAATGGCATGGGGGCCAGTTCACTGTGATGGAAAATTCATTGTGGTGCACTATTCGCTAGCGCGAATTATAGTCCCCACAGTGAATTGTGTTCCACAGTGAATTGTCCATACAGTGAATTGTGCACAGTGAATTATTGTCCCCACAGTGAATTGTGTTCCACAGTGAATTGTGCACAGTGAATTGTCCATACAGTAAATTGTGCACAGTGAATTAGCCTAGACCCGTAAATACTGCTTAATTTTGTTATGGACATTTTTTTAAATAATCTAAAACATTCTAAAAAAAATGTTTGGATTAAAATTTATTAACCGTTTTACGAGATATATCAAGAAACAAATACAGATCTTAAAGTTTTCTTTAGTCTTTGTTCGGATAAATGCAATGCATACCACCTACGTAACGTGACATCTTTTGGTCAAAAAAAGATTCTTTTGTTTTCATCAAAGAAAAATAAATCAAAACGTTTGGTAATTTTTTTTTTAAATTTGACTTAACAGGAGATAAGGATATAACATTTCGTCTGAAAAAGACCTAAAAACAAGTTAATTTCAGAAACAAAATCACCGAGAATGATGTTTGCAAAAAGGTCACATGCATTTCCTTCTACATCATATTATATAACAACATAATTTGAAACTCGGGTGTTAATATAATATATGAATTAAAGTTTTCAAAAAGTTTTTTCATTGCATACCTCATGGGCGACGTTCAGCATAAGCTGGGAGGTATGCTGAAAAGAAAAAAATGCTTTGTCCGACTGAGAATTGAACTTGGAAACTGGCAACCTCTGGGTTACAGCTTGTATCCATTGTACCATTGCAGCCCATAAAGACTATATTTATCTATAAGCTGTGATGTTATGTTGTAACTATTATCATAACAAGCGCTGATGATGATTCTTTCAGCAATGAAGTCATTTGATCATAATAAAGCCATATTTCGAAGAACCAAACTATACCTGTTTTAAAAACCTCATGTCCAATAAGAAGAGGGACTGCTGCTCTATATTATTCGGTGCCATGAACATCGTCAAAGTAGGATGTAGAAAGTCCTAAGCTGAAATATAATAACACGGAAACTTATTTCAAAGATAACTTGCTTAGAAATTATCCTGCTGGCAATCAGATAACGCTTTACATTATTTGTCCATATAAAACACCAAAAACCATAGTGACGTCCAGAAAAATTTAAAATGATAAAATCATTAAAACGAATTCAACCATTTAATCAATTTAGAAGCAAATAATTATCATTTATTTATATACTAATTTGTAAACGATTATTATTTGATATTATGATAATACTGATGGTGATGGAGAACCCTAGAATAACACCTTGAACTTGTTTTTATTTTAATCATTGTTCGTTTTATTTTAGTATCTTTTTATGTTTAAGGTTGCAAACAATTTGAGTTATTTAAAATTAGCATTCCTATTATAATCGTCTTTGTTTAATTGTGAATAATTATTGTGATTGTTAAGAATGTATCTGCCAGAGCTGTTAAAGAATGCAGTATTTTGGTAATGCTTGACGAAGTTCCAGTCTTTTAACTTATTTTTCGGAATGCATTCCCATTCTTAACACCAGTACTTTAACTTACAAAATAAAATCCCAGTTAATTTTGAAGTCTTTGCTAAAACAATCGTTTAGAGCATTCAAAAGACTTAAAGTAAAAAGAATGCGGTACTTTTTTAAACTGCTTGAATTCTTTGAAGTCTTTTAACTGCTTGAAGTCTTTTGACTGCTTGAAGTCTTTTTACTGCTTGAAGTCAATTTACTATTATTATTCCTATTAAATTCTAGTTCTTAGTATAGTAAATTGACTTAAGCAGTCAAAAGACTTCAAGCAGTCAAAAGACTAAATGCATTCGAAACACTTCAAGCAGTCTAAAGAATGTAAAAGATTTTTAAGATACTTTAAAGAATTGAAGCAGTTAAAAGTACTGTATTCTTTTCTCTTTAAGTCTTTTGACTGCTCTAAATGATTATTTTAATCAATACTTCAAAATTAACTGGGACTTTGTTTTTTAAGGCGAAGTACTCAGATGAAGTCAAAGTACTCAAAAATAAGTTTTTTAATTCAATTAACTGCAATACCGAAATGATTGCATGCTTTTACAGCTCTTGTATCTGCAATACTTTATTTTTTTATCGTTTGAGCTTGTATTTTGGCGATTATTTTGTATGATTTTATAGAATTCTGAATGCTTTTTATAAAACCTTTTCTATTTAATGTCATAACATTGATTAGTGACTTCTTCATAATTAAAATGTCTTTTGTTTAAAACCATCTTTCAGTAATAAATAACTATGAATTTATTATCGAAACAATATAAAACCGGTTGAAACACACACCAGTCAATGTCGATTTCATAAATTCTAACTAGTGATAAATCCTCATTAGGACTTAGCACAAAATCGTTAAAATAAAAAATAGTGCAATTTAAAAAACAATTTAATCAAATCGGCCAGACTATCACGACACAAGTCATTCGTGGTTGCTTCCACGATGATTCTATACTCACAGTAGATACAATCATTCTCTGTTTTCGTATATGTGGTCTTAAAGTGTAGAATTTCCAACACTTCTATAACATGAATGTTTTATTCATGAATTTTGATGTCGTTGAAGATTCCTAGGACGATTTTTACGGTATAGTTGTATGATGGGTTTCTTCGAGTAGCTAGAAGGAACTATATTGGATGCGATCGTGATTGCTGTTTTGAATTACCACCAGGACCAGCATTGTCAATATTAAATCCGTTCACACACTAGGCAGTTAGTTAGTTGTTGTTGAACTCATAGTTGTTTTAAAAGGCTGGGAAGTATTCCTTACGCCAAACCCCTAAAACTTGGAAAAACATTTCGCTCTGTAGATCCCAATGATCGGTCCGTTTTTTCCTCTCAGTGAAGACCGAGGCTTGCTCTACAAATTTGGTGAAGTTTTACCCAAGTATTTAAAAAAAAAAAACACAGTAAATAAGTTGAAAATATGAGGCGACTTTAGTTCGAGGTGCCCCCAACAATTGCTCATTTGGGGTGGGTGTGATTTTGGGTGGCTGCGAGTTTTGGTGGGTGCAAGTTTGGGTATGCAATATCGTGTGAATTTTGTACGAAAAGTGTAACTTCTACTTCACCCAAAAGAGCGAACGGCAGAAACAAAATTTAGGTCCATCCAATTTTATGATTGGATATGATTTGTTGTTCTTTCAAATAAGTCAAGAATGTCTTATCGGACAAAAAAAGCATTCAATCCTTTCGATAGCAAATATAATTTTGTTTTTTTTATGCCCAAAATTTTGTGTTGTAGGTATAACACTTTGAGAGTTATAGCGTATGAAAGTTTTGTTTTTATTAAAATTTTAAAAATAAAAAAAAGCATTTCGTTCAAATTAAATAAAATGCACCACTGGGTCACACAAACTTGCTCTTGTAGCAAACTATTGGATTGGGTAAATTTAATATGCTGAATTATGATGAAAAGTGAAAAGTGGCCTAAATGTGAGGTAAAGTTGTTTTGTAGCTATCATTAAATAGCTGCTTAGCAAAAAAAAACTTTAAATGCCATCTTGTATTGAATGCTTAGATTATATACCATACCGAATTGAAATGAAATCGGTTAGGCCGTTGTCAATTTATTAAAAACCGTTAACACCAAATCTCCGTTGTGTGCATTTTTAGACAAAAACCTGAAATGCTTAGACATGCAGTTATATATAATTCGAGAAAATTTGGAAAAACTAAAACTGTTATATGGGAAAAATTTCTCTTCTAGGGAATCACTAAAAAGTACTACACACGAAGTTTGAAAAAAATCCGTCCAACCGTTTAGGCTGTAGTTCGGTGAACATACAACCGAACATCCGCACATCCGCACAGACAGACCGATGGACGGCATGACGAAACCTACTTTTTTCGTCTTCTCTATCATCTTAATGTCAGGTTTGATTAAAACCTCAAATTGTTTTTTTACACGAAACCAATACTTGCCCTATTGACCAAGTAAAAAGAAAACTTAAATCTTTTACACACCATAAAGAGTTGTACATTCGAAAAAAATTGCAGGCATGAAAAAAAAGAAATTCGTATTTTCTATGAAAGGTTTCAATAATTAAAAAAAAAGAATTTTTTTTTTTTTTGTCGAGTTTAAATGAATAAAATTCAAAAATAAGGATTTGTGGCCTATATTGCGTTTCCACCATGTAGAAAAATCATACATCCAAGAAAAGTAGATTTACTGTACACGGATCTTCCATCTTGCTGAAGAGACCAACCGTGTATGTATAGGTAAAACAACTTGGTCGAAACGCATAATGGAGTAAAGGCCACAAATCCTTGTTTCAATAATTCTTTTGCCCGATAAGCCATTGTCGAGTTGTTTTAGAAAACGCATTTTTCAATATGGCAGCAAATGCAAACGCCCTATAATCCTGCCATTTTTTGGAAACTCCTGAATGACTAACAAATCATATCCACTCATAAAATTGGATGGGTATTCTGTTGCGAGAAAAAATTCTCTGCCGACTGGCGTTGTATTAAAAGTCAAGTAAAAAGAAAATTGTTTCAACTTTTAATCATATAACGTTGTTTGAATGAAAAGTTTAAATTTTTCTACTTCAAATAAAAGTGCTTTCAACTTAATTTATTGGCAAATACATTGGAACAATAATTATCTGTAATGTAGGTTTCTATTAATTCTTGGTTCTTGTTCCTCTTTTTAAAAACAAATTGTAGAAAAGATTTGTTTCCGGAAAACATAGGAAAGAATGTCCTTAATATATAAATTTTTGGAATCTATAATATGATTTGCCAAAATTGAAAAACAAAAATTATTCTTAAACTTTTTCTATTGTTCATTCATAAAAAAAGACCTGACGTGTAATTTATTCCACCGAACACAACAATGACGTATCTATACTCAATCTTGAACAGGCTTCCTTAGATTGTTAAAGAGAATTAATAAAAAAATATTACTTTCACTCTAGATTAAGATCAATTTATTTCAAATAAGTCGATATAAATATCTTAAGATACAAAGGACAGTTTATAGGTTCTTTTTTTTATTCAATGAATCAGCTTTAAGCTTAAAAATTTAGACAAACAAATTTAATGTTTAATTGTTTAATTACATTTCTTTATTTTATTACTTTGCCGGATCAATAAAATAATATTGGTTTTAGATAACGATACACTAATGATGACCTTCCCAGCCAAATATATCTTTACCATTAACTCAAATTCGATTTGAACAATTTTTCACAGATATATAAAAGTAACATATCAAAAGTAAAATTAATCAGTTTATCATTCGCACGGCTTGAGGTCTAACTTTCTTACAGAGTCCTCAATCAAAAGTTTTTTTTTTCAGTGACTAAAATGTTTACGAAAACCCTGTTATGTGTGGTCCTTCTGTTGGTCACTCTGTTAAGTGTAAGTTTGAAGTTTAAAATTTTGATTTTTCAGAGATGAACAATAGTTTTTTTTTTCTCCTCATAGGTTGAAAGTGTAAAAACAGGTGGGGTCCATTCTGTCGACTATTCTCTAGCACGGATCGCAACACGAAACGATCTTGCAAGAGACTCTGAAGAATGTTTGCCAATCTTATCGGCTGATCAAGGACAAACTGTAAATAATTTTGAAGAAACATGGAGAGGATGCAAAGATACAGAAATCCGATCAAATAAAAAGCTTGATGACGAAAACAACGCTTTCACTTATAAAATGGCACTTGCTGCGGACGACTGGTGTACAAAAATTGACCAGGATTGCAGGGATCAATATGCTGAAACCAAGAATGCAAGGGCAGCTTTGGATTGTTACATTAGTATGGTAATTTGAAAATTAAATTATCTTAAAACTTGAACTTGTTTGAAAAATAAAACTTTTTTATTTTTTAAAGGGGAAAGTTGGAGTTATAACAAATTTGAATATATCAGAGGAAAGCAAAATAAAATCATTAGATGTGGAAAATCAAAGCCGTTCAATAATATCAACAAGAGCACAATGCACAGAAGCAGCTGGTTATGTCTACCTAATTGATACTAACAATGTTTTTGATAAGTTCCTTGAATGCGACGTATCTGGAGTTTCAAGTACTGTTTCTACAACTCAATCAACGACTCTATCTACTCCTGGAAGACCATTTCCAACAGAAGGTACTCCAGAATCATCAAGTGTCACATGGGAAACAGAAGGAACTACAAGAGGACGATTCCCATGGAATAAGTAGACAACAATAAAAATACTCAACAGAGTCCTTTTGGTTAATAAGAGATTTTGAAATTTTTGAGTGTTTAATAAATAACTTCTTTTTTATAAGAGTATTGATCAATTTAATTTTACAATATCTTATTTACAAATTTGGTATCTATCGTAATACATATGTATGTATACATATATGTAAGTATGCATGGTTTTAAAATAAAAATGAAAATTGTTGCTCTCTTTTAGGCTTGCATAGAATAAATTATTAAGGTATACAAAAATGGCTTGGCCGCAGTTAAAAAAGAACCAATTTTTAGTTTAAAACATTCTCATCATACCTATTTTTATAAATTTCTTGAAATCTTCTCGGCTTGGTCACGCCACCGTAAGTATGGTTGTTCTTTCTATGATACGAACTTTGACTGAGGTTTTTCGAAGATCGTACGGCCACAGCATTGAAGATCATTCACTGTACGTACATGATCCAGTCATTGGAGTCGTTGAAAACGTATCCTTCTGATGGACTAGAAATCCATCCTACTATTTTTTTGTTCATAGCGACCAAGCATTCGGCATCCAATCTTGATCACGTCCTAGGTCCATTTCTATTTTTTTTTAAATGGTATTTTCCTTCTACGAATTAGGGCTTTGTTACTCAATTGCTTGGGGAGAGTACGATAACTTTGGCGCCGAAAATTGATAGCAGATTTTTTTTTTTTAACAGAGTATTAGCTTTTAAAAAAGATATAGTACTTAATTGTAGGTATTACCGTTATTTTTTAATGATTTTTTCCATTTTTAGTACCTTTTTCATTAAATTTCCCCTCCCGCCCAAACAGGGGGAGATAAACAACCCCTTTCATATAAAAAAATGTTTGTAATTGACCTCTCTACACAAAATTTTATCAATTGTCGGAGCCAAAGTTATCGTACTCGTGCCAATTGCTTTCATAGCCCAACAAATCAATTTTCAAGATTGAGATTTACCAGATCCATTGTAAATAAAACTCTTCTAATATCTATATATCAAACCATCATCTTCAGTTGTCATATCCGAATGCTAAGAAGCGAGAATTCGTTTTAGTGAAGCATTCTTTGATGTTGATGAAAATTTCAAATATTTGGTTTTATCAATTTTTACCGCAGGAGCTAGTGAATCAGCTTCCGCTTATTCTGATGAAGGCATCATTTAAACTTTGTCTTGTTATTTAAATAATGTCAATGTTATTTGCTTATATGTTACAACTTGACATTTTTCTAGATTTTTCCTTTGTAGATTAACAATCAATATTTAAAAGATGTGTTATACCCTGATCAACCTGCTTAGCTCGACGAGTTGTTAGGAATTCCAAGGTTAGACAACACATGGATCTGTAAAGCTCGCCTCCAAAAATGCTGTCAACATTCCAGACATTTACTGATTTACACTTATGACACAGATAGTATATTTATGATAAAGGAGGCGACCGAAATATCACTATTATCCCATCGATTCCTCAGAAAATGAAGAGCACGACTGGGTCGCACAAACTTGTTCTGGGGGAGAGTTACTTTCCCGTTTCCGACTGGAAAACTTATTTGACCATTTTGTTTTTATAAACATGAATAAAGATTTTCAGAATTTTATTTTTTGAAATATTGTTTTATTTTTCAAATTCAAAAAAAAACTTTTAAAAACAAATGTATGGAATACAAAAAGATTTATATGAAATACACCTCTTTCGGTAAAAATCAAATTACATGAAATTTTACCAAATCTGAAAAAGTACCTATCGAAAAAATTCAAATTATCGGTTTTTCAAAAAAAAATAAAACTTTTTCAAAAATTATTTTTTTTCAAAATTTTGTTTGCTGTATTATTTAAATTTAGCGGTAGTTTTTGAATATTCAATTTACACAAAATCAATACAGCCCTTCAAAAGATAGTCGGAATTATACCGTTAATAAGTTGATTCTGAAAAAAAAATCGATGAAGAATATCACCATGTAAAATTTTATCGAAATTGATCGTATTTTTTTGCGAAAAAAGTAGAATTATCTGTTTTTGCAAAAAAAAATCACAACAACTTTTTCAGAAAAATGTCTTGCAGTTTATTCATGTTAAGTAGTAGTTCAAGAATATTCAATGTTAACAAAATCGGTGCTGCCGTTCCAAAAATAGTCGGAGTAATAAAAATAGTTCTATGTCAGGTTACCGTTAATTAGTTGATTCTAAAAAAAATTTCAGATGAAGGACATCAACATCACCATTTCCAACAAATCACTCATATGAAATTTTTTATTTCTTTTCGCGGAAAAATGGAATAATCGGTTAAACTTATATGGTCAAGATTAAAAAAAAACAACCGGAGATATTTCTCTAAAAACAGTTTTTACCAAGTTTCAAGAAAATAAGACCAACCTTTAAGGCTGCAAGTGTCGATATATCCAACAGAAAGACAGACAGACTTTTCGGACCTACTTTTTTCGTCTTTCTTATCACGTAATGTCATGTTTTATTGTTATCTAAAAACTTTTTTTGCACGAATCCAAGACTTGTAGGTGTATAATCACAAGTATGAAGGACATCATTTATGGCAACAAATCACTCATACAAAATTGTATAAAAATCGGTCGTATTTTTTGCAAACAAAATAGAAATTTCGGTTTTTCATTAATTTTTTTTTTACTTACTTTTTTCATTTTTACTTGCGATTATAGGTACTATAAGGCAAGTCTTGGATTCGTGCAAAAAAAGTTTTAAGATAACAATAAAAAAAAGTGGGTCCGGCAATCCTGTCCGTCTGTCGGTCTGTCTGTGTGTCTTGGCATCTACAGCCTTAACGATTAGGCCGATTTACTTCAAATTTGATAGGTATGGTTTTTAGGGTAATACGCATAGAGCTATTTTTGTAGGTCACTTTAAGTCTAAAAATAACGGTACCTGCCATATAACAGTTATCGAATATTTAATTTTTCTCGAAAACGGCTCTAACGATTTCAACCAAATTTCACATGTGTAATAAGGTGTAGAAGGTCTATAAAATAGTAAAATAGTAAAAACCAAACTTTTAAGAAAATTCGTTTCACGGTGCCTGCGATATAACGGTATTTTTTAAATTTCGACTATCCCAAAAACGGCTTTAGCCATTTAAAATTTAAATTTAAAATAATATGACATAAAATAGTTTTTCAAAAATGTTTTTTTTAGGTTTTAAATAATTTTTAAAACAATTGTTTTTGTAAATTCAATATTTTAAAAACTAGTTGACGGATTTTTATGAAATTTAGTTCTAAGGTGTAATAAATTAATTAAAAAAAACTGCACACTCAATTTTCTTAGAAAAAGTTTTTTTTTTAGATTTTTTCGAAAACCAGTCCAACGATATTGAGATTTTTTTTCTTATACTCACATTTAGTAAATAAATTCGTTTGTATTCTTTTATTTTGGTTTGAATCTTTTTCAAACTTTAAAAAAATGTATACATTTTTTGTATACATTTTTTTTCGTATATTCCGTTTGTACTTTAAACCCTCTGGTAACTTGCCACAAGATCTAGTTTGTGCGACCTAGTCGTGACCTTTATTTGTACAGTATTAATGAAGTTAAGCAGCGCGCTGCACCGTTTGAAACATACCTAATAGGTATTCACAGAGTACAGTTCTATATGGCAGGTACCGTAAAAAAAAGACCACCCTTCACCTTGGCATTGACAACAAATCACACATATAAAATTTTATTAAAATTTATCGTATTTTTTGGAGAAAAATAGAATTTTCATCAGTACCTAACGTTAATATGGTAAAAAAAAACGGCCGGGGATATTTATTTCAACAATTTAAAAGAAAGACAATTTTTACAAGTCAACTTTTTACTAATTTATGGAAGGTCAAATTCTTAAGTGACTGAACTAACAGATCCGATTGCATCTATCAAAATAAGATTAGTAAATAGCTATGTACTTAAATAATTATTTACATACGTCAAATATTTTAAATTATGTTGCTGATTGTTGTAATTTTTTATTAAATAATTTTCTGATAAGATAAAACCCAAACATTTCAAAACAATTACTTACGTTATCTAATATCCTCTTAAGATTTTGTCAATTTGTCATTAACTATTATATTTGGCACGTTTTTAATCCAGCAAAACAAAAAGAAGTATATATTGGTACACAGTAAAACCCAATTATAACGGCACGATGATAACAACTAAATAATGTGTAGCAACTCGCTATTGTATCGAAAATTTGAATTTAATTTAAGCAGGGTAATATAGAAAATAGAAATTTAGCAATTGGGGTACAAAACCGTTGGGGTACAAAGTCACATTTTTCATACACTGAAAATAATTTCCTATGTAATATTGATAAAAACAATTTTGTAAAACTTAACAAAACTATTTTATCGTTTTGATAAAATTTTATCAATACGATAGAATAAATTTGTGTATTTGACATATTTTTTATAATTTTTATCAGATCGACAAAAAATGCACTACAAATTTTTTTTCGGTTTAACAAAACATGTTTTGTAAGTATAACAAAATTAAACAGACATTTTTTTCATACCAACACCATACAAAATGCACACAATATTGCATACACAGGGGTTGCAGAGGGTCTGCAGATAAATAACTCCATGGGAAATTATTCCACTTTTAGTGGGAATCTGCTCCACTTTTCAATGTGGAGTTGATTCCCTTTCGTAGTGATTGATCCCACCTCAATGCAGAAAAATGCTGTTATAGATGCAAGAAAAAGAAAAGAAAATGGTCTTCCCGGTAGTATACCCAAATAAGTTAGAAACTTTGCACACCCAAACTTTCACCCACAAAAACTCGCACCCACCCCAAATCCTATAGTTCAGTGAAAGGAAAATTATTTCTCACAGTCAGTGGGAAACAACTCCAATTTAGAAAGTGAACTATTTTCTCACATACAAGTGCAATAAATTTCCATCTTCAGTGGGAAATTAATGCACATTGAAAAGTGGAGCAGATTCCCACTAAAAGTTGAATAAATTCCTATGTGGAGTGGAATTATTTCTCTACACCGTTTTTATCAAAAAATACTTAGGTGAGAAATAACTTCACCAAATTTCAGGTTATATTGTTTCCCACTCAAAGTTGGAAATAACTTCAATTCAAAAAAGTGAAGTTTTTTCCCATGTGAAGTTATTTCCCAGTGAAGTTATTTCTCCCTGCACCAATTAAAATAACAACCAAAAATGTTACTAAAATAATTCGAATATTTCGGACTTTCGGGATTCGATTTATTTTTCTGGATATTAAATTTTCGAGTTTCCTTGCATAAGTTTTTGTTTTTTATATTGGTTTTCTAAACTCCCGAAAACTGAGAAGGTATCAATCAATTATTAGTGTCTCTTGGATCTTAATATATTTAAAATTTTAAAATAAAAAGATAACTATCTGAAGAAAACATCAAAAGACTTTATCTATTTCTTGTTCGGGACTTCGGGTCGAGCCATATTTTTAGTTATTTTGCAGATCTTCTTTGATCTTATCCATATCTACCAATAAATAATAAAATTCTGTAGTTTACAGACGGGAACTTTTTTCGCCTATTCACTTTTACTCTCAACGAATGCATTTGTGTGCGCATTTTCTGTCTTATCCGTTAAAATGAGATGAACTTAATCAAGAAAACTGATACTTTTGGGATGAAAAATTATTTATTTCCGTTCTAAACAATTTTTAAAATTTTCTGATAAACGTTTCTTTGAATATTCCTTTTGTTTGAGACCATATCAATCAATATCACATATTTTTCTTCTCTCTGAGTTCACTTTTATTTTTTCTGGAAAAGTTCCAACCAAGCTTTCATTTGATGTTGAAATGTCTTCTGTACCATTAGGCGTCTGATTCGAATCAGTTAACTTAATACAGTTTTCCAGTTCAAGAAAAGTCAAATATTGGTTTTCAACATACGCCCGTTTTGATGCATTCCGACATTTTTCAACTTCATAATCGTAGTGTCTGTCAAAGAATTCGTTATTCATATTTTCCACGGGAATCTGTTTTACAAATAAAAAAATTAAATCAAACGCTTTAAACGTCAAAGTTGAATCAAACCTTTTCTCCTTCATTGTTCATTGCATTAAAAATTCGAATATTCCGTTGCAAACGATCGCCTTTGTCAAATTCTTTCGAACACTGCATATAACACTTGGAGAATTCAGAAGCTATTCCATTCAAAATCGGTGCGAAGAAATCAAAACAATTTTTGAAATCTGATGAATCATCCATTACTGACTTATCTGCAGATCCTAGAATGAAAAAAACCTTCAAATTTAAAAATTAAACTATTATTTTAGATAAAGAATTTAAAATTTACAAGTATAACGATGACCATGGTCAAGATAAATCTTAACCTTAACATTGTTACTCTTTTTGGCCTTCCGAACTGACAGACAAAACTGACACTCGACCAAACCAGATGGACGCACTAAAACTAATTTGTTGATATTTATTTTTTTTGTTTTGGCACAGAAAAGTAATTCAACTCTATCGGACTTCATAAATGTCATTATTTTCTATTAGAGTTAATAAAATAATAACTTGTGGCGTGGTCGTTGTCGTTTTGTAATCAAAATCAAACTCATAGATAAGATTTCTAAAGACAAAACAAATTGTTTAAGTGCTTTTAGTAGATGGTTGTCAATTGTACCTTTTTTCTTTGTCATAAAACGAACAAAATTTGTCACACCTTAATAAAATTTAATGGAATTTTCATAAGACAATCAAAGAAATATAACACCCCCGTTAATGTTGAACTTTAATATAGGTTTACCTTAACCTTATAGCGGATTGTCAAAGTTCTGATGACACTGATAAGATATAATATTATTTAGTGCTCATAAATTTAATTTAAAAAAAAAAAGATAGTCGTTAACTAATTATTGATGTTGAATAAAGATATCTATTTTTTTTTTAATGCACATACCGACTTGCCTTGAAAGCCAAAAAAAAGGGAACAGAACGTCTTGTGTTCACAAAGTTACCAAAACCAACTGAGTCTTTTTTGGTTCTACCAAAAAGTCCATGTTATCCCAAATGAAATTTAGCTGAAACGCAAAAAATTGCATGGGTATTCCGTTTTGCAATTATGACAATAAAGGTAAAAAGATATACTTTATCGTTCGAGGTCAATCCTAGGGGTGCTCTTCATATTGTGTCTATGATATTATTTGTCTTTGAACTGAATGCAACGCACGATTAAGATCACAAACAGGAAATCTTCATTCTCAAGGGTTTGATTTCGATAAAAAAAAACAACGATGTAAAGACACTGCCAGTCAATATAATAGCAACATGTAAAACAAAAACCATTTTACCTACTAAAATAAAATAAAATTATATCTAATTTAGCAAACTATACAAAGTTAGAGAACAACTACCTCGCTCTCAAATGTTCTTAATACCTTAATTTACATCAAGACTTAAACGGAGTTCAAAAACTCTAATCTGAGTTCAACAATATTCTTTGGCAAATCCATACGCCACATAGATTACCAACCCTGATAGAATGTAAGATGTTCCTGTGTATTGATACAAATAACTATACTGTTAGAGTGGTTCTGGCAACCCTTTTCCGGCTTGATAATAAGTTTTATGGCATTTATATATTATTATTTTTAACATTTCAAACTATACTTTAGAGGAAAATTTGTTCGTGCCAAAACAGCTTCGGTAACAAAGTTGGGTAATTTTTTCTGCACTTTGGAGGACTGTATCTTTGGTTTTCCGGCCATTTCTGGTAGCCATAATTGCAATTCATTAATGAGAGTCACTGAAGCAATAACTGGACAAAAATTCCTGCGCGCCATAAAACTAACATTTTAAACTGAACTAACTGTTTAAAAAAATTGTTTTAACCAATGATGAACATTCACAAATACAGGGTGAGTCATAAGCAATGCGACAAAATGCTAGGGCGTGTAGGTTGCGTTGAGACAAGAAAAAAATCGTATGGGAGGGGGGGGTCTATTCCCCTCCGTTTAGCCGGGAGGGGCAATTTTCGAAAAAACTGACTTAAAATGGGAAAAAAATTATTTAAAATCAACGGCTTCATTCACAATGCTGTGCGATACGTTTTTGAAAAGCCAATAACTTTTTATTTCATTCTGTGTTTAAATAAATCTATTCTAAGAAATATTTTTTGAAATATTAATTTTCAAAGTCAAAATTTTGAAAAAAAAAATTGAAAAAAAAATTTCAAATTAATTTTTTTCAAAATTTTACGTAATTAAGTGCTAATTTTAATTTCAATGCTGTTATTAATTTTAAGTCTAAATAAGAAAACCGGATGCAAAAATTTTATGTCGTTCTCAAGAAATAAAAAAAACCAAAACCACCTTTTTCTAAGAAAAACATTTATTTTTATTGTAACGCTATAAGCGAAAGGCTATGCACCCTTCGCGTGCGAGGCAAATTTACGAACATTAGCCTCATTAACGTTCACGGACCTACGGAGGAGTCCTCAGACGAAGAAAAAGAGACTTACTACGAACAAGTCGAGAGGACCCTCAATGCCTGTCCAAGGTATGACGTAAAAATCATCCTTGGGGATTTGAACGCAAAAATAGGTCGGGAGCCGGTATTCAGGCATTACGCAGGCACCCATAGTTTGCATGAGAACACTAATGACAATGGACTTCGAGTCTTAGAATTGGCAGCATCGAAAAACATGGTGGTTGCGAGTACCAGGTTCCCGCGAAAAGATATCTACAAAGCCACCTGGGTATCACCTGATGGAGTCACTCGTAACCAAATAGACCACGTGTTGATAGACCGTCGCCACTACTCGAACTTGATGACGGTACGAACGTACCGAGGCGCCAATATCGACTCGGATCACTATCTTGTTGGTATGGTCTTCCGAGGGCGGATTGCCTTGCGAAGACGTATTGCATCCGCCGATCAAGTTCGAATCAACACGGCTGCCCTGCGCAATGAAAATGCCAGTAACACCTTTGGTAATGCGTTAGGACTCGCCCTAGAATCGCTTGATTTAGGGAGAGTAAGTCCTGGGGCCAGTATGCTGGGCGTAGATGAGAAGTGGACACGCCTTAAGAATACTGTCATTAGTACTGCCAACTCCATCTTAGGCAGCAGTCGTAGAAATCGGAACGACTGGTTTGATGATGAATGCAAGCTAGCGACTGAACGTAAGAATGTTGCGTACCGAGCAATGCAGCAATCTCATAGAACGCGGGCACGCGAAGAAGAATATAAAGAGCTCAGAAGAATAGAAAAACGGCTTCACAGACAGAAAAAATCAGCCTGGGAGAAGAACTTAATCTGTGAAATAGAAAAAAGCCGAGAGCGAGGTCCGCACCAGGCGCGGAAGTTCTACCAATCCATCCGAAACATGACGCAGTACACACCACGCTGCACATACTGCAAGGACGGAGAGGGAAATCTGATCACCGATCCACAAAGCATACTGGAGCGATGGGAAGTGTACTTTAATGAATTGCTAAATGGTCAACTCACTGCAGAAGTGGAGGCTCCACTGCTTCAAGACGAATACCCTATGTTGCCGTCACCAAGCATAGAAGAGGTTGAGAAGGCTATAGACCGGCTAAAGAAAAACAAAGCCCCGGGAGCTGATGGTATACCAGCCGAATTATTTCAACACGGTGGGCCAGCTCTACGTCAGGCAATTCATGATATTATAGTGCACGTGTGGGAGCGTGAAGAAATGCCAGAAGACTGGCGAAAAGGTATAATATGCCCCATACATAAGAAAGGAGATGTCACAACGTGCAGCAACTATAGAGGTATCACGTTGTTGAGTACCGCCTATAAGATACTCTCCTCTATCCTACAAGACCGGATAACCCCATACGCTAAAACCATCATCGGACAATATCAGTGTGGTTTCATTCCAGGCAAATCAACAACTGATCAGATCTTTACCCTTAGGCAGGCGATGGAAAAATGTCTAGAATTTAACATCCCAACATACCACCTGTTTATAGACTTTAAGGCCGCCTATGATAGCATAGCCAGGGTAGAACTTTACAAAGCCATGAGAGAATTCGGCATCCCAAATAAATTGACACGACTATGTAGGTTGACCATGACCAACGTAACAAGCCAAGTAAAAATAGCCGGATTGCTATCCAGACCAATCAACATCTTTAATGGACTCCGACAAGGGGATGGTTTGGCCTGCCTCCTCTTCAACCTGGCGTTGGAGAAAGCAATCCGTGACTCTGGCACGGCAACAAGAGGGACCATCGTCAACAGGTCCAGCCAGATACTGGCTTACGCAGACGACATCGACATCATCGGAAGAACCGAGCAAGCTGTACACGATTCCTTCATCCAGATCGAGCAGGCGGCACAAAATCTGGGGCTGCACATTAGTGAAGGTAAAACAAAGTACATGGTGGCGTCGAATGCGAGAGGAACAGTTGGTCAAACAATCAAGGTAGCGGAGCACGAATTTGAAGTGGTGCAATCCTTTAAATACCTTGGGTCAATAGTAGCAGCCGATAACAATATAGAAGAAGAAATACGCGGGCGGCTCCTCAAATCCAACAGAGCCTACTACAGTCTGTCAAAGCTCTTCAAATCCAGAAATCTCACCATAACTTCAAAACTACTGCTGTACAGGAGCATGGTCCTGCCAGCACTCACATATGGATCCGAGACTTGGGCGCTTAGCAAAAGGCACTCTGACCTCTTAGCCGCGTTCGAGAGAAAAGTCTTAAGGAGAATTGTTGGCCCCATATGTGAGGAAGGACGATTCCGGAGACGGTACAATCATGAATTGTACGCAATCTACCTTGAAGCAGATATAGTGACAAAAATTAGGCTCGGTAGACTTCGGTGGGCAGGGCACCTAGCTCGCATGAGCGAAGAGGAACCTGCTCGGAAAGTTCTTTGTGGTACATTCTATGGCAGACGACAGCGTGGTAGACCATGCTTGCGCTGGAGAGATGGCGTAGACCAGGACGCCCGGAGCCTTGGGGTGCGCAACTGGATGGCGTCGGCTCGAGACCGGGATAGGTGGAGAGACTTGTTGAAGGAGGCCAGGACCGGACCCCGGTTGTCGAGCCGATGATGATGATGATGAAAGTCAGAAATGGAAACTTTGAGTACCTTCTTCTTCTTGGTAATCAATCTGACTTTAAGTATATATGTCTATCTCCTGAAAGGTTCAAATAAAAATCTACAATTAATTTTTGAGACAAGAATTTTATACCTATTGAAAGTCAATCAAAGATTAAATTTCCAAAGATTAATTTTTTTCATATAACAGTTTATACAAGATATCGTTATGATAGCTAAAAGCTAGTATTACTAGTTGAATTTTAGAAATCTCTTGAGTTGGCTTTTAATACAAAAAAAAAAAAATTATAGTGAACCAATTTTGTTGAGAGACAGTGTAACTATTGGAGTTTATAAGGAAATGCATTATTACGAGGCTGTAGATTACAAAGTTAATTAATAACAATAATAAATAATCATTACTAAGGGAAGACTGTATATGTATATTTAAAACTTGTAAAACAAAGCTCATTTAATGTAATGTCAAACTTTTTCGAAGAGATTTTAATATAGTATAATAGATTGGATCAACGAAATGCTTTTGAGCAGAATTATAAACTCAGAACTGGGAGATCGTCTATGTCGATAAGACAACGCTAACAAAAGTCACACCAAATAAGGAGAAGTTATCTCACCTCTTTTGTGGCTAATCGTTGTCAACAAGACCAAATGTCATATGTAAAAGTTCTAGCTTATGCGGATTAAATAGCAATTCTGATATCTTGTGAATATTTTATACCATAGAAGATGTTCATGTAATGGAATTCACACTTAAACAGCTATCTTCTTCAGACCTAAATATCTTTGGGATGAACCTTGGAAAGACCAAACTCGTGTGAGAAAAAAACGAAAATTTGAGGAACACATTCTATCAAAACTTAATTGGACTTTTCTGAATCTCTTCACAGAAATCTGAGCGTAAAAAAGAGTTTTCACACAAAACACATACAAAAAAAATCTTTGGATCAATTGTTTAAGATGCAGAAGCAGTAAAAACAATCAAGCAAATTTAACAACCTGACTAATGTATAGAGATTAACTTGAATTGGAATTATGGGTGAACTGTAATCCTTATCACAGCCGGACAACAGCTACAGCTACAGCTAAAGCTACAGCTACAGATACAGCTACAGCTACAGCTACAGCTACACATTCTGGGCGAATTATATGGATTGGCGTTGTCTCTACTTTGACAGAGTCAGCCGCGTAGTGGCCCTACGGGAAACCAGGACCGGTGTGATGCTTTAGCAAATAGAAAAGAAGTGTGTGTGGTTTTGAAAACGTATTGAAATGTGTTTACAAATTTGGCTAGAGCAACGAAAGTTAATGAACAAATTTTTTTTTAGAAAATTTGAGATTACAAATTGTACCTAATGTTATCATTTCGGAAATATTTTGAAAAGTGTTTCCCGCAACGTAAAGATTCGTTTATTAAATGGTTCGATCCACGAACAAAAATTTCCGAAAAAGCTTTGTTATTTTTATTTTGCTTTCTTTTTTATTTGTGAAAACGATTGTCTGATTCTTCATAACATTTCAAATTTTATGTTTTAAGTCAATTTTTAAAATTTTACGTGCGATTTTGTAGCTCAAAGTTTTATGAAATTCAAAAAGTTGCTTTCGAAAATTAAAGTTTTTTGTTTTCTTTTATTTTTTGTAAATTTATTTTAAAACAACTTTCTGAATTTTCATAAAATACTAAGCTTCAAAAATGCATGTAAAATTAAAAAAAAATCACTCATAACATTTTGCCATCTGAACTATCGATGGTGACACTATTAAAGTGTGCAAGGAAATAAAAAAATTGAAAATGAAGAAACGCTCAAAACAGTGGGTGCGACGTGCAAGTTTGGGTGGTATGCAAAGTGGCTCACCCTGCTTATATTTAAGCGTTAGCACGTTATGTCATTTCAACAAATTTTAAAATACCTGAAACACTATGAATAATTGTTATTTCTTTATTGCCCTTATTAAAAATATCGCAAAAAACAAAAAGGAAAGATCGAAAAGGAAGAACCGTCAAAAAACGTTTTTGGGTGATCTTTTATTTATACATTTATGGTGATTTGTCGTGAATTTTTTTTAAATTTTTTTCATAATGCAAATTCACCCAAAATTTCGGAGCTTTTTTCATGTGTATATGCGATTTATTTTTGGGTGATTTAAGGCATTGCCGTTGATGGCTTCCAAGCAAAAATTAAGACATGAAAACCTGACCTGAAATATTTTGGTAAATCTATACCTACCTAGGTAATTGTTTTTAAAATGTTTTTTTTTTTCAGAGCAGGTAGAGGGGCGTTTTTAATTTTAAATCCCGGTAGCAAATGTCAATAAACGGTTCACGTCGGTGACCACCAAAATAAAAATTACTTTTTTTTTCGTTATTCTGACAAGCCAGATTTTACCTGAATTAAATTTTTTTTATATGTAATTCCAGGTTGTTAAGTATGATCGTCGAAAATATAATTACATATAAGAAAATTTTAATTCAGGTAAAATCTGAATTAATAAAAAACCAACGATAAAAACTGCATACTAAGTTATCTACAACTTGAAAATTTCTTTCATTATGAAATTGTACACTTTTCATTGTGATTAAAGTAATTACACTGCATGCACAACTTTTCTCATTTTGCAAAAGTTGTGGGAGCATCCTCTGTATAGAAGAACCCACGGAAATGGTGGTACTGTAGTCGATAGTGTGACTCTTTACCTTTTGCATCCTATCAAGGTGGAATCTTACGCAGAGGGAAAATGCAAATATCTTTCGATCCCTAATGTCCTTTTAATGGCATGTAAAGGGTGAGATAACAGACACCGGCCAAGCCTTATACCCCATGGGTATATTTTTTCTGGATTATTTTTATTTTGCTATTTCACGTCCGCTTTTTATTTTTTTTGTGTGTGTGCGCTCACTTGCTGCCCGCCTTAGATATGGAACTTAATTGAAAGAACTCGCTTCTCATTGTGCAAGAGGGCATTAATGTCGTAACGGAACTGGAAAAAAGTAATTAAGATATGCAAATGAGGAAATGGCTATTGTCATCGTCATAGTCGTTGTCTTTTGCAAAAAGCCAACGCTAGCTAAAGAGCACAGCTTTTGTGGGTGTATATTGTTCTTCACTTACATACGTGCATTCGCGACGACGAAGGCGATGACAACGGTGGTGCCTGCATCCTGGTGACTATTTTTCTATCGTTATACTTACTGGTGCCATAGGGAAACAGGAATTATGAAAACACAGGACTATTATTCCCAGGGAGATAATGCAGCGATTGTTGAAATATTATCTTTGTTTACTTATAATTGCGATGTGAAAAGGATGAGTGGTTCGGTGGAGGAACGATATCGAACTGTCCCTAGTAAAGAGCCTCTTGTCTGGAGTTTGAAGGTGCTTTAATTTGTATGATATCATAGTAATTAATATTGTTTAAAGCGCATTAAGGAGATTTTTTAAGACGAACATTTCGATAATGATATTTTCAGAGCGCAACATCTGATTTTTTTAAAGTTCGAAATTTAAAGAAAACATTTTTCACGCCGCACGTTCTCAATTTTCAAGAATATAGTAGAGATACATTATTTCTAGCTAAACTTTGTGACTGAAATATGACAAAACACAAAAACATTACGATATAATTTATAATTAAGACTAAACGTTGAGGCAATTGCGGCCGTTTTTCGTTTTTTGAAATTGCTAATATATTAAATATTTAAAAAATAACAGAATTCTGTAAGAAAAAAATTATGTTCAGTATAGAAACTGGACAAAACATGAACAATTCAGATAGATGAATGCATGTTTCGCTTTTAACTTGCTCAATAGGGCCTGTATTTGGGTTTGTGTTAAAAAAAAAAGTTTCGGGATTTTAAAGCAAAATTTGTGTTAAAAGTTATTTTTTTAGAAATTTGCCCATTATGGCTGAAACGATTTGATTTTAATATGGTATAGCATTTAAGTGAAATATTTTACATAAAATGACATTTAAAGGTTTTGACTAACCAACCGTTTAATGACAGCTACTATACAAATTGATCACCCCGTTAGGCAATTTTCTGATATGTTTCGCCTTTAAACATAATTTATTACATTGAATTTTGTCAATTCCATACTTTGCTACAAGAGAAAGATCGAGTGACCCAGGGGTACATTCTATTTCCCGGTCGAAAAGGTTCAATTGGAGAAGTTTTTTAAGAAACATATATATAGGTATAGGTATCACTTTTTCAACTTTTTTATAGAGAAGAAGAAAAAAGTAGGTCTGATAGTTCTGTCTCTCTGTCAGGATGTATTGACACCTACAGAATTAATGGCCGATTTTATTCAAATTTGGGACAAACTATTTTTAGAGAAGTATTCGCCTACCTTCTTTTTTTTACCTAAAAGTATACGAATACCGGAACTTGCCATAAATTTTTTTCTGAATCAGCTTATTAACGGTACATGTCACAGAAACGGTTTTATTTTTGCACCGACTATTTTGAACGAGTGCACGAATTTTGACTAAATTTAATATTTTTAAATTACTGCTAAACATAAATAATAGGTAGGTATTATAAAAAAAAAATTTAATTTTCCAAAAAAATGATAATTCTATTTTTCTCGAAAAAATACGGTAAATTTTGTTCAAAATTTACGTTATTGAATTTCTGCCGATGGTAAAGGTGATGTCGTTTTTTGCAAAACCTTTTTTTTAAAGAATTTTTGTGGAAAACAACAAATAATTTTATTAATAATAAAAAAATTGGTCAAATGAATTTGGCAGTTGTTAAAACGGAAGTAAATCCCTTAATTTTTGTTTGCTATATTTTATATGTTTTAAAAATCAAGTGAATTTTAACTAATAACTTTAACTAATGTTCGATCCTTGAGAAGATGAAGGAGGCCTGTTTTAAATCTGTCCATCTTTTCGAGATTTTACTATATTTCCCAAAACCTAAAGGAAATACTTTTCGAAGAATCAGAGCTTTAAACTTAGCTATAGTTTAAACTATGTATTGTTTTTTGTTTTCTTTTTTTAAGGTTTTATCCAACTATGCTTCTGGGTAGTAGGGATTTTTAATTCAATTTCTAAGAAAAATAATTAATATCATTTCATCGTACGACGACTTTGGCATCACTTTATTGAAAAATAATGTAAAAAAAGTAACATTTTGTAAATAAACTTTTGAGATATTTGAAAATAATGAAATCTAAATCCCCATACAACAACAAACAAGAAAATTATACATAATATTCCATTACGGCATGTTTTCTCATTATTTAATATCTTAAAAAATAAAAATAGTAAGACCATCTGGTTTACAGTGGGAATGGAAATAAATAAAAGCAGTAAGTTCGCACCTAAACAACGGTATTTATGTATTGTGTTTAAAGTAAAAAAAAATTACTTAATAGGTTCTTTGTGCGGTAAAGAGGGAACTAACTTCACGGGAACCATTTATATTTTTAACCATAAATGTTATTAACAGGGTTTTTTTTTTAAATAAAGTGGTGCCAAAGTAAAAAATAACTTGTACACGTATCCCTCGTCGAACATATATTTTTATTTTTGGCTGATATGAAAAATAAACTAGTTGTATAGGTTCAATAGTCATATAAAAAAATGAAGGTACTTATCTGTATCACAGGACGTTTAGTTTGATTACACCGCAAAAACAGTTGAAAATCATAGAATTCTTCAAGATGGCTCACACTTTGTTTTTTAGAAAAGAAAATCCTTTTATTTTATAAAAAACAACATGATTTTTGCTATTTATCGGGCACACGCAATACGTTTCATTTAACGAACATTTTATGCTCCAACCATATTGTGAATTTAACCAGCTCGATTGTTTATACGATTCCTTTTTACGTGAGCAATTTTGTCTTGGCTTCCTTAAAGGCTTGCGATTGTCTCATTATCTTTGGGAAAAAATTTACTGTTTTATTTTCTGCCTCAGTCTTGCGTTTTTTGTTACCTTTAAATACTAAAAATATTTCCTTTCAGTATCAGACTTGTATGGATATTTGAAATTTTTAATTGTTTATCTTCATTGTTCATATTCATTTTAGTACCAAATTATTATGTTATGCAGAGCCCAAGCTTCACCTAAAAAAATGTGTTTTCTTTATTATTTTTTTCCTGCAATTTTTTTTTATATGCAAATATTAGCCAAAGCCTATCGGTAAATGTAAATTTTTCCAAAAGCCGCGAAGAAATAGGTGATTATACTATCACATTCAAAGTAAGTATATGTATACAACAAAATCAATTCGTTGATTCTCGAACATATAGGTATGTAGGAACCTAGTCTATAGGTATATATATACCTATCCTACCCACCAGAACATAAATTAAAGAATATTGTGTTAAAATGTTTCTGTTGAATTACATAATATCGTCTAGAACAGTACTTAAAAGTACCTTCAATAAATAAGAAAATAGAAAACATTATCATAACTTAGTAACTCAAGTGTCTTATCATAAAAAAACATAACTCAAAAATTATTAAAACGCACAGTCGTATACCACACTCATTGGTATACAAAAATAAAATATTTCCGACCTAAATCATTTCGAAAGAACCCAAACATGAGATACCTACTTACTTTTCAGAATTGCAAATAACTTTAGTACTTAAATAAAGCACTTTACTATTGTCCACATCAGCTAGCATGCTTCGTTGGCTTCTTGAATTATTTTACCTCAATTATTATATATCCTGGAAGTAAGTTATTCAGAGTAGGCATCAGGTACAAAATATACTTATATAAACTTTTCCTTCAAAAGGATCCATGTATCATATTCAAGAAAAGTAAGGAGGTATCCTTTGCTGATGTGTTTGCACATGAAAGCGTTCTGCATTTAACCAAGTATCTAAGCCTTGTTAAATAATATGCTTCTTCTTTTTTTTTGGAAAACGGAGACATATTCGGGACACTCCGGATGCATTTTATGCAAAAGGTTGCTGACAAACAATTGAAAGCATCATCATCATCATCACAATAGGCTGGTTTTGTGTCCTTTCTCCTAAAAGATACTTAAAATTTGTTTGGGACTTTACACTCTCTGTCTGTTGCTGGCAGTTCCATTGAGTTCAAATGGAGTTTTTGTATTCTTTCGTATATAGAAAGTAGTTCATCCTGATGGGTTGAATATGGAAGAAGGCAGGGATGTGGGTCGTCGATTGTGTCCGTAAAGTGTTGTAGTGCTGTTGTTGTGTTTGTATCCTTCAAAATATTTGTTGCGATAAGATATACCAACATCTAAATGTTGTGTATACACTAATTCTTGTAGACACATCAATGGAAATGGAAATGGAAATGGAAACGGTAACTGAAACTGTTTTCCATTCTAATTCAGATAAACATAAGGATAAAGGAAACACCGCTTTGGCTTGTTCCAGTTAACTCTTTTGTCTCTATATTGTCATCTACAGCAGGGGATAATTTCCTAGCTCACTTACCAACACAATCTATTTGTGTCACGATTTATTCGAATGGGATTTTGTTGAGTCCAGCACTTTGAAATATAAGAAAAAAACACTCTGCTATTACTATAAATCCGTGTGATGGCGGTGCTAAACTTTTCTGGGAATAAAAAATGAAACAAACAACAAACAAGTTAAAAGAGCTACATTCCGGATTGGAAATCTATATTAGTTACCGTATTTTTTGACTAAACAGGATAATATTATAGTTTTCTATGTTATTGCAGAAAATAAGTGAATATTATGAAATTTTTGTGTTGTTCTTTAGATTACTGTCCAATGTATTGCATTTCATTCACAACTGAATAGTTTTCCTGTAGTCTTCATGTCCATGAATTATATATGAACAAGAGACTTCACTGTCCCTTTTCTTAGAAAGTGACCATTCGCTTCACTATCTAATGTATCACATTTGATTCACAGCATTCAAATTCTACATATAGTTATATTTTTTTCCGCCACCATGAGTCACATTTTATTCAAAATCATAAGTTTAATAGAATGTTGGTACCTTATTTTTTCGATCATAATATAATTATTTTAAAGCATTTTTGTTTTAATGTTAAGAGATAAGAGATACGTGCTGTAGAGCGTGCGAAATTTTAAAGCATGTAATTTAATGAAGCGAAAAATTCCTAATGAAATGATAAATAGAAAAAGCTTAACAATAAATTGCCAAAAAAAAAAAGAGGAAAAGAACAAATTCCAAAATAAAATTATAGAAATGTTGATTGCGAATTGATAAAAAAAACAAAATCAATAGAAAACAAAACGTAAATTGCCAATTAAGGTGAAACAAAGAAATTACAAATAAATTTCGCGAATTAATATTGAACTGTTTTTGAGTGGGTGCTTCTTTAAAGATTTCTAGGTCAATGCACCTTATGACTGTTTTGTATTTGGACCTTATGACTGATTCCTATCGGTCTTAATGTCCATGGACCTTATGTCCGCGGACCCTATGTCATCCAACAGGGTACTTTCTTTTGAGAATTTGCTCAACACATATCAAAACAAAGGTTTCCAGCTTAATCCAGCTTTGTCAGAACTATTTCGTAATTTTGCCTTTTTTTGTCTTATTTCCGTGTAGGAATCATAATATCTTTTTCACTATTATTGCAAATACAGACGAAGCTAAGTAGCTCCTCCAACTTACTCCATAACAAGTTTGGTGAATAATTATCATTATAAATATAAATAAATAAAATACAAAAATAATTAAAAATTACTAACTTGGAAAACATAGTCTTATCTATTATCCCCTATTAATAAAGAGTTAGCACTAACTCGCTGTATAACTTCAAATTTCTATTAATAAATTTGTATGACTTTCAAACGATGAAATAAATATGAAATAACTGAAAGAATAACATTTATGAGTTTCTGTAAATGTTTCTTTTTCAGAGAACATTCTCACAATACGCTCTCTTTTTATATTTCAAGTCAGTGCTGTCGCATAAAATAACCCCAAATTACAACGCATTTTAGTACGTTTTGACAAATAAAGAGAGAAATAAGATAACCAAGAGATGGAAGTTACATATTATTATGTTTATTAATGAGAAAAGTTATCCAACGGAGAAATACTAAATCAGTGTGTTAGCTAACTCATGAGTTAAGGAACGAATTGAAGCTTTTTATTAATAGGAGATAATGATAGTTATATTGCGTTGCACCAAACGAGATCTACCATCGGCGATGGTTATAATTTGTTAATATGTTTTTGTGCCAGTGTCCCCAGATTGCTATGAAAAATACAATTTTTGCCGACTTTTTATTTGAATAATGGGAAAAAAGTGCTAGAAATATTGGAAAAAAAAATAAAAAAGTCGGGGGACACTTTTACAGTTTAATTACAGTAAAACTTCAAAAACATGAACGGTTCTCTAACGTGAACAGTTCAGAAAGATAATCCGTTTCTTGAGACTTATTTCTTCCGGGCGACAGTTTACTACCATTACTTGCCAAACGCTGTTTCTTTAAACTAAGAAGGCAATTGAAAAGCAAATTTCTCCCGCGAGCAACTAAAATGTCCCTTTATAAGACAATTATCATCCTGGTCATTATTTATGCTGCAGAAGCAATTGACATTCACTTTACTAAAGGATGAGATCTTTGAGTTTTTTGATAAAACTTAATTCCTTACATCGATATTTATTTGTGTTAAAAACGATCAAACAAACTAAATGCACCCTTCCTCAGCTACAGGTTGAAAAAAATAACCCTATAAAGTGGGTTTGTGCACATCCTCATCGTCATACCAATCCAAACCAACGACTATGACAACGACGACTCATTTCCTGAAGGAGAAAGGAAATTGCGATTTCTCGATTTAATGGTGAAGGCATTGTCATTGTTATTTGGTTGCATCGTCATGGCTCTAGTTGGCGTGACCATAAGACTCTTCCACTTTGGATTTTTATCCACCAGATGCCCACCAGAAAATACAGCCGTCAGGAAGAATTGGTATAAGGGTTCGTGGTTGCATTGGATTGGAATTGGTTGCACTGTGACTGTGAGTACTTCTGTATATGCTGTCGGAGTTAATGGATCATATAGCTATTTCGTGAATCAGAATTGCATTTTGTTTTGGTTTTACGGTATCATTTTGATGGCTGATGGGATGTTCTATAACAGAACGTAGATTTTCACAATGCGACGTCTATTGTGGAAGCTATCATAGATCTGAAAATTGTCCTCAAATAAGGACGCACATGGTATAGGTATATGATGTGATATGAGAGAAGTATTACTCGAGTGGTTTGTAAATCTCTGTGAAGGTTGTTAACAACTAACGAGATTTGTCAATAGTTTTTTTTTTTATAGATGTTGTGAAGTATTTGGTAAAGAAGTACAAAGCTTTTAGAAAATGATGTCTTTGCATTTTTTTGCTAGTTAACCACAGGATTTGGTTTGTTAAGTATCATCCCAATTTGGAGTCAATATATATTTGTAAAAGGTGACAGCAGTTTTTTATTGACTCGACCATTTATGTTTTAATGATTGTTTTCCAGTGTAAACCAGAAGTTCGTATAGACATCATTTCCATCTTCTTAATGAGATTGTTTTGAAATGTTGTATGATATAACCATTCTTGAAAAAATATTTTTCATGACGAGTTTTGTGCCACTTTTACAAACAAAATTGTCAATATAACAAAGATATCAGCATGTCCCATGTTAAAAGCTACTTTTTCTTATTTATATAATACAATTCAGGACCAAAGCATTCCTCAAGTGACATGATTCGATCGCGTTGACAACCTCTTGAGCATTCCATAACAATCTTGGAGTTCCGATAACAGATATATGAAAGTTCGTTGATTTTGGAAAAGCTGTCTAATCGTGACATATGTCTAGGTACGAAAATCAAAACAGGCGCAGGAGTATACAAAATTTTTAAATTAAATATATTACAAAATTAAAATGTTAATAATACTAGGTGTTTTATTTTACACAATGGAGAGATTTCTATTTCTTGAAGAAAATTCTTTGCAACGTACTTATTTATCAAAGTTTTTTTTTTTCATTCTCCTTAAAAATTGTGTAGTAATTCTTGAACTCAACAAAAATATAACTGTATACAATACTGAAATATTATAAATTATAAACAAACGTTTGATTCTCATAAAAAAAAACAAATCTGACATTGATTTAAATCTTACTAAAGGAGACTGATGAAAGGAATTGGCACTCCTTGAAATAACTATATCTCCAGCCAAAGATAGAAAAAAACGAATAATAAAAAATTCGTAAACGAGTAAATAAAAATTCGTTTAAAAATTGGTGGTAGCGCCTTTAAGTTGTTGTTGTTGTTCAAACATTCAAATCTTATATTGTTGTTAAAATTTCGTTGGTTTTTTGAATGCAACTGTTAAAGCCAGAAAACTACTCTTTTATTTAATTTTTTTTGAGAAATTAAAAAAAATTAAAAGTAAAACTAGTAAGTAAAGTAAAAAGTTAATTCGTTTTTTTTATTATTTGATTAAAATCGGATGGTATGTAATACAAAATAAAAAAGGGATAATTCCCTAATTAATAATTGACCTGAGAAGGTCAAACTTCTAGTTTTTCTTAATTTCTCAAAAACTAAGATACATTTTGGCATCCGGTTTTCTGTTTTTGACTAAAAATTAATAAGAGCATTGAATTTTGAAAATAAAAATAATAGTTAATTACATAAAATTTTGAAAAAAAATTAGTTTAAACATTTTTTTTTTAGTTTTTTTTTCAACATACAACTTTTCCACTACGTACTAGTACTACTACTTTTACCACTTTTTACAAAAGTTTTCCTCCTTTTGTATAAATTTCCGAATATTTTGTCAACAGTTTTTAACAGTTTTTTCAATAGTTAATTTCTAATGTCTACTTTTCTACTTCTCTTTTTGCGAATGTCCGTATGTGCGTATATGCGGGTGTGCATATGAGCGGTTGTCTGTTCACACCGAGCTACAGACTAAATGGTTTGACGGATGTTTTTAAAGCTTCGTGGGTAGCACTTTTTAGTGTTTTCCTGGAGGAGGAATTTGAATTTTTGTTTTAGCCCACCTATAACGGGAACCTCAAATATAACGGTTTTAGTTTTTCAAAATTTTCTCAAAACCGCTCTTATGATAATATATATTTGTACCTATGTCAAGTGTGCGGTTTTGGTTAAATAAAGTTGATTAAATATATTGAATAGTTTGCTACAAGAGAAAGTTCGTGCGACCGAGTCTTGCATTTTATTTCTACTACATATTACTACTTTTTCTACTATAACTCTTCTCTAGTACTAATTTTAAGTATTTATTGTACTTTTCTATTACTTACTTTTCTTATACTTTTCAAATGTTTGTCTTACATGGACAGTTGAACAAGTACGCTTGATTATCTCGCTTTAACCATACAAGCAGCAATACTTTTTCTCAGTGCAGCCGTTTTTAAACCAGTAGTGATAGGGATAGGGACAAAATCCAGACTGGACAGATTGCAAAATCCCGACTGCTGAAATACCGACTGCCAAAATCCCGACTGCCAAAATCCCGGCTGAAAAAATCCCGACTTGCAAAATCCGAATGGTACGAATAAAAAGCGGTGGGCGTGCTTTGGAATATGGAAACATTGGGCTCAGGCACCTGCCAGACGACTGAACATACCGTAAGCGGAGCAACGAAGTTGCGTGAGCGGGACTGACTACACAAGGGGAGTTAAAATCCCTTGAACCCGCGAAGCCGGTCACCCAGGTGCTGTGGAAAATGGAAACATTGGCCTCAGGCGCCTGCCAGACGACTGGACATACCTTAAGCGGAGCAACGAAGTTGCGTGAGCGGGACTGACTACAGAAAGGATTTTGACGAAAAAATATTTTATATCATAAATGTTACCCCCGATAACAAGTTAAATACATAAAAAATACCTGGTAAAAACGATACCTACATGAAATTATGAAACATTTTTGCAATTAATTTTGATTGAAAAATTCAGTTTTATATTGCCTTAACCAAAAAAAAGTAGTTAGTCAGTCGGGATTTTGCCAGTCGGGATTTTGGCAGTCGGGATTCTCAGTCGGGATTTTGTCCAGTCGGGATTTTGGTAGTCGGGATTTCGCATCCAACCCGTAGTGACATCATGAACATTTAAATGCAATTAAATATAATTAAATGAGTTCCCGCTCTTTTGATTTTTGGACAAATTAGGGGCCTGCTTTGTAAGGTGGTTCCGGCCGCGTGTCTAGGTAATTTTTTTGTCTATGACTTTGTGAAAATTAATACTTTTCTATACCTTTTCCTATTAGTACTACTACTTTTAGTAATAATTGTCAATACTACTTTACGGTTATTTTATACTTTTCTACTAGGTACTTAATAATAAATTTGCTACTACTTTTTTCATTTCAATTATTGAAACATTTCAGCTTCAAATAGTGCATGTACAAAATTTTCTTCTCTTACTTTTAAACTATTTCAATTACAGAGTTTTTATTTTCTTAGTACTTCGACTACGCCTACAAAGTTGTAGAAGTAGAAAAATTCAACTGCTACTTTCACTACTTTTTCTTTTCTACTAATAATTTATACAAATATTATAATAATTAATTATAAGAAATATTTGTGAGACAAAGCAACCCTTCGAAAAAATTTTAAGCGTAGGTGCAAGACGAGGTTGGAAACTAAAAACAACGCGTAGCTACATCCGTTTGTAAAAAAAAACTATAGGCAATTGAAGGAATCTATTGCTTCTGCTCTTACAAAATTACAAATCTTCTAAAATAGTCAGTATCGTAAAAGTAAATGCTGAAGATCTTTGAAAAAGATCTTTGTTGAAGATCTTCAAGTTTGTGAGACTAAATCGTGCATGTCGGAATTGACCGTTTGGGTTCTTTTATTGTTCGTTGTATAGTGACTCAATTTTTTTTCAGGTAGGGTAAAGGTGTCAACAGTGGATCAATTTTTACCTCGTTTGCCTTGGAACTTGCACTTACAATGTAGAGGTCACTTAATAATTCTAACACTTACAATGTAGAGGTAGCAGTGATTTTTTTTCCCAACTTTTTGGGATAAACAAATAATACAAAAACGAACCTAACCTAATTTACTTTGTACGTTGCATGTGTACGTTTGAGTATACTAATTGTACCACGCCCTGGTACCTAATTTTACATAAACATCTTAATAAGTCTTGGGATGCTTTATCAAAGTGAACAAATGGACACAAATCATTAAGTGTATATATGACTCATACGAAAAACATACCTACACGTTTTCAAAAGGATTAAGAACAAAAATAGAAAAAGAAATATATACCTTTGCAAAAAACACAAACAAACGAAAACAACCAACTTCAACAACGGGAATAGGTTTCTCGGACTCGACAGAAGTTTGTAGGTTTCCTTCAATCCAGTAGAACTAACAATTCAGACAAAAGGTTTGGTGGAGAGTAAAAGTCACTTCAGAGCTTTCGGTGGCAACAAATTTATTTGTATTTATTTTTATTGTTCACATAATAATCATAACTGCATTCTCATTCTCAGTCGTATTTATGAGATTATTTTCAGAATGCAGTCTTTTCTTTAAAACTTAGTTGAATTTTACTTTCGAAAAATTGTTCGTATAAACATCCATTGTTTGCAATTCTGAAAACCCTGATTTACATCACGTAAGGATTACATTATCTACTCCTACTTATTTACACACCATCACTATTTGTATCAATCATTTTGTACAAATGTCGTTTCTTTCAAAAGGTACATCTTATATATACCCATAGAACTCCACATAGGTACGTACTTATTTACACCAAAATGTGAAAATTCGAAAGTGTTACCAACCAATATCCACCCACACCTATGCATAGGAAGCCTAATTAAATTTTCTACCTAACTGAGCCTCCAGCCAATTTGTTGAATTTACTGATACCAGATACGGGATAACGATACCGATACCGATACATTGATGCAACAATTTATTTTAGATATATTTGCATGATATGATGGTATGTAATACAAAATGAACAGAGCTTGCCTTTTACACGCATATAGCACATGCCTTTACCTGATTACTTCGTTCTCTGGGAATGTATATATAGGGAGCTTAGATTTTCCATCTCAGATTTACATAGATTTAATTAAGATTGAAAGCTAAGAAGAGAAATGAAGAAAAAAATGTTAGAGGGCATTATCCTTTCCAACGGAATATTGATCTCATTTAATTTTTCTTTTTCTGTGAACCTTTTTTTTTTTTGCTTTTGCCCTCAGAGTTAAAATGGATTGGGAAAGATGGCCGACCTTGATTAAGAAGTGAACGACGCAATTTATTTATATATTTTTTTTTTTTTTGTAATTTAGTCTGCTTTTTCATTTGTTTTCGTTCTTGAAATATTTTTTTGTTTGCCTTGGCAAACTATTGCAAACTCAATATAGACAATCGTTTTTTTGTTTTTCAATTCAAGAGGAAAGTATGTTGTAGTGGTGAAGGATAAAGAACAGCGCAGCTTCTTCGTTAATTGAAATCGTCGAAACTTATTTTATCAAAATAAATTACACATCAAAAATGTACGCCTGGATCGCATGAATTTGCGTTTCAAGCGTTTATCTAACTCCAGACATACAAAATTAGTGTTGGTACTAAAAGAAAAGTTTAGCAGAACTGAAAATATTCTTTTTTTATTGTGGTTTATAAAAGAAATTGTGAACTGTGAGCCATATTAGTCCAAATGCTGTCTTCCATATTTTTCTAAATCTCATAGGGTTCCAATCTGGCTCAATCGCTTTTCCCTTATTGGAGTCTTTCATAGCCGCCCAGGAATGACTTCTTCGACTGTGATGTCGGAGACTAAATTTGATATTCGTATAGTCCTGCTATGCCTTATGAATATATATTTTTGTTGTTGTGGGTTTTTTTGGTGTACAGAACTCCCTCTTAACAGACAGACAGTGGACAAGATATAGTAGAATGGTTGGCTGGTATGATTTTGTTTTAAGTTTTTTTTTCTCGTAAGTGGATAGTTCTTTTAAGCGGTCATGGACACTATTTTCACATTCGTCCATTTAATTGCCATGAGAATGAAATCTTTTTCTTTGAGAAATTGGTAAATTAGACAACAACCTGTAGACACCAACACTATTTTTGGCAGGAGTTATAGCTCTTTCATGGCTGCCAATGCCAATCACCAGACTCATTCTTATTTATTAGTTTCGCTCGTCCATTTACAATCTCATGTTTAATCGAAAAACACGTTATTGAACTTTTTTGCTGAGCCGGGAATCGAACCACACATGGTACATGTTAACCTCAATTAAATTTGTGATTATCAATCCACTGAGAAGACGGCTAGTTTATTGGTGTACAAATTTTGTTGTTGTTTCATTCTGATTCTTTATATTTTTCCGTTCGATATTATTTCTATTTTTCTAACTGACCCACTTCTCAATTTAAATTGAATTATGGATTTATGGAGCGCAAACTACGCAGTCTAACTGCAGTATGTATTCATGCAAAACACCTTTCAAATCTTTTTCTTTTCTTTACACTTTTGTTGTCCATACACTTCTGTGGGAATTTCATTATACAGGGTGAGTCATGAGCAATGCGACAAAATGCTAGGGCGTGTAGGTTGTGTTAAGACAAGAAAAAAATCGTATGGGAGGGGGGAGGTCTATTCCCCTCCGTTTAGCCGGGAGGGGCAATTTTCGAAAAAACTGACTTAAAATGGGAAAAAAATTATTTAAAATCAACGGCTTCATTCACAATACTGTGCGATACGTTTTTGAAAAGCCAATAACTTTTTCTTTCATTCTGTGTTTAAATAAATCTATTTTAAGAAATAGTTTTTGAAATATTAATTTTCAAAGTCAAAATTTTGAAAAAAAAAAATTGAAAAAAAAATTTCAAATTCATTTTTTTCAAAATTTTACGTAATTAAGTGCTAATTTTAATTTCAAAATTCAATGTTGTTATTAATTTTAAGTCTAAATAAGAAAACCGGATGCAAAAATTTTATGTCGTTCTCAAGAAATTAAAAAAAAACCAAAACCACCTTTTTGTAAGAAAAACATTTATTTTTATTGTAACGAAGCAATTTATTTATTTATTTAGCATTAATCTTAGTTTTTTTACTTTTTTTTAATTGGAGTTTTATGAGAACGTAATAAAATTAAATAGTATTGGAATAACCCTGGATTAATATCATGGAGTGCTGGAGCATCGAAGAAGCGAAAGGCCAGTTTCTGATGAGTCAAGAATCTTAGATGAAAGAATTCTGGATTTAGTCCGAAATAATCCCTTCGTCAGTACAAGAAGGATATCCACTATGCTTGGAGTGTCCCAATCTAGAGCATGTCGAGTACTTCGGGCGGAAAATTTACACCCGTACCACTTTACGCCTGTTCAGGAACTCACCTCAGACGACAAGTTATTGAGAACCGAATTTTGTAGAACATTACTACTTAGAAATGAAACCGAACAAAACTATTTTAGAAGAATATTCTGGACGGATGAAGCACAGTTTACTAGGGATGGGGTTACTAACTTCCACAATTTACATTATTGGAGTAGCGCCAATCCACACAAAAAAAAAAAAAAAACAAATCACAACACCGCTTTAGTTGTAATGTTTGGCTTGGTATTGTTGGACACACTGTGATCGGGCCCCGGTTTTTGAATTCCATTATTAATGGAGAATCATACCTGCAATTCCTACGAGACCTTTTAAACGATTTATTAGACAGCGTTCCATTGGTTATAGCAGATACTTTAATCTACCAACAAGATGGTGCTCCAGCACACTACAGCTTACAGGTGAGAAACTGGCTGGATGATCATTTTAGTGACCGTTGGATCGGAAGAAAGGGCCCCACGGAATGACCGCCTAGGTCACCAGATTTAACTCCCCTAGATTTCTATGCATGGGGATTTATGAAGAATTATGTTTACGAAGTGGAAATAGTATCATTGGAACAACTGAAGGAACGAATTGAAGTCGCTGGAGTCAAATTGCAGGAAAATTTGTCAAGCATAAACTTATGTGAAGCCATTACAAGGAGATATAATCTATGCCTTCTAAACAATGGAGATCATATCGAGAATTTTTTATAAGTACTTCCAATAAAAAACATAGTAAAAATAAAAGGAATAAAAAAAACTAAAAAAACTAAGATTAATGCTTCTTAAATTGCTTCGTTACAATAAAAATAAATGTTTGTGGTGTCAATGCGGTGTCAGTCGTCAGAGTTCTTTGCGCTTTTATTCTGACATTCCAGCTAAAAGGAAAGGCGGAGAGTTTTGTTTTGTTTTAGCTGCGTAGTAAATTTTTTGACGCTCTGTGTTAAAATGATTTTTTTTTTAAAGACAGTTCCAAGTAGGTGCCTTGTTTTCGTCCCGTATATGAAATATGTGTTACAGGTTTTTCCCTTTTTCAGCAATCATTATGCCATTGGTAAAAACACTTACACTATACTTAAAAGAAAAAGTAGCAGTCATTAACTTCGCAGAGTCGCACAGCCGCTGTATAGTGCGAGCCATAGAACAAACATTTTGAGTTGAGAAATCTTATGGGGTCGCCCTCGCCATATTGAGAAACAAAAAATCTTTACTCACTGATTGGAGCACTGTCTTGGATGAGCTATGTTACACAACAGCGATTTTTTCTAATTTGCGTTTGTAGGAAAATCTACCCCCCCCTACCTCGACAGTAGGTAACATAAATACATTAGCTTCAATATATCATCTGCATTTAAAAACTCAACCAATTTGAAAATTTTTATTCTTACTTCAATAATTTCTAAATCTGCATTATCGACCTAAATGGTGATGGAATAAACTTTTATTAAGCAAATACAATTAATGTGGATGTTAGTAGGAACACAAACCAACCATTTGCGCTCACTACTACACCTACCGGTATACTCGAATAAAACAAATTACCCATCCACACAAAAATTAACGTTCCACACCAATAATAGTTGAAAACGTCAAACACTTGGAAGAGAGGGGAAATAAAAAGAGCCAAGAAATCTCTTAAAGAAATACGTCATCAACGCAACCAACTAAGACAATCATATGTTTCTAGATTGAACGAAATGGCTGATATAGTAAGCGAGGTGCCAAATATAAAAAGTACTATGGATCCATAGATCGAGTTCAAGTGGTACCCCAATGTCTCAGTAAAAATTTGTATGTGTCTCAAAGTCATATAATTTTTTTTAAAAGAGGTATAGAGCGGTGTTGAAAGAACAGAAAAAGTAAGAAAATCATAGTTGGTAGAGTAAAAGTTTAACAAATACATTTTTTTTTATGTCATTGAGTAAAAGTAGTCAAGCGAATAAAACTTAGAAGTGTTACTTTTCACAAAAATCAAAGAGTTTGAGTATAGCGAAACAAGTAATCAAGTTAATAAGAGAAAATATAATGTAATAGACAAACGGATTTCTTTTGTCAGTAGAAAAATTAGAAAGAGTAAAAATATAGAACTGTCAAAGAAAAGATATTAAAGCAGTGAAGTTAGTTCATAGAAGAAGGTATGAGAGAGAGAGTGGATAGAGTTAGAAAAAGTGATAGATAGATAATATCCGTCGTGCAAATCAAAGAGTCCAAGTAGAATGAAGAAAAATAATAAGATTCTTTTTTTTTTATGATTTGGTCGGAAGGGTACCAATCAGAAAATAGTACAAAAAACTTTAGTTCGAAAATAATTTGGTCAGTCAGAATAAAGAAAATCGTCATTTGGAAGTATTTATCTGGAAGAAGAATCTAGTACTCGCCGAACCTTGAACGTCGTCTCTCAAAAATATTCTCTAAACGAGCAGAAAAAGCATAAAAAGAGACTCTTAACTCAAATATTTATTTTCTTTTGTTACAAAACAATTGCAGATACTTACCCATCTTTATCAAAATAACTTCTCTTAGAAAAGAAAAAAAACTTATTATACTTACGTGGTATTTAATCAAAAAGAAATCCGCCACGAAACTCACCCCGTGAGAAGAAAAAAGGAGAAAAACATCAACAAAAAAGTTCAAGCTAAACGAAAACCATACTTACCAGAAAAATATTTACCTTCAACTTACAAATCTAAAAATAATTACATGTTATTATCTATAAAAAGATAGAAAAATATTTTTGTAATAACCTATCACTTCACGTGACACATAATGTAAATAATAGTGAGTCGGCAAAACAAGCTATGGCAGCACTGGAAGTAGTGGACGAAAGTTGCACTTAACTACGGCTAAATTCGCACTTGACGAAGTTTCGTAAGGAAAATAGTTCAATTTAGAAAAGGCAGCCATCGTGTGCCAAGATTCCCCAAGCAAAATTCTTTTCAATTTCAACTCTCCAAAGTAAAAGTCAGATTATACCAAAGAAATAATAAGGGTGAAAAACCGAAATAAGCAGCAAGTAAATTATTCGAAGAAAATATTGGAAGATTACAAAGAATTAAAAGGATTTTAACTCCCACAACGAAAAAGAAAAAGGAGCAACAACCCAGGTAAGAAAAAAACCAGAAAATATTTCATTAAAAGTAGCGTGGTCAAATTAGAAAATTACTACATGCGTAGCATTGTAAAATTCATTTCAATTACGCATAACCATTGTGACAAAAATTTCATTTTCTTTTTCTTCGTGCAAAAACGAAACTAAACGACAGACAACTGGTAGCCAAATTGGATTTGAGACGTAGCTCCTATCCAGAACGGTGATCCTGGTCATAAAAATTGCGTATAATTGTCTGGTCAAAAGATTCTATAATTCATCCCGACTACACTTCAAAGACACCGTCGTACGGTCCAATTGGAAAAAGCGCGAAAGAAAAAGAAGAGCAAAAAAAAAATCACTTTTGTACGAAGACAAATTTCCATAGGATAATTTCAACAAAAGCAGAAATAAGCCAGGTAACAAAACAGTGAAATTCTTAAATTTTTTTATATAAATAAAGTTCTATAACACTTGGAAATAGATCCAAGTCAAAAAAAAAGTACCCAAACGTAGTACAAAAATGTAGGTAGTCAGCAGGAGTAATTTTTGACGTAGTTAGTTATTACACCATTAGATTGCTTTTATCGTAGTTAAGAAGCCAGTAAAACTAGAAAAACTTATTGACTTTGAAACAAAATATACAAATTTTATTGTAGATAGAAAATTACATTCATATAAAACATACTAAAGTCTTTTTTTTTACACACAGGCAGCGAGCGACAAAGGGGTGGCAAACGACGACAGTGGTGATCAAAAGTCGTGGTGGGACATCCGTCAACAAATTACCCACTTCGACGATCAACCACTCTGGAGCAAATATTGCCACGTGCCCGTAAAATCGCCTGCCTGGCTTTTAAAACCAGGGCCATAATTTCAATCCGTGGTCACGAATATGATCGATGACTACAATTTTAATCAAAAACTTAATTCGAAGTCAAAATTGTAATGCAGAATCATAGTCATCATGTGGAATGATTCAACAGCAAATTATTGATGGTCTATAACGACACTCACAATCAACGTCGGACGAGACAGTTATGCGGCTAAGTGCCTCATCCAACGTGGGATTCATCGACCTCGAAAAAACATCGATATTACAACGTATTGGCATCCTCATCTAAGTATCTTTTGTACATTTATATAATTATTATAAAAGGAGTACAGGTATGAAATTTTGCGTGTACTTATTTAACTATATTTTGAATCTGTGAATTTTATATAAAATCTTTGATCATATCTTGAGTGAAATTATTTAAAGTGCAATGTATTATGGCCATAGGCCTTATAAAAATCGAATCAGTGACCAAATATAATTAATTTTTGCTTTAGTCATGATATGAAAATATAACGTTAGTTTTTTTTGCTGTTATAAAGATAATTAAAGTCAATTTACTTTTGGATGAAAAGAATCCAATAATAATTTTTGTGTTACGTCACAATTTATCTGTCGATATTGAAATAAAATCAAAACAAGTAAAATTCAAAGAATAAAAAAATTTTAGAAAAATTTTATTAAATTGAATACCTACGTGGATATTCATATAGATTTCATTTGGCACTTAATGCAACAACAAGTCTAATTTTTGAAAAATAATTATAGAGTCATATATTCATTCTTTTCTGATGTAAAAGAAACCACTTTACTAAAAACCTCATCTTGTATAGAACATGTTTTGAAGTTAAATTTAAAAGCAAAAAAAAAAGTGCAAAGAAAGGAAGTAATCTTTCAATGTACCTACATTCGATTAAGCAAATCATACAGTCCTAGAACGCGCATAGTCGAGTAGGTTACATACGTAAGATAAGGTCATGAATCGAACAGTATCTTTCGTTAATGATACATATCGGTGATTGATAGCTGCTTACTATTGTTTGACTATATGTTCTGGAACATTTGCATCTGGGACCTAAAGCAAAGAAAATTTTTTTTTATCTCTTGTGTTCAAAAATTAAAAATCTGAAAATCATTACATCATATCTTGTCTGGACGTCAAGTGGTAAAGTGCACTCTATCCTTCTACGTACCTTTTTAGTAAATTTATTACCTATATTACATTAAATTGATATATACCTATATTACTAAATTTATATATTTTTATTATATTTTACAACTTTTTATTAAATATATTTATAAATTTTTCTTGTGTTACAAAACCGAAAACCCAATATTTTGGAATTTTTCGATGATTTACTTTTCTTTGATTTTGGGAAAGGGATTCTTATCTACAGACGTACAGTCTTTGTCATGTATTCTTGTGTTTTAAAAAGTATCGGTTTGAGAAAATACCTACGTGGGTATTACATGTGAATTTTGAAATTCGATATTGGATATCGATAAAAAAATATTTTTTTGTAAATTGCTCGCGATAAATAACAAAAACTGATGCAACGTCCTCAGTCGCGAATGAACTTTTATTTGGTGTTGAAGCCTCGTTATAATCTACCTTAACTAGCTGTAACTGAATTTATAGCGGAGTTAAGCGGCTAAGACAAAAATCCAATAATAAAGATCTGTTCATTTTAAATTGTTTGTTTTTCGTTTTTAAATAATAACTTAATAAATACTCGAAGGATATTAACCGAATATTTCTTCATTCCGTGTACAGAGGGAAGATGAAAATCTTGCACCCTCGAATTGTATAACAGTTATAACATTTTGCTTTTATTTCAAATGCGTACAACAACTAGGAACTTGTTGATATTCTTTTTCGGTAGTCGGTCCGTTGAGCTAAGAAAACTTTTGTTTTCTTTCTTTCAAAAATAAAAATTAAAAGACCATTTATATTGGTTTGAAGTATTTGTGTCCTATAAGAGAGAAAGGTGAAGTTTCGTAGTACAGTTGTTTTCTTATGATAACAATTTAATTTAATGATCATTTAGTCTGTCTGAATACTATTATTATCTTTTATCTTCAATATAGTTTTGAAAACTAATATAACAGTTGAGGAGAATTATTTCATTAAATAATTTATATTGAGATTTAGTTTAACTTTGTTAGATTTTAAGATTTATATGAAATAAAATTTGTATAAGATTTTGAGTATACGAATTTCATGGGTTATAATTTCTTTGAACATCCTTCAAGGATACTCTTGAGTAATATTCAATGGGAAGTCATTTTTTTTTGTGTTTTTCGAAACTAGTTTTAGGTAATATGGAGTCATAAAACCTAAGGATACAGGTCGTGACTGGTGTCACTTGAAAGATGCCAGACTACGTTGTCTTCGACAGATTCAACAAACACTGCAAGCAGGACAACATCTTTCGAGTCATTTTTTTCTTAAAGAACATTTTTTTTATTTAAAATGTTTTAAGACCGGGTCACATGGATTTCACTGACTTCAGCGGGATGTATTCATACAAAATTAACGTCGCGAATACATCAATAGGGAAGTGATAGGAAGGGACTAGCCTCTCTTTTTATTACTTTTGGTCGGGTAGTTAGACGTCAGGGGGAAACAAATACACCAGTTTCTCCCGTTTTCAAAAGGGTTCCTTTAATATTATACGGATAATAAGGAACATAAGGTTGGGTTATGGGTTTAGAAATCCGAATGGATAGCCAACATCTTATTCCATTATTAGGAGTTCCACTCGTCTTCTTTAACAACATTTATTCATTTTCGACTTCTTCTGCTAAAAATATGTGCTCTCGACAGGCCCTTTGCTTTTAGCACTAGCATCTGAGAACTATCCGAGTCAACCGTTACCTAGACTCCAGGTCTACTAATTTGTAGCACCGATTATTTGTTCCTGCAGCATGACCCACTTCCTTGGACCGTTGAGCTGGCCAAAGCGAATTTATTCAGACCTGAAGCGGCAGTCGAACAGTAATCACCCTGTTGGTCCCGGCTTGGACGTGCCTAGAGATAGGTACTATAAGTCGTAGAGATTAGCAGGTATAGGATCTTTTTATTTTTCTTTTTGTAGTATCCGATCATGAACCATAGTGAGGATAGTGATACCTAACAGTCCGTCCTAGGTAGAAGAATTAAGGCCTCTTCGAAGTATATCACGAACTCCAAATCTTCGATTCTTGTATCAGAAAGTTCATCACAAAAACAATAAAGTCATTATTCTTGTCAAGTAGTACAAGTCTGATGATCCTTGGTGTGATAGAGATTACGTATATAACACCTACATACGTAGAGTTCTCTTGATGTGGTGAATTGAAGATGGGATCGACCCGTTGAAGGTTAGTGATCTTCAACATGCAGGGCTGTTCTCATCATTCTTCTTCTCTAGATCAACAGAACTCATTTTTATGTCTGGATCCTATATAGGAGTAACCCGTTACATGAAAATTATTAAATTGACAGCGAGGGATTAGGAAGGATATTCCTTTTTCTTTGGAAGTGTATGACCCGTCTAAGAGCTCCGGTTTTTCTTTTCTTTTCTTTTGTGTCTACACTAAACCGATATGACGAAAACTCAACATCCTTTTTCTCTTCGTCTTGGTCATCTTTTTTATTTAATTTAAATTTTATGTAGCGGGGGGAAAAATCCAAAAACCATCCCACTCCCGTCCGTTACATAAAATGGCGCCCAACGTGGGGCCCGAAGGAGTAAATTTTTAGCAAGTTCAGATAGAACTTGAAAATGAATAAAACTTTTTGTAGTGTTGAAAAATTTATTTTTTCAAAATTTTTTTTATATAGTTTTTTTTTGAGTCGATATTTTAACGAGATTCAACATCGGAAAGCGATTGACTTAAGTGTCGACCGGTGATTGGTTGATCTACGTCCTAATTACGTCAGCAGCGACAACCTGTTCAATTTCTTCTCCACTCTCGATAAAAATCATCTTTTATAATTTTGCGATTTTTCAATGATAGATGTCCGTGCTGGACGTATTATCGTCTAGTAGCCGTAGCTTCTACTGAGAATCATTTCAGTCTTTTTATAAAATTCTTTTCTTTTTCGAATGTTTGTACTTTCGACCGGTGAATGGTCGACTTTCATCCTATTTACGTCTGTAGCGAAAGCCAAACGGCTGAAACATAAAGAAAAGAACTATCAACCAAAAACATACTTTTATTTATAACATCGTTTACACTCAAGAGAGTAATTTAGTAGCTTTTTCTAACAATTGATTTTCATACGTTTTTCCGGTTTGTTGTCCGCTAAGGAAGTCCAATTTTCCGTAGGTCCGTAGCAATAAGGGGATAAAATAGTAGAAAAGAGAGAGTAAGAAAAGTTAGAAAGTTGTTTAAGAAGCGGTGAGAATTCATGTGACCATGTTTGTAGTGTTGTGTTAAGATTTTTTTTTTTGAAATCTTATGTGTTGGAGAAATGTTTGGAGATTGAGTACACCAGTCACGGCTCCAAACCTGAAACGAAGATAGAAAACCTAAATATATTTATATTAAGATATAGTTCATTTATTTTTTTTGAAATAAAAATTTTTTTGGAAAATTTTGATAAAGTTAATTTTGCTGGTAGCACAAAAATTTATTTTTTTTGAGATTTGGTTTAGATTTAATTCATGCTGGTAGCAATCATTTATTTAGATACATGCTGGTAGCAACATTTAGTAATTTAGTACATGCTGGTAGCAACAATTTATTTCATGCTGGTAGCAACAATTTAGTATAGTTTGATTTTTTTTTTTTGAGATATTTGGGAAATTTTCTTTAGGTACATCATCTTTAGGAAAATAAAATTTTTTTTGATTTAGTATATAATATTTTTTTTTTAATTTAATTTTGGTATTTGGGATTTTTTTTATAGACATTTAGTTAATCATTTTTTTTATTAAGATTTTTTTTTAGTTTTGAGTTTATTTTTTTTTGGAAATTAAGGGGTTTACCCACAAAAAGAATTAGGTTAAGGTTAGGTAGTAAGTTATTGTAGGGTTAATTATAAGATTATCGTAGTATTATTAGTAGGTATTTATAGGGATTAGTTAAGATTTTTATAGTAGGTAGTTTAGTAAGATAGTATAGATTTTGAATTTTTTTTTATAGGATCTCAATATAAACTTTTTTCTGTGAAATTTGCAAGTCTTACGACTATAAAAGATAAATAGAAAAATAATTTTTTTTGGACATAACTACATCGAGGAAACAAAATTTGTAATGGGACGGAAAAAGGGAAACACGCCCGCAGGCAAAGGAGGTAAAGGAAGCAAAGAACAACCTGAACCTGGATCTCCTAAAACTCCTCATGTACCTACACCGGAACCACATAACACCAGGTTCCGCAAAAATCAAGATTTGTTTCACAACATGACGATGGAACCTGGCGAAGCGGTGGACGAAAGTCAGATGGAAGAGGCAGGCCCATCTAATGTTGGAGGACATGATGAAGACAGAGTAAGGATACTAGCTAATGAGACTCTCAGAACACCCGAGAGGCAGATACTCATAGATAGAACCCCGATAAGACGAAATGAAGAATACGAAGCGTATATTAAAGAAGTTGCTTTGGCAGCGGTTGGTCTCAACAGAGCAGAGGACCGTAAAGCTTTGCAGGATTCACTGGCGCAAAGTCAAGCAACGTTGTTAGAGAAGTTGAATGAGGCGATGCACAACGCATTAGCCCAGTTCAATGTTCCCAGGCAACCAGTGACTCCAGCAATTCCTCTTTGCGATCAACCGACACCAAATCGGCCAAATTATGCAACTCAAAGAGAACCAACAGCAAACCCCGGACCAAGTATTCCAGATTTTCCACGGATATGGCCCGACAGAGCTACAACAACAACTCGGAGAGATATAAATCGTAACGTCGAACCGGATTTCTATGAGCAGTTGAACCGAATGCACTTTAGTAACACTTCGGCAAATCGTGACGCGAGAATACCGATGCCATCACCAGCAGCATCTATCTACAGGTCTCTGCATTACCAGAAGTGGGGTATTACGTTCAACTCTAAAAATATGACAGTAGACGAGTTCTTATTCAGATTGGATAAGGTGAAAGACAGTTATGGCGCGACTTGGGACGAGATAGTTTCCAACTTCCACCATTTCGTAAGTGGTCCAGCTGAGGTATGGTATTGGATATACCTTAAGAACAATCCACAAACTTCATGGATAGCTTTAAAACTAGCTTTGATCGACCACTACGGAAGTTTGGAAACAGACTCGGAAATCTCAAGGCAGATGGCCGAAAGAAAACAATTGCCTGGCGAAAGTTTCGACGCTTTTTACGACGCTTTGCTAAAACTGAACTCCAAGATGAAAAACCCTCGTCCAAACGAAGAGTTGGCGGAAATTATTAAACAGAACGTCAAACGTCGAATGGGTGAACTATTGTTAACATTCCGTACCACAAGATTGGCTGATTTAGTGTATACCTGTCGAGAGATGGAACGATACCTGGCACAGCACGAACCATTACGTCCTAGAATGCCACCTATCTTTACTAACCAAACCAGAAAACAAGTTAGTGAAATTGAGATACAGACGGAACCTATAGTTGAAGATATGTCTCTAGCATTGGAAGCATTTCAGCGAAATCGGAACCGTGAGACAAAAGTTAGTTTCGAGAAAGCGATATGCTGGAACTGTCACAAGAACGGACATATATTTTTGGATTGCACCGAACCACAGAATAAAATCTTCTGTTACCGGTGTGGACAGCCAGATGTCCTATCCCCTAACTGCTTAAAGTGTAAGGGAAACCAATTGTCGAGTCAGCGAACAGCCGAGAGGGAGCTGATGACGATGGGCAACTCGGGAAGTCCGATGTAAAAACTTTACCTGAATTAGAAACAAAAATTACCATCTTGAAAAATACCGAAACTCGAAACATTAAAAATAATTCTTCAAAAACTACTAGAATTCCTATCTTAAGACCTCTTAAATCACTTCATCAGAGGCAAATTGAATACGCCGAAGCGCGTAAACGCATTTATACTTATCCTATCAATAACCCGAAAATTCAAAAACTCAGAAATAGATTCAATCATAAGCGTAAGTTACATAGAGCAGTAAACATAGCCGAAGTGGCTTGTCTAAAAGATGATCCACGAACCTACTTAAAAGTAGAACTGTTTAAACATAAGTGGCTTGGTCTACTCGACTCTGGAGCGAGCATTAGTTGCCTCGGTAACGGTGCTGCTAAATACATTGAAGATGCTAAAATTCCATATCGAAAATTTGATTCCAATATCTCCACAGCTGATGGAACTAAACAGCGTATCGCTGGGGTGGTTACTACAAATGTTACGTACAAAGATCTAGTTCTTCCGATCGAACTGTACATAGTGCCATCTTTAGCTCAAGATTTATATCTAGGCATCGATTTCTGGAAAAAGTTTAAGTTAGCTCCTCAAATCATATCTTCTATAGACACTGTTACTGAGACAACAACCGGTCAGGCAAATAAACCGGAATGTCTCCTATCTGTAGAGGAATCTATTATTCTCCAAAATACCGTTAAGCAATTTCCGTCATTCGCCGTTCGAGGACTCGGACGGACCCATTTAATGGAACATTCCATAGATACGGGAGACGCAGAGCCCATAAAGCAACGTCACTATCCCATATCGCCAGCAGTACAAAGCCTTGTGTACGCGGAATTGGACCGCATGATCTCGTTAGGTGTTATCGAGGAAAGTCAGAGTGGTTGGTCCTCACCAGTCGTACTGGTGAGAAAACCTGGAAAAAACCGACTATGTCTAGACTTCCGAAAAGTTAACGCCGTCACGAAGAAAAATGCGAATCCAATTGCGCATATTGAAGGATTGCTGGCACGTCTTTCCGAGACACGTTATATTTCTAGCGTGGATTTGAAAGATGCTTACTGGCAAGTGCCCCTGGAGAAAGAATCACGGGAGAAGACAGCATTTTCAGTCCCTGGGAGACCTCTGTATCAGTTTAAAGTCATGCCGTTCGGTCTCTCGAACGCTGCGCAAAGTCTGACGAGCTTAATGGATAAGGTGATTCCTCGTGAGTTGAGAGAGCAGGTGTTCATTTATCTCGATGATCTGTTGGTCATCTCGAAAGATTTTAACGATCATATTACAACGCTCACAAAGGTAGCAAAGCTTCTTACAGATGCTGGTTTAACAATCAATGTTGAAAAATCTAAATTCTGTTTCCGAGAATTACAATACTTGGGATATATTGTAGGACAAGGTTGTCTAAAAGCAGATCCAAATAAAATAGCTGCTATTGTAGAATTCCCTGTACCTACCTCAATACGCCAAGTTCGTCGTTTTCTAGGAATGGCAGGATGGTACAGGCGGTTTATAGAAAATTTTTCCTCTATAACTGCACCTATTTCAGATACACTGAAAAAGAAACAAAAATTTGAATTTGGTTCGGAAGCTATTGCAGCTTTAGATACTGTTAAAAAAGCGCTGACTTCAGCACCGATTTTAGTCAATCCTGACTTCACAAAACAATTCATCATCTGTTGTGACGCTTCATCAACAGGAATTGGTTGCGTCCTATGTCAATTGGACGAAGAAGGGAATGAAAAACCCATCTATTTTTATTCGCAGAAATTAAATGCTGCACAACGTAATTACACTGTGACAGAGAGAGAATGCTTGGCAGCGGTCCAAGGAATTTACAAATTTCGACCATACGTCGAGGGGTATAAATTCGTGGTAATAACTGACCATGCGAGTCTACGGTGGTTAATGAACTTGAAGGATCCAATGGGAAGGTTAGCCCGGTGGAGCCTCAAGCTTCAAGGCTTCGACTTTGAAGTGGTCCATAGGCGTGGTTCTCAACACCACGTGCCGGATGCATTGTCCAGGGTCTACGAAGTGGACGCAGTGGATAATGAGAAACCCACTCCAGAGACTATCACTTCGAATTCGACAGATGTGTTGCATATTGATTTGAAAAATCAAGCCTTTAAGTCAAACGAATACGTGCAATTAATAGCACACATTAAGAAAAATTTAGACCGTTTACCTGATCTTCAAATATCAGAAGAGTTCATTTATAAAAGAGTCAAGCACGCGACAGGGAATCCACTCCAGGAGGACTTGTCGTGGAAGCTTTGGGTTCCATCGCAGCTGACTGGAACATTGGTAGAGCAAGCTCATTGCCCACCTAGATCGTCGCATGGAGGGATTGCTAAGACTTTATATCGCCTTCGAAAGCAATTCTATTGGCCAGCGATGTGTAGTCAAGTGAAATTATTCATTAATAATTGTGATACGTGCAAAGTAACAAAAGCACCAAATAGTACTTTACGTACAGAAATGGGAAAAGCCTTCACGGTAGATAGACCATTCCAACATCTATACGTAGATTTTCTGGGACCATATCCCAGATCGAGAAGAGGAAATACATTTATAGTGATAGCATTAGATCAACTAACTAAGTTTATCCTCATAAAACCTTTGAAGAAAGCGAATTCTAACGAATTGATAAAATTCCTAACAGAGGAAATATTTTTAATGTTTGGAGTGCCGGAAACACTTCTATCCGACAATGGATCACAATTCGTGAGTAAAGATTTCGGTACTTGTTTGAAAAATTTTGAAGTTACACACATAAAAACAGCATCTTATGCACCACAAGCTAATGCAAGCGAAAGGGTGAATCGTTCGATATTGAGTGCCATACGTGCCTACATAGACCCCAAACAAACCAATTGGGACATACACTTAGCAGAAATCAGCAACGCCTTGAGAACGTCAATACATAGTGTGATAGGTATGTCTCCATATGAGGCTCTATTTGGACAACAGATGGTGGAACACGGTTCCGATTATCGACTGTTACGCAAACTAGATGGACTTAACCAATCGGAGATCAATTGGTTACCCAAAGCAGCAAAAATGGGCATATTGCATGCATATCTGAAAACAGCTTTAAATCAAGCGCATGAAAATTATGAGCATAATTATAACCTGCGAAGCAGATTAGTCACATATGAAATAGGAGATAAAGTCTTTCGTAGAAACTTCACTCTCAGTAGCGCCGCCAAACATTTGAACGCTAAGCTGTGTCCAAAGTTCATAAAGGCACAAGTAGTAAAGGTAGTTGGTAACAATCTATATCGTGTCAAGGACGATAAGGGTTTCGAGATGGTAGTGCACACTAAAGATCTGCGAAAGTAAAATATCAAGTAACCAGAATTAGTTCATCATAATCGGCTAGACTAGCTGTGCATGAGACAAAGGGTCGTGGGTATCGACTCAATCAACAAATATTTTCATCACATCATTCAATACAATATAGGTAGCTTTCTGTTTCATCGTCATCACATGAGCTTACGCAACATGTGATGAAGATGCTTTGTAGGAAAATCTACCCCCCCCTACCTCGACAGTAGGTAACATAAATACATTAGCTTCAATATATCATCTGCATTTAAAAACTCAACCAATTTGAAAATTTTTATTCTTACTTCAATAATTTCTAAATCTGCATTATCGACCTAAATGGTGATGGAATAAACTTTTATTAAGCAAATACAATTAATGTGGATGTTAGTAGGAACACAAACCAACCATTTGCGCTCACTACTACACCTACCGGTATACTCGAATAAAACAAATTACCCATCCACACAAAAATTAACGTTCCACACCAATAATAGTTGAAAACGTCAAACACTTGGAAGAGAGGGGAAATAAAAAGAGCCAAGAAATCTCTTAAAGAAATACGTCATCAACGCAACCAACTAAGACAATCATATGTTTCTAGATTGAACGAAATGGCTGATATAGTAAGCGAGGTGCCAAATATAAAAAGTACTATGGATCCATAGATCGAGTTCAAGTGGTACCCCAATGTCTCAGTAAAAATTTGTATGTGTCTCAAAGTCATATAATTTTTTTTAAAAGAGGTATAGAGCGGTGTTGAAAGAACAGAAAAAGTAAGAAAATCATAGTTGGTAGAGTAAAAGTTTAACAAATACATTTTTTTTTATGTCATTGAGTAAAAGTAGTCAAGCGAATAAAACTTAGAAGTGTTACTTTTCACAAAAATCAAAGAGTTTGAGTATAGCGAAACAAGTAATCAAGTTAATAAGAGAAAATATAATGTAATAGACAAACGGATTTCTTTTGTCAGTAGAAAAATTAGAAAGAGTAAAAATATAGAACTGTCAAAGAAAAGATATTAAAGCAGTGAAGTTAGTTCATAGAAGAAGGTATGAGAGAGAGAGTGGATAGAGTTAGAAAAAGTGATAGATAGATAATATCCGTCGTGCAAATCAAAGAGTCCAAGTAGAATGAAGAAAAATAATAAGATTCTTTTTTTTTTATGATTTGGTCGGAAGGGTACCAATCAGAAAATAGTACAAAAAACTTTAGTTCGAAAATAATTTGGTCAGTCAGAATAAAGAAAATCGTCATTTGGAAGTATTTATCTGGAAGAAGAATCTAGTACTCGCCGAACCTTGAACGTCGTCTCTCAAAAATATTCTCTAAACGAGCAGAAAAAGCATAAAAAGAGACTCTTAACTCAAATATTTATTTTCTTTTGTTACAAAACAATTGCAGATACTTACCCATCTTTATCAAAATAACTTCTCTTAGAAAAGAAAAAAAACTTATTATACTTACGTGGTATTTAATCAAAAAGAAATCCGCCACGAAACTCACCCCGTGAGAAGAAAAAAGGAGAAAAACATCAACAAAAAAGTTCAAGCTAAACGAAAACCATACTTACCAGAAAAATATTTACCTTCAACTTACAAATCTAAAAATAATTACATGTTATTATCTATAAAAAGATAGAAAAATATTTTTGTAATAACCTATCACTTCACGTGACACATAATGTAAATAATAGTGAGTCGGCAAAACAAGCTATGGCAGCACTGGAAGTAGTGGACGAAAGTTGCACTTAACTACGGCTAAATTCGCACTTGACGAAGTTTCGTAAGGAAAATAGTTCAATTTAGAAAAGGCAGCCATCGTGTGCCAAGATTCCCCAAGCAAAATTCTTTTCAATTTCAACTCTCCAAAGTAAAAGTCAGATTATACCAAAGAAATAATAAGGTGAAAAACCGAAATAAGCAGCAAGTAAATTATTCGAAGAAAATATTGGAAGATTACAAAGAATTAAAAGGATTTTAACTCCCACAACGAAAAAGAAAAAGGAGCAACAACCCAGGTAAGAAAAAAACCAGAAAATATTTCATTAAAAGTAGCGTGGTCAAATTAGAAAATTACTACATGCGTAGCATTGTAAAATTCATTTCAATTACGCATAACCATTGTGACAAAAATTTCATTTTCTTTTTCTTCGTGCAAAAACGAAACTAAACGACAGACAACTGGTAGCCAAATTGGATTTGAGACGTAGCTCCTATCCAGAACGGTGATCCTGGTCATAAAAATTGCGTATAATTGTCTGGTCAAAAGATTCTATAATTCATCCCGACTACACTTCAAAGACACCGTCGTACGGTCCAATTGGAAAAAGCGCGAAAGAAAAAGAAGAGCAAAAAAAAAATCACTTTTGTACGAAGACAAATTTCCATAGGATAATTTCAACAAAAGCAGAAATAAGCCAGGTAACAAAACAGTGAAATTCTTAAATTTTTTTATATAAATAAAGTTCTATAACACTTGGAAATAGATCCAAGTCAAAAAAAAAAGTACCCAAACGTAGTACAAAAATGTAGGTAGTCAGCAGGAGTAATTTTTGACGTAGTTAGTTATTACACCATTAGATTGCTTTTATCGTAGTTAAGAAGCCAGTAAAACTAGAAAAACTTATTGACTTTGAAACAAAATATACAAATTTTATTGTAGATAGAAAATTACATTCATATAAAACATACTAAAGTCTTTTTTTTTACACACAGGCAGCGAGCGACAAAGGGGTGGCAAACGACGACAGTGGTGATCAAAAGTCGTGGTGGGACATCCGTCAACAAATTACCCACTTCGACGATCAACCACTCTGGAGCAAATATTGCCACGTGCCCGTAAAATCGCCTGCCTGGCTTTTAAAACCAGGGCCATAATTTCAATCCGTGGTCACGAATATGATCGATGACTACAATTTTAATCAAAAACTTAATTCGAAGTCAAAATTGTAATGCAGAATCATAGTCATCATGTGGAATGATTCAACAGCAAATTATTGATGGTCTATAACGACACTCACAATCAACGTCGGACGAGACAGTTATGCGGCTAAGTGCCTCATCCAACGTGGGATTCATCGACCTCGAAAAAACATCGATATTACAACGTATTGGCATCCTCATCTAAGTATCTTTTGTACATTTATATAATTATTATAAAAGGAGTACAGGTATGAAATTTTGCGTGTACTTATTTAACTATATTTTGAATCTGTGAATTTTATATAAAATCTTTGATCATATCTTGAGTGAAATTATTTAAAGTGCAATGTATTATGGCCATAGGCCTTATAAAAATCGAATCAGTGACCAAATATAATTAATTTTTGCTTTAGTCATGATATGAAAATATAACGTTAGTTTTTTTTGCTGTTATAAAGATAATTAAAGTCAATTTACTTTTGGATGAAAAGAATCCAATAATAATTTTTGTGTTACGTCACAATTTATCTGTCGATATTGAAATAAAATCAAAACAAGTAAAATTCAAAGAATAAAAAAATTTTAGAAAAATTTTATTAAATTGAATACCTACGTGGATATTCATATAGATTTCATTTGGCACTTAATGCAACAACAAGTCTAATTTTTGAAAAATAATTATAGAGTCATATATTCATTCTTTTCTGATGTAAAAGAAACCACTTTACTAAAAACCTCATCTTGTATAGAACATGTTTTGAAGTTAAATTTAAAAGCAAAAAAAAAAGTGCAAAGAAAGGAAGTAATCTTTCAATGTACCTACATTCGATTAAGCAAATCATACAGTCCTAGAACGCGCATAGTCGAGTAGGTTACATACGTAAGATAAGGTCATGAATCGAACAGTATCTTTCGTTAATGATACATATCGGTGATTGATAGCTGCTTACTATTGTTTGACTATATGTTCTGGAACATTTGCATCTGGGACCTAAAGCAAAGAAAATTTTTTTTTATCTCTTGTGTTCAAAAATTAAAAATCTGAAAATCATTACATCATATCTTGTCTGGACGTCAAGTGGTAAAGTGCACTCTATCCTTCTACGTACCTTTTTAGTAAATTTATTACCTATATTACATTAAATTGATATATACCTATATTACTAAATTTATATATTTTTATTATATTTTACAACTTTTTATTAAATATATTTATAAATTTTTCTTGTGTTACAAAACCGAAAACCCAATATTTTGGAATTTTTCGATGATTTACTTTTCTTTGATTTTGGGAAAGGGATTCTTATCTACAGACGTACAGTCTTTGTCATGTATTCTTGTGTTTTAAAAAGTATCGGTTTGAGAAAATACCTACGTGGGTATTACATGTGAATTTTGAAATTCGATATTGGATATCGATAAAAAAATATTTTTTTGTAAATTGCTCGCGATAAATAACAAAAACTGATGCAACGTCCTCAGTCGCGAATGAACTTTTATTTGGTGTTGAAGCCTCGTTATAATCTACCTTAACTAGCTGTAACTGAATTTATAGCGGAGTTAAGCGGCTAAGACAAAAATCCAATAATAAAGATCTGTTCATTTTAAATTGTTTGTTTTTCGTTTTTAAATAATAACTTAATAAATACTCGAAGGATATTAACCGAATATTTCTTCATTCCGTGTACAGAGGGAAGATGAAAATCTTGCACCCTCGAATTGTATAACAGTTATAACATTTTGCTTTTATTTCAAATGCGTACAACAACTAGGAACTTGTTGATATTCTTTTTCGGTAGTCGGTCCGTTGAGCTAAGAAAACTTTTGTTTTCTTTCTTTCAAAAATAAAAATTAAAAGACCATTTATATTGGTTTGAAGTATTTGTGTCCTATAAGAGAGAAAGGTGAAGTTTCGTAGTACAGTTGTTTTCTTATGATAACAATTTAATTTAATGATCATTTAGTCTGTCTGAATACTATTATTATCTTTTATCTTCAATATAGTTTTGAAAACTAATATAACAGTTGAGGAGAATTATTTCATTAAATAATTTATATTGAGATTTAGTTTAACTTTGTTAGATTTTAAGATTTATATGAAATAAAATTTGTATAAGATTTTGAGTATACGAATTTCATGGGTTATAATTTCTTTGAACATCCTTCAAGGATACTCTTGAGTAATATTCAATGGGAAGTCATTTTTTTTTGTGTTTTTCGAAACTAGTTTTAGGTAATATGGAGTCATAAAACCTAAGGATACAGGTCGTGACTGGTGTCACTTGAAAGATGCCAGACTACGTTGTCTTCGACAGATTCAACAAACACTGCAAGCAGGACAACATCTTTCGAGTCATTTTTTTCTTAAAGAACATTTTTTTTATTTAAAATGTTTTAAGACCGGGTCACATGGATTTCACTGACTTCAGCGGGATGTATTCATACAAAATTAACGTCGCGAATACATCAATAGGGAAGTGATAGGAAGGGACTAGCCTCTCTTTTTATTACTTTTGGTCGGGTAGTTAGACGTCAGGGGGAAACAAATACACCAGTTTCTCCCGTTTTCAAAAGGGTTCCTTTAATATTATACGGATAATAAGGAACATAAGGTTGGGTTATGGGTTTAGAAATCCGAATGGATAGCCAACATCTTATTCCATTATTAGGAGTTCCACTCGTCTTCTTTAACAACATTTATTCATTTTCGACTTCTTCTGCTAAAAATATGTGCTCTCGACAGGCCCTTTGCTTTTAGCACTAGCATCTGAGAACTATCCGAGTCAACCGTTACCTAGACTCCAGGTCTACTAATTTGTAGCACCGATTATTTGTTCCTGCAGCATGACCCACTTCCTTGGACCGTTGAGCTGGCCAAAGCGAATTTATTCAGACCTGAAGCGGCAGTCGAACAGTAATCACCCTGTTGGTCCCGGCTTGGACGTGCCTAGAGATAGGTACTATAAGTCGTAGAGATTAGCAGGTATAGGATCTTTTTATTTTTCTTTTTGTAGTATCCGATCATGAACCATAGTGAGGATAGTGATACCTAACAGTCCGTCCTAGGTAGAAGAATTAAGGCCTCTTCGAAGTATATCACGAACTCCAAATCTTCGATTCTTGTATCAGAAAGTTCATCACAAAAACAATAAAGTCATTATTCTTGTCAAGTAGTACAAGTCTGATGATCCTTGGTGTGATAGAGATTACGTATATAACACCTACATACGTAGAGTTCTCTTGATGTGGTGAATTGAAGATGGGATCGACCCGTTGAAGGTTAGTGATCTTCAACATGCAGGGCTGTTCTCATCATTCTTCTTCTCTAGATCAACAGAACTCATTTTTATGTCTGGATCCTATATAGGAGTAACCCGTTACATGAAAATTATTAAATTGACAGCGAGGGATTAGGAAGGATATTCCTTTTTCTTTGGAAGTGTATGACCCGTCTAAGAGCTCCGGTTTTTCTTTTCTTTTCTTTTGTGTCTACACTAAACCGATATGACGAAAACTCAACATCCTTTTTCTCTTCGTCTTGGTCATCTTTTTTATTTAATTTAAATTTTATGTAGCGGGGGGAAAAATCCAAAAACCATCCCACTCCCGTCCGTTACACGTTTTTATTTTATTTTTATTCCTCCTCAGTGGACACTCTCTTATGCAAACAAAAAACTCTGGTGTCTGGTCCCGTGGCTGTCCATGGAGTAATTGAGTAAACGTATTGACGTATTCACAGTTGTGATTTTTGGTTGAACAAGCTAAATGCTTATTCAGTAAATATTCTATGCATTGAGTGAATGTCCAGTACAGTACATTCTTATTGACTCACTACAGTGAGACTAACCGAATATTCATTGTAACCAGGGAATAGAGCTATTGTTCAAAGTTCATACAAAATAGAGCTCGTGTAGTCAGTAAATATATTATGCAATGAATGAACTTATCCTCAGCTGTGATTTTCGGTTCAAAAAGCTAAACGTTTAATCAGAAAATATTCTATGCATTGAGTGAATTTCCAGTATGTATTGATTGTAACCTCAGCTGTGATTTTTGGTCCAACAAACTAAACGTTTACTCACTAAATATTCTATTCATTGAGTGAATGTTCAGTACAATAAATTCTTATTCACTCACTACAGTGAGACAATGTATGAAAATATAAACGAAATATTGTCTAACTGAAAGTTCATTGTAACCAGGGAATAGAGTTATCGTTGCAAGTTCATACAAAATATAACACGTGGTAGTCAGTAAATATTGTATGTATAGGACTAAGCGAATGCTCAGCTGTGATATAAAGTTTTTGGAGTTCAACGTGTACTCACTCAATATTGATTGCATTGAGTATATATCCAGCACCTTATTCTAGACTCACTACAATGGTATAGTTTATGAAAATATAAACGAAATTAGGTTTCTATAGGTAACCGTGTTTTATGTACTTTGCAAAAAGATAGCTTTGTTGGTTTATGTTTTTATGGAAACAGCGGATATTTTTTATCATTTGAAATGTGATGAGCACAATCTCGCTGTATCCCATACAAAATGCGGTAAATAATTTTTACATAATATAGTCTTTATCGAGTTTATTCATATTTCCCTCAGTGCACTTAAGAGAGATTTTACTGTATATAATTATGTATTAGGTATTATTTGGTTAGTTATTTTGGATATAAGAAAGTAGGATGTCAACTCCGCATCCATCAGAGGCTGAGAAAAAATTCTGATAAAAAGTTCAACTTGTTATTTAAAAACCCTCATACCTATTTGATATTGTTACAAACATTTTTAAATCAAATGCATGAGAAACGCAAAGCGAGGTTCTTTATTAATTTCACTACCCCAGTTACTTGCACACAAATTCAGCTACCGATTTAATTACCTGGCATTGACTGTGTTCAATTGAATTTACTTATTTATCTATGGGAAAATTCCAATAACTGAAAACATTCGCAATCTCCCGTTATATGTTCAATATCCGTTACCTCTTCAACCTCTAAAGCGTTGTAAAATTCCCCCAAATTAATCCTAACTAAATATAATTGAAATACTAATTTTATTGCCCCACTGTGTAAATGATAAAAACTGTAAATGAACTCCAAAAACCCCACTTCCATTCATAAAAAAAAACCCACAAGCGCCCTATAACTCCTCTCCACGTATACGTATAAGTGTACTTTTCGTTTGCGATAAAAGTACACCAACAAAACGAAAACTTAATGATGAAACACCAAGGGGAGGTAAAGTTTTATTCTCTATCTCTCTGCTAACAGTTAATCTAATCTAACTGGGAGGAAAGTTGAATTAAGTGTGAGTGTATGGTGTTATGTGCCCGTGTCCGTTCTGGTGCTGGCAATAAACAAAGCTTAAATGGCTTAAGCAAAACAGTTCCGTAGAGCCCCGCATAATGTCGTATTCTCTATAATTGACAGCAATAAGCAATCCTTTGGGTATTAATTAATTAGTTTGTCATTCACAATATTGTTAACAGTATCGAAAGCAATCAATGACAATTTCGAAAGTTATTTAGATAAGTGTTATCGGCCACCCAGGCGTTGTTAGTTTTCGAAAGGGATGATTTAATAAGGCATGGATTTGAATGATATGAAATGGTGGAATTGTCCAGCGCCAATTGGCTGGAATCTTTAATGATGCAAGTTAGGCTTATAAAATAAAATAACAGTTATATATTGATGGCATGTCTGGGTCGGACAAACTTGCTCTTGTGGCAAGTTCTTTGAGGCCTTAATAAAACAACAAAATGTAATTAAATGAGCAACTGGATCGCATATGAACTCAAATCTTGAATAGGTATACAAAGAAAATGATAAATTAAAATACAGGCAAAAAATGCTAAAAATTCTTATGGATTAAAGATGCTACGTCATATCTTATGAAAATAAATAAATCAAAATAGATAGAATGAAAAAAAAAATTCTTCGGTAAAAAATTTAAATTTTATTTTTTTTTTATATTTCTTAACAAATAAAGTACACGACTGGGTCGCACGAACTTGCTCTTGTGGTGTTGGACTGGGTAGCACGTACTTGTTCTTGTGGCAAGTTGCCTACATTTAATAATTTTTTTTTTTTATTTCTAATATAAAGGAAAAAAAAATCATATAAATCTTTCACAAAAGTGCTAAAACTTCTTTATACAAAGATTGGAGCCAAAATCAAAGTATGCAAAAAATTTTTTTGCCTAAAAAATTATTCCAAAATCGTTAGAGCTGTTTTTAAATAAATCGATTTTTACTTAATATTTTTTATGAAAAAGTTTTTTTACAAATTTGAAGAATGCCATTTTTAAGTGCTTAATTTTTTTCATTTTATGCATTAAAAATAAATTTTTTTTAAGGCGTTTTCCAAACATTGAATTTACAAAAAATTATTTAAAAAATTAATGAAAACTAAAATTAAGCTTTTTTGCAAAATGTTGGTACAAATTTGTTTAAGTCATATAGACATTTCTAAAACAAAATGTTTGGTTTAAAATCGATTAACCTTTAACGGGTTAAACGAGATAGCTCAAGAAAAAATAACGGTTCTATTGGAGGTACGGTTAATAGGCTTTCCATTTTTTTTTTCTTTTGCCATTTAACAAAAGTAAATTTTGCAGAAACCATCAGTAATTTTTTTTCAAGAAAATCGTTGGAGCCGTTTTCGAGAAAATTAAGATTGTCCAAAACCGTTATATACCGTTATTTTTTGAGCTAAAAAAAAACTTTAATTCCTCCTCTAAGGAATATGGTCTAAAAACCCTACATACCAAATTTGAAGCAAATGAAGTTAAGCCGTGTAGTAGGTGCTGATTCATACAGGCTGATATACAGACAGACAGACAGACTTTCTAGACCCACTTTTTCCGTCTTCGCTATCATCGTAATGTCATGTTTGATTGTTATCTCAAACATTTTTTTTTTGCCCGAATGCATAACTTGCCTTATAGTACCTATAATCGCAAGTAAAAAGTATAAAAGAGAACTAGTTGAATTTACACCTATTTTAAAAATCATTTTCATAAAGTTTTTTTTTTTAATTGTAGAAAAACTAATTGTCCCGAAAGACGTTGTTTCCTGATTCTCAAAATTTTGAAAAAAAAAATAATTTTTTGTTATTGGTACTTATTTAACTGTAATTTTTGTTTTCAAAATTCAATGCTCTTGTTCATTTTTAGTCAAAAACAGAAGACCAGATATGCTTAAATGTATTGTTTATGAATTTTTCAGATGTTGTTTTGGGATGGTTAATTATGTTTTGGACTTGGAGGACCCTGTGCTAAAAGAATTGGGGGAAGGGGACAAAATGTTTTGCCTTTTTCCGTCTTTTCCTTTATAACTTTTTTTTTCTTACGTTTTATACGGCTAAAACGTTCGAGGCATTTTACTGCCTAAATTCAAATGCAGGTATACAGGGTCGGTTTACTCAATTACAACGATATTTATTCGGTGTGTACGATAGATTCCACATTATTTTATCGAGCAAAAACGTTATTGTTTTACCGTGTTCATTTCGTGTCACCTATACTTGCAAAATTTGACGGAAGTCTCCAGAGATTAAAACTGTCAAAAAAGAACCTATATAGGCTTATTCTTGAAAAATTTGTGTCAATGCGTCTGTAAGGCTGTGATTATTTTTTTTTTATCTAAATATTCATCAATTGTCATTTTATCATATTCAATGCCCAACATATTTATATAAAATCTGTTTAGGGACATCCTTATCACTAAGCGGTATGAAATTAATATATATACTTTATACAACCTATATTTTCATACCTACCAAATATACCTACATACAAAGTTTAATGAAAATCGGTCGAGTTGTTTCGGAGGTATTCGACCACAAACACCGTAACACAAGATTTTTATATATTTAATAATATATGAGTCTGGTCTAAAGGCTCATATAAATTTGCGTACGCGAAATAGTTCTCCTGCAGAAACATTCTGCTTAGATTATATGGTATGTCCAGTGGTCTGGCAGGCGCCTTTTACGCAGTTTTCTAATTAAAAAGTACCTGTATGGCCCCCTTCGCGGGTTCAAGGGATTTTAACTTCCATTCTGCTATCCGAAAAACTGACAAAAGTTGGGCTTGCATAATTAAACGGGGTTTTGACCAAAACTTTTTATGCCTTCTTGCTTAATCAGTTCAGCCGATTATATATATGACCGTTCACACGAAATCTGCCTTATATGTGCATTTTTAGCCGAAAATCTGCATCAGTTATGTTACTAGTTACTAGCGCTACAAATTGTAACGCTTACAAAGTTTTATCAAAATACTTAGAGCCGTTTTCGAGAAAAAAAAAAAAAAAAACTAAAACCGTTAACTGGTAGTAATTGTCATTTTTTGATAATTGCCATTGAAGCAATAACTGAAGAAACAAACATTCAGATACTCGAAAATAATATCGGAAATTCAGTAAAGCTATAGCTTTTAGACTATTTTTTTCTTACACTATCAGATCTTATTCAAATGGAGCTTAAAGCAAGCATCAGCAGATGAAAGAAGATTTGCCAACACATATAATGTGTCCCACTGGCTCATCACTTAGTGCAGGTGTTAGTTGTTAGTAAGCACAATGCAAAAAAACAAAAACACATGCACATAAAAACATGAAAACATATAAAGTCAAAATTAAACAAAATGACACAGAAACATTTAGGATCGTGGAGCACTGGTTCTGAAAATAGTTTTTAAATTACTTTTATTTAAATTAAAATTAGAAAGGATGTGATATGTTATAATTTTGAAGCATGATCGTAGAGTATAGTAGTAAAACCAATATGACATAAATTCAACAAAATATTTAAAATATACAGAAGCAAAATAATGAAATCAATGCTTACTTATTTTTATTGAAGAAGACTTACCTCTCTTACTATTTTTATTTACTTGTATTTTCATAAAATATAACTTAATACTTGGTTACCTTAGCTGTCTGAATGAATCTTTTCATCTGTGGCAATAAATTAAAATCATAAATTCCCCAGTGAACGGGACCTTGAATATTTCCAAACGAACATTATATTATTTCTATTTTCTTGGAATCAATTTCTCATTTGCAGTAATATTTCAAACTAGATAACTTCCCAAACTATTGTTTTTTTTTTGTTTTATATGAAATTTACAAAATTATACAAAGATGCTTTTTCCCTACTCAATTTTGGCAGTGACATTCCAAAATCACACTGCCAAGCCTTTTTTTACCTTATAAAAGGTAAAATTTAGTATAATTTTATTCGAAAATCCCTATAAGGCACGTGCCCCATTACAACATCCTGTCTCAGCCCAACAGATCCAGTGCCAGAGACAACCCCAGCATCAGAGAATATGATTGTAATAAGCTGTCAGGAAAAAACTGCTCACATTAATTTTTAGACTACACAACCAAAAAGCAGTGGTATATATGGCTGTGGAGTACCAGGACACATTTCAAATATGGAAATAGCGACCAGAGTGGCGCGTCGGCGGCGGCGGCATCACGTTCCAAACGAGTTTTTTTGGCGACAATCATCGCATTATTCACTACAACTGACATATAATCTAATCCTTGCCACGCATTCTATTCCCATTCTATTGCAGTAGAGGCAGAAGAAGTAGAACAGTGACAGTGCCTCGGCCTCCTACACATCCTCTCATTTATATGTAAATAAGGACAGACAAAGTTCAAATGCCACGATGAATGGGTGCGTTTCAGCGTGTCATTTCGAATGGGAATCACCGTTTTCATTGCCAAAGGATTCTTATTTTTATTGCGCAATTTAAAAATGAAAGTGCTCACGAACTCCAAGATCCCCGAAAAGCTTTGTCTTTATAATAACAAGCTAGCACATTTACTGGGAGCTAGCGAGGGTCCATTAAATGATGGTGTCCTGGCGCAGGTTTCTATAAGTCCTACAAAGAAAGAAGTGGTGGTGCGATGGGTGCCCATTGATTCTTCTCAAGTGCCAACAAAAGGCAGGTTCATAAAGATAAATCTTACACTCGAAATGATTCTACTTTTTTTCGACACCCTCCCTATTTATGCTTTGGACTCAATTTTTTTTATTTTTTTTTTTCTATTCTCCCTCTTCAAATGGAAGATACAAACCATCAAGTAAAGTACAGTAAGAAGCTTCATAAAAAAAAAGAAGGCGACTTAAGTGTGTTACAGAGAGAAGAAATGCTACCATTAGTACATAGCGCTTAATGCCTTGCAATAAATTGGCCTTAAGCTGAAGACACATGATTCAAGACGGTTTTTTTTTTGGGGTAGGTGTGTACTGAAACGCTAAAAAGCTGCGTAAATAAGCGGCTTACTTACTTCCGGTAGAATGAGTTTGAGTTTTTCCATTGACTGGGGGGGCGGGAACGGGGGGCGTTTGGACGGTGACAGTTTGTATTCCAGTGTGCTGTTGAGTTCTTTTGGTAGAGCATATGAGCGAAGCGAAGCGGATACAATATGGTGTCAAGATATGAATTGACGAATGGTATTTTACAAAGGAGTAAACAAACAAATTTCACAATACATTTAGCAATCATTCATGGGGCAGGAATGAGCTTCGTTTGAAGACGAGATGATGACACACACTGAATTTTTGTGGTTTAGAGTGTTAGCTAACATTTTTTGTGAGTCAACGACGAGCAAACAGCTTGTAAATTAAAAATTGAAAAAAAGCTGATGTAGAATTTAAAGCTATAATATTTTTTGTCAAATCTTCATAGGTTTGTATATATGATGGTACATTTTTTCCAGAGTGAATTGTGTAATGATATTATAAGTAGTTTCGAATATTAAAGTATGACGGTCTCTTGAACGCGCTGGTTCGAACCCATCAAACTGTTTGTTTTATTTTTAGACTAATGAACTTAATTTGTAAATCATTGAGATATCGCACCCATAATGAATAAAAAAACCTAAAAATCTTGGTTTGTCAAAGACTTTCAAAAATCGAGGCAGTTATCTTTCAGATGTTTGATGTTGAATGAGAATAACAAAATTTGTAGTTTAAAAAATTACCTACTTTTAGGAGCTAGGTTTAGTAGTAAAGATTTCTTTAAGAGTTCGAGCTGTTGCGTTAACGTATAGCAGAAATGGAACAGATTTTTGGAAAATTCTAAAAAACAAATCAATATTTGATTATCAATCAGCTCAACCCAGAAATTTTACAAGTTAGGTACCATAAATTGTTGAATCTTGGGGTATCAAAAAATGATAAGAAATGCATATATGTGAGCGAGGAATCAATGCAATGAAACCACTCGTAATAGTTGTGGGGGTAAATAGAGCACTTACTGGTTAAAAAAATGTAAAACCCCTAAAATCGTAAAGAATAACAATCGAAATTTATATTATGTTTCCTTAAATCTAGTCAAATCAAAACAATATTGCGATTGCGATCAAAACAAGTTCTTTTTTAATTAAATGTTGGAGGATGAAGTGATTCCAGAAGAGTTAAAAGAAGCGATAAGTTTCTCGATTAAAAAAAAAAGGAAACTATCATCTTTCATCAAAGCTTCATCCAAATTTTGTTTTATATTCTTAAAAAGACTCACTGAGTGGATGTATCTTTTCAAGCAGTTGCATATTAGACAATTGATAATATTTTCGTGTTAAGAAACAATGCGGATTGTTCACCAAAGTAGCTAAACAGTGCTCTAGGTCTAGAGTCTAAGGGGCCAGCATTTTGTGGATGACGACAAAATGTTTCACAGATGGTGACCTTAAATTAAGAATTTCAATGATTATACTTTCCAACAGCTGCACCAATCATCGAAAAAGTGTCCGACATCATTGTCAAAGAAGTCAATACAATAACAAAAACGTAACAGAAAACAAAAACAATAGCGATAGCGATTGCGATTGTGATAGCGATAGCGATAGCGATAGCGATAGCGATAGCGATTGCGATTGCGATTGCGATTGCGATTGCGGTTGCGATTGCGAATGCGATTGTGATTGTGATTGCGATTGCGATTGCGATTGCGATTGCGATTGCGATTGCGATTGCGATTGCGATTGCGATTGCGATTGCGATTGCGATTGCGATTGCGATTGCGATTGCGATTGCGATTGCGATTGCGATTGCGATTGCGATTGCGATTGCGATTGCGATTGCGATTGCGATTGCGATTGCGATTGCGATTGCGATTGCGATTGCGATTGCTATTGTGATTGCGATTGCGATTGCAATTGCGATTGCGATTGCGATTGCGATTGCGACTGCGATTCCGATTCCGATTCCGATTGCGATTGCGATTGCGATTGCGATTGCGATTGCGATTGCGATTGCGATTGCGATTGCGATTGCGATTGCGATTGCGATTGCGATTGCGATTGCGATTGCGATTGCGATTGCGATTACGATTGCGATTGCGATTGTGATTGCGATTGCGATTGCGATTGCGATTGCGATTGCTGTTGTGATTGCGATTGCGATTGCAATTGCGATTGCGATTGCGATTGCGATTGCGATTGCGATTGCGATTGCGATTGCGATTGCGATTGCGATTGCGATTGCGATTGCGATTGCGATTGCTATTGTGATTGCGATTGCGATTGCAATTGCGATTGCGATTGCGATTGCGATTGCGATTGCGATTGCGATTGCGACTGCGATTCCGATTCCGATTCCGATTCCGATTGCGATTGCGATTGCGATTGCGATTGCGATTGCGATTGCGATTGCGATTGCGATTGCGATTGCGACTGCGATTCCGATTGCGATTGCGATTGCGATTGCGATTGCGATTGCGATTGCGATTGCGATTGCGATTGCGATTGCGATTGCGATTGCGATTGCGATTGCGATTGCGATTGCGATTGCGATTGCGATTGCGATTGCGATTGCGATTGCGATTGCGATTGCGATTGCGATTGCGATTGCGATTGCGATTGCGATTGCGATTGCGATTGCGATTGCGATTGCAATTGGGATTGCGATTGCGATTCCGATTCCGATTCCGATTCCGATTCCGATTCCGATTCCGATTCCGATTCCGATTCCGATTTCGATTGCGATTGCAATAGCAATTGCGATTTCGATTAATCGATATCACAATTTTAACGAATATTTCGTAAAAAATATCTACCTGTTATTAAATGCTTACAAAAGTTTCGACCATTATTAGCATTTGTCTGAAGTAGTTTGGACATTATACAATATACATGAATTCCTTTTGATAGATTGTCGACTTCAGTTCATTTACATGTTTATTTCAGTGAACGATATTCTTTTTAATTAAATCAAAACTTTTACAAACGAATTATTCGAAAAATAACATTCAGTGCATTCCTACAACATAATATTAATCCTTCTTAACAACAACAAGCAATAAAATATTTCTTTTTGTTTTTTGTTTTCCAGGAAAACCCACAAATAATAAAGTAAAATTACCAACAACTGATGGTAAGCCTTTTATTATGATATCATTAAATCCTTTTTCCAGGTAACAAAATATAAAAATAATAACGGAAACATTTTTACTTGACCCAAAAAATAATTGCATTTTACTCACGCTCCTTTTATAGTCCTGTTAACAAAGTTAAACACAAATCTCTTCCATCTCGTCTTACCTTCTATTTTCTTCTTCACCTTTATTTTTTTAGTGTTAAAACTTTTCACCACAAAGCAACTACGTTGAATTATTCAAAACTTGTCTGTCTGATTTTTTTTTTTTGTTTAACCCAACGGCCAACACAACAATGGTTATGGTTTGTGTTCGGTCGCAGGACGACTTATTCAGGCTTAGATTTCTGCAAATTTACGTGTTGATGGAATCGCCCTTAATAATAACCCTATACTTGAAATTCAAATGCTAAACAAACTTTTTTAATTCCAACTTTACATAAATAAAATTTACAGAAAAATATTATAAAGAAACGATGATTTACAAGTTTACCCTGCGGTAAGCCATAACGCTTGTCTAGTTGTCTCTTTGTGAATGATCGACATGATGATTTTTGTTTGTAGAGTTTTATTTTTACAACTAACTAAGTCAAGCCATGCGATGACGTCTGTGGCAAAAACTTAAGTTACATAAAAGTTAAGTTTTGTTAGTTTGCACAAAAGTACGAGTGGAATTGTATGTAACTTTTTTCTTACTCTCTGTTTATCATTTCTTTGGAACTCTGTTATAAGGTGAGGTTGAAGTTAAAAAAGTTATTTGCAAATAAGTTCGAGGAAATGTAAGAGGCACCACTTACGAAATTTAAATAAAAGCAAACCAAACAGTGTATCTATAGGGAAAGGTATGTAAATATATATGAATGCACTGAGCTTTTTGTGGTATTTTAAATGGAAATGCTAATGAACTTCAGAGAGTGTTCATTTCACAGTTAAGTTTGTTATTGCAATAATTATAATTAACTTTTGTAAAGTTCACAAATTCAGTGAATTTTTATAGCTAAGCATTTGTGATTTACATGGGTTAGAGATATTAAGTTGGAAAGATTCACACACCATTTTCACATAATTTAAAAATTCTGTTTTTACATATAACTTTTTAGGGGTATGTTATCAAAGATAAGCAAATGTTGTTAATTAGTTTTCAATCATAAAACGGCCACAAAAAAGTTAAGATAAAAAATTAAAAATGTTTTTTTTTCTAATGAAGTTTTTTTTTTTAACACAATTATTCATCGGGTCTAGGCTAATTCAGTGTTCACAATTTACTGTTCACTTTATGCTAAAAGTGATTTCCCTTCGAGATACACCGTTTTTTCTAAACTTTCCAAATGCACCTTAATTGTCGTTATTTTGGTCTAAAAGCGATGTTTACTTAAGATGTAGCTCTTTTTCTAAAATTCAAAAATCGAAACTTTTAAAAATTTGTTTTTTCTTTTTCAATATGTGTTTTAAAGTTGGTTCTCGTTTAAAACACCCGTAAAAATTGCTTTTAGCTTAAATCGAGATACAGCGTTTTCGAGGCGTTTTTTCTGAATTCCTAAATTTTTAAACTTATATTGAGGCAAAAAAATATTCTGCATAGGAAGGTACTTTCATTTTCGCTCGAATCATCCTTAAAAGTAGTTTTAGCACTTTTAAAACAATACATATGAATTTTTTTCATTTACCTATATGAAAAAAAAAATTGTAAAATTATTTTTTATTAAATTTAATTATACTTTTTCGGCAACATACTACAAAAGCAAGTTCGGGCGACATAGTCACGCTTTTTATTTGCATTAAATTCACGACTTTGGAAATAAATTCACTCTCTTTGCAATTCAAATTCACTTATTGGTACAAAATCGCATCAGCTTTGCCAGTTAAATAAGTCCTGTCAAAACCGGAACAAACAAACGCAAGTTTAAGTATCGTATATACTTTCATATGTATCTTTTATGCGTATAGATATCTAGATTCTTATGAACTTTCTACAAGATCAGTTATGTATACGACCCCAATTGTGACGTGCAGACAAATTAACGCGAGGAAAAAGTCGCTTGTGTACTATTAGCCTATAAAAGCTGGTTATCAATTCAGATTTATTTTCCATGCTTAAGTTGACGTCTCTTGGTGCCACGCATTGGTTTGATAAAATCTATTTGAGATTTTTTACCTAAAGGTTAACATATTTTCATATTCCCATCACATATTATAACTCCTGTTAGTTTAGTTAAACCCACAAAAAAAAAAGGACTTTGCATTAATATAAACTTCATATCAGCAATAATGCTACTCTGCATCCCATCGGATACATATATGTGAATGCCTCCAGTATACGATGCTTTACCAGTTAACGACACTATATACTCACCCAAAGTTTCATCCAAGCATAAAAATGGCATAAAACCACAATATGAATATTTTATATCAAATAATATAAACAAAATTCGCTTATCACGAAACACCCTGTAGTCATTGAACCATTCAACAGCCATTTGAATAAAAATCCAACCAAGCTACAATTTTCATCGCTTTCCCATTAGGATCATTTTTATTAGTTGCCCCATCCGAGCAAGGGATACCCAATTGGACGTTTATCGAATGTATTTGCAATCTCATCATTCTGCAAAACTCATTCCCGTATCCCCCCCCCCACCAAAAAAAAATCAACGACCTGGGACACCTGTACCAAGTGATGCAGCCTTTGACCGCACCGCATACAAAATAAACCCAATGAAATCCAGGCTAAAAAGAACACACGTCCAGGATCAGGTTATCGCCATACCACAACCGTTATTCCCGAAAATGGAATTTAAATTTTTATAAAAATTTACCTCCCTCTCTCCACCAAATAAGGAAACAAACAGCAGTGTAGGTATGGAAACACCAACAATAACCAAAACAAAATTTAAAAATAGGAAAGGACCCAACATGGTGGTTGCCAGCGATAACCTAAAATATCCACGTATTATGAATTTCGTATTCCCTCTGAGTCGATAAAAGTTCGCCCGGCAAACAAAGTATCCACAACACATTCCTTTCTTAATGCAGAGCAAGCACCTCGTTTACCAACCACAGTACAGCAAAACTATGCAGCACGGCTATTTAAGTCCCAAAAAAGATTAACCCTTGCCCGGCCGTAAAAGCAACAAAAAAATATTCAGGTAACTCGATAGGAGAGAAAGGAGTCAAAGAATTGTTGGTATGATTTCCAAGAAAGCATTTCTAAAATTCTAGTTTTCTAATTTGTTTCCTGGTACGAAAAATCAATAGATATTCAAACTTAAATTGAAGTCTGTGCATTATTTTATCGGAAAAATTGTTCATATTCGATACGAACCCTTCTGACTAATTCACCCCTGATATTTTGTTTTGAATTATATATATAAGACCCCATGATGCCATAATTCCACCTACGTCCAAAGTCCAACACCACACTTTGAGCGGCTGTAAGGGCTTTTTGTGGGTTATACGTAGATTTTCGGTGCTCAGAAACTAATATTGTTTATTCACATATTTACAGAAATAGAAATGGATGATTTTTGTAGAAAATTTTTCTCGCTTGGCGATCAACAGCTAACGGCTGATACATTTTCTGCACTTTGTAAGGAAGCGTCTTCAAGTCTTTCACCAAAGTTCTCTATAAAGACCGCCGGCGGCCGATTGATGCCCGATTTCGTGTTATCTCTGGTCTGGTCGATATTCCGAGGACTTTGCTACGTCTTCTACTATAGCTGAGATATTTTCAGGAGAATGCCGGTCCGAGTTCCGGTCTGGCCTCGCGGTAGCATCTCGTGTTGTACAGGGTTAAAAAAGAATGCAATCATTTGTGAATGTATTCCTTAAAAATCATTAATTGAATTTAATGAAATGATTACATTCATTTGACATCAAAAAGATTGCAATAGTTTTGTACCCATTCATTTCAAAGCGCCATCATTTAAGAATTCATGCATTCTTTGTAAAAAATCATAATAATGCAACAGAATCTCAAATGACTGCATTCAATGCATTCAATTGATTTCAATTGATTTATGAAAATGAATGAATGTGAATTATTGAAAGTTTTGTCTGAACTAGATTTAAAATGTTTCCAAGTGTATTTGAACACATTGTCATAGGACTCATAGGTAATAATTTTGAAAACCATATCAGGAATCTGCGACAGTTGTCTCAAAGAATGGAAATGAAGAAATGTACGCTGTTTAAGATTGAAGTGAATTACTGAATTACTTAGGTCACAGAATGGGTTTATTACATGCCCACGACAATAATCTGATCTCAATCCAGCTAAAGTCAAACAAGCCAAGAAAAGTGGAACGGAACCGAAAAGAAAATCTTTTATCGAAAAAAGTCAGAAAGTAGATATCCAAAGCCAACCTATCCCAAAGCCATATCATAGAATTAATCAACGGCTGTCCGCGACGAATTAAGGGGATCAGGAATGTTATAAATATATGTATAATGAAACACTACCGGTAGTACCAAGAGAAAAAATTAAAGAAAACTCACTAAAAATTCCATTATTTAACAACTGGGGGGCACTATTGGTTTTCTACAGACACAATTATATTTTCATATTGCAGCAATTTTTGAATTTTTTTCGCTCGGTGCTTTCGATGTTTGACAATGTTGCTTTGGGCGCTCGAGGTCAAAAACTTAGACTATATTTATTGGGCCAACATCATAAACAAGTCTGCAAAAAATCAGAACTACCGGACTTAAAGCACATTAACCCGTACACTCAGATGCCGCTATTTCACTGGACTAATAGTTAAACCCAATTCTGTTAGTTCCGAAATTGGTCCAATAAAACAAACAATCAAAGCAATTTTTCAGTTTTTTAAATTCCAAAAAAAAAAACTACTTATTTGTTTTTATTTTTCAAAAAATTAACACCTGTTTTCATAATAACACCCCACTCTCTCCTATTTCTCTAACAGATAGATACTCATTTAAAAAAAAAAAAAAAAAAATGATTATAATTTCGATCGATAGATTCAATCTGCGGTCAATCTACCTGTTTGGTATTTTTATTTGTTTGGTTTCAGTGTGCATGAGTATTTGGATATGTGTAGAATTTTTATTGCTCCCAGATGAGCTCAAATCCGGTATACCTCCATTTGATTGTCCTTAATGCCATGCATGAAATAAAATTAAACCTTTCCCAAAACAAAAAAATACACTTAAATATTTAGAAAAAAAAAATCCATGATAACTTCGTTCAATTCTAAACCATGAATAAGGAAGAAGGTGGAGAAAAATAAGCTACCAAAATCTTATCTCCAGATTTCTTAGAATAACAAATTTTCGAAAATGCAAACACACGCACACTTTATGAATTTATGAAGATGATCTCCTTGTAAGTAAAGATATACGAAGATACGAGCGACACGTCCTTCTTAGTTCTTTAATGAACAAGAAAAAAATATTAAGGAAAACTTCTCTCTATTTTACAAAGGTGTATCCTTTCTGAAGGGAGACGTTGAGTAGGAAAACTTCTCAAAAAACCTTGAGTAGATAATTTCTCGTGTAATTACTAAGCTAACACAAGAGTTGTCGTAATCTTCTTTGACGTACATATACCGCACTAGCTTCATTCCGGCTTTAACGTTCGCCACAAGGATGTCGCACTTGCAATCAGATTTCAAGAGGAGCACACAAAAGTGGAGGAATTATGTCCGGGTATATACTTTGAGATGTTTAACCAAAAACGTTTAGCTGCCACAGTGTGATGTCCTCCTTATGCATAAGGAGGTGGTTATGGGCAAGGACGATGTTGTAGGTATGCGAAGGAAGAGTAAATTAAATTGCCATTGGCAATTTAATACCGAAAATCTTTTTTTTTTTAATGATGATTCATTAAGGTTACATAATTTCTCACATTTTTTTCGTTTGCTATTAGTTAAACATAAACATACATACCTATACTTATACTTACTTTAACATCATATATTGAGTCTACAAGGAGGAAAAATACTGTTTCGGGTTATTTCGGTTCAAATAATGGTTGGTAGATGAAGTGACTTCTTTACCATTCTACAGTTATTGCTGAAGAATCTCCATCGATTTCTAAATTTTAACGACGTGTTAATGGTGACAATTTTTAATTAATTTATTGATTAATTAAGTAACTAAATTGACTGATTAAAAAATTAAATTGAAATTCTGGGTAATGTAAGGAAATATTTGATCAAGAGATGCTATGAGAATATTTGTAGGTTAAGTCAATTTAATTTTCATATAACAAAATTTAAATAAAGGAAAACGCGAAATATTTATTTTTAAATGCCAAAATCACCTTATTTTACACTACAAACCCGTGTTTAATAATAAGGGATACAATAAATGTCTGCAAACAACTTTATTAGAAAGGCCATATCAGCGAATTAAGAAATGCAGATCTGGAGGACATTGGATGCGCAAACAATTTTTGATAGACTTCTGTATTTTCTAATAAAATAGATAAAGGTGCGAAGTTAACAATCATAACGTGTTTGAGGTTGAGATAAGCCAAACAAAAGTTGATCCTGCAATTCTTTCCGTAGGATCTAAATAGTATCTACTAACATGCCAAAATCATCTGAGTTGTACTTCTTTAATCAAAGTGTATGTGGATGTGGATATTCGCACCGTTTAGTCTCTCAAGCTTTTAGCACTTAACTGTAGGCAAAGAGAGACAGCTTTTTTTTGCTAGAGCCGCTCTCATTTCGAAAAAAGCTGCCAGGAGTGACAGCAAAACTAAAACACTTCAGCAAGGCAACTATCGCGAGTTGTCATGTCACCAACTTTACTCTCTACTTTGTTAGAGTAGGGACAGGGACAAATAATTCCCATCTTGCATCGCTTGTCGTTGGCAAGCGAATTCATACGTTGGCTGGATTTTCAAAATGTGGTGCAAAGTACACCATCAACGTGTCGAAATAGTCCGCAGATTATTGAAAAAAGTTGCACCAATTACTTTGACCAAAAGCAATAGCATATAGAAGAATTCGTCATTTTTTTATTGATCAATAATTTTTCCCGTATAATTTTCAAAATTTTCAAAATGTTTGGCTCCGTTTTACCTGGTTTAATACGAATCGAACAAAAAACCTCCCATACACATCGGATGATAAACAGTTGAGTTATGCGCGTATATTGTTATTTTTCTCGTATAACTTTCCAAATTTTCAAAATTTAAAATTTTTGGCTCCGTTGTGTTCTTACCTGGTTCTTACCTGGTTCAATAAGAATTCCAAATTTTCAAAATTTAAAATTTTTGGCTCCGTTGTGTTCTTACCTGGTTCAATAAGAATCCAACAAATCAATAAGAATCCAACAAAAAATATTCTACTCAAATCGGATGATAAACAAACGAGTTATGCGTGTTTAAACACGCACGAAAGTTATTTTTATATATACCTATAGATGAAAATTAATTGAAAAATATTCAAATGAGTAGAAGTATCATATTATTTTAAATAGACTTTTCTAAATTAGTATTAGTATTCAGAATTGAAGTGTTAAGCGGCGTTTCGCCCGGGTGCTAGCTAGTAGGGTTGTCAAATGACATCCAGCAAATAACACACCTTGTCATAACGCAATTTAAATATTTTTTAGCTCAGGTTACAAAATTTTTTTGGCAAAAAGCTTGCGTGAACTATAACAGCATGCTCATTAAATTCTTAAAATAATACATAGAATTAGATATTCTTAAAAGTAGTCCTTTGATTCCTTGGCACTTATTCTTGCACAACGTATCTAAGTCTATACCCTACATAACTTCTCGAATTTGGTCACTCTTTATTATCATAGTACCCCCAGAAGCATAAATTTGTTTTAATAATTTGAAAACACATGTTCATAATTCTAGAGAATTAAAATATAATTATATGCATATGTGAGAATATTTTAGGAACTTAACTTCCTGGGGAATTAAAGCTATTTTATTCATTTAGATAGAATTTACAACAGATGTTCACAATTATGAAGCTTCGAGACTTGTAATTCTGGCAGCATTGCAAGCATTGATGCATGGAATATTTAAATTTAGAGTAGGGCAATTATTCAAGCTAAGTAATTTGCAATCTATTCTAGGCACTTTTATGCAAATCATGTTAATTTCAGGCTGTCATATTGGTAAATTGACGCTTCAAGCTGTGCGGTGTGCCCCGAAGCAATTATGTCCTTCAATTTATTGTTCATTTTAATAGGATTGTTGATTTTGAACGATGAGTATTGGTTGACGTTAGGTATAGATGGGTTGGTGAGGTACTTGCACAAAGCATACCTCTATTTTCGAAATATATATAAAGTTACAACCAAACACCTATGTGAAATTGCATTGAAATGCAATTGATATAATTAATTCCTGGGGTGACTGCTATTCAGGTTAGTGTTATTTTATATTTTGTTTTAACATAAGTTTATTAGATAAATGAAAATACAAGGATTAAGTATTTATTTTGAATTTAATGTAATGGCTAAATTTCAGTTAAATGTTTAATCCACACTTAAATACTTGAATTCGCGCACCATATCAATCACTTCCTTATCAATTTAACAGGTTTTTTAAGGCAATCTTCGTCTTTAACGACTACCAAAAATAGTTGTCTTCGCTTTACAAATAATAATGTGAAAGATGTCTTTATTGACAAAATGTATGCAACTTATTAATTTTGAGATAAAGTGTAAAATGATTTTCATACAGAAATACCAAGCTTTATCGGCCAAAATGAGTAACATAATGAAAGATTCCGCAAAGTTTCCATCACCAGGAAGGATATCACAAATACCAACAATGAAGAGATTGAATAATATAAAGGATTCAAAAAGCATCCCTTTGGAATACCAGCAGATGTTTCGAACCACTCTTGGACAAGCACAAAAATACTACTGCACTTGAAGACAGCATCCGAAATACAGCATCCGAAACTTCCTAGATGAAGCTAACTTATAAAATGAAAGCCTGTCTGATCCCTCATTAATGTGTCAAAAGTTGTAGAATTTTAAATTACGATGGCTCGATCGTGGAGTTAGACCTTATTTTTTAATGTGCTGTGTTTCTGCCTATTGTCACGCATTTTTTTTTTTTCAAAAAATTTTTAAAAGTATGTTTTTGACCTAGTTGTATTGTATTGTATTTTTATGTATTCATTTTAACTTTAAAATATATTCAATTTTTAAAAATAAGGTGAATAATAGTAAACATCCTTTAACTAAGAAGTTATTGCTGAATGACACATCAAATTTGAAATTCAATACCTAGATACATATAATATCTGATGTGAGGTTACAATCAGTGTTAGTCAAAATAAATTTAAATAAATGAAAATGAAAATATTGAAAAAATACTGTATTATAAACTTAACAATTCATTACTAATATACATTTTGGATTTTTTTTAATTTTCAATATTTATTGGCACTGATGAACGTGGTAAAAACTAAATAAGCTATTCTATACAAATATAGTTTAATGTGAACAACCAGTCTTTAACCTGTTTATTAAAATATGCAAAACGTATAGGGTTACTCTTATAAATAAGGGCAATTTATTGAAAATTTTAGGCGCTGTATATATATATATAAAAATGTGAAAATTTTGTTCTATGAGCAAAAGGTACATTAACTAAGCTCATATTGTTTATACTATAAGGTTATGTACATGTGACAACTTCTACTAGGGATGTTTCCGCTTTGCTGTTAAAAAACTCTCTTAAAAATTTAAAAGCATTTGTATAAGTGTCTCACTGGTAGAATTTGCAATGCTTTAAATAAAGGCCAACTTTCAGTCAACCGATTTTTATTTGAAATAATTTGTATTAAACGCTTCAGAGATATCAATTAAGGTCCAACACAAGGTTGCCACAATGGCACAAGTGTAACAAAACTGTTACACTTTCTCTTAATTTAATTTTTTTGTTACTATGTTACTTTTTTTCCTATTTTGTTACACTTTTTCCAACAAATATTTTTTCTTCGTTTTGTTAGAAAAAAAACTATGGAATTAGTAAATGGTAAACTAATATGACATAAAATGCAAATGCAAAGTATCAGAATACGTCTAGTAAGGTATTTATGTATAGGTATAGAATTTCCATTTTAGATCTTCTAGACCCGACAATTTGGGGACGGAATTACATACCATCAAGTTTTAAAGCAGGAAAACTGCGGTTTTACATAAGAAATTTGTATTTAAGATTTTTGTAACAATTTTATTGCTTTTGTTATGATTTTTAAAAAATCTTGTTACACTTTCGCGACGACCTGCGGCAACACTGGTTCAAAAGTATTAGCAGCTTGTTATTGCAACTTTGAGTTTGCAAGCCGATAGTAAATAAGTTTCAAAATTTTTTGAGAGCAGTAAGGCTTTAATAAATACCTACATTTTACGTGTGACCAACAACAAATGCATTTTAGGAATTTGAATATATGATCTTTCCAATTTAAGTTGAAATCAATTATTACTCCTAAGTACTTAAACTTTTTCGAAAATCAAATTTTTAGAAGTTGTTCTGCTAGTTTCGTGCTGTTTTGTGCCGTAATTTGTTTGTTTTTTTTTTTTTTGACAAAAACATTCAAAAATGAGGGTTTTAATTTTTTAAAGCATAAATACCGTTTTTGACCTTTTTCGAAAATCAAATTTTTGAAAGTTGTGCTAAGCTGTGGTAGATTTTAGGTTTTATTGCCAAAATCCCCTTTTTAAATTAGACCGCTCTTTTCTCGAAAATTATAATTTCGAAAATTGTGGTAGGCTGTATACTGGTGCTAGGTTTTGTACTAGTTTGTGTAGTAATTTTTGTTTTAAACATACAAAAATGGGTATGGAAGTTCTAAAGCCAAAACCTTATTTTTGACCCAGTCCTCTTTTTTTGGAAAATTGTGTTACGTTTGTGTTGAAATTTTGTTCAAAAAAAAATTGGCCAAAAATTAGTTCTTAATCTAAATTATCCTTTTTCATAAAAATAATTTTTGAAAATTGTTCTTGTTTCGGATAGAGTTTTACCGGTTTATTTCGTACTTGTTATTTCAAAATTATTTCAAAATAACGTTTCCGGAGCCAGTGACCTTCCGTACTATATTTTTGAAAATCATTATTTTGGAAATGTTTAAAGTTGTGCTAGGCTTGTTCTAGGTTTTTCTGCAATTTCCAAATTCTGCACAAAGTGTGAAGTTGGGAAGCTAACTTTTTTAATACCAAACTTTTTTTTTACTTTTCAGAATGTAATAGTCGATCCAATCATTGTTCCAATATTTTAAAATTTTTATTTTTCAAAAATGTAAGTAATACTGCTTGTGAAACAAATATTTAGTCTACGTACAAAATTTATATCAAATTTCGATTTTCAAAAAACCAAACATTGTGCCAGTGAATATTTATTATGTTAGGTGGACCTAATAATAATAAGAACCTTTGTATGTTTACTGTATAGGTAGGTAATATCTACGGTATCTACCTTAAATAATTTCCACATTAACTATATAGGATGCAATCCTACGGTTTATACATATAACGCCGACTTAGATTGACATTTTATCAAATTTATTGGTGACAGACCGTGATTATTAGTTTACTTTTCCAAAACTATGTTATCCTGACAAAATTTCAAATAAAATTTGCATAAATTAATAATAATACATACTCGATGTTAAAATTGGCCAGCACGAATATATTATATAGTTTTAATAAATTCACAATCGTCAGATTTATCCGGTGTGACAATTATTATTGATATAAATTCGTTGCTTGAATTAATGACAAATAAATAAAACCAATAGCATTGATATTATAATCTTAATTGACGATGGTTTATGCAAAAATTAATTTCACCCACTTATATACTTCCGCACTGATAAAATGAAAATAATAATTACACATTCCAGAGCATTGGCGTATGAGGGTCCTTTGGTTTTATTTCCGATCATAAAATAATGTGGAAATTGCTTTTTTTTTTTATTAATTTCTCTTTATTGCATTCAGAAACACCTTTTTTGTTGAGTATTTTTTATTAATCAATTTTGCTTACGCTCAACCTTATCACTAAAATACTTTAGTTGAATTTGAATCCTTATCCCTTTGAAATAACCTTTCTCATGGTTTTGTCTAAATGCCAATTCTAATTTTAATTGTGTGACAAGTGAAAGACAATTAATTGTATGCTATTGTTATACTTTACTCTTAATACAGAGTTGTTATAGTTTTCTTTTTCGAAATATATGAGAAATGTTATATCATATGAATTAATTTGCTGTATTATATTCATGATGGTATTTTTGACGTGAAAGCTTCTACGGATCCTTTTAAGTCTGATTCGAAAGCAGTAAATTCCTTCGAATAAAAAAGTTTATTGATTTAATGATAAAGTTTATTAAGTTAATAAACATGTTTATCAGGGCAACAAACCTTTTAATAGATTTCAATGTACTATTTTGTTTTTAAAATTAACCTTTTTATTTGTAATGAAACAAGTTTTATTGACTTAATTAACTTACAACTTAATTATTATTTTTACCAAAAGAGTTAATAAAACGTTCATGAAACTTAACATGTCTAATTAACTCTTTTGCTTAAAATAATTAAATTAATCATTGATTTCACGAAAAAGTTTATTAAATCGATAAACTCGTTGCATTTCATGAATAAAAAATTTGGTTCAAACAGCTAAACATTGCAATCAATTAAAAGGTTTATTTTCTTAGTAAACATTTTCTTTGGTATAGCAAAACTGATTCATTAAAATTTTTTTTTTCTTCATGAAAACAATATATGGTTAATTGTTACAATGATCGAGTTTCTCAAAATAAAAAGATTTATTTCTTTAAGAAAGAATTTTATTAACTTGGTAATCAAATCAACAATACAGTCAATTGGTACAATTTTAGATTTTGTTAAATCAATTGACTCGGTTTTTACTTCAACAAAAAAGTTAATTGAAATAACAAAATATTACCTGCATTAAAATTGAATAAATTTAGTAATAGATGAACAACAAGTTAATTGGAGCAATCAAACTGTTTCCATTAAATTAAATAAAAACTTAATTGCTACAATTAATGAGTACTAAACTCATCATCATTCAACTTGTTCTATTATTTCAAACAAATTTACTTTTGATTGCAAATAAAAGACTTGTTGATTTAATAATAAATTTGAATAGGTTTAAGAAATATTTTTATTAAATCAATAAACTCTATTCATTGTGTTAATCAAAATACTTTTGATTAAATTAAATTAATTAAAAATGTCATTGTTATACATAAACGGCCTTATTAATAAAAAATAAACTGGAATTTTAAGGCCAATTTTTAAGAAAACTAATCCATGTATTACTTATGTTCTGGAACCAACTGGACCAGTAAATAATCGCCTTTAAGTTGAATGTGAATATTTTTTAATGCATGGATTCGTTAAATCGAAGTTACAATTTATTTTTTTATTTATAAGGATGTAAATCAATAAATAGATTTATTAAATTAATGAAGTTATTCATTGTCACAAGGAATGAAAAGGAATACAAAATTATCAAATCATTAGGTAATTTAATTAAACAGTTTGAACAGTCTGTTTGAAAAATTGAACAAATTCTAAAAGCTCTGTACCGTGTCCAGTTAAGAAAGATTCTCAGGATAAAACGATAAAGTGGGAATGTTGTGTTTCCAGTCAAATTCATTAACTTTATTGGTAAAGAAAAGAAGAAGAATAATAAGTTAATTTGTTTATTTGTTACTCTTTGGAGGGTAGTTGGTTAAAATGTCATTAAATAATTAATATCCACCAAATTATTATTAACTTTGATATAAATACCTATGTGTATGTAATTGTTATCTTGTCTTTGTTATCATATCCTGAAATCAGTTATCATAATGTTAAATTGATAACTATCTGCCTTTCGCTTCTAATCTTAAACAATTCACTGCCATTATTTTATTGCAACACTATCCTACCACGGTTGTTGGTTTATATAAATAGCCAGTAGAATTTCATTTCAAACGGTAGAGATAGATTTACAAATAAAGATACAATTAATTATAATAATTGTTGTAACTTGTAGTTCTTATTTTTGTTGTTCTTTAAAAGAATCCTTTTTAATTCCTAAAATATGAAAGAAAATAAATTGCAATATTACTTTAATCTATGACCAAGTGTATCCGTTTGAAAGTTTGTCTTTTTCGTTGGGCAGCAACTGTGCATTGTGACATTCCAATTCAGTTCGAGTGTCAACATCGACTAAACTCAATTGTTTTTTCCGTTTTTTATTCTTTTCTAAAAAAATAGTTTTTGAATAACTTTTGTTCTATAAAATTTGTCAAAAATATCGCACACTTTTATGATCAACAAAAACTCCTGCAATAATTCAATTAAACTCAAGTGAAATATTAAAAAAAAAAAATATATATAAATCTAATTCGCAACTGTGTTCACTTCACCTATCTGTGAAAAAAGTTTCCGGTATCTAAAAAAAATATACACATAATAAAAAATAGTCTTCCGTATACCTAACTATCATCGTTATCCTTTTATTGTTACTAACATCATCCTTCAAACATTGAAACACAAATTTAAAAAAAAAATCTACAAAGCTCCAACAAAATCGACAAACAAAAGTTTACTTTTACTTGTTTTTGGCAGTTGAACAGAATTTGTTTTTTTTATATATACATAGGTATATATTTCATCTACCGAAAATTGAGGATATAAATTTTCACATTGCAATTTTGCAAAAAAAAAAATTTAAAACTATACTTATACAACAAAAAAAAACTATACATTATTATTGAGCTTACGTTTTGTGTTAAATACTCTGGTGTGGAGATATATTTCGTGGTCGAATAACAAATTGAAAAATCGCTTCCATCTGCTGCATATGTTCTTATTCCTCTTAGATTTCTCTTGTTTCTTGCAATAAAATACACTTGAGCTACAACACATATATAAAGTCCGAACAAAGGGATAATACATTTCGGAGTTTCCGGTGCTGCAGCTTCAGTTAAAAACGTTGTGCCAAGCGAGTTTAACTGCTTCAGGAAATATACAGTATCTACACGATGATACCAGCAGGAGTTTTGAAACTTTGCGAATCGCACAAGTCCTTTACGATGATAACACAATTTCTGGTAAGTTTTCTATATCATGTTCATGATGTTGTCCGTTGTTGCAGTCATGTGTAATGGTTGATTCGACGAGAATAAAATTGTCTTATTTTTTGGTTAACAAAAATATTGCTCTTCTTTCATAAATTTGTCGGGATGTTTTTTTTTTTTTTTTTTTTATTTCTGTTATTCGTTTTAGGATATTTCAGATAAGGCATCAAATTCTATTGCATATTTTAAATTGTTGAGGTAAATTTAATGAACTTTCATCAAAAATGTTGGCATGTCAAGACACAGTAATATATTCATGCCATTAAAATTGTTATGATTTCAAATAAATTCGTTTAAAATATTTGAGTCCTTGGTGTGAATTTTGACAACTGTCATTTCATAGCATGACACACAATTATGGTCATTAAAACTACCACTTCATGTCTGATTTTTGGTTTATATAATTTATTTTATTTATTTCAGTTGATCTCGTATAATGCATATAAATTTAAATAGCTTAGATTTATTAGAACCGATGAATGGACGGAAGGAATATGTATTTAAATAGATTACTTGTCAATTTCGTTTAGGGAATTTTTGAAAGTGATTGACATTGAAGATGGAACCAAGAAACTGAAAGGCCTGCATATGTTGGATTGGGATTTTTTTTTCAATAAAAAGGAAATTATTAAAATAAGCACCCGCAACACATACGGTATCATACGTTAGCTTTTTAATGCGATATCTATTTTCAAAGTCAGAAAAAATCTCTTATTGTGAATATATTTTGTTCATTAAGTTGTTTTCGAAACAACTATTTTCAAACCCTAGACTTAAAAGATAAAAAAATGTCAATTGAGGATAGTGTGTGAACTAAATAACAACAACAAAACCCGCAAACTAAAATCTCAAAAATAGCATAAGGCATAAAAACAGTGAGGTTCGTATGCAACCCCATATGATACAACCCCCTGCTTGGCCACACTATATGATTTGGTGTGGTGGGGGTCTTTTGTCTTTTGTATTAAGTATTTATTTAGTGAGAGTTTGCGAGATTTTTGTTAGAAATTGCGAGATTTGTATGTGCGAGATGTTCATAAATGCAAGATAAATGCACCTTACTGTAAGCCTCTGTTCACATTTATGACAATAACATAAATTTGTTAAATTTATGTGGAACTACTGAGAGAGTATACAGATACGTTTTTTTTTTGTTTAACCTTTTTTTGTAGTTTTACATTTTTTTTTTTTTGAAATTGGGGTCTCAAATTGCGTCATTTCGAGCTAGGAGGGAACATAGTATAAAATGAAATGTATTTATTATTTTTAGAAAGTTCTTGCATCACTATTTTTTGTTTCACAGGTTTTGTTTAATAAAAGCAAAACGGACAAAAAAGACTGTTTTTATTTCATCAAAAAAGAATTACAAAGAAAATTCAAAAAAAGAGATCAAGAATCCATTTTTTTTGGGGATTTTATCTCTGGAGCCAACTCACCAACCCGTTATATTTGAAAATTCATTTAAAAAAACCTAAAGTTCATAAAAATAAAAGGCACGACTGTGTCGCACAAACTTGCTCTTCTAGCAAGTTACCAAAGAGATTAACAGAAAAATTGCATGATGAAAAGCATGATAGAAATAAAGGGTCGCGCAAACTTGTTCTTGGAGAAAGTTATTTTCGTGTTCACGACTGGAAAATTCATTTGACCAATTTTTTTTTGTATAAAAGAAAAAACAATTTTTTTTGAAATATGTTTGAAATAGATAGGTGTTGTTTTTTTTTTTTTAAACTTTGGCCCTGTTTTTCAGTGGGAGATTATTTCAGGGTTATATGAACGCTGATGGAAACACGGATTTAACTCCGGACCTTAACACTTACTGAAACCCCTGTTTTCATCACAGTTTACTCGTGATTGATCTAACCCTGGAATAATCTCGAACTGAAAAACTGGGCTTAAATGTACAAATTGTATGCAAATTAGGACTTTCTCTGCATTAATTTAACACAAAATTGAATTAACACAAAATTGAATCGTTTCCACATAAAAAGTGATTTGCTCAAAATGTTCAAAATTATCCTTTTCTTCTTGAGCAAGAAGAACTATTGAAGTCAATTCTGGTTCTGTTTTTCGGAGAACTAGAACTAGCCCTTTGTATACTAAACAACAAAACAGTTGTTAATTTTGTGGTCAGGTGGAAAATGGTATATATAAGTACATTTTTCAAATTTCACGAAAAAGCATTCTTAAAGTTCAAACTGTTATAAACAATTATGAACTTCTTTTAAAAAATTAAAAAAAAAAAAACAAAATTTAAAAATAAAACAACGAAAAAAACTGTTTTTGAAAAATGAAAAAGTACAATTCGATACACTTTTATTTTAACATTCGATACACTTCATAAGATTCATTTTTCATGCCTGAGACGCAAGTCTGTTATTTTAAAATCCATAATAAATAATACGAAATGAATAAAAAAAAGTATTTTATTTTAAAAAAGTTTTTTGAAAATACCTGTTTTGCATTTAGAATTTTAAATACAAAAAGCAAAACTATTTTGTATTTTTCATTTGAAATACTAAAACAAAAAAGTATTTGCATTTTGTATTTAAATACTTTTCGTAAACCATTTTGTACATCTTTGAATTAATCGTTATCCTGCTGATTTATTATTGACGGCCTTCCATCCTTTTTAATCCAGACATGCTGCTTCCAATACCCCAAACCAATCGCTCTGGCTTCATTTCAGTGATGGCTAAATTTTTTAAGCCGATGCGGTGGTTTGTTTTTTTTTTTGTTTTAAAGTGACCACGCCGATTGAGTCAACGACGATATTTTACTACATTCATATCTTTGTACATCTTTGCACTTCACATCCGACAATTATTTTAAACAAGTCACGTTACAGCTCTCCTGAAATTATGGCCATTGCCAAATCCTGCTATTACATGCAGGTTTAAAACCAAAGAAAATAGGGTGGGTTTAATTCATCGGTATATATTTTCTGATGGAACTAACAGCAGTATTTGAAATTGTTATATATAACTAGTACAATATTTTGAAAAGACATAATCCAACACCTAATGCAACATTTAAGAGGAAATACCTTCGATTATTTTGAAGATTTCTAGTTTTAACCCACATCAGTTCCTTCAGCTTTGTTTCAGCTTAAAACCGGCAGTCATCAGTAGTTAAGAAAAAGGCGTTTTATGAAAGATGGCGTTTAAATCTATCCCTTTTAAAATAGTATTCTCTGGATGGTCCACGGAGGCGTATGTGATGGTGTATTAGCCCTAGGTATATACTCAAAGAATATATTTACAATCCATTGGCCCTATTTTCTAACCTTATACCCAATTATATCTTACATCCATATAATTAGATTTTGGTTTACAACAGAAACTCAAGCTTTTCCATTACGACGCAATCACTTTATACCTATGCCTTTGAAATTAATCGACTGGATTGATTCCAAAAATTAATGTACTTTCAAATGCACACCTGGGCTATTATGTGCAATGCACATTTCAATTTTCAAAGCTTAAAAGTTCATTTATTAAAGTTTTCGTCATTGCAGTGCCGTCGTCAACAGGCAAACCTTTATAATTCTTGGCCTAAATCCAAATCCCTGCCATCGTCTGGTAGTTTTCTGATGTTTTATCCATTCAAGTGTTGGTATACACACCCAGAAGCCCATAATCCACATCCTTCACCCTTGTTGCAAAACATCCTATACACAAGTATATTGATTGCAAAAAGACCGAGTCAAGGTGAAACGTTGGCAATACAACCACTAACCATCATATAACCTGCAATCGTAATACTCGTTGTCCATGTCCAATATTAAACACATCCATCAAGCTCAGTGTGTATAGGCCTATACAAGCTGAAAAGTCAGCTTAGACTATACGTTGAAAATTCATAACACAACTAACGAGAATTTTTGGCATCCTAATGGGACATTTCGATCGTCCTTTTTTGAAAAGCCAGTGATGCAGACGCAGAGCCATTCAAATGTTCAAAAACGAAAATTGTTAGAAGCAAACAATTTACTCACACACACTTTCTCAAAATTCATGCATAAATGAGAGAAAATAGGAAAGTCAGATGACGCTATAAGCCAGCCATAAGAGTCCTTTTAGGTCCTTGCCGCTAACGCCGCCGGCCGGTCATTGCCATAATCGTCTTCGACGCCTTCGTTGTCATTTCGTTTGTCTGCTAACAAACTGCCCAATAACATTTCCAAAAAGGTTTCTAGTTTAAGTCGTCATCAAAACAAGAACATGAAAGGAGAAAATATCCACTGTCCTGTCTGCATGCATACATATATACTCGACTCGTTATCGTTGCTGCTTGTCTCTCTGAACATCGATGTCTGGGTAGCTGTGGATCGGGGGGCTAAACTGATGGTTATCTAACTTTTGGTTTCCAGAAAAGAAGATAGAAACTCACATGCAATTTTAACTGCAATCATTTTTGCAACCATGGCAACTCTAACAAACAAAATGCGGTAGAACCACTGCACTGGTAAATGCACAATTGCAAATATTGCGATTAAATTGTGTAATTATCCTCGCGCGGCAATTTGGGAGGACATTAATTTGGCGTTATATTTGCATATTATCAAGTTGCTGTTATCTTTCCGAAATTTCGCAATTATTTCGTTGGTCCTTCTGTCTTTGGGATCCTTTGCCTTGGCAGATGACATGACTCAGCCTTATCCTGTGTGTGTGTGTGTGTTTTCCTTCGTTTGGTGAGACTGGGGAATTGCTTAACAGTTTTGTGTGGAAGGCGTTAAATTAATTCAATTACTCGACTCGACTCGTGGACTGAATGTTGTCCTTTCCGAATGGAGAGCTAACTTTTGTTGTTGACATTTAAATGCATTTAATTTGCAATATTTTTACGGCCTTGTGATGTTAATGCTGGTCTTTTCCTAAGGTACCTCAATACTGAAAATACAGAGGCTAGCATATTTTTGGTGGAATCAATTAAGATGAAGGTGGCGATTTCGTGGGAAATAATTGGGTTCATTAGTTTGGGAATTAAATTAGTTTGGTATCCCTGAGAGCTGAGTTGAGGAAGCTGCCCGAAATGGTCATTAGGGAGAAGTAAGGACATATTTTGCGTTCTAATCAGTGAGATTTGTTGTTAATGAAATTAGAGAAAATTATAATGTCAAGAAATAGGAAAAGTTTAGTTTTTATATTTAAATAGGATTAGAAATTGGGAAGCCTTGCAAAATAATAGATAAGGTTGGAAATTATATTTTAATGAGTTTTAGTTTCTCTTAACTCTTTTGTTTATATTTCATTTTGAGAACTGACGTCATTTCATTGGTTTCTCAGATTGGTATAGTAACCACTTTAACAATAATAGTTATACCGTTAAGTGTGTTAAGTGTGGGCGACAGTTTCATTATGAAAGCACAGACTTAGTGACTGACACGCTCAATCGATTTTTGTGATTCCTCGTCAAATGCGAGAATTCATCCAACTTGCCACGAGCAAAGAACGATGATGTTATTAAGCTTTATTTAATCACCAATCAAAAAAATCCCACTTTAAACAATTTTTAATTCAAATACTAACTAATCCAAAAGAAACTCTATAGATTGCGGAATTTCGCACCCTATCTAAATCCTATAGTGAGGCCAATCAGAGGCGTGATGGAAGCATCTAACCTCACTGTTTTTACGCCGTAAACCAAAACTACTATTTTAGTTGTGACATTTCCAATGGTTAAGTTTGCGGGTTTGTGTTATTGCGATAGATTCTAAAACGCACGATAATTGTTTATGAAAACAGATTTTGTTTAGTGATTATATAATGCGAGATTTCGAATGTGCGGATAGGAGCACAACTCGATTGATCGAAACTAAAATTATTGTATTTTTAAATCTATTTTTATTTTCGCATTATCAAAATCTCGAATAAAATCTTGTTGGACCGAAATTTCGCGATAACTAAGTATTTGACCGAAGCCCACTACAAATCATGTGAGCCCAAGCAGGAGGATTGCTTTGTATTTCTTTTTTTTTTGTATTTCGAAAAACAAAATCTCGCTTTTTATAAATTCGCAGTCCCAAAATCTTACTTTTTTTCAAAGTTAACTTAAACTCCGTTATTAAGTGCGTCATTTTATTTTCGGGATTTTAGTTTGCGGGTTATAGTTTTGAAGTTGCGTGATTCTTATAATTGCAAGTTTATGAAGTTTGTGTAATTGCGTTGTTCGTTATGCGAAATTATGAATGCGAGATTTTTATTTGTGAGATTTCGTAATCCAACCCCACCTACCTTACCGTAAATTTTGTATGCAAGATTGTATAAACATAGAGATTCTAGTCTGCGATATTTTAATGTTGTGAGATTAAAAGATGCAAAATGTTGTAAATGCGAGATTTTGAAATACGAGACATTAAAAAGGTCAATCGTTTCTCCAACCCGATTTTAGTTTGAGAGAATTTGTAAGCAACTCGTTCGCGATACCAACGAAGAACTCACAAATTTCACAAATATTTCAATATGCCCTTTGAAACTCGTAATTTTCAATTGGCATTTTATAATTTTGGTTTTTATTATTTCGCATTTTTATTTTTGCCTTTTAAATTTTAAACCTTGGGTATATGCTAAAATAATCTTAGAGCTTAAAAAAAATGCTGCACCATGTTCTGCAGAAGATACTGCTATTCTTGTGGTGTATTAGGAAAGCGACAATTGATAAGCGATGATAATGATAGGCGATCTGAAAGTTGCGCAAGCATTTGCGAAATCATCGATTTCCTATTATAACTATTGTGGGAGACTTTGAATTTATTTTGATAACTATAGAGTTTTGGTTTGCAATACTTAAATTGCGAATTCTTATTTAGAAGTTTTAAAATATTGTGACGTGTTCAATCTGATGTTCTCCGTTCTATTATTTTTTTTTTGTTCGCCATTTTGATTCCAACTTAAAGTGACAGCCACAACAAAGTTCACGAAACCTCATTTTTTAACGAAAGACTATAGACTAAAAAGCTTCAGAGGGCTCTGACTAGCACTGTACTAGAAGATTCTAAGACGGAGTGCTGAATGGTGCAGCCACTATAAGTACGAGCGCACCATGCGGCAAGAAATCAGTTTGAATTTGAAATCAGTCGTGTACAAGTCGGTAATTTGAAAGTTATAAAGTTTGCATTTAAAATAAAGAAAGTAAAAAAAGGAAATAAAGAGTTTTTTGAAATATTAAGTGGAATTAAAAGTAAAAAGACGTAAAGTGAGTTGTATTGAAACGGAAATAAGTTTTATTTAATAAAACGAACCTAGATAAAACCTAACAATATTGTCAATCTTCTCTTTATAGTCTCAGTCGTACATTGAATATTTGTTTAATGTTTTTAAGAAATACGAAGTTGTTAATGAAGCGGCGCGTGCGGCGGAAAACGCTTAGGTACTTCTTTCACAAAAAAAAAGTGTCAAATGGAACACTTTTTGTCATACAAATATAATTCTTAACTTTTAACCTAATAAAACACGCAAATGTCACTTAATATAAAGGGTCTTTCAATAGAAACGGGCCGATTTCGGCAGTTTGTGGAGACCATGTTGTTTTAGCGATGCCTGCACGTCCAAATGATAAATGTTCGCTTTGTAAGAATTTTAAGTGCGTTGCACCCATTTTAAGACAAACGAGATAGCTCTTCAATTTCAATGTCAACTCTCCGAGGTTCGATCGTCGAATTCGGGGCGACCTTTTCCTTAGAAATCAACCAACACTCCTTTTCAAAAATAAGAACTGCATGTAGATTGACCAAGAACACACCAAGAACACACATTTGTCAAATTATATAAAGAGCTGCTTTGGTACCATTCATGTATATAATTCTGTTCATGCCTTACAAAAGTTTTTATTCAAGTCTTCATCAATGGAAGGTCAACTATTGTTTTTATTTGTTTTTTTTTTTTTTTTGCTTTAAGAATAAAATACAGTTTTGCTATACCATAGGATGGCAAATCTTTCATCTTGATTGTTTTCTTTCTGCAGTTCAAATCACCTTACATAATCAAACAAAAGTAATTCTCGGAAGTGAAATCACCGGCAGCTCTTTTCAAAGCAAATTCTTATCGAATACTTTGTTTAGCTACACCAAAGCCATATCCGTCCACAGAAGTTCTAAATGAAACTTTCAACACCAAAGTCCCACCTCTGGGCCAACAAATGGCCTTTCTTATATGAACTGCAACTGAATTAACAGGCCTTTCATTTGGCAGGATGTTCGTAATGATGATGATGATGCTGATGTTGCTATGGTTATGTTTAAGTACTATACAAGGCTATATAGCACAAAGATTACAAACTAAGATCTGTTTGTAGGTACAAGAAAAAAAATAAAGGAAACATACACTATCAAACATATAGAAACAAAAAAAAAACATTTTTATATCCTTGTTACATTGCACGAAAATTTGCCAATTTGAAATCAACCATATACGCTTTGAAAAAGAATGGTTATGTACCTTCTTCCTGATGCTACTGGTGCTGCTATTGCTGTTGATGCTGATATGGGGTAAAGTATAGTATTGTTGATGATGATGGTGATGATGGCAATGATGATCCTTAGATCTACGAGGACATACAACCATGTAACACTTGGAATCAACAAAACTCCATCTCGAAGTAATTCAGTATTCTGTTCCCCATTCGGACTCATCTAATGGCGTATTCAATTTCAAATAGCATTTGGAATTCCTTTCGCAAACACACTCCTTTTCAAGGTGAGCATCAGCATTTAGTGTGACCATTTTAACCATATATGCATTTGGATAATGTTGGGAAAATTATGTCAGGACTTCTAATACCAGAATAAACGAAAAATTTTAAGTGACCTTGGTGTTATGTGTATTTAATCCATCGAGTGACGTCGACACCATCATCTGGTGGAATTTAACATTTCATGACTTGACAAATAGAGGACAAAGTTTTCTTTGAAGTAGATAGAGAATTTATTACTTAAATTACGTTGCAACGGCAACCGCAGTGCTAAAGAAACATCCCTTTTATGGCTTATTTTTGTATAGGTTTTCTAATCGTTCGACATCCTAGCCATCCTCCGATGGAATTTGACGAATCATGGTTCGACAAGTAGATGACACATTGTTCTTTGATTTTCATAGATTATTTCATTCAAAAAATGTAAACACAAAGTCCTGAAATTGCTCCTTTCCACCTCACCAAATAAAATCTCACTTTTTGAGGTTCTTTAGAAGTTTTCCAAATCATCGACATCGGATGGGACATAATACCAAAATTATTTTGGACTTATGTCCCGAAGAGTTATGTCCCTGCGCCCATGATTTCCACTTTAAGATTCTAAAGGGAGGAACTATTCTAATTCCCTTGCAACATCCCAATTGTGTAAGTTCATGAAATCTTATTATAAATGAATAAATAATTTACTATTTACCAACTAAAAAATTGTATTACATTACTTCCTGCATATTGCTTTTGGTGCATTCAAATTTATTTACCTTTACTAAAAAAAATAAATAATAATAATCTGGTAACCTCAACAAACGTAAAACTGACAAAGTGTTACTTTGGTCTCTGCGTGTGGTGTGAATTTATAAGAAAGAAAAAAAATCCATTTGTACCCAAAAACAAGTCACGTATGGTTTGTTTCCAGAACGAGGGCATTTCATATTCTTTTCCTTTGGTTTTTTGTCATTTGTTTGCCTTATATCGGGTTTTTTTCCCCAAAAGCAATGGACACATGTATAAGGTACCTTCGGTCCAATCTGTATGCATACTCCGACAGAAAATTGTTAAAAGAAGTTTTCACGTAAAAATAAAACAAAACAGAATAAAAACGAAAACAAATCGTTGCTGATAAATTTTTATGCACTTAGACTTTTGGTTGGATGGCGTATGTGGAATATTTTTTCTTTTCTCTTCAGTTTGAGTACCTACTTTGGAGTTTGAGTAATAATCTCATTTCTTGTATAACAGTAACATGGGCATCAATGAAGGCACATTACGATGTCAGTTTATAGTCTGAAAATTACTTTTTTTTTAGCACCCAAAACAAAAACAGTGGTGTGTTGAATTTGAATATGAGGTTTTTTTTTATGAATAAAGTTTATGTAAGGATTTTTAAAAAATGTTTTTGACTTTATGTTTTACGTTTATGTTCACAGTTTTAACACACATTGAAAAATAAGTATTCAAATTTAAACTTGGTGTTTGGTTGTAAAAACCAAATTGAAATTCAATATCACTTTAAAGTGGAGACATCATTTTAACGAAGTTTGCTGTATGGAATACCGAAATATAAACTATTATTATTTATTCAGTCTTTTATTTAGATATTTCACCATCGGACTAATTATGGTATAAATGAGCCGCTTACCCGCATGTGCAGGCTTTTCAATTTAAATTCTAAAATGATTGATTTTAATGACAATAAAATAAATCTTAAGAATGTACTTAAAACCAGTGCTCCACGCTTTTAGTTCATGTTTATGTATTTTGTATTTTAAATTATATGTTTTATTGTATTATAGTGCTTGTGTTATTGTATAGTCATTTGTTTTACATTACTAACAACTAACACCAGCACTAAGTGATGAGCCAGTGGAACACATATAATGTGTTGGCAAATCTTTGTTCATAAGCTGAAGCTTGCTCTAAGCACCTTATGAACAAGATCTGATAGTGTAAAATATTGATAAAAATACTTTAAACAAATTGTAAAACAAAGACAAAATTAAAAATAAATCCTACACATTTTTAAATGAACAAAAAGTAAAAAAAAAACACACAAAATGGACAGATTTGTTTGCAAAACAATTTGCCAAATTAATTTTCCTGAAAAATATTGAAGTGAGTACAAACCAGCCCCATCCGCCATTTGCATAGATTTCGTTTTGAAAATCTCATTTCGCAAGCAACAAAATGAAGTTTAAAGTTTTCACAATAATTTTAAATTTTCATTGACCGATTAAGCTTGAAAATTGATCATTTCTCAAAAGTTTTAAGTTTGTGTATCACTTTATAAGTGATTAATCCAGATATCTTTATTTCTAGACAAACAAAAATAATAAAATAATTCAAAAAAATAATAGGTATGCTGAATTTGGTATTTTCGCGAGATAACAGTTTCTGAAAAAACGTATTTTATTTAAAACAATATGATGAAATAAAGATAAAGTTAATTTAAAAAGTGTTTCCTACGATTTAAAAAAACATATGAAGTTATAAATTGATAAATAAATTTGTTGCGATGTAATGTCATTGAAAATTTAGAACTTATGTTAAAAAGAAATGTCAAAATATCAAGGCGAAATAATAAAATGCCAAATGAGAACTTGTAAATGATCGAATGCCAGGAGAAAATAAAAATAATTCCATGAGATGATCCCTAACCCAAATCGAATTTGTCTCCTTTTTCTGTTTCAACTTAAATAAGACTACAACGTTCGACAGTTTTAACATATTAATTAAGGAATTTGTTGAAAAACAAACTTTTATATACATAAATTGCCTTTTATTGATAAATTTTTCGTATATCAAATCAATAAATTCCCACATACAATTTCACAGTTTCAGCTTCCATATTCTTAACCACTTTTTCAGACAATAATGGTGTGATGGGCAAAAATAAAAGCCCTTCGACAACAAACAAGAAACCAACTTAATTCGATCAGCCTTCAGAAACACAAACATTTACAAAACAAAAATCACAAGAAAATTAATAAACCACAACAGCAGCAAAATTAATCGACTTCGTTAAAATTGAATAAAATACTTTTGAACGTCAATATTATGTTCTGAATTTTAACTCTATCTTGTTCTTATAAATGCCTTGGCAAAGTTTTCCATAAAAAAAAAGACAAGCAAACCAATAAACTTTATTAATTCATTTTCTTACCGACCGCACTTAAGGACGAACCAACAAAAAATAAAAGGGTTGAATATAAATATACACACAAACAAAAACTGAAAACAAAAACAAATAAAACCAAGAGCCACAAAAAAGTTCGGGTGTTTTTTTTTCTGGTTAAAAGTGAATATTCTGCGGGTTGGGAAGCATTTAAAAATTTATAAAAAGAAAATAATAAATTCATGAAAATTAAGATTAAGATGCTCAAGGAATGCATTAACTGTATTTTACTGTTGGTTTGTGATGAGTTCATATATTTTAATACTGTTTTTAATTTTTAAATAAGGGGTCAAGTGGAAAGTGAGTGGGGTGGTGGTCAAGGAGTAAAATGAATAAATTGTTTGCCCCTTGACCGGTGCGGGATTAGAGCGTGGGACATGAAGTTTTTAAGGTTATATCTAAGGATGTTGCCTAAGGGATTTGTTTTCTTTTTTTATAGTAGATTATGAGATATTTCTATTGTCTATTTTAAGGCGTTAACTGTTATTTAGGGTAATTATGTTTTCTTACAAAAGAAATATCAATTTTGCTTTAATCTTTTTCCTTATGTCAGGGTGAATGTCTTAATCCAGTATAGGTCTCTCCAGCTAACCTGAATTAGGACTTACCCTCTCCAGTTTTGAATGTCGTTATTATTGGAAAATCTTGAGATAGCTGGCTGCACTTTAAAGAAACTTTAAGATATCAGACATTTCTCGATTTAGTAGATTTCTCTATTAGAAATCCTGAGATAGTAGACTTCACTATCTAGAAAATTTTAAGGTAGCTGACTTCACTATTAACTGTTTAGAAATCCTTAGATAGCTGATCCACAATCCCGAAAACCCAAAAAATCGAAAACCAAAAAGACCGAAATCCCAAAAGACTGAATGTCCAAAATCCCGAAATTAAGATTGAATTTTTTTTTTTCCAAAATTTTAATTTTTTTGAATAAATTTACTGAACATACAATTCTATATTAAAATCATTGGTGCAGGGAAATAACTTTATTAAGAAATATTAGTCGGAAATAAATAGTAGGCCGGCCATGCAGGGGGGTTGCAGGGGCAGCATGTCCCCCTTACTAATCTCAACTGTTGGGGCAAAAGTTTGGATGTATGTTTGTTACCCAATCACACCAGAACAGCTGAACGGATCTGGATGAAATTCAGCATATAGATTGCGTATAGTCTGGAACAGCATAAATAGGCTACTTTTTATCCCAATAAAAATTACGGTTCCCGTGGGATAGATTTTTTTCCTTTTTCACAAAGCAAAGGCTCGGCATGATTTTATGCATAATCAGAGTTTATGGGTCTGAAAATGAAATAGGCTAAATTTTATAACTAAAAAATGCGCGGTTCCTATGGGATAGCATAATAATTGCTTCCTATTCAGGAACAGTGTTTGTTACTCAATTACACCAGAACGACTGAACGGATCTGGATGAAATTTGCCACAGAGATGGACTATAGTCTGGAATAACACAAAGGCTAAATTACGGTTCCCTTGGGGAACCTTTTTTATGTTTTTCACAAAGCAAAAGATCACTGTAAAATGGCTGAACACTTCTTAATGAAATTCGGCACAGAGATAGATTATATTCTCCAACAGCATATAGGCTACTTTCAATACGGAAAAATTTTATATATACATACGTACTTACCTGAATATTTGATGTCTAATTTTGAAAGAATATTGTCTCAAAAGGTAACTTACCTACTATTTGCATACTTTATCTTTTAATATTGCCATAGGCACTATAGAACACCGCTTTATTAAAACCATTTTGCAAAATATAACCTTAAAAATTTAACCACAAGAAATTGTCCAATGTTAAACCTTCAGGATCTTCGTCCATTAAAGACTTAAGTTGTGTGTACATCATTTTATCATCATTTTATCATCAGTGCGTGCATATTTCTAAATATATGCATATGTATGCGCGTGTATGCATGTGCATAGGCTGATGGTAAAAAAAAAAAAAAAAAAAGCTGCTAGTGGCTGTTCTAGTTTTAAGTTATTTTAAGTATTTTAAGTAGTTTTAAGTTATTTACGTATATTTACGTATATTTTAGTTTTATTTTGGTTAATTTAGTTTTATTTAGGTAAAGGGTAGTTTTAAGTTTTTTATATAAAATTAGGAAAACGAGTTTTTCAAAATTTTCTCGTTTAGTTTTAAGTAATATTGAATTTTAATTTATAATATATATTTAATTTTTAATATATAGTTATAGTATAATTTAGAGCGCCCGTATGGGGCCAGTAAGTTAGTTAAGTTAATATGTAAGCTAATTGTTTAAGATTTTTTGTCTAGCATTAAGATAGATATAAGAAAATGGAAAAATAAAAAATGAATTAAAATGCAAAATGCAAGACCCATGTAACTGTAAATTTCTCTTTCCATCAAAGGAACTGCAACGCAACACAACTTCACTCTGTCCCCTCACAAAATTGTTTTTTTAGAACCCTACGTAAGAAATTTTCTTTTGTAAAAAATCTTCCGCTTCATTCGTCAATAGATTATATTTGATTTTATGTGTGCTTTGTTTTTAGAATCCATGAATCACATTGGATTCAAAAACATGATTTCTAGCTAGGTCTTATAATATTTATATATGTATAAGAAGAGTTTATTTTTTTTTGTGAACACATACTATGCATGGACGTATGATTTATTCCTATCCTACCATTGAATAAAATATTATTACTGCCAATTGATCATATGTGATACACACTGGACGTGGTATTATTAATATTTTTTTTATTGTAAGTACAACTATTGCGGTACATAAATGTTTTCCTCTTTCTACTTATTTAAAATTGGACCTAAAGTCAAGTACATATAAATTAACTTTTAAGAATGAACAAATAAAAACAATAAACAGACTAAAAATTGTCGAATTAAATTTTATTAAGTGGAGTATTTATGAATGAAATTTGTTTCTCGTGGTAGTCGAGAAATGATGGGGCACCATACGATCTATACTTCCTCCATTTCCTTGTTATGGATCGTGTAGTAAAAGATGATTTCTTTTTAATTCTTCTTAAGGTCTTAATATTTAACAATTTAAAAGATTAAATTAGTTACTACGGCAAAACGACTTTTAATAAAAAGACAAAAATTAAAAGACTGAGATATTTTAAAGTCAAAAAACTTGTGTTGGCTGTTGAAAAAATATACTTTTATAAAAAAAGGAAGTTGGTCGAGTGAAAGTCGCGTTAAGAAAGAAAATAAATTATTTAGTTCTGTCAGAAGGACAGTGAAAAGCCAGGGCCGGCCTGAGACTTGTTCTTGTACATTGTCACTTTGGATTAAATGACTAAGTGTAACCAATAGAATTTGTACTTACACCAAAGTGACAATATACACGAACAAAATTCAATTTTAAAGGTTTTGTGGCCTTTACTCCAAGCATTGCGTTTCGTCCTAGTTTTATGGTGGGCTCATGATGACTTCTAACCCAATCTAGTACATAAATCAATTTTTAATGAGGACAATAAAGTGCCATGTTCATATATGATTCTGAAAAGAAAGAATAAATACGATATTGTGAACCAAATGTGATTCATTGGACAGTGAAGTTGTTAAGTACATTCTTAGAACTATTTCTTGAACATATCAATGTTTGCAAAAATATCTTAGAACTTATCATAACATGAAGAAAAAAGTTAAGCATTTTAGAAAACTCTGCCTCGACATTCTTTATACTTTCTTTAAATCACTTTCTTTCACTAATCATATTTCATTCATGAACAATTCTATAAAAATAAAAGAGTGAAAGAGAACAGGAAGTGAAAAATATAAAAAAAAAAATATAATGAGCTGCCAACAACATTAATCTTCAAGAAGAAAAGAAATTTTTATCTCATAAATATCGTTCAAAAAAGATACGAGCTGTAAAACATCCATCGTCATTGTGCATTTCTCCATGCTCTGTAGGTACTGGTGGTGGCGGTAGCTTAACACTTCCTTCAGTATGCCGAAGGCCTTAGTAAACTACATCTTAAGCAACGGACCCAGCAAACTTCAACTTAAGTAACTATTTCTTAATAGAATTACTCATGATAAGTGAAGATAGCGATAGAAAAGAAGAAAATGCAAACAGAATATATGTAGGTATATACAAACCAACACAAAATCGAGGCAAATGTAATTTAACCATAAACTAATAAAAGACTGCTAACAAGAGAAAAATAATCGTTAAAAGCTTTTTTTCAAAAAAAAAAACACTTTCGCCCAACTCACTTTTTGGTCGGTACACTCGACTCTTCTTCGACCCCTCTTGTCATGGCAGACATGCCACACGGAGGTAAACACGATTAAGTGTCCAAATCCTTATTTTCATTTCATTACAGCTCATCGCTGTGATGTGCCAAGCATGTATTAGGGAAAGAAACTTTTGTTGGTGGATTGTTTGTATGTTGTCGAAGGTGTCCTTCCTTGCTTTTGTATAGTTTTCCCAGCGTTCGTCGGCGGCGCGGCATACAAAAAAGTTTCTACAAGAAAACTAAAAGAAAGAGCTATCGTTCTCACTCATTTCTTTTGCAGAATATTTACGATTCACATCCTTGTTGTGGAAATTTTCTTCTTCTTGTTAAGCGGATAAGTTTTTTTTTTTTTTTTGTTTGTTGTTGAAGAAAAACTACAAAGATGTCTGAGTTTAGGGGGTGGAGAGGTGGAATGCGTGATCCTTTGGCTGTAGAAACATAATTTACTATTGTCAGTGGCCACCTCCTTTACGTCCCCAGCGTTTGGTAGAGTCTGCCAGGACAGAAGCATCGACCGCATCCGAGAGTAAATTGCTTTGCCGTGGGGTGACACATTTAATCTGTGCAGTACGTTGGTCATTCTTTGTTGGGGAGGGGGGTCTTATCTCGGGTGTAAGGAAGGATTGACATTAAAATGGTAGAGATGCATATAGATGGGAAATGGCTTTTAAGGTACGTGTCTCAATAAAACTACTTTATCCCGGTGTTGTCTATGAAGTGAACGGATTTATAAGTTAATTTTAAGATTAAAGAGATTTCGCTATTTTTTTAAAGAAAGTATAATGAAACTGAGTGTAAAAAAAAGATTCTTATGAAGATTCATAAATGTTACAATGTTCTGGTATGAAGATTCTAGATTTTTATTAATGGAAAGATCTTAAAGAACTTTACAGATCTTTAAAAGTCCACAAATTGAAGGTTACAGATTTAGAGCTATAAAATTGGGATAAAATGAATAAAATGGTTTTGAAGAAACCGACTTTTTGCTTCATTGTCAGGGTAGTTTCAGTGGAGAAATGTTTCGTCGCCTTACAAACAGAAAAAAAAAAGCTGCAAGCGATACTTGTTGCTTATATGTTTCTCCATTTGATATTCTTGAACAAAAATTACTTGCCATCTATTTAATTACTTGACATCTACATATTTATAGAAGCCGAAGGTCTCATCTTTCGTCATTTTAAATAAGGCTTTTTTCAGTCAATTAAAGCTTTAATTTATGTAATTTATTATGGATTTGAGTAAAAATAAAGGGCACGATTGGATATCACAATCTTGCTCTTGCGGCAAGATGAAGTTATCTGAGGGTTTGAAGTACAAACAGAATATACGAAAAATTAATTTTTTTTTAAGTTTAAAAACATATCTTAAAAAAATTGAAACCAAAATAAAAGTATACAAACATTTTCTTTACTAAATGTGAGTTGAAGGAAAAAAAAAATTAAAATCGTTGGACTATTTTTTGAAAAAAAATCGATTTTTAAAAAATATTTTTTCAAAAACTTTTCTCTAAAAAAAAGTGAGTATGCAGGTTTTTTAAACTTAATTTATTACACCTTAAAACTAAATTTTATAAAAATCTGTCAACTACTGTTTGAAATATTGAATTCACAAATATAGTTTTTTAAAAATTGTTTAGCTATTTTAAATAGCTAGAATAATTTCAGTATTAAATTTCATTCAAATCCCTCCAGTCGTTATCGAGATAGTCGACATTTAAAAATACCGTTAAATGTCAGTTACCGTTAATCGAATTTTCTTGAAAGATCTGTTTTAACTATTTTATAGACCTTCTACACATTATTACACATGTAAAATTTGGATGAAATCGTTAGAGCCGTTTTCGAGAAAAGTACAGTTTTCGATAACCGTTATAGCGCAGGTACCGTTATTTTTAGACTTACAAAAAAATCTCTGGGCGTATCACCCTAAAAACCATACCTACCAAATTTGAAGTAAATCGGCCCATCCGTTTAGGCTGTAGGTGCCGAGACAGACAGACAGACAGACCGACAGACAGGCAGACAGAATTTCCGGACCCACTATTTTCGTCTTCCCTATCATCGTAATGTCATTTTGGATTGTTATCTCAAAACTTTTTTTTCACGAATCCAAGACTTGCCTTATAGTACCTATAGAGCAAGTAAAAAGGTTTTGTGATACCTATCTAACATAATCAAACTTGACACTACGATTAAAGCGAAGTCTAAACAGCCTAAACAGCTGAACCGATTTGCTTTAACTAAGGTATGTAGATTTCTAAACCATTCCTTAGAGGAAAAATTTAATTTTTTTAGTTAAAAAAATAACGACACCCAAACAGTTATAAAGAAGCTTATTTTTTTCAAAAACGTCTTTAATGATTTTCTTCAAAAATATAAGACATCGGTTTTGACTGGTTGTATTTTGTTAAGTTGTAAAAAAACAGTTGACAAAGCCTATTAACTGCACCTGACATAAAACCATTAATTTTTTTTCTTGAGCTATCTCGTGAACGGGTTAATCGATTTTAATACAAATATTTTTTTAGACAAATTTAGATGATTAAATCAAATATCAATACCAACATTTTGCAAAAGTGATTAGTTGTAATATTAATGAAATTTTTTTTAATTTATATTTTTGTAAATTCAATATTAAGAAAACGACTTGACTAAATTTTCTTATCATAAAATACAAACTATTTACCGCTTAAAACTGGCGTCCTTTATATTTGTAAATGAACTTTTTTATAAATATTATTAATTAAACATCGATTTGTTTTAAAACGGCTCTAACAAATTTTTAAAAAAAATTTTTAAACATATATTTAGCCAGCAAAATTTTATGGATATTTTTATTTTGGCTTGATTCTTCGTACAAAAAATAAAAAAAAAATTATTTTATTCGACTTTCTCTTTTTATATTTAAAACACAATTTTAAATTTATTTTCATTAAATTTAATTTTATTTTTGTGGCAAGTTGTCACAAAAGCAAGTTCGTTCGACCCATTTGTGCACTTTTTTTTTAATTTGGGATCTTATGTGTGAATAATTATTGTTATATTAGCACACTCAATATTTTTAAAAGTTTTTTAAAAAGTCGTGGTTTCTTAACTGGAAGTACAGTTTTTGTAAAAAAAAAAAAAAATATATTGCATTGCATCAAAATTAGTGGCGTATCACGATTTTCTGGGAAAACTCTAGGCTGTTAAAAATTAATTTTCAAAGTGAATTTTGTTTTTAATTTTATTTCATTTAATTCTTGTTTATATAAATTTAGCAAGCTATTTTTCTGTTAAACTCGTGGGTAAAGGCAAGTTTATGCGACACAGTCGTCCTTTTTATTTTATGTTACTTATCTACTTGAAGTCATTTCTAAGCGATAGACAAGCGATCAACATTGAAAAGTTTTAAATGCTTAACAATTGTTGGGGGAAATTCTTCTAATCATTGCCAAACACTTCGTCTTCGGCTGCTCTGGGTTGGCACTTTCCCTTCAAAAAAATATTCTTCTTTTCTGCTCGCATTTCACACAGGAGAACGCTGAAACACAAAATTATTTGCAGTATCGAAGACTAATAAAAACACAAATTTACCTTTTTAATTATTTTATTGAACAACCTTTTCCTTCGACAGTTTTAACAGAACTAGATTATAACTAAGTTATTACACTCAAAAAATTTATTAAATCACACCTACCATCTCGGTGGTGAGAGCTTATCTATATTTAGTGAGTGTGGTAAGTTTACAAATTATCTTAATGATCGAGTAATATTTAGATAATTAAGTTATTATCGCTTATTAAAAATTAAGTGCCTAAATGTAGGCAACGAATTCTGCGTGTAAAAAATTCAAATATTATCCGTTGAATATACTTGCATAAACAACAATAATTATAGAAAATGCAAAAAAAAATACAATATTGCAAAGAAAAAAATGCAAAAGTAATGTAAAGAATGTAAACAAAGAAAAAACCTCATTAAGTATTTTTTTTTAATTTGAAAATTTGTTTTAAAATGAAGTCAAATCAAAAAATTGAATTCATTTGATACATTTTATGCATTTCATTATAAAATTATATTATTGTCTTTTTCCACACCATTATATATTTTATAAGCCTTTTAAGCCACTGTTGGTTGACTAGCTTTTATTTAAATTAAACAAATAGTTTCAAATAAGTGTTTTGTTACATAGAAATTTGTCTCTTTGTATAAATTCCTCCTATAATACAAATAATGAAGATATACAACCTTATAGAGTATTTAATAAAAACAAATCAATATTCTATCCAATTTGATCAAAGTTGAAATTCAAAGACAATATATAAGCTTCAAATAATTATTTCACTAAAATGTGCACATCATAAAGAGCCTTTCTGATGAAAGTTTTTTTTGTTTCGCTTAAAAATACGAACGGAAAATTTCAAACGGAAATAAATCAAATAAAGCATCTGGCTTTGTGTACTTTACTACAGAAATAGACATCAACATGACAATTAATTTGTAGGTTAGGCGTATACAGCAACGACGACAACGACAACGACGACCCATCCGCCTTTATATATACAATTCAAAATGAAATGCTGAAGTGATTAAACACTGCCTGAGGAGCCTCAAAGCCAGCATCGTCGTCATCCTCGTCTATTTACATTCTGAATGTGTATATATGGCTCCTTGAGGCACATGAATGCCATAAATTTACTTCCTGCCAGCCAATATATCCTGCCGAATCCGGAAAACTATGTTTTCTAGTTTTATATGACTCCGGAGAAAAACCTCTTGTCACTAAAATTAAATACACACATACACAAACACTTCCACACAAAAGGCAAAAAGGCACAGAAGAAAAATTTAAATTTAAATTCGCATCAAAGCGCAAATCGCAGACAGTATTCCTGCAGCATCCTCCGGAACATTATTTGTGGCAACATCAACCAACGACAACAAAAACACACTCCTATCCCAATAGCGAGATACAAAATTCCCACAGGATTAATCTCAGAATTTGAATGCATATTTATGGACATGGCGAATTTGTTTGGCAACTATTATATTTGTAGCACAAGCAAATATAATTAAAGTTGAGACTATGTGTAGTAGTTTACACAATTAGTGTGAGTGTAGGTTATGTTGCGTGTAAAACAATTGTTTCTCTTTCGACCAGGATAGCGTTAGTTTTACGCTACAGCTTCAATAAAATTTTGTAATATTATATTTGCTTTGGAAGCAATTTTATATTGTCCTAAGGAAGGAGCTCTCATCGAGGATGTTACACAGTTATATAATATTTATGTATGTATCTATATGTATTCTAATGCATCTGGCCTGCAGGAGTCAACAGCATTTGTAGTTATTTTTAATTTAACTTTGAGTTAAACAAAATTCAACTTTGTATTCAACCTCATCCGACAGTTTAAATTAGTTTTGAATTGTTTCAACAAATTACAGATAAAGCGGTTGCTGCTGAAAATATAAATATTGCTCAACATAAATACGACAAATTAGTTTTTATTTATTTATTTATATGGGATGGTATTTTTGTATTAAGACGAAAAAAACACAATATTGTTAATTGAGATTAACAAATTGTGACTGATGTTGAAAAAATAGTCAATGAATAAATAATTAAATAAACACTGGGATGGCGTATATACCTACTTGAAATTGCATACGCGCTTGGAAATTGTTTTGGAAAAAATAAAAAATGAAGAGCAAATATCAAATAACCCTCAAACTTTATGCATCACATTAGGGGTTGTGTTCCCAGATAGCGGGGAAAAGCACCATTTTTGCCGACTTTTTATTGAAAAAGGGGAAAAAAAGGGACCCCCTTTTTCAAAGGGCCTTGAAAAAGGGGAAAACAGCATAGGTTATTTTTTTTTCAAATTTAAACAATGAAGACTGTTTTAAAGGTCAGAGAACAACCTGTTTCCATTGATTAATTTATTTATTTCTTTCAACTCAACCTGAATAAGTTAGTTAAGTAAGTTTCTGGGAAAAATTTTGAGTGGACGTATTATTTTTCCCCTAAATATTTCAAGTATGTGCACCTATTTTTAAGATTATGGGAATAAACTTAAGCTACTAATAATATAGTATTCTATGGTTAATTTTAATCATTGATTATTTCAGCTGGTACCCATAGATTCTGTCTTTTCAACAAAACCTTAACCAGAAAATCTATAGTTAACAGGCATGTTTTATTAGTTAGTGTTTAGTCACTTTAGCAAAATGAGCGCTGGTACGCTTATGGCCACTTTGACGAAAACAAAGAATACATTTGTAAAATCCATCCAGAACCAGGATTAAATAGATAAGTTTTTTAATTTTCAATTTGACATTGCACGAATGAAAACATAGGTAACCAAAGATAAATAAAAGGCACGACTGGGTCGGACAAACTTGCTCTTGTGTCAGATTACTATCCTTTGGCTAAGGATACTAAACAAGAAATAATCTCAAGTAAAAATAGAGTTTCTATAGCGTTTTATATGGCAGATACGTTTATAAGGTGATTTTGAAAAAAAAAAAAAATTGTAACAAAAAACTCCGTCATTAACAACAGTCACACAAAATTTTATCAAAATCAATAGTATTTTTTCGAGAAAAACTAGATTATCTTTAAGACCATTTTAATTAGATTGGCGCAAAATTTGAAACGATTTAGCATCGTACTTAAACATATTTAGCATCATACTAGGTCACAAAACAATAGTTTTTGCTAAATGCTAAATCGTATACAATTTTGTGCCATTATCTTTAAGGATAAGTAGGTACCGTAAATATGTACACTTATTCTGAAAACATGAAAAACATAACTTTTGGCTACCATTATACGAAATTTTATCAAAATCGATCGTGTTTTTTACAAGAAAAATGGAATTGTATAAAACGCTTGTATGGCAGGTACCGTTAAAAGTTCTAAAAAAAAATTACGAAAAACATCACCGTTGGCAAAAAATCACTCATAAGAAATTTTATAAAAATCGGTCATATTTTTTTTGAGAAAAATTGAATTATCTGTTACGTTTATATGGCAGGTACCGTTACCTATTTTCAGACCTCGGATAAAAATCAAAAATACGCCTGGGCATATTAATCTAAAAATACAGAGTACCATAAGTTTGAAGAAAATGGGTCCAACCGTTTAGGCTGTAGGTGTCGATACATCCAGACTGACAGACGGACAGACAGACAGACAGAATTGTCGGACCAACTTTTTCGTGTTCTCTATCATCTTAATGTTATGTTTTATAGTTATCTCAAAACTTTTTTTTTACGAATGCAAAACTTGCCTTTTATAGTAACTACCTATAATAGTAATTTTGTATCTATAAGTTAAAAATAAAAGCAGAAAACCCCCACAAGACATTGTTGTCTACATTTGTTACAAACATAAAGGCGAACTTCACTGACAGCAACTTCTTGGCAAATTAAAAAAATTATTTATAGAATTATGAGTAAATACAAATTTTTCAAATTTATCTATGGATAGAGCGCTAATAATAATAAAACAATATTTTAATAAAATTTTAACTATGTTTCATGGATAAATCAGTAATTACTGATACTGTCAAAAAAAATATCGTGCAATTTGGCCTTAAAATAATGGCGCAAATTTTTAAACGATTTAGCATCGTACTAGAACATATTTAGCATCATACTAAGTTACAAAACAATAGTTTTTTAACATAGTATGATGCTAAATCGTTTAAATTTTTTTTTGTATAGATTACAAATATTTTGTTCAGTATCAGCAACAGATAAATTTTCTGAATCAAATGGTGAAATTGAAATGGAAGATATTTTTGTGAAAAGAAATAATATGAACTATACAATATTGATGATATTTTTGACGTGAACGATTCCTTGGATCCCCTTATATCATTTAAATTAATTTCAATTATTGTGTTAAGTTTAAAGAAGATGAATAAATATTGAGACCATATGAAAAGGTAAACCCTTACAAAATATAGGAACAATTCTGACAACTTTGTTTTGGAAAAATTCATCAGTGAATTTGTTGCGACGTGAATTTCTGAGCTCATTGGCCGTTCTTTATAGGCAAACGGGTAAAACATTTGCTTTAAAAAGACGTTAGCAACACGTGATGAAAGAGATCCTGGAATGCCTCTTAGTGTACATTTTGACAAGAATCAACAAGAAATTTATTTAGTGCATTGACGAAAATCAAACCACTTATAATTTTGCATAATGATTGATCAAACAGATTGATGTGTGTTAGAGCATTTTTGATATATTTCCAATGCAAGGGAAAAACTCTTCGCAGATATTTTCATATTTTCAATAATTGATAAAATTCTGTTTCGTTTTGATGAACCATATGATCAAATTAAATTTGATGTCAAATTGGTTGAGTGTATAAGGGAAACGTCAATCTTCGTGTAGTTGTTCACAAAATTTGATGTCAAATGAATGACAACGTATTATTTATAATTATCCTTCTCTATTTGCATCTGCATCTACATAATTTTACTGTTAATATTTACTTAAAACCTAATTATACTAATAATATATTCAAATGAAATCGTATCAAATGTCAAGTAACAATCTAAATTGCAAAAACCTCAATTTCGTTGATTGGATTTCAAATAATCAGGACTCTTTTACGGAATTATGCCTTTTTATATAACATCATCCTTTTCTGTGAACAATTGAAAATGTATACGTATACACGCTCGTCTGGTCTATTTTAATTCTATTATGTAAATTCCTAATTTGCTTCAAAACAGGAAACACAATCACATGCCTTAAGCTGTTTTTCTACATAGAAAATATTTCTATTTGAAATGCCAACAGCATCAACATCCATGGTAATTAAAAATTCTGCAAATAATCCAATTAATGGAAAATATTTAAAAAGAAAATCCTGTGAGACACCAACGCCAAATCAAATATTCACATATCCATGTGTGTGCAAGGACGAAAAAATGTGACATTCAATTCAAATTATGTAATACAAAAAAAAGAAAAAAAAAAAACCAACAGGAAAATATATTTGGAATCCTCAGAGAATGCATAATGGAGGTGAACTGGAAGAACTTTCCGTAAGAGTGTGTTGATAACTTCGGTCAGCTTAGTCCTGGCTTTGTATATTGCATATTCCTTTTAACATTGAAAAAAGTTTGCAACTGAATTTGTGAAAACAAAATAAAAAAGAATTTTTTGCTAATTGGAAGGATTTAAGTATTAAAAACGATAGTAGATAAAAAGTGTAGGAAAAAATAAAAAAGAAACAAAATAACTGCTTCAGAGAGTAAAATTATGTGATTTGGTTTGATAATAATATTATTATTTACATTTGAATAACCGAGGAAATAATAAACGAAACTAAGAGTTACCAATCAATATTATGCCAAACATTTGTCGCTTTGCGCAAAACAATTTTGGAGCTCTTACTTATTTACATATACAAAAAGCTATTATGATTTTTTCATATGCATATTTTACACCAAATGCAATTAGCCAAATCTTATTTTGTAATGGGTTTTTCTGTTTAATTCACTTTGAACTGGTGCGTCTAAATGTTCGTAATTAAGTTTCATTCAAAATTATAACAAAGTCGAACATGTACTCTTAACCCTGAACTGGTGGTTTCGTCATATCGTTCGTTGAAATGTATGAGTGCTTATGTGCATATGTAAGAATGTACTGTTCTCTCCTGACCGCGAGAACTTTCTATTAATTCCCACAATGCAATGGGGAGCTTAATTTTTGTTTTTCATTTCTAACCAATGACGATTAAATCCAGCCAAATCTATCTGGAAAAAAAGTCGAAATGGCGAAATTACAAACAACCATATTAAAGAAATAAATATAATAACTTCATTTATACAAACGATGGAATTTTAGATGTCCGCGACATTAATTTGAAGCCATTTCATTTATAAAAAAAAAAATATAAACTGATCAAAATCTATATTGGGCGGTAAAATTTTATTTTGCTCCAATCCACTGGCATTTTAAAATCCTGTTTTAACATCAAAAAATCATTGCTGTTTTTCTATTTCAGTTACCACACAAACAAAAAAAACTATCATTTTAATCTCTAAATAACTTACTTCACACATTTTCATTTTAGCGAACAAAATAGTCACTAAACTTTGTCCACCGCATTTTTAATCAGTTCCCTGACAAATTGAAAACGTCAAAAATATCGATAACTTCTGTATAGATCTAAGTCCCATCTCATGGAATATCAAGTATCGAGTCTCGTTGAAACAAAATTGGGTTTACATCTCGCGTCTGTTTGTGGTTTCACTTTTAAGAAATACATTTGTGCGAGAAGTCGTGGTTTGTCCGTTTTTAACTTGCGATTTTAGGTACTGTAAGGCAAGTTTTGTATTCGTAAAAAAAAAAATGTTTTGAGATAACAATCAATCATGACATTACTATGATAGAGAGCACGAAAAAAGTTGGTACGACAATTATGTCTGTCTGTCCGTCTGTCAGTCTGGATGTACAGACACCTATACAGCCTAAACGATTGGGCCGAATTTCTTCAAACTTGGTACTTTGTATTTTTAGAGTAATATGTATGCCCAGGCGTATTTTTGATTTCTATCCTAGGTCTGAAAACAACGGTACCTGCCATATAAACGTAACAGATAATTCAATTTTTCTCGAAAAAAATATTTGATAAAATTTAACATGACTGATTTTTTGAAAACGGTGATGTTTTCCGACAGAAATTTTTTTTTATAACTAGATTTTTAACAGTACCTGCCATACAAGCATTTTAGACAATCCAATTTTTCAAGTAAAAACTACGATCGATTTTTATAAAATGTCGTACAATGGATTTGTAGCCAAAGGTTGTGTTTTTCATTTTTTCAGAATAAGTTTACATATTAACGGTACCTGGCCTTAAAGACAATCAAATTTTTCTCGTAAAACATACGATAGATTTTGGTAAAATTTAGTGTGACTGATTTTTTTCCAATAATGAAGTTTTTCGTTAGAATTTTTTTTTTCAAAATCACCTTATTAACGGTACCTGCCATAAAAACTTTATAGAAACTATTTTTACTAGTTTCTTCATGAGCAAGTTTGTCCGACCAATCGTGCCTTTTAATTTATCAGTCCCCTGATGAGTTTTTATATTTAATTTTTGTAGACATTTTGTATATATTTGTAGGTATTATATTATAGGCTAAGTAAAACCATTTTTTGAATTTTTTATCCTCTAAAATTAAACGAAAACTATGTTTTCTGCGGTTAAAAAATGTAAAACAAACTCAGTTCCCTGGCAGTTTTATGAACAAAAGGCATATAATTCTATCCAGAGGTCTGAGAAAAGATGATCCATTTTATAGGGTTTTGGAGATGGGTATGTGGGAACCATGAGTTGAGTATGAATCGGACTTAAACTTCTGACGTCTGGTGTGAGAAACCAGCATGCTACCTATTGTGCTAATCTGCAACATAATTTCACTTTTGCATACTTAAATCAAAACTCTAGTTAAAGATTTACGGGAACGTTACAATATCTCGCAATTTAAAATCTCAAATAACGAAATCTCGCTTTTTTTATTTCAAAAAACCGCTTTTCACAAACTAGCAATCACAAAATCCCATTTTTTTGAATGTCGCATTTACATCTCGCACACAAAAATCTTTTAATTTGCGGGTTTTTGTAATCGCGAGATTTAAAAAAACAGTTTTTTGTATTTGCGAGATTTCATAGTGCGAGATTTGGAAAACGAGATTTAAATTTGCAATATAGATTTTACCTTGGGCTTGCGCAAATTACAAATTACAAAATCTTTTTTAAATAACGAATTCAAAGTATCAACTCGCGAATCAAAACTTTAGGTATAGATATGATCTTTGTGTTTTCGCAATTCACCACTTTGTTTTTTTTTGTAATTTACAACTAAAAAGTGTCAATTCTTGAATCGCTACTAGAGTCATAGATTTGATCGATCTGTATGGTGAATTACAACATTTTTTTGCTGTAAATTACGATCTGAAATTGGAAGTAAGAGCTATTTTAATGATGAAAATATAGTTGATTAGGTTTCAATTTGCGTTCTTAATGATTACAATTTATTACTTTTCCTCAAATTGTAAATTGAAAATAATTTTATAAATTCAATAAATTGGAAAGTTTGTAAATTATAGGTAATTGGACTAGAAACCGCAGGTAAGATTTATTAAATTAAGATAAATCATTATTAAATAATGACAAATCTTCATTTTGAAGTGTTTAAACAAATAAAATAAATTTAAATATATTTTTATCCTTGTTTTATGTAACTTTTTTGTAAATTCAAGTAAGTTTCTAATGTTCCGCTATAAGTGTATAATATTTATAATAATTGTTCATTCCATTTTGTTAATAAAAGATCCCCTGAAGAAGATGGCAACCACCGTCGAAAGTTGGGAAAGAAATGAAATCTTTGTTTCATTTATAAAAATATTGCGACCAAAAAAGCCGAAGAAGAATAAGCACAATATTCTCAACTTACACGATTATTCACATTTGGTCAAAAACTCACTAGATAAATCGGCTGTAATTCTAAAAAAGTGGAATTTTGTAAATTGATCCCCCAAATTTTGTAATCGGTGATTTTTAATTCTCTCTGTGCAATCAACTCATTTTCTGTGACAATAAGGTAGTTTATGGAGCTGATAAAATTTTTGTTGATTTCAATCTACTTTTTCGTTCTAACAAATTACTGAAACAAAGAAGTAGTTTATTGAGCTTATAAGACTTATTATTGATTTATTTGTTATGGCAATAAACTCATTTATAATATAAAATATTTTATTGATTTCAATGTCCTTCTTCGTTGTGCCAATAAACCCAATTATTAACACAACGAAGTACCAGTTTACTGGCTAATAAATTTTTTTTTTTTATTTCAATGTAACTTATTTGTTGTGCCAATAAACTCATTTACAGACACACAACAAAGAAGTTCGTTGAGCTAATTATATATTCATTCATTAAGACAAGGAATTGGTTTATTTAGCTAATAATTGCCCCTATAAATCGTTTATTAAATATAAATTACTAAGAACAATTAATGTTAGTAAAACATTACGAAATATTTTAATGGGACAAAGAAAGATAGTTAATAAACGCTGTTTATTGATATAACGAACAATATATTTTTTTTTTGTTATTTTCTTACATTTGTAGATATCATGTCTTGTTGGGGTGCATTCTTCATCTGCTTGCTCTCCAAACACCGAAACAAAACTTATTGTTTCAGCCATCTTCAAAATTTACAGCATCTTCTGATATATAGCTACTATAACACTATTTGTACCATCAACTTATATGAAATTTTATGTCAAAGGTTTAATTTTGTCACTGAATTTGTGTTAAATTGAACCATGATTTCCTTCATGATCCAATTATTTTCTTCAAAAATCTAATTATGTAAATTATTTTGAAATCAAACCTCCATGTCGATTTTATCATCAAAATAAATGTTCGTATGTGGTAAATTGTTTGCTTTGGGCAGTATAAATGGATTCCACTTAAATCAATTAGGTTAGCCATAGATACTTCAAAAATGTACACGTTCACCAGCAATCAAGGTATATATTGGCGTGTCAGCCTTTGGTGGTTAATTTATTATTGATTGATTAAACTAATCGTCATTACAGGATGCTCTTAAATATAACGACTTTCGCGCCAGCCTACTTTTATAACTCTAAGTCAATAACCAAAAAAAAACAGTAAAATTAAATCGGTTTTTTGTGTATCATTTGTTTAGATGTACTTTGTTTAAGTATCTATACTTGCCTACCTATATTGAATGGCTTAAAAGATATCAAAATCTATTACACCTTGCTTAACAACACAGATTTTTTAAATTGCTCAAATGACCTCATTGAAACGAACATTCTTTCCCAATTGCGATATTCTATACGCGCTGATAAAATTCTGCCGCCTTCACAATAGAAGAGCGATAAAAACGTCTAGGTCCCTTGAGCCGGAGCTGTGAAAAAGACTTCCAGAGATGAGTCGTTTGGATTGAGAAATAGCAGATGTGATTACTTTTGTTATGTTGATGATGGCAATGGTATGACAACGCAAAAGGATCCTTTATCCTTAATATCAGTTATTGCCATTAGTAATTCCCAACTCTCTTGCTCCTTTGATTTCAAATGCCCATTGTAATCCTTGTATCGATGAGAGTTTTGTGTTGTAATTCAAAGTCGAGACTGCCTTAAAGGTATGTGTGACCAAATTAATATGATAACGGCAATATTAAAGCTTAAAGCGATAAAGTTTTCTTTTGTGGTAAAGGCAGGCACGTAGTTTTAGAAGGTTCTAGAACTCTCTTTTGGCGCGGCACGGCAGGGCTGAATCAGTTTCCGTAAATTCGGTGTTTGGTGAGTTCATAGTTCCCTGGAATATCCGTATATCCTGGCAGACAATTATAAGGCTAAATATATTAACTTGCTCATCTTTCGTCCTCGGTGATGATCAGCAGTCAATGATAACTTAAAACTTTGTAAATTTTTAATCTATGGATTTGAACACAGCTTTGTTATCGGAGAAAATAGTGATATTTCTCTAGCCAGATATCACTTTATTTTGTTAGTCAAAATAAGGCTTTGTTAAGGAAGACGCTAAATTGATTCTTTTTACCCTAATCGCTTTTGGTTCAACATGAATGCTTGCCCTCGCGAAATTACATATGGCATACCGCATACCAGAATTAAGATAGGCTCTTGGGTAGTCCTGAGTTGATTGGAGAGTAACTGAACAATGACATTATTTATATGGAAAAGGTATAACTCCTTATTTTGGTGGAAGTCTTCCCCCTCCCCAATTAAAATCCTGCTTACGGCCTTGTGCTAATACTGCCATTATATCCAAAAAGAACACAAATAACAGAAACATGGTTTGGAAAAACGATTTGACAATAGATAAATATTTTAATGGATGACAAGACGTGAACATATTGCGTGTCTAGGTTTCAAAGGACAAATAGATGAAAGAGAAAATATTATTACATATTGAACTCATGTTTAGTATTTGGCCTTCGAATTGATTTTGTCATTAGGATAAAATTGCAAATTATTTGATTTTGTTGTTGCTATCAATTAAAGAAATAAAGAAAACATCTTTACTTTCAATACCGATATTTATTTTATGTTAAAAGGTACCTATATCTATATTTTACCAACAGCTATATAAGCTTAATTGATGCTTTATTACTTTTTGAACACAGAACTTTAACAGGAGGTCAACATTTTGCTTGAAATAATATTTTATATTTATTTATTAATAATTAGTTTATTAAAGAACACATTTCAAAGTTAATTCGTCCTCTTCTTTACAAGTTTCAATGTATTCGTTTTAAAAACTTTTCCCTCTAGCAATACTTTTCTTCCTTCCAACCAAAGCAAAGGTTACTTGCTTTGAAAGTAATGCTCTGCTCATCGTCATAACTTCATCAGGTTATAATGTGGCATAATTAGGAATTTGCAGTGAAGTAAAGAGATTAGAGAGCTTTCCTAGTGGTTCCAAGTCTGCTATTGTTTACTAAATTCCTAAAAAAAATCCGAACTGTAATGAGGTGTGAACATTTTGGACCTATTATGATTTTACCATGCCTTATTAAAAACATCTGAAATACTTGGTCTTTATAAACTAAATTTTTCTTTGTATCAATGAGAGTATTCTCCTGCGCCACCGCTTCAGTCTGGCTTTCGAAAACACCACAGCTGCAATTCAGCCATGTTGAAAGTTATAGTTACAGATAATATTCGAGAACGTTTCGATTTTGGCGAGTTTACAATTTTGTGTCTTTTAGATTTTTCTTAGGCATTTAATTCAATAAACTTTAAAAATTGTTCATAACAAACTTATCACTCAATATGGATTTAGTGCAGCGTCCTCGTTACTGATCTAAAACTTCTTATCTGAATATGTAAGACTCAAAAAGTTAAGATGATAGCTGGGTTCTCGGGACTCCTACCATTGTCTTCAGGAATTCTTTAAATTCCATTGCTCTCGCTCTACATAAATGATATCATCAGTTGCTAATGCCTTAATATTCATATATATATGCTGACGATGTACAAATTTATATCTCATTTGAAAGTTGCAGTATGTAGACTTTATAAAGATCTCGAGAGAATCTTGAGTTGGGTCACAAAAAATTTGTTAGCGCTAAGCCCAGACAAGTCTGTTTGAACTTTGCTTGGTTATAGCCAAATCCTTATTCGATGTCCATGACATACCTTCGATTTACTTAAATAGCAATAATAGTTCCATATTGTAAAAAAAAGTAAGATATGTAGGTTTCGTCATTAACAGTGAGCTTTTAAAGCAGATCTTATTCTACGCCGAAAATATTTTTTTATAATCTTGATTATGTATCATTTCGCAAATAAGAACTCGCTCACAATGCCGTTCATCTTCGTCGTAAGTTACAATCATATTTATGACAATTGGACTACCTTCCTTGGGTGATGCAGCCTCAACAATTATATCAACATGCGCAGTTGTATTTTTATTAAAAAGTTATTACTGCTTAAAAACAGCAGTACCCCCCCCCGAAGGCCGTAGACAGAGTGGGGGGTCATGGGGTTTGATTTTTCGTGCCAACAAAATTTTCAATTTAATAAATATTCGTTGTAAAAAATGGATTTATTTATTTTCTTGATAAAATCATAGCTGGTTATAGCGATCAGGTTATTTTCTAATCGCTATTTTACCCCACGCCTGCCCTATATACAAACGGTTACGAAACGTCTTTGGCCCCTCCTTCTTGCACAAATGCACCCTAATTTAAGCAAATGTCAAAATTATGAAGCACACACTTCACTTGCTTTGGATTTATTTTGCTCTGCAAATCATGCGTTCAGGAATTTGGCTATGTTTTGAAAGTTTGTCGTTCAACAATTATTGTAAGCCCAACTATTCAAAATTAATTGATGGCTTTAGGTGACGAAATGGCCTAGAAAATTATAGTTTAAGCTATAAAATCTGCAGAAAATCTTGCAGTTCTAGTTTTAGTTAATGAAGTTACTAACATTGCACATGTAAAGAGCAGCTCAATTTTTTCTTGATACGTCTACAGGGTGATTGGTTTAAGGTGCACCAAAAAACTTGAGAGTGTAGGTGTGGTTAAGACAAGAAAAAATTGAATTTAATCAGAAAAAAAAGGTGAAATCTGGTTAATTAAGTTAATTGTTTTTAACCAGATTAACCAGATTTCACCTTTTTTTTTTAAAAAGTGCTTTTAGTATTTTCTTAATATCTCAAAAACTAAGATTCATTTTGGCATCCGGTTTTCTGTTTTTGACTAAAAAATTATAAGAACATTGAATTTTGAAAATAAAAATAATAGTTAAATACATAAAATTTTGAAAAAAATTAGTTTAAGAATTTTTTTTCAAAATTTTGAGTTTGAAAATTAATTTTTTTTAAAACTGTTCACTTAAATAACTTAATTTTAAATTAAATAAAAGAGTAGTTTTCTGGCTTTCCAAAAAGATATATCAAGGCTTTGGATCATTCACCATTCACTCCTGCCTGAACGGGGGGAAATAGATAACCCCCCCCCTCCCATACGATTTGTTTCTTGTCTTAACCCCACCTACACGCTCAAGATTTTTGGTGCACCTTAAACCAATCACCCTGTATAAGACGACAGGCGAAATTTTTATCTTACTTCAATATTTTTGACACTATATCATGTTAAGGAAACAATATAAAATATTGACATTAATTTTAGCAGCTTGAGTGGACAAGAGGGGTAGTTTTAACGAAGTTTAAACAAAATTATTCGCTAAATAAAAGAAAACATTAAATTGTATGAATTGTACTTGGTCAAAAACGATGATGCATTGACAAAATCCATATAACGGTTTTAGTTTTTTTTTCAAATTTTCTCTAAACGATTAGGTATCTATTTTGATAAAACTTTGTCACTGTTATATTTTCGCAGTGCAACTGCTCTTCATGTTTTTGGTTTAAAATTTGGCCATTAATTGATAACGCCTAGTTTTTTGCTAAGCAACCGTTTAATTAGAAAAAGTCAAGGCCATTTTATAAAAATGTTCGCCTATCAACTTTGTTTAATAAATTTAATTTTTGGAAGTCCCATTCTCATCGTTTTTCTTTTTATATTATGTGCGCACTTAGGGGTTATGAATACCCTTATGATGATTAAACACAGTACGAGCGGTTAGGGAAATGCGAGGAGTAGATGAAAGGAGATTATGATCGACGCACGGTTAGTTTATATTAGTTAAAATAAACTGTATAATACCAAATAGGTATAGTCTAGACTCTAGACCATCGTACAATAATACAATACGAGTATACACTGTAGAGAGTGATAAAATCCCGATCACTCTGTTAGTATAGGTAAAATAGGGGTAGGACTGCATATGCAGCTCGACTAAGTGAAATTGGTGGTTGAATGATCTTACGTCATTCCATATCAATTGTTACTGGCGCTCGGTAGAGTTAGCGATATTGTGGTCGAATAATAAAGTTGATAGATATTTAATAAAAATAAGCTTGTATGTTTATACGATGCACATTGATTTTAAATGTCTGAACATAACAATTAGGGGGAAAAATTGAGACATGCATTACACATTCGTGTTGTGCGGCTAAAGAAAGAAACTCTATACTTTACGGTACGTCCGAAGTTGGGCTGTAGGGTAAAATGATGAGCATTCCTTGCAGCATGAATATTACGGTTGAATTGTTTCATAGGAGGAATGCAACTGGCTTTTTTTTCGAAACACTCTTTATAAAAATACCTATAAAATAAGGAAAGACAAGAAAGATTCCGACGATGTCCAAGTGATGTAAACATTTCCGTTATAGTCCTATCACCAATCAATTTCAAAGCTCTTTTCTGAGATCTATCCAGGAGCTTCAGATAGGTTTTAGGAGCACCTGTCGAGAGAAAATTCGTTCGACGTCGAGTATTTTATTTATATCGATTACACGCTAAACTTTAATTTTTTTTTTCGAAAGAGTATATCAAGATGTATATAATATTCCGAGTATAAATAAAACTGCTGACAAATACAACATTTAACAACACTTTATTGAACAGTTTTCAATAACTAAATATATTTATTTAAGCACAACTTCACAATACGTCGCGATCCTTCGGAGGTTACTCTACGACTGCCTAGACTCTTCTGATCTTCGTCTTCTTTCTTGCACGGCAGTGTTGCCGTGTAACATATATTATATTTTCTGATAAGAAATAAAAAAATTCTGACTTCTGAGATGAAATATTTTAGGTATATATAATATTTTAGGTATAGAATGTTTTTTTTTTATATTTAAAGATGCTCTAAAAATTCCCTTAAAAAATACAGTCAAAATCGCTTATAACTAACTCGATCGGAGTGGAGAATTTGTTCGTTATATCCGGTGTTTTGTTACAACCGATTAGCACATATTTGTGTGAACCTTTGACGGGACTTCAAAACAAGTTCGCAATTACCGATATTTCTCAATAACCGATATGGTTATAACCGATTTTAAATGTATTTTTTTTTTTATTAAAAGCTAACTATATTGCATTAAGTAGTAAGAGCTAGCTCCATCAATTTATTCATCCATTTTGATTATTTCAAAATTGCAAAAAAATCATCGTAATGAAGATCACCTGCAGAAGCTTTCCCACGCCTAATGCACTGCCTCTTCAATCACTTGAAACCTCCTTAAGCTCGAAATTAAAAACAAAAACTTTCACAGAAAATAAATTTCAATTTCCAAAATGGTATCCGAGTTTGACTGTATCAACTCTCATATTATACTTTACGCAAAGAGAAATGCAAACAAATTTCTAATTTCCGCGAAAGTTGATTTTGTTTTTAATTCAAAGAATAAAGTGTTTAATTATTGTTTTTTTTCGTCAAAAATTAATATAGTTCGCCACAAGTAACCGTTTTTATCTCTTCGTTTGGAATTTTTTCAGCAGAACAGCACAAATTGTCTATAGATATAGCGTTTAATTTATCTTTTCTCTGCTCAGTAGGTTTCTATTCCACATTAACAAAAATAAAAACAAACAAAAAATTCCCACAAAACTGCGAGTCCTTGGAGCAGTAGTTTTTTTTTATCCTTCTGCTGTCGAAAGCAAGTGCAAGGATCCTCTTGGGCTTTTGTGTCATTGAGTGCATCTGCTCTTTATATATTAGATTTTGGCATAGCACACATTATTATTAAACGGTTGCCTTAGCTAGCTAGACCAATGCCATTATATTTGTAGTACCAATATACAGAAGAAAACTTATTTGGGGCAACTTGATGATAAAGATACCAAAAGGGATATCATAGATATACGAGTATGAAATAATATTATGAAAGGCATTGCACATAGAATAACTGTTATTTACCAAATCATGACCGTAAATTTTCATTTTTGTTGAATGGGTCATGAGAAAGGATGAAATACTATTGCGTAATTGATATCTAAGGCCAGACAAATAGCAATATGAAATTTTAAATTTAAATAATATCTTGCCCTCAAAATAAATATTACACAATTGCGTTGAAACCATTTAATGCCAAATGGCCAACCTTAATGAATATATGAAATATGTGTATGTTCTTTAAGCATCGGTTTTATTTCGGGATGATGAATTTTCAAAATTATGAATAACAGAAATGGATGTTCCTTTCAATTTTACATGGAAGAGCTCAAACTTTTCATTTACATCTTCCCTTTCAGATAACTCCTATAAAATTAAGTCTTTCATAATTGTTTCCATTCTGTGAGACTATTGTTCTGCATTTATCGAAGCATTATTGGAATTATAAATTGGAAAGTTCTAATGAATCTTACAAAAAGAGTTATACGCAATTTTTGTAGATTTAAAGGCAACCTTTGATCTTGTTAATAGAAGCGCACTTTTTTACAAGCTTTCGCAACTAGGACTCTCTACTTAATTCATTTAAGTCCATAAAGAATTGTATTGCGAAACCGATGCTGCAGTTTGGGATCACACACATTTCTCAATAGAGTGCTGTGTTAAACAAGGATGTCTACTTAGTGCACTGCTATTTACTCTATTTATAAACGATATAGTATGCGATCTACATGATCCAGTGAGAATTGCTAACATGATTGTAGATGAACTAAATTTATATGCTGGTGATTTGGTCATTTTGTTCGAAACTTCTGAAACTCTGGCAGTTAATGATGAATCGTCTTGCTTTGCTCTGTGAAAAATGGGGACTAGTCATTAATACAGACAAGTCGAAAATAATTATTTTTTCAAATAGCTAAGCCATATATTTGGTTCATGTAGAGAAATCGCCTGGATGTTTTGTAGAAAATTATAAATATTTAGGAGTTGAGTTGAATCCAACGCTGGACTTTAAAAACCACATCGAGGGAAAAGTTAAATCTTCTCAAAACCTCGTCAACTCAAAAACCTTTTTTAATGATCACGTATGCCTTTCTACAAAACATAAAAAAATTTATTCTGTAGTGAAATCGACTTTGTGTTACGCTACACAAGTATGGAAGTTTTCTTGGAGATTTAAGCATTACTTCTGGGAATCGGGATTTATTAAAATTTCGGTTGTATCGTGTAATTCAGAAGTTTGAAGATACTCAAAAGTTTTTTCTGAAAGCCGAGGCGAAAAAATCGTTTTTGATTATTTTTGTTGAATTTCTGTTTACATATTAGCGATCTTATAAAGCTTATATCTCAGAAACGGAAGATACAAAAAAACAATAAACACATTTTTTGTAGGAAATTTTGTCAGCATTATTTTTTATGCAGAATTTTTTTTTTGTAGGATCAAGGGTTTCTGAGTTATAAGCGAAAAACTGAAAAAAAAAAAAAGGAAATTTAACGCCTCCTCCTCCCCCGCACTTGAGCGTTCGTTGATGGAGCTAATAAAGATGACATAATGATAGGGTTCCTTGACTCTGAAGGATCCTTTAACAACGTTATGGAAAAATGTATAGAAAAGATCCTAGGAAGTATGATCAGCATTCTCAATAAACTGATTAATAAGGATAATAATAAGATAAGAGCATGTAAAAGCCCCCCCTCTTTCAGCTTCAAGTGATGTCCACCAAAGTAGAGTCATCTCACTACTATTGTCATTCTTCTTCCTCTTCTTTTTCTTCCTATGAAAGATATAAAAATATAACGAAAACACTTGTGTTTTTCGAACTAGAGCGTATAACTATATCTCGCAATTTAAAATCTTGAATAACTAAAAAATTCTCGAAAAACGAAATCTTGCTTTTCATAATCTCGCATTAACGAAATCTGGCTTTTAACAACCTTGCATTAACATCTTGCAAATCCAAATGAAACTAGATTAACCAAACTCCCACATACTCTAAATCCTATCGTGAAGCCAAGCAGGGGGGTTGCCCATACCAAACCCGCTGTTTTAACGTTGTAAACTTGAACTAAGTTTTCGTCTTTTTGTAATTGCGTGATTCTAAAAAAAAACAAGATTTTATAAAGGTGAGATTGTGAAAAGTGGGTTTGTGTAATACGATATTCCGAAATGAGAGATTTCCACCAACCAACCCTCGCGAACACAAATAATAGTGAAAGACATTAGAATGTTGCTTCTTGTTTTACATTATTTTATCAATTATCTTATGAAATAACAAGTTTAATTACTCCCCTGAAACAATTCGAACTTGTACTTGATACTTTTCGGACGTTCATTGAAGTTTGAAGATTTACTTCCCTAGCCGCACTAAACGAATCTAGAATGATAATGTTATTCAAACTTTTAAAACCAATTTTGCATGGTTTTCTTCTTTTCATCTTCATAACCACTTTTGTGCAATTCCTGTCTTTTTTTTATATTTTTAGTTAAAGTAAAAACCCGGATTTTCCACTTTTAGACTTCACTGTTTAAATATTTAAAATGTCTCGTATATAAAAATGCAATGCCTCGTGAAATCATATTTTATTTTATATTAATAATAAGGTCAACGACTTTAAAAACAAAATACAAAAATCAAAAAATAAACACAAAAAATTATAATTGTGATAGGATAATCAAATGGGGAGGGAAATAAAATCCTTTCGCCTCACACAAGTGTATTCGTGTGGAAACTTGAATGTCGAACTCAAACCAGAAAACCAGAGGCGAATGAAAATGGGATAATAAAACAATTAAATGCATACCTTCATTCATTTCTTTTATTTCGGTGAATCTGTGGCTCTGCCTGCGATTTCTGTTTTCGACGTTGAGCGAAGGAAAAATGGCGGTTATTTTGCGCCTGTTCATATAAAGTTTGTGTATAGGGAGGGATAGATGCACACACAAAAAAATGCACACCTCTTTGCCTACAGCTATCCTTCTGCGAACTTTAATTTAAAATTCGTCGTTACGCATGCCTATACATATATCTTTAACCATTTAAAAGGTACTTTTTATTTTGTAATTATTTTTGTGTGTAAGGGAACTTAATCAAAAAATGTAAAAAAAAAAAACAAGCGCCATTCTCACCCAACCCAAGTAGCATTTTGTACCTATTAGGTTACAAATTTATTGTATGTCGTTTACAATTCATATACAGATGCTGAAAAAATGTTTTGTATTTTTAAATTTACTAATTGGATGATTGGTAAACAAATTGTAACACACAAATGTTGTTGAAACAACACTTCTTCAAACGTAAACGTACTGTAAAGCAAATTTCGTGAATGTAAAACCAATATCACAAAACATTTACATTTGTAGCACTTTTGTAAAGCTATTATCAAAACTTTACTGTTACAAAACGTTTACAGTAAATAGTCACAGTACATCTTCAAACGTTAACGTACTGTAAATCAAATATCGTTAATGTAAAATCAATATCACGAAAAGTTTACATTTGTAGCAGTTTTGTAAAGCCATTACCAAAACTTTACTCTTACAAAACGTTTACAGTGAATAGTCACATCACATCTTCAAACGTAAACGTACTGTAAATCAAATATCGTTTTGTAAAATCAATATCACGAAACGTTTACATTTGTAGCAGTTTTGTAAAGCCATTACCAAAACTTTACTCTTACAAAACGATTACAGTGAATAGTCATATCACATCTTCAAACGTAAACGTACTGTAAATCAAATATCGTTAATGTTAAATCAATATCACGATACGTTTACATTTGTAGCAGTTTTGTAAAGCCATTACCAAAACTTTACTCTTACAAAACGTTTACAGTGAATAGTCACATCAAATCTTCAAACGTAAGCATACTGTAAAATATTTCATTTACAGATAATGTAACACGTATAGCATTGATAGCGGCCATTATAATGTTTCCATTTTTTATCAAATTAGAAAACCCAAAACATTGAAAATCTATTTTTGTTGATATTTAGTAAAAACAAAGCATGTTTAGGTTTTGATTGAAATAAGACTTTGAATTTTATATGACAAAATATTGAAAAATATGGTTTTTGTGGGAAAAAAAAATTGTCTCAAATATTTTTATTAGAAATAATTTCTAAAATAAGAAAGTTTTTACAGGCCCCTTATTTTTATCGACCTGTTTTACAAAACTGGTAGAAAATATTTCTCGCGTTCGATATTTTGCCTTTACTTGCACGAAAAATATAATTATTGAATATTTGTATACCTCCCATATTATAATAATAATGTCAAGAACAAGATGGAAATTGTTTAAGTTTTGGTTTGTATACATAAAGTAATATGGTCTCAAATGGCATTACGTATTTACCTATACAGTTTAATATTTTTCTGTAAACGATTTGTACCTAAGTTTGTTTTTATGTTATTTATTTCGAAATGTTTTTGAACGTTTACATTTGTAAACGTTTATATACCTAGTCCAGGAATAGTATCTGTAAACGATTTGTTACTAAAAAGTAGTTTGTCTTGTATGTGTTTTGAAGAATTTTTGAACGTTCACATTTGTAAATGTACAAATCAGGTACATCAAATAGAATTTGTTCATATACTGTCAACACGACATTTCATTCCCCAAAACCGTTTACATTTTGGGTACAGTGAGTAAACATTTCATATACGCCTGAAACATTACAGCTACGATGTTAACGTTCAGTAAATGTTATGTAGCTCTGAAATGCTCCTTGGGAAGCTTGGGCTTATCGCAATGGCAAGTCCTGCCGAGTGCCGGACGCTCCTGAATAATATTTCAATTAATGAATCACCGGTTATTTTGGTTGTTGGAAAGCACATATATTTATTTTTTATACGATGGTATTCAAGATACATACCTATGTTATGTATGTATGTATGTATGAGTATGACTATGTACCTATATGTACTTCAGTGTATTACAGTGTAAAACAGAATTTTTTTATTTTTGTTGTAATTCTTGTTTATTTACGACGATTTCCATAATTTGGTCCTTCGGGATTTCAACTTGTTTCTCATTTTCCTTTCATTGTATTCGGTAATTGTACGGTAAAAGTTTAAACGAATAACTATACCTATACGCTATAAAGAAAAAAAAAAACAAAATATTTATGAACATTTCACACTGTTGACTCACTGACTGTTGACTGACTGAGTGGCATGGCATCACAGGCTAAGGAGGGAGAAAAGCCGAGCACCTCTGTTTTACCCTGGTGAGCACTACAACACTTGAAGCGTACATATTTATTAATAATTAAATACGAGAGGTTTTAAGCCTTTTTGATATTTTTATTTTATGTTTTTTTTTTTTACTTCTTTACTTATCATTAATTGACGTGTCAAAAGGGAGAAATGTACGTTGATTTAACCCGAAAATGAATAGTTCGGACACTTAAGTAAATGAATTAATGATATACTTGCAGAATATTTTTAAAAATACATATCATTGGTTTATTTTTTTTTTTTTTCAGGGAAAGAGTTGGTGGTTTATTTTTTTTTTTTTGAAATGTCCAATTAACTTAAAAAATAAATGTTTCTTTTATTTTAGCATTTAAAATGACTTCTGGTTCTTCTGTTTTTTTTTAAATACATTTGAATTTAATTGAAGGGAGATATATACATAGATATATAATATAATTGAATACCGAACTTGTGAGCCTATAACAGCAGGAGGAGGAGGACTGGTTTTAGTCTTGGAAAACTCTCAAATATCCTGGGTCTTTTATTCGCTGTGTATATATTTCGCAAACTTTTATTTAGCAGTTCCTTAGCTTTCCATGCTTATTATAATGGCAAGGAAGACGAACCAAAGGGAAGCTGCACTCGTTTTGTGGGGGTCATACATAAATATTTTCAAAAATTGAATTGCAAAAAACCTCTTCCTTCATTAAATAACAGTCTGATTTAAAACAGTGTGAACATTTATGAAAATTGTATAGAAAATGAAACAAAAAAAATACCCATAAGTTTTGAATGTTTCTAAGGGAAGGTTTAATCATTCCACATTAGTGTAGTGCTGTACTTCATTGTAGGTCTGAAGTTAGATTAAGCAAAATTATGGGCATTTCTATAGTAGTGCGATCATAAGTGAACATCAAAATGGGTGGGAAGTTATGAGCAGGATTAACCATTCCAGTTTCAAGTAGTGCCGCTAAAAAAAGTTTCGCTGTACTGGAAGTCCAAAGTAAAAATGCATATCAGTGCGAGTACTAACTGAGCAACAACATGGGAAAGAAAAATTGTACCAGGAAAAGCATTCCACATAAGTGTTGTGCGGCTATAGAAAAAATATCTATACTTCACTGCTAGCCCGAAGTTAGACTAGGTTAAAATGATGAGCATTCCTAACATCCAAATGAGGAGTATTTTGCATTCGAGAAGTGCGGCCTTGCAAAAATATCTCTGTTCTTATCTCTGTAGGCGTTTTTCTTTTTAAGCTCGGAGCAGTGCACTGAGCTGTCAAAAATAGAGAAGCTTTTTGAGAAGCTTACATTTTTTTATTGCAATTGGGAATGATTTGTATTTTAAGAACACTGGTTGGCGTTGGGCAAATCTTTTTAATCATCCGATCGGAAAGAGACCGGTAGAAAAGAACAGATGGAAAATCGTTCGCAGTTCTTTGTTCAACGTGGAAACACACCTCCTTAAAAAAAAAAAAAAACTTTGTAAGTCGACTGTACGAGTGCGAAAAAAGATTACAGGAGAAGCACTCTGCTACTATGCCGCATATAAATTAACTTTTTCTTGTGATCTGACACAGTGGGCATTGTATATACATTTCTATAGTATTTTCATGCTGAATAATCACTGCCTGGCCATCTTAAGAAACTTTTGAGTAACACATTTTTAGGTTCGTGCATTTACTAGTTGTCTATTCTGTAACCCTGACAAGAGTCGTAAACATATATGATTTTTGTTTTGTTTACGACTCTTGTCAAGGAAATATGGATTTTATAGCCAATACAATTCATTATATGTATATTAATAATTTGTTTCGTAGACGACTATTGTTAGGGTAACAGAATAGACACTTAGTAAATGTAAGAACCTCCAAAAGTGCAGTTCACAACTTTCTTTAGATGGCACTGCTCCATGGTTAACTATATAGAAATTTATATACAATGCAGTGGAGTTCCTACAGCCGTGTGTTGGAACCGATGGCAAAAAGTTGTATATTTCATGTATTTTTTTTTACAAATCACCAAATTATCAGTACTGCCTTTGCGACGCTACAGCTTGTTTATATTTATTCCAGTTTTATTAAGTGGGGTTAACCTTGTAAGAAAGAAAACTTACTGCTCTCATTCTGAAAGCGAATCTTATAAAGTGTTGATGTTTTTTGAATGAGAAAGACAGTTTAAAGACTTTATGAAGGAACCAATACTTACTCACAAGTCTTATGAAACATCTTTGCAATGACTTGGAATATTGAGCTTTAAAGATGGTTTTATATTTCAGACGAAATCTATTTATCTTAAGTAGACAGAAAATATATTGTATGCATGTATTGCTTCGGTTTACAGCCTCATAAAGATTATTTTCAATGATTTCGAATATAAAGCTTTATAGAAAGTTTTATATTTTAGACTTCCACAAATTATTTTCACTGCATATAAAACAAGCCTTATAAAGAATTTTTTCAATGACTTTGAATATTAAGCTCTATAGAAGCTGTTATAGGTATTCACACTTTATCTAACTAAATTTTTCAGACTCTATAGCGCTTAGTACAGCTGATTATCTCACTCCTTGGTAAAGCTTCAGATTTGTTTCCTCAAATGCTTCATAAGAAGTAAAATTAACGACATTTCTTGAAAACGGCATTTCTATAAATAAGCCTTATGACAACTCTAAAGAAGTAATAGCTTAATTAATTTTAAAATTATCTTATGCAAGTAAAGTTGTTATAAGTCAGTATATTTATCTTAAATTCGGTTAAGAATTATTTCTCAGTCTAGCGCGAGTTATATAACTATGCACCCGAGTGACAGCGGTAAAAAAAACAGTGGCGTTGTCGTTCCCCTTTCAAGTACTTTTCTAGGTTATACCGTTACATGTGGATGACATGTAATGTATTTCAAATAAGCAAACAATCTTTTAAAATCCAGACAAAAATTAAATTGGTTCAGATAAATTTGCTTTGCGACTTCTAACTACAACCAAAAACGTGAGTATATTTCAAAACTATTCATGTGGCTTTTGTACATACACCATGTATGCTGTGCTGATGCACCAAGCCGTTTAAAAATGATTTCCCACAAAAATAAATACAAGGCCTAATCACTTCTAGCACTTCTCAATGTTGGTTCAATCGATTTCACTTCTACATCGTCAGTCTCAACGATGCGACGAGCGAAAAAAAAACGAACCCCAAGGCTTTGGACATTGGACACAATAACATTCCGCATATAGTATCTATACATAATATAGGTATAGAGATTATGCAATGCAGCATAGATACATTCAGAATCCATTTCATCATATCGCAGAGTCATTGTATAGTACGAAGGTTTCGACTTGGTTCTGTCTTTTTATGTCAGTTAAAAAGTTTCTGTGTGTGATTGTAATTCTTCTTTCGGGCACATAAATTCCCAATGAAAATTGCTCCACTTTCACGAGCAATAAACGAAAACACTATCGAACATACAATCGAACTTTTTCCAATTTTTCACAAAAAAAAAAAAAGAAGAAAAACTGCACCTCGAAACCCTGATGTGCATCTATGTCTGACTTTATATCGAGATTTTTAGACTTTTTTTGTGTTTGCTCAATTTTTTGTGCGGGGGTAGTTTAGCAAATACACCTTGGACAGAGATACGGCTAACAAAAGATTAAAAAACGAAAAATAAAAAAATCTGCAACGAGCCGCAAGATAAAAAAAACCTCGGAAAGAAATAAATTCTAGTCTTGTCCCGTTCGTCGTGGGTCTATTCCCATTGTGAAGGAAATTCAAATGAAATTCCTCTTGAGTCTGCTTTGCTGATTCTTTGTGTGTATGTTCTTTCTTTTGGACATTTGCTAGACCGTTCATTATTTCATTTCGCTACCATTTCGTTAGCAGCGGTCCTTCTTTCAACTTTAGTCCTTTTCATTTCTGTGTTTGCGGTATGTGGTATATCCACGAACATATCCGAGTTCTCCCAGTCCAACGTCATTCAGCCAGCCCCGTTTTACAAAGAACTGTAAATAGCCAACGGCGAGGTGGCAAGAGCGGTCGGCTCGGCTACAGCATTGGTAGCGGAGCGTGGTGGTGATGGTGGCTTCGTCTTTTGCTTGTTCGTTGCTTTATGGGCTGGTGTCCTGGTAGTTGGTATTCCGTGTAATGTCCTCTTTGTTCACCTCATGTCATGTGGTTTGTAAATTTCCATGTACCATTTAAAGTGTTTTATGGTCGGGGATGTGTATGCTTGCTCAGGCTCTACATATCCTTGGATCTCTAATACCTTAATGCGACATATCCTGTGAATAGCGCCACACTCTATATGCTGTTTGCGATGATGCTGGATTTGTGTGTATATGCTCGTTCGCTCACATCTTTTTACTTATCGAATCCCTGAGCTTATGATGAAGGTATGCTTAACTTATATCCTGGGCTCGAAAAATTTTCACATGCATGTACCTTTACAAAATGGAAGACAGGATGATATTGTTGTTTTTGTTAGGATAAGTACTTCTGCCTTAGGAGGGTAGAGTACGACACTGACTGCATAAAAGGTTAAACACGCAAGTTTAAAATCAGCAACTTTCATCTTTTGACGGTTGACTGATGTTGTTTTTCCCTGCTTGGTAAATTTAGTCGGGAGATTGATGTACTAAACGTAATAGATGCTATTAAGTTGAATGTGTTTTTTTTTTATCATAATTGTTCTGAATATAGGTATTTTATAGAGATATTTTTTACATTACCCAGGAATATGAATAAAAATAATAGTGGACATTAAGGTAAGATAAGTATATAAACGAAACAAAAAACAAATAAGAAATGAAATAAGGGTAAGAAACCTAGTGACCAAGACCCTTAAGAATAATGTTAAGTTTGAAACTCAATCATATACATCGAAATAACTGCAAAAGAATGCAAAACAATGTATAAGACTGAAAAATAATACATAAAATTGAAAAGAAATAAAAAATAAAATAAACTGAAAAATACTGCAAAGTAATGCAAAAAACTCAAATAGATTGCCAAAGAATGATAAAGAATTAAATGACAAACAAAGAGAAAGCGAACGATGTTAAAAGAAAAATAAAAACTTAACATTTCTGGAAAAGTACAAATAAAAAAACTACAAAAAAAGACGGCAAAAGGATGCAAACAAAAATTATATAGTAAAAAATGAAACGAAAGACCAGAAAATCGCAACTAAATGCTAAACAAAGCAAATAAATGCATTTTAGTGCATACGATTAGCAATAGTTTAAAAATGAAAACAATCACAGGCTGTTTGTAATTTTGTTCGTTTATATATTGATTTAAAAAAACCGTTGTCAAATCTTCTGCGCATGCCGAAAGGACCAACGGTCATAAATTGTATGTCATAATGATATAAATATATGAGACACCACTCTTGACCATATTGGTTTCGCATTATTTTAGTCAGTGTTCTTTGAGATGTGATAGAATTAACCATCGACCTCTTTTTACTTGCGATTATAGGTACTAAGGGAAGTTATGCATTCGGGCAAAAAATAATTTTGAGATAACAATCAATCATGACATTACGATGATAGCAAAGGCGAAAAAAGTGGGTCTGGAAATTCTGTCTGTCTATCTTTCTGTATGTCAGTCTGTATGTATCAGCACCTACAGCCTAAACGGCTTAACCGATTTTCTTCAAATTTGGTATGTAGGGTTTGTAGTTTTTAACTAATAAAATAACGGTACCTGCCATATAACGGTTTTGGAAAAGCTTAATTTTCTCGAAAACTGCTCCGACGATTTTCTTGAAAAAAATTACTGATGGTTTTTGTTAAGTTTCATTTTGTTAAATCGCCAAAAAAAATTGGCAAGCCTTTAAACGGTACCACCCATAGAAGCGTTAATTTTTGTTTGAGCTACCTCTTGAACGGGTTAATCGATTTCATACCAAAATTTTTTTTTAGAAAATTCTAGATGACTTGAACAATTTTCAATACCAATATACATTTTAAAAAAAGCTTAATTTTAGTTTTGACAAAAAAAAATATTTTTAAATGGCGTTCTTCAAATTTTTAAAAAACTTTTTTATAAAAAATATTAAGTAATAATCGATTTGATTTTGGCTTGAATCTTTGTAAAAAGAAGTTTAAGCACTTTAGTGAAAAATTCAAATTTTTTTTTTCTTTTATATTAAAAATAATAAAATATTAAATATAGTTTTGTTTTCGTGGCAACTTGCCACAAGAACAAGTATGTGCAACCCAGTCGTGTACCACAAGAGCAAGTTCGTGCGACCCAGTCGTGCACTTTATTTATTAGTATCACTTGTCTATTTATAATCACATGTTTTGTCTGGACCAGGAATCAAACCTGGAACTCCCTCACCGTACTACACATTCTATTCAATACCATTTTGGTATGTATATGTTAAGCTCAACTAACAGCAAGTGACGCACACTTTGCTGTTGCTTCATTCCGGTGCCTTAAATTTTCTCCGTTCGATTTGTATGCCAACATTCCGTTGAACGGATGAGGTAAGTGAATTTTAATGAAAGGTTTGAAATGAGTGATCAAGAATTAATTGTTTATTATGAAAGATTCAGGCGGTTAGACTATAGCCTGATTAATACTTAAACAAAATTTTGTAAAAAAGTATGAAAAAAAAACGATTTTGCAACCACAACCATAGCATTGTAAACTTAGATATTTAAATTCTCAAAAGCCAATTGGACTCACCCGTCAGAAATTAACTTTTTTTACATTCCTATTCATTGTGAAACAAATTTGTTATTTTTGTTTTGGAAGTTCAGCTGCCAAACCAGTGTTCTGTACCGCGTAAAAACTACCCATAATTTAAATCCTCTTATACAGAGTAGTTCTATTTTTTCTTAAACAAAATGTAATTTATTATAGCCACAATCATTAAAAGTTTTTGAAATTTCAATTTTGCGTTTTTTAAATTTGGTTTTATTGGGAAGTTTTGCTAGTTTCAACAACGAAGAATTAAATTGTGTAGGTGTTTAGATATCGAGAAAATAAAAAGTTTAAAAGCCGATTAATTGAGTTGCAGACTTTATATAATAAACTGACCACAAAACAATATTATACATTTCTTCGTAGCAAATTTATAAGAAAAGGATTTTTTTAATTCTTGTAGGGAATTTAAAAAAAAAAGCATGTGAGTTTAAAAAAAAAACATTTAAATTAGTTGACACATTGAAAAAATAAAAACTAATTCACTTCCAATCAACCAAAAATTAGCCAGATGATTCAATTTTAGGGCTTTTGGCAAATCCAAAAAAATTATAACTGTCAAAGAAGTATTTTTATATGTTGAGTGGGAAATGGATAATTTTGTTGCTTCCTTACAACTTCAAACCATTTGGTAACTACATAATATACCATAAGAAATTTTGTATTTTACATGATTGCCATAAGACCAAGTACCTAGATACATTTCCTCAATCAAATCATGCGCACTATTTACATCGGATGGTGCTTTACCGCGATCAAAATGAAAAATAAGCTCGAAAATATATTCATAACGACTTTTTTTATATACAGGTTGATTGGTATAAGATGCACCAAAAAGGTTGAGCGTGTAGGTGGAGTTAAGACAAGAAAAAAATCGTATGGGAGGGGGGGTCTATTTCCCCCCGTTCAGGCGGGAGGGGCAATTTTCTAAACCATTGACTTAAATCAGAAAAAAAATTATTTAAAAACAACGGTGAATGATACAAAGCCTTGTTATATTTTTTTGGAAAGCCAGAAAACTAATCTTTTATTTAGTTTTTAAATTAAGTTGTTTAAGTGAATAGTTTTAAAAAAAATTATTTTTCAAACTCAATATTTTGAAAAAAAAAAACTAAAAAAAAAATGTTTAAACTAATTTTTTTCAAAATTTTATGTAATTAACTATTATTTTTATTTTCAAAATTCAATGTTCTTATTAATTTTTAGGCAAAAATAATAGTTAATTACATAAAATTTTGAAAAAAAATTAGTTTAAACATTTTTTTTTTAGTTTTTTTTTTCAAAATTTTGAGTTTGAAAATTAATTTTTTTAAAACTGTTCGCTTAAATAACTTAATTTAAAAATTAAATGAAAGAATAGTTTTCTGGCTTTCCAAAAAAATATTACAAGGTTTTGTACCATTCACCGTTGTTTTTAAATAATTTTTTTTTTCTGATTTAAGTCAATGTTTTAGAAAATTGCCCCTCCCGCCTAAACGAGGGGAAATAGACCCCTCCTCCCATACGATTTTTTTCTTGTCTTAACTCCACCTACACGCTCAAGCTTTTTGGTGCACCTTATACCAATCACCCTGTATAGCATCAAATATTTGCAGGGGGAGTTTCTTAAAAAATGTTGGAAGTTGATGGGTGATTCACAATACAACAGATTATTGCAGGGTTCAACTTTTACCTTTATTGATTTTCCTGTACTGATATACAACTATTTCAACACATGAAAAACTAACTAAAAGTACTTACAATAATAATATTTCAGTCTTTGTTTTTTGTTATAATATTCAGATTCACGGTCTTAAAGATTAAAAACATGAACGCTGCAGATTATTTCTAAAATGTTTACTTGAAAGTGTTCGTTTTTTAATGTTGTAATTATGTATATGTATTTGTTTATGAACATATTGAATTGATTTTTCATTTTTCACTTTCAGACCACACGCGCGAACTCTGTTTCAAAAAAAATTCAATTGTTAACTAACAAGTTCATGTTAATTTTACGACCCATCATTTTCTAAAGAAAAACAGTTACCAAGATTTTTATTTGCATAACTTCTCGATTTAAAATAATAAAAAAAAAATTCAAGTTTGTATATCTTTTTGTTTGTGTCCGACAACCCTTTGCTCGCAGGCACAATCAATAATCAAACTCCCAAGCCAAATGAATAAATAAAAGTTAATACAAACAAAAAGAAATTTGGCCCGACAACTGGAAGGACATCGGTCACTGATGGTTGTTTTTATGTATTAATTTTTTTTTTGTCTTAAAATCTCATATAAAAACTTCTTGATTTCGACCCATTTTAGAAGAAGCCATCCTTTATGCTTATGTGTAGAAAAGGATACTGGAAAAGTATATTAAACATCCTTCCTGGGTCGCATGTTCTTCCACAGAGGAAGGTTTATATAATAAGTTATATCAGACACTTGATTCCATAACCTGAAATAAATATCTTCTTTAAGCAAAATTACGTTTTTGGAACTGAAGTTTACATGACATAGGTATGTCTATAACATATAGCATATAACATTTTTCAAATACCTATACAACTCATTTTCTGTTTTGTGGTAAATTTTAACGCAACAGTATCTAATGCTTATTATAAAATATGAAAGAAATATGATTAAGCAACTCGACTTGGTGTTGAATAAAACACATCTAGTTTAAAAATAGGTTAGAATGAAAATATGTATTGAAATTTTTCTTACAAGGAACCAATACATTTCCTGTAAAAAGAAGGAATAATAAAGTTAAACATTTATAGTTTCTTGACCAGATAAGGCCGATTTTTTCAAAAGGATAAGGCTAAGAAAAGACACACATCCGGTATCACTTTGTCATCAGGAAACAATAAAATGAAACAAAAAAAAATGCTCTCTACACACACAATCATAAACGATTGAATATACATATATGTATATTTGAAAAAATAAACTTTTCCAGATGGAAAATAATTCAAAATTGAATCGCCTCTGTGATTTTTATGTTTCCGCTTAAACGCCCGCCGCTGCTGCTGCCACCGGCCCGCCTTGTGGTGCTTGAATTATTCAATTACTTGAAATTGTCTTTTGTTAAATCCTTTTTTCTTTTTTTTTTTGTTTGTTTCTTCTTTTTATATAGAAAATGTTTGGAAAATCAAAATCCGACAATGCAAATTAAACATTTATGCTCGAATATTTTGTGAATACAGAAAAATCGTCTTTGCGTTCCTCCATTCAATTCAACTTGAACGGGTGTGAATACCACAGCCGAAGAACATAAAGAAAATGGAAATGGAATTGAGGTTCATTCAAGTCTTTATATCCCTACTCTGTGTAGTCTTCAAAACTTTTTTTTTTTATTATAATTTTATAATGCGGATAGAATTTTCAATAGAGAGATGGTCATCTGTAGAAAATAAAGGCATTCCTTCATTTTGCATTCAAGTAGGTACTTATTCCTATTGTATTTTTTTCCCTTTACTTTGAAAGATAGAAATGGGAAATCGCCAAGCGATTGGACACAATTCCCTTGTCGTTTTATGGTTCACTAGATTTATTTTCTATCGTTAGCGTTGTACCCGTTGCTAGTCGTATATGCACTCTGGTTGTGAGGACTTTTCGATTGTCCGGGAAATATTCTTTTCAAATAATAAAAAATAAGAACTTATCTCCATGTGTGTCACTTACCGAAGTCTTTTTTAAGGACAATTCAGGATTTAGGTATATGGACGTAACGTACATACCTTGGAGTCGAAGATAAATTTATGATAAAAATAAAGTAGATACTCGTACTAAAAGAGATGAAAATATTGAACGAACAATAGATTTCAAGTGCAGATACAAATAAATATATCCTTAGGTGTTTTTATTTTTATTTTATTTTTATAGATATCTATAGGTACACATAAACTTTTTAACTAGAATCAGTAGGGATACTTTTTATTCGTCTAGGTTTTAAGGGTATGATTAGAATGATTTCAATAAAGTTATATTTGCAATAAAATTTTATACAAAGCTCTTCTCTGGAAATGATTGTTTATTCAAACAAAGTTATTTCTGTTTTCAACTTAAACTTTAAAGTATATTTTTTGCAACTAAGTTTGTTTTGTTTGTGTTGAAAGATATTTTAGTTTTTTGTCTAGGAATATAAGAAATAGCAGGATATCGATAAAATGTCTTTATAAAATTAAGCAATAGAAACAAATATTTTTTTAGTTTCTATAAAGAAATTGAGTTTGTTAAAAGAAATGTATATAGGAATGCAAGTGAATAGTTCAATTTAATCATAAAACATGTCTTAAAAAATATCAAAATGGATGCAACTAATTTTGTGTTTTTTACTTTTTGTTCATTTAAAGAAATGTAAGATTTTTTTTTAATCAATGGTTTTGTGTTACAATATTTTTATCAGAATTTATTTTGATTTTAATTAGTGTAAACCCCGCCCGATTCCCCAAGCATCGATTAAACAATACCATTATATTCAAGTCCATTTGGGCACCTACACAACATATTTCGTCTTTTCATCCACGGTATAATAAAATAATGTATCTAGTCGGTTTTCTTACTCGTGAGCATGTAACGTATAGAGCTGGCCATGTGAGAAAACTGGACTCTCCAAATTTATACCACACATTTCCAACCAGTGTTACCGATGTGGCACAATCGTGCTTTTTTGACACGAAAAATTTCGATATGGCACGTTTTTTTTATTGTCATTTTGTCACCTAAACTTAAATTCATAGCGTGAAAACAGTGAAAATAGAGCATTTTATGACTCTGTCGAACCCATAAAATCTTAAGGTAGACTACCAAAATTCTTAAAAAAAAAAACTAATAACCTAATAACATTTTTAACATTGTTTTTTTGCGAAAAAGTATACTTTAAAAGCCGTATTAAGTACCCATACTCAGTATTTTTACTTGATCAGTATTGGTTTCGGTGAAAAAAAATCGAGGTTTTAATCAAACCTGACATCGCGATGATAGAGAAGCCCAAGAAAGTAGGTTTCATCATGCCGTGTCCGTCGGTCTGTCTGTGTGGATGTTCGGATGTGCGGTTGTCTGTGCACCGACCTACAACCTAAACGGTTTGACGGATTTACTTCAAACTTCGAAATTCGAAATTCGAATTTTTGTTTTAACCCGGCTATAACGGGTTCCTACCTCCCATATAACGGTTTTAGTTTTTCAAAATTTTCTCGAAAACGGCTATAACGATTTTGATAAAACTTTTTGTACGTTATATCTGGAGAGCGGTTAATATAACTGCATTTCAGGTTTTTGGCTAAAAATGAGCATAACAGATATTTGGTGTACACATTCGGCCATAACTTGATAACGACTGAACCGATTTTATTTAAATTTATTATAGCACTTAATTTAGATAATTAACACACATATTTTTTGTCAGACTTTTTTCTCAAAAATGTCAGGCTTTTTAATTTTTATCGATAATAACCCTAGGTGGACAGGAAAAAGGATCAAGAGCGTAGGGAAAAAATAGGGATCGATTTGGTGTGTAAAAACTAAAAATTCGCTCAAATTTTCGCTAAGTACTTGGTCCCTTTTCCTGGCCATTAAAAAGATGACTGTTTCAGTTAAAATAATTATGTTACAATTGGTAATAGTGTTTACAAAACTACATAGAACAAACTTTTTTATTCCGGGGTCCGGTGATCGAAAATCGAAAGAACATTTGCGAAATAAAACAATCCAACAGTTGACTATGTAAAAAGTTTTCATGACTTGATGCTTTCAAAAGTCTGCTCTTAAATATCTCATTTTTTAAAATAATATATTGTTTTTTTTTATGCGAAACTTATATTTCATACATAGTTTAAAAACAGGTTCTTGAGATTTCTTAAGTCGCGTATCGACTATGCGCGGCTGATCCGCGAGTAATGTTCGACAGCGGCAAATCAAAAGTTTGGTTCGCGAGCCAATTTTTGAAAATTTTGTGATACAGCGCGGCTGCCGCGCGATAGGCACATGATCCAATGCTTGCGAGGCAAAATTATCATTTTCTTGCTATTTTACTTTGATTTGGGAACCAAATGAATATAGAATATCAATTTATAAACTGATATTAACCAGAACAGGCTTTTTTTTGTTTTTAACAGTCTCTGTTTTGTTTTCTTAACCACGAACATAGAAAAGCATTCAACACCATCCCAATTGCTCGCGAGCCAAACGCTTGCCGCGCACAAAAATCCATCGAAATTGGCTCGCGGCAACCAGGTATCCATTATACGCACCTGCCGCGCGAACCAATGTTCGATGGTTTGCCGCGCGTAGGCGATACGCGGCTTTAAAGGTACAGGGTAGTTGTAGAATGTTTTTGGCATCGATTTTTTTTTCTATTTTGTTCTTTTAAACGAAATTCAGAACAGAATAACTTTAATATTATTCACCATACTGATCTGAATTTCGTCTGAATTTCGTTTTCATATGACCTGTGTTCTAAATATCGATTTGAATTCTTTTGGATTTTGGATTTTTTATTCAAATTCGGAAAATCTAAGTAATATGTTTATTGACTATCAAATTTCTTAATAATGTTTTATTAGTACGAAATGTAGAACACCTATTTTAAATCTGTGCGAAAATAAGTTCATTTACGAATTCAATTCCGAACGAAAATCGTAATTTTCTGCAGAACAGAGACCTCATTATAAATTCTAATTTAAATTTTTTACGCCGAAAGGCATTTTTATAGATATATAGTATAATTAATAGTGCCCGTATCGGGTCAGTAAGTTAGTGAAGTTAATACATTTTGTAAGCTACATATAGCTGTTTAAGATTTTTGTATAGCATTATAATCTTCTTCTTCTTCTTCTTCTTTTCCGACGATATTATGATCTCGAGTGGGATCACAACTTTCCCACTTCACCGGCTTCTCTACTGATCTGCTTGTGGGGTTCGTCGGGTTGACCTCAGAAAGTGTCGGCAAGCTTCCCGGTTATGGATTGTTCCATGTCTGAGGCCAACTGAATGCTCGTGTCGTTGCATTTGTTTTCTCCAGGAGTTCTTGGGCCTGCCTCTCTTCCGCGATTGTACTGGAACGTTGTATGATAATGCTTTTTGGACAGGGTTCTCAGCGTTTCTCCTAAGTACCAGCTGAGTTTGTCGTGCTGCATTTTTTGAACCATGGTTTCTTTGACGTGGAGGCTTTTCCGGATCTTTCTACTCCGTATTCGGTTGTATATCATTATAATAATGGATAAAAAATAAAAAAAATAGATCGATTATATCTATTATTTGAAAATCTAAATCCGAAGTGCAAGTGTTAGCCATCTCCCATCTTAAATGACGGTGAAGAGTTCCCATAACCGAGCATGCATCGCAATCGCAAATTCAAAGTGTTTGCTCCACGAAACATCCTTTTCAGTTCTTTTAAACTTTTTTATGTTCAACTTAACTGTAATCCTCGCAAAAAATACAAGTTAAATTCGTTTTTAATTTAACAAAAGTTTGTATATTGCTCTTGCTCCTTAATCAATAAAACACATTCTTCCTTTATCCAAACGGACAGGAGAAAGTTTTTTTTTTACTTTTTGTTTGATACTTTGTGAAATCAAATGACCTCGTAAACTAACCTCATAAAGTGGAGGATTTACCTAGGCCATAAAAACAGCTCAGTTTCCCTCAGTTCCCTCAGGGAAACTGAATTACTTAAAACAGAAAAAATCTCTACTTACAACAAGGGCAAACTAGGATGCCTCAAGAAATTATGATTCTCATAATTTATCCAAATGATGATGAAATGCTTCTTTGTTTTGGGGCGGCAAATCTTCGCACAGGTTAAGTATTAAAACATTTACCAAAAGCCGCCTCGTTTCGTTTCGTTTATATTTACAAAATTATAGGTACATATTATATAGCCAACAACTACTATAAAAGTCGAGATATAATGTATTTCTTTGAAGGTGTATAGTGTAGTAAGTCTCTCCCTTTGGTATTTACAATAAACGAAAAATTGCCCACTGGGGAGGAATAGATGGAGCGAAATAGGCTCGTGGAAAGAATTTATTTGTTTTTTTTTTTTTTTTGCAAAGCATCCTTTTTTGTATATTCAGTGACGTCCTGTAAATTGTGGTGAATAGGGTTTGACATTATTGAAATGAGGAAAACAACCGACCTTAGGCGACCTCATCTTTTCTTTATTTCAATACCAAGAATGGAGGAAATTGTCATTTTCTTTTTTTCCCTTTTTTTTGTTTTGTTCTTATTATTTGTTGCGTCCCTCTCCGTACCCGTTAGTGTAACAGTGAGAAAAGGAAGCTGGCCTCTGGCTTAATCCCCGGACAATAAAATATAATAACGTTTTTGACATTGTTTAAAATTTTAAGGCTGTTAGTTCAACCCCTAACTGACAATCGACACAACGACGACGACGCACGGCGACGGGTCATAGCACACATTCTGTTTTTTTTTTTTTTTTTTCTTTTTCGTTATTATTATTTGCTGTTTTTCTGTATCCTGATGACAGAGCTAATTAGACAACCTTTCAACAATCCACCTTCAAGGACCTACATATCTCTACTTTGTTTTTGTTGTTTTATGCTCTGTTGACCTAGGACAACGACTGCCGACCACCCACAACGAACCGGCCAGCCTATTCTTGTTTAACGCAATTATGTGGTGTTTTTTTCCGATGTTTTCGTATTTTGGTGGGTTGGCTTTGATGGTTGCCAAAAAAAACAAAATGAATACTTAAAGTTTATTTGCGTTAAGAGGCAAGTTTGTCAAAAGGACTTTATAGCACACAAAAAAAATGCAAAGCTGGGTGTTTCATCGGGGCTTCTTTGAGTTTTTGTTTTGTTGGTTGATTTTGTTTGCTCTTAAAGAGGTTAATTTGTCTCTGGGTTTATTTTGGAGAGTTTGATTACCGTTATTTTGGTTATAGTAACTTTAGTGGATTGGTATCCTTAGGTAGTGCTTGTAGGACACGTGATGAACCTTTGTGGGGAGTAACAGATGGGTAATTGGTGGGCTTGTCGAAAATTAGCGTATTGTTTTGTGAACGGACAAACATAAAGTCCTCTGACATAATTAACAAGGATCTAAGTGTTTATTTAGGTAGTCCGATAGAAATTTTTATGAATGAAATGAAATAAAAACAAAATAGATTTTGTTTTATTTGTGCTAATTAATCATTTTTAAATGTAATTACTACCTATGTATACTGTATAGTTTTTATTATTGTTGAGCTAAAAGAAGGAACCTTGGTTGAGCTTTTTTGTTTTAAATATAAATAAAAAAAAACAGATATTTGCTATGTCGCGTTTATCATAGACACGTTTACGAGCTTCCAGTGTCGTAAAAAATAGCCGAAGAAAAAAATGTTGTCGAAATTTATTTTTCATTTGAAAGCAGATTATAAATCACTCCGTTGTCAGCTGGCTTTAATTATTTTATTGGTGAAACTCTATGAGGATACAGGTGCAAAATACGTCATAGATAAATGTGACAATAATATAATAATAATGTTAGGGGGACAGTCATGACTATAAAATCATCAGTGTTTCCCAACGTATAGGATTTAAATATGTAGCAGATCTATTAAATAAATAAATATTACCCATTGACGTACTAGGTATGGACCGCGAGTAGCCAACTTCACGCGTGTTCCAACATAACTAAGGGTGCCATCAACTACTAGCAGGGAATCTGCGTAGCAGTGATATGAATTTTTTAATTAATTATTTACTATTGAAATATTTTGGTGGAAATTATTATCAAACTACTTTTATTTTACAAAATACATCCACTCCTTATGCCATGAGTTACTTACAGATGAATATAGTATCGTTTTCATTTAAATTCTAATGACGAAATAAGTACACGTATTTAATCCTAAAAGATGATGGCGTTTTTATGCTATTTTTAGCTGGAACAACTTTTCTTGGCTGTTTGTATGAAAATTTCAATCGACTGGCGGTCCATATCTAGTACGTCAATGCTATTACCGTTTCGTTCTTCATATTTAACTGAATGTGCATTAATAGAGTCATAAACCTTATACTGAATATATGAATGGGTTATAGTTATCCGTTTGACTTATGTATATTTAATTGAAACAGGGATGTCGAATTAGCACCACGAATTGAATCACTTAAAGTTTAGACGATTTCGTATTGGATTTCACTCAACCGATTCATTTTGACGTCTATTTGTTTTGCCTCATTCCTACTTCGTTGCAAGAAAGAAACGATGAATGCAACCAGTATTTTTAATTTTTTTTTTTTTTTAATTCTCATCCATTCATTTTGACATTTGCTATTTTGAAAATTGTGATTTATTATTTTTTCGTCCTCTGCACCAATATTTTGAAAGTTTTCACAAATTTGGTGGTGAAGTAAATTAAAAAAACATCTATGCGTGTTTCACATATTATTTAAGTAATTGTGTGCTTTTGAGAATTCTTTGCGTTCACACGAATTTGTGTCTGAACATGACGGATTGGGCTTACGTCAAAAATGCTTCGGTTAAGTGAGTCCAATGTGAACTGAACATAATGATGATGGCCGCAAATGGCCCCTATACTTTCAGTTCCGTTTTTAAGGTTGTATCAATATTAACTATTTTCTTTTGGAATAAGGCGTTTAGTCGTGTGAATCAAAATGAAATGAAAGACACGTGAACAAATAGACATTGAAGACTTTATAGGGTTTTTCAATAAGAGGTGTTAAAAATAATAAAAAATGACAGCTTCAAAAGTGACAGCTACCGATATAGCGAGCTATTCAAAATAACACCTCTTATTGGATAATCCTATAGTTCTTTTTTCGGCTGTGACTGAAAATTTTGCGGATCCATGATCAAAAGAGATATCAATATCATCGACAACGACGATTTTCGATCCGCTATTCGGTGCGCAAGGCACTTAAAGTTTTAACAGTGATCTGTGTAAAACAGTCAATAGCAATAAGCTAAATTACATATCCACGATCCACCGGACATCCAGCGGCAGCAGCAACACCTGCACATTTTAACAGGTTGACATGTATATCAATTTCATGTAAAATTTGAGTGTGAAATCAGTGCACAAATGAACTGTACCTAAACCTAGGAATTTGTTGAAATAATGACTTGCTGGAATGGTATGAACTATTAAAGTCAGTATTTTTTTCGATAGCTTCGAAGAGCAACTTTTTAAAATTTATTTCACTTTCCTGAAATAACTTGGAAACTTGACCTTATTTCACGGCACCACCAATTGAATATTAATTTTTTTTTTTGCTTGCATTATGGAACACACCTTTTGTCTCGCGCAAATATCAAACAAACATTTTTTTTTTAATCAATCTTTTTTAAGATAACAAACTTTGAAGATATGTATGTGTCAATGTCAAAAAAATACAAATCATTGGTGTGTTTGTTGCATATAAATTTCAAATTATTCCAAGAATTCAATTTTACTTTTTGTTTATCAAAGGATAACGCGTAATTGAAATTTTTTGTTTTGTGATAACATGTTTTCATTTATCTTTGTATAGGTATTTATGTACATACATTTCATATCACGTATTCATGAGAAAACTGAAAATTGTGTTAGAGCTGTATTGTTAAAATAAATATTAGTGTGTATTTTCTTAAAGTCTAGACAAGATGGGTTTATGCAGTGATGTCTATAAGCTGACATAATGTTATATTTTGTGTAATGATATATAAGTAGCTGAGTTGACAAATGAAAATTTGATATTATTTATGACAAATTGAGAAAAATAAAAGAAACTGCTTTTCGACAAAAACACAAATATTATATCTAACACACAAGTTATCACATAAATATGTATGTTTTTGAAAGATATATTTTTTGATAAAGGAACTACTTTTTTAAAATTAGTTTCATTGCAATTACAAGATTGTCAAAACAACCACACTTGTCAAAAAATTGTTTTGATTTTGTTCAATGAACTGTTTTAAAAAAACACAAGTTTTTGCTGTTCAATGAGAGAATTTTTTGTCTGAAATGTTCTAACTGTTTTTTTATGAGTTTTTATGACGTTTAAAACAAGATTTTTCTTCTGAGTCAGAAGAAATTAGAGATGATTTCTTAAAGTTTCAAAATTTTGTCGTGGAAACTGTTTTTAATGATTATCTGGCCTTCCTCCGTTGATCTAAAGAAAATAAGTTTAAAATGTTTTTTTTGTGGAACCTTAAATTTCTTAAATTTTTTTGGTATCCTGTGAATTGGCTACGCTTCATAGTGTCAAAAGTCGAAATATTAAATGTAACTGGCTCATGGTGTGATGTTGTTCTTTTTCAGTTCTGTTTAAAAAGTGATTATGGTAAAACTCACACCTCAACAACGTCTCTAAATTATTCAGCTATATTTCAAAAAACTACCTTCTATGAAAAATGTCGCCAATAACTTTTTTAAGTGGCGAGTCCTTTATCAGTTTCAATTGTTATGTGAATAAAAAAATTGTAGGTAGCATTTAGGAAAATGGGAATATGAGCATAACATATGAAGTGTATCTTTAACTACCCTTACATAAAAATAAAATCACTGTTTTGGTGTTAGGTGGATTTTAGTATTTCTTAAATACTTACACATATAGTGAAATGCCGGTATTTTGTGTTTCAATACTATCTGGTTAAGAAATCAAAACAAAATCTTAAAAAACGCTACAGGTTTTCACGGATATAGTTATAATATTAATATTGTCATGTCATGATTTTCAGATAATCTCTTTTTTATTTACTGATTGTAGTATAGGTACACTCATTAAACTAAGAACTAATATCTATTTTCCGTTATGAAGACATTGTGTAAAGCTTCAAGCTTCAAGCTTCATAATAATGGTTGTATATTCATCAAAACAAAATATCATCTAAGCTCCCTTTCGATATAGGTATATACTCATATATAGTCACTTCCTTTTTTATATCCTAGTTATTATATTATTTCCAACCACAACGAGCATTTAATCGTTTGTAGATTATATCGCAAATTTTGCAGCTTTCAATGTTCCACACGCCTTATTCCTTTAAGTCTGTTAATAAATTTCAATTTATATTGAACAGCATGGCAATATAGCGACGACGCACGAAGGTACAATTAATCATTTATTAAGCGTCATGCTTGAGGATTAATAAAGGAACACAAACATAAGCTTTATCCTCCTTCACACACTTAGAAACATAAAGGCTCCACTTGAACTGAATGGCAGCGTTCACACCTAATCTCAATTAGGTACTCAGTAAGAAGGTATAACATTGATTGCTATTCAACACGCAACTGTCTGGCAGTTATCCAGCCATATACAAACACGTCATATTCCATTTTCACTACCATGTCAATGCCAACCTCAACTTGCCCTTCTCCAAATTGTTCGATAACACATGTGCACATAATATGTGTACACGCGTTCCTTATTATTGACAAATTTATTGTTAGAAACTTAAGTTGGGTTCAAAACCCACAATAGAATAACATTTTTTAAGCGCTTTTGACAGATTGTACAATACGCTCTCGAATTTTGTAAACGAAATATGTCCGAATTTTCCTAAAAAAATAAAAAGGAAAAATATTTTATTTAAAAAAGACAAGAATTACAGCCGTGGATGCAAACGCCTTAAATGCCAGAGATAAAGTCCTATACTGTGCCTTAAAATTTTAATTGCAAGAGTAATAATAAGAAAATGGTTCTATGACAGGTATCGTTAATAATATGCTGAGTCTGAGAAAAACTTTAGATGGAAGACATCACCATTGTCAACAAATCATTCATATAGAACTTTTTCAAAATCGATGGTATTTTTTTGAGAAAAATGCGAGAGGTTTGTCACTACCCAGTTTAGTGGTTCAATGATTGCAATATTTCAAATGACTTCATATGATTTCAGGTGATTTCAAGCAGTATTCAAATTGATTTAAAAGTTTTGTGATTGCATTGATTTCAAATAAATTTACTGATTTCAAATGATTGCAAATTAATTCAAATGATTTTATTATGAGTTCAATTTGTGATTTCATTATGGCATTTTTGATCATGATTGCAAAAAAACTTAAAGTGATTTCAAATATTTTTGATGCAAGAAATCATTTGAAATCGATAACCAACATTTTTCTTTTTAATTTCATCACTTGAAATAGTGATTGCACCTGATTTTAACGTGATTTCAAATGATTGCAAATATAAGTGGTCAGGTAATTTCATTCGTGACAAACCCCTTGGAAAAATGGAATTATCGGTGACTTTCATATGGTAGGTACCGTTACTTCAAGAACAAGGATAAAAATAAAAAAAGGGTAAGGGCCATACCATAAGAACACTTTGAACCAAGGCTGTTAGGACTGGCCGTTTAAAGATTTTTGCCAAATCGAAGTCGCAATTGTTCGTCAGATTTGCACTAAAATGTCGTTTCTGGAGTTGTCGTTTACGCTAAGGTAAATGGAGTTTGAAGTTGATGCTATCTACGACAACAAGTTGCGAGCAGACCACGATACCATCCGTATATCGTAGCAGTTTTACGGATCTATTGAAGATAGAGACTTTCATATCAAAGCTTGAGCTAAGCACTATCTGTCATTTCAAAGCATTTCTACTAGTATATGCTGAGTCTCCATGCATGGTTGGAATAATTCAGAGGATTTCTTCTCCATTTCCAATATCAAGCGCAAGTCAGCTGGATCAGTTTTGTTGGGATCCTGATTTGGGCAATATCGCCTTCCCAACGATAAATGCGGCTTTCAAAGGATGGAAATCTTCCATTGTATATTCGTTGGTCTTTTCAAGAATAGATTTTTTTTTTTTTTTTCAGTGTAAAGATTTGACCAAGGATCACCGCAAGCCTCAATAACTTCCGATTTAATTTTTGTACAACGGCTTGAAACGTTCACATATCGGAGAAGATCTTATATTCGACATGTAGCTGGGACAGGCAGGCCTAAAAGTCCTGGCATGGAACCCTAAATTTTCAGACGTAAAAAACGTTCCGAGCGTAATTTTTCTAGTGCAATCAGGCCACAAAGTCTCCAGCCAATTAAAGCTCCACCATCACAAAACTTCCACCTCTAGTACATGTCCGTCAATAAAAGGTCAACCCTTACACAAACCCTAACCACAAAAAGATCCGCGTACGCCAAACTAGAAAAAAACACCGCCCCATATCACCACAAAATCACCATTTCCCAACTACTACATGCAAAAAGAATTTTTCTTTTTTTTTTGCAAACTTTTGGTACCTAGTAAAATTTTTTTTTTTTAACTTATCGAAAAAAAATTAAACGATTTTCTTTTTTGTTCTATTCGGTTCAATAATCGTGATGCAAAATTTTATTTCAATTCTCACCACCAGAGCATTTATTTCAACCATTTTTATTTTTTAGTGTTTCTGTTTCTCTCTTTTATATTAAGTACGGTCGGCCGGATTTGCCAAATTTCGGAATGGAAACTTATTAATTTTATTTCGCTTTTCATCGATTGATCGGATCGAAGCAGTTCACGGGAGCACAAAGTGTCTAAAAGTGTCAAAATGATGCCAATGGAATAAAAAAAAGTTTACAAAAGTCGTTTTTTTTTTCAGTGTTTACTATTTAATTTTGGTTTTGTGAATGTATTTTCGCAAACGAAATATTTTTAAATTGATGTCGATTTCGACGAAATTGTGTTATGATAAAATTATATTTCTTCCTAAATTGATTCATACATTAAAATGACAAACGTCAAAAAATAATCACGGGTACCAACATTGAAGAGCAAAAGCGTTAATCCAAAAACAATATCGTTTTATATTAAACGGCTATTGTGTCTGTGGCCCGTATATATATATATTTTTTTTTTTCAATTATGTTAGTTTTAGTTTTTTTTTTACTCGATGTTTTTTTTTGGAAGATTGAGTTTCTCGTTAACAACTTAGTTGGTTTCGATAAAAAAAAAATTATTAAACAATAAAGTAAACTAAACAATCAACGAACTACAAAGTATTAATCTTTAAAAATCCATACAATATCTAATCTTGAATGTATCTTTCGTTTTTTTAATGTTTCTCATTTAAAATACGTTGCACAAGAGTTATTACACAAGCAGATGTTGACTGACAGTTCTATTTTGGCCATAATCTACTTGAATGCTACTTCAGTGGCGACAATCAATGGTCCAAGAGGACATCAAATTAGACCAATCAAACAACAAATTTGCAATAAACTCCCGAGCTATTAACTTTTTATACCACACACGCGAAACCGAAGGACACAGATTTAATACTTTTTGCCTTGGTCGGATTATAACTTTGTTTTCATTTGTCATACGGATGCGTCATAAACATGCCACGAAATATATGTATGTGTGGTGTGTGCAGTTTGAATTTTTACTATTAACCACTTGCGTGCTCAATTTTTAGGGCGTACTTACATATATATATATAGTGCCAGTTAGGTACCCACTCTTTACTTCGCTTGGATGAGTTTTGTAAAAAAAAAAAAGAAAAAAATAGGTGCGGCGAGTTCAGCACCAACAACTTCATACATAAATCGTCCCGATAGCACAGCTAGGCAATAATAAATTATTATAGTACGAGGGGATTTTGAGATTTTTCTTTTCTTTCATATAGATTCCCGAAGGGAATAAGAGCGGTTGGGATTCAGTTAGTCCTTGAATGGTGATGGTGCACTAGCATAACCGGATTAAAGTATGGAAAAGGCCTTGCGCAATATAAATACAAGGGCACCCCACTACTTTTTAATTTTTTTTTTTTGTAAAAAACTTACGTCTAATGAATCCTGGATGTAACTATAAATTAATCGTCACACACACAATTATCAATGACTTTTGGAATAGGGACGGGTATATTTAGACACTTAATGGCGGCCATGTTGTTTAATCTGTTGTTCTTTTTTAGTTTATTTGTTTATTTTTTTAAACACTCAAGACAAATAACGTTAGGCTAGAATGATTATAACAAGAAAATAAAATAAATAATGATACAAATTGGGCCACCAAACACGAGACTAATTCATCCGGAGGGTGAACCGGTTTTCTAAGAGAGGAAAGTGAAGTGGACAGTATATGAAGCAGACTAAAATCTTCTAGAAAACCGGTTTTCCCCCTGATGAATTAGTCTCGTGTGTGGAGGCCCATTCCATATATATATGTACTAATTGAAAATTAATTTTAATTTTTTTTTTTGTTTTTATATTAAAAATATTGAACCAAGTAGAAAGAAGACTTATCATCAATTTATTTTAAGTGGAGTTTTCTAAATTATTAATCAAAATAAAAGCGTTCAGCGGATTAATGTCTAGCTTGTGAACCCGTCAGATGTCGTCTTAGCCTTGGCCACGAGGCAAAACAAAGACACCACCTCCAGTTAAAAATGATTGCAACCGTGATCTTGCTGATACAGTTCACATTAGCTTTTTGTCAAAAAAGTTATGTACGCTGAGCTAGAAAAATGCAACCGTGATCTTGCTGATACAGTTCACATTAGCTTTTTGTCAAAAAAGTTATGTACGCTGAGCTAGAAAAATCTTTAAATTGCGTAATGACAAGCTTTTCGCTGGACGTCATTTGACGATCCCACAAGCTATATAGCACCAGGCGAAACGCAATGTTTTCTTTGACTGTAGGCTGCTAAACGCTTTTATTTTAAAATGATTATAGTAGATGAAGACGACTCTTGTTCGCTGGGTTTCGTAGCAGTTATAAGCGGGCCCCAATTTGACAGCGATGAAGCTCATATTTTGATGAACAATTACGTCAATGGGCAAGTAAGTTGCTGCATTTGTGACAATGCTTATCTATGAGAGCTCCACCGATTGACAATGCATCCCCAGAAAGTCAATATTTGGTAGGGATTGTTGGTGAAGGCATCATTAATCCATATAATTCTAAAAAAATGCTGAAGGCATTGTCATTGTCAGTGCTACTAAAGAATACTCTGCAATTTTTGTTTAACGGAGTGGTGACGTAAAATGTCAACCGGACGGCGGTTTTACTCCGCTATATTTTTTCTAGTGGGCTAAATCAGACAGCAGCTATAATTTCGGAAAGCTGCAGGCACGGCTTAATTTTCTGTGTTTAGACAAACTAAACGTTCAGTCAAATAAGAAGATTAATGGATTTAAGTAAATTCATCCAACAAAATCAAATGGTCAGTTCTAATAAATGAAGAACAATGGAAACATATAATTGAATACACGGTCTTCATATCAAATAAACGTGAAGACCTCGTTTGTTGGTTAACCTAACAGGAAGTTTCAATTTTTCGATCTAGGCAATATTTTTTAGACATCTTTACATTCAAATTGGTTCCGAGGATCAAAAATATAAACTGTAATCAAACCAATTCGTGAAGCGAAATTTACACGATCAATCATTTGACGTCAAATTTTGTGTACCGTGTAGATTGACGTTTCTCTTACAGGCTCAATCATTTTGACATTTAGCTCTTTTATGTCTTCGTCGAAATGAGATAGGCTATTTTCCAAAAATTCAATCTTCAAATCTTCGGTCTATATCTCTTGCATTGGAAATGTATTAAAAATGTCCTTACACACAGCAATCTGTTTGATCAATCATCATGCAAAACTAATAATGGTTTGAATTTGGTCAACCAGAATTCATATATCTAGTGTACCTATATGGCGTATTTCTAAAGTAGGTTCAAAGGTAAACTTTCATTTTTAAATTCAAGTGAGGCTGGTCTAAGCTTTAATATTTAATTCTCCTCAAAAAATAATTTGAATTTAAACAATGTTTCAAAATAAAAGTTCTACCAAATACTGATGTGACATGTGGATTGGACACTAACAAAAACTAGGCCCATTGGTATCTTCCATATTGCCACAAATCCAGCACTGTTTACAAGGCACTTTAGGTCCTCTTTGGGGAAAATTTAATTAAGTCTACGACTGAGATTACTGCTATTACGCAATCGTGTATTGAATACGAGGGGCTCTCGAAATTCGAAGGCAGCGAACAAGATATAGTGGGGAGAAAGGAAACGATATATTGAAAATGAGATAAAACCAGATTGATTGGCCTTTAATTCAATAGGGTCGGGAAGTTAATATTGGCACTTCTGCATGTGTGAGATTGTAAGGCAACATGAACAATATTCTCAAGTGGAGTGCGGTAAGTTTTTTTTTTTTTTTTCTTCTGTCGAGAAGAAAATAATTCTCATTTTGTGCAATTGAAATTGTGATCAAAGTCTTAAGGGGGTTTTATTTCAATGAAAATACATTTTTATCTTATATTTTAATATCACTAAATTGGTATAGTGTGAAATTTTAAGTTCTAATCAAACCCGACATTGAAAAATAAAAAAATATTTGATAATATCAAAAGTAAAAGACAAAGTGCATGGTTTTTTTTAGAGGCGAAATTCGAATTGTCAATCCTCTGTTGCCAGCTATAATATTAAATAAAAGGTAAAATTATAAAATGCTATTTTTGCGTATTCGATTCTATAAAAATAAGTTCTTTATTCTGTTTTTTTTTTCCATTATATATGTATAAGTTTCCAATAGAAATAAATGGTTCAATATTTTAAAAGATTTTGATATGCATGCATGAAACTTCAATTTTATTTTGCGGAAGACTACTATTTCTGACTTTAATTTTGAAAAATTTCTCGAATAACACTTTTAAGATTTTGATAATTGGAAACAAATTTATAAAACTATGTTCATTTAAATGATAAAGCTAAACAACATCGTGTGAGGTCACCCTGGTGATATAATGTACTTTTAAATCATCTTTAAAAAAATCGTTTTTCTATAAACATCAACAGAGCACCTCCGTATGCGACCCAGTGGTGCACTTTATTTCATACGTTATTCATATAGGATTCCATATATCAAGTGGAATTGATATCTGCAATGACATTCGGAATCACTTTTTGATTGATTGTAAACACTGTATTATGTACATTTATATAAGAAATAAAATACCTTTTCGTGATATGTGTCAAACTTGAGATGTTTCTCATTGTTGGAAATCTCTTGATTTGTATCTTGGAAAAAAAAAAGAAATATCACAGAAAGTGATTTTTGATTGGATTTCAATGACAATGATGATTATAAGGGAATCTTTACATTCAATTAGTTTCGTTTACTATTGCTAGAATTATTATTTTTGGAATAGAATTCTATATGGATATTGATAAAGAAATGCATAACTTTATGTTGGTTATTTTGTCATGTTTTAAAAGGAAAATTTTGGGGACTCTTTTATGTAAAAAAAAAACGCTTTACACATAAAAGAAAATCGTAAAATAAAGTTATTTAACCTATCCCAGGGTGATTCAACAATTTAGCACTCCGCTTTATTAAAAAAGGGTGATCGATCTCTTGAGGTGTAGTAAAAATAAATAAATCAGTAACAGGAATACAAATCGCTAAGAAAGAGAGACTGGTCTCAAAAATTCTTGGAACAAACAAATGCCCTCAGACATAAAAAACCCGCATTTAAATTCTTAATAGATACTGATGTTTAATCTCATAGGGCCTTATTATAATAATCAAATTTAGTAACAGCTTAGATAAAATCTCACTGTAAACAAAATATACATCAAATGTTTCCTAAAGTGTGAAGATTTTTATATGAATTGTTACTAAATTTGATTATTAGTAAGGCCCTTGATGTATTTGTTGCCAATCCAGGTAGTTGCCATTCGACATGCTTCAATATTTTTAAGATGTGACTGAAAACTGCATTATGTACTTATAAAATAAAAGAAAAACCTTACTTGTTATAAAAATCCAATTTTATTATTTTAACCATACCCTCTCCACATATTTCTAACTTACATATACCGACCCATTTTATGAAAACTGTGGACAAAAATTAATAGATACGATTTCAATGATAACTAAGGGCCTTTTATATTGCTCATGGTCTTCACGCTGTATCCTCTTAACTACAATTCCATCCAGCTGTCTACTGTTAAGAATAATTTGCAGAATTTTTAAAAGTAAAATCCCACTATTGAATCCTTTTTGTATTATTTCAGTGACCTTCAAACAAAAGAACACTCTTATTTGCATACATATTGTAGGTCATCACATAATGTATATCTTTTCACACAAAACTAAACTTCAAACTTTTTTTTTTTGTTTAAGCTTCTTTGCAGTCGTGTATAGTATATTAAACTTTGCAATAATTAATGCAAACAAAAAGGAAATAATTTAATTGCATATAATCTCACACATCATATTCCGCACATTGCATTTATCCCGCAAGCAGTAAGTAAAGTTTTTACGCAAACAAATATTTCTTTTTGTCAAGTTTCAATGCAACAACATAAACAAATCCTGGGGTGCATGAACAGAGACGGAGAAGGTCTCCTTGAATGCTACAACTTTACTCCAAGTATATCCTTTATTCCTTATACCGCACAACAAAAAGTAATCCTTTCTTTTGGTTTCCTTCAAGAATGTAAGAAGATGTAGATGACGAGCGTTGACGTTGCAAAAATACGATGTATTCATACACAAAGCTGAAGATGCGAAGATGAAGCTGAAGAACTTTCCTTGAACCAGGTTTTCAAGAAAAAAAAAATTCTTTCTCCGTCCTTACGAATTTCCCATCAAACTTAACACACATAACTGTATATATAAGTAGGTACTGATGTGGAGGCCTTCGGGTCCACTTAGGCATACCTCAAACTTAATGTCGAACATTTGAGTACCTTCCGCTGAGTGTATGTATGTAATCTATGTATGGTTTTCGTTCTTTTTACACTCGGATTTTTGAAGGATGTGAATGCGAAAATATTTTGCAATGCAATGAAAATTCTTCCTCTTTTGCTCGTTGTGCGAAAAGAAGCCAAGAAAATTTTTCAGAATTTTCCTTTTATTTTCAAATGATACACACATATATACACATTTATACATCATGTACAAACAAACACATGTACTTTGGCACTTTTGGATAAGAAAAAGGATAATATAAAATAAAAAAGAAACACATGTGGAATTCAGGTGCAACTAAGCAAAACTTTTTAATGAATAAATGCTGCAGGATGTGTTGAATTTAGATTGCCAGCAGGAATGTGATTTTTTTTTTGTATGTGAATAGAAGAAACGCACTCTGTATATATTCGATATAGTTGTTGGAGGATACGTTCTGATCTTTCACAAACAGAAAACATGCCCACAATGGCCTAGAAATGGTGCTGACAAAGAATTTAGTTAAGAATTTTATCAGCAAGTGTTTTGAATGGCATACCGACATTATTATTTCTGTTTTTGTTTTGTTTCAAGAGATTAAAGCCCCAGCAAGTACTTAAGCACTGTTCTTATAATGAATTGAGAATGGTAGTTATTGTACCATAATGATATTGAAGAGATTGTGGGTTGAAGGCGTAAGCGTATATAGTTTTTCTGGACAGAAAAATAATTCAAGCGCTTTTTTTTTGAAAATTATAATCGCTGAAGTTGAAAAGTCAAAGAATTTAATGATGAAATATTATGCAGTTGACTTAAATTTCTAGAAAATGATTTGGGTTTATAGTAGCGAAATAATGTTTGTATATAAATGTAGTTAGATGGAATTTTAAAATAATGGTTTTCAATTTTGTCATAAAAAAAACTGAAGACATTTTTCTTTTTTCTAAAAATTAGGTGGCTTCGTTCCTCTTCTTACTTCCTTCACTTTTTTTTTTTAAATTGTTAAAAGTTAAAAAGAGAATATTGAATACAACTGTTGAAATAAACTGAGCTTTGGAATTCAGTGGCATAGTGCCAAACAACCTTGAAGAAAGTTGATCCAGTTTAAGTAAATAAGAAATCAATCAGATATGAGACTACAACAAAAGACTGGTACCACTCTTAAGAAGTCACAATATAAATAAAATAAAATCTTAGTTTACAATGCTTTGGTACCTCCCTATTTTAACTCAGAACCCATATATAGTATATATTTATAGGTATGCATGCACTTTAAAGTTAAAATTTTCAAAGTCAAAATTTTCACAAAACGTTAATTAATTTTCAAAAATCATTAAGTGTCAAGCAATCAGAAATATGTTTTTTTTTCAATTTGACATTTTGACTTTCACGTGTATTTTACTATTTCCTGTGATTCAGAACGGATTTCAAGATTAAATTTTTTTCTTAAATATTTACTACAATGTAAGAATGAAAAAATAAAAACAATTAAAAGACTATAAAAATAGTCGAAACAACATGATAATCAAACATTTTGCTAAAGAATTAAATTTTGCATTTAAAAAACTTGTTGACACGTTATTGTTTCATTGATTTTTAATTATTTTTTTTAAATCAATTCTTTTGAACCTTTCTTCCCCTTACATTTACGAGGGGAATAGAGAACCCCTCCTTTACGATTTTTCTAACTTGACCTAACCTACTTGATCTTGGCTTTTGTTTGTAGACATAGTATCTTTGGATTGCTGTGACTATCGTTAAGAGTGATATTTTAAGTGTCCATTTTTAATATTTTTTTCCCTTGTGGGTAGGTGTTATAAAATGTTCAAGGGGCTCTATGAGGCCCTTAAAACACGTGCTCATAGGAGTGTGCGATTTTCACTGCACTACAACCACCTCTTCCCTCCCGATGGCAAATTATAAACTCTTTGAAACTTATCTTGTTATATGTTGCAGTAAAGTTTCCAATGAAAGAGCATATTTTTAAAAAGATCAACTCAAATGCATAGTAATTCAATTTTCCAAGAATTCATTTTATTTTTTAGGAATTGCAGTAAAAACAAACATTTATGCTATGGCTATCTGTCGCATTTTAAATTAATTTCCTTGAAATGCATTGACATTAAAATTAAATCCTAGAGATATATACGCATATTTTCTATGAATGCCTGTATATTAAGAGGGTTGAAAATATAAATAGTAACGTTGTTTTATTTGTGGTAAACTTGTATTGCATACTAATTTTTTTTTTTTAACAATTCAAGGTATTGTGATATGTATAACCTATACAACAGTGACCGAAATAAGTATAAAGACACAAATAGTGTGAATGTTTTATTATGTTTTACAATGGGGCATATTCATAGTTGTTTTAAAACTACAGTTTTGCTTAGCCTTGGTTTAAGCAATGTAATTTTGATAGGATAAACTCGAGTTTTTCTTAAAAAGAACTTAGACAGTGTCTATGAATATGCCCCAATGTATTTAAAGCAAATAAAGATAATATTTTAATGGGGAATGAAAGCTTACATAATTTAGTCAATAACAAAATAAAAATAAAAACATTTTAATATCACCATGGCTAGTTTGAAGGGTTTATCGTTAATAAAGTAGTTAGGAAGTAGTTGCTGATAAGGACAGAATGACAGATAGACAGACAGACAAAATTGCCGGACCTACTTTTTTCGTCTTCTCTCTCATCGAATTGTCATATTTGAAGACTATTTGAAAACCTTTTTTCGCACGAATGCATAACTTGCTCTATAGTAGTTACCTTAAATTTCAAGTAATATTATATTACTTGAAATCGGTTTACTCAAAATAAAGAAAACATGGCTTTGTTTTAAAGACATTTTCTTTGAAATAAAGCCAAATTTACATCTTTGAATGCCACTTTATTTTAATCAATGACAAACTTATTTGTTTTTAAAAACCAAGTTCTTTGTTTCAAAGACGCACATTTCCTTATTTTAAAGACAAAGAATTTCTTAAAAACAAAGACATAATATACTTGTTTTGAATCCACATTTACTTATTTTTGAATAAAATTAAATTTGTTTTGAATTCAAACCATATTTACTTAAAACAAGGAAACGGTTCACTCGTTTTAAGTAAATGTAGCTTTGAGCTGTGATGGCACCAATTTAAAGCCAAATTTACTGAAAAGAAGTAAAACTTTACTCAAAACAATGAAATGGTTTATTTAATTCAAAAAACTTATTTCTTTGTATTGAGTAATGCTATGTTTTCACCAAAAATAAAACCCTGATTCGAGAAAAGAAGATTTAGTAGCAGGATTGGAGGGAACTACAATTTTACGTCGAGACCAAACGACTATGGTGAGAAGCACTTTTCATGACAATGGATACTCTTGTAGGATTTGTCACTTCCTCGCAAAAGGCAGTGTCCCTGTAAAAAACATTAGATTTTATCGATGTTGGAAGCTGGACTTGAACCCAGACTTCCAGCGTGATTGTCCGACACACTACATTTTTACATTTTAATTCATTTTTTATTTTTACATTTTCTTATATCTACCTTAATGCTAGACAAAAAATCTTAAACAACTAGCTTACATATTAACTTAACTAACTTACTGGCCCCATGCGGGCGCTCTAAATTAAACTATCACTATACTTAAAAAATGTCTTTCGACGGAAAATAACTTATTATTAGAATTCATGATTACTTAAAACTAACGAGAAAATTATTTAAAAAAAAACTCATTTTCTATATCATTTTTGTTTTTTAATTTTTTATAAAACTTAAAGCTTCCCTTTACCTAAATAAAACTAATTAAAACTAACTTAAACTACATTATATCTAATTAAAACTACTTAAAATAACTTAAAAACTAGAACAGCCACCAGCAATTTTTTTTTTGTGCATACGTATATGCACACTCGCGTACGCCCATACACATGCATATATGTACATATACATTATTTTAAATTCAATTTTTTATTTTTTATTCAACTTATAACTACTTAAATGCTAGACAAAAACCTTAAAAACTAGCTTACAGAATAACCTAACTAACTTACTGGCCCCATACGGGCGCTCTAAATTATACTATAACTATATTTAAAAAATGCCTTTCGGCGTAAATACTAGTGTAAATTTAAAATTCAATATTACTTAAACCTAAACAAGAAAATTCTTTAAAAGCTTGTTTTTCAACGACATTATTTTTTATTTAAAAACTTAAAACTACCCTTTACCTAAATAAAACTAAATTAACCTAAATAAAACTAAATAAATATACGTAAATACCTTAAAATTACTTAAAAATACTTAAAACAACTTAAAACTAGAACAGCCACCAGCAGCTTTTTTTTTTTTTTTTGCCATCAGCCTATGCACATGCACACAATTGCATACATATGCATATATTTAGACATATACATATGTATGCGCTCACGCACATATCCACAAACAAACAATTTTTTGGATTTTTTATCTTTTTTTTGGTGCCACCGTCACTGTCCTACTTAATCTACCTAGTTATATCTTAGAAATACGAAGGTCGGCCAAGGCAACAACTTCGACTAACCATCAATATCAAGGTGGTCATCCAACCACCAGTATTTTTTAACTTTCTCTACTGAACCGCAGACGCTCTGCTCCGTTCCCAGAGCCGACGCGACGTCTCGAAAAAGAAGGTTCCCTCTAAGATTTTTTCTTGATTTCCCCAATCTACATGTTTGGCGTTCAAGTCCCCTGCCATGAGATAATAATTCTCATCCAAGTTCAGTCTTAAGCATTCAAAAAGTTTTTCGAGTTCTGCGATAAAATTAGTCGGCTGAGGTGCGTCAGGTGCGTACACCGCGATTGCGTACATTCTTTTCCCCTGCTGGAGAGGAATGTAAACGATGCAGGCTTCTAGCAACCCGAATCTTCGCACTTCACTATTATATATAACTTTATGTTTAATGCCCTTTCGTATGAATATTGCGACCCCACCCCCTTGAGAAGAGTTGGGCCGATCCCTTCTTACGATTGTAATTTTTATTAGTCAGTTTGTGTTTCTGGTTTAGCTTAGTTTCGCTAGCCATGAACACATCAGGACTTTGGTCTTGCAGCAAATGATTGAGGTTTGCTCTACGTTCGGTCCTAATCAGCGAATTTACATTCACAGCTAGGATCTTAAAGGGTCGCTCAGGCAACGCGCGTTTTACCATTTTGCGTTGCCGGAAGAATAGAGTAGAGGTAATCCACCCTAGCCGCCTGCTCCCTTAGCTGTTTTTGCACATCGGTTAACTGACCATGAATGGTCAGCTACACCTGCATCAGATCTGCCTATGGTACAGGAGCCGTAGGCACTTGGACCTGTTTGGCTACCTGTGGTTGAGGCTGTACCGTTTTTCCCTTTCCAGACGCCATTTGGGCGTAAGAAATTGCGGGATTGACGGAAGTTGATGTCTGGCGTACTTTAGGGCGTCTCACCTCTATACTGTCTTCTTTTGGTCTTTGTTTTTTTTTTCATTTCCTGAAACTTCGGACATCCCCGATAGTTTGCGGGGTGCATGGTCCGACACACTAACCACTACGGCCCGGGGCACCACATTACACACTAACCACTACGCCATCCGTAACAGTTGAAGGGGTTTTTTTTTCAGTATAAGTACTGTATTTGTATTGTTATTACACTCAATCAAGGAGGAGGGTAGCTTAATTTTGAATGAATTTGACTCAAAAATGTACTGTTATTTTGCTCATTGATAGGTTTACATATGTAGAGCATTTTTGCATTTAAAAATATAAATTGAAGTTTTGTCACTTGTACTCACTCACCGATTCAATAAAGATTGGGTTTTTATTTTAAATAATTTTCTTTTTGGCCCCAAATCAATACCGATTTTGCTTGTTTTAAAGACAAATTCATTTGGTTAGAGTAAAGATTTTTTAGAGTGTAGGTGCAATGTGTATGTAAACCTCAATTATCCTTCATTTACCTATTTTTTTTTTAATTAATTAATTTATTATGTTTATATTGATCCCTCACATTTTTATAATAACCTTACAATTCATTCAGACTATTATTACTAATTCTTAAATATCCATTTACTATATCTAAGCAAACATTTCAAAACTATCCATCAGTAATAAATGTCTAATAAATTAAGTCTATAACACATTTTTTATCCTTGGGCATCTTTTAATAGGTACAATCCAATTGCATTTATCTGCACCATAATGGTGCTATTATCTCCCTAGCGTCGAATTTGCGTTGTACCCAAATCATATCTAATTATCACAATTCGAATACAATTGGCCTAAAATAAAGAGCCTTGAGGTCAATTTCTCTTTATTCTCAGCCTCCACGTCAAAAGCGTTTGCTGTTATAATATTGTTATTGAACTGCAAGTAATTACTTCCTATGATTTTGTTTTCAATCAGCCCCGATTCGCAAATAATAAGGATGCTCATTGTATGTATGTGTTTTTGTGAATTTGTTATGTATATATTATATTCCTCGTGAGCTGACCTCGTATAAATAAAATTTAATCAACGTGAATTACTATCGTAATATTCTAGAGATAAATTTTATCATAGACATGTGCACCAATATAATTATGATAAAGATACTTTTAGTTGGCCTTGTGAATAATTTTGAAAGCACCCACGCGTGGTTCCATCTGCCGGCTGGCATTAACTTTAACCGGAAACAAGTGAAATGGGGATATTCCAGAAGGCACTCTGTTTGTGTGTGTTTCTAAAAATGGCTCGACGATACTTCCCTATCCCTATACTCCACTCCATTTCCATATACTAAATTTATAAATCTCTCTCTTTAGTTTTATGTCAAACTTTGCCCCATGTGGTGTACTTAATTCCACAGGATAGTTAATTATGAAGGGCACTAAAACTGGTTCTAGGAAAACAACAGACTCTCATATTATTGTTTATCTTCCGCGCATTAGGATGCAAACCAACAATTCATCCTTGGCATGGATGAGGATATGACCAGCTCCTGTTAACTGATATAAATATTATTATTTATCGCAAGTATTTATATGAATCACCAATTGAAAATCCAGCCACTCATTCTTGTGTGTACACTTGCACAGTTTATCCAGCTAGTTGATCGATCGGTGGTTGATTGGATTGGATTGATGGCTGTGTATGCAGAAAGCAGGTGAATTTCACAAGTACAGAATTTTTGATTTACAATCAACAGGTTTATTTGAATTTTGAATTTTCGGGTGAAAATTTAATTTTTAACATATTGTTTGAATTCTTCTCATTTTTTTTTTTGTATTCCTTTTAATAAAATCACGGTTAATATATAATCAAAATACGTTATTCAATTCGTATTAATTTACTTATTACTCAACTTTCTTTTTTTCGGTCCATCTCTAGCCATTGAGTACCAATTTATTCGAGAGGGGGAACCATTTTTCAACTCAGTTTAAAGTTATTCGTTTAATAAAAATTGTATATTGTTCTTGTCAACAGTTTGCATGTAAAACATAAATTTCAAAGCATTATTAAACTAAATTGCTTCAAACGTTATATTGGTTTGAAAACGTTAACATAAGTTTTCCTATTTTTGGTGTAAACAGCAAAAATATTAGAGAATCGTTATCGGAGAGCCTTTCTGAACCACCCCGAGTTTTGCTTCAATGAATAAATGAATGAGTTTTGCTTAGATTTTCAGATGTTTATTATTGGCTATACTGAGAGATCATTTATATTGTCGAAAATTAATTCTATTAAAAAAGAATTAAAAACAAAATAATTGTTTTTTTTGTGGAGTTTCAATGAAAAAAATCAAAAAATAAGGATTTGTGGCCCTTACTCCGTAATGCTTTTCGACCAAGTAGATTTACCTTCATACACGTTTGGTCTCTTCAGCAAGACCTGTGTACAGTAAATCTACTTTTTTTTGACACATGTTTTTCGTTCGTGAATTATATTGTTTTGAAATGAATTTTGTTAGAGTTGCCTTTTTGGTTTGAACTGGGGTAGAATGTTAACAAATAAACCGAGTTGAGTCTTTACACATGTCAGTTCTTTCATATCGGAGGCAGTGCCCCTGAAAAAAACATTAGGTGTACGTTAGGATTCGAACCCATACGGGGCACTACAAACGCCACGGATTACATCATAAGCAAGATTACGGTACTCCAGAATCAGCAATAAAAGATTTTGGAAAGATATTTCTGAACTTGGCTTGGCAAGAGCGAAGCCAAATGAAGAATGATTTCCTCTTCATTCCTTTTCTTATCGTTAAGTAAGTGTTATTTTTATTCCTTCACCGGTTAACCGATTGATTAGTTATCTATAACATTTAAGTCTTTGATGTCTGACCTGTGTAATTATGGTTTTTTAAGGGTATTCTTCAAACCCACCTATTCACAGATTTCCTCGATATATAATATAACTTAGGACTTCCGTAAAGTTCACACAGACTGAAATATCAATGTCATCAGCAAAACTAGGAGTTTGTGTATTGTGAAATAGAGAATCTTTTTAGTAAAATTTTTCAAAAAAAACTAAAGCACCGTCTATTATTTTACTAAGAAAGCTCATCCACAACAATATAATAATACAAATCATCAAGGATGGAAGTATATCTCACTGAGGACATAGTCTTCCTGATGTAATATTTTCCATATATTGCTCTGTGTTCCACCTCATGGGAATGTTTCTATACTATAGTCTCATTCTAGCCTCTACAGAAGTCAATGATATTAGCCTTGGTCTCTTGCTAAGTTTTCTTTCTTAGCTATCATTATTTTCTTTAAGTGGAGCAAATGCGTGGCAAGATTTTTTAATTCTTCCTGTTGTGTTATTTCGTTTTGTTAACAAAATAACTTGCAACAACACGTACCTACCTAATAAAATATCGAATTCTTCTGAACTGGAGTCTAACTGCTTGAACAGAATGGTGTAGCTGTAGCTGTAGTTTGTAGCTCTGTCAAAGTAGAGACAACGCCAATTCTATAATAACGCCAAAATGTGTAGCTGAAGCTGCAGCTGTAGCTGTAGCTATAGTACAAGTTCACTTAACTTCAACTTTGGCGTGCGCTACGCGCTACTTTTTGACATTTGAGAAAAAAAAAACAAAGAAAAATGACGAAAATAGTGGTCGAGGAATTTATAGAGGTAGTAAAAAGCAATCCAATTTTAAAGGATTTAAAAAACCCAAGTTATAAAAACATAAAATAGAAAGCCCTAGCTTTTAAAAATATTCATTCTGCGCTACACCATTGTGGGCGAGCTTGTTACTTTTATGAGCTACATGTTCATAGTTGTTTTGACAGCGCTACAAGCTACAGGCTACACCATTCTTTTGAGGCAGTAACGTTAACACTCAGGTTAGACACAGTTGTTATGCATATATGTTTTTTCAGCTCTGTTTACTAAAACACGAGTGGAACGTGTCCCAAATGTGGGTTACACATATGGAGTGAGTAGGATAGATTGATTTTGTATTAAGTAAGATAAAGAAAGGTTAAAAACAATGCATGACAGGTTGAAAACAATACATGCCAGAAGTTTACGATATTTTTTTATTGATAATTTTTTTCTAGGAACAGAAAATTATAAAATTTACAATAAGCACAATCCGCGATGCAAATTTCAAATGCAAATTAAAAAATATCTAGTTCCTCTATCTCGATTATTTTATTGCACAATAATATCCTCATCTGCGTGAATAATCTACCTACTTATATTTGTCTTATTGTAGGTAGGTAGATATGTATAAAAATTACTATCTTTTATGTGTTTGGTTTTTTTGGCTGGTAAAATGGTACATATGTAATTACCAAAATTTTATTTGCAAGAAAGAAAATCACTCGTGACCTTTAATAATTTGTTTCATTTGTGTACCTGTAAACATGGGTTCGGTCCAGTTTAAAGTTAGACTCGAGTTTTTCGTTTAGACTTGGGTTTTAATTTTCTATGCATAACCAAAACTCGAGTTGAGCTTAAAAACAACTTTATAAGAACTTTTCAAACATCTATGAATATGGCACAAGGAATTTACCGAAAATGTTAAAAAACAAATTTGGTGTCTATTCATTTGTCTCAAAGGTGAAATTCTTCAAACAGTGCACGTAAATATTGAAGGGTCACACACATTTACAGAATAAATGAAATTAATTTTATATTAAATTCTAGAAAATAATTTGTTTAGAGTGGCATTTGAAGTGGATCTCTAAATGGATAACGACTACGATATAGAAATTCTCCATTCCCCCGCCTCAAAGTTGAGTTGTTCTATAAGTAAATATTTTATTTGCTATCCACACGGTGGTGGTGGTTGACTGAAGAGGAACCCAATATCGTTTCCGAGTAAATCATTCAAAATTGAAGGCACATCCAATCATAATAAATTCAATGACACTGTACAGCCGCGAATGATGACGTGTGCCACTGTGTGACGCTGACGCGTGCCTTCTCTCTCCTTTATGCCAATGCTACCAACTGTGTGTAAATAAGCACATAAATTGGAGAATGCTGGTGAGGGATATTAATTGGTTTTTGTATTATATTTTGTTGAGGTTATCGAAAGTAATTGAAAAATGTGTTTTTTTTTTAATTGGATGTTAATTTATTGACTTGGTGTTTTTTGCATACGTTTAATTCTTTTTATGTAATTTATATTTTCAATTTTCTGTGTAAGCTTCAGAGAATATATGTATGTCTGTAAAATGAGGTTATGCTCAAAGCGTAAGTACATATTAAGTTGATATATTATTTTTTGACAGCAAACTAAATGTCAAAGCTGAGAGCTCAAACGATGTGAAAGTTAAATTAAATGTCAATTCATTGTTTTTTAAAAGCTTTTTTATTGAAAATTTTCTTTAATCGATTCTACAAAAAAAAAATTAAATATTAAGTTATTTATTAACTTTGAATTGGTATTTACTTTAAGGATGGCTTAATTAAAGTGCAATAAACTTTCTCTTAATTAGTCAAAACACTTTTGTCAAGAGACTATTTTTTTGAAGACAACAGCAAGAGTGATTGGCGATTAAGTTAAAGTGGTTATTTTAATGAATTCAAAAGAATGCTTGAACATCTGAGTGACCTACCACTTTTATTAAATGGGACTCCAGGAATAACGTGTTGAGATCAAACGAGCGTAAGGAAATAACGGATTAACAGTGAGCAAGTGAGATTGAATACTAATTTAAATAAATGAATAGAATTTAAAAGGATACTAGGCAAGTCATTTATAAAAATTAAGATGAGAAGTGGACCAAAGTGGCTACCTTGAAAAACCGCGGATGATACAAAAACTGGGTTTGAACGAATTTGGTCAATAGACACGAACTGAATGCGACCTATAAGGTATTCTAGTAACCATTTTAGGATACTTGAATGAAAACCTAGGTTTTCAAATATATTTGGTATTGTTGATAATTTACAAATTGGCCGATAATTAGAAATTTCTTGTTTAGAACCGGATTTATGTATCGGAGTTACAAAAATTTTTTTCACTCCTGAAGATATTCACCTTTTCTAAGTGAGATATTAAAAATGTATGTAAGCGGTTCTGAAAGCGCAGCCGCACACTTTTTAAGGAATAATTGGGGGAATGCCATCAGGTCCCGAGTAACTATCAAGATCCAAATTCAAAAGTTCATTTTCAACTTCCAAAACATTTACAGTTAAACGACCAATGTCAACAGAACTACCAAAACATTCAGGAGTATAACAATCTGGTTGAGTTGAACTACTATAGTTAGACTTGAAGTAATCCGCAAATAAGTTGTAAATCGTCTGTAAATCTGAGTATGTTGAATCTTAGTATTACATAACGCTTCCGAGTCGAATTCGAGTCGATTTCTTTTTAATTTTTATAAAGGCCCAAAAGCACTTACTATTAATATTTAAATTTGATTCAATTGAAATTATGTAATCTTTGTAGAGTAATTTGTTAAGAACATCGAATGCACTCTCTAATCTCGTATAATTGTCATAAAAAACTACATTATTTTTAGAATTTCGAAATATGAGCATGAGCAGTCATCTTGGATTTACTGTCATCCATGATATGAAATAAAAATATTTACAAGGATGCTACGATTTTTAGGTTAACACAAACAATTCTTTTAAAAAGTTATAACAAAAGAAAATTATTTTACCTAATTTTATTCTGTTAATGAATATTTTGTAATCCTTCCTCCCTCCATCCTGTTGCGTCTGATTTGGTTTTTGAAAGAAAAGTTCAGACTTCACAATATTGGCATTTAGTATTGAAGCAGAAAAGTAAGAAGTGCTCTCATGTAAAGTAAAACTTTGAGCACTTAAAACATTTAAATAACACAAACAGAGCCTTGTTTTTTTTCCACAAATAAGAACACGCTTCGTTATTCGTCATGTGCCTGATAAAAAAAAACAGGGGTCGAAATATGCACGAAGAAACTTTTTTTTTAATATATTTTACCTAACCTGCCTGAAACTGTTATCACTTTGTCACCACAAATCCTCTCAAATCGGTGTGACACTTTATCAAAAAAAAAAAAAAAGAAAAACGGAAAACTTTACAAATTGCGACAGCTCCGAATCAGTGTCTTAATTTAAATGTCTACGTGAATAGAACTTCATCATATCATCAAGATGTATCTTCTGATAAAAATCATCAACAGCTCCCCAAATGGAACTAATTTTGGTATTTTCTCGCCCGTCCTGAGTCCCTAAAGATTTGTCCGCCGCGCCGTGTTAAACTTGCTCTGTGTCTTTGTGTTGCAAGTTTATTCATATATCAGGCAACTATCATATACAACACGAAAAGAACTTTAGCTCTCCCTGAGCTGTAAATCCAAACAAGGGGAATAATAAATTTGTTCTCAGGGAATATGCCGCGCTGTATAGACGTTGAGTGCTCCAGCCAGATCAACATATTAGGCGATGCTTCTGAAACATCCCCTTATGTCCTTTGCCCATGCATAGAATTAAACTTGACACACACAAAAAAAAACTCGGGGAAAACTAAGCACATTTCTCATCCTGGCATCGTCCTTTTTCCTCCAATATAAGACCCATTGGGGAAATCAAAATTAAAATGTCCAACGTGGTGGCGCACAAGTGGAAAATAAATCGTCTTTTTGAAAGATTTTGCTTGATTCTTTTGCTAGAACTTTAAAAAACTATGAGTGCAGAGCATACGAAATGGAGATGGTGGGAATAGATTTTCAAAAACATTTGCCACATCACGAAGCATTTTGCAGATCATTTGGAGCGCATGAAGCTTTGAGGACATTTTGCATATAGGTGGATGTGATGGTGGCTTCTTGGTATAACTCCTAGGGAATTCTAAACGACTACTATCTAAGTCTGCCAGAACTCTTACCGCCATTGAATGTGCCATGCATGATAGAACCAATGACAGATAATATATACCGAATAGGAGATGTTAGAAAAAAGTTTAAAGAGGAGAGGTTAAAGTTTTTTTTTAACATAACCATATTTATTTCAAACTCTGCCTTGCAACCTTTCCTCTCTATGGTTCGTTAAGAACACATAAGAGAATCAATGATAGTCGCGTGGTAAAAGTTGCAGCGTTTTTTAAAAGAAGTCTATTTTCCTGTATTGTGTTGCGACTTTTCTCAGTCGTGATTTTGGCAGTCCTGATTTTGTCTCTATCCCAATTTTTTTTAGTTCCGAATTGTTTTTTTTTTTTAATGTTGAACCATTGTATATAAATTTCTATAGTACAATCATGGAGCAGCGCCATCTAAAGAAAGTTCTGAACCGCACATTTGGAGGTTCTTACATTTACTAAGTGTCTATTCTTTTACCCTAACAATAGTCGTCAACAAAACAAATTAACAATATTTAATGTATTTTATTGGCTCTAAAATCCATATTTCCTTGATAAGAGTCGTAAACAAAACAAAAATCATGTATGTTTACGACTGTTGTTAGGGTAACAGAATAGACAACTAGTAAATGCACGAACCTAAAAATGTGTTACTCACAAGTTTCTTAAGATGGCCAGGCTGTGATTATTCAGCATGAAAATACTATAGAAATGTACATATACATATACTATACAATGGTTGAACGCATAATGCTGTTAAAAGTTTATTGTGTTTCATGCTTAATAATTCAAAAAATATAAGAAGTAGTAAAACCAATCTAGTACAACACTGAAACTATAATCGTTGACACTATTGGTATTTCTGTGTCTGTCAAATGAAAAGTTTTCATGAATGTTTTTGATTAATCTTTATTTTTTCTTCATAAATAAGTAAAAAGTGCTTCTGAGTACTTAAGCGGGTTTCTTATAACTATGTCTAACCCACTTAAGTACCTACCTCTCATGGTTGGACATTTCTGTAGAGGCACTTATCCAGCAATTCCTGTATATGAAAGTCGAAAATCAAGATCGATGTTCAACTCGAACATAGAATTGTTTCACATTCGTAAATACGTGACGTGAAGAGATGCTGTTCAAATGTAATGGCAGCCATCTCTATTTATCAAGCGTATATTGAAGAAGTTTACCTATATTAACTTAAAACTGTGACAACTTAAAATGGGAGCAGTCTATATGTATTTCTTTAAAGTAAAGGAAACGACATAATTTCAAATTTTAACTGTTGGATTAACTGTCGTGAATTTGCCGTGCAACTAAGAAATTTGTCGCGCGACTATTTTAGAAAATAACCCCTGGTAATGCTTACTTGACTGTCAAGTTAGCACTGCCACCCCAGAAATGGATTAATTGTAATCGAAAATTAAAAAGGATAATGGAAATAATTGTCGTTTTTTGTCGTAAATAAGTTATGCAACCAACAAAATTGTTGCGCTATTTTCAAATAACCCCATCCTTTTTCTATGGTGGGAAGCCTTACTTGACCCAAAAATTAGTTTTTTGGGGTTATTTGAAAAAAAAATGCGCGACAAATTTTTTAGTTACATAACTTATTTACGACAAAAAAGCGACAATTATTTCCATTATTCTTTTAAACTTTCGATAACACTTAATCCGTTTTCTGGGGTGGTAGTGCTAACTTGAGTTAGCATTACCAGAGGTTATTTTCTAAAATAGTCGCGCGACAATTTTTTTAGTTGCACGACAAATTTACGACAAATTCCTACAATTAATCCAATAGTTAAACTTTTGAAATTTGAAAGTGGTAATGCTAACTTTTTTGACTTTCAAACTTGCATTCTGAAGTTTTTTTAGAAGAAAAAATTAGAGAAATCAGAGCAACCATTGTTTATGACGCAATTCTTAATCGTATCTTTCAATATGTCTATGTTTTTAACTAATGTGTATCGTTGCACCGTACAATACCAATTCATCAGTTTCCAGTAGTAAAAATGTGCCAATCCTATAGTTCCGTATAACTCACTACAAACATCATCCGCAACATCTTTAATCACATCAGCCATATTTTCTTCGAAACAAGCACTGCGAAACCGTCCGGCACTTTGTATGTCTTGTGCGTTATTTCTTGTTATGGTGAGTGGCTTAAAGTCTTAAAGTTTGATCATCAATTGGCGTAGAACTGAAGAAAAGTCTTCGCAGTAGATCACGTTGAATCAAAAACACTGACGAATTATTCTGTAAAAGATAATCCCTTGCTGTTGGAAACGTGAAATATCGCCAAACGAAATAAGGCCGAATTTTTTAAAATGTATTGCATTCAATTGTTTTTAATTCCATGTATTGCCGACGATTATGCATCTGTATTTCATAACAATATGACTGTTTCTACCATTTCTAAATAGGTCATTGTCTGATTAAAGAAGTCTGTTGATTGGTTTGACCACCGTAAAAGTAATAACCCATAGATTATTACTTAACAGGCTATAGCTGTGTCATTGAAAGTGCTAAGATTCAAATGTGTCGCTTTTTCCCTTATCTCCCTTATACACAACTTTGTTTTTACCACAAACATTTAAGTACACCTCATGTCATGCCTGAATTCTATTGTTTCGAGTATTCATGGAAAATCCCTTTTGACGTTGCTATATGAACGTTCAACTCATGTCGATTTTCAAGAGTCTAATAAACACTTGGTAAATCTACTTACTAAGGAAGTCCTTAAATCGCCACATTCCCTGCAGCACCAACACCATCCCCAGATCCAACGACCACGAAAGATTCCATAAAGAGCATTCCACAGAGAACCAACTCACGCAACCGATTGACTCGTATAGTTGAAGCAGAACAGAAGCACGTAAGGCGCGCACATGCAACAGCATTTGACTGCAAAAGGAAAGCAACAAGGATCAACGGACAGTATTTGGCTCTTTGACTGCATATAATTCCAGAATTACCACCACGACCGCCACCATCAAATGGCAAGCCCACCCACCTGAGTCGATATTCTGTTTTGAAGCACCATAATGTCTTGAATTCAACAAGAATTGAATATTTGCTGCAGCGGCAAAGGGAAGGGAATCAAGAGTGATTCACATTTGTATTTGAAATACATGAAAAAGGTGAAAATCGCTCATTTGTGTGCGGAAGAACTTCAAGTATTAAATGAATCCAGGGAGTTGGTTTCTTAGAATGTTTCTCCTGTGAAATAAGCTTTTGATAAATGGTTATATGACTTTTGTGTATGTGGGTGGGGGAGGAAGGGGGTAATATTGATGGGATGTCACTAGGACACGCAATTATTCTTATTCACTGGAATATGAGTTTGGTACAAAATGAACTTACATATTGCTCTAAGGAAATCAACGAAGCCAATGAACGAGAAGACAACCTTGTTTTGAAAATAGATTGAGTGAAGTCAAAACAATGTTCTAGGAAAATTGGGGGTTAAACTTTGATAGCTCGTTTAATATAAATGTAGAATATACATGGTTGAAGACAATAAATGGAACAACAGGACTCTCTGTATACTGTGGAATGATTTGGTCACTTAACTTTGAAATGTTTTCAATTGCATGTTAAAAGGTTTAAGTTATTTAAAATTCTTGAGAAATAGTTGGTTCTAGGTACATATATCTCATTTTTTGTTTTTTTCTGGAAACTCGGTTGTTTAAAAAGTATAGGTTCCTGAGTTCTAGAGGCCATATTTCCTAGAACCTAGAGTATTTTAAATAAGTTAAGTTTTCATTTAAAACCATTTGCGGTATTTACCTGTTCCAGTGCAACTAGGAATATGAAATTTTATATTTATAGATAGAAATAGAACACATATTTTGTTGGTTGTTTGCAACACTCTCTCAAGAAGCAAACAAAATCTTAACAGTATTCGCTACATGTAAGTGTTGCTGGTACCATAGACACATTCGCTCAGAACAAAGGAACATTTCAGAAATTAAAAAAAACATTTCTATACCACGCCAGTGATCTCCAGTTGCGTGACTTTAGAAATCGCATGCAATTTAATTTATAGGAACTGTCTAAAGGCACCTAATTTCGCGTATGTGAAATAGTTCTCTATACAGCTGCTGGACATATCCTAAATGATGTTTTGTGAGGGGCTGGACTGCAAAAAGGGACTTAAAATCCTTTGAATCCGCGAAGCTGGCAATTTAGGTAATGTTTAATAAGAAAACTGCTAACAAAGGCGCCTGCCAGACAACTATGATGACGATGTGATACACAGGGACCGGTAAAGTACTATTTCGCGTATTTGAAATTAGGTGACTTTTGACAGAATCTTTAGTTTAAGGAGCTTTAAGGTGTTATTGTGTCGCTGTTTATAGTGTTCCTAGGTAGGATTTTTATTTAATCAGTAAGGCAAGTGAGATATTCAACCCCAACCTCCCTCCCCCCGCATAGTGAAACTTTTATATTTACAATTCGTCTTAATAAATTCTTGGTCAAGAAACTCTTTCAACTTTTAATAACATCCTTCCTTCCCCACAATAAAGAACTAATTTTGCCCAACTTCAGATAATTATTTTATAAACAAGTAATACATATCTTTTCTGCTTACTAAAACCTTTATTATTCTTAATGATGAACGCAAACAATCAGCTACAAAAAAATTCTTTGAAGATCCTTAATTTCTTTAATACCAACAGCGAAAGTCTTAAGAATCTCATTAGTTTCACGACAAAAAAATAACAAAGAACCACAAAAATGTTAGTTTCATTATTTTTTTTTTGTATTCGAAACCGGAAATGTCTTAATACCAACAAAACAAAAAAAAAAGGTTTGAATGTCAACCAGTGATTTTGACCTATTCAAAGGCAAACAAATAAAAGAAAACAAAAGGACAAATAATGGTCCTTCAATAACACAACAAAAACAACATTCATCAAAACAAAAACAAACCCTCAGGATTTCGGCCTATAAGATACACACAGACGAAAATGGTCAAATTCATCTGGTAAAACTTTATCAACGAATTCATTAAAACACCCAACAAAAAGGATTACAAACGTAATCCTTTCTCTGTCATGTCATATAGTGTTGATATGAATGTATGTGTTTTTATGTGTCTGTATATCATGTCCTACCATCAATTCTATATAGATAGAAATCAATAGGATCCATTTCCTCAGGCGGTGACGGTGGTAGCAGCGACGGCAACTACAAGGACAGTAAGCCCAGAATTGATAAAGTCTCCCGACCGACCGACCCCATAATTGCTAAAGGATTTTCACAACAAAGTCAGATAGGAGGAAACACGGCAAAGAAGGATAAATTCCTAAAAACACTGCCATCAAATGACTTGGAAATACTAATTGGTCACGCCTATAATAGGCCTGTGGAAATACTCGTGTCAGGTTCGGGAGGGCAAGTCATTGTGTAATCGGATTTTATTACTTTGTGTCGGTCGTATAGTGTAGGCTCTACGAAAGTAACTGATTTGTGGGTTTATTTAAGGTATTGAGTGAGTATTTCAAGTGGTTAAAGGTTCGAGTAGATACATTTAAGGATACAGACAAATATGAAAAATAAATCGTAAAAAACCATTTGAGCGAAAAATAAAATAGTTTAGTATTTGAAATTTTGAATTCAGTGTTCAGCTACATTTGTTTCAGTAAAATCTTTGTTTATAGTTTAAAGAAAGAACAAAGGTGACAATATAAGCTCATTCAAAACCAATGAACATATTTATGTTTCGTAATATTATTGTGTTATTTAAAATGTTAATTAATTAAATTTATTTCTTATAATTTAAAGACATTTAACCTTTTTTACTTGCGATCGTTTGTAAATAGATATTGATATTTGATATTGATGTTGGTACGCAGGTTCTAGGCCAAGTTCTTTCAGTTTCAATTTATTTTTCAACTGTAATTGGAAGATTACTTCGAAATTTAGAACATGGTTATAATATTTCATTGAATTATTGTAGCAATTTTTAACAAATTATAAATGAAAGAATAGCTTAGGAGCTTATGTTGAGCAAATGTTCGCTCAATAATTCTATTTAATACTATTACACTGATATAGAAAAGATGAACTGGTAAGTAAAAACTTGTGGTCTATAATTGCTACATTACTCTAGTCAAAAGGACAAGTTTTAAGAAAAGGGTTATTCTTCTTCTTCTTTTCCATATTCAGCTATATTGATTTTTGTGGAAAGCAAAAATTAGGAAACTGTTGCTTGTAAAGGGTGTTTTTTTTTTAGAGTTATAGAACTTTAAATTGCAATAAAACAACGATGGAATATTCGAATGATATGAATTATTTATTCGAAAGATAATCTTGTGGCATTATATTTTAAATATGATTTCTGGCATATGACTGCCACGGCTGGCTCGGATGTAGTCCAATCTTCGATGACTTTTTCCAACATCTGGCCGTATATCGGAAATAACACGGCGAATGTTGTCTTCCAAATGGTCAAGCGTTTGTGACTTATCCGCATAGACCAAAGACTTTACATAACCCCACAGAAAATATAGTCTAGCGGAGTTAAATCACAAGATCTTGGAGGCCAATTCACAGGTCCAAAACGTGAAATAAGGCGGTCACCAAACGAGTCTTTCAATAAATTGATTGTGGCACGAGCTGTGTGACATGTTGCGCCGTCTTGTTGGAACCACAGCTCCTGGACATCATGATTGTTCAATTCAGGAATGAAAAAGTTAGTAATCATGGCTCTATACCGATCACCATTGACTGTAACGTTGTGGCCATCATCGTTTTTGAAGAAGTACGGACGAATGATTACACCAGCCCATAAAGCGCACCAAACAGTCAGTTTTTTTGGATGTAACGGTGTTTCGACATACACTTGAGGATTGGCTTCACTCCAAATGCGGCAGTTTTGTTTGTTGACGTAGCCATTCAACCAGAAGTGCGCTTCATCGCTAAACAAAATTCGTTTATGAAAATCGGGAACAACGGCCATCTCGTTTTGGGCCCATTCGACACAATTTGCAAGCGTTGTTCAGGCGTGAGCCTATTCATGATGAATTGCCAAACCAAACTGAGAATAAATCACTTAACAGCTGTTAAATCGGTCGCCGTCTTCAAAAGTAATGCCAACTTAAAGTTCTATATCTCGAAAAAAAACACCCTTTACTATAATCAGCTTTGAGTAATTTTGTCGTCATTCACAAATACTTTGTAGAGCATATATGAATATTGAAGAACAAATCTCTGGAGCATTTCTCCTTCTTTGATAGGCATTTTAGAAGTTTGTTGTACTCTGGTTCCGATATTTCTTTCAAGTGCCTCATAATCGCTGCCTTAAGTTCTCCTTTGCTTCTTTCTTGCGACGCGACGTCTGTATAGTCCACTTCGATGCGTGAATTTTCTCAGAGGAGAACATTGACAAAGCCGGACAAAGCTTTAAAATTCGTTTTTTCTAGCTGTCCACTTTGTCTTCATCACTATACCAGCATGTTTCTTTGTCCAGTTGCTATTGTATTTTTACAAATTTTTTTTTATAAAATCCTAACTGTACCACATTTGTTCTTCAATTTTCTTCTCTATGAATAGTCCTTTCCAGAGTTGTAGGTGCATATGTATAAAGATAAAGCCTAGTATGTGGTACGCAGATCCGTGGTGAAACGGTTGATTACCGATTCCAGTCTCCACATGGTCTTCACTCACTTTTCGTACACAATTAATTGAACGGGAAATTAATTGCTCGCGAAATTTTGACGTTTCTATTTTTTTCTTGTTTTTTGAGGTTATTATTATTATAAAATGGATTTCTGTTCTTTCTTTTTGTTTTTTTTTTTTTTTGTGTTTTGAGAAATAATTTTTTTTACAAAGGGTGAAACTTTACACAAAAATTTGTCCAATACCGTTTCGTTTACATTTCGTCTATGGTTTTGGAGACAACGGAAAATTTCGTTTCACTTCAGCTGCATACTAGGCTTTAATTATAAAAATTGCATTTCATCAACAAAAACTAGAATTTCACTGATGCAAATAATAACGAACTTCATTAATAGGAAGGGTGAACAAATCGCTCACTTGTAATTTCCTAATGGGTATCCTGAATTGACAAAAAAATATTTGTCAATTAAAAAAAAATAAGCCTTAAGTTTAAAAACTATGATGTTGTAAGGATATTGGTCAAAAATTATCTAAAAGTGTTGTATTAATAGTACAGTCTAGTGCTAGTCCGTTCTCCAAAACACTCGAGTACTTTTGTTGAAATTTAATTAGGTTTGTTACCGTTGTTACCGTCTTTGTACGAATCGCTGTTGTTACAACAAATGATGAGATGATATTAAAAAAAATTAAATAGATTTCAAGGGAAGTTCGGAAATTGATCTGAAACTATTAATGTCTGCTAAAGTATTAAAATCATAAAAAAGTGTAATAAATTACGTCTAAAATATTTACGTTTAGAAATTTCCGGGCCCTTACATTTCCGGGAACATTTCTTTCAGTAATTATTCGGAGAATAATCAATATCAAGATTTTAGCTTATTTCGCCCCCTCCACTTCCTTCCTTTCTGGCGCACATTGCTCGCTAAAAAAAATTACTTTGGGCGGACTTCATATCATAGTCATCATCACTCATCACTCAAGTTGAGGAAATACTTAATCTAGCTCCTAACTACACTTGAGTTTCAATTTCAATTAAGTAAAAGTAAGAATGTCTTTCACTTGGAAAAATTTCGACGTAAAAGACGACTCTTCATTCCGCCCTTAATATCGACAAAAGCACTTCGGATCTACCTTTAGCGGAAAAAGTAAACGAACAAAGTTTCAGCAAAATAGAAATTACAAAAAAAATAAAAGAAAAGAAAACTTGCGGAGATTAATGTTAAAATGTCCATCGACCTTAATAATATGCGTCTAAAGTAAACAGTGTTACTTAAAGAGCTTACCGGTCATACTTTGACGAAAAAAAAATGTATTATTTTTCAGTTTTAATAAAATTAAAGGGATCGACTGGGTCAACATTTTTTTAGAAAAAATTAAAATTATCGGTTTTTCAAAAAAAAAGTATTGTTTAAGTTTAGAAGTAGTTTTAGAATATTAAATTTTGTCAAAATCGGTGCACTCGTTCAGTAGATAGTCGATGGAATAAAAAACGGTTCTATGACAGGTACCGTTAATAAGCTAATTTTGAAAAAATGTTTCAATAATAGATATCACCTCTGGCAACAAATCGAATCGAATTAAAAAAATTTATTGAAATTGATCGTACTTTTTTTCAAAAAAATAGAATTATGGTTTTTTTGAAACTTTTTAAAAAATTGCTTTTCCCGAAATGTTTTTTGAAGTATTAAACAAGTTTAGCAGTGCTTTTGGAATATTAAATTTCATCAAAATAGGTGCACTCGTTCAAAAGACAGACGGTGCTTAGACAGGTACCGTTAATAAGCGTATTCTGGGGAATGCAAAATTCCGATGAAGGACATCCACATCACCATTGGTAATAAATAACTCATATAAAATTTTGTGGTGATGGTTTTTTCGAAAAAAAGGAATTGTCCGTAGCGCTGATAAGGTATGAACCGTTATTTTTATACTTAGGTCAAAAATTAAAAAAAAAATATAATGGAAACCCTTAAGAAATTAAAAACAGTTGAGAATTATAAATCGTTAAAACTTTTTTTCTATTTTTTTACCACAGGCTAGCTATCAAGATATCTCGAAAAAAATATATATTAAAAAAAACAAGTTTCACAATCGAATTTTCCTTACAATAAACTCCAGAATCTCATTTAGTCTAAACTTTAAAACACCCATCCTCGAAAACTTAAATCTTTTAAAACCATCTTGCAACTTAATACAATTACAGTTTTGCAATTGTACCACAGCTTCAATTTATTCTATTGAAACTCTTTCAATTTTATTCTAAGGAAATCACAAGTAAAAATAGTCCTGCCGAAATCCCTTTCCCTCACTGACAATTAGGAATCAGAGAGTCATCAAAGATACATCCCATTTGTCTACAAAAGTTTTTTTTTACCTTTAGCACATCACTATACCAACCCAATCCAATACACTAAAGATCAATGAATTTCACTTCCAACCAGCAAAAGGAAAATTCTCGTTCATTTATCTCAGGGTGTGCATTCAATTTGCCTTCCAACTACTGTTTTCTATCTATTTTCTTTACAAATGAAAAAGGATATTGACAATTGCAAAGAGTGTCGTTTTCGTTGTCATGTCGTGTTGGGTCGTTTGTATTGCGCGGAAACTTGCTGCAACCGGAAAAAGATACTTACACACCATCATGATGCCTCCTGGTTTGTCCCTGCAGATGCAATCAATAGGGACTCCATTCAACTGTGCCAGCAAGAAACATAGAAATAGAAAATAACAAATAGATTTAGTTTTATCTCTATATTTTTTATTTTCTATAGATAGAGTTCTTGCAGTTGTAGTTCACTTTTTAAAAGTTAAATGCGAAAAGTTCTTGTAGATATCCCCTCCACCTACTTACGAATACAATTGAAAAATAAGAAAAATAAGAACAAAAATGCCCAAAGAAGTTGCGTTTTAGATTTTCAGATACAAAACAACTTCAAGGACATTTCTTCAACTTTTTTAACAAAACGAAACAGCATGCACTATAAAATATATATTAGTATTCACTTGGTGCTGAAAGATACAAAACATTCGATGGCGATGAGATGAGCCAGGGGGTTGTATAAGGTGATGCCTGGAAAGTTTTGTGTTCGTGCTTGCACGCCAAGAACAAAAAAGTAATGAAAAAGAAATTCGTTCGGAAACTTTTCTTTGACTTTGTAGAATCCTGGATTCGTTTCGAAGGCGTGTTTTGTCATCACGTGTAAAAAGTTTATCACTTCGTTTTCTAAAGATAAAGTGGGGTTAAAGAGGCATTAAGAGCTACGACTCTTAAAATTGAAAGCTTGGATTTTATCGGTGATGTCCAAAAAATTAAGAAGATAATTGCTTTAGATTCCAAAAAAAAAACATCGTTCACTTCGTAGCTGTAGCTTTAAAAAATTTTAAAAATAGATTAAGGTTGCTAAATAGCAACACATAGTAAGGGTAATGGTTTCTCTGTTCTTGTGTTTGTTTTTAATGAGTCATTTACAGTATTGGTGTGTTTGAAGTTTGCTTTTATTTTCCGGATTTTAGTCCTTGAAATTTTTAATTTAATATAATTTAAATAATTTAATTTAAAATTTAAATAGTTTTAATTTTTTTTTACTTTTCAACCATCTATAGGTTTTGTTTCTTTCATGGTTTGAAAAAAAAAATGAGATACGATGTCGATGAAAACTTTTTTTTTTAATGACCACAACCCCTCTTCCCGACTAAACCCTATTTTTTTAAGAAATTGAAAGAGCGAAACCTCTCATATTTGTTTCTGAATTATACATGAACACGTTTGCTCAATTAAGTTTTATTTAAAATTCCCAGTATACCTACCACGCAATGTTTGACAAAACGGCGCGGCATTGCTATATTGGACTAAAAAATGCAACTGATGGTACGGTCAAAGTGGGTGAACCAGTTCGATCGACTGTTTGGATCAATACGTTGCAACAATAATTCTTAAAATCATTACCAACAAAATACATAAAGACATATTTTTTTTTCTTTTAAATCAAAGAAACATTTTGTAAAACGTTCTGCTTGTTCTTCACCATTTTGTTCTTGTTTTTAGATAAAATGGGAATCATATGACTTTCCAACTATCTGCTTCACACTATACCTATATTTTTTTTACACTATCAGATCTTTTTTATAAGGAACTTAAAGCAAGCATCGTCTTATGAAAGAAGATTTGCCAACACATAAAATGAGTTTCAATGCCTAAAATGATTTCAAAACCTATTAGCAGCCAACAATCTTCATATGGTGATTCATTTTGCGCCAACTTGTATTATTTTTCAATTAAGTTCGTGTGAGTCTCAAAGTTATCTATATTATATATTATTTTTATTTTGGAAGGACCAAAACCTCATTGATCACTTTTACCATACAGCCCTTTCCATCAACGTCTCCATACATGTATCTACTCCAAACATGTGTCAAATCGAAACCACATGTCATTGTGCCTTTTCTGATTGCAAAATGTTTTCCTCGCGTTTTTGCGAAAGTCGCAATGTCGGTCATTAGAACATAAACGTGACCACATGAATAAAACGATGACCAACATAAAGCTTTAGAAAACAGTCTTCGTCGGATGTCTGCCTTTTAGTGCTTCCTTTCGTTGTACGTTTTGTAAATTTTTTTTTTTTCTGTTTGCATTTCCTATAAAAATATGTATATGCGAGTAGGATGTGCTCGAAGGAATGGCAGAACCAGAACCAAATCCATTAATTAGTTTTTGCTTATCGGGATTTTTGTTTTCGTCAGGAATTGTCCTTTTTCGCTTTGGTTTCGTTATGTCCAGCGAGAATGATGTTCATTTTCTTTTTGCAAATTTATTTTATTTTGTTTTTCCTATATAAGGTTTGGAAGGGTTTTTTTTTTAGAATTAAACTTTTGTTCATTTTCGATGGACAAGCCTTCCTGGGGATTAAATAATTGAACGTCTTTTTTTAAAAGAGTTTTTGTTTTGGGGCATTTTTCTTCTTCTAAAGCAATTAGTGATTAATTGAAAGACGGTGGTGATTGGGGTTCTTAATTTTTTTGTTCGAAAAAAAAAGAACACTTCATTGCAAGAGTTCAGATTGTGTTAGATTCTTAATGGTAATTAATGAAATAAAATTAGCTATAATTGCTTCAAGCTTTAAATAACTTACTTGTTATTCGAAGATATTAATGAAGGTAATGGAAAACATAAGATTATAGAAGAAAATTTGTAAAAAAAAACAAGATTGTTTCTGAATGATAAACAAATGTATCACTCTAATATCGGAAGTAAATATAAATTTTGCAAATGGTTGTTACTGTCAACTCTGTTTTTGAATTTTTTTGGTAAAAAAAGAAATTTAGAATACACGTCGACAAACCATATTAAAAATCATCCACTATCCACTTTTTACGGAATATTTCATATTTCAAACGAATACTTTGATAAGACCAGAATTTTATGATATTTTCCAAGTGCCTGGAATATGGCTTGGCTTTGTCAGCAGATGATACTTGGATTATATTAGTGATGCTTTCTCGCTCGACAAACAACACCTCTATCAAATTATTTCCCAAGTTGCTGTATTTATCCCTTTATGATTAAATCCTACCTCTTCAATGGTTTTGTTAAAACAACTATCTGCCATTAGAGCAATTTTTCTTCAACCAAGTCTTTCAGCTGAATTTTGTTCAACTTTGAAAAATATAAAAAAAAACTTATCAAGGACATTTTTTCTAGTTACATACGTATGAGCGTTATGTACTTAAAATTTCTAGTCTTTTCAAAGCTATCAAAACTTGCCTTTTTCTTTGAAAAAGTAAAATTGTTTAAACTTTCCGGGATGTAATCAATCTCATCAATTTACTTCCACACACAGTTTTTGGTATCAGGTGCCAAAATTTCGTAAACCTAAGCATCTCATACAAAAGGCAATTTATTATACCAACGATGACACTTCTATATAGTAAATTTTAATTTAACATCCTACCACCATGAAATGGTAGATATACATTTTCCGTCTCCCGGAAAGCCTCAACAGACACACATACGTTCGTACATATCATCGCCTACGGGAAAACGGTTTAAAACAAGTAAAACGAAAATAAAAAAGAATTATGTCAGGAAACGCGCTTAAAATCCAAATCACAATGCCCTGGCCAACGCAATATACTTTATCGTCTTTCATATATATGTATTGTATACCTACTTCATACAGCAGCCGCCTAGCATGGCTATACGAGCCCACTTAGATAAGATTCCTTCTCGTCCTTAATGTGCTGGGTTCAAAGATGCCACGTTTGGCAATAATTTTTCGGCCTCTCGCATCTTCTGGTTCACTTATCTTCATCTAACACCAAACACAAGATTTGAAAGATGATGGTACGCTGCATCCTTCTACTTTCTGGTTGTGAAATATGGAAGGAAATGCTTGCACTTCCTCTTTTAGTTATTTTGCCCACAGAAGCAATTCGTAATGCTCTACTTAAATTAAGAGAGCGAAAAAGGAAAGAGTTAGAGAAATGCTAACACAAAGACAAGGACCAAAGCAAGGGATCCTTTCTTCAAACCAACAAAAATTCCATGCACGTTTCAGTGTTTATGAGGAATTCTTTGAGACCGGAAGGGATAACCCCATCATCTTCTTCTGTTTATTTATTTTTTTTTTTTATTTTTTTTTCTGAAGAAAGAGTACACACATGTTTAGTTTCCTCCGGCTATTTTTTTAATGGATGAAGATCCCGTTAAAGACATACACACAATACTATATAGAAAAAATCAACTTCTCTATCAAAGTATAGGAAATGGTTGAAAGATTTTTATCGTAAATGAAATTTAGCAACCTTGTTGTTGTGGTTTTTATAAGAATTTTTGCTTTAAAAGTATAAACTAAGCAATTTGTCGGACGCACACGATTTTATGGTGTAGAGTGAATGTCGTGATCAAAGTTTTAAGTTGGTTTTGGAAAGAATTTTGCATGTTAATTTATTGACAGAAATAGTTTGTACCTGAACACTCTACATGGTGTCGCAAGTCAGCCACCTATCGGAAAACACTTTAATATTGTTAAATGTCGTAAATGTCAATTCTACTTTGACATTTGTAAAAATTCATCTTTGAATAGAGTGTGAATTTTGCGCCACCTTGTTTAATAAAAACATTTTATTAGAGATTTATTCGTTTTTATTATTGTGTGACGAATTGTGAAAGCAGACAAAAAACCCTATATAGATGTGGAAAAATAATCGTTAGTCTGTCTATTTGTATCGCCTAAAAGGCTGGACCGATTCGCTCCAAATTCAGTAGGTGATCATACAACGAAAACTTTAAGGTAACGAAAACTGTAAGTAAAGTACTCAAAACTTGTTAAGTTTATTTTTTCGGGAAATTTTTAAAGTAATTAAAAAAAGTAAAATAATTTGTAATATTTTGAAAGTGATTCTATTAAATTTATTAAATATATTTTGTGAACGGTGGTGCAAAAGCTGTCAAAACACATTACAGTTCTTCTTCTTCTTCTTCTTCTTTCTTATCCTCTCACAAGAAAAAAACAATTTACCTATACCATTGCCAAAGTACCTACCTACTGTTCTAGATTAACACAAAAAATCAAACGATAAATTCTTGAACTTGGGGTTGTTCGAGGTGTGTTTTCTTTTCTTGGATAACCGCATTTATAAAAGAATTTTGTACTTGAAAACTATTTTATCATCAAAGCATTGAACTGAGACTGAGACTCACTTTATTCTACCTATTTTCCAACCCTTTATTCTTATTCTAATTATTGTGAAATGAACAAACTAGGCCAACCAAAGCATCTTATTAGAATAAGAAAATCAGACGATAGAAATGAGGACAATCTGGCAGACATGTTTGGAGTTCTTTTTCTCAATCTCAATGCGAAACAAATAAACTAGAAGAAGAGAGCAATTGCATAGACTTAATTTCTTTCTTTTATTACCAGCACCTCCCCATTTTATAAACTCAGAACCAATTCAATTTGAGTCCTTCTTTAATGTCTTTTGTGTGTGTGTGTTTGTATGTATAAGCAAGGATATTCCTTTGGTCGGGCTGATCCCAGTTTGGGTACAGAAACAACTTTAAGTGTCCCATGAAGGGTAGTGTATATATGTTGTTTTGTAAGAAGATATAGAGTAAAAGGAACGGAAAGTACACAGAACTTTAAGGAATGTCCTTGCAACAGGAAGTTGTATTGCAAAAGCAATTGGCTTTTTATCCTTTTTATGAATTTTTTCGTTCGTTGTTTTTTTTTTTTTTTTGCCTTTACACTTTTCGGACTTTATATGAACTGTAAAGAGGATAAAGTCGTGATAAGTGCCCCAAAAACGAACACCATCACTAAGGACTAAGAAAAGAAACAGGACTTCATAGAGAATGGGTCGGAATTCTTGAAGAGATACACCGCAACTGTTGGAGAATATAAAGAGTCTGTCTGTCGCCTACTTGTTGGGATGGTTAGTTTAGTCTTCGTCTATGGTCGTCGTCCTCCTTGCAAAAAGATTGTGTGGAAAGGATAATTTCCTGAGATATTCTTTCTTGAGAAAAATAATATCCTTCGGTTTTGTAGGAATGAAAAATATATTTCTTTTTAATTTGGAAAAGTTCTTCTATTCGGTGATGGCCAACAGCACAAGTTTTTAACATTTGTTTTTCTCGTATTTTTCATTCTGTTTTTTTTTTTTTTTTTTTTTTGTATAAGAGTAAGTACGTATATATACTGCTTTACTATATACTCTCCCATTGAAATTAAGGAGTTGTTTTTTTTTTTTAATTGTAGCCTGGGAATTATGGGGCTACGCCAACTGAATTTGCATTTAACAAAAAAAAAACAGAAATAAAAGAAAGTTTTGTATGGACATGACCGCTGTTGATGATAATTATTTGACCACAATTTATGAAGCCATTTAAGGACTTTCAAAAGAAGTTAATGAGTAATCAAACAAATTGAGGTTAAGAGCAATTCAAAAATAAAGTAGGTTTTGAAGTGCCTATTATTGACAGGAAGAGTGAAAGTAGATTAAGCAAGAATAAAGACAATCTAGGTCTGAGTGAGTAGGGGAAATTTGTATAAGAATGCTTTATAAAATTATAGGTACCTATACTTAATTTAGGAAAAAAAATTACATATTTATGAGAAGTAAAAAATGCAGCTGATTTATATTAAAATTCATTCTGCATTACTCTTTATCAATTTGACCTTAATTCTGGATACGTTTTAAATTGTGATGTGACATTGACATAAATATTGCAGGGACATTTTGTATACATTTGGAATTTGGATGTATGTATCGTTGTTGTTTCATTCAATTATTTTTCAATGTAAATTAAATAATGAATAAGCTATGCTACCAAATAGAATTTAAATTTTAAACACTGTAGGTATATTATATGAATTTGAAATTTGGCGATATATGGTGGGAAAGCATTGTTTTTGGCCGCCATAATTGGCGAATAATTGGCCAAAAAAGATGTAAAATAGAAGAGCTTTCAAACAAATCACCTTAAGTGCGAACTTTTCTCTTTTTCTTCTTTATCAATAATAATAATAATCTCGACGGATTGCGGGTAATGGAATGATTTCAACAATCCTATCAATTTAATTTTTTTTTCGATCCGTTTCGAGGAAGGTTCTAACTTCAGCTTTCATTTCGAAAAGACGCGTCAGTGTTTTTCTGCGAGAAAGCCACCTTACTTCTGCGTGAAGAAGTAAAGACATAATGTAGACTACCCAAGAACCCAGGTACCTACCAACGTCATCATACAATACTTTAAAAAGCCTCTTATATTCTTTGGTCGTGATTTAATAAAGTTAAGTAAGACCAGCATCTTTGTACAGGTTCTGCAAAAAATGCCATTTTCAATCATTATATTGCTTCAATACAACAAACAAAACTTAATAGTTCCGCGAAACTACACTGAGTTACAAAAAAAGTGGCGCACCTTGAAATTTTGCAACATTTTGAAGTAAATAAACGTTTTTCTGGTACAGTTTTGTTTATTAACATAAAAGTAAGTCATTCATGTAATAAAAAACGAAAAAATAGGAAGAACTTAGAAATAAACCATAAATTAAGGAAAATGGGCATAAACTTCAATTTTACATTTTTTATATTTTTTTTTTTTTTTTTAGACTAGTCCTTGTTTCTTCAATAGTGGGTATTGCCTCCACGAACATCTAATAAAGCTTTAAATCGCCTGGGCATACCTTGGATAAGGTTGTCAAAATGATAACAACACATCAAAAAGTATGACTGCGCCACTTTTTTTGTAACTGAGTGTAGTTCCCGAAACTAGTTCCGGTGAAGAAGAGATACGTTCCATGTCCGAACAGTCGTTGGAACTATTTTGCGCAACTCTAGCCTGCAGGCCTTCGCCTAATAGGGCTGCCGTTGAAAAAAAAAATTGTTTGATATTTTGTTTGTACCTACATAATATGTTGATTTTTTTTTTTTTAATATGAATTTCAAATTCGACTGCTGCGATCAAAATTACAAGTTCAGAAGCCCAAAATTAACAAGTTACTAGTTTGTCTAATGGAATTTTTATATATTTTTTTCAAATCTTTAAAGTGAGGGGTTATGTTATGAGGTGTATTCAATGCGGATTGAGCTCCGATCTTTTAAAAGTACAGCATTTCAAAGATTGACTATCTTTTTTCAGTCGTAGGGAGGAAATTTAAAGATATTTTGATCCGAAGACGATTAAAATTTGCCCTGTTGAGAGTTGAGGTCGCTAAAAATATAGCATTAAGTTTGACCTTGTGATATTTTTCGATATGGTCCCAGTAGTATGTTTGTACTTGATTTTGCAGTTTTGAACCTGAAGAAGGGAGGGGAAACTCGAAGAATTACATGTAATTGTAAGCCGGATTCCGAAAAAAGTCCGAAAATATTGCACTCCCCCCTCTTTCGTTCGAATCTCCAAAATCAAGGACATATTACTCTGGGACCATACAATATTCTAGAGTCAAACTTATTGCTATTTTTGTACGATCTTTGCCTTATACCAACTGGGCGAAATTACAATTTACATAGAACTTTTTAGGAAAAATAGTTAATCTTTGAAGTGCTGTATTTTCAAACTTATAATACCTACAGAACCGCTTTTGGGTTTAAATTTTAGCAAACTATATGCCTGCTTTAAAAGTGCATACAACTATTTTTCCTTAGATGCACTTTTATAAAGTTATAAGGCAAAAACTGAAAAATGTCCAAACATGTTGAAGTTTTTTGACCACCACCAAGTCAGCACAAGCTTTTCACAAGCTGCCAACTTGGTTTTACACAGTTGATATCTATCCTAACATCTTCCCAAAAAAATCTGCGATCTGCGATTTTTTGCGAGCTTCGATGTCTTTATTGACATGGGCTATTAAGAGAAACCACATCTTAAAAATGTTATTTGTTGACTTATTTTGAAATCCAATATATGAATTAAACGTTTAAACATCAATCGAAAGTATCGATATGCTTTTATGTATATGTATGTACATAGAATCGTATCATAATAATAGAACAATTTAATTTAATAAAAAAAAAAACAATAATTGGAATTTGTAATAATTTAATCACAATGAGAGCAAATCTTTTAGAATATGGTAAGAGCTTAAAAATGTTAGGCAAACTGTTGTACTTAGTTAAGGGAATATTTTAAATACATTTATTTATCTATGTATACAGGGTGATTGGTTTAAGGTGCACCAAAAAGCTTGAGAGTGTAGGTGGGTTTTAAGACAAGAAAAAAATCGTATGGGTGGGGGTGTTTATTTCCCCCCCGTTTAGGCGGGAGGGGCAATTTTTTAAAAAATTGACTTAAATCAGAAAAAAAATTATTTAAAAACGACGGTGAATGATACAAAGCCTTTGTTATATTTTTTTGGAAAGCCAGAAAACTACTCTTTTATTTAATTTTTAAATTAAGTTGTTTGAGTGAACAGTTTTTAAAAAATTAATTTTCAAACTCAAAATTTTGAAAAAAAAACTAAAAAAAAATGTTTAACTAATTTTTTTTCAAAATTTTATGTAATTAACTATTATTTTTATTTTCAAAATTCAATGCTCTTATTAATTTTTAGTCAAAAAACAGAAAACCGGATGCCAAAATGTATCTTAGTTTTTGAGAAATTAAAAAAAAATAAAAGTAAAACTAGTAAGTTAAGTAAAAAGTTAATTCGTTTTTTTTTTATTATTTGATTAAAATCGGATGGTATGTAATAAAAAATAAATAAGGGATAATTCCCTTATTAATAATTGACCTGAGCAGGTCAAATTTGGGAAAACCAACAAAAAAGTGTTTTTCTTGGAAAAAATACTTCTAGTTTTTCTTAATTTCTCACAAACTAAGAAACATTTTGGCATCCGGTTTTCTGTTTTTGACTAAAAATTAATAAGAACATTGAATTTTGAAAATAAAAATAATAGTTAATTACATAAAATTTTGAATAAAATTAGTAAAAAAAATTTTTTTTAGTTTTTTTTTCAAAATGTTGAGTTTGAAAATTAATATTTTTTAAAACTGTTCACTTAAACAACTTAATTTAAAAATTAAATAAAAGAGTAGTTTTCTGGTATTCCAAAAAAAATATAACAAGGCTATGTATCATTCACCGTTGTTTTTAAATAATTTTTTTTCTGATTTAAGTGAATTTTTTAAAAAATGCCCCTAACGCCTAAACGGGAAATAGACCCCCTCCCACACGATTTTTTTCTTGTCTTAACTCCACCTACACGCTCAAGCTTTTTGGTGCACCTTAAACCAATCACCCTGTATATACACATAAATAAAAATGAAGTGTCCGTTTGTAATTTCAAAACAACAGCTTTTTACAAGATGCATAATATAAAGCATATACGGCTTTTGTAACAAAACATCCCTAGCTGGCACTCGGCTCGCTTCTTTTTCTTTTTTGAAAATTCGTAGAAACAAATCGATCAAAAACTGCAGGCACGGTTTTGACAGACTGATGTTGTAAGGAGTAACTTCGAAAAGTTTTGTTTAACTACTTTGGCCACTGATGGAATCACTTTAAAAAAAAAAAACTACCTTCAAGGGAAACCGATTTTTACGGGACTGTAGCTGATGTGTTAAGGAGTAACTTTACTATTTTATTTACCCTTTAGTTGAAGCCGGGGTAGTATTTTCGAACATTCTTATATATGGACAAATATGATTCAAAATTAAGTGTTATAAATATTTAAATAATAAAATGAAAGCCATTGACCAAAATTTTATCCCGATAGAATATAACTATAGGATATAACTATATTATAACTCTTTCAAAAACGATGTTTGTCTTGTTATTTTTACTGCGGCAGGAACGCAACTAATAATTAACAGCTATAGTTTACATTATAATAGTCAAGTAATTATACTTGGGAACAAATCGACCGATTTGGTTGATTTTTTGTAATCGTAATTATTGTTATGGAATCTACGTGATGCTGTTACTGAGCTTTAGAAAAACGCAAAAGAGTTATGAGCACTCAAAAGTGTTCTGGGGTGCAAATGCGTATGTATGCTGAAGAAGCAATCAATTACGCATCACAATCACATCAATTTAAAATAATTTCTCTGTTTCATGTTTTTCATACAAATATTTTAACTTAATAACAATGGTCGGATATGAACTTCGTAATTTTTTTTGTTTAACAAGGTCTTTGTAAGTCTAGAACAGTTCCCAATGACGACTCACTCAAAAGTTTTTCTGCATGCCACTTTTTAGCTTAACTGCACTTTCTTTTTTTTTTTTTTGTTCTAATTCTATACTCGTCAGTTATGAAAGTGTTCACCAGAGTGTTCTTTCCAAGTTACTTTTGATATCTTCTTTATATCTTTGTAAAAAGTTTTAGCTAAACGCAAAAGGAAACTTTCTTTCTTTTATAGTAGTTCTCTTTATTTTACTGTTATCATATTATTCTCTGAGTTTTTTTTTTTTTGTGGGTATATTTTTGCATGAAGCCCACGTGAAACTAATCAACGATGTCTGCTCACGTTCTTGGGAGGAAGTTGGTTGTTACATTTCCTACTCGGACACCATACGACAACGACGACTACAGCAACGTTAGCAACCTTTTTATCAGTTTGTCATTTCCTTTTAGCTATTTCTTTACATTTTACTTAAACCGTTAATTCAAAGGACACTCTGTTACATAATAGTACAGTCCGAGAAACAGAATGAATGTATGAAACTGAAATGTCATGCGAATGTGTTTGACAGAAAAATTAACTGCTGCAGGGGAAAGTACCTACCTATATAGTTTCTCGCATTCTTGTTTTTAATTTCCTTGAACCACTTTATTCGTTTATGAAATATGTTCTTAAATGTGTAGGGGAAAAGAGTGGACAATGAGACAATGCATATTTAACATTCCGGAATATGTTTTGCAATGATGCATTTTTATTTCTTTCTCATTATGACACTAGTTGGCATTTATGTATTTAAAAGAAGTGTGAAAAGCGTTTTTTGTATCTCTGTTCATAATTTTTTTAACAAAATGTTTGGTTAATTGAAAAAATTATCTCAGCTTATTTTTTATTATTATTTGTGTGTCGTCTTACTGTTCACACAGCGATCTTTAAAATTTCGCACATTCTGGTGAACAGTGAGACAGTATGATAGGTTTGCATAATTTGCAGGTCATGATGGACTTAAGGTAGGCGTATTGACAAAAGTTTCTTTCTCAAAATTTTATAAAATATGCCTTAAAATACTTTCCAGATTAAGATTGCTTACACATTTTTAACCCATCTCATTGTTTAGAACTTTCCCCTATAGTATTGATAAAGACTTCATTTAAAGAAATGTGTTTTTTTTAATTTCTGTTTTTTTTTTTAGATTCTGACTGTTGGTTTGTCCACTTGTATGGTGAACGGTTTTGATGATAGTGGCTATAGTTATGTACCAAGGGAAGTGTCATTGCAAGCCCAACAACAACCATTTAATTTTGAAAATTTACAACGTTTACGTGCGAAGTTTCAAAATGATGATCCCTATCGAAACGACAAAAACAACAATGGAAATAATAGAAATACCTTTCGATCTGGAGGACGAATATTGACAGATCCATTGTCAAAAGACCAAGAAAAAAATGGGTAGGTTTATTTTATTGTTATTTTTAAATATATTTTGACGAATTAAGATATTCTTCTACTTTTTCTTATTAATAAAATTTGTGTTGATCCTGATTACTTATTGTTGACCCACATGCACAAGTCGAGGTTGAAGGCTGATTCGCGACATATTCAATCACAATGCCACTTCTGGCGCGAATTTTTCAGTAATTTTTTTTCGAGACAAGTTGTTTAAAACATGGTTTTACTATTAAGAGTTACCGCAGCACGGCAACGAAGACTATCTACTTTGAAATTCACGATGCCAAAATCATTGACAAATTATAAACAGTTGCCAACATTTGCAAAAGTTTTATCATTTTTCGATAGTGTGAAATATTTTGGTTCACCTTATGCAGTAGTTCTGATTTTTCTCCTATTAGTTGTTAACAAAAATATTTGCTTTGAAGTATTTTTTTTTAATTTTTTTTAAGTCAAAAAATAGATTATGAAAAAAATGTCTAAGCTTTATTTCTTAATTGGCTAACTTACATAACTATAGAGCTCAAAGTCACGATTTCAGTCTTGTAAAAAAAAACTCACAATTCAATATTGTTCCTTAACGAACATATTCAAAACAAAAGCGATGATGGACATAACATATCACGTTTCTGTACAGAGGGTCATCAACAAAGCATTGTAAATTCTTAACTTGCAATTGCAACTACAGCTCTGCGGCTTTGGCTCCTACTGCCACCCAAAATAAGTCGAATAAGCTAGTATAACTAAAAAAAAATAAGAAGATGGATTAAAATTTTCTATCCTCTCCTCGTTTTCCATGAACTTTCATTAAGGACTTCTGAGATTCATTTTACTTTTGTATTTGTTTCCCATTTATTTTTATAATCCTTTTTTGTGTATTTCGTTATAACTGTTCACTTTTAGCAATTAATTTTTGAAGTTACAAGTAAAAGCTCCAGAGGATTAGAATGTTATGGGTAATACTTTCCAGAGTAGGGTTTTTCTTTTAAATGCATTTAAGGAATCTGATTTTGATGAACATGATTTGTGCTCCCAGAAGACAAATGTATATTGTAAAAATGAGATTTGTTACTATACAATCATATTTCGATTTAATTTTAATAATAGTGAAATGGATTTATAAATTTGAATATTTTATTAAATGAGTGTGGAAAATTTGTTGTTTATGCAGCACTTACTTAAAAAAAAAAAAAAAAAAAAAAAAAAAACAATATGGTTTTTGAAAAGGAAAAAGCAGTAGAAATATTTTTTGGGGAATTCTATAACGCTGTAAACATAAGTCTCATGTTGTTAATGCTCATAGACACTCAGCAATACATTTGACATGTTGAGCCACGAAAAACTGCTTGATGTTACTTACAAAATTCACATTAGAGGAATGCTGCGGAAATGGATGAAAGGCTAGCTCATAAATAGATTAAAATAATTGTAAGTCGGGCAAGAATCCCGAATGTACCACAATTGTCAACACTTGGCCCAGTTCTCTTCATACTTTTTTTTTACAAATTCGCTCCTTGAAGTTGTTAAGAACAGATCTGTTTACCCTAACGCTGACGACGGCAATTGTTGTAACCCACAAGTGCCTAAACAAACACAGTGATTTCTATGATGGAATAGGAGTTTGACGATTTTCGCCTACCTCCTCGTTAATGCCTCGTAAAAGCTGATGCAAGTCAGCAAAAGGAGAGATTAGGTATTTTTTATCAAAATCCAAAATTTCTAACTTGCCAAAGTATATAGTGATCGATAGTGATGCCATATTGAATTAGTAAAATCAATAAAATTTCTTGGAGTCTGAATTGATGACCACTTTCTATTGTGCAAACATATTAATATAAGTACGCTTGTTAATCTACAGCATAAAATCTTAAAAATAATTAATTTTGAATGTACCTACTAGGTAATTAAATTAAAGATGACAACTATTCTATAGAGTATAATATTAGATGATTTCCAACTCTAACTTCTACTTCTACTTCTAGATCTTGTTCTACTTCTATTATATCTGTGTTTTTATGTTCGTAGCATGTTGCTTACTAACAACTAACACTTGCACTAAGTGATGAGCCAGTGGAACACATATTCTGTGTTGGTAAATCTTCTTTCATAAGTTCTTGCTTGCTCTAAGCTCCTTATGAAAAAGATCTGATAGTGTATAGTGTATAAAAATACTTAACTTCTCCTATATATTCTATTCTTTTTAGTTCAACTTCTACATCTACTTTTTCTTATAGCTCTACTTCTACTTCTATACTTTAATCTTACTAACTCGTTTCACTTAAAACCAAATATTAAATGAAAACATTAATTTCAGTGACCAACAACTCTACCAGAACGACAATCAGCCTAAATTCCATGAAATGGAATTCTTTGACGAATTTGAATCTAACCTTCCTTATGGAATCCAGAATGTTCGACGGGATCTCACCAGCCGATCTAGCCGCAGCCAAACGCGTCTGCACAAGCCAAAGGTAAACCAAACCACAATTACAACACAACCAACACAAACATTTGAAACAATTTCTGTATCCTCCTCATATACCTACTTTATACACTCATCAGATATACCCATACCACATGGTTTACACTTAACACGAACAACCATTTTGTGGTAACACACTCTAACAATGTTACGCATTTTTCTTCTCTTCCCCATGAACTGAAAAAAAAAATAAACAATGACAACAACACAAAAAACTAGACCACCTTCCAGTCGTTGTGTCCCTCGAAGCGTTTAGTTATTCCACTAGAGACTAATGCATTCGAATACCGTCCGGATCACTATGAGGAAGTTACCTGTTTCCATAGTTACGTCCCGGCCCGGGACTACCTTTCCGAAACCAATAAGGTAAGCAAATAAATTCAAACACTCCCTGCGGTTGCTGCTACACAGTGCGACTGCATGTTAGATTGTCCATCTAGCATACCAACACTGTGTGGCAACAATACTACAGAGTACAGTATCAAAATTGTATCCTTGCATGTTTTTGCGGGAACCTTTTCTTCTTCTGTTGTTCTGCCTGACCAAACTAATTTGAAATTATTATTGCGTTTGCGGTTTCGTTTTCATTCGTATTATATAGGTATGCAGTGAGGCAGGATTCACATGTATCCAATTGAATCGGACTGTATATCTGACGAGGCGTGCAAAGGGTTCCGAATGCTGGGAATCTGAGACTAGAATCGTGCCCTCTGGCTGTGAATGCATGTGGCCGAAGCACACTTTCGGTGACATCATCACGTACCACTGAATTTCGAAAGGACCACATCAATACCACCAGCATCACCATCATTGTAAAACCGTTAACAGCATGCCCAGACTATATATTATAGAGAACATCATCATACAAAGGACCAACAACCATATCGCCAGCGAATAATAATTTGATTGAACAATCAAAATTATTATTAATTTTAATAATATTTTACATAACATATCAAATTTGTATTTCAATATTTATTAATTTAAAATACGTACATACATACATATATTTAAATTTTCACTTCGACTTGTTGTTGTTGTGTGCTGTCACCTCAAATAAATTGTCAATTTAAAACCGCTGTCCACTGATTGTATATTAAAATTGAGTGTTCTTGTGACGAATTAAATTAAAAATTAATTATATATTAATAATATTATTATTTATTCATTAAAATATTTATTTATTTTTTATTTCAAATAAAACTGCACATATTTATCACCACCTGTTTTTAATGCGAAACTCATCCAAGAAGTGTTTTACGAATATGTTTTGCTTTTACTCTAAAAAATGATATGGTTAAATACATAGAATAAAAATTAATATGTAGACGTAAGAACCAACTTTAATTGACCAAAGCACGATATACAGATACAAGAGGTATGCTCACTTCGTTGCGTGACGTCACTATGATCTCATTATGTGTAAAAATTTAAAAAAGTATTTCATTCCATTTCAATGTTTTTATTATTTTTTTCTTTTCTCGTAATTATGTATCATCACTTAAAAATTTATTGCGCACGTTCAGAACACTTTTTACCTAAATATTAAAGTAAATTTCTGGTCTACTCTGATTGGTCAGCTGTTACGAAACTCACTTCCAATTAAGCTAGTTTTCATTGGAAAGTTAGGGCATTTTGACTGGAAAGTTATTTCATATTCGAGTGGTTTCACTACGTAGAGGGGGGAAATATGAATCCTGTCTAGGGCTGCAGATTTTGGGGGGGCAGCCAATTTTCACCGCTTACACAAGATATAATGCTACTTTGGTTGTTGCGTCAGCAGCAATTAACTTGGTCTTTTTTGACTTGTTCACTGAAAAAGATTGATGATTGCAATCAAAAAAGAACAAACAAACCAATCTTAATTTCAATCGCTTCGAAATGAACTTATCTAATGTATTTTACAACTTTTTGTTTGACTCAAATGAATCGAAACTGAAACCCAGTTACACAACATTTGGCAGATGGTGGCTCGCGTGCGCGCCGCCCACCGCCGAGGCGCCATCTAACCAATAACCGCATGTAATGCATGCCGTGACGACTTTGACTACTTCGGCAAAAGGTAATTGATATTTCACACTTGTATGTAGAGTGAAACGAAGGAAAATATACGACGGTGATAAAAGAACAGGAGAAGTGACATTGCTCGGAAGAAATCATCTAACCGTTGTGAATAGTTAATCAGTTTTTGCCAATCAATTAAGTTTCATAGTACCAAATATTTGCATTTGTCAACAAACTATCAATTAATTAGTAATTAACAATCCTTCCATCAGTTGTCTATACGTGTCTCATGTGTCATTTGAACAAAGTTATCGTATTGTCCAGTGATTGACAAACCTCTCTAAGCAATTATTGATAGTAACCGACTCTTTTGCAGTTTTTTTACTCGATAGCAAGAAGTTTTTTTAGGTGTGTAAAGATTTTTCTTGCTATCATTGTATACATATAAATTTCTAAAGTACAACCATGGAGCAGCGCCATCTAAAGAAAGTTGTGAACTGCACATTTGAAGGTTCTTACATTTACTAAGTGTCTATTCTGTTACCCCTAACAATAGTTGTCTACGAAACAAATAAAAAATATATAATGTATTTTATTGGCTCTGAATTCCATATTTCCTTGACAAGAGTCGGAAACAAAACAAAAATAATATATGTTTACGACTGTTGTCAGAGTTACAGAATGGACAACTAGTAAATGCACGAACCTAAAAATGTGTTATTCACAAGTTTCTTAAGATGGCCAGGCGGTTATATTCAGCATGAAAATACTATAGAAATGTATATACAATGTTGCTATCAACAGCGTTCTCATTGTTTGTTTATATAAAATAAATATGCTTATTAAAGTAATAAAAATTATGATGATTTTAATTATTTTTGCTATATTTTAAAACTGGAAACAACAATAATTCGATCAACATAAATAATATTTATGCAGGCAAGAAACTATTAAAAAACTCAAAAAAATGGTTGTAATATTCGTTTTTCCTACGAAAAACATTGCCGTTGGCAATGGAATTTTATCAAAATCGATCGTATTTTTTCCGGGAAAAATTAAATACATAATCTGTTACGATTATCTGGGAAGAGGGTGTCTTTTTAATAAGACCTAACCTGTTAGGACAGATATTAAAACTACGACTGGGTAAGTACCTACCAAGTTTACAGAAAATCAGACCAACCGTTTTGGCTTTAGGTATACATAGTACACTCAGACTGATACGCAGATAGTCCCGCTGACGCTGAAGAAATAGTTTATGAAGTAGCACTTAGCGCCAACTCTTAAAATCAGACTGAATAAACATGTGCAGGAATTTCGAAACGACCGTTTTTAATTATTTAACCTCATAAACATGCAAACTCTACAATACAATGCTTCGCTTCGGCAATGCTTGCCAGTTAAGTAGTTCTTAGACAAAATTCAAAGTATTTTGTTTGAGTAAGGCGCGTCCTACTAACAAAAATCTCACTGAGATTTTAATGTCAGTTTGACAGAAACAGAATCCTTTAGTGAGTGGGCCACATTTCTCTGCGCAAACATATCAAAAAGTAAAACAAAAAACAACATCAAACAAATACTTTGTTTTTTATCATTTTAAAGTGTATTTTTTTTTAAGTTTCAATTTTTGTATTTTTACTAGTTTTTTTTCTTACTAATTTTGTATATTTCAATAAAAAAATACAAAATAATTTGCTCGTTTTATCTTTATTTAAAGTTCACCAATCATTTTCAAACGTCAAAAAACATCTGTTTAGAGCGAGTGAAATAAACTGAGAAATCGAATCAAACAAATTTTAGGCTCAGTGATCTCCGAAAAAATCTCACTCCTCAGGTGAGATTTTGTGTCCCACTTAAAAACTCTCTGAGCCCTCAGAGATTTTCGTTAGTAGGACGCGCCTATTGTTTCTGTTCTTATTCCAATCGTTTTGTCTCTTCTTCCAATCGGTTCTTATTCCAAAAAACATCTCTTACAAAAAACATCAAAACATTAAATTTTCAAAAAAAAAAAATTGTTTAGTCAGTATAATTTTTTTAGAAAAGATATGAAAAAATTAATTAAGTAAGCCATTATCATTTGTATAATATAGCCCCATCTAAAAAAAAATGTTGGTTAAAATCCGCTGAGTCGTTAACGAGAAAGTAAACATTTTAAAAACCGTTATATGACAGGTACCGTTAAAACTGTTTTCATAGAATAACGGTTTTAACCATCTAAGAGGCTTTACATTCTGTATTACTCATTTTATCACAATCGTTAGAGCCGTTTTCGAGAAAAACAAGTTTTTTTATTACTGTTAGACCTAGAAAAAAATTACAAAAAACACCCTGATGGTCACCATAAAAAGACTACATACCAAGTATAAGGCATATCGGCCCAACTGTTTAGGCTGCAGGTTCGAATGACAGACAGACAGACGACTTCGCTATCATCGTAATGTCATGTTTGATTGTTATCTCAAAACTTTTTGTTTGCACTAATTCATAATTTGCCTTACAGTATCTATAATAAATAAAAGGCACGACTGGGTCGCACATACTTGCCTTGTGGCAAGTTACCTAATACCATGTTCCCACCGAGTACAAACAGAATATATAAAAATAATTGTATGATTTTTTTTTAAAAGATCTAAATTATCATATCTTAACCGATCAAAGTATGCAGAAAATTTTCTTCAATCAATATGAGTTTACGTACAAATTCTTTTCAAAATCGTTAGACCGATTTTCGAAAAAATTGATATTTTTAAAATATGTTTTCGAAAACTTTTTTTCTAAAAAAAACGTGGGTATGCAGATTTTTTTAACTTAACTTGTTATACATCAAAACTAAATTTCATAAAAATCCGTCAACTGGTTTTTGAAATATTGAATTCACAAAATCAGTTTATCAAAAATTGTTTAAAACTTAACGAAAACATTTTTGAAAAATAATTGTATGCCATGTTATTTAAAATAGCTAGGACAATTTCAGTATTCGAATTTCATTCAAATCGCTCCAGAGTCGTTATCGTGATAGTCGACATTTAAAAATACCGTTATATGGTAACGGTAAGTACCATTAAACGAATTTTATTGAAAGTTTGTTTTTCACAATTTGATAGGTCTTGTACACTTTATAACACATGTGAAATTTGGTTGAAATCGTTAGAGTCGTTTTCAAAAAAAATAAAATTTTAGACTTACGATCTAGGTTTCATAGAATGCAACAATGCAAGATAACATTCTATTAAAATTGCCTATGGAGACCGCAAATAGTATTCTATGGAAAATTTCTTGCAATATATTGCTTAGCATGCTATAGATAGTTTTCTGTGCTGTCATTTTCATATTGACTTTCCTGTTTTCTTTGTATTTGATTTGGACTGAAATAGAGAAATAGTATAAAATAGTAAGCTATCAAATGCCCACCAAACATTTTATAGCATTCTAGCAATCTTTCTTTCTATGGAAAGTGACACCGTAATACAGTGACCTGCAAAAAAAGTCTGTAGGTGCCGAGACAGACAGACAGGCACTGGATCCACTTTTTTCGTTTCTCTATCTGTAAAAAAAACTATCGGTTTTTAAATGTTTGCTATTATTATATTACAGCTCCTCTTAACTACCCACATTAAAAAAAATACTTAGGGGTGTGAGTTGTGGTAAAACACTTTAATTCTTTCGGTTGACGATTGAAATTTCAATGATCATTGAAATCACAAAAGTGATAATATAACGCGAATCAAAATCAAATTGAGTTATTTTTTTTTAATAGAGAAAAGAAATAGACATCTCACAAGAAATAAGGTTCTTACATCCTACCACCTAGTTTGACTTGACATTTTATCCATCCAACAGTGTGAGCCATGCCAGTGTACTAAAAGAGGGAGGGGAGAAACTTCAATTTTTTCGACCTTTGTCGATTCTCCCTTACATTTTTTTACTTGCGATTATAGGTACTATAACTATAAGACAAGTTATGCATTCGTGCAAAAAAAATTCAAATATGACATTACGATGATAGCGAAGTCGAAAAAAGTGGGTCCGGAAATTCTGTCTGTCTGTCTGTCTGTTTTTCTGTCTGTCTGTATGTCAGTCTGTATGTATCAGCACCTACAGCCATTCCTTAAAGGAGAAATTAATTTTTTTTTTTTTAGCTCAAAAAATAACGGTACCTGCCATATAAAGGTTTTGGAAAAGCTTTTTTTTAGAAAGACTTAGATGACTTGATATGACTTCGATACCAACATTTTGCAATAATTTTTTTTTTTTGTAAATTAATTTTTTGGAAAACAGCTGTACTAAAAAAATTGTTTTTTGTGCATAAAATGTAAACTATTTAGTACTTTGACTTAGCGTTTTTTAAATTCGTAAAAAAAAAATTATAAAAATTTTTAAGTACATACCTAAACATCGATTTATTTCAAAAACCGCTCTAACGATTTTGGAATTATATTTTTGATAAACTTGCATTCAGGCAAAAAAAAATGTCTGCATACTTTGATTTTCGTTTGAATCTTTCTAAAAAGTAGTTTTAGCACTTTTAAAAACAATTTATATGATTTTATTCGAATTTTTTATTTTTATTAAAAAAAAATATTAAATTTAGTTTTATTAAATTTAATTTTATATATGTGGTAACTTGCTACAAGAGCAAGTTCGTGCGACCCAGTCGTGCAATTTATTTCTTACATTATACGGCAAAAGCGTTCAGCGTTGGTAAGCTTAAAGCCATTACAGAGGTAAAGGTCAAAATTCAGAAACATCTTGAATTATAAAACTAACGGGATATGATATTTAGAAAACTTAAATATCAGTATTTAGCTTAGTTTATACTGTGCCAAAAACAAGTACTAAATTGGCAGATACAGTGCAGACTTCCATAATAAACCCATAATAATATTTTAATAAAGAGTAATTTATTTTTATCATTACCTTTATTATAATAACAACATCGCATTAAAATATCGCATTAAGAAAACATACCATTAAAAGAATCCCAATTTTAAGGACAGGGATGTGAATATTTTTGAATAAGATGTTTCAGAAAGGAGATTATTAATAAAAATAATAAAAAAGGAGTCCGTGACTTAAGCAAAGTCCTGGAGAACCCCAGAATATACTTTGTTTATTTCGGTCAGCAGTTTTCTTAACTACGCAGCATCGGACAGGAGGTACCGCCAGTGGAATATGTTAACTAACCTCAAAAATTTTGCAAATGGGAAACAAATGTATTACCATTGAGTTTATACATATAGAAAAATCATCTTTTTCAAAAGTAAAATACTTCTCGTAGGATGTCGTTACTAACGACTTGTACTCCTGTAGCTATGAGAAATAAAGAAAAACAAATACAAATATATGCAGAAGAATTTTGTTCGGTTCGGTTTGAGTGTTTTTTGTTACAGGGAATTAGGGCACTAATAATTACTCGATATGGTCTTTTAGCGGCATCTACTTCTGTGTATTTGAAACCATCTTGATTCCTCTGTGTGTATAAACTCAAAAATATTACCTATTTGTACTACAAAGGGTTCCCGATATGTGGAGGTCAATAGCATTTTGTGTGCATTAAAATGGACCGGAACACATTTTTTAAATATTTTATAATTATAGGGACTGTAAATTTCTATCACTTTTGTTTGCATTAAATCATAATCGCCAATTTATGTAAATCAGAAGTTGTTCAAGACGATCCATGCCAAATATGTAACCAAATCAAATATTTACACTCCAAGATGAATTGTTCAAGTTTGTTTCATGGAATGGACGTTGGCACGAAAGCATGCAATACATTATTATGTACCACTGCGTAGAACAAATGAAAATTATTGGAATCGGTAGCATCTTGCAGATGTATGTATGTAGCTATTTCGTAACTTGACTCGGAAACTGTTGACGCAAGAACAAATGTGGAATGCAATTTCAGTTTTCCAAAGCTGCTGAATCCAGTCCAATTTAATAATATTTAAGTTAATTTAACTGCAAATTGAATCAAATTCGGCTGTATCCGGGAGTTTGGAAAAAACTTAACGAGCAGGGCCTAAAATGTGAAAGATTTTAGTGCCGTATGGTTTTTCAAGATATTCAAAAGGATAGTACTAGTGTCAGCATAATGAAATATGTGGAATAGATATGATTTGCAAACGAAATCAAAATTAATGGTAAGTCTATTTATTAACAATACTTTAGCTCTCAACATATTCGAGTAAAGAACACGAACCAAATTTGATTTTTTTTTTACTAGAAATTGACAACGCAAACGCCAAATTGGATTTTTTTTAAAGTTTGTTAATGGCAAAGAGTGAAATATGAAGCATGGGTGAATTTCCCGTCTACGAGAAAATAAAAACATGTTTTACATTAAAGGCCATCCTCCAAAATGAATTGATTATTATTTTATATCATTAGAAAAAATTTAAATAAAAAAGAACAAAACTAAAAGCAATTATTATTGATCTGTTTAGTTTTAATCTTTTTCGGCAATTTTTGTTAAATGATCCTCGATTTCCTTCTCATCCAATGTTCTGAAATCTGGGTTTTCTTTACTAACGATGCCAACTTCAATTCCATTTGGTTTAAAGTCGACAGCAAGAACAGTTGACAGACAAGTGATTGCCAATTGGATTGTTTTTTCCTCAGACAAGTCTTTCTTGTATTTCTTTTCCAAGAAACTGTTGGCTTCGGTTTGCTTCACACCAACCGCTACAGCTCGGAAGCCGCAGTAGTAGCCTGCAGGGTCAGTCTTATAGACGCAAGGACCATTCTCATCATCATAAGCGATCAACATCATGCCTAGAGATATACAATCGAAATAAATCTACGAATTCAAGCGAACGTTGTGATAAACTCACTGCAGCCAAGTGGTCTCATCTCAGCGTTCTGGGTATACACCTGATTGATGTCAGCGATTCTGCGGCAAAGTACATCGACGGGCATGTCGTAGCCATACTTGTAACGCCAGTTAGCAGCTTCATACCTTGCCCTTTGCACCTGGGAGCGACTATCGGCTATGCAAATTCATATATTTAGTAAATTTAAATTGTTTATCATTAAAGTTTACCTATTCTCCCAGTCATAGCAGCACCAATTTGCTTTGTAATCCTAAAGATGTGCGTGACAGTGCTTGGATCAATCAGTTTTTCTGTGACTTTCTTCTGTGTGGCTATAACCGCACAGTCACCACTTTTTATTGCTACCGAAGTTATACCTTCTTGGTTGATCGACTTGAAAGCATATTCTACCCAAGCAACAAAATAAAACCAAAACTTTTTTACAACAAAGAGAAAAATTGATACTTACCAACTTGGTAAAGGCGGCCTTCTGGTGAAAAGATGGTAATAACCCTGTCAAAGCCGGCTGAACTTCCACGAGACATTATGGATTTTTTTTAATGTTTTGAATGGAGTACAAACTTGAAAACAAATAATTGATTATTAATCTTTTTAGATTTTTAGTGCAATTATTTTGGGGGCTGAGATTTCGACTATAATTTGCAGCACGTTCGATGATGATTTTTTAAACAATTCGCAAAATGACAGCCAAATTTACAGAGTCATGTCGATTCTTTGCGCTGTCTAATTGTAGATCTGTTTGATTTGGTATTTGATTAAAAAAGATATGTGCGTTCAAGGAAGCAACATATTGAAACCATGGACCAATTAAAGTGTGCTTTTACACGGCGCGTGGTCATAGATTCATGATTTTGTGAAAGAAGGTGAACGGGATATAAACTGATATGCGACTCAAATTTCACATGCTAGCAAAACAGAACTCACCTACATCTAATTTCACCATCGGAATCATTCGAAAAATGTTTTCGTGTTAAATTTTGTTTCACAAGGAACACAGGTTATCAACTCGTACTCCTCCATCTCCTCCAGTAAAAAGGAATTTTTAGATGCGTTTTTAGGCGTTTTTCTTTTTTAGCTCTGAGCAGAGCATGGAGTATAGCCTAAGCTTGTCGAGTGAGTTCTCAGCAGAGCACGCTCCGAGCACTCTGATTTATTTATGAAACACACTTGAGCACTTCACTGTCATATCAATAGAAATCAACTCACAATCTGTCAAATAACATGAAAACTGCATGAAATTGGCCGCGCTCTACTTTGTGCTCGGTCTACTCTATCACACTGATTAGACCAGTCCTTTTTCTGTACGTTTCGTCATACGTCTTTTTGACATTTTGGGTGAGGGGTGAGAAACACAGGAGGAAAGAATAAACGACAGCACGTATGAAAATTTTAAGACTTTTTCTGGTTGAACTTTGACGTTTCTTGTTTGACGCCGGAAAGCGAAATTTGATTGTTTTGAACATTAAATATTGCAACTGTTTTGATATAATTTTGTTGTAAATGTGAACAAAAATTGAAAAGAAACTATTAGCAATGATATTTAACAATAATATTTGTTTTTTCAATAAAAAAAAAACTACCACAACTTCCACAACTCAGCTTCCCGGCGTCAAAATTCGCTTTCTGGCGTCAAACTTTGCTTTCCGGCGTCAAAATGACGAATAAAAACGGGCATATATCAACGAACCGTCTAATCACCATTGTACGTACATGTCAGAAAGACGAAACACGTCACGTACGAAAAAAGGACTGGTGTAATCAGGGTCTATCATTTTATCCTGAGCTCATAGAGCGCGCTCCGAGCAAGCTCTGATTGAAAAAAGAAACACAAGTTGAGTGCTATGAGCGCTCGGAGCTAAAAAAGAAACACAGATCTGTTTTTGACAGCTCAGTGCTCTGCTCAGAGCTAAAAAAGTAAAACACCTTTTCTATAAACGTGAACAGCTAAATGCAATATTGTAAAAAAAATCTCTAGACAAATTTGACAATTCCTTTTGAAATGCACGGTCATGCATAAAGAGTTAAAACTTTGCAGTTTTCAAAGTTGGTAGGCAAAAGTACAACACATTGCGTGGCAGTGAAATTTCAATCCAGCGCCAGTACCGAAAGAGTTGATAATCAGGAGAATTGATTCGGGTGACTTTGCAGGGTTGCAATTGCAAATATCATATTAATGCCTGTGGGTTATTCGAAAGAAATGATTCACATGTCGATATTTATGTCAAATGATTTTGTTCGTTTTTGTTTTGTATACTAATTTCCTCAAACATGGCATCTTTAACGGCTATATTATTCACTCGTTGAATCCAGATGTAAAATTAAATCCAAAAATTGATTATTCACTTTACTCAATGCTTTGACAAGTTTAATATTGTTTGCTCGCAGAAAATAATACATATATAAGAAACAAAGATATCTAAAGGAAGCAACAATTCGAAATAATGGATTTTACATTGAAATAAAAGAAAACAAAGAGTAATTTACATCTGGATTTAACTTTTAAACTACTGAATAATATGGCCCAAAAGTGTTTGCTTGAAAACACCCAAATATCGCTTGCGATAGCTTTCTAGTTGCACAGTGAGCAGTCAACATTAGTATATTAGTTCCTCTATTATCCGCTTCCCTTCAAGCGTTTGCTCAGCTGTCAGAAATTCACTGTCAAATTTGACATTTCTACCAAAAGGACGAAAGCAAACTGAACTTTTGAGTTTTCTTTTTCCGTGGAGCAACCGCACTAGAAGATTTTCTTCGTTTTCCACATATTTTCCTCTTACATTTGCTTCTATCATTTATAGATTTTCCCCCGCGGATACCCAGAATATGAAAATCAAGTTGTAAACACTTGTTTCTATCTCTGCCACTCTTGCACATGACCAAAGGTAAGCAAATACTTGTTCCTATTTATCCTATCTTATGATTTTATTGGTGTGGGTCCACCCACCTATAGAAGGGAAAACTCGGGCCTCCCAGAATATACAAATTTCCTTTGCACATACGAAGGAGAAAAATAATCGGAAAAGTTTTGCTCGCACATTGACAGTGAATAAATATTTTTTCTATAAAAAAAAATAAATAAAAAAATACCTCGAATTAAAAATATAAAAACATTCAAAAGAATAAACTTAACTAAGAAAAACACATGATAAATAATTTAGATAAATTGGGTTTTCCAAATAGTTGTTGGTTATATGCCGATGATTTTCCGACAGCCATTTAAATCGTTTTTCCTGTGTCATGTCTTTGGAGGATCCATTTTTTGTTGTTAAAGAGTGCGTGTTTAGTAAAGTCTATTCTTCGCTTTAAAATATATTTATTTTTCTAACTTTCTTGATTTTTTGTTTCCAATTTTATTTTTCAAATTAACAGCGAAGTTTTTAAAGCGTTAAATAAGACTCGAGGTCTATATTTGCGTTGGCGAGAGTTGGGTGAAACAAGTGGAGCTGAAGTCGAATGGACCACAACAGAGCTGCGTAATTCATTAAGAAGCATTGAATGGGATCTAGAAGATTTGGAAGATACTATTAATATCCTTTTAAAACAAAATATTCAGGTAGAGTCAAGTGAACTTTTCTGCTCATATTTTTTTTTTTTATTGAAAAAAGTTATTTTGGCTGGAAAAATCAATGATGGGCTTTCTTCAGTTTCCCCTTCCATAATTTTATTTTTTACATCCATCTGTCTTCGGATGTTTGACGTCTCATTTGAATATTGTTAAAAAAAACTATTTACATACATTTATGTAGATATGAATTTTTTAAGTTCGTTTATTTTTTAGGAATTGCTTTTGATTTGTTTTCTTTATTTGATTTTTATCTGCACGTTGTTAAAGACCATTTGGGTTTGTGGATTCTTACCAAGCATATGGATACTTGTTTGCCTCTTGAGTCTTGCCTGTAGATAAATCGAAAGAACTTCACCTCTGGTAAAATAAAGAACGTTATAAGTTTTCTTACTGCTTGGCAACCGCTTGATTCATCCATTGTTTAACATTTTTGCTTAGGCTCTTCATATGAGACAAACTGTCCATTCGTAAATAAAATTGTTTCCATTCAAACATTATCATAGCATGAAGATAATAGAGAAGACAAAAAAGTTGCTTCGGACGATGCACTCTGTTGGTCTTAGTGTATAAACACTTCCAATAACCTAATTACTTAGCCGGTTTTCTTATAATTTAATACCTAAAGTTTTTTGGGAGTGATGTTTTCCAAAAATATTTTGTGCTCATACCTACCTTTTTTTTTTATTATCGAAGTAACGGTCACTGTTGAGGAAAAGCTTATACCTATAAATGATTATTTATAATTTGTTTAGCTACATTTGTCCAAAAAAAAAACTGTTATCTATTTTGGGTTTTTAATAATTTATTTGATAGCATTTGCTATCTTTTCAGTCGCTTCGGAGCATACATGTTATATCTACCATCCGACTACTTTCAATTCAATTCTTTATTGTAAAAAAATACAGTAAGACATAGTCTTTTATAGTATATTATACAAATCGGATATGATTTATGAATGACAAAATTGATCACAATAATACTAAATATAAAAATAAAGTTAATGACAAATTTAATTTTAATGACAAAAATGGTATCTACTACATTTTTAAATAATCTATATTTTCTCTTTTTCCTCTTATAATACAAAAATTTACAACTAAATTTAGTTTACCTACTAAAATGTTTAAATAGTGCACATTTAAAATTTGTTATCTCTCTTATTTGTTTGATACTAACTGGCAAAGAATTCCAAAGGCGAATGCTATTTACAAAGAACAACCGTGATGAATTAAGATACTAATGGGAGGAAATAACTATATTTATACATATTATCGTTCAGCGTTTAGGTTAAATTATATTTTTACATAACTTCTTCTTGTGTTCGATTTAAACAAACAGCTATCTACCTTTTTATAATCTTGTGTTCAAGCATATAGCATTGCCAATGTCATCTTTCGATGATGTGGCAATTCAACTAGTGTTCACGTATTATTTTCTGCTCGTTATTTATGGAAATTTTCTATTCTTTACTGCCATCACTTGAGTTTTGCTTTTTTGACAGTTACTGGATCTATTTTCAAACTGTTGGTATACAATTAAGACCGCACTACGCGACAATTTACTTCAGCTACACTGCGCGGCACTAAATTCTTTGTATGAGATTGTATGACGTAACCCGCACTAAGCAGCAGTGGAAGTGCGATTCAGCGACACTGCGACAAAGTTGGTCAAATGTTTTTTTTCCATCTTGTTACCATCGTTTGAAAACTCGAGCACTTGATGTTTTCTGACCGGACCCTGACTGAATTCACTGTAAACTTATTCATCTCATATGATCGAAATAACTGGTGGTATGGTTTTTTTTTTATATCCGACGAATACCTTATTTTTAACACGTAAACCATAAAAGGTGAGCCAAATTTACCGCCTAACCAGTAATGTTTGCACCAATGCTTTCAAATCCTATTATAAATAGTTTGAAATCATCGCAAAGACAGCTAACTTAATAGGACCAAGACTTTCTGATGAGATTTGAAATTGAATACTTTACAATTTGATCAAGATTCCAATACTTTGGTTCACATAATTCGTCATTGAACAGCAACTTTCCAAGCGAACAGCAATTTCTTAAAATAAGCAATCTTCCTTCTTAATCCGTTGGCCTCATACAGAGTTTGCAACTTTGACTATTCGCATTCTGAATGAATTGCTTTACGAATCTTTGCTGAATTATTATACTTATTATTATTATTAAACACACTTTTTTTTTGATTTCTGGAATTAATATTTTTCTTAAAAATTTTCCAACAATGACCTCCTATTTCTTCTCCGCAGCAAATGCGTTTTAAAAAAATAAAAAAAAAAAATATTAAAAAATATAAATATTAAGTAAGGTAAGCTCTTTTAGCTCTTATCATAATTATTTTACAAAACAAACTAAAACTGTTATTATTCCTTAATCGTAAACTTTATTCCTAAATAACACGTATTGTTGAAAAGAATCCAAATAAATTTCGTATTGACAACAGAGAATTATCGAGCCGGCGTCATTTTATTGATGCGACTCGCGATGAAGTCAAATCGATGAAAGAGAAAATGAGCCTTAACCGGAATAGGGACAGAGATATAACAGCACGTCAGCCACTATTGGACGAACAGCAAAACGAAAAAAATATCTCATTAACAAATAACTCAACTGCAACATCTGTAGTCGGAGGAGTATTGGGTAATAGCGTTGGTGGAAATATTGCAAGCACTATTGCCGGAACGATGGCATCACGACACAGCGGAACAAAATACTCGAAATTAGAAAATACTCTTGATAGCCCGGGTCATTATGCTACATTGGATAGTCCGGGACATAAGTTTGTCGGAGAAACTGTATCAATTCAACAACGAATGATGCAGGGACAAGATGAACAGTTGGATATGATAAGTGATTCTATTGGAACATTGAAGACTGTTTCACGCCAAATTGGCTCAGAATTGGATGAGCAAGCAGTGTAAGAAAAAAAGTTGGGAAATTATGGTGTGAAATTATTTTATTTACCTTTTTTTTATTATAGAATGCTCGATGATTTTGGAAATGAATTTGATACAACTGAATCTAAATTGGATTCTACTATGAAGAAAGTTGCCAAAGTTCTCCACATGAATAATGGTAGGTATTATTTGCTATATATTACTATATAATATTCAATCATGTAAGTTAAGCTCATGATAATTTACTTATGTTGGAAAAACTACAGGACGAGGTAAAAGTTAGATCTAATAAATCTTACCATAAGATACGGGATTTTTTTTTTCGGCGAGTAGAAAATTTATTATAAATAAAACACTAACAATTTAAAGAAAATCAAAACCCCAACCAAAATTTATGAATCGGCGATGTGCATGTTTAGTTGATAAAATGATATCAAAATTGCAGTAATCAGCAAAAGTCCAACTTTGTGCACGCAAAGCAGGCATGAGGTTGGACTACTTTGGCATTTTCATCTTATCTGCACAAATGACCCGAACAACCGCTTTGACATTGTTAATCATGAATGGATTTTGATATCGCTTTTTGCGAAGTGTATCCCTAAGATACCCTTCGTCATCCACTGTTGGAACAAATGAAAGTCGTGGTATTCAATGGAAACCGTTTGATAAGCTTCAACTATATCGATCATTATGTTTCCTGCCAAAAAACAATGCTGACATTTAATGAAATGGTGGTTGACTTAAGAATTAAAGGTAAAATAATCCATACAGGCCATCAAACTATTCTAATGCACAACTATTTATCTAAATAGTCATATAGCGGATGAGACCTGAAAGTCTGATAGCGAATCAGACCCTGGACGTCAAAAAAATAGATCCGTGCAGGAATAGGCGACTACGGTAACTAACGCTCCAATTCGTCTTCGAAGACAGAAAACATAAAAGCATTTTAGTTAAGGTTGATATTTCCCTCAAACTGTAGCCAAACAAAATGATAAAGAGAATTTAATGAATCAAGAATCTGTTACGATTGGAAGTATATGCTCCATAATTTGTATAATCAGTGAGTGAAGAGTAACTGTTTAAATGTTGCTAATTTTTTATTTGGAATTTAGCAGCTAAATGTAAATGTAAAAAAAAAATGTCCCGAAAACACACGTCTCTTTATACAAAGATTATCTATTAAAAATCAATTTTTATTTAACCAAAATATAACTTCCAAATATTTTTTTTTTTGTTTCTTTAGCTGTATAATATTTTATTTCAAACAAGTAACTACCATTAAATTTTATTGTTCTTAAATTTTAAGGTGTTATTCGTCGAACAAAAATGTTATTTAAAGCTTTAAATTTGTATTGCTAAATCTCGAAAATTCGAAAAGTTCCTCGCCCTAAACGTCAATATATGTACATATGTTCTAGTGAATTAAGACAAACAAATAACGTCTACTAAAAAAACAGTTTTCTTCGCTATAAACTAAACTAAAGCATTCGCCAAAACCATTCGACTTAAACGTTCGACGCACGGGCCGTAATAAGGGTATTAACGTTAAGTCCATAATTAATTAATAGGATTCTGCTGTGAAATGTTTGAAATTAATTTTCTTCTTTAATGTACAGGTCATACTTTTAGAATAAAAATAAGAAGTCCCTAAACGTATTTTTAAAATATTTCTGCAACTTTTTGTACTAAATTTTAAGCTAAGAAAAAGGGCGGATAATGCGTAAAGCAATCATCGCTATAAAAACGGCGTATGGGCTATCATTTTATTTTTCGGAAACGATAACACATATGTATATACACAACATTTTATTTTTACTGCGGCATAATTTTATGGATTCATTTTGTTTTTTTTGATTCATATGATTATGATATACTGAACCGCAGCAAATTATTTTGTTCGAAATGACTGTCGTTCTCAGGGTAAACTTTTTTTCAAAGTCTTCCATTTTCGTAAAAAGATCAGCGGCATCTTGATGAAAAAACTGTTAAAAAAATACTTATTCAAGTTATCTCCTTTCGAGCTATGTGCCCCCGCACACAGCTCGAAAGTCATTTCGAAATAAGAGTCAAGGATTAACGAAAAGAATATCGATGAGATGGGCCGAATCAAAAAAACACCTCGATGATTGCTACTTTCTTGCTGTGAATGTATAAAATGTATGATATTCCGATAATTTTGATAAGTGTTGACCTGTTTAATTGATTTCTTTTGCGGCTTATATTTAACTGTTGTCATCTTGGGATAATTATTTAATCAAAAATCATTTTAACCGCTAATTCCGTAATACGTAATAAAGTGCCGCATTGATGAAATGTTTCTCTTTCAAGGTTATTATAAAACCTTAAAAATATGTTTTTTATTTCTGTATTGGATTGTCTGTACAGTTTCAATCATTAATAAAAACTTATAAAGAATTACGTCATATCAATCATTTAAAATAATAAAATATTTAAATGTAACGTTCATTTTACCTTTTCTTCTTTTTTTTTTGCAGATAAACGACAGTGGGCTGCTATTATTTTCCTCTCATCACTATTGCTTATTGTGATACTTTTGTTTATTATTTTGTAAATCAGTTTACTATTCTTGTTGTTAGTATTTTTAATTTATTTGTTTTTATTCTATTTTCTAAGATTATTTTTATTGATATACATTTTATTAGGATAAATTCTAATAGTAGTGTAATCTTATAGTAAACCAAAACGTACAAGTACTTACTCTTTCGGCATTCCTTTATTAAATATTATTCAGTGTTTTGTGTTTTACATTAAAATTAACTTGCATAATTTAAAAAAAAAAATAAAACATACAAAATTAAAGTATGTAATCTAAGATTCTTAAATAAAATTATATTTAAAAAATAAAAAAAAAATATTCTCTGCAGACACAACAACTGTACATATTTTACAATAAAAATTTAAAAAAAAGTTTACTAATTTAACTAAATTTATTATAATGTACCAATAAGAATAAAGAGTTCTTCTGACAAAAAAATTAATCGTTAAATCGATATGAAGGTTTAAAAAAAAAAGTCAGAAAACGTTTCCATTCAAAAATAGTGTTTATTTCAAATCCGTAAAAAATATTTAAAAAATTAATGTAAAAATACTGTATCGTATATAGGGAGACATACAATGAAAATATAAAATATTATATCAAGAAAATAAAAAGAGTACGAAAACAAAATTATTAGACTATTGGAATATACATAGAAATTTAAAACAAACATTATATACACGATTAATAGACGTATTTAAAGAAAAAGAAATATATATCTTATAACGTATTTTAATGTATTTTTACTATGTAGATGCGTATTGCCTTTTTTTTTGGTTGTTAATGATATACTTACTTCAATGGGATCTGGAGAATGTGACATTGCACTCTAGCTAACTGCTTAGTTTGTATCCTCAGTTATCAAATATTTTTCTTTTTGGTCTGGCTTTAAAAGGACTTTAAGGATTAAAGAATCTTATCGTGGAGTTTATAATTGAGAGAATACGTTTTCCTGCAAAACTTCGACCAACAAATCAAATGATTACATTGAGGCTGTCCTAGAATTTTGAAGGCTACCCCGGATGTTTACTTGGTCTAAACTCTAGACGAACTACTTATGCGCAATCTGCAGACAAAATACGTTTCATTGCTTTACGTATTTCGTAAAGCTAAACTCTAAATTAACGTGAATTAAGAAACGCTATGAAATACTTACGCGAACATTACCTTATACATATTAAGAAATAATGCACATGTACATGATAATTGATTCGTTTTTCAAGTCCGTTGAATCAAATCAAATATTTATTATAAAAACTTGTGACATTTATTTTTAGTTTTATGAAGGTTTCATTTTTTCTTAGTATAAACTTTTCCTCCATAACGAGCCACAAATGCAGGTAAATCAAATTTTCTCTTGCAACCTTGATAGTTCATGTAACGAATTTTACCAAAGATGGGTCTTTCACCCCAACCCTGATCGTGAATTCCTCCAATTGACCACATACAACCTATAAATGTTTTTTTTTTTTTATTTAAGTAGATAATTATGTAGATTATCAAACAACTTACCAACAAATCCATTTGGATCACAACCATCTAGACTGTATTTATCATTAAACAGCAAGGCAAAATCGAGTGCCTCTTCGGGAGATTTTGTCCATTCGAGAATCTTTTTAGCCCAATACATTCTTAAGAATCCGTGCATCTTGCCTTCTTTTACGAGTTGAATTTGTGCCGAATTCCACAAGTCATCGTGTGTTTTTGATGTTTCCAATTCTTCCTGTGTGTACAGCCACTCACGCTTATCTTTTCTATGATCGTCTAAAGTTTTTAGGGACCACGAAGCGATTCCTTGTATACTTCCGTATTTATCATTGTAAAAGCAAAAGTTGTCCGCTAATTCTCTTCGGACTATAGACTCCTCGCAATATGCTTCAACGGATGCTTTGTATTTCGATTTGTAGCGACTTACTTCAAGAGCACTTCGTTGGACGGATATGTGACCTAAAAATTAAAAAAAAAAAACATTAGGGTAGATGCACCAATACCCGGCAACCTAACACATTTTCCTATTTTGATACTGTTTATTAAATACCCCGAATTGTATAAGCTGTATAATGTGGAAGTGTTGAAAAAAAAATATAAACTGAACATTATATAAATAATACTTTTAAATGAGAATTTATTTTTAAAACAAGTGCATTTTCACCAGTACCCGGCCACTAAATTTCACTACTCGGCCACTTTGTTTCAATTACCGGCCAGGTCCGTTTTTCTTTAGGAAATCTGAAACTGGCCCATTAAAATCAAACACTATAATTAAAATATACCTACTTTTTTCAGTATTTTTTTTTTTGATAGCGCCACACGAAATAAGACCACATTTCAATGTTGGGCTTATTTTGTCTTCAAAAGCGAAATAGCATCAATTGGCTTTATTTCGTTCCGGTAAACGGAATTACGCCAAAAATGTTTTGTTTAGTTTTGTTAACAGAGCCAAATAGTTTTATAATAAAAAGGAAAGTATGTATGGAAACATGGCACCCCCCTGCTAACCCCCTGTTCGGGCCTGCTATAGGATTGGAGGGAGGGGGGCTAGTTTGGGCATATAGTACAAAGTTTTTGAATAAATAACTACTCTGGCGTGCTGAGATCAAAAAGCAGAATTGACAAGACGGATTGTGTAAGTTTGGAAACAAGACAACCTACAATTTTATCACATCAATATGGTACAAAGTTATTGGTACGCGACTATCATGAAAAGTTTCGCCACATAAATCACGAAACGGCGATCAACGAAGTGAGGAAAAGGTTTTATATTTCCAGACTGAGACAACTGTTGAAGCGTATTCGCAAGGATTGTAATCGATGTAAAATATTAAGAGCTAAGCCAGAAAATCCAGAAATGGCAGAATTACCAGCTGAGCGTATAGCACCGTATACACCTCCTTTTACCCACACTGCAGTGGATTATGGCGGTCAATTCGAAATCGTCAATGGAAGGAAGACTTTTTTATCTTATGCTATCGGAGGACCTGTAAAAAAAATGTTTAGTGATCGAGATACAAATTTGATTGGGACAGAAAAGATCCCTAAAGAAAATTTAAAGCAAATTGACTCAAGCTCTTTAGCTGCAAGGTTTGTCCACGAAAACTTTGAATGGTATTTTCATCCACCTGGATCAGCCCATATGAACGAGTTCGTCGAACGTTTAATTAAATCGGTAAAAACTGCTTTGTATGCTGTAAATGACATCAATATTCATAAGCCAAATGACGAACTATTTAGAAGCTATCTGATGGAGGTTGAAGATATGATCAACTCAAGACCTTTAACATATCTTCGACTCGACAGCGAGCAATCCGAAGCCCTGACTCCGAATCATTTTTTGAGAATACTAGCAGGAGGGTCCACACTTACCCCTCTTGAAGATATACAAGAAGACGTCAAGTTGTACAAATCGAATGCACTTATGTCCCAAATCTATGCGAAGCATTATTGGAAACGTTGGATAAGAGAATACTTATTTACACTAACAAGGAAGGGAAAATGGAATAAAGTTGTGGAACTTGTAAAGGAAGGTGATACAGTTTTAATCATCGACAAAAGACTTCAACGTAATCGCTGGCCAAATGGAAGGATCATCATGGTTAAATCTTCAAAGGATGGTCAAGTTAGAAGCGCTACTGTCAAAACAGTGGACGGTATTTACGAAAGACATTTTATTAAAATAGCCAAGTTAGACGTAAGTGATATGTAAATTCGTGCAAAGCTCTACCAATATACCAAGTGGGAGAATGTCATAAATAATTCTAAATAACAACTGAAAGCACCGTGTGATCATGCACTAAAAGTGATAATATATCTGATATCCTTTGAATACAATCATCTGCAAAAACAAATGCCCATTTTCTCGGTCTGGCTGCTGCCATACCGCCACAAAACCATTATACTGCCATTTTCTTCATATGCCTGCACCACTACTACACTAAAATTCTTTCTTTTAGCCAGACAGATGACGTAAACGCGACAAGCAGACGTAAAAATTTTTTTGTAAAGTGAAATTTGGAAAAAACATTTAATCGGTCACAGAAAGTTGTGACATTTATTCTTCTTAATCTCGAAGCAATTTTTTTATTTTTAACTTACCGAAATTGTACCAAGGCGATAGGTTAGAAACTACATCGAGTGTTGGATCATTGCGTTTTGAATCATAGCTTTTAAGTCTCCTTGTACAAAAATCCAGAAGTTGGGTCATACCTCCAACATAACCCGGTGTAGCCCAATCAACTTCACCCACATCCATATCACAATTCAATGTTTTGATATAGTCATATGCAGCTTCCCAATCGGGTTTCTCCGCCTTTGTTTTAGATGTATGAGGATGTTTAATGAGCGGTGGAAATTCAGTGAAGAACAATCCTAGCTTAGAAGTGATTTTGTTGCGAATCGTACGAGCAGCATACTCCTGTTTGTCAGATGTCACCCATGCTGGCACTACATTGTGAGCATCGACTTGAGTCAGAGGTATTTCTTCAGGCAGGCCATCTTTAACTTCTTTTACCCACTTAACAGGCAGTCGGAGTGGAGAAAAATCACACACGATCGCTCCGATTTTGTACTTTTTCACCAATTTTGGTATTTCTTCTGGAGCTGGTCCAAGCAAAATTTGAAAATTGATGTTTAAGTCACAACACGCAAGTTGAACTTCTTTTAATCCATCCAACATAAACTTATAGAGTCTCAGAGATAGATATTTGGGACCAATACAGTAACATACCATCAGAGGTATTTCATTTTTGAGTGCCAATTTCTGAGCAAACAAAAAAGCCCAATTGTCTTGGACGCGGGCATCTCTGTCCATCCAATAAAGAATTGCTTCAGCATTTTCAGGTACTTCTGTAGCGTCAGAGAGAACACGAACGCGCTTTTTGTTAAATGAAAAATCTAATATGTTCTCGCCGGCTTCGAGGCGGTTAGTTTCTATTTTTTTAATGAACTCAGCAACTTTGGTGGAAGTTTCACTGCTTGGCTTTTTAGAATCCGGGAACTCGGCAATAAGTTTTTGTTTTTTATTTGAAGAACTTTGGGAGTTTGTAGATCGTTTCATTGTAGATATATTACGAAAATTCAAATTGCGCTTTATGGTGAAATAGATGTTTGATGTGAATTGAAATGTTGTACACCTTGTGGTAGGGATACTAAAAATTTTTTGTAATTCAAATCGCAGAGGATTTATGGACATGAATTATATTATGACTAGCAATTTCAGGAAATGAACAAAACAGTATGACATGAATTTGACAAATAAAATTTTAATATAACGAAGGGAGAAAAATAAACAAATTTATTCTTTTATTTCAATAGTCTTCTAAACAAAAATCCAAATTTTGTATTTTTCTATTTTCCGTTTCCACTGGGTTTTATCCGTGTTGTGCTTGTGTTCACAAATACGAACTTTATTTACAGAGCATCTACATGTGTGAAAATCTCCTTCTTCAGAACCTGTTCTTGTGCATAGAATAATAAATAAATAAAACATCAACTCAGGAGGCTCCACCCACTTTTGCCTACAAACTTTCAAAACTGCAGAGATTTAACTCTGTATGCGTGCCCGTGCATTTCAAATGGGGCTGTTGACACGTATTCACGTATAGAAAAGCGCGTGTATTTTTTTTTCTACGGGAGGAGGCGGACGATTACAAGTTGATGACCTGTGTTTTTCTGCGATGTATTTGCGTGCTCATCTTTAAAAGCCGACCTCACAGCCGTTGACGTACTATATATGAGGCGGTTTTCTTTTTAAGCTCGGAGCTCGGAACAAGGCTTTTTTTAAAGTAAAATAGTGCCGAGATTCACCTAATTCAAACTTCCAGTGAGTGAGTGCGATGAGTCGCATTTCATTGAAAAGCGATACAGCTAACCAATGCGAGTGGTGAGTAAAATGAAACTCCAGATTACTCGGCCGTGAGTTGGTGTACATGTACATTTCTCAACAAATTGTCTCGCAGTATTTGTATTGACCGGACCGTGTGGCGTCGTCACGTCGGTCCACGCTCTGTTTGACCGAGCCTTAATAAACAAAATGGGAAAAACGATAATTTGAATTTGAAACAGTACACATGATTCCGATGTTTATAATTTGAACCAGCCTCGTGACATTAATGAACCATCACCATAGAATAATAAATAAATAGAATATCATTTCAGGAGGCTCCTGACCGTGTAAAGTTTGCTTTACAATTTTGCATTTTAGCTGTTCACACGTAGGAGTGCAAGTTGATGACCTGTTAAAAAGCCCTATGGCCTAAGCCCTCACCTTTCTCGCCAACGAACTCTCGTGAGACCTGTCTCAAATTTCCAAATCTAAACAGGCTTCTACCATTGACGTATTAGGTATGGACCGCCAGTAGCCAACTTCACGCCTGTTCCAACATAACTAGGGGCGCCATCAACTTCTAGCAGGGAATCTGCGTAGCAGTGGTATTAATTTTTTAATTAATTATTTACTATTGAAATATTTTGGTGGGAATTATTATCAAACTTCTTTTATTTTACAAAACACATCCACTCCTTATGCCATGAGTTACTTACGGATGAATATATTATCGTTTACATTTAAATCCTAATGGCGAAATTAGTACACGTATTTAACACTAAAAGATGATGGCGTTTTTAGGCTGTTTTTAGCTGGAACAACTTTTCTTGGCTGTTTGTATGAAAATTTCAACCGACTGGCGGTCCATATCTAGTACGTCAATGGCTTCTACTATTCAAATGTTTTAGATACACTGGATATATATGTCCTATCCTAAGCATCTCAAACTCAACTGTCACATTTGTGGCTTCCACAAGAAAAAAATTGTTTAACCCGTCAAACAAATTTATAAAAGACTTTAGATTTTTTTCATACAAAAAAATGATTGAAAACGATGTTGAATCGTTGAGAAATCAATTAACAATTGCAAGAAATGAAATAAATAAACTTCGGTAAGTTAATGTTATTTTCAAATCAAAAGTCAACAATTTGAAATTTCACATATTCGAGTTTAGACAACAAGTGAAAAATCTCAGTCATGTTCAGCGCAAGGATATAGATGATTTATCTAAACTCCTACGCGATTTTCGTTGTGAAGGATGTCGGCAAAATGAAGAAAATACCAAAAATAGTAATGATGCTATACATCAGGTAAATAATAATAATTTCAAAGAAACGAAATAAACAATAAAACTTTAAAGGAATCAAATGGATGCGATCAGACAACGATTCGTTTTCGCCCAATTGGAATAATAAAAACATCATTCCCAGAGAAACGAGCTGTACCACGACAATCTAGTATTGGAGCTCGACTTAAGGGTGTAATTGAACTGAATGCAGAAGTATTTACTAACCCCGAACACTCCCTTGATGGTCTAGATGAATATTCCCATCTCTGGATAATTTATCATTTTCACAAGAATAATTCCCACCCAAAAGCTAAAGTGGCTCCTCCCCGGCTTGGGGGTGAACGAGTTGGTGTATTTTCGACGAGATCCCCACATAGACCGTGTCCGATTGGTTTGTCGTTGGTTGAGATTGATAAAATCGAAGGTTCAACCATTGTCTTTAGTGGAACCGATATGGTCGACGGAACTCCTGTTCTGGATATAAAACCATACATTCCATTCTATGATGCTCCCAATATCATCGAGTCAGGTGATTTTCTTTAACTGCTCATAAATCTTCCTGCTTTACCGCCTTTCTTCTTCAGGCCGTTTATCTGTTGGAGAGCCAACCGTCGATTTCTACAACTCCCGTCAGGAGCCAGATGGTGAGGAATCCGAGCTAGAACTGAATGGTGCCGTGGGTCTGCCTAATCCCCCCAACTTTGCAAATCACATTTCCCCGCCACCCACCGCAGTGAAAATTCCCAATTGGGTTGTTGCCGGGCACCGTCTGAGTGTCCTATTCAATGAAAGAGCAGAAAGCCAACTGCATGAACTTCAAGTCCGACGACAATGCATTGTTGATATCCTAGAAGCAGATCCCAGGTCGGTGTACCTTCGAACTAAATACGGCTCACAGATATTCACATTTCAGCTGAGCGAGGTCACAGTGACTTGCAAGTTTGATGATAAAAATTCCACCGTAACAGTTGTGCAAATTCGTCGAACTGAAAACGTCCAGGACGAGAGTACTTAAAGCCCCTGCTTGGCAGCTCATGAAGCTTGCACAATTTTCTAGTACATAATGTGATTTAGGTAATTTATGTTTGCATTCCATGTTTGTATAATTTTGTTGTTTGTTCTTCGTGGTGATGGAGCGATTTAAAAGCAGATAAGTCTAAGATTGTAGATCTTAATTTAAATAGATGTTCAATGCAATCCTTTCCGTAAAGAAACCAAAACTATGATGAACACTATAAAACAATCCACCCCACCTACCTATTGCTATGTGCTCACACATTATTTAACAATACATGTCTTTAGAAGCATTTGAATTGTGTAGTTATGTAACTAGTTGAAAGTTTTACAGCAAAATTAGATAGAATCAAGTAGAAGGATAAAAATGCTTTTAAAATATTTGTGTATTATTAAGAACTACATTTTATTTTTAATTACATTGAAGCAATAAAGTGCAGACGTTGTGATAACAGGATGTTTTGCTGTTAAATTATGTTTTTTTTTTTTTCATATGATTTGGTAACCAATAATAAAAATGTTAATCAGTATTTGTAGGCTTTATCTACTTTAATCAGTTCTCAGTCAATGCTGGTCAACCTTTCAGAGGTAGATCAATAATCAGACACCAAAGAACCGAATTGAGAAAGATCAGAAAATTCATTTAATTAGTAAATTTTGTCAAATTTTCTGAGGGTAAACGTGATGATGACAGAAGAGCTTTAAAATGCTATTAACAATTTATCTCATGCATAAAAATTAACTGTTTAAACTTCAATTTCTATATGGAGGGCAATGCAGGAAGGGCAGATTTTTGATTTGATCTAGTTTGGAGCTTAATTCAAAAAAGAAAAAAAAACCGTAATCAAAATAGAAGAGATGGCCAAAACTTTCTAAAACTCGAAGAAATTTCCAGAATTGAGAAAGCGTCTTGGATCATTTGCTTTTTCTTACAGTTATTGTTACTTAAAGATAAAGTGAAATTAGTTATTCTTTGCTGATCTAATTATGTAAGTCTAAGGTGCAGGAATTGGCGGGGTAGCTCTGCCATCGAACGAAAATCGTAACTCTAAGAAAGGAAGGCTTTACCTTGAGTAAAGTTCATGAAATAAAGAGACAAATTGACAGCATCTGAGATAAGATGATTCGCAAAAACTAGAGAAAGCTTGTTTCGAACTAAAAGTTAGAAGAACCGACTAATCATTTACGTCAAAAACATCATCGTGAACAAAATACACCTCGGCCATTCAGCTGGTGATGTTATGCGATTGTTCAACAGCCACCCGTTACAATAGCAGAGCAGAGGCAGGAATGAAATGTCCTGTTAAAAACAAATGCAACCATTCCAGCTTTCGGGCAAAACTAAAATTATGGAAATTAATCTAATCCGAAGTTGAATTTAATATCCCTGTGAGCAGGGATTAAGAATATGCTCACAGTAGATCTGCTTGTCGTAAGAGGCGACTAAAAGACACATTTTAGAGGCAATTAAGTCGGACTTTCCTGAAGTTAAAATAATTAAACTAATATTGTTTATAAATTAAAACACATAAGAGGTCCTTTATGAAAAATAGTTATAACTAAATAAAAATCTGTCTTTGTTTTTAACTATAATTTTAAAATATATTCGATATCAGTCGACCCGTTTGAACAAATAGGGGCAGAACTTCTTTTCAGTTTAAATCATAAGACTCTGAAACAAAACAACACAACTAGTGGTCCAAATACAAGTTTATTTACCGCTGTCGTTTGTCGTAAAAAACGACACGACAGAGAAAACGACAGGGGTATGAATAATCATGCCTGTTATTCTTGCCGACAGTCACTTACGAAAGCATCAGTATAGTCATGTCTATTACCGTTATCATTTGTCACCTACTACAACTGTCGTTTTTTACGACAAACGACAACGACAAATCAACTATTGAAGTATTTTCAGTATATGTACCTAGCAGTATAGAGCAAACATCTCCATTGTTTATGGTGTACGATTTCCTTAATCTGGCGGCCTTGTCTGGCTCTGTAGCGTAGTCTGACCTTTTGATTGTTTGTTGGTATATCTCACGAATGACGCCAACGATGCTTTTCGATTTCTGTCCTTAACACTTTATTAAAGTTCTAAGAAGACAGCTCTATCTGTTTTGCCCACCATTATGCTTCCGGTATAGGTTGAACTATGATTCAAAATAAACTTGTAATTGGACCAACCTGCATTGAAGATTTCTTAAATTTCTTTTTCTATTTCGAATTTAAAAGATTTTGATTTGAAAGTAAATTGAAACATAATGTATTCGATGAGCTGGGAAAATTTTCTAATTAACGCTAATGATTTTGTGAAACTCTCGAAAAAATACCAAGACAACTGGAACATAGTTCAAAAGGTATGAAACGTTAACGAATATTTTAAACAAATTTTCATGATTTCGTTTTCAGGACAATCATGAAGGAAATACATATTTAGTTTACAAACAAAAGATCAATATCGATGTTGACGAACAAAACGATTCAATTGAGCTAATAGACCAGGACATTGAAGAACTACAAGAGGATTCGTCAAGTGTAAGAAAAAAAACTGAAAATGTATATGAAATGGAATATCATGTTATCTATAGTATAAGTTATCAAGTGCCAGTTTTATATTTTAAAGGATTTAAAAGTGGTAAGTTTTTAGATTAAATAAATAAAAAAAAATAAGTTAAGAATATTTACAGATGGAAAACCAATTGCCCTAGAAGATGCTTGGAAGATATTTCAAAACCCAGCAGGCAATAGTACATCAGAGCCGAATATGCTTTCAATTTTAACACAGTCTGATCACCCTGTGCTATTTATACCCTTTTTGCAATTACATCCTTGCCGAACTGCTGAGCTTGTGTCCCAAATGGGAGTTAGTGAGAATATTATTTTAACGTTCCTAAGCATAATGGGGCCGTTTGTACGATTGAAGTTAAAAAATGAATACGGTTTAGCTTTTAAACAATAATACATATATGAAAAACAAGAAATCCAATAGGTATGAAGAGTCATAAAAAATAAAAACTTGATACTGGAACACTTGAAGATCAGCTTCTTTGAAGTCTGCAACCAGAAATTTAATAAATAAATGTAAAGGGACAAATGGTGGATGATTGTGACCAAATTGAGCACATTGAATGTTTCTTTGATATTATTTTTCTTATTTTTTGTTGCTAATAAATTAATACTCAATTGAACGAAAACCGTCAGCAGAGGCCTAATGGAAGAGTTTTTTTCTATCAATGGCATTAATTTTCAGGGGATGCCGCTGGTGACGAATAGTGAGATCATTGACGTATTAGTACGTCAATGAGTGAGATGGAATTGTGATCTGAAGTGAGTTAAAATTGTTAGTTCCAAGGTTAACGGTTATTAACTTTGAGTCGCTGATTCCCTTGGCAGGGTGGGTTAGGCTTATGTTGATAACATCGTAGCGCCCTCTGGTGGTAATCTCCGGCGGCTTTTATTACTATTTAAATATTTCATCTGATGGTGAAAGCCGTGTAGTATTGGTAACTACACTACCAATACTAGACTACCCGTTTTCTACAACACCCAACCATCGCATCGCAAGTCTTAAGTTTTTGTTGGTAGGATTGCTTTTCAATTACATTTGGTACCAGACCTTACCTTAACTTCTAAATTATATTTATTTATATCAAAAAATACTTATAGATTTAGGTATATTAAGTTCTAATATTTACATATTTAGTAATCCTAATTTTTACTACCAGTCGTCTCTTGGAAGGCGATATGTAGTGTTGTCACTTTTGATTATTGTCACACCAGCTCCATAATAGGGAATAATATATGCCGAACCATCAGCAGGTCCGACAACTTGCATAGCAATCAAAACAATATCAATAAGTTGTCCAAGGAACATGAATCCCAACGTACATAGTTTTGCTAGACCAATCGCTGGATAACCCAAATAGAATCGATCAATTCCAAACATGCCTAAAAATACGGACAATAATAGTGCCGTATCAAAACGATATCCATTTCTGTTTGAAATAATTGAATTTAACAAAACAAAGATAGATTTTACAGAAAAAAAACTCACGTCCATTTGCAAGGTAGTTCCCTGGTGAATGTGTTATTTTTGGTTTCAGTGCAATTTATACCTTCCACAGCAATGCACCAAACTAGGTAAAATGTTTAGAAGTCTTAAAGCTTTTTAAGTAAATTTAAAGATTTTTAACTTACTTTTTGCTTTATTTTCTTTGGTACATCCGCGAAATTGTTGAGTTTTTGGATCAATAGGATTTTTGCTAGGATCCGGGCAGAGGAATTGACCCATACGTAGGTCGTTGCAATCGTATTCGATTTGTAATGCTTGTGGAACACATAATAACAGAATACTGGCGGTGATTAATTTATATTTATTCATTTAGTAAAACTGAATTGTTAGAAGTAGACCTAAATAATGGTTACATATTATTTTCAACCAAGTATAACCAAATAAATTTGTTGATGTTTTCAAGATTCAAGAGCATGAAACCTTATGTCATGTGCCATGAACGTATATATATGGACTGCTAGTCCAGTGTCAGTTCCATTCAAAATTTGTCAAAAAAAATGTCGCCAAAATAGGGCTTTTTAGGTAACAACGATATATCTCTTTCTCGTTCTCACAGAATTGTCAAAAACAGCTGTATGGTGAACAGCTGATTTTTTTTTATCATTGTTGAAAAATTGATTGAAAACAAAAGCGGGAATTTTAAAGATTTGTGCGCGAAAATTGTGAAAATTGTTGGTTTTGCTAATTAAAATAAATTTTTAAGCCACGGAAATCACAAATTTCACACAAAAAAGAATACCGCATTTAAAAATTATTTCCAAATTGTTTTCTCCAAGATCTTGAGTTTGACAGTTTGAAAAAAGCGCGATACATATTTCAATCTGTCTTCACCATAGTGTGAGCTTTGACAAGATGGTAAAACTCCCTATAGGGAGTTTTTCCATCTTGTCAAAGCTCACACTATGGTGAAGACAGATTGAAATATGTATAGGGAGTTTTACCATCTTGTCAAAGCTCACACTATGATGAAGACAGATTGAAATATGTATCGCGCTTTTTTCAAACTGTCAAACTCAAGATCTTGAAGAAAACAATTTGGAAATAATTTTTAAATGCGGTATTCTTTTTTGTGTGAAATTTGTGATTTCCGTGGCTTAAAAATTTATTTTAATTAGCAAAACCAACAATTTTCACAATTTTCGCGCACAAATCTTTAAAATTCCCGCTTTTGTTTTCAATCAATTTTTCAACAATGATAAAAAAAAAAAATCAGCTGTTCATCATACTGCTTGCTGTTTTTGACAATTCTGTGAGAACGAGAAAGAGATATATCGTTAATACCTAAAAAGCCCTATCGCGCTTTTTTCAAACTGTCAAACTCAAGATCTTGGAGAAAACTATTTGGAAATAATTTTTAAATGCGGTATTCTTTTTTGTGTGAAATTTGTGATTTCCGTGGCTTAAAAATTTATTTTAATTAGCAAAACCAACAATTTTCACAATTTTCGCGCACAAATCTTTAAAATTCCCGCTTTTGTTTTCAATCAATTTTTCAACAATGATAAAAAAAAAATCAGCTGTTCACCATACTGCTGTTTTTGACAATTCTGTGAGAACGAGAAAGAGATATATCGTTGTTACCTAAAAAGCCCTATTGAATATCGCGATGCTAGCCCTCCAGACGCCACTGTAGACAAAACAAAAAACTACAATCATTGACGTACTAAATATGAACCTCTTGTAGCCAACTTCACGCGTTCGTCTTTACTATGGCGACAAAGAAACTAGAAAAAGATATTCCCGAAAACAAAACAAAACTTTTGATGCTTTTGATGGCAAACACGAAGCAGCGATTATCAATGACGATTTTGATTGAGAAAAAAACAAGAAATGCCAAAAATCCGTATAATATTATATCAGTGGTAATGAGATAATTAGTACCCCATATAACCATATAAAAACCAAGCGCATACCAGTGCATTTGGTTGGAACAAGTTTTAAACAGCGTTTGTATCATAGAATAATAAATAAATAGAGCATCAACTCAGGAGGCTCCACCTACTTTTGGCTACAAACTTTCAAAACTGCAGAGATTAAACTCTGCATGCGTGCCCGTGCATTTTAAATGGGACTGTCAATTTTGGCTAGACCATACATTCTTACAATTTTGCATTTTGCTGTTCACACGTATTCATGTATAGAAAAGCGCGTGTAATTTTTTGTTTCTACGGGAGGAGACGGAGGATTACAAGTTGGTGACCTGTGGTTTGTATGGAAATTTCAACCGACGGCGGTCCATATATACTACGTCAATGACTACGTCAATCTCTCTGTTTATTATTTCTGTATGACAGCTGTCGCCCTTTGGCTGTCACTTCAAAAGTAATGCGGTTTCCACTTCAAAGAAATACGGCTGCTTGCTACTAACTATAAAAATGGTTTCTATTACTATTGCCCAAAGGGCAACAAATATTTTTTCCCGTATTATTACTAGTCCTATACGGTAATCAAATTTTTTTTATTGATAATAACTAATATCCCTATAATATAATTTAAAATGATTCTTTCAGACCAGTTATTGTTCATTGTCAACCTGCTGCTGGATTAAAAAACTACGAGGAAAAAGTTGGTCTTCCACCAAAACCAAAAAAGCCATTAACACCTTTTTTCCAATTCATCAAAAAAGTTCGACCAACTATACTAGCTGATAATCCCGATTTCAAACCCACCGATGTTATCAAAGCAATATCCAAACAATGGGAAACTGTTGATCCTGCACTTAAAAAACATTTCCAAGAAGAATACCAAAAACAAAAGATAGACTACGTTGAGACTCGTGCTAGGTACGATAGCCAAATAACCAATGAACAACGCTTCGAGATAAGAGAGTTAAAAAACGAGGATAATGCTGTCAGAGAACGTCGCATGGCAAAAAAGCGCATTGCTCAGCTAGAACGCCCAAAGAGGCCAGCCTCAGCCTTTTTACTTTTTCTAGCTAAAGAAAGAATAGAAACACCTCAAAGTCCAAATCAATCATATCGAGAATGGCATGCTAGTATAACTCAAAAATGGTCAAGACTAAATGAATCTGAAAAAGAGCCTTTCCGTCAGACATTCAAGGACAAAGCGGTGAAATACAAGTAAGATCCAAATTCTAGCCTTTTAAACTAAGAACTTGATTTTATTTTGAATTTGTTTTAGAGAGGATATTGCTGCATGGGAAGAGAAAATGATTCGCCTTGGCAACGTTGATGTTGTTCGACACGACACTCTCATTGATCCCCCTGCTTCGGGTAAATCTAAGACCCCACGAAAGTAAAGAGCTCTATGCGCATCTTTTTTTCGATTGTTATTTTCAGTCAGAAGAAATCATATTTTTTCATTAATTCATTTATTTCACATTTTTTTCTTAGATAAAAACAAATAAAAAGTTTGGGATGAATTATTATCTGAAGCTTAACTGATTTGTTTGGTTATTATGTGTATGAAATTAAGGATTTAGGTATACCGTATACTATATTATATGGACTGCTAGTATCCAACTTTTAAATGTCTTCCAACATAACTACTAGCTACACATACTCGGAGCAGTAAAAAAATGTAAATGTAACTGACAATTTTGAGCGCACTAACTCACTACACTATAGTGTACATTTATTAACTCGTGCAAGTATGAAAAAAAAAAATAGAAAATCGTTTTAATCAAACCTGACATGATAATTAATAACTATTACGATAATAAAGAAGGCTGAAATAGGAAGTTACGTCATGCCGTCCGTCGGTCTATCTCTGCGGAACGGGTATACGGATATAGTGGGGTTGGCTATTCACCAATGTGATTTGGTGTCAACGGTTTTTAGAAATTTAAAAATAAATTGATAACGGCTTGACCAATTTCATTTAAATTCGGTAAGGCGTTCAAGTTGAACCTTCAACACAAGGACACATTTCTAGTTTTTAGCTAAACAACATAAAAGCTAGCTGGGGTAATCAATACTGTACCAAATTTAACGTTCTATAAAATATACCCGAACAATTGTGCAATAGAACGTACACAAATGTTATGGAGGAAAAACCGAAAAATGGTCGACAGTTTTGCATTTACCCCCCCCCCCCTCCCTCTTCTAGCACAGGTTCAAAAATTGAGAAAATGTTAAACCATCCCAAAACAACATCTAAATGTTTCATTGACCTACGACCTTTGTCTACCTGTTGACTTGACTGTAAGCTATAGGTAGTTTTTTTCTGTATACAGACAAATTCCCGACTGAGAAAAGTATGAATTCAAATACTTGTTTTTATTTTATTTGCACAAAAAATTGCGTATGCCGGTATATTATGTTGTAAACGTAAAATATATTTACTATGGGGGGTATAGACCCCCATCCCATAGTAAAATAGGTTGTATTTAGTTGTAATACAAAATTCCTTTATCAGTTTGCATCGCAAAAGTGGTTCCATACATTTTTATTTGCTTAATAGGGCAAGTGCAAGTATTGGTTTCACAAATAAGTTAAAATATTTTTGAGGGCTTTCAAAGTTTTTATAATTGTTTTTATTTTATTAAAATCGTTGGCGACATATTCGAAGAAGGACTCCATCCTGTTTCTGTGCGGCCACTACAAAGATTATGAATACCTTCCATGAGTATTTTATTAATTATTCATATATTATTTATTCATTATTTTAATTATTTTTGCTTTTGGCAAAGCGATTCGGATTACTAATCGCGACTCGGCGAGTCGCGAGTAGTAATCTAGTACTATCATCTACACATGCTCTCAAGCGCGAGTAGATGAGCAAAGTAGTTACGCATCTAGAAACCGCCAGATGGCAGCGTTTAGTTTTTTTTCTGTTCAATTAATAAAAACAAAATAAATAAATAAAAAATTGCTCAAAACATTACAAGCATATCTTACCATTATTGTTTATCGGAAATACAGCCAATGATTAACAAATAAACAAACCAAAAAGTTCCAATACAAAAACGGAATGTGTGACCAAAAGGTATACTTTGAGACTGTCAACATCCATACACTAAATTATACAAATCAGTAGTAGATTGCTACTAGCGAAGCGTTCCATTTAGAATCGCTAGTAAAGTATTCATTAGTACTTTGCCACCTTAAAAGGAACAGGGATACTATTTGTGTTCGCATACACAATCATTCTATCTGTCTCACTCTAGCTGAGCTCATTGCACATATAGCCCGTGTTTAGACCGGGAAATTTTAGACCGGACTGACAAGAGTTCGTAGGCGAGAGGGATGAGTAGTGAGTACTCTTGTGAGGCAGCTTCAATTTATAAACATTGGAAGTGTGAGTACTGTTCCAATTCCAAATTCAAGTGTTTTCCCATTTTGTTCATTATCTGCTTGAATGCCGATGTGTTAACACAGTATTTTCATAATTTAGCTAAATGAAGAGTAATAGAAAATGAATTCTTGGAAAAGAAAAAAAAATAGAAGCATTAATAATAATTTATGGATGTTATTTTCTTCACGGTCATATGAATACTTTAACATGAGAATCATTTACTGTAGTGTATGTGAGTTAATTTTTGATTCGCTTTGTAAAATGAATGCCTGTGAGCATGTTTTTGCATGAGTGCGAATGTATTTGAATACTGTATTAGATAATAGTCGTGTTTTCTTGGTAATTTTTAGTTAGTCAGCACTGGAAAGAACCAATAAAACGCTATATTCACTTTTGTATCCACTTTTTTATATTTATTTCAAAGTTGGTATTCTTGACTATATACCAAGCCGAAGTTTCAAATAATTTTATGGATGTGTCTGCAAAGTATGGCTGTTTGTATATGCTGAGTTGGTCAACTTGTACCCCACCATCCACTACAAACAAATAAAAACCGGATAAATAATCATTATTTAGTTTGAATATTACCAAATTAAATTCCAAACTATATAATTTTATTTAAAATACATATCTGCTTTAACCAATTTTTATTTGATTTTAAGCGAAAAGTTCAAAATCATCAAAACTTTTTTGCAACTTTCGTAGGTTGAAAGCTTCTTACTTCTTCTTCATAATAGTAATGTTTTAAATAAACCGCCGAATAAATTATAGTAGTGTTTTTCAAAGCCATTTAAATAGGAATACCCAATGGAAACCCCCAATAGTAAAATTTTAATTTCTAAACAGTTAAAAAATACAACTTAAATCAAACATACCTTGTCGCCATATTTTTCTGAACTGTCAGAAAACTTTTGCGAATAGGGAGTTTTACCATCTTGTCAAAGCTCACACTATGATGAAGACAGATTGAAATATGTATCGCGCTTTTTTCAAACTGTCAAACTCAAGATCTTGAAGAAAACAATTTGGAAATAATTTTTAAATGCGGTATTCTTTTTTGTGTGAAATTTGTGATTTCCGTGGCTTAAAAATTTATTTTAATTAGCAAAACCAACAATTTTCACAATTTTCGCGCACAAATCTTTAAAATTCCCGCTTTTGTTTTCAATCAATTTTTCAACAATGATAAAAAAAAATCAGCTGTTCATCATACTGCTGTTTTTGACAATTCTGTGAGAACGAGAAAGAGTTATATCGTTGTTACCTAAAAAGCCCTATTAGTTGTCAAGAAGAAAGCAAATTGGACATTTTATTTTCCCCCGCAAATGTGTGTGATAGTTTAGTGTATAACCTCCCTAAATAAATAAATTTGTAACGAGTAAATTATAGAATATTTCAACATCGTTAGAAATTCATTAAAAATGACAAGGTATATAAAAAAAGAAATAAAAAATATTTTTCTTCCATATTATTTGGCACCGGTATGGGTACTCATTAGATTTTGTATCGCCTTATTTTAGAGCAAGCATTGAACTTGGCGATGTCACCCCGCACAACATAAAGCAACTGAAGAAGCTTAACACGGTTGTTTTTCCAGTGTCGTACAATGATAAGTTCTACATCGATGTGCTCGAAGCTGGTGAACTAGCTAAGTTGGCTTACTACAATGACATCGTAGTTGGAGCGGTCTGTTGCCGTATAGACAATTCCGAAAACATAAGGAGGCTCTATATTATGACGCTAGGCTGTTTATATCCTTACCGCCGACTAGGAATTGGTACTGTTATGTTTAATCACATTCTCAAGTACGTAGAAAGTGATGGAAATTTCGATAGCATTTTTCTGTAAGTATCTTTTAGAAGATAAATCACTACACCAACTTATCTAAATTGATTCCTAATTTTAGTCATGTGCAAGTAAACAATGATGGAGCTATTGCATTTTATAAGAAATTTGGGTTTGAAATTGTCGAAACCAAACAGCACTACTATAAGCGCATAGAACCAGCGGATGCACATGTCCTCCAAAAGACTCTGAGGCAGAATCTCAGTCCTACAAGTAATAACCACGATGCTACACAGACAAACGGATTCGACAAAAAGGAAAAGAAGGCATAATGCAACATCATCCTATGTAAGCGAAACCAATACAGAGGATATACCGCAATTTGCTAAAGCAAATAAATATTATGGGAGTTAAATCTTACATCAATAAATTAAAAACAACATTTCAAACAAAAAGGCAAAATCAAATACAGTTACATACATATATAACAAAAATCATAAAAACAACTTCAATAAACTTTCAATAATTTAAGAATGCCAAATAATAAGTTTTAAAATAGTGTTAGTAGAGGACATTGCCTTATCCGGCAAAGGCATTTTATATATTGTTTTGTTTTACTCTAGCAAAAAAAAAAAAAAAAAAAGAATGAAGAAGATTCATATCGATTTTAGACTGACATGACTTTCCACGTCATTTCTTTGGAAAGGGTTAACCAGTACAGTACTAGAACCTACAAAAAAACAAACTTACAAATGGGAAACATTACTGATAGGGTGGTATTTAGTTGCTCGTATCTAACGTGACATCTCTTGAATGTAGGTAAATATTTGTGTTGGAAAACTTTTTTTTTATACCTATTTAGGGATGTTCTTGTACTTGTTTGTTTGAGAAAACATAATCAGACAGATATGGTGATAGTAATAACGTGACGTTTTGAAGTACGTTGAGTGTAAAATACGAATTATTCTAAAGCTGTTCACACAAATTAAAATAGGTACATATATACATATGTACATTGTACATATTTATTACGAAAAATTAAATTTATTGTGTTTTTAATACAATTATATTTCTAAAAAAGTCTTATTTGGATACATTTTTTTATATGATATAACTCGTCACAAAATCCTGTGTAACGAATTTTCGCGTAATGAAATCCGGCAAAATGAAATTCCATAGCATAAACTCCCACCGAACGAAATTAAATACTTTTTTTTAAACATTATCTGAATGAACGACGCTTATATCCAGATGCCTGGCAGGCGCCGCTCAGGGTATGTCAGTTGCAGTAACGAGGCGTCATATTGTTTATTTCGTTCATGAACGCCTAACTTTTAGATAATATTTGAAGAGTTTTTAGTTATGCTATCAGATGAAAGAAATATTATTTGCTTCAACCTAACCACCCACAAAAAAATACCTTTTTCCTAATAAGTCAAACATACGTACCTACCTACATTATCATCATATTCAAAAAAAAAAATCAATTCGTGTAAAGGGCCAACCATAATAGTCGTAAGCAAACGAAAGCTAATGTCATAGTTCTACGTCAAGTTTCCTTAAGTGCCGCCATTACCTTCAGTCGACCATAATCGTCGAACGCAAACGAAAGCCAATTTCACATGTATTTGGCTGGCTGTCAGATTTACGTACGTAAACTGCGCTCTGGAGCGCTCTTTACGTACGGAGGCAAAAGTGAACGAAAACTTGCCGAAACTGAGCAGTCCAACATTATGTGCGCACTATACAAATTCCTTGTTCTCGCTAATTTCGTACGGCACCGTACGTACTAATTCTTCTATTATGGTTCTACCTTAAGTCTCTTGTGAACTCGATTTAAATCAAACCACATAATACTTGCCTGCGCTGCGACTTGGGCACTCATTCGACCATCAACTCGTTCAAGTAATTTGAAAACGAAATGTGTCCATTCGCAGCATACACACCAAGAAAAAAGTATAATGCAAATTATGTGAACCATTTCGTTCAACTGAGGGGGGAACGAAATGAAGCAAATGGTGAGTTAATACTCAAGTTTGAACATACCGAACCGATTGTCTTCTGTTTATCTTTGATTGGTTATTGAGTGTAAATGTAAAAGTATTATTTAATGGATTGTTTAAGTTAAGTATGAAAATTATATTGGTCGCTGTCGCTGGCCGCTGCCCCCGGGTGTTGGTATTGGTTGGTTAATTGGTATGGCAATAACAATTTTCCCAATTTCCTTTTTAATCCAACTGAACATTGGACAATTTTCTGATTTATGCTAACTTTGAAGTATGAATTGATTATCCACGCGTCGCCACTGGTCAGATGTCTGTCTGTTATACAACAGTATCTAGACCTAGAGGTCTGGAAGGCAACTGTTCAAACATAATAAATACTTTTTGAAAATGTATCGAAACAGTAGTGGATTTCTGCGGGATTTTTTTTTTTTTTTTTCAAATCAAATAAGTACTATTTTTTGTGCGGGTTTTCTAGTTGCGGGATATCGTTATGTACCCGTATGCAGAACATTTTGGAGAATAAAAGAATAATTTGTTAGAACGAGTGTCGAACAACCCACAGCCCTGTTTATTTTGCTATTTTTGTGTTGTGGTGAAACAAAACAACAGAAAACGTCTCAAATCCTTTCTAAAGTTTGCTTTTGTAATATTGGGATTAAACCCACAATTTTCATATCCTGTTAGCCTTATCCTGTGAGCATATCTCGAGCTTATATTTACTGTAGAGCAAAAACCGTGTTTTATATTAAAAAAAACTGTAAAGGTAAAATTTAGATGATTTGAAGCTCACAACTTCTATTAAGAGCCAGTTTCTCAGTGTTTAATTATTGCAGGTCTAGATTAACATCGTGCTTACGCTCATGGAAACACGAATGAAAAACGTGTTTCCATCAGCGTTAACTCAAGGTTAATCTAAACTAGGAATAATCTAGCCCTGAAAAACTGGTCCTTAGTGTATTTTTCCGATGAAAAAATATAACTTATATAAACAAATCAAAACCTTTTCTTTAACAAAATGAAATGTAGCTTTGTAGAGAATTACATTTGCTACAAGATTGTGCTAATCAAGATCAGATGAAAAATGCGTGTGTAAACCAATATAGGAGACAAAACATTTTTTTTTTAAATTTGAATATTGCTACTTGCTTTGCTTAAAAAAAAGGAATTTTTTTAAAATAGTTTTTTTTTGGAAAATAATTTAGTACATACCTGCATGTTTAGAGATCTTACTTTATTATACCAACCATTTCATGAAAATCCATCAATCCATCAATATTGAATTAACAAAAAATCCTATGGATAAATTTACAAACATATTTAGTACAAAGGAAAATAAAAGACTCTTTTTCTCATACAAATTTATTTAGTTTGTGTTAACGTTTTCGATGATAAAAAAGTCAACAAAATATTTCGAGAAAAATAAGTTAAATACTTCTTTTCCTTTGTTTTTAAATATAACAAATAGTGCAGTAGTTCCTTATTGTTTTACGTACACATAAAAAAGGTTTTATTTTTTTTTAAATTAGTGAAAGCTTATTACCACAAAAATTTCAAACATATATATGTACTTCGACAAAAGTTAATATAAAATTTCGTTGGAATCGCTTCAGCCGTTATCGAAATTAGACATTAAAAAACGTTACATGGAAGATACCATTATACGAATTTTCCTAAAAGTTTGGTTTTCACCTTTTAATAGATTTTTCATGTTGCATCGATTATATATGTTATGTATGTATATACTCGTAGTAGGTACGTACAAAAATATTATATCCCACATATGAAATGAAAAAAAGGTTTCATAGCTGCAGGCAGGTACCTCTTTTTTTTATATAATTATGCACAATAATCTTCATTAATGAAGGTAATGAATAGTAGAATTTGTCTATTAAAAAAAAATAACTGAATTATTTGATCTTCATTCGCGTAATAATGTCACTTTTGTGATTTCAATGATCTTTAAAAAAACAAAAGTGTTAATATTTCTTGATATTAGCCCAAATTGCGTTAGTTTTTTTTTTGATAGAAAAATTACCTTCGTTACCACATTCCACCTAACACCAACATTGTTGTATAATTTGCCCTAAATTGAACAAGAACATTTTTACTGATACTTTTTACTGATATAGCTATTACTGGCCCCTTACCCTAAAAAACTACCTATAGGTACTTAATTAAGAACAGAATTACTGGAGCCACTTTTCAGTAGGACAGTAGGTTTACCTATATTAGCAAACAGCGTAAACTACTCAACCCATTTTTTCAATTGGATCTTTTATACCTAATATAAAAACTATTACTTTATTAATTGCTTAGTTCGCACTGCGCATCTTAAACGCTGTACACTTAAATCCTGGACCAGAATAAGACTCTCTGTACAGTACAGCTCCTAAAGTTCGCAGTCCTGAAGAACCAGCTCGCATCACAAAAGCCAACAAAGCAAAGTGAAATTAATAGCGTGATGATACACACGACATACATGTACTAGCCTGGGATGAACGGTATTTTATATACATACTAGGTCTTACAATAATATAATGTACCTGCCACAAAAGCGACTGTTAAAATCTAGAAAACACAATCGTGTTGATAAAAACTCCCATGAATGATAAATTCTAATCGTAATCTATTTCTTTTAATTTTGTTTCCAAAAAAAGGTTATAGACGGTATCTCCTAGAAACGCTATTTTTATACCAAATATCTGGTAATCTGCTATTCCTTTAAAATATACTGCATTCAAAATTCGAAATAGAGTTTTGAGATGAATTTAAAACAAAATAGATTACTGTAATGGGGATCCATTTTTTGTATCTTAAATTGAATTTTAATTTTCTTTTAAATTTATGTTCTACCATTGTATATACATTTCTATAGTACTATCATGGAGCAGCGCTATCTACGAAACTTGTGAATAACACATTTAGAGGTTCTTACATTTACTAAGTGTCTATACTGTTACCCTAACAACGGTCGTCAACAAAACAAATTAACAATATTGAAAGAATTTTATTGGTTTTCAAATCCGTTTCCTTGACAAAAGTCGTAAAACATAACAAAATATCATATATGTATGTTTACGAAATTTATCAGGTTAACAGTACATCAATAGACCACTAGTAAATGAACTATAGAAATGTACAATGGTTTTAAATAAAATTTTCATTTACATTTCCAACTATTTTTTAACAATTTCAGTATACAATGTATCAAATTTGATACACATCGCTTAATTTGTACCTGATTTTTAGCATCCACCCTTTTAAATAAATTATGAATATAAATTCGTGAACCACTTTGGAAACTTAAAACATAAAATAAGTTTTGAAATTGAATATTATAATGAACTCTATTCTAATATTCTTTTAGATACACTACATATGCTTTACATATTATGTTTGGGGATAAGGATATCCGAAACTGTGTCATTTTATTTGACGCCGCAATTACGTACATAGCTAGGAAGAATTAATTTAATTTCTGTTCTCAATTCTAAAAACATTTAAACCTAATCAATTAAAAGTCTCTATCAGATTATCAATTGATTTCAATTAAAACTCTATTAAGTCTCCCAAGGTATGTATTACGAAACCAACCCATTTGTTTCCTATAATCACTTTTTTGTTTGAACTCCTTAATTCATTTCTGCAATGAGTTCTAATAGAAAGCGATTCTTTCAGTGTTTCCAGTCCGTTTTATATCCTCTCTTTATTACTGGTTGTTTGTCATTTCGTTTAAATGGACAACAAAAACTAGAAATTTCACGTTTAACCATTCTGTGCACAAATTTGGGGCGTCTAATAGCCCTTGGATCTTTTATCGCCGGATGGGTGTATAAAATATCATCCCACCATTATTCGGATAGTATTCTTCAGCTATCACCGCTTATGCAGTTTTTGGGATTAGTCGAATTGGCAGTTTCAATTTTAACCTATTTAAATGTATCAATTTCAATGGAATTCAACAAAAAAATACATGCCGAAGTGTTTAACGTAACTCATAACCTTGATAAAATATTTATTGACGAATTTGATGTGAGTTTTAACTATGATAAGGATATCCGAAAGAACAACCTTTCTATCAGATTCTTGATGTTATACTGTGGATTCTTTTATATGACGTCTTTTTTAATCATGGATCCAGACTGGAGAGTGGCTTTAATGGGTGCTGGTTATACTATGTGTACACTTGGACCACTTGCATGCAGCTATGCACACGTTAGCTTAATAGACTTTCTTCGAGTTCGTTTTGTGATGTTTCAGAATATTTTTCAAAAATACTTTAGTCTAGATTTGAAGCAGGATCATGCAAAACGCAGACGTATTGATTTTTTATTGAATCACTATCAAAGCTATTGTGAGCTTATTCATGCCGTTAATACTGTATACGGACACACAGCTATGGTGAACTATCTTCATGATTTTACACAGACCTCATGTGTGGTGTTTGTGTTGTGTCATAAGGCATTGGAATCAAAAGCATCTGCTATGGAATACTTGGTTTTATTTATGTTTGTTCTACCAAGGATGTTTAAAATTGTTTACATGGCAGCTTATTCACGTGTAACCATACTTGAGGTAAGAAATATATATAAAAATGATGTGGTACAAATTTGTATGGCAACAATTTATTGGCACACATTTTGCTCATTTCTTTGTCTTTTTGGAAGCTTTTTATTCTTCACATTTAAATTACAAACAATCAGCCCTATCGAGGTCTCTGTTCGGAACGGAAAATTATCCGACTTCATACAAATTTTTTTATGAAATAATGTTCAAAAATGTCACTAAAGAACCACCTGATAGCACTGCCACCCAAAATTTTATTGTGTGTTCCATAAAAATGTGTGTTGGGAAAAATATTTCCTGCAAAAATCCTGCAATTCGTATAAAATCGGAGAATTTTCCGTTTCGAAAGGATACCTCGGCTGATAAATGCATTATTCGTTCGAGCTCCTTATTAAAAATTAAATATGAATTTTATCTTCAAAATAATATGTTCAATTGTATATGTATTTCCAGCTTAGATCTTGTCTCCAAGTTATTTCAACCTACGATGCCCACTTTCATTTGAAAGAAGCAAGAAAAAAAATTGATAAGCTCTTCATGTGGAATAAAGTTAACAATTTTCAATTCTATGTCGGAAGTACTTTGCAATTGAATTTCGGTCTTGTTTATGCGGTAAGAATAATGTAAAGACGATTTCATAAATTTATCTATAATAGTAAAGAATAAAACATGATACAAAAATTGTGAACAAAATTGCTTTACATTATTGTTTTAATGTTAAATTCTGTGCTGAACAATTTTTGAAATTCATACACATCGTAGTTTAACTCACAAAAAAAAAACTTACTTCTTTTCAGTTCTTTCTTGGAATTGGTAATTACGTTCTTATACTGATTCAGTTAAAACTTCAAGAAGCTGCTATTAAAGATCGTTTGGGTGGAACAATTATTAAAAAGGAATAAATATTACAAAATAAAAAAAACTGGTAAAATTATACGAAAAATAAAGCACTTTTTTCTTCTTTGGTACACTTGGGCGTATATGTACTTTTTTGATTCGTGGTTAAACATCAAGTTACAGTTACTTATTATTATGATGAATAACAATTTATGACGCAGCAATATTGAAAGATGTAGGAAAGATAAGGTAGGTACATAATCAAAGAATAAAATCTTGTGACATTTAGCGCGGTGGTTGTTGCAAGGAGCATATACAGGGTGATTGGTATAAGATGCACCAAAAAGCTTGAGCGTGTAGGCCCCACCTACAAGAAAAAAATCGTACGGGAGGGGGGTCTATTTCCCCCCGTTTAGGCGGGTCTGACTTAAATCAGAAAAAAAATTATTTAAAAACAACGGTGAATGATACAAAGCCTTGTTATATTTTTTTGGAAAGCCAGAAAACTACTCTTTTATTTAATTTTTAAATTAAGTTGTTTGAGTGAACAGTTTTAAAAAAATTCATTTTCAAACTCAAAATTTTGAAAAAAAACTAAAAAAAAATGTTTAAACTAATTTTTTTCAAAATTTTATGTAATTAACTATTATTTTTATTTTCAAAATTCAATGCTCTTATTATTTTTTAGTCAAAAACAGAAAATCGGATGCCAAAATGTATCTTAGTTTTTGAGAAATTAAGAAAAACTAGAAACTTAATTTAAAAATTAAATAAAAGAGTAGTTTTCTGGCTTTCCAAAAAAATATAACAAGGCTTTGTATCATTCACCGTTGTTTTTAAATAATTTTTTTTTCTGATTTAAGTCAATGATTTAGAAAATTGCCCCTCCCGCCTAAACGGGGGGAAATAGACCCCCCTCCTATACGATTTTTTTCTTGTCTTAACCCCACTTACACGCTCAAGCTTTTTGGTGCACCTTATACCAATCCACCCGCCTGTATATATGGGCAACAGCTCTTTGCTTTTGGTTTTGGTTTTGTGATATGAGGAATACATTATTGGGTCAACTTTAATGGACAGAAGCAAACAGAAGCTAATATCATAACTGAAAGAAGTTTACCTTCTCAAATGACCAATGAATACGTTACCGATAATGTAAAGGAAGTGCATAGAAGTCAAAAAAAACTTTTGACATTCGTCCGTAAAATGCAAACAGGGGCACAGTAAAGTCACATGCATTTACTTAAAGCTGATGATGGAGGTAAGAAACCTTATCAATAACTTTTGTGTTTACATCCAATATCTTCTTTTGCATTCATTAACAAAGCTATACGAAAGTGTTTTATTTTATTTTTGTATTTAAATAATATGTTTACGTCATGCTAACGACATACATATTCCTACAAATATTTATATAATTTTTTTCTTAGCTATTGTAATAATTTATGTATCAATTGTAATTATTTTTTAAGAACACAAACAATGAATCCAAATATTTTTTTGACCAATCCAAATTACTATCAAGTTGTTTTAAAGCTTTAAATAAAATTGATTTTGATATACCAAAGGCTTCGTTATTGTTCTTTATGAATACTTCAAAAGCATTTCTCTGATTTATATTTGTTTGCAGAGTAGCCGCCTTGCTCACTATATCTGCAACTTTTGCCCAGCTACCCAAACTGAAAATTTTATTATAAAATTTTATTATATTTCGAAATTGTTGTTTTTAAATAAAAAGAAATGTAAAAAATGTTTATTCACTTACGATTTTGCAACATCATGTACTCTAGTTGTAATCATTTCATAAATCGACCACACATTCTCAGGATTTTCGTTAATCAATATAGTAATTGCATTTTCCTTTTCTTCAACTGACATTATTCCATCACTAAGAACTAATTTAAAATAGCTTTCAATGTTTCTCAAGTCTTGAACACATGCAAGTCCATTTTGAATTCTTAACTTTTCTCTTGGTACTTTTTCCAAATGATATCTCTGAACTAGTTTTTTAAAATCACTTTCTGAAGCATTTCTCATTCCATTGCAATAAACCGTTGACCGAATATCAACTGGAATCATTGTTCCAATATTCAAGTATTCTTTCAGCATTTTTGTGACATTCGTAACACATTCTTCCCTTCCGTACTTGCAATTAAAATTCAAAACTTGATTACGGTTATAAACATCAAGAATAGATTCTCCATCCAAAGCCGCAGATCCTAACTTCTTATACACCTTTTCAGTCACAAACAAAATATAGTTACCAAAATGAATACGCTCTTTAGTATTTAAAAATTGTCCAATAAATGTGAAACCCTTGAAAGCGGCTTTCCAAGGTGTATAGTGAATTTCAGTTTGTAAATATTCAAGCCATTTAAATATATCATCATATTTATGAATGCCAATTCTACCAACAGCAAATAAATCATCAATAAATTGTGCACGATTCAATTCATGAATATTAGACCAGTTGTTTTCGAGAAGAGAGCCGTACAAACTTTCGCAATGATTGGTGTCATACATAACTCTATAATATCCGGTTTGTTGTAAGTTAAACATAATCCACTCAATTGGTTGTTCGAAAACCAAAACAATTTTTTGTTGATCCTTGTTGAAATACAATATGGGTTTAGTGTTGTTGAAATCTTTCTTCATATTTGTGGTATAAGTAAGTGGAATAGTATACCGAAGTTTTGGATCACTTCCGTCGTTTGAATTAAAAAGGTATCTTGTCTGTGTAATTGTAGCTTTTGAACCTTTATCAGAAAGTGTGACATTAAGCAAAGGGAAACCAACTTGTTCTGTCCAATCAGAGAAAAACAAATTTAGATCAACATTTGGTAATGATGGCCAGTGCGCTGAGAGATGTTTCAAAAGATGTGATGGATTTACGGAACGGCCGAGGCTAAAAATTAGAGAATGAAGCTTATAATAAAACAATTATCAATTTGTCGTTTATAATCTACTGCATTTTGGAAATTCTTTCGATACCAATCCAAATTTATAGATAAAACTTACTTTTCATTTATGTAATCCTTAATAGCCATTTGAAATTTAGACTCCGACATCGCGTGACTTATCATTCGTACGACAGAAGCTCCTTTAACATAAGTTATCTTGCTGAACTTCTTGGCGATTTCCGCGGGTGAAGATACATTTTGTTCACTCAAAGGTTGAGTGGCATTGATGGCATCAGTATCAAATATAGAATGCATCTGATCGACGGTGAATTGTTTATCAAGTTCATACTGTGGAAATAACTACAAAAGAAAGATTTGATTAGAAAAATAAAATAAAAAATATTTTTTCTATGTTTTACCTCATGTGTTAAAAAATATTGATAATATCTTGCAAAAGCTTCATTAAGCCAAAAGTAACCCCACCATTCGAAGGTAATCGAATTCCCAAACCAGTTATGTGATGTTTCGTGAGATAGAATTGTGGTAGTGTACTGCAATCCATAAAGATCAGTATTGTTTTCTTCAAAAACTAAAACTTCATCTCTGCCAAAAAATCGTTAAAACTTGACTTTATTTAATGTTTTGATCGTATGGTAATGTTTTTTATACGTACTTGTAGATAGTGAGTCCCCAATTCTCCATTCCATTGTGAACAAATTGAGGCAAGGAAGCTTTCTGCAATATGGAATTACCCAAATCTTTATATGGAACTCCTAGCAGTTTGCCATAAGCATTCAAAAGTGTTTTTGCCAACTGATGACTAAGTATAGTTTTGTTATAGAATTCAGGTCGTGAGAGTATATGAATAGTGTCCTCCCCACGAGGTTTATATTCTGATATCATCATGGCCACAAGGTATGTTGACATATAGGGTGTTGTTTTGAAGTGATCAATGTAACGGTGTCTTGCAACACTTTAAACAAATCGTAAAAGTTACAAATGTTTTTAAACTAAGTAACATAAAATATTTAATACTTATCAACTGTAGTGTAGAGCAAAATAGTATTGCTAAAGGATCTGTAGTTCATTGGACGGCTGATTTGAATGTTGAAATACGCTTTGAAAATTGGTTCATCGAAACACGGAAATAGTTTTCTGGCATTAATGCGCTGAAGCTGCGTTGCTAATAACAACCTACGAGAAAGAAAATACATAATAAATTTATTAAAGCAAACTACTTTTGAAAGTCATCCAGAACAAGCATTAAGTCCTTAATACAAGCTTTATCATTTTTTACTTGTGATTATAGGTAGGTACCTTAAGGCTATAGTTATGAATTCGTAAAAAATAAGGGTTTGAGATAACAATCAAACATTACGATTATAGAGAAGACGAGGAATGGGTCCGGCAATTTTGTCTGCATCTCTATATTTGTCGACACACCCAGGCACAGCCTAAACGGGTGGACCGATATTCTTCAAACTTGGTAGTTAGTATGATGACCTAGATCTATACAAAACGGCCGTACTTGGCATATAAGCGTAAACGATAACTCAATTTCTCAAAAAAATACGATGAATTTTGATAAAATTTTATGAGATTGATTGATTGGCAACGGTGATATGTTTTTCATCGAATATTTTTTAAAGAAGCTGGAACGATACTTGCCATAGAACCGGGGCATTTTGTTGGTACCGATTTTTTTTTAAACCGCTTAACTATTTCAACGAAATGTAATATTCTAAAAGGTGTATTAAACTTGATTAATAAAGCAATCAAAAATTTTTGAAAAATATTTTTTAAAACAAAAAATTGAAAAAATAACATAGTACATTCATATGTAGGTACAGAAAATCATTTTTAATGTCATTTTCCATTCAGATGAGGAAGGAAATATGATTTCAATGGAACGGTGAAAAACCCTCCCTACTTCAATTGAGTATGTGTTAGTGACCAAAGATTATTTAAACTTAATTTTTGTAACCTGAAAGGAAGCAAAAACGAATTAAAAAGTATTTTTAGTCAATTTTGTTCCTATTCGCACTTATAATTTAAGTTTTTGAATTGTAAAAAAGAAATGTAAAAACACTGTGTGTACATTTCCATATGGCTTTGACCATATGATCGATCTAAACAATATACGTATGTGTAAAACTCCCAATTCAATTCCCAAACAGCACTCCGAACAGTGAATGAAAATAATTTTTCTTCGAGTATGAATGACTAGATGAAACCCACTATAAACGATTTAAACGATTATTTCAAAAAAAAATTTGTTAAAGTTTCGAAGAAATTAAGTTTTAAAGTTTTGCGAACTTAACATGTTGTATCTTTATACTAAATTTTATAAACAATTTTTTTTAAATTATTTAAAACTTAAAAAAAATTCTTATTTCATGTGATTTAATAACATTACAGCTACGAAAATTTTAATATAAAATTTCGTTGGAATCCGTTTAGTCATCATCGAGAATATAGAAATAAAAAAAAAACCTTTATACGACAGTAGGTACCTTTAAACGAATTTTATTGAAAGTTTCGTTTTCACTATTCAATTGACCTTTCATGGCTCATTTGCACATATGAAGTAAGGTTGAAATCGTTGAACAGTTTTCGAGAAAAAGCTTTTCCTTATCGGTAATACCTAAATTTAAAATTTCGAATATTTTTGCCAAGTTAAAAAAAAAAGCAATAAAAATATCTACAATAGTTTTAACAACTTCTTTCAACACCCATCAATTTGATGGGTACTTATACATGAAGAAAACAAATTAAATACATGAAGAAAATAAATCATAAATATTAATTACATAAAAATTTTATAAATTTAATAAATACGCGACTGTCTTACCTCTTATTTGAAGCATCATCGTTGTAACTACTTCGAAATAATCCTTCATTAGCATCGGAAATTTGACCAGTAAACTTAAAACTTAATAAATAATTCACATGTGGCACAAGTGCTTCTTTAAGGTGAAATATTAACTTTTCAGTTAATTCATCAGATTCATACGAAAACTTTAATTTATCTCCTACCAATGAACATAAATCAATTTCAATAAATTCCAGATAGTAGGCATGAAGAGCAAATTCACTAACACTAAAATTATTGGTATTAATTATTATTATGGATGTTTCTCCATAAAAAGTGAATTGTTTGTTTCCATCTTCTGGTAAGAAATATGGTCTTATTGTAATATTATAGCTCAAAGGAATAACATCTTTTGAAAGACGATAATTAATTATCGAACGGGTGTCGTCACTATACGCTGACACAAATAAAATCAAAAAGATTAAACCACCAGCAGAACCCATGATGAACTACATAAACTGAAATAATAAATATTTGTTGAGAGCATTTGGTTTTTTGGATATGAGAAAATTTAATCTAACAAACGATAAAGTTAAAGGGTAACTAAAGTGTGGTGACATAAACAATCCATTATTATATTTTTATAGGCTCCTTGAAACTTGTATAGAGTAATTTTATATAAATGAAAAATTTAGATTCTTAACTTTCTTGAAAAATAACGGTTCTAGCTTGTAATAAAGATACCAAGAGCTATTTCAATCAGATTAAAACTTACTTACGTAAGCTGAATTTAGCGTGATACCTAAAATGGTGATTTTGGTATTACACTCGTAAGTTGTGGTTTTATTCGAGATCGTCGGATAAGGAAGAATAACATTAATATGGTTTATTGTTTTCTGTAAACAAATTTTGAATACTTGTTAATAAATATTTACGGTTACAATACTAATCCCTTAGGAAACTATTCCAGATATCTAATGGTTGATTGAAAAAAAAAACAAACAAAAATTAGAGAACGATAAAGAAATTATCAAAAAAAAAAAAACTAGAATTGGCAAAAATAACACCAAAAAAGTTAGGGGAAGTACAAATACAATACATATCACAATGATACTTAAAATGATTGGTTTGTTTCGTTTGATTTTTAAATGAGCCAATTAAATTAACTGCTGATAAACGTTTTTGCATAAATATAACAATTTAAACTAAGGTTTGACTCATAAGAGTTTCATCCTGGGACCATATTAGAGCGTACGTTTCATATCAACTGGTCGATTTTTTGTATTTAATAATTTAACAACTGCTATCGAAATCAAGACATATGTATATAGCAAGCTTTTGGTAAAGGGTCGATAAAATAACCTCTACCCCAACTTTTGTAGTTTACCATTTGATGATTCAGATATTATAGTAGCAAAATATAAATATAAAGATTACGTAACGATATGTTTGCGATAATTTGGCCACAGGTTTGACAGGTAAACAGTTACAAGGAGTCAAGGAAAACGTTTCGGAAGAGTTTTTTGTGTAGGGAAAACCGGTTTTCTCCAAACTGGAGAGAACATAACGAAAGCAGCCGAGGACAACAATAGTATACTGATGAGAATCAGTTTGATGCCTAAGACCATAGCGATAAAATATATAGGGTTTCTGATATTCCATTTTATATAAAATGTGTGTTTGTTCTTTGAAAAGTTCAAAGCTTCGTAAAATGTATGATTATATTTTTTGGAGTAAACTCTACTAATCTTTTGTAAACGTAGTTTTCTATTTTCAAATTACAAATTTAAACTAGTACAAATATCAAACTACATAACTGAAAATTTTAACAAAACGATTTTTCTCTACTTGATTAAGGCTTGTTTAACAATTCCTGAGTAAGTTTCAATTAAGTTATTCTGAACTTTTTTTTTACAAAAAAATAGCAAAAAAGTTAATCAATTATTTTACTTGAAATTTACTCAGAGACTGTGAAACAATCCCTAAAACTTAAAGTTAGTGAAGTAGAAGAGAGGTTTTTTAGATCAGATAATGTTGAAAATAAAAAGGGATGAAGTAATTTATTTTCGTCCACAGGTTTGACAGGTAAACAGTTACAAGGAGTCAAGGAAAACGTTTCGGAAGAGTTTTTTGTGTAGGGAAAACCGGTTTTCTCCAAACTGGAGAGAACATAACGAAAGCAGCCGAGGACAACAATAGTATACTGATGAGAATCAGTTTGATGCCTAAGACCATAGCGATACAATATATAGGGTTTCTGATATTCCATTTTATATAAAATGTGTGTTTGTTCTTTGAAAAGTTCAAAGCTTCGTAAAATGTATGATTATATTTTTTGGAGTAAACTCTACTAATCTTTTGTAAACGTAGTTTTCTATTTTCAAATTACAAATTTAAACTAGTACAAATATCAAACTACATAACTGAAAATTTTAACAAAACGATTTTTCTCTACTTGATTAAGGCTTGTTTAACAATTCCTGAGTAAGTTTCAATTAAGTTATTCTGAACTTTTTTTTTACAAAAAATAGCAAAAACGTCAATCAATTATTTTACTTGAAATTTACTCAGAGACTGTGAAACAATCCCTAAAACTTAAAGTTAGTGAAGTAGAAGAGAGGTTTTTTAGATCAGATAATGTTGAAAATAAAAAGGGATGAAGTAATTTATTTTCGTAATCGAAGCAACAGTAATTAATCGAGGAATTCCGAAAACGCCAACTCTTGTTCAAGAAAGGCTAATTACAAAGTAATTACATAGAAATTAGATGATTACTAGACATGGTACAGAACTGACTTGGTTTGTATAGAAATATAACAAACAAACTTTTTTATAGCAATGTCTTATGATATAGTTTTATTTTGATTTTTTATAACACATATTTTAATAAAAACAAATTAAAATATTAAATATTATATAATGACTTAAGGCTATTAATCTAGAGGGTATTTTTTTTTGTTATATCAATTTGAGTTTTGTTTTAAGAAAATAGTTACATTTATTTATATTTAAGTCTAAATATACTTTTTGTTTTATTTGTTACTATAAATAACAATTGGTTTTTATAAAGTTTAAACGTGACAATGTGCATAAAGTGAACTGATTGACACATTGCTTATGCATTCTAATTTTTTTTTGTTCTATTTTCGCCAATACTGTGCAAGTTTATGTATTTGCTCAACTAATGCTGGCATCACAGCTGTAATGGAAACGTCTAGCAGTCCTTGCAAATGTTGGACAGCCTCTTCGTCTGTCAGTCCAAGTTGTAAGTTCTCCTCTACTTTCTTTACGGCTTTATCAGGCTCAAGAGCTATATCTGGAACTGAGGCATCAACCATAAGAGAGAATAAATTTAGCACAACATTAGCATGTCGCCGCAAGTGCAGATAGGCAGTATAACATTGTTTTCGGAATTGATGATGATGTTCAGAGCTTACACCACCCATTGCTTCGACCATTTCTTTACTGAGTTTCATTGGTGGTGGCATTGGTTTCGGATCCCGTCCAAGAATATATCCGAAATCGATGTGAAATAGTTTGCCATTGGTTGTAAGAAGCAAGTTATCCAAATGACGATCACCGACACCTTATAAAATTCAAAAATTATATTCAAATGAAAGAATTATGTATAGAGAATCATAAACTCACCTAAAAGATAGGTTATGACACAATAGCCAGCACAGCTCTTGATATACGTATCCATTGTTTCTGGAGTTATGCCGTAAGGAGCAGATTCACATGGATTGTGTTTTCTAAAGAAATTATGAATGCTACCCTCTTTGGCTAAGACATCGGCAACAGTATAAGAATCAATATACTGCAGCAAACCATGTTTATAACTTGTTGCAAGAACTTTGTAAGGAGTTAATTTAAGGTCTAGATTTTCTCTGCGCAACAGTTTGTCCATAAGAGTTATCATTTGCAGGATAAGTTGATCTTGTCGCAGATCATCACCATGTTTAAAAATAGCAACATACTCGTGCGATGCTATTGAAGTCACAAATGTTAGCCTATAAAATATGTCGTTAATACTTGTGTAACGCAGAAACATAGGTCTGCTACTGTGAGAACAAACCATATGCTTGATTGGTAAACTTACTTCGCTGGCATAAGTGCACTTTTAAACAGCGACGTATTATTTGGCAAAACTTTTTTAATATAAATATCAGGATCCAATGGAAATGGAATCGGCTCAAAAGTCGTAAAATTAACCTTAAATGCATCAGTCTCCGCTAAAAGTTGTTTAAACTTCTCCGTTTTCTTATTACGATTTCCTGGTTCTTTAGCAACCATCTTAACCAATTTAACTAGCTCATCAATAAAACATTGTTGTTTCATAAGATTGGCTCGGATGTGCTTCAGTTGAACATTTCCTATAAACAAACAAATTAATTAGAATTCAAAATGATATTTTTTTTATTAATTTACCAGTTTCAAGAGCTTTTAGGAACATTTTATATACCATCACGTACATATTATGCACTCGTTCATCTTGCTTTCGAATTATCGGATCCTGTTCTTCTACTTCAATTGATAGGTACCAGTAAAAGTAGTTAGCCAGGGTCGGATTCTTACATGCTCGTTGAATAAGGAATGTTGACAAGTCGCTTGGTCCAGTGCTGTTGTCACTCATGAGGGTGTTCGATGTTTCCGATGTGACTGATGCTATGGAAGCATTTGTAACTACATTTTCTTCATCTCCTGAATTCACTGATATCGCCATGGGTAGAGATCGTTGCGATATTTCTACTTGAACCGAACTCTTTTGTATTACTGATTGGGTTTGTTGCTGCTTAGTACTAACGCTTAAACTAACATCTGAGGCCGAACTCTGATCGAACAAATTATCGTCTAGAGACTTTATTATATCCTTTTCGGGTGCGATTCTTTTGTAAGACTCTATGATATTATTGATATTCTCGTATTTAAGCGCCTGCACAAGTTGCAAGAGATATAAAAGAAGATCCTCATCGGGCGCTTGCATTAGGCGTGTTATTGCATACTTTCGAACTTCTGGGTGCGAGAACGAAGGGCTTAGCAACTCTAGAGCATCTTCTACGTCCATAGGCGTCCATTTGGCAAGTAGAGTGAGTGCCTGCAGTACTTCGCCCGGGATTTGCCAATTGATACATTTGAGAAATTTTGTAAGAGCCTTTTTGTGAGAACTGAGATAAAAACGAAATTTCCAAAGGAGATCCTGTTCCTCGCTGCTGAGTACATACGTAGGCGGATACCGATATACAATTGTGTGCAGTTGGTCACGAATGCTTTTTAATACAAAAATAAAATAATTAAATTGATATTTAAGTGATTTGGTTAGCAGAGTTTACCTTGCAGTTGGTTTAGCGTCACGGTCTGATATACGAGATCTCTCCGAACGAGCGAGTCGATGGTGTTTGCGTTCCACCAAGTTTTCCTGCAAAATATTTATCGCGTTTTATAATTATTACGGTCGATTTTTCTTTTAAAATACCTTGCATTTTTGTAGCCATTTTTTCAATGAAAAACTTTTCACTGTTAACCATAGCTGATACCAATTGAATTTGATTTTGATTTTAAACAAAAAGCACGATAAAAGAAACATAAAATTAACGAAGAAGTCACCAAGGGCATAATAAATTTATACCGATGCAAGTTTTAGCTGAACATAACCAGATTGAAAAGAGTGTATTGATTTAAAAGCAAATATTTACAAAATGTAGAACACTGATGGTGCAACAGTTCAAATGAAACTGAGGCAGATTTTTTAGTGTTGAAACTGAAAGCAGATATTTGTGTTGAAAACAAGGCTGATGTAAGTAGTATAATCCAATGAGGGGTGGAAGCAAAAATAGTAACACTGACATTGTGTTTTGAAAACTTTCTAGAAAGCTAATTGTGTTTAATTTTCTTTCCCTTTTCTTCAAAAGAAAATAAATCCACTCGTGCTTGAGGCTAAGGTTTTCTTCTGACGAAATTGACGACGGGTGCAAGTTATTTAATTTTGAAGGGAAATATTTATCGCATTAGTAGAAAAAAGGTTAAAATAAGGATGTTGCTTTTTGTTTGCCCAACACAGGCAAACCAATTATTTTAGAAGAATGATGTCCAAATGAGAATTTTGGAATTTCGAAGTCATTATACAAGCAACAATAGCATATATGTAAAGTTGTTGCATCAGCGAAGCTCTACTGTGTACTGTAACAAAAAAAAGTCTCCTAATAAGATTGGACTCTGTTATATATATATTCTCGCCTCTTACTACTACCATTCGCATAAATGTTCACCTTTTAACTGTCTCATGGAGCGTGTTCACTGGTAACAGACTCAAGATGCTTCTTTCGAAAACAGATCCTTTTTCCTTGATGGTGTTATTGAGGTGGTGGGTGTTGATTGAGTAACCTTAATAGACATTTATCGATTCAGAATATGATCAAATATTCGTCGAATTTTTTCGCCACGCAATTTATATAAATAATTTCGTGGGGTAAGACTTAATCTTAAATCAAATCTTTAATGGTTATTCATTCAGATGCACTAAAACACTGCAAACTTTTTCTGGTTTTATGTGCTAACAGAAGTGAGGTAGTAGTCAGTGTATCAGACTGCCATGCGAGGGTAAAAAAAACAACGTATTTTTAAGGCGCACAAGGAAGTGATAAATGCTATAACTATGCCATGGCTCTCATTCTCGTTTATGCATTCTCAATTTATTTTATTTTATTTATTTGTTGACAGCGTTAGGTTTTATCAAGGGGGTAGAAATATTCATTTAGGATTGTCTAACATATGACGGCTGGCTCTATTTCCAAAATAAAACAACATTTTTGCATAATTTCGGTTACCACAACAAAACAAAACCAAATTGGTGTTATTTCGTTTTTGAACACAAAGTAAGACCAACATTGAGATTTGGTTTTATTTTGTTTTGCATTATTTCACGTCAACGGAAACTCCAACTAGCTCCAGCAATTTTTTTTAGTTTTGCGAATTTAGAATGAAAATTAATTACTAGGCATAAGTTTAGATAATAATAAAAACAACATCCATTTATCGAAAAATAATAAAGAACACTGTTTCTTACCTGCAATATTTCCGAATCAGGAACGGTTACCAGCTTTGGCTTTGATATGATTTTATTTGTTTTGTCACCTTCTGGTTCAAAGTATACAATCGAATACTAAAACAAAAGCAACTTTAGCAAACATAATCGAAAATAATCAATGTAGATAATACTTACATTAAAATCATCAACAGTGACCGTTGGAAATTCGATCATCAAGTATATATAGTTTGATAATCGCTTCTCTCTTTCGTTTATCAGCTCAATTTCTCTAAACGTAAGCCGATCAAGCCAATCGACCTTTTGAAGGTGCCCATTACGATGCATTTTAGCTAACTTCCCTAATCTTTGCATTTGCGATTTGCTTGACTCCTTTCCTTTACCGGGAGTTTTCGTAGGGAAACCACCATCACCTTCGTCGTCCAACCAAACTCTCAGATCGTACATTCCCTGACGGAACATACCATTTTTACCAAATAAAGATATTGAAGTTCCACCAATTATTGATGTTTCTCCAGCGCCAGCGCAATCCAAAATGGTCAGCACAAGAATTGCTGTTCTTGGTAAATCGGAAAATAACATTGGCAAAGATACCCATTCGTTCCAGCTCCAGCGTTTGGTGAATGCTTTGTAGGATGTCGTCACGGGCAAACAATATGGCTTGCCTTTGTTATAAACTTGCAAACGTACTTGAAAGGGTGGACATGTCTCCGAATAGAGTCCCGAAAATGCTAACATTCTGTTTTCGAGAAGCTTTTCATGATCTGGTTTCTGTTTTTTACCCTCTAGAGTTCCACTTTATCGTTTTTTTTTTTATTATTAATTTGCGAAATAGAAAAAAAAAAATAAAGTGAAATTGCAACAAATTTTATCTATTTGGGCTTACATTTTAATTTGAATATGTTTATTTAATGAAGAACTATACACATAGCGAAAGTGATCGTCTGGTTGATCCATATTGATATTAAATACGTGCACTTTTTTTTATAATAAATCGAATTTTCGCATTAAAATCCCCTTGATTTTGTTATCAACAAATAAATAAAAGTAGAGAAAAAAATATTTGGCGTTTTTGACAGTTTGATTTGTCACAGCTGTTTGGTAAAAAGTGTTATACGACCTGTTTGTTTTGTATAACGAAACTTGTGGATATTTTTAATGGTTTTGTTACATTTGTAATAATTTTTATAAAAAACTTTTATTATGTTATTGAATGCTGAAGAGTTTGTTTACAAATATGATTATGTTTTGATTGTTATTGTACTTTTTAATGGGTGTCGTGTCAACATCGCGGATAAACCACAAATTTGTTACTTAAAATGTACAAAACAACAAAAAATACAACCGAAATGCAAGAGAACGAAGAGCAACGACCAGCTTGAGAGACAAAAAATAATGAAATAAAATCAACCTAGAAAAAGGGGAAAAAAACTCATCTGTCAAATTTATATCAGACATCGTCGTCAAGACGAAATCTTAGAGAGAGATATCTGATATCCCAACATAACGAGAAACAACGCGACTCTATTGAATATTTCATTGCAGGATACACATTCTGAGAGAAATTACAGCTCGTGGAGTCGGCCTGTAATGACCTGTGGTGCTAACTGGTGCTAAATAATTTTTGTGTGCGCGATGGGAGAGGTACAAATTAACAGAGCGCACTTCAACAGAGCAAACAGAATTTTCTATCCGTATAACACTTTTTACCTTTGCACTGCAACGTCAACACAAATGTCATTTGTCAGCTGCTTGCCGATTTATCCAAATAATTTGTTTTTATTTTTATTTGCTTATCACAAATAAAAATTAAAAAGATTCTAAGAAAAATGACCTTAGAACTATCTAAACTTGCAATCGATGGTCTTAAACATCTAGGCTCAACAATTAATATCGAAATTAGTCGAAAACTCATTGCTAGCACTATAAAATTATCACTTTATGCTGATGCAAGTAAGTAGCTTCAACAAAAATTGATAGATAACTTTTATCATGTCTATATCCTAAGATGTGCCACCTAATCCGGAAATATACGCTTCCAATGCTGATTATGCCAAACAAAGTGAATTCGCCGTTGCTACACTCCTTTTCTTAGCAACAAAATACGGCTACGATGGGACCAAGTTGCGCCATTTCCTCGAACAAAATTCGATTAATGCAGCCATTATTGAAGATCTAACTAAAGCTTACGAATCAAATCGAAATGAATTCTTAATGAGACTTCTCAGAACAGGCCATGCATTCCCCCACATTAGCGATGTCGAATGGAAGATAGTTTGCGATGTAAAGTCGGCAATGTCTGATTGCAGTTCAGGTGAGTTAACATTCAATGTAAACCTGGGCAACTACCGAGAGAAGACAGGCGAACGTGAGACAATTGTTGAATTCGTCTGCAACACCGAAGAGCTGCAATCACTTATCAATAAATTGAAAGAAATTGAGCGCCATTGTGCTAAAATGTCATCCGGAGAGACACCCCAAGCAAAATAGTCATCGAAACAAACACAAAGTTTGCCGATCCAGCATTCCAGATAAAAAAATAATGTTAATTTAATTTATTATTTTATTATAATATAATCATTAGAAGAACAAAAGGAACATAATTACTTTACAATATCAAAATATAATGAATTTCGAAAAAATATTTTTACCAATATAAGATTTGAAATTCAACAAAATTAAATGTAACACTAGCTTGTTTGTAGAAGAAAGAAACAGTAGGTAAAACAGAAGAAGAATATGTAATAGAATTTAAGCCTAAACTTGCTCGTCAATCAGTGACTTTAATAAATCAAAGTTTGATGGTGCATTCGAGTAGATGGCTCCAGAGAATGCACTGTCTTTGTCCGAACTAATTATAATACAATTGTTTTTTTGGATTAGCTTCATACCAATGCCACGAAAACGATCGTCGATTTTGTATAGATTCTTGCCACTTGACCACGAATAGAAGGGTTTCCCACTGAATGGATTCATAAAGTCTGCCCAATAGCCGTGCAAACGCAGACGGGAGGTTATTTCTCTGGCAGCGAGAACGAACTTAAACGAAAATCAATAAAGAAATATACATCATTAAATTGAATATAATATATAGTAGTCAAAATTAATTCATAAATCAGATTTATATTAAAAATATATACCTATTCATATTTTCAAATGGCAATCAAATGGTTAATAAGGCAGCAACCAAATACCATAATCAAGACTATCTACCTAACATGTCATGTCTGGGCAACACAAACTTGCTGTTGGTTTAGTTGTCTCAGAACTTAACAAAATAAAGTAACTGAATTAACTTATTGCTATTTTTGAACTCAAAGTCATAAATGTTTAAAGATTAAACTTTAAGCAAGAAATATAAAAAAGAATATTTAAATCTTTATATTTTAAATATTCGAGTCAAAATAACTTTTTCCCAAATCATAATTCTAATTTGAGAAAAAGTTAGTTTACAAAAACAAAAAATAATGTTGATGATTGGCGGAGATGATGAATAATTAATAAAATCTACAAAAATAAAAAACTGCTTATGTGGAAGAGTTGTGGTCCCAGCCGTGATCACTATCATTTTCGGGGGAGAAGTAAATATAATAAATAGTAGACATCTTGTCCAAACTAGCTAAAACTTTTTTAATCTAAGTTTTGCTAAAGATCGCAATCTTTAGCGAGGTAGTTAAAGTATGAAAAAAAATTTTTCTGTCGCAGGTAAAGATCGCAACCTTAATAATAATAATAATAATAATATTTTAACTATGTGTCTGTAAGGCACATCGCCTTTCAAATGCAACAGGTGTTGCACGACACTAGTTTGAAGGAGAATAAAGAATTGTTTTGGTACAGCAAAGTAGTTGAAGTATGAAAAACCGCTTCCAAAAAGATTTCTTAAAAATCTGATAAACATTTGATGAAGCATCACTTACATATATAAGAACATCGATGAAGCCGTTTTCAAGGAAATTAAGCTTTTTTGGACACTGCAATTGCCATTCTCTGACCGCTAAAAAAATTGTTTTGTAATTTGATTTATTGCTGAATTTGATTCACGTTTATTTTATCTCTTTTTATTTTGTTTTATATTTAATTCTCTCGTTTCATAAGGAAAAAACATAACGAGGCTTCGTGGCTTCGAAAAACCAACGGGTTCGGCGAGCATTATTGTCTACTCGCGCACCATCGGAGTCGTTGAATTATCTTCACCACACCTATCGTTTTACTTGCCGACGTCGCTTAGTTAAACATTTATCTGTTATCTTCAAAACTGATTTTTGTGTCTGTTTTGAATAGCAATATTGGTGGCTTAAAGAAAAATATTTTCTTTGCATATGCCCATACAGTTAAGTACATGGCAACTTTTTTGTCATTGAAGGAAACCTAAGTTGGTATTGATTCTGATCACTAGGGTATACCTAACAGCCATCATTTTTTCCCTGTTAGGTACCGTTTAAATTATGAAAATGATTTTGCTTATAAATTGCAACCTCAGTATTTATACAGTTCTAAACTTACTTATTTACTTACAGCTCACATCCCAAAATGGACTTCGTCCTTAACAGTTCTAAAACTAAAATTTCTGAAATTCCATTTCATCAGTTCGAACGCTCGCCTCCAGTGACACTCCTGTGGTCAACTCTCAAAGAATTCGCTCTTAATTCGACGTTCTGTTCTATTCTACTTTCCGAATGGACAAAAAATACATCACTAACTGAGGCCATCCTAAAGATCGAAAGTTTCTGAATTCCGAAAACCGAAATGGGGAACCAATCTTTACACCATTTTGGTAAAACTAGGTCATTGTGTTTGGTATTTCTAATCCATTTGATTAAGTGTAAAACTATTATCTAAAATATGCATTTGGTATCATCAATAAGCCTCTTGTTCGTTGGATTCAAAACTACACCGTTCAGTTCAAAACGTGGTGCTAGTGCGTGCCTATTCAATATATATATTAACACAAAGATTCCAGTAATATTTAACACAAAATAATACAAAATAATCTCTGTAACACAATAGTCACAATTGCTATCATAATGCTATTGAAAAAATTCACTCAAAAAACAAAAATAAAACACTTGTAGCTCACCTTCCTGGCTCCTTGTTCAATATCACCGTCATACTTTAGGGTCATCAAACTTAGTTTTTCGCTTGAAACCACTTCCGGTGCTGGGAACAACTCATGCAAGTGTTTTTTGATCAGTGAAGGACATACATCGACGCTAAATTTCAGTTTAGCGCCAATCTGCAATCAAAGCAAAAGAAAAATATAAATTTCTTACATAACGCTACCACACGAGCAACTCTGACGAGTGTAAATATTGACTTATTGCAGCTGCGACGATATCGATGAGCGTCTTCTAATTCATCAACAAACGCGTATGTTAAAATTTTAAATTAGAACACTGAGGATCTGCGTCGCAGCTATAAATAAAAACAAAAACACAAGCTAATTGGAAGAAAGTGTTTTACCCACCTTGCCGTCAAAGTCAACTAGATTTTCAAGTGGAACTTCAATGGGTATTGTCGTGGACGCACTCTGCCACGCAGGTCCTACTGAATTGGGAAAGTAGAAGCGATTGCCCCGTGGCGATAAAAGTTCCCAGTTTGGTCCACATTCACCACCTAAAAAGTCTCCCTTTTCTGTTTTAATCAATTCCAACAAAAAAAAATTGTTTATTGTTATTGCATCATAAAAATGAGTTGGTCAAATTTAGAAACTCTAACCTTCAACGCGAACCTTGCTCTTGACAACTTTGAATGCACTTTCGTAATCTTTTGGATCACTTCGTCTGGAATATAATGCCACACTGGACGTGGACGTATAGGAAAGAAGGCTTTGTTGGGATTTGGTCGTCAATATTTGCTTCGTGTTGAATTTGTTTAAAGTTCTTAGGATCGTATTAGACATAATTTCATCGTTAATAACAGACAATTTTTAATTTCTAGTAATTTTATTGATTAAATAATTTTGCGAACGGTTATGGTTTCTTATTTTGATTTCGCACAAAATTTTTAATTATTTTTATTTTGAGGTTGAAAAATTGAATTGAATTTCTTGAACAAAAAAAAATTGTTCAGTGAATGACAGCTCTTTTGACATTTCTTGCAAAATGAACTTTGTCAAAATCTCAAATCTGTAATCTGGGCACATTAAGAAGGGCGTGTTCATCATTACCTCCATAATTAGCCGTATTTTTATTTTCCACGATTACCATTTTAAATACTTGAAAATCGGTGGGTTTATGGCCAGTCTATTCAGCTCTGGTTAAATCTCTGGTTTGTTCGCCAAAGAATTTTCTTAACCAGTTGTTTCGAAACTCGGTTAACCACAGTTCGTCTTTCCACCATTTTATCTACTTTGGTTAAAAAACCAGAGATAGTTCCAGTTTTCCAGTGGTCCAGTTGTGAAACAAAATCTCTGGTTAAGTTTGTTTATATTTTTTTGAATGCGAAAGAAAGAGATCGAAGATTTTGTCAATAATTGATATCAACCTGTCTCGTTTCGATGTACATGGTTAACTGAATTGATTCATTTACGAAAACAAAAAAATATATAAAATATAGGGGTGGAATTTATCAAGATTTTAGACCATAATTTTTTGAATTTTATTCTTTACGATTAGTAGTAATATTCAATAAGTATCTAATATATTATTTATCATTCAACACAAATGTGAAAAAAATAATCGCTTACCACAGAATTTCTATGGTTAACCAAGAAAAATTGACTGGTTAACGAAATCTCTGTTAACCATAGATTCTCTGGTTAAAATTTTGCTCAAAAGACCAAATCTTTGCTAACCGACTGGACTAATGACACTTACCACGGAAAATTAACTGGTTAACGTAATCTATGGTAGCCATAGATTCTCTGGTTAAGATTTTGTTGAAGAGACAGAATCTATGGTTACCAGCTAAAGTAATCAATGGTTAAATTTAACCACAGCTCATTCCGCCAAAAATTCACTCTTGTAAACTGTTCTGGGCTGAACTAGTCCATTTCAAGAATGAATTTATCATGTTTTTTTTTATTTTAACAGCTGACATGCATTTGTTTTGACTTTTCTTCGTGCAAAACATTAAACAATACCTTTTGTTCTTTTTGCAAATATAAATTAATATATAAACTGCTTTAAATCTTTTATTTTGTACCCAAATAAATCCAGTTTATCATCATTTACTAGCCAATTACCTAATTAAAAAAAAACCATGTCCAATGATAAAGAAGTCTTTCTTTTTCAACCACTCTCGTCCTTTGTGAGTCCAACTTTCTGGCATAAATTATCTGAAATAAAAATCGATTTGGACCGATTATCTGATGCTGCAAAGCCAGTATATGGATTCTATACCAATTTTAATTCAAAATCATGCCTTTTAGAAGTAGACTATAGCTCTTTTAATACGTAAGTATTTCTAAATTGTAATTTCTGTTCATTACCTTACCTTATACTACCTTCCTTACCTTTCGTAATTAGATCATTCAGTCCTCCAAAAAACTGTTACACAGCAATTGGAACACTCTACAATAAAAATACCATTGAAGATTTCAAGGAATGTGATAAAAATGCACTCCTCCAGGCTGAAGGACAAAAATTCCTAGATGATATAGCAACGGGTATAATTCTTGAAGACCCCAGACTATTAGCTCGATTCATGATAATCTCATTTGCTGTAAGTTCAAGGTTGTTTTTGATGAAATATTTGTAGTTGAATGTTTTTATCTAGGATCTAAAAACGCACAATTACTATTATTGGTTTGCATTTCCCTGTCCACTAAAACCAACTCTGCAAGTGAATTGTGAAACTAAACCATCACGCCTTGCAGATCTACCAGAACTTTCTCATATGACTCAACTGATTGAATCATTGCCTGAACAACACCGAAACTTTTTCATCCTTGACAAATCTGTCGAAAATCGTTGCATTCATTTAAAAGATCTTATAGACCCGAATAATCTTAAAGATAATTTAAAAGATCAAAACATTGACAATTTGTACTTCTGCTTTGCTGATGCAAGCGAATATGACAGCCCTTCATGGCTAATGAGAACATATGCTACATTTTTGCATTTAACATGGTAATTAATTGCATTATGAATTGTTTAAACTATTATAACTCCAATACATACAATATTCTTAGCCCCGTACTAGCTGGAAAAAATATCAATTTTCTTGGAGTGCGATATAACTGCGAATTTAAATATGGAAGTAGCCTACTTTGGACGGTTCATCTACCAAAAGACGACGAATATGCTGATGATTTGAAATTTGTTGGTTGGGAACCAAATAAAAACAACAAAATGGGACCTCGAATGGTTTCTATGAGAGAAAGCATGGATCCAGTGAAGTAATTTATCATCTATCCCCGATATTTAGCAAATTTGAAACAGCTTCTTTTTCCAGAATGGCAGAAAACTCTATAAATTTGAATCTGAAATTAATGAAGTGGAGGCTTGTACCTGACTTGAATTTGGATACAATAGCTGACACTAAGTGCATTTTATTTGGTGCTGGGACACTTGGATGTTCCGTTGCCAGAAACCTGTTGGTGGGTTTTTTTGAATAAAGTCATTAAACCATTAAACGGTTTTCTTATCTAGAGTTGGGGTTTCAAATACATAACTTTTATTGACAACGGGAAGGTAAGTTTTTCAAATCCAGTACGGCAGAATCTCTATACTCACCAAGACGCTGTAAAAGGAAATAAAATGAAAGCTACAACTGCAGCAGAAAGACTGAAAGATATCAATCCAAACTCAGTACGCTTGAGACTTTTTCTTGTTCTCTTGTATTTTTAACGTTAATTTATTTTCTAAGATTACCAGAGGTTATGTTATGCAGATTCCAATGCCTGGTCATACAATTGGAGATTCGATGAAACAAGGAGCAATCGAAGATTTAAAGAAAATAATTTCATTGGTCAAAGAACATGATGTTATATTTCTACTCACTGATTCCAGAGAGAGTCGGTGGTTGCCTACGATGCTCGGAGCTGCTAACAAAAAGGTGAGATTGTTGAAAATATTTTCTTTGAAGTGATAATCAAATCAAACAAAAAAATATTTTTTAGATTGTATTAAATGCAGCACTTGGATTTGATAGCTATCTTGTTATGAGGCATGGTAATATCAAAGACATTATAGATGAGACGAAATATGAAGACATTGGTGATTTGAGATGCATTCCAGGATCGCAACTTGGATGTTATTTCTGTAATGATATTACAGCACCAGGAAATGTGAGTTATGTTGTGTTTACAATTTTTTTGGTTTTTATTTCAAAGCTATTTTCACAAGAAATTGTTCATCTTCAAAAAATACTTTTTGAAGTAAAGACAATTCAAACGGTTGGCATCTTTTTTTCTATCTTTTTTTTTTTTTCAACACTACGAATTTCAGTGCCTTTATATTAACTGATGACCAATTTTTGTTCATATAATTTATATATTAATACGTAAACACTTTTTATTTGCACCCTTTTTAACTACCTTAACGACAACATATTTAAATGATTTTTGGTTTGTTTAAACGGTATTAGCGTTCTTCAAACCGATCAAATATTTTTAACTTGATATGTTTTCGTTAAGGCAAGTTAAAATAGTTTAAAATGTTTTATTTTTTACAATAATAAAAACAACACCGAGTTAAACGTCAAAACAAAAGACGCGATGGCAAGCTTTCAACGGACACAATGAATCCGTTGCGTTCCGTCAGTGTTCAGTGCCGCTTCCACAGTTTTGACAAAAAAAAATTATACTATTTGGATGTTTTTCAAAAAACGCTTTGGAGCGACTTCAGGGCGACGGTCGAATTTCGACCACTGGCTAGTTTATATAATTTGATATAATTGATACTAATATGAGAAAACCTCTAATGATTGACGTTTTAATGGTTTTTAGGATACTAATTGGGAATTTAAACTGCGCAACGTTTAGCAGTATGTAGGGTTTGGGTTCTGTTTTTCGTAGTTGTTGTTGATTAGATGTAGAGAGATCGGAAACCGACCGTACTTACTGTATCCATAAGTGTTGTTAGCGAATGTATGAAAAATAGAACTATTTGAAAATATCATCGCAACTAAAATGTTGGTGAAAATTAATTTAAATCGCCTCTCGAACATCACGTAGGATATAGTAAGGATCATGAGCAAAAACTTAAGCGTTGTCAAAATGTATTCAATGGTGTTCATTTGGATTGGTTTATGCTCACATATTGCTGTGCAATAACACGTAGAAATACTTTTTTGATTCTGCCTACTAGACGAATACCAGCAACTACAAAGTATTTCATTTACACTAGGCGTTTGGATTTAGAAAACATCTTTGGGGGATTAAATTAATTACTTTGGTGGTAGAAAGATCGATATTACACCGTATCGTTTTAAGATTTGTCCCCTTCTTTTCAGTGACGCCTTTAACATAAAGAAGGAAAGCTCATTTCTCCAGCTCACAACTATTTCTATCTTGCCCCAAGTTTAGCTTCAATACATGTACGTTGTTTTTAAAACTAGACATATGATTTAAAGACCTTGTCCACAAGGTTTAATTCATCGGTAAGATGATCACAATCACAATATCCGTGAGTGCGCTGAAAAAGTGTGGATACAAGTCATCTCAAATTTGTCGGGTGATCGTGGGAAGAAGTATGCAGGGATCTGCTTGTGTGTGTGCTTTTTTGGTATATTGTGTGTCCCAGGCAAAACTAATTTTGGCCAGGTTTTCGGGTCAGATACACCTATGTGAGATAACATTTTGTTGTGATTTATAGCCTGATAGATGTACTCCATTTGGTAATTGGTTCATATTTCTTCCAAAATGACGCCAATTGGATATCTTCTTGATTAATGATTTTTTTCTTTTCCCATATTGAATAAGATTATTGTTAAAGAGCTGTGATGTACACAAAACATTTGACGAATGCATAATTCAGTTAACTTGTCCAGTCAATTTCTCATGTTGTTTTGCTATTTGTAGGATTTTCTTATTTTTTTTTTGTTTAGTTTTGCTTTATATCTCAATTGTAATCTGAATCCGAATCTGAATCCCAAACATATGATTTGGTAATCCGAGTATTCCGAGACTAGTTAACAACAATAAATAAACAAGTTTCTAATAACACAAAAAGAAAATTTTAATATCACACATATTATGCAATTTCATAACCATACGCTGAGTAACTTTCAAATCCTGTACATGATACGTCACCCATTTGAACATGATCTACTCGCGTAACATGCATCCTTAATCCATTCAAGCAGGTTATCTTGAATCCGACTAAATTTTGTAACGCGTTTTGAGTTCTATAAGCAAATGCACAATACGGTCTCCCATCAACGGCGAACATAAATTCGTGCTCCGCGAATGCAATGGCAAGATTGAACTGTTGATTGAATGTAAACGGAAAGCCTCCATGTCTTTCTTCGGGACCAAATCTACAAATAATATAAGTATAATTTTGATATAAGTTCAATTGATAATTTGTAGCATAAACTTACTCAAAATTTTTGTTCATCGAATTTCGAACTACAACCTTCTGATCAAAACGAACACTGAAATGCAGTTCTTCTCGCTTTGTATCGCTTTCTGTAAATTTAATTATGAATTGTCCTTTTTTATTATCGAAGCATCTAGCCGTTATGACAGTCACGTGTCCTGGACTAAATAATATCGGGATATCATTGCTAAACGACTTTCCAAAGTCCGAAGCATGTATCGCTGGCCAGGGTATAGGGAAAGCCGATCGGTGATCAATTTGTTTAATTGTTTGAATATGATCTCGAATTTCAAGTGTTCGTATTGATTCTAATGGAATACGATAAGGAAATGTGCAGAATGGCTTGCTGTTAATTGAAATGTGAAATTTTTCTTCAGTTGCAAAAATGTAAAGCATGAAAAAATCTCCAGAAACTATTGGATTTCTCGCTGTATTTTCATCCAAGTAAATATTTGTTTCCTCTTCACCCCATGCTCCATCTTTACGTGAATTTCTTACAATATTGTCTTCGCGAAAATAACACGATAATCGCATACCAATATCACATTCGGCATTTATTGAAGTTTTAGAAGTGCATAAGTTTATATGAAATCTGAAAAGATAAAAATGTTTATGAGCAAATATTTTACATTGTTTCCCCCAAAAAAAAATACAATCTTAATTACCTTGCGTTATTATATAAAAATATATCTTAAGTTACTGTATTACAACTAAATGTACATTATATTGTTCGATTTGTTGTAAATCTTAAAACAAATGCTAACTGTTGCACGGTGGAAATAAGCTAGGGGAATTAGTTACTTCACAGTCATTGGATGAAGTGCATATGTTAAATGAGTGGCCGCTGAACTACCGCTGGGTAAGTACTGATGAAATTTGTATTATTATTTTTCGTAACCTTAGTTATTTAGGTATCCATTTTGTTAAAGTGAAAAAGGTTCGTTGTTTGTTTTTCTGTTTAAGTGCACACTTACGATTTAGTAAAGAGTCTGTCTAAAGGCCCCTAATTTTGCATACACGAAATAGTTCTTTACCGCTCCTGGACATATCCTGCGTATGTCCAGTAGTCTGGAAAGCGCCTTTTTCAACAGTTTTCTGAACTTATCCCAGTTTTCTTATTAAACATTATCTGAAAGGTCAGCTTCGCGGGTTTAAGGAATTTTAACTCTCTTTCTGCAGTCCAGTCGCTCATGCAATTTCGTTGCTCTGCTTAGAGTATGTCCAGGAGAGTAGAGCTGTAACAAAATGCAGTATTTTGACACTGCATGACGTGAAGTCCCAGGCCCTTATTGCGAGTGTCGTTTGACTTTCGATGCGATAAAAGTCGAAAACATCGATAAATTTTTGTTTTGGTATTGTGTAACTTGATCGAAAGAGATATCTGTTACTGCGAATAAGGAATAAGCTTATTGTGAATAGACCTTATATTTTCGAATTCGGGGTAGTGTCACATAATTTTGTTAAGAAAATAAAACTCGTACGCAGTCGATCAGATAAATGTGAACGACAAAGATCGATAGCTCATACGAAATTTTAAGTTCAAAATTGAGATTCGCAATACCAAATCAAATTTTCGATGTTCGACTATAGACAAAAGTCGTTTATCGATAGAAAAACGACACTCGCAATCAGGGCCCCAGTCTTTTAACTTATTTTTCTGAATGCATTCCCATTCTTTAAACCAGTACTTTAACTTGCATAATAAAATCCCAGTTAACTTTGAAGTCTTTACTAAAATAATCGTTTAGAGCAGTCAAAAGACTTAAAGTAAAAAGTACTTTTAACTGCTTGAATTCTATGAAGACTTTAAAAAGACTTTTACATTCTTTTGACTGCTTGAAGTCTTTTTACTGCGTCAAGTCTTTTGACTGCTTGAAGTAATTTATTCAAGATCTAAGTATAGTAAATTGACTTCAAGCAGTCAAAAGTCTTCAAGCATTCAAAAGACTTCAAGCAGTCAAATGAATGTAAAAGACTTTTAAAAGACTTCAAAGAATTCAAGCAGTTAAAAGTACTGCATTATTTTTACTTTAAGTCTTTTGACTGCTTATTTAAGTAGACTTCAGAATAAACTGGGGCTTTTTTTAAGCCGAATGCTCAGATGCAGTAAAAGTACTTAAAAATAAGTCTTTCAATTCAATTAACTGCAATACGGAAATGATTGCATTCTTTTACAGCTCTGCGGGAGAGAAAACTATTTCGCATACGCAAAATTAGGTGCATTTAGACAGTTCTTATAATTAAATATTTACTACAACATTACTGCTACACTGCGCAATTTTTTCTTGTATAAACTGTCATACATTATAGATACATATGTATATCATTAAAAAAATCGCGGTATTGACAAAGAACAATGAAAAAATATTGGTTTGTATTTCAAAACTATTTTTCAAAACTATTGATCTAATTAGTATTTTCGCTCAAATAAAATCAAAGTGAGCCAATTAGATAAAGCTTTCAGCTTTGCCAAAAGAGTGCATGTGAGTCTTAGGGAACGCTACCAGAGATCACCTGGGTAGGAAATATAGATTAAAAAACAATAGAACCATGCTAGTGTCGAAATCCAGCAAAAATACAATCGCTAAAAATAAGAGAAAAGTCTATAAACACTTGCTTCACACAACTGCATATTAAGATAGTCTCCTACATGGAAACGGCTGTTAGAAATAAGATGGCATACCAACTTTTTTTAAATACTTTGTTAAGTATTAAATAATTTTTCTAAAACTTTTATCTTTAACTCGATATTTTGAAAAACCATTAACGGATTTTTATTAAACTTGGGCTTAAGATATGTAAAATTCTATTATCAAAACGTTCGTAACTACTAACTTTTTTTGAAATTTTTTTTTCGAAAAATGATTTAAAACCAATCTTTTGAATTTTGATTTTTTTTTCCTAATTTCATCTTTACTGAACTTTGATTTTGGTTTGAATCTATTTCAAATTTCATATAGTTTTGAAATATTTTTTTGTGTTAAGCCATCATTAGTAAATTTGCCACAAAAGCAAGTTTGTGCGAACCAAAATTGTGCCCTTTGTTTTGAATTTTGCTCATAGGTTTATTAGGTAAATTAGAAACAAAGATACGGAGGTGAGATAAAAAGGCACTTGTATTACTTGAAAAGTAGGGGGAACAAGACACATCAGGTGGAATCGAGTGTGCCATACCGTAGTCTTTTCTGATGAAAAAAAAAATTATTTGGACAGTTGTTATTTCCATGATTTCAGAAAAGAAGAAATGCATCTTCAAAGGCGACACATCAAAAGAGGTGGTGTAATTTCTTGTTTCATCAGAAAAGACGATGGTATACAATTTTCGATTGCATCTGAAGTGTTTTATTACAAAATTAAGCCGCTGGCTTATACGTACCGCATTCAATTATCATTTTTTCTAACATTTTTTCATATCGAATATGGATGACCTTCTTAGCACGTGAAAAACAGTCGATCTTCTAACTTTAAGTACAGTGTCTTTGTGTCTGCCTTAAATTTACTTACGAAAGCCTCGATTTTGAAGCAGCTCTTAGTATCGCCCGCCTTTTCTGACATGTGGCTTTGCTGACTCTTTCTTTGCAGATTTTCCATACTTTTTCGGTGCCGAGATTCAGTTAATTCGAACCTAATAACCGTTAGGCACTCTATCAAATTGTTTAGTTTAACATATATATTCAAAATCTGGTTACCCACCGGTGTTGCCTCTTTGATTCTCAACAAATTGTAAAAACGTATTTTAGTTCCAAACACCTCATTGATCATCTTAATTTAATATTTATTTATCAAAGGGGTAAGGTTGTTGAACTTGAACTATAGATACACGCACTAACACTAAACTAACTAACTAGTTTAACTTTGATATTAAAAATAAATGAAGCTGAATTCATATGACTCATTTTATGTTTGCAATTATTTAATGATGGGGTGTGTTCATAAACGTCAGACTAACTAAGATCTGCAATCAAAAAAATGATAAAAACACTTATTTTCTGAAGGTTAACATTTTGTTTCTTATTATTTTAATAGCTATGTCTAAAATACTTAAAAATAAAAAAGCAAACCACTTTTTTTTGTTTAAGAAGTGTGTTTTTATTCATTTTTGTTATTGCAGATCTTAGTTAGTCTGACGTTTATGAAAACACCCATTATATCCGATATTATAGTACATGCATACAATTAAGTAGGTAACCCGTATGCCTCAATAATTATTATTATTATATTCTTTTAATAATTTCATAAAAACACTGCACTGAAACTGAATTGTTCACAAATTGTTAGCAATTTTCTCACCTAGATGCTCCGTCAATAGTTTTTGCCACAATAACAAGCGAGTGTCCAAACTCTAGATGATGAGCTAGGTTTCCAGTGAACTCAGTAAGCATTTTATAAAATTTCTTAAATAAATTATTGAACTAAGTAAAAAAAAAAAAGTTGAACGATTAGTTTCACTACGTAAGTTGTACTAAAAAACACATGCAAGTGTGTACATAACTGCTAGTCGGATGGCTGACAAATTTATTTACCTTTTGCGGCTCTAGCAGCAATGAAATGTTATCGTTTTTTTCTGAAAAATTCACATTTGTTTATCTAATCTCACGAGCGAGTACCTATAATATATTTTTTTTTTGTTATTAAGCAATAGTGTAGTTGTGGGAAGTATAAGAACGAGCATTGGTGGTTAAGTTAAGTCAATTTTTATCATCAGTGGATTGTTTAGTCATCAGTAAGTTTAGACTGTAATTTCGTAGACAGAGCATGTAACTTGGCATGATTCAAAAGAAAAACTACTGATATGATTGTTAAAAGTTAAACTTAAAACATTAAGTAATATTAAGCTGTCTATCGTTGATAACATTACCAAATTGCTCGTCAATTACTTCTTAAGGCGTTAAGCTAATAATAATTATCAAACAAAGTAAATGTTTTCCAATATAACAATGCGCTATTTTTAAATCATTTCAATTTAACACCAGTCAAAAATTCAAAAAAGGTTTATATATTGGTCATTTTTTACAGGTAATAATCTTGAAGACACGAATTTTTCTGAAAGATTACACTTGTTCTTATAGTTTTTTCCATCACCCATTGAAGACGTAAAATCCAACCTAATCAATTTATGTCTGAAAACTATGTTGAAAATATAGTTGATTAAGACTTATTTTTACCTGCAAATTATAGATAAACTAAGGAAAGTTATGCATTCATAAAAAAAAGATTTAAGATAACAATCAAACATATGAGTAACTATAGTTAATAAATTAATACAAATTAAAAATTAACGCCTTAGTAAATAATATAAAACTCAAGCATATGTACATTTTGAATGTATTTATAGGCACTAGCATGCCATCTTCAGCAATTGTTTTTATTGACTCAATAGAGCGGTCAATAAAAACAATTGCTAAAGATGGCATGCAAGTGCCGAAATGCATTAAAATGTATGCTTGAGTTTTATTTTCTTTTGTTGAATATTTAAAAAAAAAGTAAAGTCATTTAGGCGCTAACTTTAGTTTTAATTTTTATTAATAATTTATTAATTATATAAGACTTCATAGTTTTTTCAATTTCAATTTTATTTCGATTCGGTGTACCAGTAAGACTAAGTCTTTTATAGTACAAAAAAGCGATCAATTGAATTTTGAAAATCTTAAAAAAAATTATATGCCATTGTGATTTTCTTTGTTTCTTATAATCTTAAAACATTTGGGAAACATAGCATTAAAAACTATAAAACATATTTCCAAGTTTTAAGCAGTAAGGTAGCTTGCCACAAGATCTAATTCGTGCGACACATTCGTGCCTTTTGTTTTGTATAGCTAACGGTACTTGCCATATAACCGTAAAAAAACCTCAATTCTCTCAAAAAAATGAGATTGATTTTGCCATCGTTGATGGATTTGAAAAAAAAAAACAGGAAAAGTTTAACTGGCTAAACAGAGTGGTGTAGATTGCAGCTGCAGTATGTAGCGCGGACAAATCTGCTGTCAAAATGTAGCTTAGTAAAATAGCCAGCTCGTCCAGAATAGTGTAGCACATAAAGTCAATTTTGATTCAGACATTTCGCTTTGTTCTTGTTTTTTTTTCGTTTGTAATATGTTAAAAAATAGGAAGCAGCATACGCGAAAGTATAAGTTGAGTGAACTTGTCCTTCAGCTACAGCTACAACTGGAGCTACTTTAAAAGTGATGCAGCTACACCATTTTTGTGCAAATACCCCACAAACTACAGCTGTAGCACAAGCTCACTCAACTTCAACTTTTGCGTATGCTGTTTTAGCCGTCTATAATGGGTACGTACCTCCCATATAACGGTTTTAGTTTTACCAAATTTTCTTGAAAACGGCTCCAACGATTTTGATAAGACTTTGTGAACGTTATAATATTAGGAGTGCATTTCAGGTTCTTGGCTTAAAATTTACATAACGCAGATTTGGTGTTAAAGGTTTGTACAAATTCGGCCATAAATGAATAACGGCTTACTCAATTTAAATTTGATATAGCACTTAAATTAGACAATTAACACAAGATTGCATTTGAAATTTTTGTCTAAACAACGGTTTTATGATAGCTTGATCTCTCGTTTAGGCCATTTTTCGATATTTTTGCCTTTCCACATAATATTAAATTTTTCGTAATCCCATAGTTTGCTACAAGAGCAAGTTCGTGCGACCGAGTCATGTATTTTATTTTTTAATACCGAATATCTCGTAAACGGGTACATCGGTTTCGATAAAATTCAACGTTCGGATAGTTTTGCTATGCCTTTTAAATTTGGAAAAAATAATTTAAAAAAAAAAAAAATAGAAAATTGCAAAATTGCATAACATCTTATGAGACATCAAATTTATTGGAAACAGAGTGAGGCCTTAGTTTATTGGCTTTCAAATATCAAAAAGTCGTTGATGCAATATAAAAATTCCTTTATAAGTTTAACAACCTTATATATTTTAACAAGTTGGCATTAGATTATTAAATATAGATTTAGCATTTTCAACAACATTCCATATCAATTTGTTCGTATTTTCTAGTTTGCATCTTATAGTTTGTTTTAAATCTTTAACAATAAGTTCATTCGACCCAGTTGGGCATTTATGTTTAGTTTGTATTAAATATGCTGAGTCCTTAATTAACTTGCCACAAGATAAAGTTTGTGCCACAAATCAGTCCTGCCTTTTTACTTGTTTTTTTTTTTTTTTTTTGTTCAGTGATTTAATTAACAAAAATGTCGGTTTCTCTTTTCAGTCCTTAAAAGATCGAACGCTAGATCAGCAGTGTACCGTAACTCGTCCTGGTGTTTCCAATATAGCTGCTAGTTATGCAGTTGAGCTTCTTGTATCTGTTCTTCAACATCCCGATAGAGATTCAGCACCAGCCTATTTCTGTGCAAGTGGAAATACATCGGAAAAGGTACCTGAAGGATTATTAGGCATCATTCCCCATTCTATACGAGGAATGCTCTTTAATTATGAGAACATTCTTCCAGCTACAAGAAAGTTCCCGCAGTGTATCGCATGCTCAGAGGTTGGTTATCATCACTAACTCAGAATTTAATATGAAATTGATTCAATGTCCGTTTTTTTCCAGAAAATCATTAGTGAATTCGAAGCCGGAGGCATTGAGTTCTTATTGAAAGCTTTTGAAACGACAAAGTACCTTGAAGATTTGACTGGAATTTCTGAACTTATGAACATAGATGCTAATGTAAAATGATTGATTTTCGTATACTTTCTATCCTAATTTTAATTTTTTTTTTGTATTTACAGATTATCGAATGTGATGACTCCGATTTTGATGATGAATAAACTTCCAGAGCATTCAATGCATTTAATGAATCCCAAAAATCAACTCAATTGTATTTTTATGATAAATGTTTCCCTAAAGTTATATTATGCATAAAAATATCCTTTATTTTAATCCCGCTTAAATAAATATAAAAGTTTGTTATCATTTTAATTTTCTATCTTTATTCAATTCTGACCTAATTCCGGGCCAAACGAAAAAAAACACACATCTGATGCTTTCTTCCTCAAAATGCCATGTTATGCAACCAACCGAAATGACTTTGTGCCACTTTCATTCAATGGATTTGCTACCCCCTCTTTCCTGCACCAAACATGATATCCATCTTCATACATTAATCTATTTGTGAAGTAGAAAAACAAAAATGACGACGAAAAATTGAACCTCAGCAATGTGCATGCCGTTCTAGAGAAACCATGCGAATTGTTCCTATTTATCAGGACCAAAAATACCCTGCGGGCTTAAACGGAGAAGCGCATAGAAGTTTTTCAGTCCCTTTACACTGCCAGCCATCTTCCGCATGCTGTGGGGTTATGGATATGAAAATAAGCAGCATTCGACTAGAAATGTGAGGGTGGAGCGAGTCCCATTAAAGACATGATTGAAAATGCATCAAGTACAGCCTGTCGCCCACGAGAGTCAACAATAGATCCAGGCGGGCGGAAATGAGGGTATATTTTTGTTAGGTGGAGTTCCTCTTTCTCTTTGTATGAGGCTTTGGTGGACGTGGAGGTGCAGCGAAGTCGCATTTTAGATGACATTTATGCATACACAGGAAGCACAGGGTTTCGGGAGGGATGGCGCGCATTTTCGTTTCGTATTCGCTTGTCGGCTATATTATGAGTATGACGATGATTGGAGCAATTCAATTTTATGTTATTGCAAATATTGTCTGAGAATGATGATTTAACGTCAGTATTGGAAGAAAATGTGTTGAATTTAATTTCTTACATGAGAACACGTCGCCTGAAATTGGAATTGTGAGCAGTTGCTGCGGGTTATGTAAGGTAATGATATTCTTTGAAGGTATGAAAAATGCGGTTTGATTATTTGAGCTTTGAACTCAAATAGGTAAACTAGTATAAAATTAATGAAGTCCATGTCGCAATGTTAATAACTGTCTTAATAGGTCTGTGGTAACGGAGAATAACGATAAATGTAATGTATGATTTTTCCGAAAGTGACACTAATTTTTTTTATTAAAAAAAGAAAATGCAAATTGATAAAATGACCCGTAGCTTCAGGATACTAAATCGGTAAAAGTAATTCGAGGAAGAATATCAATATGCAATTTTTTAGATTTCCAAAATACCAAAATCAATGTCTCAAACGTATATTTCATTTACTTGAAAAGGGTTGGGTTTTTAACTTGTTTGGGTACGCTAACGGAAATTAAAGTAGGCCCATTGTTTTTTTGCTATAACAATTTTTTTTTTTTGACGTGGGAAAAAATACCACACAGATTTATGTGGAAACATAGTGCAACATTTTATTGTTTAAAAAAAATTCAATCTCATGTCGTTTTCGGTTGGTTATCCCGAAGAGCTCTACCTGCCGACTGGACTATAAGGTGAGATGCACTTTTATGACAATGATACTCACAATGATGGGTGTACTTGTACGTCAGTGTTTTAACTTAAACCTTTAGTGTGACAGTCCGACACAATAAGCACTACTCCTCGGTTACTACACTATTTAATTTTTTACTTGCTCAATAGGGCAAGTATTGGTTTCGTGTAAAAAAAAAATCGAGCTTTTAATCAAACTTGACATTAAGATACTAGAGAAGCCCAAAAAAGTAGGTTTCGTCATGCCGTCTGTTGGTCTGTCTGTGCGTATGGAGAAATTCGAATTTTTTTTTTAGCCTGGCTATAACGGGTAACTCCCATATAACGGTTTTAGTTTTTCAAAATTTTCTCAAAAACGGCTCTAACGATTTTGATAAAACTTTGTGTACGTTATATTTAGACTACTGTTAATATAACTGCATTTCAAGTTTTTGGCTAAAAATGCATATAACGGAGATTTGTTGTTAATGGTTTTTAAAAATTTGTCCATAAATTGATAACGACTTAACCGATTTCATTTAAATTTAATATGGAAGTTAATTTGATTTATTATTAAATTGAATTTTTTTTTTTCAATCCCGTGGTTTGCTACAAGATCAAGTTCGTGCGACCCAGTCTTGCATTTTATTTCTATTAAAGTACCACAACCCAGTAGGGCATCCTATACATTTATTCTGGCATATACACACATACATACATATATCCATATTATATTAAATGTCCTACTTCTTGATATCTCAATAAGGCTGTTATTGCCTTCGAAGCATAACCATATCTCTCAAGCGATAAACAAAGAAATTGCTTCAGTTGTTTTAACGCAAAATTAAGCCATATGATGGATACAAATAAGTACACAGATATGCAAACAAATGTTTGAAACAAAATATGTATGAACATAATAATATAAATAAGGTTTTAATATTGAATTCATTTTAACAAACAAGAAACACAAATATTTTCCGGTACCAGTAAGTGATACAAAAGAGGTATTTATCCCTTTATGCTGAAATATCCTCTTTGGTTGGATTTTAAAAATAAATTCTTTCTGTTACTAACACACAAAACAGCTTCATAAAATGTTAAATAAAATTCTGGAAATGTTTCCATTAGGAGATCCCCTTTAAATACTGGGTATTTATTGAAAAAATAAAATATCCTTAACAGTTCAACCCCACTTTTTCTTACACTGTATTATGGACGTAGAGGCATACAAAATAATGATAAAAATGATGATTTTTGTAAGGACATTTTCCCAGAACCGATTCGGAAAGGAGAAGTTCAAAATAGGGGTGATTAGATGTCTATTATTTCCATCAGATGGCAGCAGATACATTTCTCAAAATTACCGGTGTATTTTCTTTTGTATAGTCTAGCCCAGTTTCTGTTGAAGCATTGCGCCAACAGGATAACAGCGGATTGGCTTCTCTACTTGAATTAACGTTTGTTAAAATGTATCTATCCTATATCATAGTCACATATACCAAACTTTACCTATTCAGTACACTCAGGAAAGACGACTGTAGCCTTTCATTCTGCGTTTATTGTTTTTCTCACGCGCCCACGCTTCCTTCAAAACATTGTAGGTAGTGGGTTGAATTTTAGAACCCTGGTCTCCTATTTTATTATTGTTTTTTTCTGTTTAACTAAAACACACACACATAACCATTACACCGTGCATACAGTTACTTTTATCTGACTTACATTTCATCGTGTCGTGAAATAGGATTTTCTTTTTCAACTTTTCATCACACTTTATTTTTTCTACAAAATTGACGCAGGAAAGAAAAACAAAGAACAAAAAAAAATCACCGAAAGGATAACAAAACAAGAAAAAGGTCTCACATTGTCACACATACACACCTTTCTGCGCTTTTCTTTTTTTTTGTTATTATTGTTGTTCTATAGATGCAGATTAATTAGACAAAAGGACAGATTTTGTCGTGCGATATAAATATTTGAATGTTAACCCTTGAAGGTATGTCGCTCGATATTGTACTTGGTTGGGTTTGCGAAATGCTGTAGAATTGCATGTTGATTTAAAAGGGTGCATTTTCTTGCGGAGATTTATGTGACATATATAGGTTAACAATAATTTATAAGGTATGTGAAGTCATTTGTTTTAATAAATTTTATTTCAAAACTTTAAAAATTAAATGTTCTGAACAATATGGGTGTGAGTTAAGTAACTAAAGGTTGCCTAGATTTTTGTTGGTTGTAATTGTGTTTGGTTTTTATTTTTATGCACCACATTTTAGTAATAATTTTGAACTAAAATATCTGTGCTACTTTTCGTAATATTTGATTAAAATCTACAACTAAGCGAAAGAAAGCATAAAAAAAAAATCTTGAACGGAGATTTAATTTATATTAAATTAAATATACATATATTTAGCTGTTCGGTGATTCTCACAGAATGACTCGGTGAAGACAACCACACATACGAAGACCCGCCCATACGTACAAACCGCATGTCGAAACTTACATTTTTGGCTTAATTTTTTACACGAAACCAAGACTATTGAGCAAGTAAAAAAATTCTATAGGTGTTATAAAAAACATGGGTCGAATAGGATTAAACCAGTGGCAGTTATAGGTAATTTTAACCTTATGGTTATCAAATTCAGGTTGGTCAAAATATAAGGAAATTAAGCTTAATCCATAAAAATTTTCATTAATTTACATAAAAGTCATCAAGAATTTTTTAAATTTATTTTTAAATATGTAATTTAAAAATTATTAATTCAAAAGCTGATTACTAGGATTGTTTCTTAAATCTTAATCGTCGAGTATTTCAAAAAAAATTGGTTTTGGGCGAAATACCTTGTTCATACAAGTTTATTTAATATGTATAGTCGCTAATATTAATCAAATAATTCTTCTACTAAGAATTTAAATATATCCATGCTATATAACTTGTGGCTGCAATCTACACTCGTCAAAAAAAAAAAAAAAAAATAAAACTGAGTGTATTTTTCCAGCCAATTAAAATAAATATTTTGCTAAATTTCCGGTTAGGCTAACCGAGACTTTTGTTGTAACATATGAAACCGGCCCTAAATCCATAGAAAGTTTATAGATACCTGCAAATTAAAAGAAAGGAGGAAAAAAAAGAGTAAGAGAGAAAAAGTTATATATGTAGAAGGTAAGATTATTGTCTTTAGTTGAGAATACTCGCTTTCAAGATTCAACAATATACATTTTCGGCCTACGTCGGCGTCGTATCGATCGCATATCAAGTTACTTGGTTCAAAGTTTAAAACGTCTTTCCAAAATAATCAAAATAAAATGCTTTGTCTAGGGTTAGTGGTAAATATAAGTTTTCTTTATTGAATAAAACGACCGATCGCTACAATATGAATTTGATGACTGAATTGTTACAAGAAATTAAAGGAATCTGATTGTTATTTGGAAAGGACGCTGTTTCCCATTACCCTGGCTTTCGTTCGTCGGTTTGTTGACGTATATTGTCGGGTCGTTGTGTATGTATGTGTGTGTGCACCATTCGTTGTCTGTTTAGTAGGTTATTAGTTGTATAGTCACTGTCGTCCGCTTCTCAATCCCACATCTATAATATTTCCTTCGATCATCTTTTCCTGTACATTACTTAATATGATACAGTTCGACTCCTCTAACAGATCCCAAACGCTAGTGCACCCTCGGTTTTCTTTTAGAACTTCTTCGTCTAAGCTATACGTCACTGGAATCTCCTTCCAAGAAATTTAAAAGCATCAAGTGGCGAAGCACATGATTTGTAGAGATCTTCAGAGTTACTTTCAAAATGCTTAGCTTTTTAAATTATTGTTTTTCAGTTATTTATACACAATGAATAAAATAAATGAGATGCATAAATAAAATAAATAATTTAGAAAATTTAGATTTTGTACATTTATTTCAAAAATAAAGAATTTTAATTATACTCGAAGATATCTATCTAATCCAAAAGAAATGTTCACTTGCTCTTTAGGTACTATAAGGCAAGTTACGGATTCATAAAAAAAAAAGTTTTTAGATAACCATCAAACATGACATTACAATGATAGAGAAGATGAAAAAAATAGGTCCGACAATTTTGTCTATCTGTCTGTCTGGATAGATGGATCGACACCTGCAGCCTAAACGGGTGGGCCGATTTTCTTCAAACTTGGCTTAAACTAATATTCTTAGTGAAATATAAAAAATAACGGTACCTACCATAAAAGCGTAACTGATAATTCTATTTTTCTCGAAAAAAATACGATCAATTTCGATAAAAAATTTATATGAGTGATTTGTTGCCAATGGTGATGTCCATCATCTAAAATTTTGTTTTCAGAATCAGCTTATTAACGTTACCTGACATAGAACGGTTTTTTATTACACTGACTAACTTTTGAACGGCTGCACCGATTTTGAAGAAATTTGATATAATCAAAAAACTGCTAAGCCAAAATAATACTGCAAAAAAAATTCGAAAAAAAGTTATTTTTTTTTAAACCGATAATTATAATTTTAAAAAAATTATTAAATTTATTTTTATTAAGGTCGTAACTTTGCTACAAGAAAAAGTTCATGCGACCCAGCCGTGAACAACAAGAGCGAGTTCGTGCGACCCAGTTGTGCACTTTATTTTTAAAGTATCCATTTGATTTAATGTTTATATACACTTTCTTATCTATATAGCTTTTCTCCATTTATTTTGATGTATTAACTATCATATCACTAATTCATAAGATTTGTTGCGGTATATGCATTCAATGAATAAATTAAACTAAACTAAACTATAATCGCAAGTAAACACTACCACGACGCACGACGGGATGATTGTACGAACAATTAAATGCTCTGGAATTTTATTAAATCCAATAATGCAGATTCGATGAACTTATCATAATTACAAAAAAATTCTTTATGAAATAAAAACTTACCTTCAAATTTTAAAACCCACAAAATGCAGTCATATGTACATATATACAAGTATATATTTTAATAAAAAGGTATGTTTACTTTTGTCTATACTTGTTCTAAAAAAAAAAAATAGATTGTTTTCTTTGCCGCCAGTCCAAGAAAATCTTAATAAAATAGAGAAAGAAAACTGCATGCATATGCTGTCCTTGCTTGGGCTTTGTTTCCTTACCTTTTCTGTTTTATTTTTGATTCTAATGAACTTTTTTTTTGTTATTTTAAGTCATAACAATGACAATGCAGAAACTGTACACACACAATGGCATATCATTTGAATTAACAAGTGCGTAATGTCTATGCAAATTCCTTTTTAACATACATTCAAAGAATACAAATAAAAAAAAAAATAGAAAGTGAAACAAAGAATAGTTTTTTTAATGAATTGTACAATGTAGAAACTGGAATTAAAATATTCCACATACGCCACAGTGAACGAGTAAACTTTGGAATAGTATGATAGGTTTCTAAAATAATGTACACTTCCGAATGATGGAAGTTTATTTTGATTTGTTGCACATTTATGATAAACGAGTATTGTTCGTTCAATTTAAAAATAAGATAGCCCATCAGACAAAAAATATATCGACTGTGTCAAGTGATTCCTGCGGTCCATTAATCAGAAGCTAGAATGAAATGTGCAAGAGAGAGAGTGCGAGATGATACTATAGAGTGTGTATACATCATGTGCATTGTCCTTGGAAGAAGCTTTAATCATGAAATATTTTATTATTCCTCACAGGGACAACGTTGTCATCATCATCATCATCATCATCATCATCATCATCAGTTTTAGAGTCATTGAAAGTATCTTTTTAATCTGTTTTATATATAAATGAAAGGGACGAACGAACCATAATTTTTTACATTTCGAGCATTTTAATGGACTCTTGGAACATTTACGGCTGGTAACTAAAATGGGAACTCACTTGGCGCTAAACATTTGTTTCTTGTTGAAGATTTAAATCTGCACTTGAAAAATATTCCTTATTCACTTGTTGAAGATTTAAATCTGCACTTGAAAAATATTCCTTATTCTTTTATTTATAATAAAAAAACTACCGGATGAAGTGTAAAACTCTAAACTTAGTAAATTAAGTAGATTTAATCGGTGTGATGAAATGATATTGATAGTCCAAAGATGTTCAAAAAGATTAAAGTAATTCACGCAGACTGAAACACACATAAAAAATCTTAAAATCTTAAAATGACTTTGTATCTTTCTTCTTTCTGAGGTTCCAAGAAAATCGTGGTATACAATTTTTTTTACCAGATCGGAGGTCCAGTTTTCGTAAAAAACGATTTTTTCAATAATTTTATGTAAAAAAGAAATAAAACAAAATCTAGGTATAGGGATTTAAAATATTAAATTTTCGAAAAAAAAAAATTGTTTATTTAATTTTTTTGTAACAAATAAAATTTCGTAAAGATCCGCTTATAGTCGCTAAGGAGAAAGTCAAAATTAAAAAAAAGCCGTTGTATGACAGGTACCGTTAAAACTGTTTCTAAAGAAATATTGTTCAAATTATCTGAATATAGAATTTTATAAAATTGTTAGAGACGTCTTCGAGAAAAAACATGCTTTTTCATTACCGTTATATGGCAGGTACCGTTAGTTTTAGGCCTAGACCAACAATTCCAAAAATCCTCTTGACGATCACCCTAAAACCCTATATACCAAGTTTAAAGAATATCGGTGAAACTGTATAGGTTGCAGATGCGAATAACAGACACATACACAGAATTTCCAGACCCACTTTCTTCGAATCGCAAAACTTTTTTTCTGCATTCCATTATGCAAATCGAAACATCTTGGGTTATTGTAGGACTTTTTATTAACATTTACTATCTTCACATGGGTACCGTCGTCGGCGGCGTCGTATTGCAATAAGTGCTCTTCAAATGCAGTCTACGAGCATGAGGTAGATTGGTGATTGAAACCTTGACGGTTATTCAAAAATGATTAGCAAGGTGTTAATGTAAGCGAAAACTGCCAGAATCTCTTGAACGTGAACTCAATCATGAATGTTATCCCTTCGAGTATGATAGTTGCATTTAAGTTCAGAAATATGTACGTTAAAAAGGTGATACCATGTGGCAGTTATAAATAAGGTTTTTTGTTATTTTGACGATAACCTCGTGACTAGAATCACTGGGACTGGTTGAAGTTTCACATTTGCAGCCTGGGCATCGTTGAGAGCTGCACTAAAGTGATACTTAAATATCCTTAGTGATTTTGTACAGCTCTCATGTATCATCTCGTCATGCAGCTTGCAATATTATTTTCCTATAAGAACGCCTGTTTCGTTTCATCTTCAAAGTTTTATTTTCACCATTTTGTCTCTTGAACGCATTTTCTCTTTTAGCTCGTTCGTTAATACTTCCAAATTCCAACTTTAAATTTACTTTACTGCATATAGCTGTAAACAAATCACTTCAATGCCGGCAGCCAGAATCAGATTTATGTACCATACAAGCATTACCTGGCGAGATAGTGCTTCTCGTATGTAAGCATATAAGTGCTTCCACAATGTTCGAATTTGTTGTTCGTTTTTTGATCTTCTTTAACTATACTCGCCGCCGGTCGGTGGTTATATCGATTTGTCTATACCAAGGACTTGCTTTTAAGAAATTCGAATGATAGCGTACATACATTTTGTCTCACATTATCGCTCATATACATATCTAGAGGAACTGATAATTTAAAGGACTAGAGCGAAACATTTCCAATCATTGTTATAAAAATTGGTTTACGTTTTGATTGCCAATAGGCGTTTTTTTTTTTTAGCTCTAAGCAGAGCACGGAGTAGAGTCTAAGCTTGTCGAGGAAGCTCTGAGCGCTCTGATTTAATTATAAAACACACTTGAGCACTTCACTGTCATATCAGTAGAAATCAACTCACAATCTGTCAAATAACATAAAAACTACATTAAGTTGGCCGCGCTCTACATCTTGCTCGGTCTACTCTATCATTGTATCCTAAGCTCATAGAGCGCGCTCCGAGCAAGTTCTGATCTTAAAAAAGAAACACAAGTTGAGCGCTCTGAGCGCTCGTAAACAAAGTTATATTTTTGACACTTTGACAGCTCAGTGCACTGCTTCGAACTTAAACAGAAAAACGCCTTATATTACGCCATGAATGAAAGAATACAAGATTACGACACTTTGGCATTTTGTTGGGGTAAATTCATAACAAAATTCCACCATTTAGTTGTTTTTCTGTTTGTGCTTACGTCACAAGTGAAAAAAACACAACAAAAAAAGCTGAAAAAAAACCAAGTGTTGTAATCTTGTATTCTTTCATTCATGATATTACTCCAAGAAAGAACACCTTCTGATGAGCGTTTGAAAATTAAGTACACAAAGAATTTTTCTTTATTTTAATGATGATATATATTGAAAAAAAAAGAAGAAGATATTTATTGGAAATTTCTATAAACGAAAGCAAAATGTAAGAATATGTTCTTCTTTGTGTACTTTTTTCCATTGAATTTTATTTTAAAAATTCATCCCGCCATAAAAAAAATTCTATTCTCATTCCTCATTTTACACACAAAAAGTAACAGACTTTGCAAATCATAAAATATAAAATGTATATATGGTAGATGTGTTATTTAGTTTGACTGATTCATTTCGAATATGCATGCACATATAACCTTTTATTCAAGTGCTCTCATTTCAAACCCAGCCTTTCTCTCATTAGTGCAAAAAATCTTTTAACCCCCAAGCTTCAAGTCTGTCATTTGCGCTGCAATGTATTCTCTTATTTATTTTGTTTTGTATTTTTTACAGTGAAAGAAACAAAAGCAGCTGCTGGATTCTGGAGTTGGCTGAGAGTTTGCTATATTATCCAACAAATGGACGACCTCATTCTAAAGAATGATATAATGCATACAAATGAGAAGAAGGTAAATCATTGGGTTTGTAAAACCAGTGGAAGCAACTAGCAAGAGCATGAAGAAAACTTTTATCACGATCAGATTACTTATATACATATATATTTAACTTTTCGCTTAGTCCTTGAGGTGAGTATATGGTTGAAGAACAGTATAATGGAATTTTGTCAGGTGTCTTTGTAGTTATATCCATACGATACCTGACGTACTTTGTAGTTCTAAAAAAAGGAATTTGTTTTTATTTTTGTTTATTGACATTTAAATAAAAATTAAAGCTTAAACAGCCCTTAGAATATTCAACTTGGGTTTCGACATAGATGTCAACTGAAATGATTCTTTAACCCACACCCACACTATATACCTACTATACTTAATTGAAAGGCTTTATTTCAACTTTCAAACATAGATATACATACATACATATATAATTTGTTTAAAGAAGTTTCATAGAAACATTATTTGACTTTTAAATTTAAACTTGCGTTTTTCTTTTAAATCTCAAAGATTTGCCCTCAACATCAAGAATTGCTCTTTTAAATATATGTAACATGTTGGGCTTCTTTTTTTGCAGTGTAAGACAGAGATTAATCAAACATAGGCTGTGTTAATAAGCTTTGTGTGAGGTTTTATCAAACTCAGAAAGACAGACTTTCGAAATATTTTTTGAATACAAAAATGCTTAAATGTAAACAGAATGTTTTAAGCATGTTAGGAAGACGTAATTACAGCTTTATTAATAGAAACCTTACTTTTGCAAAACATTATAATATTCCCTACAAAGTTTAGATCATCCCTTATTTCTTTTAGTACAGCAGCGCTGTTCGTTTTCAATGTTTTGATAGTTTTGATGATGAGGCTTTATCCAAAGCTTTTTAGTGTATTTTAATTTTTTTTTTTCAAAAATTCGAATTAAAATCAATAAAATACTCTAACTTAAACTATAATTATGGGCTTATTCTTGATATCTGCACTGTTTCTGCCAATTAAATACTTGTTCTTGATGATAAAGTAGAAACTAAGCTAAATACTGATGTTTAAATTTTCTAAATATCATGTCGCGTTAGTCTTATAACTGAAGATGTTTCTGATTTGTAATCCTTACCTCTGTAATGGCTTTTAGCCTACCAGCAGTTTCTCAAAAAATTTATTTTCAATTCTATAACAGAATATCTCCCTCAGTCCTTACATTGTAAGTATTGTTTGAAATAAAAATACGATGAATTCTAAAAAATGTTTTTTTTATTGTGTCCTATCCATAGAGAGGTTGAATAAGGATTTGAGCCTTATTCAAACTTGGTCAAATAGAAATCGTATGAAACTTAATCCCGCTAAGTCTCTTGCCATGTTATGCGCTAGAAGTGAGGCTGATCCTGTAGATTTTCCTTCAGTTATCATTGATAACGAAGTAATTGCCTATGTGAAGGATATTAAATACCTTGGGTATAGAATAAAGAGTGACCTTAGCTGCTGTAGGGCAATTTCAGGCACGATTCGACATATTTACTCTGGCCTTCGAACGTTGAGATCTTCATCAAACTTCTTATCAACCAATGTGAAAAAATACAAGTCATTAATTTTGCCCTATTTTATTTTTAACTGCTCAGTATATCCGATTCTAGATTGTGAATATAAGCGCAAAATTAATGTTGCTTTAAATGACTGCGTTCGATTTATTTACTGCATTCCGAGGTATTCCAGTGTTTCACATTTACAACACACTCTCACTCTCTTTGGTATTAACTTTGATAAGTATTTAAAGTTCAGGTTACTTCTAAAACTTTATAACATCATCCATAATAGATGTCCTAATTATCTTAAGGAAAAACTCCATTTTGCTCAATCCCGAAGAGGATTAAAATTACTATTACCACGTTATACACGCACCATAGCAGAGCGTTCATTTTATGCATCTGTGATTCGTTTGTGGAACTTGCTTCCAAATGAATTGCAAAGAACTACCTCACAGGCAGCCTTTAAGAGGAAACTATTTTTACACTTTTCTAATCAAATATAAACATATAGTATAATTTGCTTATTTTTTTATATTCTTTTTGTTTTTAATTTCTCTTTAATTTTTCTCAAAATTTATGTAAAAAAATCAAAAATGTTATTAATTATTCAGCTAGTTTTAAACAGTTTTTATAACAATCTATAATAGTGAAGAAAATATTGTAACTTTACTATTTTTGTTACTCTAAAAGATTTAAATCTTAATGTGTCTTTGTCAAATATATTATTTGAAATAAATGAAATGAAATGAAATTAATATGGCTCAAAAAAAGCACCTTCCATTTTGCCGGTTGTTGGTTAATAATTGTTTGTTAATACTTAAGGCTTAAGCATTGAATTTTCCTTCTGGTCAATAAATAACAGTTAAATGAACTTTAATTGAAAATAAAAATTAAATCTCTGGCTTGCTTAGTTTGAGAGCTTGATGGGTGTCCTTCAAATATTGACTATTTGACATTAGTACAGGAAAACGAGACAAAAAAAATTAAATTGTACATTTTGTGCTCTGAGTAGAATTATTGTATGTGGTGTAGAGGGGTGCCTCTTGAGTTTAAACATTCTTTTTTTTGGAATCCAGATCCACGTACTAAAAGGCCGCCATTTTGAAAAGAGTTTTAATTATCTCGAAAACCATTAGACTGACAAAAAACTTTAGAAAATTAAATATTTCATATTTAATCATTGTGTGTATGTAACTTTTTTAAAATACAAAAATTATAAGTTAAAAGTTGTAACAAATAAAAATCAATGTTTTACTGTGGTAGACAATTTTACAACAAACAATTACTCGTTTTTACTTTATTTGTTTTTACTTTATTTGTTTAAAAAAAATTAGATAATGCCAAACAGAAATTGGTACAGGCTTTAATGTTATTTTGTATAGTCTGAAAATAATGATAAAATTCTGCACCAATTTCTGTTTGACATTCTATAAATTTTTTAAACAAAGATCAAATAATAAAGTAATAAAGGGCACGACTGAGTCGCACGAACTTGCTCTCGTGGCAAGTTAACTTCGTGTTAACGACTGGGAAGATCGCCGACTTGAGCCATCACTGTACGAACAAATGCCTCTCAATAAGACAGCAACAATAACAGCATTGTTTTTCTTACTCCTTTACTTACGGCCATATTATTCAGTAGTTTAAGACTTAAATCCAGATGTAAATTATTGTTTTCGTTTATTTCCATATAAAATTTATACTTTCTAATGGTTGCGTCTTTTAGATTACCTTTGTTTCTTATTAATGTATTATTTTCTGTGAACAAACAATATTTAACATAGTTAAGATATGAGTAAAGTAAACTATTCATATCTGGATTTAATTTTACATCTGAATTTAATGAGTGAATAATATGGCCGTAAGTTACTTTTATCCTCTTTAGCTCGTATGCCACTCCTGTTGTTAAACCATATACCAATGTCATACAGACAGAAATTTTTGTATTTTTTAGTTTTTTTTTATAATTATTAAGCAAATTATAGAGTGAAATATCGAGGTCATAATTATATTATTCCACACGTTAAATGCTTCTGCAGTTCTTATATTATCAGTTGACAAGTGCACGAAAATGTATCCATAATATCATTATACACATAGAGAAATCATGTGTAAGTTGCAAACTTTGCTCGTAGGATGTCGTTACTATCGGCTTGTTTTTTGTTTACTCTTGTAGCAATTGTTCTTGAGTTAAAAGGCAAGAGAAATAAAGAAAAACAAATACAAATGTATGCAGAAGAATTTTGTTCGGTTTGGTTCAAGTATTTTTCGTTACAGAGAACTATTAGGGAAGTAATAATTATTCGATATGCTCATTTAGCGACATCTACTTCGGTGAGTTTGAAACCATCTTGATTCATCTATGTGTATAAACTCAATGTATTATTTAAACTTTAACATTTTCAAAATTTTCATATTTCTATCTATAAACTAGCACTTCAAGAAATTTACAAGAACATTCTATGAAAACAAAAACTTTATGATCCCCAATCCCCAGCAGCATCATCCAACTTGATAACATGGCATCAAATGAGGATTATAGAGAGATACCTACACATTCCAAAAGTAACTTTTTCATTCAAAAGATAGTCGCAAGAAAAAACTTTGTAATAATAAAAAATAAAAAATTGAAACACCAAGGGAATAAGTGAAAGAAGATGTTCTTATAAAAAAAAAAAAAAACAAGTACGTGTACTGCGGTGTGGTGGCTCCTTGTCTTCTTGTAAAAACGATGTCTCTGGTCGTCATTTGTATGAGAATTTTCAAGATTCTATCATTTTCATCATTGAAAGGTATACGATGAGGAGTATGATACAACATGTTATGCACTGTAATGGAATGCGAATACGAAAGTACTTTCGCAGGTGGCTTAAGAGCCTGCTAAGGGATTTAAGTGAAAAGAATCTTGTGACGAAAGCGGAAGGAAATGAAACTGCATTATAGAAATGGCTTTAACGCAGCATAATTATTCCTGGTGGATTGGTGAAAATATATTTTGAGATTTTAATGTAAAAAATCAAATTAAAATAAGTCTATAAAGAAAAATTAAATTTAATAAAATAAACTTTTTCTTGCCACCAATGTTAAACTAGAGACCATACAAACATCAGAACATCTAAGCTTTATTTTTAAATATTCATAATTAGAATCATCAGAAAATGATCTTATTTAACAAATATGCTAAACAACGATATCATTACGAGTAGATCCTAATACTATGAATCGATATAAAGAAGTACGAATCTACCAGATCGAGACGATGAAAAAGTCATTGCTTCATTTTCAAATTTTCAAAATACAAATGTAATTCCTATTTCCCACACTCAATTTGTTAATGTTGGTCAAGTACAACTTGTAAGTTCTAAGCTTCGAATAAATCAAAGATAAATTGACTGATGAGTGATACGATGACTGATGCCAATGCACACTACAGATATACTTTAACTTTAGTTATAGATATGATTTACATAGAAAATTATTGATTTTAGTGCTTGATATTCCCGTAGCCGTACGGGCAAAACGAATCAAGATACTTGTACAGTACGCTCTAGATAAAAGTAACTGATACAAGTTCGGACAACTATGTGTTATTTGAAGTTGTTGCAATAATGAGTCAGAAAAAATTGTTTAGTTTAGTTTAGGTTATTGTGTTTTGCCGAAATTAGACAACAGAATTATTTAACAATATTTTTTAAAGATTACCATAGTTTCTAGAAATTTAAATAATACTAATAAAAATAAATAAATAGGTACATTTTTTAACAATTAAATAAAACATAAGATAGAGATAATATTACAAAAATAGCAAAATTGAAAAATAACAAAATATTTTTTGCATAATTTTATATTTGAAGCTTTTTTTTACTTATATCAAAAGTAAAAACGTCAAAATGTTTATTAAAAGTTTTAGAACAAACGTTTCGTTTAAAGCGTAATTTGTCCTTGAGTCTGATTCATTTAAAAATCTTGTATGCCTTAGAGTGCGAGTATTTGGATTGACAGACATTTTGGAAAATACAGAAAAGACAGAGAATCAATATTACATTTAAAAGGTCAAACGCAAATAGAGCCTCAGATTACTTCCTACGATCAACGAGACTAGATATAAACTAAGGAGTTTAAGAGGGTGAGTATTATTATTATTTATTATTTATTTATTATTATTTATTTATTTAGTTTTCTTTTTACAATTAATATAACAAGAGTAATAAAAATAAAAATATTAATGTAATAATACAATATTTTGACATAACATGTTTTTGTTGTCTGTCAGATTGGCGTTATAAATTCAAATTTAAATATACTATAGGTAACGTAAGTTGCTAATAATTTTCTTTAACTTATACATTTGTAGATATTTTAACTTATTTATATTAACAATAGGTACAATAATAAATATGGAATGTAATATTTAAATAATTTATTTAAATTTATTATCACAAATTTTTCATCAGTTCATACTTAATATGTTTTAAAAATGTTTTTCATTGATTTAAGCAAATTCATTTATTAACAAAGATCTATATTTTAGAGAGTAAGATAAAAAGTTGTAAAGGGAAGAGAAGTTACTACCATTTAATACATTATAAAATTCTTCAATGGACAAAGATTCTTTTCCAAAACAGGCTAGTCTCGTATTTTTATAAATCGGACATCTGCCAATTAGGTGATATGTGTTTTCTACTTCATCCATATTACATATTGAACAGATTCCCAGTGTATCTTTTTTAAATGCTCTAGCATTAATATTTAATAAACCACCTCTAGCTTTAAGAATTAAGCTCACCAGGTAGGGAGAGTTTTCATCTATAAAGTAAGGTGTAATATTATAGTTCAAATGAGCATAAACATCATGAAACTGAGAGCCCTTAGCATCTGCAATGTGATTTTCATGTTCTCTAGCTTCTAGTGCTATCAATAAAATACTATGGAGGTTATTGAAAGATGAGGTAGAAAGGTCTATTTCAATGTTAAGCATTTCACCTAAGTTTATCCAGTCTGAAACCCAGAACGTTTTCTGTACAATTGTTTCTTGTGCCAGGATTCGAGGTAATCTTCTACTAGGGTATTGAAGTACTTTATTGACATAGTCGAAATGCAGAGAGAGCGTTCGGAAAAATTGAGTTTTCAAGCCAGTTTCCAAGTGTAACATGTAGTTGGGGGTGTTGTTGGGTAGCTTTAACATTTGTTTCATGAAGAACCTGAACAGTTTTTCCACTTGGTCAAATTGTTTAGATCCCCAAATTTGAGCGCCGTATAGCATAATGAGGGTGAGTATAACTGGGTAACAAAAACGTGTCCCGACTCCATCCAAGACCTCTTAATGCAAACAACAAAAATTGCACTGCAATACAAATACCACTGCAAATCTCTAACTGGGAACGAACCAAAGAACAGTAGATAGGTTTGGTAATGTAAGGATCATCAAATTCCATAGATCTACATACGTTTAACAAAGCCTAGCATACACATGCTTTTGGAGTGTACTTTGTCGATATGGTGCTTAAATGTCAGTTTATTGTCAATAATAATTCCTAAGTCTTTAATTTCGAGCTAATATTTTATCGTCAATAGTGTAGTCAAGAGTTATTGCATTTTTTTTTTCTCAGAAAAGAAATAATATTGCACTTCTCTATATTTAGTAACATTCCATTGGTTTTACACCAGTTGGCAACACTATTCAAACATTGTTGTAATGATAATCCGTCATGAATATTGTTAACATTTTGAAATAATTTGAGATCGTCTGCATATAAAAGATATCTACACCCTTTTAACAATAAAGATAAGTCATAAGGGAAGAACTCCTGATGACATATGTATTTGATGAGAAATGACACCACAAAATCTAGCACACTGAGATCTGTCCGACAGATATGATTCAATCTAATTTAATAATGCAGAATGTATTCCATACTTATTTAATTTGAAAAAAAGTCAGTATAAGTATAAGCTTTACTAAAGGCAGTATAGATTGCATCAACCTGGTTTCGTTTTTCCATTTCCAAAAGAATATTATGAAGTATAATCTACAATATAAGTAAATAGTTGTTGATCTTCTTTTAAATAAACCAGGTTGATGCTCACTGATAACTGACCTCAGTCTAACACTCAACTTGTCAGTAACAATTTTTTCAAACAATTTAGTAATAGTCGACAAGATTGCAATTCCCCGATAATTTTTTATATTGAACCTATCATTATTCTTAAAAATTGGGGTTGAGAAAAATTTTCGCCATATTTTTTGAAAATAACCACAGGAAAATGAATGGTTGAAAAGTTTAAGTAATAGTTTCTTCAGTTTTCTATAGAAACAATGGTGTAATACCATATCAGGTCCATTACCTTTACTGACATCAAGGGATGTAACTTCGTTGTCAAGGTCGGACATTGATATTGACATAAAACTCAAATCTGTATTGCTTTCATTAATATGTTGGAAATCGTTTTGATTAAATACAATAGGAATCGAAAAACGATCAACGAAAAACGGTCGCTGTTTGTATTGAAAATAAGCAAATTAAATGAGTGTTATCATAGCAAATGAAAGCATATTTTGTTACTGATTTTTAAGTATCAGTACAATCCATAGAATCTTTGATGTTCGATAGTTCCAAGAGGTAAACATACATGTACTTGGACCACTACTTGGTAGTATTCGAGTACGTACGCGTATGCCTAATGCGTTTCTTTGAATCTCAGCAAGTACATAGGACGACTGGAGACTGTCATCAGAAGTACCGTCTCGAATTAGATGGGTTTATATGTGCCACCACAACGAAACTCTTGTTCGACGAAGAATGCCGGTTAGCGCTGCAGCTAGGAACGAGGCCTACTAGACAATGCTGCTTTTAAGAGCGTAACCCGAGAGTTCTGTACGGGCAAAAAAAAGGAACACCAACTTATATATTGAGAGTTGTACCAGCCGGGGTTATGTTCAAAAGTTCTAGGTATACTAAAGGTTGATACAAGGCAAGAACGGAAGCATGCAGAGTTCAGTTGAAGATGAGAATCTGGAAAAAACATTTTGGATAGAGAAATGTCGCTGCTCCATAAAAGCCTATAAGAACACTACCGAATCTTTTGATGTTGAGAAAAGTCTAAGCATAGACAAGACGACGCGTTATCAAGCAATTTACACAACATATCGTTATTAAAGCAATAATTATTGTATCTAAATCGAAAGTCGACACTACTGTGGTTGGTGCATTTGCAAGTTTTGAATGGAATTGGTTGTCAATGAAGACAAAACGAAAGAGAATTGAAACTCAACATCATCTACTCGGCCAAAACATCACAATGGATAGATATAACTTCTAACAGTCAAGGACATTATCTACCTGGAATCCACTATTACCCAACCTCGAAAATTGACATCAATGTATATAGAGATCAAAAGACGAAGGCGTTTAAAAAGCAAGACCCTCTCTCATAGAACCAAGAAGACGTTATACAAGACCTTAATCATTCAAGTCCGGCTATATATATCCGAAGTATAAACCTTTTTTAGAACGAATGAAGATTCACTTGTATCGATGGAATGGGGAAGAGAAGATATAACTATGAACTTTACGGGCCATACAATGAAGTTTACCTCCTTTGGCTGTGTGATAGCTGCGTCTCGTAAAGCTTCCGGATGGACATCAACGAACCAGGCATCGAATACAACCCTGATAATGTACCTAGCAGAGGAAGACAAAATGAGATTTCATTGTTCTATATAAATATTGTCAAATTATCAAAGTTGGAGTCGGAATCTTAAACCATTTAAAAAGATTCGAACTCAAGATATCTTTAATAGTTCAATGACATCATAACACAAGCAACAAATTAACTATATTTGAAAGTAGTCGTGATGCTATAAGTTTATAAACCTATTTCATAAACAAATAATAATATTTTTTTTAGCTGACCACCGTCTGCAAAACAGATACATTTTGCTCCTGTAAAATGTAACCAATAATTTGTTAATGTGAACGATGTCTTTTCCACCTACTTTTTTAACATTCCGTTGCTATTTTTAGCATCAGGTGGAGTGGAGATGGTATATTTTTGGATGTGCTCTTTTCATACGCTTTATTGTATGATGAATGCGGCATCGCATAAAATAACGAAAAAACGGATCAAAACAAACAAATGATAATGGACTGCAAACAGGTGAAAACATTGTTTTTTTTTTTTGCAATGGAATGTTATAACTTAAAACGAAAAACATTAGCTGGACAACGTTATTATGGTAAGCTGAAGAAGAAGCAGACGAATAGAGGCGCCACTAATGATAGGTTTTATGTTTTTCACGTAAATTCTTTTGTATGATTTTCTTTTTACGTGTTTTTTTTATTATTTTGATGTTGCATAGGTAAGTGATGGGTTACGACGCTGCTGATGGTTGTAAACGAACGAAAGATGTTATGCTTCGCCGAAATTTCTTTTTTCATCGTCAATCTATCAACAGACACCAACAAGTGCAGTACAACTACTGAAATCGGTTAATTCTTTGCACCGTATCCAATCAAAGTTCAATATCTGTAACAAGTTGTTGCGAGGCAAAAGGAGGTGCAGGAGTGGGGGGTAGAAAATTAGAAAGAGATAGAAATGGTAAAGAAGAGGCAGCAGAGGATTGGGATCGAAAAGGGATCGGAATGCCTAGTTCAGGGACTTGGCCTGCTTGCTTAGCGCAGCTCAACTCGCCGGACGGGATGGGTTTTTGTCCCCGAAGCTAGACCTCACCAGCAACAACACATATATCAGGCCTTAGAAATTAATTTCAATAAAACAGACATCAGACGGACTTCAATACACCAAGAGGACGCTGCGGATGTAATTGCAGCCTGGCCTTTTCCCTCCCAACCTGGAAATCAATCGGCCGTTGTTAGATTTCCCCTATCATAGTTAAATAATTACCAGATCACTTCATTTCACCACCTAGGTTCACTCACCTTTCACACCCCTAAAGAAATAATCACAATTCCATAATGGGTTTCAAAAAGACCATTAAAAACAAAACAACAAAGTGTTTAGATGCATGACATGCAGAGAATATTTATTCTAACCTCTTAGAAGCGTTTAACAATTTGGCTCTTGCCAGAACGGCTTAATATGTTAAATTATAACTTTATTGGGACTAGCGTTTAACAAACATAATCTCAGAAATTTACTAATTAACAACTATACTATACAATAAGGCAATAACATAAAAAAAAGAAAATATGTAATATTTTCTTTGTTTCTGGGTAATTTACCATAAAGAGTACCTACCCCTTTTTGGGTAGTTATTTCCCGCGGACTTTGACTAACGCCCTGTTCCTACCTAAAAGAGCTCTGGATAGGTAAGAGAGTAGGGGAATGGTTGAAAAGGTTCAAAAAAAATATATAAAACTGCAACCAGAAGCAAAAAAGGATATCACTTACAAAAATCATAAACTAACCAAACAAAATTAACTAGAATTAACTAACAAACAAACTTAATTGGCTATAGTTTAAGAAAAATGGATTATCTATGATTGTAGCGTCTGCGGCTATACAGTCGTAGATAATCTTATGAAAATTGAATAACGTTTCTTAACACTAGCAATTTAACAAAAACACTTTATCTATTAATTTCCCCAAAAATGGTAGGGGAAAGGATAGAAAAATGTTGAAAAAAAACAATAGGTAATAGATACTATAAGATATAAATAAATTAATTTAAACCGTAATAACACTACTATAACAAAAAAACGTATATGTATAAAGGGTATAAAAAATGTAATAGATATAATTAACTTTCTTTAATAAATTGATTAGATTATAAATAAAAAATATCGTTTTTAATTAAATAGGTACTTATCTCGTCTCTAAACGTTCTTTTCTTTTCGGCTCCGTTGATGACTTTAAGCTTTTCCTTTGATTTACAGGGTTTTCATAGAGGTACGTATAAATATACCATGTACCTAGATGATCAGAGTTACGCCGATTACGTTGATTAAGATCGCACGTAGGCCTGGTTTAAGAAAGGCATCAGGTAGGTACCAATGTAGGTATAAGTACCATGCGAGTACTTGGTACTTCTGGTTTGATTGATGTCAAAAGAGGCTTCAATAATTACAGGAGCACATCCAAAGTAGGTAAATATTATACCACATTCATCAAAATAAATTGTGGCGGCCACGACTTTTAGTGGCAGTCTATGACCGCCAAGATGGTGTACGTATAGAGAGCGTAAACTATGTATAAAAATGGGTTGGTTAACACTGGCTTTAAAAAAAACACTGGTTTTCGCTACACTCACCTCTAAAAAAAAATCTGACTAAAATACAAGATAGTAACCCATAAATCCATACACATGGTTATGTGCTAAGGTAGGTATTGGCTGGTCGGTCCTCCGAAGGCTCCCCAACCAAGAAGTTTGGCTGGTAAAAAAAAACAATACAAAATCACTCGTATTTCTCCGCACATTAAGGTAAGTTTCACTAATTTTTACCGTGGATTATCAATAATGATTCTTGTAATATTCGATAATGAATTCAAATGTTCAAATTGTTATATACTTAAATGGTAGTGTTACTAATATTGTTCACTAGCGCCTTTAGCACAAATTCCATAGAAGGACAGTAGTGTGATGTACTACCTAGCACGTAAGTATGACTATTAAAAGTCGATTTTTAGATAGAGGATTCTAGGACCAGGCACATGACACAATCCTCATACATACATTCCTCATAGTATGGATCGTCCGACTCCTTCCACCAATCATAAAAAGACAACGTATTATCTTGTGTGGGTGGACTTTGACCTTCATCAGGTATTCCTTGTTAGTCTTCCTCCAACATGTTTCCTTAACGATCCATTTGCCAATAGAGGGAGTGGAGTTAGTTAATGACTAACTTTAGTTTAAGGCTGGCAAACACTTATTATTTTTAGTTTTTATTTTAATATAAATTTATTAATTTTATTTTATTTTATTTTGTTATATTATTGTTATAATTATTATTTATTATTACCATTATTATTATTATTATTATTATTATTATTATTATTATTATTATTATTATCATTATTATTATTATTATTATTATTATCATTATTATTATTATTATTATTATTATTATCATTATTATTATCATTATTATTATTATTATTATTATTATTATTATCATTATTATTATTATTATTATTATTATTATTATTATTATTATTATTATTAGGTATTATTATTATAATTATTAATAATAATAAACGTTGCCGCCACCGCCCTAGTGTCAAAAAAAATGGACAGATCTCGATCCTACCCTATCTCAACTCCATATACTACATGGCCAACTGACAACGTCTCTTCTTTGACACTTGACATTTCGCAAATGTCATGATGTTTTCGTTTTCGTGTTGTTTGGATGCCGGTGGTTTTTCGATGGTAAGTAATTTCATTGTTTTGGTGTTCTAAAATGTTTTTATGGTTTTATTTTCTCATTTAGAAAATTTGGGAGCTATGCTAGGTGACCATAACAAATTTCCGGATTTGGCGGATTGTATCCATGCCGGGGACGGTAAGTGGGAAACCTAGCTAACTAGTGGGGAAGAACCCAAGCTATAATAGCCGGGCTAAAAATAACTACATTTGAGGTTATGAATGTCCATTAGTTGTGGCCGTGGGTATACTCAATTCCTTAGCCTTTCGGATTATTTTCCCTTGCACCTTTGGTATAATTAGTTCTTATTTTTTTTTTCAGATATTCATTCAGCCAGAGTTCTCAATCCAGCCGCGGCCATAAGGGTGCTCTTTTGGAGGTAGAGAGTAAGGACTGGCAACCCCCAATTCAACCTAGAGAGCGGCATTATAATATACTTAGTTCCCTACAAATGTATACTGTGTACCCAGGTATTGTTGACATTTATTATAACTTATTTTTATTATTCTCAATTCTAATTTGGTGTCCTGGTTCGTTTTTCTTACAGATGGATATAAAATAATCCCACCACCTTAGCAACATAAATGCTTATGTGAATTGATCGACCCTACCTACTTGCTCATGCCGAACGAAATCGTTAACCCCAACTACAATTTATACAGTTTGGTAGATACTTGATGTTAATTAAAGTTTAGCTCCTTCTAATTATATAATTTATTGATTTCAGTTACTTATTATCATCACTGCCAATATTTTCGGACGATGGAAATGAAACTAAATAAGTTTCTGTATACATTGTGGCATGTTCATACCACCAGACCAATCCTTCCCAGTATGTACCTACGGGTATACAATTGGAGTTATTTGTCTAGTTTAATATCCATATGTACAAGGTAAATATTATTTTTTTTCGTAAGTGAATGGTTTGTCTAATGGTCTATTTATATTTTTCGTAACTAGGTCCGGATGAAAGGAAAATTGGCCTTAGAGACGCCGGATACCTGGCATGTCATAAACATCATTTCAACGTTGGGATTGGATTTGTGAATTTTGTGAACAGTCACCGTCTATGCACCGTCATTCACTTCGATGCGGGGTAAGCGTTTGTACTTATACGTATGTATGTATATTGTATTATATATTTATTTTGTTGAGGTATAATTTTGTCGGGTTCTTTTATTCGTTCATATTTGTACCTTACTCGTGAATAGGTCTGACTATGACACTATGAGTAGACGTATCACCCAAGACTTATTTGACCTTTGTGACCAAAGAAAATTAAAATTGCATTGACCGTTTTAGCATTAGCAATTTGTTTAGGTAGTATTACCTTTAATTTTGTTGTTTCGTTTTGGTATGGAGTAAGCAGGTACGTTTGTATATTAAGCATTCACCGATAAAATATATTTTATTTTCATATCCCGTAAGTATGCATATGCATGATTAATGCTTCTGTATATGAATAGTGATTTTACCGTCTAGGGTTATATCATTTAGGTAGCGTTTCATAATACATAATATAATAAGTATCACAGATTATATAGGGCACAGTTTTGTCGTTTATTTATTTATTTTATGCCGGGTAGGTAGAGGTAAGAACATTTATATCACAGATTAGGTAAACAATCAGGTACTAGGTTAATAAATTAATTTGTATGTTTTGGTTCTTGGGTTAGAATATGAAACAAATTAGAATTTGATAATATAGTATAGGAACCAAAAACAAATTTCCGCATAAGATCTTTTATTAAGTTTTTTTTTTATTAATTTCAGTATATGTAACAAGAAGATTACGTGGTTTAAGGCTAGTTACAATTAAAGTGCCTTTAAAAGAACCTATTTTAGTGAGTTTTTTTTTTTTTTCAAAGCCAGTAGTCAGAGGTTTTACTCTACTTTTGTACCTGTTTTGTACATCACTCATGGTAAGATATGAGACTTGTGCATTCATTGAAAGATAGAGACTGCGACGGCGGTCGGTGGTATTACCTATAGGTACATATTCGCAAACCGGTATGTAGCTTTACCTATACATCTTTCATTGTTTTATTATTGTATATAAAGTGGAGTCAGTAGTTATGTTATAATTTCTTGTCTATCTTTTATGATTTTCGCTATGGGTGTATACTCCTAGTCGAACCTAGCTGGATTTTTTTCTCCAGTTCGTACGGTATATATACGTATGGCGGTAAGTTGGAGTTTTAAACGCTCATGATACTGTCCTACTTCGTACACAGATTTTAAATTGTTTTCTGTAAGTCATTAACATTTTGACTATAAAAGAATAAATAACACATCCACTTTTAACACAAATATCACAGGGTAGGCGCGTCTATAAAGGTCATCTTATTCAGTCAGGTACTAAGTGAAGATAGGTAGGTTGTTAATTTAATATCACATAATATCACAGCTATCGTTGATCAGGTACCAAGTGTGTTTTCGGCAAAACCATATTTTGTAAGCCAGCTTGGCTGTCAGGTACTTTGGGGACTATATATGTTAATTTTACTAGGGTAGATTATTATAAATTTAACTTTGACCAAAAGAAAACATTGATATCACAGAATAGATAGGTAGATGGTAGAATTGAATGAAAACTTTGGTTTATGGTATTCATTCACTTTCGGTTCTTTACGCATCAGAGCTAGACCATTCGATAAGTGGCCCGTGATGTATTGGACAACCAAAACGGATTTTAACCTTTTACCACCTACAATAGCGAATAATATTATTTTAGAATAACTAAGTGATGGTGACATCCTATGTATGTACCTGAGTAGATACTATAGTAGTATATCACTATCTATATTTAATTTAAGCTTTTTAGCATAAGTAAAGTTACTAAGCAAATATTTTAATAGGTATACCTGTGCTTACTAACCGAATAATAAATAACAATTAAAAAAACTCGAACATTTTTTCTCATTTTGTTTTTGATTTCTATAGTAGGGGTATTCAGGTTCTCATTTTGTTTTTGATTTCCATTGTAGGGGTATTCAGGTACCTTGTGACTACACAAATTAAATCGTTTCGACTATTTTAAGCGCTGGATTATTGTTTTAAATCTTTAGCGTGGAATATACCCATCGTTTTGCCATTTAAGTTCTCAAGTTCGTACATCTGGTTACCTACTTGTTTAGTTATTCGACACTTGACGTATTTCGGACATAATTTTGCCGAAAGATATTTCGAAGTGTCGCTTAAAACGAAATTTCTTTTGTATACTTCCTGTCCGGGCAGGTATCGAACTTTTCGGGTACGAGTGTTGTACGTTTTTGCGGATCTTTCGTTAGATTTGACAATATTTTCTTGGATTTGCTTGCGTATGCACTGCAGTCGGTCGCGTCGGGTGAGAGTCAAGAGTTCACTGTCGTTCAACGCTTTTAGTTTCTGTGCCAGTTCATAGCTACTACCGTGTGTCATCATATTTGTTCCGAACAGAGCAAAATATGGTGACACACCAGTAGAGGTATGAACTGAGCTTCTAAGGGCACATGCGATATCACTAAGGTGATAATCCCAATCGCGTTGGTCTGTCTTGAGATAAGAGCGTATGGCCGCTAACAACGTTCGGTTGACTCTTTCGGATGCATTCGACTGCGGTGAGTAGTTTGCGGTTTTGAAGTGTCTCACCCCATATTTTTGCAGAAGATTTTGAAAATCTTTTGCAAGAAATTGTTGCCCATTATCCGAGTGGATAATATGTGGAACACCAAACATATTGAAAATGTCATCTCTCAAAAATTTAATAACACTAGAAGTATTCGCGTTTTTCAAAGCCTTTAAAAATACAAATTTGGACAAGTGGTCAAGGACTACAAAAACATATGCATTTCCAGTGTTCGACCGTGGATACGGACCGAGAAAGTCGATATACAATTTTTCAAACGGACGAGTAGTACAAAATGACGTAATGATAGGAGGACGTGATACTTGATTAGACGCTTTACATTGCTTGCAAACAGAACAGTTAGACACATATTCTTTAATTTGGACAGTCATATTCGGCCAATGGAAGTACTGGCGGATGCGATTCAAAGTTTTAGCGATGCCACCGTGTGCCGTTTGAGGTGGGTTGTGTGCTTTGAAAATAATTTCTTCTGTGAGTCCTGAAGGAACCCACAATAGCCAAGCATGGTCTAACATCAAATCTTCATTTTCGTACCGCAACGTTTTCTTATATACGAAACCATCTTCCACTTTTAAATCAGGTAACTGATCGGGATGCTCTTTAATTGTCTTTATCAAACTTTCATACTCTTCAGACTTAAATTCTTGTGACTCTAAGTCAATCAGGGGTGCAACATCTGCCATGTCCAGAGAATCTACGTGTACCCGAGAAAGAGTGTCAGGTACTGTGTTAAGGCTTCCTTTCAGGTGAAGGATTTCGAAGGAGTAAGATTGTAGCAATAAACTCCATCTTGCGAGTTTTCCGCTAAGATCCTTCATACTCATTAACCATCGAAGGCTAGAGTGGTCGGTTATCACCGTGAAATCCATGCCTTCAACATACGGCCTGAATTTTTGCACAGCCATCACTGCTGCCATACACTCCTTTTCGGTTACACTGTAGTTTCTCTGGCATTTGTTAAATTTTTGTGAAAAGTACGAAATAGGTACTTCTTCATCATTGGTGTTTTTTTGGAAAAGTACGGCACCTATTCCTGTATCTGACGCGTCGCATTGAATGTAGAAGCGTTTTGAGAAATCGGGATGCGTTAAAACAGGTGCTGTAGTAAGTGCAACTTTTAAATCTTCAAATGCTTTCAAGGCTGCTTCTGTCATTTGAAACTTTTCATTTTTTTTCTTAAGTAGGTCAGTCAAGGGTGCAGTCAGACTTGAAAAATCTCTGACGAATTTTCTATACCATCCTGCTAAGCCTAACAATCGCCGAACCTGTCTTGGAGTTTTGGGGACGGGAAAGTCAATGATGGCCTCTACTTTCGCAGGATCAGTTTTTAATATCCCACCACCAACAATGAACCCCAAATACTTCAGTTCCTTGAAGCAAAACTTGGATTTGTCCATGTTGATAGTGAGATTGGCCTTTTTTAAACAATTGGCAACTTCTTCTATTAGGGCAAGGTGGGTTTCGAAATCAGGGGCCATGATTAGCAAATCATCAAGATACACGAAGACGCGTTCTCTAAGTCGTGCAGGAATTACCTTGTCCATTAATTGGCTTAACCTTTGGGCTGCATTGCACAACCCAAAAGGCATCACCGTAAATTGGTACAAGGGTCTTCCCGGTACCGCAAAGGCAGTCTTTTCCCTACTCTGTCTCTCCAGCGGTATTTGCCAAAAAGCTTCTTTTAAGTCGATGCTGCTGATGAAAAAAGTATCGGGTAGTCTACTTAGGAGCCCTTCAATGTGCGGTAGAGGATTTGCATTTTTCTTCGTCAGTGAGTTCACTTTACGAGAATCCAGGCAAAGACGAACTTTGCCTGGCTTCTGTAAAAGAACCACTGGCGAAGACCACGGGCTTTCGCTTTCCTCGATAACGCCTAGGCTCAGCATTCGATCTAATTCTTTATACAATACCGCTTGTACCGCTGGGGAGACAGGGTAGTGACGCTGTTTCACAGGGTCTGCGTCCCCGGTATCTATCACATGTTCCATTAGCGTAGTTTTACCCAGACCGTCACGGTCAAAGTTGAGAAATTTCAGTCTGACTGCATCCAGTCTGGCTTGTTGTTCATACGACAGTTTGTGAGCATTTGAAAGGTCAATGTCTTCCGTTAAGGATACTGAGCTGATTACACTGGGAGCAATTTGGAACGCTTTCCAAAAATCTACTCCCAGGTACAGTCCTTGGTCTAAATTAGGAACTAGGAAGAACGTTAATTCCTTTTTTTGCTTTTCAAATTCAACTGTCGCTTGCACTTTTCCTACTACACTTTGATTTTTGCCATCGGCTGTTTTTACCCCAGACTTATATGGTATAATTTTCAAATTTAATTCAGTTGCTAGCTGTAAACCATTTTTTCCAAAGATGCTCACGCTGGCACCACTATCCAATAAGCCTACACATTCTTTATTACATATATAAATTTTCACATACGGTCTTGGATCTGATGACACATTCAAAATTGTGGAAGATAAGTTTTTTCTAACATTCCTTCTAGTTTGGTATCTATTTCTAGCTTTAAGTATGTTTTTGGATATAATGGGCTTATTATCATTAAAAATTCTATACCTAGCCTGATTGTATTCCTCTATTCTTTTATGTAAAGGTTTAATATTATAAATTTTGTTAAAATCATTATCGGTTTTTATATCTTTGTCTATATCCCTCTTTAATATTTGTATTGGTGATTTATCGTCACCTGTACGAAAGTAGCTATTTTGGTCTGTTTGACAAGAAATTTCAACTGTTTGATTTACTAGGGGTTTTGCGTTTGAGTCGAACGCGACTCCCCTGAAGACTTCGCGTTCCGCGACCGGTTTTCCGGGTTACACTTTTTGCAGTGCGGAGTTTTGATTCCGGCCTGTCCGCACTTGTAGCAAAACATATTGATTACATCTGAATCGCAATCAAAATATGTATGCCCCGGTTTCTTACAGTTCCAACAAATTAGATTGGACGTATCTGAATATTTCCGAGAGGGAAGTTTCGGACGGTTATTTGGGAATTGAAACGCAGCCAATTGTTCTTCGGAGGGCTGGTCTTCTTCATCGTCATAGCTCAACTCGTTGGCCATATATTTGACGGGTGGCCTTGAAGACCTAGGAACCTCGCGCTCTCTCTTTGGATATATGGACTCAGCATCTCGACACGCATTCCTCAGTTGATCCATGGTAAATATGGGCATAGGATAAACCAACTTCACCAATTTCTCATTAAGATTTCTTTTCAGAATCCTGACCAACTCAACTTCTGGAATAGGGACACTCATTTGGGAACGCAATTTATTAATGGCAGCAAGGAAATCGTCGCTACTCTCCCAGGATCCCTGCCTACGGTCCATAACCTCACGCATAATTTCGTAATCCGACCTACTGTTTTTAAATTGTCGGATTAATGCGTCTCTTAACATTGGCCAGTCCGGCCGGTAGTGATTACGTTGGAATTGCCAGAACCATTCGTAGGCAGGTCCTGAAAGAAGCAAGTGAAAGTCACGCAAGATTTCTGCCCACTGACAATCATACTGCCGCTGCAGTGTTTCCAACCTAAAGATAAAATCTTCGACAGTAAGGCTTTCGGGCTTTCCTTCAAAAGAAAGTCCCCCCTTACATTTCCCGCTGGTGTAGGCTGAGTTGGTCTAGGATCATAGAAACTACTGGGTGGTCTGGGCTGCTGAGGAGGTGGATAGTTATGATGGAAAACCTCCTGTTGGTAAATCCTATCTTGATCTCGTCGCACGTGATCGTTTGGTCGTCTTGACCTGTGACTTGTGCGAACGAAAGCCCCCCCATGTGGATCTAACTGAGGAACTTGTTGTTCTGGGAAGTTTGCTGTCGGCTGAGGTACGTTTAATGGAACTGGCGGTGGTGGAGCTGGGTTTTCTGATGGAGGAGTCGGTCGACTCAGATTCAATTCCCTCATGAAACCTGAAAGCTGTTGTTGCATCTCGTCTTTCAGTGTCGTTGAAATATCATTGCGTACTGAAGTTTTGTACGATGAAAAGGCCTGCACTATGGCCAAATTGATATAGGCCTTTAAATCTTCTGGCACTATAATCCGCTCTCTACTACCTGAAGCATGAAAACTAGGCAAACTACCTAAAATTGGTCTAGAACCTACTGGATTCGCTGATTTAGGTCTAGTACCATTGGTATTTCTTCCACCAGGCTGGATTGTTCGATCAAAAGACCTGTCACTTTCACTTGATGGGGGCAAGGATACCATGGCCGCTCCTTCATGTGCGGTTATAACACTAAAGGCAGGACCGTCTATGGACTCGTTGGAGATGTTTTGGCTTGACATTTGCACTGGAATACCAGAGCTTCGAGGAATATCTGAAGAGGACGAAATCGGACGATTCTTAGGGAAAGGGGTACTAGGTAAAGGTTTACCCTGTACAAGGTTTGAATTTTGGGTGCCTGATCGGGTAATCCTTCTATTTTCTTCTAATTCTGCTTCCTGAATTATCTTTCTAATTTTTTCTTCTTCTTGTTTAGATGCTGCCATTTTGATGCCGTAGAAGGAACAAACTAACTTTACCAGCTATTCAACAATTATTATTTTATTAATTAAGTTATATGCCCAAAGGGATGAGTTATTTAAGTTTGAGTTGAGAAAAGTGAATTTGAATTGTTAACTAATTTGTAACTCAGATCAGATATGTTTATTTCAATTATATTTCAAAACATGAACGAAATGTTAATGCACCAAAAAAAACGAACGTAGAAATTAAGATACAAAAATTGAACCATGTACTATAAATGAACTAAATTACGAATTATACCTAATGAAAAATGTACAATATTTTCAACTCTAAAATTGGATTTGAAATATTAGAAAAATGGTATAAATAATACTGACAATTATAGAGTAATATAAAGTTCGAAAAAAAATTAAAGATACAAAAAAAATTGAAGATACAAAAAAATACGAAATATGTTTAGTTGCTAATAACGAAAATTGTAAAAGTATCTAACAAAATTGCAACCAAAAACTAACAAGTAAAAGAAAAGTAAATAAATAATTAGAAAAATTCTAATTTCTAAAGCCGTTGAAAATTTAAATTAATGTATTTATCTCTCTAGTTTGTTATCAAAAAAAATACTGAATCAGATATAATTTTATATATTTCTTTATAAACGATTCACTCAAGACGGTTACTATAATGCCTACCTAATTTTGTTTTGATATTTCTATTGATGTTTAACTTTATAGTAGTTTAACTTTACTATACTTTTAAATTTTGTTTATTTTTGTTTTTGTAAGAATACGGGGTGCTACGGGCAGTTTACTTCGGTGGTAGCTTAGCTATATGGTGTGATCTGGTAGATTTTAATTTTGGTTAATTAAATTTTTTTGTTTTTTTTTTTTTTTTTTTTGTTTGTTGACAATTTTAAGACTGCGGACGGACTGAGTATTTCCCTCTTGGTGTGAAGAATTTTTTTAACGGTATAGAAAGCTAAATAAAGACTAAAGGACATTACAAAGTTTTGCTCTCCGCCACCGCAATTTTAGTCTATCGCTTGGACTATGCTAAAAGACTTGAAGCGGCAGAGAAAACTTTACATTACATAGAAAAGAAAAAAAAACTCTAAATAAATTTTTGAAACAGTGCTTCAATGTTCGACTTTACGTCAATCACGGCCACTGTTTTCAAGTTATGGAAACTAAAATACTTTTGAAAAGAAAATTAAAATTTAAGATAGAATAGAAAAAATTATAGATTGATAGAAGAGCTAAATAGTAGAAGTAAACAAAAAGAATCATGCAGACAATGTTTAACTGCCATCGTTGTCAACTTCGAAATTTTCGTCGCAATTAAAATTAGTTTGTCTGAGACTTTCTATCTTAAGACATACGATCCTTTCAAAGTTGACAACAAGAACAGTGGGACTGCCAATCCTAGGATTGACAAAAAAAAACGGACTCAAAAATTGGGTAAACTTCAGTCGCTGTAAACCTGGATATAACTCGTCGCAATACACCAAGTTCGTCTGTGACCTTCTGGGTGCAGACTTACGAGTCTTTCAAGTCTACAGTGAGTGAAGTTAGGACTAAAGGACGAAAACAAGGACTACACATACGTTGGGCGCCATTTGTTGCGAGGCAAAAGGAGGTGCAGGAGTGGGGGGTAGAAAATTAGAAAGAGATAGAAATGGTAAAGAAGAGGCAGCAGAGGATTGGGATCGAAAAGGGATCGGAATGCCTAGTTCAGGGACTTGGCCTGCTTGCTTAGCGCAGCTCAACTCGCCGGACGGGATGGGTTTTTGTCCCCGAAGCTAGACCTCACCAGCAACAACACATATATCAGGCCTTAGAAATTAATTTCAATAAAACAGACATCAGACGGACTTCAATACACCAAGAGGACGCTGCGGATGTAATTGCAGCCTGGCCTTTTCCCTCCCAACCTGGAAATCAATCGGCCGTTGTTAGATTTCCCCTATCATAGTTAAATAATTACCAGATCACTTCATTTCACCACCTAGGTTCACTCACCTTTCACACCCCTAAAGAAATAATCACAATTCCATAATGGGTTTCAAAAAGACCATTAAAAACAAAACAACAAAGTGTTTAGATGCATGACATGCAGAGAATATTTATTCTAACCTCTTAGAAGCGTTTAACAATTTGGCTCTTGCCAGAACGGCTTAATATGTTAAATTATAACTTTATTGGGACTAGCGTTTAACAAACATAATCTCAGAAATTTACTAATTAACAACTATACTATACAATAAGGCAATAACATAAAAAAAAGAAAATATGTAATATTTTCTTTGTTTCTGGGTAATTTACCATAAAGAGTACCTACCCCTTTTTGGGTAGTTATTTCCCGCGGACTTTGACTAACGCCCTGTTCCTACCTAAAAGAGCTCTGGATAGGTAAGAGAGTAGGGGAATGGTTGAAAAGGTTCAAAAAAAATATATAAAACTGCAACCAGAAGCAAAAAAGGATATCACTTACAAAAATCATAAACTAACCAAACAAAATTAACTAGAATTAACTAACAAACAAACTTAATTGGCTATAGTTTAAGAAAAATGGATTATCTATGATTGTAGCGTCTGCGGCTATACAGTCGTAGATAATCTTATGAAAATTGAATAACGTTTCTTAACACTAGCAATTTAACAAAAACACTTTATCTATTAATTTCCCCAAAAATGGTAGGGGAAAGGATAGAAAAATGTTGAAAAAAAACAATAGGTAATAGATACTATAAGATATAAATAAATTAATTTAAACCGTAATAACACTACTATAACAAAAAAACGTATATGTATAAAGGGTATAAAAAATGTAATAGATATAATTAACTTTCTTTAATAAATTGATTAGATTATAAATAAAAAATATCGTTTTTAATTAAATAGGTACTTATCTCGTCTCTAAACGTTCTTTTCTTTTCGGCTCCGTTGATGACTTTAAGCTTTTCCTTTGATTTACAGGGTTTTCATAGAGGTACGTATAAATATACCATGTACCTAGATGATCAGAGTTACGCCGATTACGTTGATTAAGATCGCACGTAGGCCTGGTTTAAGAAAGGCATCAGGTAGGTACCAATGTAGGTATAAGTACCATGCGAGTACTTGGTACTTCTGGTTTGATTGATGTCAAAAGAGGCTTCAATAATTACAGGAGCACATCCAAAGTAGGTAAATATTATACCACATTCATCAAAATAAATTGTGGCGGCCACGACTTTTAGTGGCAGTCTATGACCGCCAAGATGGTGTACGTATAGAGAGCGTAAACTATGTATAAAAATGGGTTGGTTAACACTGGCTTTAAAAAAAACACTGGTTTTCGCTACACTCACCTCTAAAAAAAAATCTGACTAAAATACAAGATAGTAACCCATAAATCCATACACATGGTTATGTGCTAAGGTAGGTATTGGCTGGTCGGTCCTCCGAAGGCTCCCCAACCAAGAAGTTTGGCTGGTAAAAAAAAACAATACAAAATCACTCGTATTTCTCCGCACATTAAGGTAAGTTTCACTAATTTTTACCGTGGATTATCAATAATGATTCTTGTAATATTCGATAATGAATTCAAATGTTCAAATTGTTATATACTTAAATGGTAGTGTTACTAATATTGTTCACTAGCGCCTTTAGCACAAATTCCATAGAAGGACAGTAGTGTGATGTACTACCTAGCACGTAAGTATGACTATTAAAAGTCGATTTTTAGATAGAGGATTCTAGGACCAGGCACATGACACAATCCTCATACATACATTCCTCATAGTATGGATCGTCCGACTCCTTCCACCAATCATAAAAAGACAACGTATTATCTTGTGTGGGTGGACTTTGACCTTCATCAGGTATTCCTTGTTAGTCTTCCTCCAACATGTTTCCTTAACGATCCATTTGCCAATAGAGGGAGTGGAGTTAGTTAATGACTAACTTTAGTTTAAGGCTGGCAAACACTTATTATTTTTAGTTTTTATTTTAATATAAATTTATTAATTTTATTTTATTTTATTTTGTTATATTATTGTTATAATTATTATTTATTATTACCATTATTATTATTATTATTATTATTATTATTATTATTATTATTATTATTATCATTATTATTATTATTATTATTATTATCATTATTATTATTATTATTATTATTATTATCATTATTATTATCATTATTATTATTATTATTATTATTATTATTATCATTATTATTATTATTATTATTATTATTATTATTATTATTATTATTATTAGGTATTATTATTATAATTATTAATAATAATAAACGTTGCCGCCACCGCCCTAGTGTCAAAAAAAATGGACAGATCTCGATCCTACCCTATCTCAACTCCATATACTACATGGCCAACTGACAACGTCTCTTCTTTGACACTTGACATTTCGCAAATGTCATGATGTTTTCGTTTTCGTGTTGTTTGGATGCCGGTGGTTTTTCGATGGTAAGTAATTTCATTGTTTTGGTGTTCTAAAATGTTTTTATGGTTTTATTTTCTCATTTAGAAAATTTGGGAGCTATGCTAGGTGACCATAACAAAGTACAAGATACTCATACTGTTTTTTTGGTATATCGCAGATTAAATTATGTGAAACTCGCGCGTGGAAAGTGAAACTGTTCAATTAAGATATTAATTTAATTCAATGTTCGTAGTTCTTGTTTGTGAGAATATATTATCTTAAGATGGTATGTAACATTATAACATTTATGTTTAATTTCAAAATGTATTTTATTTTGTTTTCAAATGTTTATTCAATGTTTATTTCAAAATGTATTTTATTTTGTTTTCAAAATTCTTTATCTTAAGAAATGTAAAAATGTTAATGGATTGTGTTTAAACTGTCGTTAACGGATGGAATTGTAGAAGCAACTGCCACGAACTTTAGGTACACATTTCTCGCCAAGTCATAGTTGTGAAAAATATGTACCCAATCGAACGGGCAGCTAGAGGATTGGGTTTCAAACGCGTGAGACAAGACGTTAACCTTTTATTATTATTATACATTTTGTGTGTCTGGTCTCACGCGTTTTGGGGGGATTGGGATATACATAAATAGGTAATGTGATGATATAATAAACCTAATATTAATTAGTATACAAAAAATAATCAACACTGATGTTATGTGGGAAAAGCAGAAAATCCGATTCCCAGCGTGTCAGCATTTTAGTTGACTAAAATCGTGTACTTATTATATTGGTCGGTTTTTAATGATTTTAACAATTTAATGTACCTATACAATTTTAAATCATTGGGAATAAACTTGACCGTTGTTGATTGAAACAAAATTGATAATAATCAGTGAAAAGTTTAACAGTTTTTTAATCGATTGTGATTTAAGGCCAATCTTTTCAGCCCTGGTTGATTGTCAATCATAGATTCTGTTTGTGTAGCTAAAATAACCAATAGTTTTATTCAACCTGAACTGAAAAGACTGATGGCCATTTAAGTATCAAATTTCAATATTTGTCAACTATCAATTATAAATATCTAAATTGACAATTGTAATAGGGCGGTTAGTGGATAATTTATAATAAAGCAATAACGCTTTTTTTCAAAATGGCGGATGAAGGACAAGGTTTTTTTGTTTGATCTCTATGGTTTAAGAACCCCCAATTTTTGTCTAATTTTACTCGCCTATATTAAGATTGAATTGGATATCGCATTCATAGTACAGTCAATCATCTGACAAAAGTTTGGTAGGTCTCCAAGTTTGAATGCAGTTTTTAAGGGGGTTGATTCTGTTATAAAACTGAGTTTGCGGGAAATTTGGTCTTGTGCTGCAGCCGCCATCTTGAATTTGAGATTTTTTCGTGATTTTGCGTTTTTCTATGTTTGTGTGCTTTTATATGGAAAAACTATTAAAAACTTTTTTGTTGCAATTTGTAGTATCTACAAAACGGTATAAAAATTATATTTGTAGTATACATAAGTATCTTAGAAGTTAGATATAAGAAAAAAAAGAATAAAAAAATACATTATTTTTCGAATATTGCTCGCTAACTTTCAAGCTAAAGTAGCAAACACTTTTTTAAAGATAATCGTTTTACAAAAAAATTATGTATATTTGATGCAATCCGCCCATAGAAAAAACATGCTAAAATAGGCTGACAGCAAAAATCCACAAAGAGACAAGTTGAAAATCAAACGGTAAACTCAAAAAAAATCTTCTTTGGACATAAAGTCAGAGCTAACCTTGCCCAACAGGGTCAGAACAGAACGCTCTGAAGAAAACTAGAGGAACAGTATTTTTACAGAAGACGACCCAGGGAAGATACACTCCTTATCCAAATGCATCGCAAAAACAGAATCCATTTTGTCAAAAATCATTTAAATTAAAGTGGCGCATGCAATGAATAAATGACGCAATACGCTGTGGTCCAACGAGTGTAAAGTGAATTTAATACGTTCAAATGGCAGAATATGGACAATACGTCCAAAGAACGCAGCATTATTGTGTACTGCGGACACAAGAGAAACGGCTTAAAATGGTGGCGGAATGGTTTGGAGTTGTTTTTCTTGGTTATAGGAGAAGCCTCAATATTTTTCGCAAATAAGTTTAACTAATGCCCCGAAGAAAACGTGCGGTGATTGGAAAATTGGGCTTTTCGACAAAATACTTGCTCAATAGGGCAAATATTGGTTTCGTGTAAAAAAAATATTCAAACCTGCCATTACTAGAGAAGTCTAAAAAAGTAGTTTTCGTCATGCCGTCCGTCTGCCCTAGGTCTCTCTGTGCGGATGTGCGCATGTGCCGTTGTCTGTGCACCGACCTACAGCCTAAACGGTTTGACGGATTTAGTTCATATTTTGTATATGGCACTTTTTGGTGATTCCCTAGAGGAAAAATTCAAATTTTTGTTTTAACCCGGCTATAACGGGTAACTGCCATATAACGATTTTAGTTTTCCCAAATTTTCTCAAAAACGACTCTAACGATTTTGATAAAACTTGCTTTACGTTATATTTGCTGTAGTCTTAATACAACTGCATTTCAGGTTTTTGGTTAAAAATGCACATAAGGCAGATTTCGTGTAAACGGTTTTTACAAATTTGGCCATAACTTCATAACGGCTTGGCTCCTATTAAATTAGGTAGATTTTGAACCTGAGATCTAGCACAAGATGGCATTTAAAGTTTTTGGCAAAATAACCGTTTAATGATAGCTGCCATACAACTTGATCTCACGTTTAGGCCATTTTTTGATATTTTTCGAACTTTCTTCAGAATTAAATAAATTTAATTTTTTGTAGTCCCATAGTTTGCTACAAGAGCAAGTTCGTGCGAACCAGTCGTGCATTTTATTTAGGTAGTGGTCCTATTGTCTTGACCGCTTTTGAAATCAACTTGTTCCTAATATCTTTATTGTTTGTTTTAATCAAAAGCATTTGTTAAGTAATGAATTGATTTAAGATGGGACATAAACTTATCGGGACATAAGACCAAAATGCTTTTTTTGGACTTATCTCCCACTTTGATGGGAAATAAGTCCAAAATCGAATTTGTAAATTATGTCCCACCAAAGTGGGATATAAGTCCAAAAAATTTTATTTTTGAAGTGTGAGACATAAGTTCAAAATTAATTCGGTGCAGGGAAATAACTCCACGAGCAAGTGCTCCACATGGGAATTTATTCCACTTTTAGTGGGAATCTGCTCCACTTTTCAATATGGATTAATTTCTCACTGAAGATGGGAATTTATTACACTTTTAAGTGAGAAAGTAGTTTGGACTGTTATATCCCACTTTGGTGGGAAACATTTCGGAAACATTTCAGAAAAGCAATAACTATTGAAAAGCTAGGTTTTTAAACGATTTTGATTTTTCAAAATACATAGTTTTCTTATTAATTCTTTCACCTTATTATGCGCTCATTTAGGTTTCACTAATTTCATTAAAACTAAAATCTCGTGTTGTAAAACTAAAATCTGTCACAATATCAATACAAAAAATCATCATATTTTGAGCTCTTCTTGATTTGAGAAACGTGCTCATAAAGCATTGTTTTTTTACATCAAGCGACCTTAAATCTAATCTATCTAATTCTGATAACACTGTCAGAATAAACAGCATCATCGACACTTTTTTTACTTGCGATTATAGGTACTATAAGGCAAGTTATGCATTCGTGCAAGAATAAAGTTTTGAGATAACAATCAAACATGACAATACGATAATAGAAAAGACGAAAAAAGAGGGTCTGGAAATTCTGTCTGTCTGTCTGTTTGTATGTTTGTATGTCAGTCTGTATGTATCAGCACCTACAGCCTAAACGTCTTAACCGATTTACTTCAAATTTGGTATGTTGGGTTTGTAAATCCTTAGAGGAGAAATTGATTTTTTTTTTTACCTCAAAAAATAACGGTACCTGCCATATAACGGTTTTGGAAAAGCTTAATTTACTCGAAAACGGCTCCAACGGTTTTCTTGAAAAAAAACTGATGGTTTCTGTCTGATTTACTTTTGTTAAATTGCAAAAAAAAAATTTGCAAGTCTATTAACGGTACCCATAGAACTGTTATTTTTTTCTTGAGCTATCTCATGAACGGGTTAATCGATTTCAAACCAAACATTTCTTTTTAGAAAGGTATAGATGACTTGAACAAATGTCAATACCAACATTTTGCAATAAAGCTTGATTTTAGTTTTAATTAATTTTTTTTGTAAATTCAATATTTGGAAAACGGCTTGACAAAAAAAATTTATTTTTCTGCATAAAATGCAAACAATTAGGCACTTTAAAATGGGGTTCTTTAAATTTATAAAAAAAACTTTTTTATAAAAAATATTAAGTAAACATTGATTTATTTAAAAACCGCTCTAACAATTTTGGAATAGTTTTTTTTGGTAAACTTATATTTAGGCAATTAAAAATCCTGCATACTTTGATTTTGGTTTGAATCTTTGTAAAAAGAAGTTTTAGCACTTTTGCAAACAATTCAAGAATTAAAAAAAAAATATTTAAATTTAATTTTATTTTCGTGGCAACTTGCCACAAGAACAAGTACGTGCACCACAAGAGCTAGTTCATGCGACCCAGTCGTGCACTTTATTCATAATTGCAATAGAAATGATAGTAGAAAAGTCACTCGAGGTTATTTCCAAATCAAGCATCAATCGTTTGAATATTGATAAGTGAGTTCTAGAATCATTAACTCGTAATCAATTACTTAAGCTGTGCTTGCATAAATGATAATAATTCAATTTTAGAAAATTTCAAATTATATTTTGCTGACGATGAACTAGATTAAACCTCAAAGGGAAAATCTCCACTGACATCAAATATTGTTTAACATCTTCATACAATAATATTTTTAAACGGCTCGGTTAGTTTATTTTTTAATCAATTAAAATGCGTAATATACTTCAAGATGAATTCGAAAGACGACATGAATAATATTTACCAGGATTATCATTTTTCTGTATGTAGATAAGAAGTTCAGATTTTAATTTCGAAAAATAAAACAAATCACATTTAAGAAAATGTTGATTTCGAACATCTTTTTAAAAACGTCGATTACATTAATTTAACACGAGTCGTTCGATTGGAAGTGCAAATATTTTTAAAGTCGGAGATTTTTTTTAATTTATTAAATTTGATTTTTATGTTGAAAGTGGTTATTAGTTTGAAAATTCAATTATATTCAAATTAGATTCAAATATAAATCAATAGAATTAAAGGATATTCTTAACACAAATAAAAAGATCACGTAACAAGTTTAAGGATAAAATTATTTTGTTTTTGATTGGAAAGATTTCAAGTAAGTACGCATATATTTTAAGGGCTGGTTTCACTATTTCTGAGAAAAATTCAATTGGAAATATCAAAAAACTAGTTGAACAGCGAGGAGTATTTCAAGACTTGAAATTAAATTGAAGAGTTCTGAAGTTAGGCAGCATATAGTATGCGCTCCATAATTCATAATTCAATTAACATTTAGAAGTGTGTAAATGAACCAACAACAACTATTACTTGGGTAATACTTTGTGGTTGCGGCAAGGCTGATCATCTGATGATTTCGAAGCCACTCATGTTCGCTCCGTGAAGTCACCATCTTCAGGGTTACTTGCACATCCTTCTTTATTTTACTTGTATTAAACTAAATTGAACTTGGATCAACGAAAAGTCAAAGTTTTATCCCAGTCATTCTAGATGCATCCTAATAGGAAATTGGAAAATATATTTCGATTCTGTTTTCTTACGTATTGGAGCAATAGCACGATCAGGCTATACAAAATTTCTCTGCGTATCAAAGAATAATGTAGTATGACAATTTTGCAGTTAGGTTCGAATGAAAAAGTAAAATAACCAACATTTGATATGCAGTGCGCCCGAAATGTTTAATTTTGTGCTTTATCGATTTTTAGGCTTATTGTTTTTCAACCAAAAATGGTTTTCAACCAAATTTAAAGAGAGTTTAATTCACTACATTACCATTATTAGGTAGACTATTTTTTTATAAAATAATTATTTTTTGCTATAAGCAACAAGTGTGAAAAATTAGGAGATTATTTTTTTCTTAGCAATATTAATATTATTATTATAAAATTCTTTATTATAAAATATAAGATTTTCGTACAACAGTGTAATAAAGAAAATAGAACAATGGCATAGAAATGACTTATTCTTATATTCATATACAAACAAGATTGAAAGTAAAAAAATAATAAATATAACCTAACCTATATATAGATATAAAATTCAGCCAATTAATAAAAACAAATTATATGATCATTAAAAAAACTAAAACATGATTGCTGAACGTATAGACATACGAAAATAAAACATTTTTGTATACAATATTATGCAAGACTTTAAGATTAAAAGTTCAATTTAATTTGTTGTTTTTTCAACCCATATCGCAGAATTTGTTGAAAACAAATTCGCCATCGGAGCTTTAAGAACGATCATGATGAGTAAATTCAACTATTCCCAGGTAGTGATTTTCACAATATTCCTTAATTTTGACATGCAAGCAAAGATGACAATGGTAATGACCGTTTAGAAAAAATTCATGGACAATGATATCAAAAGGTGTTTTGCGAGAGTAAAATCGATTATAAATAAAGAATGCAAAATAAAAGTATTTTATAATAAAACATGCGTTTCAAAACGAATTTGAATTTTATATTTAACTAGCGGACCCGGCGAACTTCGTACCGCCTAACTGTCAACGAATGTCGTGTAAACTTTTAGTTACCCTGATAAGTTTCTTATTTACGTAATAAAATGAACACAAAAAATTTATTAACTTTAAATTAGTTTATTACACTAAGTGAAAATAAGTATTAAAGAAAATTTAAAAAATAAACAAAGATTTCAACTAAATTAAGTGTCAGCAAACTATGTATTTGCTTTTTTTTAAGTTATGAATTGAATTTTCCTTCATGTTTCGCGTTCGGTTTGATTCTCTCTTTGAAGCACCTTGCGATTTACGACATTTTTTGTTCTGTTGCTAGGCGCGTACAATTGACCATAAGGAAAACATTCATTTTTTAAATTCAAACCACAAACATTCAAAGATCGATCCTGTGATTTGTTTAGCGTCATGGCAAATGCAAAACGAATCGGAAATTGAATTCGTTTAAACTCAAAGGGAATATCTATTGGGATCATTGAATCCTCGCTATAAGATGTTCCTCACTTTTGAATTTTCCTTTGAGTATTGTCGCGTGAATCTCATTGATCTTTGGTTTTCTTATCACCAAAGCGTTCTATTTCATTTCTTTTGTTGGTTAAGATTTCGAAGCATGATGACTTCAGTTCTAACCTTGAGTTTTAAATTGTTCGGTAGCAACTCAGGCACTTCCAACGATTTTAAAAATTCTGTTGGATAACTGATGGCTTCGTCTTCATTTGTAACACAGTCAATACATTTAACTGAATTAAGAGAACTACGGGCAGACGACAAAGCCAAGCCTTAGCGATTTTATTAAATATTTTTTTGTAGAACAATCTGAATTAATGATAGTAAATCGATACTATCTGAATTGATTTTGAATCATCTACATCTTTTATTTTAGCCACCAAAATTGCTCGATCACTCAACCATTTGTCATTTTCGTGGTTATAGTAATGATGTTCAGGAATACATTGTTGATGAGCTGAAATGAAGTCAATCTGCACAGGAATATTGTTTTTACCTTTTATAGCCAGCACTTGCTTAGAAAGTGCACGAAGAGTAACCAAAACCAATATCATGAGAAATGTCTTCCCAGTTCCACCAGGAGCATCCAGGAAAAATAATTCACAGTTTCCACTATCAATTACCTTCATTAATGTGTCGTTCACTTTCTTCTGATGGTGGTTCAATAGGGTACATTCGTTTGAACTGATTGTTTTAATTCATGTCGTTCAAGAATTCATATTCACGTTCACGTTCCAATTCTCTCTTAAAGGCCTCATTCACTCTACGATCTGGCGTTGGCATTTCTAACCAGACTTACAAACTGCCACACATTCAGATTCGGAAATATTAAATATAATGCTGAAATATTCAATTTCTTACATATGATTTCAATCAAACCAATCTAAAAACCTATAACTGTAATGTATCGACCAATTCCCTAAAGTTTCATTACAATTGGATGAAGGATGATGGACCAGGAATGCAGAAAATGGCAATAATTAAACCATAGGATTTTTCAATATTTTTCTAACGATCGGCTTTTAAATGAAACCATTCCTAAATTTGCCAAACAAAGTTTATTAACTTTAACTGAATCGAAACTGAATAGTTTGTGAATTTTTATATATAATGCAAAAATGCAATTTCTAACCATCTGATTCCAATCAAACCACTTAAAAATATATAACAGTAATGCATTACACAACTCACAAAAGTTTTATAACAATAAGATGAATGGTTCAGGAATGCAGAAAAATGCATTATCTTGATATTTTAATAATTATTCTGCTATTCGGGGCGGAGACGAATCCAACAGAGAGGAGATCATTAAAATTTATTCAGTCGTTCTTGAGTTATAAATGGTGGAACTAACACGACTTTGTTTTATGTATATATAATATTTCATAAGAAAACACTTATCATGGTAATGACGTCTATTCCACTTGAAAAATATCACATTACTGGTTGTTTTTTGTTGTTACAACACCAATATTCATAACTAAACAAGACATAGTAGGTACATTTATTTTTTCAAGTTTTCACTTGGGTTAGAGAAATCATCTTTTTATCTGGCATACTCTTTTAATAGCTCTTGTGCTTCTTGAAATAAGTATTAAAAATAAACTAACTGCACTTAATTAGCTATTCAAATTTACTTCACAAAACTGTGTTTTTAGATTAATCGAACGTTTGTTTATTTCATTAAAAGATTCCGGTGATATAACAAAGGTAGGGCTTGGGACATACCATGGTAATAATATTTTTGGTGTCCAATTCAAATTACGGTTATATGTTATAATAAAATAATATTTTGTTGAAATGTCAGAAATAAAACAGCTTTTATTTAAGCTTCATAAGTATTAATGTTTTAAAAATTATGTACATACATTTCTGAATTAAAATATTGTTGGACTACAGAATATTAATATCTTAAAATATTCACCTATATACATATATATTTGGTTTTCAAATCCAAGACATTAATTATAATTTAAAACAATTCCAATTATCAAATTTGGTGAAAATTAAATCACTTAAATATAATCAAAAATATTATGACCTACTCAATAATATAATACACAATTATTATAAACATACATATATATTATTATCTACAATATTGCGTACGTACCTTTTTGAATTTTATTTAGAATCAAAAAAACAAAACCTGACACAATCTGGAATAATCGTGTTTTTACTGCATAAGTTATAACAATTTGAACTTTTGATAAATTTTGATAAATTAAACATTAAACATTAATAATGTATGCCGGCGTGATTTTAGAATTTCATGATTGACTTTAATTATATATTTTTTTTATGTTTATGTATTTATTCATAATCATCAGCAGATTGATTGCTATTTTTTAGTTGCGATTATAGGTAGGGGAGAGTGGGTGCAAACGTAAAGGTGGACAGTAACCGTGACTAGTTAGTTAGTTAGTTATTTCTAGTCTTAGTTTTAAACTAAGGGCATATTTTTTGTATGCAAAACTACGTTTAACTAAGGTCTAAATATACCCCACAGAGTTGTAGCTAGTTTCGTTCGTCGACTGTGCTACTTATGATACACCGGAATTTCATTTGATTTTCACAGTGTACAATCAAGAACGAAGTTGCTAGCTACATTAGTATTTCTCACCGATTTACGGCCTAAACGGTTTGACGGATTATTTACTTCAAATTTCGTATATAGCACTTTTTGGTGATTCCCTAGAAGAGAAATTCGAATTTTTGTTGTAGACCGGCTATAACGGGTACCTGCCATATAACGGTTTTAGTTTTTCCAAATTTTCTCAAAAACGGCTCTAACGATTTTGATAAAACTTTGTGTACGTTATATTTGCAGTAGGTTTAATATAACTGCATTTCAGGTTGACATGCCCCGCCTACACGGCTAAAGTAATGGTTCATGTGAAAATCATGTAGCTCTCTTGATCCGTTTTGATATGGAGAAAGTGAGATATTGTACGGTTTGTTAGGTTTTATAGCCATTTAGTTGCGTTTATAAAGCCAAGGAGATTTCCTATGCTCACAACTGAGATTTCGTTGAGGCTGTCAAAAAAGTATTGACCGAAGAATTGACATCTTGGAGAGATAGTGGGTCACTGTTTCATTTTCCCCTTCATCACCACAGCTACGACAATGAGTATTGTGTGGGATGCCCAATCTTGCCGCATGGTCTCCTATAAGCCAGTGACCCGTGCTAACTGCAACGATTCCTAATTTTGCGAATGTGAACAAATGTTTTGCTTCACTAATTCTGTTCGGGCCCCAAGTTGGGCGCCATTTTTCGTTTAAGTTGTTAATGATTTACATATTGCAAATTACTTCTTACTAAAATAACTTCCTTTTCCATTTATTTATTACACCTCACCAGAACAAGCCTACAAGAGTCGAAAATCAAACCAGAAAAAGAAAATTATGGCTTTCATTGTGAATAGCGAAAATCCAAGATGTGGTAATATTAGAAAAACGAATTTCAACATTAGAATAAAATTTCTCCCTTAGAATTTCTTTTAAGTAGCTGAGCCCGAAATAAAGAACTATAATAAGGTTCGAAATAGGAAAGCGATTTTTGAAATATTATTCGACTAAGAGAAGAGGACCTAGGTGTTATGGGGTCTCTTGGAGAAACTCTGTACCCTCGCTTTTATCTAACCGAAACGCTACTTAGCTACCATGATTCTTTTTATCTCCATATTGTAAAGGATCTCTTCCTTTTCCATAGCCTTGGAAGGCTTCTTATATAGTTCCCATCCACAAAAAAGGATACAAAAATAATGTCGCCAATTATCGCCCAATTGCTAAACTTTCATGCATACCAAAAATGTTCGAAAGTATTGTATATACTTTCGTTTCATTGTAAATCCATTTTATCTCCCGCTCAACATGGTTTCCTAACCGGCAGGTCCACAACAACAAACCTTGTAGATTTTGTTTCTCGTACGCTATGTGCTATGGATGAGGGGAACGAAGTTGACGTTATTGCCACAGATTTTAGTAAAGCCTTTGACAAAATGTCTCACAAAATTATTATTTTCAAATTAAAAATCCTCGGTTTTCCTAACATTTTCATCTCTTGGATAAATTCCTATTTGACAGCCAGAATTTACATTGTTCGTTTTAGATCATCTCTTTCCTTCCCTCTGAACCCACCCTCCGGTGTTCCACAAGGCAGTCATCTTGGCCCAATGTTGTTTATCTTAGCGATTAACGATGTTGCCATGATTCTGGATTGTAATGTTTTGATTTATGCGAACGATATGAAAATATTTAAACGAATATCTTCACATACCGATTATCGTAGTTTGCAAGAAAACCTTGACAGATTTTATGTCTGGTGTAAGAAAAATCCAGCTGGAACTTAATGTTTACAAGTGTCATACCATTACTTTTTCCCGAAAGCGCCAACCCAGGCCACCCCGTAACTATGTTATTCAAAGTGAACTTGTTCTTTATGTTACCTCTTCGAACGATCTGGGGGTAATGTGCGATAGAGAACTCAACTTTAACGCCCACTTTGAAAGTATCATCAACAAAGCCAATTCAATGCTGGGCTTTATAAAACGTTGGTCAAAAGAGTTTGATGACCCATACGTCACAAAATCAATATACATCACTTTTGTTAGACCTATTCTTGAATATGCATCTCAAGTTTGGTCCCCGTATCAGGCAACTCATATCAAGAGAATTGAAGCGTGTACAACGCAGACTTCTTCGTTTTGCCCTGCGTGGTCTCCCATGGGACGATCGTTATCGATTGCCTCCATATGTTGATCGTTTGAAGCTTATTAATCTTCAATCCCTAGAAAAACGACGTGATATCTCTGATATAATTTTTATTCACGATTTGCTTTCAGGCAACATTGATTGTCCAGCGTTATTAAATGTCATTTCCATTAACACCAACCCTCGTAATCTTAGGTCTGTTCCGCATCCCCTATCACCGAACAAACTACTCTTATTATAATCCTATGTCCCGTATGCTTCGCAACGCTAACAACTGTTCGAATGTGTTTGATTTTAACATCTCCAAACCGACCCTTCGTAGTGCTCTCCACTCAAATATATCCCATTAATGTATTTTTTTTGTCTTTTATCACCACAAGTTCATTTATTGTTACCTTTATTACTAAATTATAATGTATTTATCATTTTGTATTTATTTTATAAATAATGTTCTTAATATTAAGTAAAAATGTTGTTTATTTTAAGTATCTAAGTTGCGTGTACATTAATAAATTAAATTAAATTAAGTGAAAGAAACAAACATCATCCACTAAGAACGCACCTCTATACCTACCATTAAATCTCGTTTTAGGCTTCCGATGGTGCTGTGATTATTTTTGTGTAAAACATTTCACAAACGTCACAACCGAGAATTCTCCACAATTTTCCAAAACCTCCAATATCGTAACGACTTTATCAAAAAAAAATAGTAATTGAAGCAACAAGTTTTAAATATTTGGAAATTCCATATTTTTCTAGTTCTATAGGAATGATATAATATAAAATACGAAGCTATGTTTAACGGAATAAATACTTTTTTTCTATCAGAAAAACATAAAAATAAATTAATTTATGGTATATAAAATTATAAGGGTCAAAACAGCTTGTAGTGGTATATCTTTCAAAGTTTGAGAGTTTTTAAAAACATGCAATGTTGACGTAACAGAACTATAAAGTATCAAGATACTTTGTTTTTATATTTTATCAGCTAAATATTTTTGACAAATCAATTTAATCTTTAATTGAATATTAATGTAGGTATAATGATTTGAACGTAAACATACATACATACATTATGTGGTTTTGTGATGGTATTATTGATTATTAGGATGAGAAATAAAAACAATAAAAAGACTAAAAATAGACAAATTAAATTATATTATTGATTATTTATAAATATTTTATTTTAAAATACAACTGAAGATAATGTAGGTACCTGTACCTATCTTTTTTTATTCAATTAAAGACTTATTATTAAGAAAGGATAAATAGGCAAGCGTTGTTTGCTCTTATTCTGGTTTTATAATAAAATGAAATTACAAGTTTTTTATAACGACAGTTATCATTCTACTTTTTCATTTTATTCAGCAAGTTGATTCTTGTTTAATGCCCGGCTCTTATTACGGTTCGCGGGGGCTAATGGTTTGGACAATGCTTTACTTTGGTTTAAAGCGAATGAATTCGTTTTATTCGCTAACCTTTATTTGTTTGGCTTACATTCGCTATTATATTCACGTTTTCGCGATTTTTCATTACCAATTTAAAGCATTGGCCAAATTTTTTGTTGGCTTCGCAAACGATAATAAGGGCCTAAACTATGATAAAATCAGCTGAATTTTCAAAATATCTGTTTATTTTCTAAAAAATCGAATAAATATTTTTTCCCATTGGTTTTTCGTTTTCCTCTTATTAGTTTATTGTTATTTTGCTGTTTGTCTTGAGTTTTTTTAACTTTTTTTTTTCAACTTTCAACTTTTTCAACTTTCCCGCTTTTATTTTTTATCATGAAAAAATTTTCTGATGATAAACAATTTTTCATATGATAAAGTTTTAACAGAAGATTTCACGGTTAAACTGAATCAGAATTGCAAAACTAATTTTTTCATTAATAAGTTTTTTTCACAGAACAGGAATAGGGGCCTGAACTTAATAAAACAATGCATGGGACTGACTCATACGATCAATGTTTCAATGTTTTGTTTATTTTGACGATGTGGCTTGATGAAAAGCTATTTAACATATAGAACACTAACTGCAGTATGTAATCATACAAGAACATTTAAAAGTTTTTTTTTTTATTTATTTATTATTATTTATGTTAAGCTAATAATAATGTTAACAGAAATTTATTAAAATCGTTGCAGGGTTTCTAACTTGGGTTTTTGTCTGCTTAGTAAAATGATAACGACCTTTCTCTTCTTTCTTCTTGAGCTACCTTTGAAATGTTTGAAGTAGTAACATTCAGATAATTTATCAAAAACATTTTCATAGTTTGAGTACTTTGCTCTGTCTAATGTTGCATCTTTTTTTATTGTCTAGGTTCGCTCAGCTTTTGAGATGGCTCTGTCCAAGGCCAACAAAAATGAAGAAATACAGGAAATTTATCTCCGAGAAGCTACACAACATTTTCGCGGCATCGAAAAACCATTGAAATATGGACCATCAATTGATAACTTGCAACATCTAATAGCAGCATTACACAAAGAATTTGAAACAAATTACGTTAACATTGAAATGGTCAACCATATTCTACTGTCTTACAAGTCCAATGCAAAAGAATGGCACAAATTCGCAAAATTCGATCGTTACAAGTAAGTTGGAGAAAAAATATCATACGCCTGAGTGACTAAAACACGAATCTTTTTTTTGTCCTTTTTCTTCAGATACACTAGAAATCTAGTTGATGCTGGAAATGGAAAGTTTAATTTGATGATTCTGTGTTGGGGTGAAGGTCACGGTTCAGCTATACATGATCATTCTGATTCACATTGTTTTATGAAAATTCTGAAAGGCGAACTAGTAGAGACGCGTTATCAGATGCCCGAGTCCGAGGAAACAATTAATAGCTCCGTTAGTGATATTGGACGGATTGAAGACACAACTGAGATTGGAGAAGAACTCAAAGAGCAAGGCAAATCAACAATGGCATTGAATGATGTTTGCTATATCAATGGTATGTAACAAAAAAATATTAATAGGAATATTTTAAATAAAATATATTCATTTTTAGATAACCTAGGCTTGCATCGTGTTGAAAATCCCAGCCACACTGATGCTGCTGTGTCGCTGCATTTATATTGTCCACCCTTTGATTCGTGTTCGGTATTTCAAAAGAATTCAGGGAAAAAAATAAAATGCCAAGTAACTTTTTGGAGTAAAAATGGTGTGCGTTTACCAAAATCCAACAACCAATAGCATTTGAGTGTTTGTGCTGAAACTTATGCTTGAACTTAATTAGAATAAGTAATAATATATATTACAGTCTTTAGAAACAAGCCGAAACTGACTTTGGAAAATCTCCATTTTTCTAATTTTTTTAAGCACAAATACAAATACTGAAATTAATTTTACCATAAGTTTTTTACATGAAAAAAGAGCATATAAGTTGAATGTTGGAAATATTCAACAAATCGAAATATAGTTTATGTTTAGAATTAAATAGTTTTAAGTCTCTAATAAAATAATTTATTATTGTTGAGTTTCATCTGTTTACTTGTTTTAGATTCTTTTAAGAGCGAATGTACGGTGAAATTTAATCGGAGACACATCATCAAATAAAAGGTAATCTGATTTAACACAAAATTTAGTGACAAAATGCTTTTCGACTTTTGAACTGTAGAAATATTGACCTAATGAAATATAGAAAGGCAGTGTGAAAGTAAGAAAAAATCAAATAACGAACATCTATTAAAATGCTTCTTTATCGACACCATCGCAGGAAGAATTTCTCTGTTAATGGCACTGAATGGATGCACTATATAAATGATTATAAGACTTATACGACACATAGTAAATAGAAAGCCTTTTTGAATAAATGAGGCTGTTTTACATAACATGCGTCAAAAATCTGGAGCTGACTAACTGGTCAAACACAAATGCATTTAGCCGCTCGCCTCGAAGAAACAGCAAATTGATTTGTCCTTTCCACGTCACTGAGTCAATATTATGGCAGGTAATGATAAATTTCAAATTGCTCCATTTCCTTTATCATAGTAATATAATTCATCGACATGGAAAATCTGTATTTGTTGCACATAAACTTCGAGCGGTGAATGTTAAATATAAAAAACATGCCAGTCTTGTCGTCTGGATGGTAAACGACACGACTGTATGTGTATTGAAAATAAGTAAATCAAATGAGTATTACTATTATCAAATGAAAGCATAACAAAGTTTGGAACAGTGAGACACTTTTTTTTAACAGTCATACCTGCGAAACCCTTTGAGCTTTCAAAATAATTTTTTTAAGACATATTTTTGTCTGCGTATTTACACTCACTGTCACAGTGGGACTGTTCCAACTATTAAAAAAAATAGTCTTAAAGTCTGTTATACAAAAAATACATGAGATTTATTTCTATCAACATTTTTTTTTATTAATTTAATTAAAAAATAGATCGTTTGAACAACAAAAAAAAAAAAAAAACACACGAAAAACGTATACAATAAATTGAAAAAAAATCACATTATTTATTCAGTTTTTTTTTGGTTAAAAAGGGGTTTAAATTAAAAATAAACAGTAATTTTTTGTTAACTCGTTCCATAACGTTGGAAGTCAAATTGAATTTTTTATAGAAATTAATTACCTGAGAGTTTCAAGTTGTTATACAATTTTTTACAGCACAAGCAAAGATCTATCGCCTTTTTTTCGGTCATCACTCACTTAAGAAAGAACATGTGAAGTGGCTGTTGTTCAGAGTTGGAATAGAAACAAAAGATGCGCAATGAAAAAGATCTTTCACCATCTCTTAAATCGACTGCGTCTTTCGGGAAGCTAAAAACTGAATGTCTGACTGTCATTTTGAATTAATATTTTTAAATCACTGAATCACTGGTATTTAAAACCTCTGAATCGAGTTCTGAATTTTGAATTCATTTTGTAATTTGTGATTTAAGTCAGTCAATGCAAAATAATTCAGTGATTTAAGTCACTGAATTCAAAATGAATGAGATTTAAATATGCTTAATTCTGAAATCATTTTGAATTCATTAATTTAATTCACTGAACTCAAATTGAATGGGGATTGAAAAAATGTGACTGAAGTCATTTTGTATTCAGTGATTTTAATTCATTTATATCAAATTGAATTCTGACTTCACGTTAATGCATTCGCAATTGATTTCATTTTTTTACAGCTCTGGTACTGTCTCACTGTTGTAGTTACAACCTCTCCTCTATCGAAGAGATGCACCAAGAACGAGCAAGGGGAGGAACCAAGATGGAACCAACTCTAAGTTGAATCTGGAAGATTTGAACATTTCCTGTCCAAGTTGAACATTTTATGTCTTGAAATTTGTTCTCCACGTTTAGTTCTTTTTGTTGTAGTTTTCAAATTCAAAGTTCAATTATATTAGATCCTCAGCCTTATTCATTGTTTTGGAACCATTTTGTTTTTTCGGTGTTCGGAAAGTTACCTCGCACAACTCCATCCTAGATATAACCGAACTCTTAATGACTTTAAGTAGAGAGCTGTAAAACACTCCTTGTCCTTATATACTTGAGCTCCTATATAAATATCTTTACCAAGAAGTTCGTCCTAATTGGAATTGGACAGTGGCATTCCAATACATTATCACTACCAAGCCTATTAGATACATTCTGCTACACCTCTTCTGTCGACCATGGGAGGCCCTTTTACAGAAACTAGTTCTGCGATCACATAAATCAAGAAGTCGCATTAGAAACCAGTGCCACGCCAAGAATTTTCTTTGTGAATAGACGACATTAGTGTACAGAGACCTGCAGCACATTATTTTTTTCATAACTTTGACATTTGTCCGATCACCGAAATTGAGCAGCGTGGGGCGTTGTTAGTAATTACTTATATGGGGTTCCCTTGGGAACCGCGTGTTGATGGCATTTATGCCCTTTTGAGTTTTTTAGGTTTGTATTTTGTTCATCAGAAGAAGATAAAATTACAAGGAATAATGTCATATCTGGGCAAATAACACAACACCTAGCACCTAGCAAAACAATAACACCTTAAAGCTTTCCCAAAGGCGTGCACGTGTGCCAGACTTATTAAATATAATCAAGTCAAACAACAGTATTGACGAAAACGTTACAACCGTTAAGAAGGTGAGATGCATATCTAAGTATTCGTGAAACAAACAATTGCAACGGGAACACCAATTTAGTTGGCCTCTTTGGTTTGTTTAGTTTTGGCAGTTTTGAGACAATAATCGAATATTATGCACTGTCGTAATTTTTTACTTTTATAGTAATAGCAGTATATATTTTAAAATTCAGATTTCTTTTTAACACAAAAATAAAAATAAAGAAAAGAAACGCACCTACCATTGTTTGTCAGTTCATCATTGTATCAAGTTTGTGTGGGATCCATCTCATCGGAATTTGGCATCGCATCATGTTTCATTCTGCCATCATTCTGCTTTATTGCTTTTTAATTGACTTCAGAAACTTTTGAAAATAATTGATACGATGGGGTGATTAACGGTTGAGTTAAAATTGAGGATTGATAAGAGAACAGAAACCTGAGTGTACGAAGAATAACTACTCACTTATTTCTTAATTTGTAGTTAAATAACAAAAAAAAAATTATTTACATTTTGATTTTTATGAAAACAAACTTTTTGATTTTTAATTAGGTACATTCGCGTTTTGAAAAGTTTATCTGGGAACTGGCATAAACGCACAATATTGAGGGTTTACTTTATTGTTTAATTTCCTAGACATTAGGTATGCCTTCGGAACCTTTCGCCAAAACTGACTTCATCGTCTTCATTAATGACGGAATCAAACCAACATGTTTGTCCACGCATTGGACAGCACACCGCTCAAACTGATCTGTGTACTTTGCAACTTCGGATTCACTTGGACTGGGTGGCATCTTAACTTTCACATCATCGTTACATTGCTACAAGATAAAATAATATAAAAATTACTGCACTTGAAGGAACTTTTCATGAACAATCTTACCATAACACATCTTTGCAATCGTCCTTGAAATTCACCCAGTTCATGTTGGACATAATTTTGAGCTTTGGTTATTGGTTGGGAACATCTGTCGATACAATTTTGTACACTATCAACACTTAAGTTCATATCCTGGCAACATCTGGCAGAACATAAATGCATGTCTATCTGTTAAATCAGAACAACGTTAAAAATTCAAGAGTTTATCCTGGAATTTCTCTAACTACAGCAGCCGCTTTCATAACCTTACAAAAATATCACGCAACTTTATTGCTTCTTTTACCTGCATTTTTCGCAAATGTGATTTATCCATGTCATCAATCATTTGTGTGACGGCTTGTTCAATTTTTTGTCGCTGTTGTTGAATCATTTTAATTTATTTGTTTCGCAAAATTATTGTATTTTTAATAAAAATGTAAATTTTTTTGGTACAATATCGTTCGTACCGTCTGAAAAAATCGCCAATTGGGACTTTACTTTTGAAATGTCAACGGAATGTCAATATGTCATAAAGTATGATAAATCTATTTACCGCTTGAGTGCTGCATACGATAAAATCATTGACGTACTAGATATGGACCGCCAGTCGGTTGAAATTTTCATACAAACAGCCAAGAAAAGTTGTTCCATCTAAAAACAGTCTAAAAACGCCATCATCTTTAAGTGTTAAATACGTGTACTAATTTCGCCATTAGAATTTAAATGAAAACGATAATATTATATTAATCTCTAAGTAACACATGGCATAAGGAGTGCATGTTTTGTAAAATAAAAGTAGTTTGATAATAATTTCCACCAAAATATTTCAATATTAAATAATTAATTAAATAAATCATATCACTGCTACGCAGATTCCCTACTAGTAGTTGATGGCGCCCATAGTTATGTTGGAAAACGCGTGAAGTTGGCTACTGGCGGTCCATACCTAATACGTCAATGGATAAAATGGCAGAATAGTCTTAAGTCGGAAACACAGGTCATCAACTTGTAATCCTCCGTCTCCTCCCGTAGAAAAAAAAAATTGAACGCGCTTTTCTATACATGAATACGTGTGAACAGCAAAATGCAAAATTGTGAGAATCTATGGTCTAGCCAAATTTGACATTCCTATTTGAAATGCACGGGCACGCATACAGAGTTAAATCTCCTGAGTTGATGTTCTATTTATTATTATTCTATGGTCGAAAACAAAATTATTAGATTTTTGTATTCACTGTGCGTGACTACTCGGCATTAGAGATTTTAAACTGTTCTGATCACGATCACATTTGAATTGTGCAAAACAAAAATCATATATATGTTTAAGACTGTTATCAGGGTTACACATTAAAGCCTTTTCACACCGCATCAAAAACCCGGTTTTTGATGAAAACTCAAAAACCTGTATCAAAAACACAAGTTTTCCCATACGATTTTGGCATGTAGCAAGTTTTCGTAAACAACTGGTTTTTGCAAAAACCTATCAAAAACCAGTTGAAATTGCAAGATGATCAAAACAAAAACAGCTAGTGAAAAATTCAGTGCTCAGTCGACTTTCAGAATAGGTTAGTGTTGTATTCTTTCATTTATGGATGTCATTCTCAGCTGATGAAAGCTGTCAACAGAAATTATTCAAATTACAAATCCAAATATTGTAGACCAATTTACAGCTGAGGTAAGTAGTAATATTATTGTATTTATAAATATGTAAATGAATTTATTGAATTAATAACCATTTTTATTTATAGACAATGAACAAGAAAAAAAACAAACGAAAGAAATTGTGGGGCATTGTAGATGAGGGCATTGTGTTTCGATTTTTAATTGATCAAATATGATGAAATTTGACAACTTATGTCAAAATAAGTGAAGTGTCAAACAAAAACAGGTAAATTTTCAGTGTGAACGTATTTACGAGTTTTCATCGAAAACAGGGTTTTTGATGCGGTGTAAAAAGGCTATTATTATTAATTATATTATTAACTATTAATTAATAATATATAATGTATTTTATTGGCTCTAAAATCCATATTTCCTTGACAAGAGTCGTAAACAAAACAAAAATACTATATGTTTACGACTGTTGTCAGGGTTACAGAATAGACAACTAGTAAATGCACGAACCTAAAAATGTGTTATTCACAAGTTTCTCAATATGGAAAGGCGGTGATTATTCAGCATGAAAATACTATAGAAATGTATATACAATGCTGCAATGTATAACAGCAGGAAGATTTTAATTTTTTATTTTTATCGGGCAAATTTTAAGTGATCATGGCCAAAAGCAAACAAAATAAACAAATCAGTGAATTTGCAAACCTACTAGTACAAAGAGTATAATCTGCATAAAAATCAAGACCTACAAAATACATTTTGAATATAAAATAAATACCTGTTTGTTTTTCCAAAAAATCAAATTGTTGGATTTATTTCACCAATTACCCATTAAAACCCCAACCACTCTGAACACTGCCTACTTTTATGTCAAATTTGACAATCCCAAATCCCACCTGTAATGTCACCCGAAACGACACAAACGACACAAGCACAACACAAGTGTCTGTTTTTAGACCAACTTTAAAATTCTATCGAATTACTTTGAGAAAAATTACATTTCATCTAAAATAAATTGTAAAACATATATAAACCTATTGTTTTAAGACAATTATTTATCGAATACAAATATCCGCGTGTGAAGATTCGTGCTATACCGGGAAATAAAGTTGGTCTTTATAAATTAACAAGTTCGACTGATTTTTAACCTAATTGGAAGAAAACAAATAAACAGAAGCACAATTTGTTTCCTTTTTGAGAGGTAAATACTTTCAAGATTGGGGTTTGTTATTATTTTTGTTTTGTTTCTAAGGTCGCACTTAGCTTGGAGTTTTTCTAGAGTATTTTTCCTCTTCATATATTTTTCCTCTTCAATATTAATATCTTAAAAAAGAACATTATGGTCCACTTGACTATATTGCGTAATTTAAGGTTTATGTAGGGATCTACTTTTGACAAAACTCATTGATGAAAAGAACCAGACAGAGGTCATCGTTAGACAACTTAACTTGAAACAACGACGTTTTTGTATGGCTATCTATCTATCGTTAAGATGAGTATATAATTGTGTTTGCCGTTGTTGAATAGTTCCACGGTTTTGTTTTTGACAGTTCTCTAATCTTTTATAAACCAAGGCTATTTGTTTTTTATACTTTCTTTTAGCTTGAAACTTATGTTTTTTATCCGACAATGTTAATGATTTCGACATATCTTAACTCCATGCCTCAACTCAACAGCACCAAGAATTTTTAGGCAATTCTTTATTTGCACCTTCTTTCTTATGTTGCATAATCTTGTCAAGTCTAGGAAAAATAAAAAGGACAAAAGACCCATACCGCTTCCCATACACCAACTTTGATTGAAAATCTTTCTTCTGTTTTATATATCACCAATCTTTCCCTTCACTGACTGGTTAGGAATTTTTAACACCTTATGAATTTAAAGAAAAAATAATAAGCCACCTAATTCTTGTATTTTACATCTTCCCAGAACTATTGTCTGGCCCAATCGCGTACCTTTTTCTGAAGTTTTCACCGTCTGACTATCTTCTTCATTTAACTGGATAAAAAAAAATGTTACTTTGAAACGCCATCATAATACTGTTGCAAAATACTGCAAACAAAATAGGAATAAAAGACTTCAAGCTGAAAACTATAAGCGGTCAAAACACTTTAAGCTAACAAAAGTTGGTTGCATTTCACCACATATTGCTTCTTTTTTGTTTCCTCATTTATTTTTTATTAACGAATATTTAATTATTAGAGATCTAAAATTTAGTGGTAAACTAACAGAAATAATTTTTTTTTTAATATCCACAGGAATTCATTGAAAAACCCCTTCAATGAACGGAAAAGATACGTAGCACATGGCATCGGAATTATTAGACGATCTATGCAAGCAATTTTACACTTGTCGGCGTTGTAAAGAGGTATACAATTGCACGTCTTCGTAAATCTTCCATTCTAGTTTACATTATTCTATTATTTCAGACATTCAGCTCAAAGCACGATCAACTAATGCATAAAAAAGAGAAACACGATGAAAATCCTGCTGAAAACAGTTATGTTTGCAGTTTGTGCCAAAAAACATTTGCCAATCATGGAAATTTAGAGCGTCATATGAAAGTTCACAACGATGTTCGACCTCATATTTGCACAGAATGCAATAAATCTTTTGCTCAAGCTGTAAATTTGCAACGCCACTATTCTGTGCATAACGGTGAACGACCTTTTCAGTGCCAATTATGTGATAAATCATTCACGCAGCAAGGCAATCTACGCCGACATGAACTCATCCACACAGGCGAGAAACCGTTTCAGTGTGAACGATGTAATCGATCATTCTCACAGAGGATCAACCTTAAAAAACACATGATGGCTCATGAAGGCTTTCGACCGTACGTTTGCAGTGTTTGTCAAAAGTCTTTTATACAATCTCAGAACTACAAAAAACACCTTAACAAACATCAAAAAGAGTCAGTCAGACAGGAGCAAGCTGACGAGGCATTGGCAAAGGTGAAGATTGAACCAGATGTGATGTGAGTCGAAAAGAGCATTTGTATGTAATATGATTTATTTGTTTATTTTATAGAATGACGAATGGAGATACGTTGGTTAAATTAAAAATGGATCCAATGTGAGTATACATAGTTTAATTTGATGAAAAAATCAAATTGATTTACTTTTATTTGCAATCAGGATGTACGAGTGTAGTGGGACAAGTCGAGTAGTCTTCGACCAATTGAGCGGATTCGAAACACACGAATTATATGGAGGTGTTGTAGCTGCAATTGACGCTGCAGAAGCAATTAATCACAATTACGGAGTAAGATATTTAAATAAATCGTTATAATGTTCTAACATTTTTATTTATAATAATTATTATTAGAACTAAAAGCAATTGTGTTGTTTTAAAAGTTGCTTGTGGTCTGCATTTTTAATTGTACATAAATAAATACAAATAATAAGATGACGTTTTGAAAATAAAAATATAAATTATAGAAATGTTAAATGATTTTATATAAATTTAAGTCTCGATATTGGTTCAAAAAAATTCTGAGATTCCACAAAAACTTAGGCATATGTCGTATAAAAAAAGTTTTTAAATCTGTAGATATATACTGACCGGTATGGAAACTTGGCCAAGCTGTTATTATCGCTTGAGTTTTTATACCACATGTTTCATATAGAAGTAGTCCAGGAAAGTGTTTATCCCTATATCTTTACATTACCGTTATTCATTAGGTTAGGAGAAAAGCAGTTTGTACTTATCACCACCGCAGATATTGTGGCTTTCATGGAGGCTTTTTAAAGGTATGGTTCCGAAGGACGTACAGAGTTTGTCATCGTTGATAAATCGATTAAATGCAACGGGATACGTTGAGAAAATCCTTCTGGGATCCGTATCGCCCTAAATGGGATTCATGGAACACGATCAGTTCCTGTTAATGCAATATAAAGTGAGAGCAAATTACACACGTTCAATAGCAAAAATCACGGGTGGCCAAGTTTCCGTGCCGGTGATTGTATTAATTCGTGTTCCTACAAACGACAACTAATGTTTTTTTCAAAGCTGACATAAAAATATATGTTAAAATGGGTGACTTACGAACAGAATTCCAGCATTTAATTTGTCGTTATATTGTTAACTTAGTAAAACGACTATCAGTTATTCATTTTCAAAAATAACTGACATGTTTGAAAAATGTGAACTTTTATTTATAAACTTAATTAGGTATTGCGTTTTGATTTTATTAAATTATAAAAACAGATCTTGTTAATCCTTTATTCAAAATAATACTAATATTTTTCAGTAATAAAATAATAAACTTAATGACAAACAAACAATAAGGATACTAGATTAATTTAGAAATGCAAAGTATATAATAACTAAGTAATACAAACACAACATAAGGCAAGCAGGTAAGTAGAATTGACAATTCTGATCAGTCTAGTCCAGTAAGATTCTTTTTTTTTTTCTTTTATCTGACGATATAATGGCAAGCCTCCTGGTTTTGGATTGCTTTATGTTTAAGGCCAACTGAATGCTGACTTCCTTGTATTTGTTTCTTGCAGGAGTTCTTAAGCCTGCCTTCTCCTTTTTAGCGGTGGCATGTTTTTGGCATTGTAATGCTAATTTTGTTTGATTATTTTGTAATACGCCCGCGCCAATTGCTTAAAGCTTCTTAATGTAATCTCATTTTTTAAACTGTTCGAGGCATATTCATATACACTGTTTAAGCTGTTTTGAGAAAAAATCGAGTAGTATTTTAATTACATTGCTTAGCCCCAGACTAAGCGAAATTGCAGTTCAAAAATAACTATGAACGTGCCCCTTTCAGTTTTGAAAATATAAAACTGTGCTTATGCTTTAGTTAATTTTTGAGACCCATTGCACATTAAAAAGTGAAATTAGTTATTAAAGCATATACCGGAAGAAATCCAGCTGATATTAACGATGATATTCCCTTTTATTTTGATTTCCTAGAAGAATGTCTGAGGATAACGTATTATGACACCAACTTTAGAAATTGGCAGTGTCTACTCAAGTGAAAACAAACAAACAAATGAAACGTTTTAACAGTCATGAAAGTATTGCATTCGCTCTAAGTGACGAAGTACTTCCTCATTCGATCTTGTGCATGTTCACGTCCCAGCTCCAAAGATTTGTTTCTCAATTGCTTCCTTAGTACAATGATACTGCGTTATTCAAGTCCGGTCCTTAGTTATCTGGAATTGTTATCGCATATAAAGCAGCGCCAGAGTTTAAAAAATAAAGTATATTTTCCTACATCTTCATTATTAAAGTTTTAAGGCAAATTTCTCTGAAATGTAACATTTCTATATGTATGACAACATTACCACTAGACCCCCCGCATCAACGCATCAATAACATTTTACCTTGTAGCATCTCCTATTGTGCGCATGAGCACATCGGATTGAAACGCTTATATAGAAAAGCTGAAATAAAGAACTCGCGTGCTTGGTCATACGATATTTCTACTCACCCCAAAGTCAATCAGCCTCTGTCCGTTATCGGAGGTTTTCAAGAACTTTTGGCATTAAAAACAAAATATTTCTTATAACATAAACTTTATTTTCGATTTCATTATTTTTTAAATTATATCGATATTAGTTACATTTTACATTAGGTAACTACTAGAAAATATTTTTTTTTTATTTGTTGTTGTTTTTATATTAATATAAAATCAACTAAATAAATGTTTTTTTTTTTTTATTAATAAATAAACTATGATTTCTTTTTTGTTTTATTATTTTAATCTTTCACATATTTCAATTGCATTTAATATTATTATAATATAGTATTCTTATAAATATTTTTATTTTCTAAAAAGGATTTGTTAATATATATATTTTTTTTTGTATAATCAAATAATAAAATAAAATTTAAATGTATGCAAAAGTTAAAGCATCATTGCAAAAGGTTAATTTATGTGCACAAAATAACCACAAAACAAATAACAAATTCTACATTCATACCTTCTGATTGAGACACATCACTGTTTTATAAAATAATATTATTAATAGATTCATCAATTAATTCACATATATATAATTCAAGCTTGCGATATGCACATGTTGTTTTGTTTGTGGTTAATTTGCTTATTTTGCACTCAGTCAAACTGCAGATAGCACATAATAATAATACTTTCTTCCTTCTTCTTCAGAGATACAACAATCACACAGTTAAAATAAAGCAAAACAAAACAATAATAATAATTAAACGATATGTTATGATGAGTGAAATAATTGATACAAATTATACCCGATAAATTAGTCATTCATTTATGCAATTAGGTTGTTAAAGTAAAATATGTTTTAAGGATGAAAGTATGATTCAAAATAATCCACATTATAGTTAACTATGTAAATCAATTACAAGAGTTTCCAGTATCTACGTTATAATATTGTTTTTTTTTTTAAATAATTATTTATATTTGTAATAATGATCGGCTGTAATTGTACATTTTGAAAAAAATCTTAGCTATGGGAAAATCGGAAAGTGAAATGGATATTTTATATTCGTCTTATGGAAGTTCATTATAATGTATCTGTTGGGAAGAAGTCCTTAAGGAGTGTTGTTCGTCTTTTTTCGGCAATATCCATTTGGTTTTCCAAATCACCTAAGTCAGTCGTTTCGGCACGTTCTATTTTCCATGAGAGATTTTCTATTTCGGCTTCTAGTTGCGCCTATAATGTTGAGTAAAATTGGTTAGCTTTAATTGTTGTCATAAAACTATCTAAATTTTTTGTTATAAGGTTTTTAACTTGATTAATAGGATGCCAGGATGTGCTGTCAAGTTAATATAAATTTATGTATATCCTTTGAAAATACTTTAATTATGATCTTTGAGATGAATTCAATCTAGAAGTTTCTTAGATTCTTTAGATTTATTGATGTTATTGTGTATTTTCTCAGCAGACGAAATTATGAATATACATTCCCTGTATATGAAACTATGCACCATAAGTTGACGATGGCTTCGGATGTATGGAGTGTTAGAACTCTTTGTAAACCTTGTGCAGTCAAGAAATTAGCAGATTTTCTGGACTGATATAAAGCTGAATTCGGAAAAAAACGATGAAATAGAACCAGGGTACTACTATCGAGATTGCTATAAGATATGATTTTGTCATTGGATAACTACTGGATGACCTTTAAGCTACGATCAGGTAAACGAACGCCTAATGATAATCATCTGCATCGTCCTAGGAGACTTAAACACCTAAATTGGTAACGAAAACACATTAGACTGCAGGAAAATATAGCATGAAAACACTTTCGATAATGGACAAAAACTGATTTATTTCGCAGTAAATTTAAACACCTTACTAGGAACCGATTTCCCGTTCCAAAATTCATTAAATCACATGGCGCTCACTGGATCAATCAACCACCAAGTAGATTGACAACATTTTGATCGGTGGAATTCCCTCTAACAACATTCTGGGCGTTTGTTCTTTACGAATACAAAAAATCTTGTTAGAGTCAAGGTACAAATGCGGATTACTAAGACCTTGAATAAACTAGGAAATGTCGCTAAAAAGTTTAACATCAAAAGGCTGCAATCGAAAGAAATCGCTGGGTCGTATTGAAAAATGCTTCAGTAGGAATGAAATTCGTAAATATTATCACAAGGTATAAAAAACATCAGAAGGCAATTAGCAATAAGGGGCGTACGAATGTCTGCATGGACAAAAAGGGAAACGTGTTAGTACAATTACAGTCAGTTGCTAAGGCCCTGGACACGTAATCAGCGGCTGAGCGGCGAATTTTTTTTTAACCATATGAAGCTGTATGGTTGGGGCAACGTAGTCGTTGAGCGGCGGCCCATATAACTGAGCGCTAAGAATATGGAAAATTGGAGCTTATGAAGCGTTCGCGATAGACGAAGGGAGACATCAATTCCGTCCACTTGACCTTGAGGAACACACAGCAAATAAAAAGCTGAAACGCAAAAAAGGACCTGATCGCTTAGCAGCCCAGCAGCAAAGTAACTTAATTCTTACTATGAAAATATGCTCGAAGTTTAGCATGCGACTAAACAGAACCTCAATAAAGGGAGACTTTTATTTGCACCCCTTATAGAAGAATCTCCTGAATATTGCATATCAAATCTTATATGTCCTTTTGTTTTAAGGTATTAAACCATTCCAGAACGACCTGATAGAGTTTAAGTATAAGTTTACACGAAAGAAAGGTTATACCCAGGGTAATGTTACCAAGGAAAAGACGATCTCAAACGACTTGTTGTGCGAAACTGGAGGATGGTGGTTGATAGTTAAGAAAGGAAAGTTTCAATACCACTGCCCCAGCACTCATTCACTTAAGAAATTATTTTTACTGGGATAAGAAGAACTACAATATAAGTGTGTTGGTCAAACAAGATCAAACTTTAACCTGTCAACTAAACTAAACTGTCAATATACCTATATTCTAGGTATATAGACATCCAGAGTCTATTTGTATTTTGCATCATGAATTCAAATATGCATGCCCTGCATTATTAGTACACAAGATTTATCTGTGTTTGTATTACAGAAGCGAGTTCAATCTGGATCAGAGAGCTTATGAAATGCGACTCCTAGTACTCTATATGTTTTTTGTATTTTTTTTTTTCTAACTCGCTAACAATACTCATATTTATGTCTGAATTCCAGTCAACATTGCTTTAGTTATTTATTTATTAAGCTCTTACCTGTTGATATTCAAAGAGAATCTTCCTGGGTCCAACTTCCATGAAATAAGCATATGGATAAGTATATTGCAATGTGTATCTGCATCTGGCAAGCAAAGAAGCAGCATTAAATAAATATTGCCAGTCAATCCATGTGCCGCGCCCCTTCATCACTTTTTCGTTAACTCTAGCTTTCAGACGATCTAGTGTCTGCTGTTCCAATTGCAAACTTTTCGAGTGATTCTCCCAACGCTCGTAATAATGAAGGTACTTTTTGAGTGCTTCGCGCGCTTGTACATGCATAGACTCATTTGCAATATTGGGATTGTCCTTATAGCGTGAGCACTCATAATATTCTGAACCGTGAGTTTTCCAATCGCCAAGACACATCCAGCAAAAGTCATGTTTGCAATTGAAGCACTGCATGTGGTTGCAGCCACCGTTCTTCTCAATGCAAATATGACATTTGGGACAGTCTTTGGTATTGGCACTAATGTAGTTAGCCGTTTCACTGTCATCGGCACACTTTGTCAACCACTTTTTTATTATCTGACAGTCGGTGGGCGCATGATAGTCCATGCCACACTTGAAGCAAAATGATGTTTTGCATACCTTGCAGATTGCTCGTTTGGCGCATATCTCTCCAGAACGAACTATTATATGACAATTTGGCCCCGGACAAAAACGCAATTCTGGATGAGATCTCACGTAGTCTTTGAACGCGAACTGTTGATACTTATCACGCATAACTGGTCGCGTCACCAGATTCAGGACGAGATCTTCTGGTACACGAACATTGCACATCTGTGCCATGCAACCTATTTGAGTTGATATCCCTTGGAAGATTTGTGTTTCAAAATACATTGACCAACAGTCTTTGCAAAACGAATGACTACATGAGAGCGCATAAAATTTATCACCAAGCTGTGTGGTCGCACAGACGGGACACATTTGACTGCGATAAATGCTTGTGGCTGTGATGGACAATGCGGGTACGGCTATGTGTTTGTAAGAGGAACTACTGAACGATGCAAAAGATGAAGCGGCGGCACTTGATGTGGTTGGAGGCGGTTTAATTCTTGCTGATATAAGTAAAGCTGATGCATTTTCACGATATTTATCTGTAATTTCTTTATTATTCCATTTGTGCTCGAGCAGGAGTACTTTTGCCAAAGATGGCGTTATTTGCAGGATTGTGTTTAGTTTTTCAACTGATTCATTGAGAAGCTTTTCGACTTCTTCTACAGTCAAACAGTCATATTCAAAGTATTCTGGGTCTGTTTTTCTTGGATCTATTCTTTCCACATCGCAATCTTCACCTGAAATGAAAACAAATTTTTTTTATTTACATACATTAAATCGATCACAAAAGAAAAGAATTCTTCTCATTATCAATGTCTGTAGAAAGCTAACTTACAAAAAAAAAAAAAAAACTAAACAAATATAATCGAAATCAAATCAGTTAAAATATTCTGTGGCGTAAGAATGTTTAACAAAGCCTGTGGTTAAATATGTCTATTTTTTGTATAAAATTAATACTGAATCATTCCATTGTTTTAAGATTTGAAAAAATCATCGCAATATGAATAAATTAAATATTTTTACTTTCCTTTGTCTAAATTTATTATTTTCTTTTATTATAATTCATTCAAATTTATTCAAATAAACAAAAGCAGTAGTTGAATTTAGAATTTTTGAATAAAATGAAATTGAAAGAAAAAGTAGGTCATTAAGTCGTGAAATATATAGGTACTCAGACCAATTTCGATAAGTATGTCAATTAGGTTTTGTGATCTCTAATAACATAACAGACACATACTCGTAGTGTCTGTAAGGCACATTGCTTTTTAAATGCAACAGGTGTTGTACGACACTAGTAAGGAAAAGTAGAAAGATAGGAAAGAATTGTTTTGGTTCAATGGATAGAGAGCTAGTTGATTTTTATTTTTCATTGCATACCTCATGGGTAACGCTCGTATCTGTACTGTTTTTCGCAGTATTGTACTGTTTTTTGCTCTCAAAAACTGCGTAAAACTGCGTACTGTTTTTTGAGCTTGTAAGCAAACGTGAATGACAGTGGGATATTTCCATCTTTACATTGTTAATCTCCGAGTTGGAAACTTGCTCCTCAATGAAAAATTTCTTGGTAAAATGTATACCACTTTTATATATGAGATGAAGTTCTCTGATTACACTCATTAAAAGGAATGCAAACATTCAGCGGTTCGTCATTAGCATCTAAAACTCAAAGGAATTCAAAAATGAACGCAATAAATTTCATGTTTTAAGGAAATAAAATAAATAAAAATTTAAAAAAAAGTACTGCGAAAAATACTGTTTTTTTTTATCGACGTATTGCTATTTTCAATATTTGAGGAAAAGTACTGTTTTTCGTCCAAAAAAAGATACGAGCGTTACTCATGGGCGACGTCCAGCAAAGCTGAAAAGAAAAAATGCTTTGTACCCGAGTAAGAATTGATCTGGCAACCTTTGGGTTAACAAGAGGCTTTTTTTTAGCTCTGAGCAGAGCACGGAGTAGAGCCTGAGCTTGTCGAGTGAGCTCTCAGCAGTGTAAGCTCCGAGCGCTCTGATTTATTTATGAAACACACTTGAGCACTTCACTGTCATATCAATAGAAATCAACTCACAATCTCTCAAATAACATGAAAACTGCATGAAGTTTATCCTGAGCTCATAGAGCGCGCTCCGAGCAAGCTCTGATCGAATAAAGAAACACAAGTTGATCGCTCTGAGCGCTCGAAACTAAAAAAGAAACTGGTCTATTTTTGACAGCTCAGAGCTAAAAAAGAAAAACGCCTAAGCAAACACTCTAACTATTGTACCATTGCCGCCCACACCGCTCTTGTATCTCATTGTATACCATTCAAAAACAAATGGTGTTTTAAATTTTTAGAGATTTATTAGGTGTGTCGTTTTTCAATTGACAGATTTATTTACTTTTATTCCTTCAACGTAGATAGAGACAAAACACAATACGTTTTTATTAATGATACATAGGTATACCTTCATACATATTTCAATATCGTCGACTAAAAATGCAAACCTGGCAAATCCACTTTTTACCAAAAAATCAGATTTTTTGAAATTTACGTTTGAATTTAAAAAAAAATAATATTATGTGTCTTAATAAATCGCAAAAAAAGACAAATAAGAAAACCTTTTAAATCCAAGTAGCTTATTAAGAAGTGTGCAAACCACGTCCACACTCCACAGTGTTCAAAGCAAAAAAAAATTGTGCAAACGCAGTGAAGCTAAAAAGTCATATTTATCGCTAAAAAAGTGTTTTTGTGAAATTTGTTTTGTATAATTTGAAAAAGGTTATTATATTTTTTAAGTGAAAGTGGATATACTTGGTTTTCTATCTTCAGAAATTTATATCAAAAGTGGATTTGCATGCTTTTCTTATTTCCTCTACACATCTTTTATGCTTCTTTTGTCCTTTTTATTATTATTTTTGTCCAATTCACTTTGCAATTTGGCACGAGTACGATAACTTTGGCGCCAAGAATTGATAACTGTTTTTTGTAGAACAGATCAATACAAGCATTTTTTACTATGGGTGGGGGGGGGGGTTCTATCTCCCACCGTTTGGGCGGGAGGGGCAATTTTATAAAAACAGTGCTAAAAATTTAAAACAAATATTAAAAAATAACGGTAATACTTACAACTAAGTTTTATATCTTTTTTTTAAAGCCAATACTTTTTTCTATTAGATGTTTTTTAAATCAAGTGAAACCTATGCATAGTCTTTGAAAAAAACGGACTTTAAACTCAAAAATTGCGAAAAATAAGGTAAAAAAAAAAACTTTGAAGTGTGATTTTTCAAAACTGTAAAATAAAATACTGCTTTCTTTTACAAAATTCGTTGCTCATATTAATTTTAAATCATAAACTGAAAACAAAATGATTTTATGTTTTCTGGTTTTAGAGAAAATGGAAAATTACTAAAGCGTGTAAACAGTGAGGTATGTAAGGGGGGGCATGCTGCCCCCTTGCAACCCCCCTGCTTGGACACACTATAGGATTTGGGGTGGGTGCGAGGTTGGGTGTATGCAAAGTTTCTGTTGCATTTAAAGATGCCCAAGCATCATTACAAAAACGAACCTACGTACAACATTCACCATATACCAAAAAAAAAAGAAAACTCTTATAAGAAAGTAGTTTTAGTAATTTTCCATTTTCTCAAAAACCAGAAAATATAAAATCATTTTGTTTTCAGTTTATGATTTAAAATTAATGTGAGCAACGAATTAAAAAAATCACACTTCAAAGTTTTTTTTTACCTTTTTTTTCGCAATTTTTGAGTTTAAAGTCCGTTTTTTCAAAGACTATGCATAGGTTTCACTTGATTTAAAAAACATCTAATAGAAAAAAGTATTGGCTTTAAAAAAAGATATAAAACTTAGTTGTAAGTATTACCGTTATTTTTTAATATTTGTTTTAAATTTTTGGCACTGTTTTTATAAAATTGCCCCTCCCGCCCAAACGAAGGGAGATAGACCCCCCACCCACAGTAAAAAAATGCTTGTATTGAACTGTTCTACAAAAAACCGTTATCAATTCTTGGCACCAAAGTCTCCCCTGCAATTTGATATTATGTCAGCATCCTGCAGTCCAAAGTGGAGGCATTTGGAATTGTCAGAAAGATTGCATCAAGAATGCAATTTTTCGATGGACAAAATAATTTTGAAAAGCACTTAAACAAATTTTAAAAGGCTACGATCGATTTTATGTTACTATTTTGGCGCGCCTGAATTTTTGTCCAGTTATTGCCAATTACCCTTACTAATTAATGTTAATTATGGCTACCGGAAATGGCCGGAAACCAGAGATAAATAAATACCTTATTTTGGTAAGCTAATTTAGTACGAATTTTGTTTTCACTTAAATGTAGCCGGAAAACGGTTGCTAGAGCAACTCATACCCAAGTGTTTTTATATTGTTTTTACTTGCTTAAAAGGGCAAGTAGTGATTTCGTGTTAGAAAAAAATAGATGTTTTAATCAAACCAGACATTACGATACTAGAGAAGCCTAAAAAAATAGGTTTCATGATGCCGTCCATCGGTATGTCTTTGCGAAAGTGCGGATGTGCGACTGTGGGTATGTGAGTTTGTTTGGTTGTATGTGCACTGGCCTTCAGCCTAAACGGTTTGACTGATTTAGTTAAAATTTTGTATTCTTGTTTTAGCCCAGCTATAACAGGTCTTCGCATATAACGGTTTTAGTTTTTCCAAATTTTCTCTAAAATAGCTCTATGAATTTTTTTATTAATTTTGGTGAACGTTATACTTGCCGTATGCTAAATATAACTGCATTTTAGGTTTTCGGCTAAAAATGCTTATAACAGAGATTTGGTGTTAACGGTTTTTACTAATTTGACAACAAACTTATAACAACTAGGTAAGCGGATTTCTTTTAAATTCAGTACCTACAGATTTTAAACTTAACATTAAGCACAATATGACATTCACAGTTTTTTGCTATAGAACCGTTTAATGATATACAACTTGATCTCACGTTTATGCCACTTTTGTTATTTTTTGAACCTTCTTCAGAATTAAATAAATTTAAATTTTTGTAGTCCTATAGTTTGCTAAAAGAGCAAGTTCTGGCAACTCTTTTCCGGATTGGAAATATTATCGTAGTTTTTTAAACCACACTTGTGAAACAAAATTTTGTGCTAAAATAGCTTACCAAAGTTAGGTAATTTTTTTCTGGAACTTGGATGGCTGTATCTCTGGTTTTCGGCCATTTTCGATACACATAATTGTCATTCATAATATTAAGGGACATTTAAGCAATAACTGGACAAAATTTAAGGCGCGCCAAAATAATGTCTCCTACTATTACTTAACAACAAATTCTTACTTTGTACTTGTGTATTCTTTATATTTCATCTTTCTTATTTTCTTACTACTTAAAAATCAATTTTCAAAATAATAAACTTTAAATGAATTATTAAATTTGAGAATATATTCAAAAAAAAAAAAAAAAAACTACCTAAATCCTTCATTGCTTTTGGTTTTGAAAGAAACCTCGCAAGTACCAAAATAAAGGTAAGTAGTCATTTTACCAAAGTTTTGTTACTGTAAGATTTTAGGGCGCAAACAATTAATCAAACGGTATAAAAAGAAATATTAGATATGTCAAAAATAAACAAATGCTAGTAAAATGAATATTAGAAATCACTGCCCTGCACATTTTACAAAAATGGATTTTCTTAAATGTTAAAAATTTAATTATATACATATACCTATTACTAAATTGCTTGATAGTTTAAGTTTTTTTTCAACAAAACAAGCTTATGAAAAATATTTGAAGGTAGGTGGGGGGTTTTAAGTAATTTCTATTTGATATCTATTACGAACTGATTATATTTATTTGCGGATCGTGCATAAGGTAGCTATTGCGCCTTAGTATATTTAAATCGTACTTAGTCAACCATTCGATGGCTTGATTTCAGTATATGACGCAAATGATTAAAACTACTTATGTACATGCGTTTCTAAGGTTTAAGTTAAACACCGTAACCAAGACTCATGAAATCATGAGGTATTTGAACTTAAAAGAATATTTCAAGCCTCAAACACTACCTACTTGGCATCAAAGCCAGGGAGATCATAATGTGGAATTGCACCCTGACCTTGGTTTCACATGTCGAAACACCGATTACGGAAGAGAACACAATCGACAAATAGAAATAATTAAATGCTGGATATTGAAACAGGTATGCAATTACATGTTAAAAGGACAATCAAGAGCAAGCGCACCGATTGGGATGGGATATCGATGATACCATACAAATAGCAAAAGTAGGTAAGGTAACTGATTTAACACTAAACAGAAACAGGTAGACGACGATAACAACAAACATCAGGTACAAGCAAACAAAAAGCAACACAATTTAGGAACAGTCTATAAAAAAAGAAACAAAAAAAAAAAAAAATGAGAAGCGAAGGCCAATTTATGTTTTCTTTTTGTTTAACGTAGTTTCAATGGCAATAAACTTTTCGAATGCCAAACTAAACCAAGAAACGAAAATCAGTAGAAGTTCGTGCAAATAAGGGATAAAATAAGCCAAAACAGAGGCAAACACATGACATGATATAGCAAAGAAAACGCAGCAGCAATAAAGTACGAGTAAAGAAACTACGTACAACGACCAAACGATGAGTATTTTATTGATTTTTTGTCGTATAGCGTTTTTTCGGTTCATTTCCCAACAAACTTCATGTTCTTTTTTTTTTTAAGAACAGGAGAAATAGAGGACGAGAAAATCAATATTTGGAAGAAAAAATAAACTTGAATGCACTAGTACTACATAACACACAAAGCAAAGGGTAGATTTTGATTTAAAAATTTATGAGAAAACTCACCCGAGTTGTAATAGTCATCGTACTCGCAATCGTTATCCGAATAATCCATATCAGAGTCTGCTGACATTTTGTTCCTTTGCTTGTATTACCTATATTCCTTTGCAGCCGCTTCAGTTAAGATGGATTTTTCACATTAAATGGTGGAGCACCTTGGGGGCAACTACTCAGAGCAAAAAAAGAAACACGGGTTTAGTGCACCAACGGATATGCATTCGGGGTGGGGTATAAGGTTAACGCAACGAAGGGTCAGCTATTTATGGATGTTTTGAATTTGTGGGCAAAATTTTTAAGATCACTGCACTTTGGTTAAGTTCAATTTATTGTAAATCGATTAAAATTTACAATAGGGAAATAATTTTTATTAAAAAATTGTACTTTTTTCCTACAACATGAAGAACACAAAAGAAATATAACAAGAGAGTGAACAGTGAAGAAAAACCTGCACTCACGAAGTCAACTCTTTTTTTCGTAATTTTGTTTGACATATGGATGTTGAAGTTGGATGAGGTTGAGGTTTAAATTAGATTTTGCATTTTACAGGGTTGTTGTCAGGGTTCAGAATTGAAAAATATCCCAATAATTTAATTTTCTCATTTACACGTGGTCGACTGGATTTCGCTTTTCCGGGACCCACGAAATGTTTGTTTCTCTATCCGGGTTCATATTTCTGTGAATATTTGACTTTATAAAACTGTTAACTCAATAAACTAGCCCATTGAAAAGATAATACTAGTTGTTTTAATTTCTAAGTTCAGAGCACTTTAAAGAGTTCAGAGCACAGCATTATTCTTTTTCAATTCATGGATTGTTCAGATTATGATCAGAATGCGCTCTATGCGCTTAGAATATTCTGCGTGAAAGCTGAATGTAAAACAATTGCTATAATATTTGATAGAGGGAATATGAAAATAGTAGGGAAAAGCATTCGCATCACATAGCCGATGTTTTATTGGATCGTTTTATTGAGAATTTCTTACTCTATATGTTCCTAGTATAATTCTCAATAGAGGGGTTCACATTCAAGTGAACACTTCATCATGCGGCTGGCCAAGTGGTATGATGGTTTACAAAATATTTTGATATTCTGCTGACGATTATGGTGGTTAATGGCATGCTTGACTAGTGTGAACGCAAACTGCCAAGCGTTCATCATGCCGCGCTGGTCATGCATGCAGTTGAATGTATTAAAACACACCTTTTGTATGTTTTTTTTTACAAAGAATGTCTGACCGCACTCTATTTAACAGAGCCTGAACATTGGAACTCTGATCTCAGAGCTCTGATCTAATGAAAAAAAAAAACCTTTTTACTGTTCTTTCAAAATCCAGCCTATCTAACTTTGATACCCCTACTAAATCTTCAAATGTGAAAGAGTCGAATATACAAAATAATGAGAATACATAGGATATAGCTGCCTGTTAAAAACCCTATTGAAGAAATTTTGTATCTCATTATTTGTGATAAAACCGATCCCTTTCACATAAAAACATCATTTTGATTTTTCATTTAAAAAGCACCAATATCTTTTAATAAATATTTTCCCATATTTGAATGTTTATTGAAGAATAATTTCCCTATTGCCCCTGAACACTGTGAAAATGTTGGAATGTCACTTTGACAACTCAAAACGTCATCGTCAACAAAAAATTGAAATAAAAAACAATTAAAAATTAAAATCGAATCCTTGTAAAAATGTCTGCGAGTGGAAGTGGATTTACGTTTAAAAAACGATTAATAAAAAAGCAACAAACTCGTAAAAAACGTGATTCTACATCTGCATCAAATAGTGATAGTGATGGAGGAGAGAAATCTGCAGTTATCCGAACGGCAAGCCGGCGTAAACGTACAAATCCAAATTTCCAGAGCACTAAGGTGCTTGGAGCAAAACGTGAAAAACGAGCTGAATCATCTTCAGATGACAGTGAAGAAGACAATAAAGTAGTTGTAAGTTATAAGTCAAATAAAAGTACAATGCCACTGGGTCCCTCCGACCAGGGTGCAACTGCAATAAATGAATTCGAAACTGAGCTAGATCGCGATGCCCAGGCAATTCATGCCAAAGCAATTCAAATCAATGCCGAGCTAGAAGGCAAAGAAGATGACAAGATATATCGTGGTATAAATAACTATGCACAATATTATAAGAAAAAAGACACTGCCATGGGCAATGCTAGCTCTGGAATGGTTCGCAAGGGACCTATGAGAGCACCAGCTCACTTGCGTGCTACTGTTCGATGGGATTATCAACCAGATGTTTGCAAAGACTATAAAGAAACAGGATTCTGTGGGTTTGGGGATAGTTGTAAATTTCTGCACGATCGAAGTGACTACAAACATGGTTGGCAGCTGGAACTGGATCATGCGACAGAGCAGCGCGGAGAATGTGAGTCTGATGGAGATGACACAAAGTATGAAATTCATTCCGATGAGGAGGCATTTCCTTTTAAGTGCTTCATCTGTAGGGATAGCTTTACGGATCCCGTGATGACTAAGTAAGTAGACTGAAAAATTAAATTGAAATTTGGTTAATTGCTTTTTTTTTTTCTTTCAGATGCAAACATTACTTTTGTGAAAAATGTGCCCTAGAGAACTTTAAGAAATCATCTCGTTGTTTTGTGTGTAATCTGCAGACAAATGGAATTTTCAATCCCGCCAAAGAACTAATTGCGCGGTTGAAAAACCGACCTGATAACGATGTCACTGATTCAGATTGATTTATATACCTATTGCTGTTCTATTGTCAATAAAATAAAGTTGATAGGCTAATTCTTGATCATCGTCAAATCTTTCACTTAATTGCCTTCCTTATTTATTCAAGGAATTGTTGGAATAAGTCGAATGGGAAATAGAAAATGAAAGCGAATAAATAACAACGTATGCAATAACAAAAATGTTGTCATCTCAGTGTATTGATAAGCCCAATTGAAATGAACTAAGCTTATCGCTTCAGTGGGGAAATTGCTTAATGCATAAAACAGTTACTATAAAGATAGTGCTGGTAAAGTTGAATTGCGTAGTTCGATGTCCAACACAGCCAAATAAAATAAGGTGTACGAATAATAACATAAAATTGAAATAATAATAGACCGGCAAATAGCAAATAGGTTTGATGATCGATTTCGCAATAATGAAATATCAATGATAGCATAATACTTGGTGTTAGTGTACAAAAAACCCATTCAGATGGACTACTCCTTGAACCTTGAATTCAAGCGACAATTGATTACACGATAGTTGACGCCATTGTGTAAAAAGTGGATTCGTTATATCTAATAATATAACAAAGGTTTTTTTGAAACACATAGTAGATAACAAGACTGGGTTGTTAGCTAATCAACGTTACAAAGCGAATCTAAATAAAAACATTTTAATCAAATTGCTAGTTTTTAGAATATAGTTCTCATGCATAGAATAATAACTGATAAATCTCATGTTTCAATTTTTCAAAGTTAACTCCCAATTTCCAATGCGATCCAAACTATGAACACACCAAGTATTATTTTGACAGCGACAGCTGATTGTCATTTGATTGACTTTTGTGGATTTTGTTTACTTCTCAAGGCTGCAAGTTTAAGCAACGATATTTAATGGATTTCTGAAAATATTAAGGTATATCGAACCTTATCTGTTTGTTAAGAGTTTGTGATTCAAAAAAATATATTTGATATTCAATTTAAATCAGTTTAGTGTGAAAATAGATTATACAATTTTACGCGGTTGGCGTTGACATAACGCAGTTAAAAGTGAAGCCAAATTTTCTTTTTAAACTAGATCGTGGTGAGTATTTTAGCACATTTCAAAAAAAGAAATAATAAATACAAATTTCAAGAAAACTTGAACTGATTAGTTTATTTTACAGTGCTGTATTTTTTTATTAATTATTTATTTTGATAGTAAGGGCGTGTGTGAATTAAGTTAAATTTTCTACCACGACTACCACGACGTTTGTTTTGAGGAGGGAAAAATTTAGCCATATGCTGTGTGAATTTGGTTAAAAGAGATTTTTAAAAACACTACATTGGCTAAAATTCCCTCAAGATTTAACAAATTTCCGTAAAAAAATAATTTTTCTTTATTCAAGTTAATTAATTCTTTATACAACTTGGAAGATTCAAAGCTAAAAATTCGGTCTGGAAAATTAACAAAATCTCAATTTTTCTTATTTAGCCCACACCATTACCGACAAAATTTGAGGTTTCCATATAACATTCAAACAGTATTTTGCCGGTAATGTAGGTGAACACCCCTAATTAAATAAATTTTAAGGCCGTGTACCAATTGCGTTAAAATTGTTGTTAAATATGATCCCAGTTAAATTGTATCCCTTTTTATTGGGGTGAATAAAATTTAAGCTTTTTGCTGTCAATTGAATAGAACTTTAAACGAATCTGTCAAACCAAGAGAATCACCCCAAACGATTTGTAGGCAAATGGAGGCAATCAGAATTTTATCCGTAAGAACTACTGTGGTGTGAAATATGAGAATCTAGGCCTGTTAAAAAGGATTAAATAGGATTAAAAGTATAAATTTCCATTTGAGATTCCTTGTGTTCAAAAGCCTATTCAGAAATGTTCAGATACCTTTAGTACGTTAACAGTTAATAACAATAGTTGACTATTGTTAAAAATTATATTTAATTAATATTTGTAGTTCCTTTAATAAAAAATTGCTACGAATTTCATTCAAGTGTGCCTCAGTATTTATATATTTTAACGAGCTCCTCAGCAGGCATAGAATAATAAATAAATAGAACATTAACTCAGGAGGCTCCACCCACTTTTGCCTACAAACTTTCAAAACTGCAGAGATTTAACTCTGTATGCGTGCCCGTGCATTTCAACTGGGACTGTCCAATTTGGCTAAACCATACATTCTTACAATTTTGCATTTTGCTGTTCGTTTATAAAACACGCTAATTTGTGCAGGTAGTTGCGCTTTTAGGTTGAAGCTTTTATTTGATTTTTGTACAAACCCATAAAAAGTCGACCTGTACGTCTTTTCCTGGATCAGTAAAAAAAATTTGTTTCTTCGTTTCGTTGTGTAAGATACTGAAGTAACTCGCCACGTTTGAAAATGACGGTCGCACTAAGAAATATATATGTAAACGACTATATATCTACAAATGCGAATGAATTAAATATATAAAACAAACTTTCATTTTATGAATTTTAATGTTCCTTAATTTTTACAATTTAATTTTTTTTTTGTAATAAATCTAGTTTTGTGATGCGTTCCGGAGTGTACTTCATTATCAGGCAAATAACTCCATTTTTTGAACAACATGTGTACAAACATTTTGCTATTGATTTTAACCTTATTTGTATTTTGATTTAACATTTAACACAAACTTTGTCCCTTTTCATACAATTCCATTATTTGTTTCATTAACAAATAGCAAAATCAATCTATTTTTTTCCACTCCAACAGATATTCCCACAATGGAAGAGCCAAGCCCCAAAAAACAACGAATGGATTTGCCCCAATTTCGAATAAAAGCCATACTATCAGATGACCTATGTAATCCTATACCCCTTGAAACAGTGGTTGTGAGTAAAATAGAAAATAAGAAATTGATATCATCAATTGTCCTTGAGCTTAGCCGAAGTATGCCATTGCCAAGCTTGCAGCATCTAAAACGAGTTCGTCAAAATGAAATAATACTCTGCCTTGCTTCCGATATAGAATGTTCTAAAAACGTCGAAGAAAATGTCAAAGAATTTATGGTATCTCAAGGAATTTCTCAAGAAATTGCATTGTTACTTTGTGAAAATGTTTTTGTTATAGGAGTTGCGTCTATACCAACGATACTTCGCTGGCAGTATGACAAAATGAACAAGCTGTGGCCATGTAAATTTCACCCGAATCGATTCTTAGAGTCGCTGTATAATGGAACGAATTTTTCTGATAAAGAAGAAAAATTTCACTGTAGAATTGCGAACATTTTAAGAAGATTAAGGGAAAAAGAACAGACAACTTTTGGGATATGTGTTGATCCTCGATCGAATTCAATTGTTGCAATTGCTTCAGGAAGGACTAAAATAAATCCAGTGATGCATTGTCCAATGGTTTTAGTTGATTTTGTGGCTCGCAGTCAAAATCAAGGAGCTTGGCAATACGATAATGAAACCTTTCATAGATCTGACGATTCAAAACTTAATTTTAAAGGGATTCCGGAGTATTTACATAATATGATTACTTCTACATTTAAAGAAGACATTAGTTTTGGAGCTGAAAATGTTAACTTACGTGAAGGACGGAAGAAGCGTAGCGACGAATTGATAAACTCAAATAATTTGGAAAAGTTTGGACCTTATTTATGCACAGGATATAATGTTTACCTAACTGTCGAACCATGTTTAATGTGTTCCATGGCACTTCTTCATAGTCGTGTTCAAAGTATATTTTATTTGAATCCATCTGAAAATGGAGCTCTTCAGACAAAATTAAAATTGCACACAATTAAGGAATTAAACCATCACTTCAATGTTTTCTGCTTTTTAAGTGAAGGAGATTCATAATAAATTTAAAGTTTTAAATTCAATATTGTAATTTTATTTTAGAAAAATATTTTCGTTTTGTGGATAATTGTGGATAAATGTGGATTAACGCATAGATTAAATATATATTTAATCTATGGATTAACGGTATCTTTTGTCGTGAAAAACAAATTTAATTGTGGTTTGAAAACGGCAAGGAAAGACAGGAAACGTATTCGTTGGGAGCCATTTGGAATGAGTCAAAATGATCGAAATGTGCTCCATAGAAATATGTAGGTATGTATATATACCTAAAGAAGAAGTGAACATTTTTGAAGAATGGCCCGACTAACATCATGAATGAAAAAGTATAAGATTTCCACTTCACGTATTTTTGATGTAACGTAGCCTGTGACTCAAAAAATATTTAATTATAAATTATTTTAAATAACGGTACAAAATTCTTCAAAAAGACTTGTGGTTCAAAAGATTCGTTAAATGTTCTATACCTGCTAATTTTTGTTGTGTATCTACAAATGAAAACACTCTTACCTAGTTTATATGCATGGTTAAGCGAGCTTGAACTTAGGTTAGGTTAGTTTTGCGGGTTGCTGTAGGAGAGCTAATAGCTCAGCCCCAGCACACTTAGGTCAATGTAGACCCATTGTGATGCCCATTTGAGGGTTTACCAATTCCTCCTCTTACCATACACGTGGTCCATATTTAGTTCCTTAGATCATCCCGGGGTGTTCAACCATCCGTTTCCTCTTGCGAATCTATATAGATTTGTTATTGGGCACTCTGATAGTTCTTTGATGCTTTTGAAGAAGTATTTCCCCAGAGTTTTATTTCTTAGATGGCAGAGACTGGGGCAGTGACAGAGGTAGTGGGTTATGTCCTCATGTTCTTCCTCGTCACTGCAACCTCTACATAGATCATTATCAGTTAGACGTAGTTTTTTGGCGTGATATCTTAGCATGTTATGTCCAGTTAAAACACCTACCAACGTCGATACTGACTTCCTGTCTTTTTGAATGATTGCATTCGTTCTATTTTTATCGTACTGCGGCCACAGTTTCCTACCCACCTCACAAGTGTTTAAGTTTGCCCATCTCGAGTTGGCTTTTGCTAGGATTTCACACATTATGTTAAGTTTGAGGTCGCATAACGGTGGTTTTACGCTTCTTTCTGAGAGTTCTAGGCTAAGTGCTGAGCCTTTTCTTGCCAATTCATCGGCTTTTTCATTTCCCATGATGCCCGCGTGACCGGGGACCCAGCAGAGTGTTATATTATGCTGTGTGGCAAGAACTTTAAGTTCTTCGCGACAGCTTTTCACAAGCTTGGACTTTATTTCAACAGCAGAAATTGCTTTTATCGCTGCCTGGCTATCGATGAGAATGGTAATATCCTCTCGGGGTAGTGCCATCATTGATGCCACTCTGGCTGCTTTCGTTATTGCTAGAACCTCAGCTTGGAATACACTACTGATTGAGCCTTCTATATTCAGAGCTTCTGAGAAGAAGCCAGCCCCAGTACCTGTATCCATTTTTGAGCCGTCTGTAAAGATGGATTTGGTTGTAGGTTGTAGAACTTCATTATTAATCCACTCTTCTCTACTTGGGAACAAGCATTGGAATGGCCTTTCAAAATCTGTAAAGGGAACTATGTAGTCAGACTCTACATTTGTTCCTGTGTGGATGTTCAAAATTTCGGAGTGTCCAGTTACACTGGATCTCCAGAGATTAGATTGGCTAATCCTGAGAGCGCTTTTTGCTGCAGTTTCCTGCATATAAAGGTCAAGTGGCAGAAGGTTAAGTATGGTTTCTAAACCCGCCGTGGGTGTCGTGCGCAAGGCACTGGTTGATCCAATGCATGCAAGTCTCTGGATGTTAGTCAATGCCTTAAGGTGAGCTTGAACTTAGGTTCACCCATTTGTAAACTGGAATGAGTTGGAACCAAATGGAATTCGACTCGATCGCACTCGAGCAGTTGTGTTGAGTCGAAAATTAAATGAAATACCTGGGTTGAAATGGTGAATACACAATTATTTCTGCATGTGAACAATTGCATATTAACGAATGAATATTTGTTGTTGAAAAGTATGCGCATAACTTGAAAAAGCAACACAAATATTTTTTTCTCGAAAATTCAATCTTTTGGTCTTAATTACCTAGTTTATATGCATGGTTGGAGCCAGTTTGAACTTAGGTTCACCCATTTGTAAACGGGGATGAGTTGGAACGAAATGGAATTCGACTCGATCGCACTCGAGCAGTGGTGTTGAGTCGAAAATTAAATGAAATACCTGGGTTGAAATGGTGACACAATTATTTCTGCATGTGATCAATTGCATATTAACAAATGAATTTTTGTTGTTGAAAAGTATGCGCATAACTTTTAAAAGCAATACAAATATTTTTTTTCGAAAATTCAATCTTTTAGTCTTAATGTCTACAAAGCAACGCAGGTATTCTCCTGTCATTTCAACTTTTTCGCACTTAACTCAACTCCTCAAGCATTCAACTAGTTGGCTGAAATACCTTTGTTGGAAATTCGTTTTAAAGTCTAAAAGTAGCGCTGAGACTGGGTGCAACACAAAAGAGAGTCGCAACGCAGAAGTTGCTTAATCTAAAAGCAGTCTTTGTGTTTAGCTTGATTTTTTTAGATTTAAAGTTGATGTTCACATTAAATATAGTCAGTTGAAGCATTTTGACCTCCATGTGCTTTAACTCCTACCCAATTTGTCGTTACTCGCAAATTCATACAATTATTTATTTTTCAATTTTTTTATTCTTCCATTTTATAGACATATATTATATAAAATTGACTTCAAAGGAAAAATAATTGCGTAATTAAAATTGTAGCAAACTGACGCTCCACGTTGGGCGCCAATTTTTGAGATGTAGATATACGTTTGTATGTTTTTGTGTGAACTGTTAATCTCACACGTGATGATATTTTTATTGAGTTCCCGTGAATTTTCATTTTAAGATAGTAAGTTGTAAATTTGTCACAACTAAAAGGATTTTATAAGGGCAACCCTTTTGGTTTACACGTGGCAACTTTTGATGACGGTGATCTATAATGCTTTTGCTTTTCTAAAAAACTTGAAAATAGGGTTAATGGCTGATGGGCCAGGCTCTTACTCATATCTTAAACTATTTTAGAGCAAAAGCAAAAGTAGAAAAAAAAGTAGACAAATGTGAACAATAAAGAATAGGATGGTGCGAATCTTGTTGCGATAAATTATACCACAACAACATCGATTTCATAACCCTGTAACCGTTTATGGACTTTTTTGCTGTTACAAAAGTGGTCCTAAATCAGTTTGATTTAAATTTTGTATTAAGTAGTTTGGATTTTACTGCGTAAGCGATGCTATAGAAAGATTTTATTCTCATCTGCTCGCGAAAAGGCAATCGTAACAAAACTTCGTAAACTAGCAATAATGTCCAGTAATATCCTCCGACATATTTCTATAGAATTTTCAATCAAAACTGCATTAAAAAGATTTCCATTAGAGTTGAACTTAATTCTCATGCAATATTGCAAAAACAACATAGCTTGCGGTTAGTGAAAATTTTTCTTCCAAACCATAATTTTATCTAACTATACAGTGGTATAGCTGCATTGATACACATTGTGTCCTTACTTTATTGCTTTATTTTGTGAGGTTAAAAATTCACACCATATTATAATAGATAAAGAACTGCAAAGTGCTTATAAATACTGCAGTACTGCACTAAGTAACTTAGTTTGAATTTCTAATTTCAACTAAAACACCATACAAAAGCTTATACTGATTGCAATTATTATGGCAAATAGAATACCTGATCAAACAACACAAGCATTGTGGTTCCTCTCTCAGCATCCAGAAGAGTTTGTCTTTGTTCCAAGGGGTGCAGTTGCATTAGATGTGCCTAAAAGTTTTTTCCCCCCACGTTTCGCTGATAGAGCAGACCAGATTGTGGATCAATATGCTGGCAATCCGTGGCTTAAGAGGGTTTGTTTGCTCATTTTTTTTTTACCGAAACGAGATATTATACATAAATTTTTCAATAGATAAGTGTTCTTGATATAGAAGAACCAAATTTGGATTTTGCTGCCAGACACGGAAGAAAAGATCCTTTTACTTTATTCAATCCGAATGACAGAAATGTTAGCTCTCAACTAATTGCTTTGTTGATGGAACAGAAAGATCTTAAGAGCCTGATTTCGATGGCGGCTTATATCAAGTAAGATAGATATATTTATTGTAAAGTCATAGTGTGTCGGACTCAATTTCATTTTCTATTCAGAGATCGTGTAAATCCTTTCCTCTTTCAATATGCATATGCAGTAGCACTTCAGCACATGAAGGGTACAAGAGGTATAAAATTGCCATCTGTAGTTTCTCAGTTTCCCAATAATTTTATCGACCCATCAATACTTCAAGATGCAAAACAGGAAGCTAGCATTAATGTGCCACTTAATAATCAGGAAAAGGTTTGCAGTCCCAATTTTTTTATTTTCAAAACAAATTCTTATTATATTTCTTCAAAGAACACATTTGAGGTTCCTCTAGAGACTTCCCATGGCGATGAAGAACAACGAATGTCATATTTCCGTGAGGACATCGGTATTAATATACATCATTGGCATTGGCATTTGGTATTCCCAAACAATGGTCCCATTGAGGTTGTTCAGAAAGATCGCCGTGGAGAACTATTCATGTATATGCATAATCAGATACTTGCCCGTTACAATCTTGATCGATTTTGTAATAATCTTGGAAAAACGATACCTTTGACAAATTTACGAGAACCCATTCCAGAGGGATACTACCCAAAGCTTTTGGAATCTGTATCAAGTCGTACGTATCCACCCCGAATGCCAGGACAAAAGTTACATGACATGAATCGACCAGATTTAATTACAACATTGGCTGACCTTGAGCTTTGGAGGGATAGAATTATCAGCTCCATTGATCGAGGATACGTTTTTGATGTAAGTGAAAAAAAAAAAAAACAACAATTAGGATAAATATTTGAATGGTCAACTTTTAGTCCACTGGAAAACAAATAATATTGGATGAAAAAAGTGGTATCGATCTTCTTGGAAATCTTATAGAATCATCAGCTTTATCGGTAAATCCACAATTCTACGGTGATCTACACAACAGAGGTCATTTGATTATCTCTTACATTCATGATCCGGACTGGAAATACCAGCAAGAATACAGCGTAATGGGTGACACTATAACTGCTATGAGAGATCCGATATTCTATCGCTGGCATATGTTTATTGAACTTTTGGGAGCAAGACACAAGGCTATTTTGCCTCCTTATGATCGAAAAGAGGTAATAAAAGCATTTTTACTCTTTGAATACAAAATTTATTTAAAGCTTAAACAATATCTTCAGCTTGGCAGTGAAAAAATTGTTGTGGATGATTTTGTTACGGTATGCAAATCAAAGGGATCCCAACCGAATGTTATGAAGACGTTTTGGCAAAAGAGCGAAATTGATATTGGAATAAGTCTTGATGGGCAGCAAAAAGAATCCTCAGCTACCTTCAGGTTTACGCATTTGTCTCACGAGCCATTTGATTATCGTATATCAATAAGTAACACTGGTGGTCCAATTGAGACGACTTGCCGAATCTTTCTTCTTCCAATAAACGATGAGCGCCAAATTAAACTCACACTTGATGAGCAGCGTTTAATGGCTGTGGAAATGGATCGTTTTTCAATAGTTTGTAAGTAGCAATAAGTTGTTTTTGAACATATCTATATTTATATTTCTCCCAGTGACAACAGGACAGAATATCATACACAGATCATCAACTGATTCTAGTGTAACAATTCCATTTAACCAGACATTCAAACCCAAAGTTGGATCTGGAGATTTGAAAGATCCCATGGAAGTTTGTCTTAAAAACTTTTGTAGCTGCGGTTGGCCTAGTCATATGCTGCTACCAAAGGGGACACACGAAGGGAAAATATTTAAACTCTTCATTATGTTATCAGAGGATTCACTTGCTAATTTGAATCCTCGTCCAAGTTTTTTGGACTTAAATGCTCAATTTAAAGGCGATGCAAAGGTTGGAAATAATTATGCTTTTTCATTCTGTGGGCTTAAAGATGAAAAGTATCCAGATAAAAGAAGCATGGGATTTCCTTTTGATAGAAAATTACCAGCTCTTTACTTGGAGGGACTTTTAAGAGATTATAGGAATATGAAAACATGTGATCTTAATATCGTTTTTAATGATATTGTTAAAGAATAGAGTGTTCAGTGGACATTTGATAATAAATCTTAATTAAAATTGCAAAGTATTTTTGGCTTAACAGGTTTTTTTTTTGTGGCGTGGTAGAATCAATCTCATAGATTGTGGACATTATGATGGCTTCTTGGCATGCATATCAGCTTCTGTTTGTAATCAAAGATATTGCCGTGAAGGCTATGTTTTTCAACAACTTTAGCATATGAGTTTTCCTGTCACTGTTTGGTGTTGAAGTCTCCTATGACAATTTTAACGTCGTAACTAGGACACTTCTTGTAGTATGTTGTTTCTAGTTGCTCGTAGAAGCTTTGAAGGTGTAATACTGGTTGGAGCATGTGGTGTTATTAGAAAATTTTGTCCTGATGTGGATTGTCATTAGGCATGTTCGCTTACGTGATCGTAGCTTAAGAGATCTTCTATAAGTCTTCTTCTAATGACGTCACCAAATAGGCGCTGCCTTATACTAATCACGATAGATATCGCAGTTATTTTGTTTTCTTTAAGCTTCATACCATCCCACTTCATGGATTTCTGTACTGCAGCACAGTCCAGGGACTCTGTCGATTGCTCAATGACCGTAGTTAATCAAGAATTCAAACACTAATACGAAGTTCCTCAACATTAATTCCGTCAATATTCGAGGCCATCGGTTGTAGTTCATCTGCCAAAACATGGAATACTACGTCCCACTGTATGGACCCCAGAGACATTATTGGTTTTATCCTCTCTTTGTAGACTTTAAAAAACTATTCACATAGCTTAAGATGAATCCATACTCTACGTTAGCAACTTTTGTCACAACGCGACGACCTAAAATATTCTACAACAATAATCGTCTTCTGCCTTCATTTGATTAATATATTTTTTTTTTAAAGAATAGTTTCAAAGATCATTTTTCAAATAAACACTTGGACTTGAACAGTATTTTGCATCGATTTTGATTGGTGCTTTCAAGCTTGCTAGCTATTTATTACAATAAACTAAATTGATTAAAAGTGTTCCCCTTATATCGACTAGCTAATTGACACATTTAAAGAAAAAAACACGTGAATTAAACTATAGGTACATTCATATACGATATAAGGCTGAAGGATTTTTGGACAAACGACAACAAAAATCGCAATTTATCTCTCTTTTTTTTCATACCAATCGAATGTCTTCTACAGGGTGTTTTTTATTTCATCCGATGTTGTTTTCTTTATTTGTTTGTTTTTTTAGTTGAGATATAAATTAGGGATATAAGTTCTTTTAATCTTGTCAAGTATTCCCTTTGACAGTTTTCGCAGTCTGTGACGTGTGCTCATCTACCCAAGCAAAGAAAAAAGGCTGGAAAAATGGTCAAATGGGCGATATTGACTGCTCTTCGAAGTCTCCGAAGTTGGAAGATGGCCGAATATAACAATTTTACTCTGACATTTGTAAAACAAATAAATGATTTTTCATATATATGGCGGATAATATCAATTCTACTTTGACATTATCTAACTTTTAGACCAACTTGTAAATGAACATCTTTAAGTCCTTCACTTAAATGACTTGCAGCGACAGCAAATTGATCGACGCACGTTTATGTCTTATCCTCGTCATGTCTTCGGACGCCTGTTCTGCCATTTTGTATTCCCATTTTTTTTTATGATTTAAAGTCACCCTGTGCAATTGTACTTTAATTGCAACAAATGATGTCAAATGAACAATAAGGAAAAACACAATCATCAATTACACTATTGGTGGGCTTGTTCTGACAAAGCATTGTCAAAGCGCTTCCATTACTGTGAAAAGAAACATTTATATAAATTAAATTGAAGCTATTGCAATATCAGTTCTTAGTATTGAATTGTGCAACAAGATCTACATTTTCTAAACAACAAGTTGTTAACAACTACAATAAATCAAATATTCGCTTTAAGTGGCGGTGTTACTTTGAATATCACTTAATATTTATCTGGTTGAGTAAACTAATTTTTTTTATTAGGAAAACCAATGTACACTTTAAGGTTGCGTTAGATATTTTCACGCGTAGATGCTGGCTGACTACCGCAATGTAAATAAACATTTAATAGATATTCTAACTATAAAGGCAAACTTTGGACATCATGGATATTCTAGGAAACTCATAGTAATCGAAAAGCCAACAATTTGTATTTCTAATTATTTAAAAAGATGGTATTAACTTTTTTTTATTGAATCTTTTTATTAATGTCACCGACTATTTTCATCTATCTAAACTGGGTATACAAATGTTTAGATTAATTATAACGAACAATGGTACCGAGTCTGGCTTAGGCAATTTTAAAATTGTTGCGAGATTATTTTTGAATCCCATACATTTGTTCAAGAGCTAGTTCGTACGATCTTGTCCTGAGCATTTTAATATTTTATAAATTAGAGAAAAGGAATTTATCCGAAAGTACAACTTAGGATGCCATATCGTGCCGTGATCAAGAGAAAATAATCTCGAATTAAAAAATGAATTTTTGAGAAAATGGTTACAATTTGCGCGCGCGAAATAAAAAATAATTTATTAAAAATTAATTTATTAATTCTAGATTATTAACAACTTGAGCTTGTTACCTTTAATCAAATATACTCCTTTGTAATATGTACATATATAGATAAATGTATTTTTAGTTATGTATATGAAGTAGTAACTTGAATTTTTTATTTCTTTTTGATATTTACTATGATATATGTATTGTATGTATGTATGTTCCTACTTATTAAATAATAATTTTTTTTTAAATTTTGATTTTTTGTTGAATTATGTTGCTGATATGTACTTAATGCGTTTTATTTGAGTTTGAGGTCTTTAAATAGAAAAAAAATCTCGAATGCATTTTTTTTTTGAGATATTTTTCGAGACATAGTCTTTTTTATTCATTCGAGATTTTTGTGGGTTGGAGATTTTTGTATTCGAGATTAAAAATTTGTTTTTTGGAGATTTTTGACATTAGAGATTTTTGTCATTCGATATAACGTCATGATCCCTCACTTACCATATATATAAATCGCTTTATAATAGAACGGGTCACCTAGACGTATGCGCAACATCTGGTGGAGATCCGTCTTTTCTTCAAAGCACTACAAAATTGACGTTGAAGATTCTTTCCAAAAGTGAAACTAATTAATTAATCGTCTTGGTTTTTCAATTTCAATAATGTTTCTAAACAAAATCTTAGTTTTTTTTAATTTCTCCTTTTTGATGCCAATAGTAAAATCGGGAATAAAATCTTTTATAACATATTTTATTATTAAAGTAGAATACATGTAGGACGAAATTAAAAGCGCACATTGGCAACAATAAAATCAACTCTCGAATGATTGTCTGAAAAAGAAAACGGGTCGAAAGGAAGATTGGTGAAAGAAAATAGGTACTCTGAACTCAGACGACGAACGACGAAGAGGAAAATCTATCCCGCGACTTAAAATATCATTTTTTGCTTTAAAGATTTAATTTCACATTATGGATAAATTAAATTCTGTTAATTTTGTTATAACTTTTTGTTTTAAATTTGGTAATTAATTAAATTTGAATTCTACATACATATACATTGTAATTTCAATTTATTGCCTTCACTCATGTATCCACTTTCTTTTTGTATACCGATCATCAAAAAAAGTCACAAAATAAGATACTGATTAATTAGGTACTCAAATAAGGATTCGCATGGGTTCAAAAAACGAACAAATATTTAAAATCTAATTTTGTTTGCTGTTTCGTAAGACGTGGCTTAAGCCATTGCCCTTTGTTTATTTCTCTTCATAAACATAATATCTTATTTTAGTATTTTAACTTACAATATGGCTCAAGCCTTTTTTAAAAACGCACTCAACAGGTGTTAGACCGAATGTATACACAATATGCAAATATTTTGTTGCATCTGATTTGCATGTGCCAGTCATTATTCACTTATACAAATAAAAAACATTTAATTTTTAAAAGTCTTTTGGATGATCTTAATAACCTTTTCCATCAATTTTTTTTAATTGCGAATTTATTGAGGTTTTGACGATATTAACTCAATTTATTATAAATTGTATATTTAAATAAGAATCTATATATATATATATAGATGTACGTATGTATGTATGTATATATGTTTTTATTACTTTGATAAAAGGGAGCACAATATTTTTTCACATATAGAAGGAATGTTAATATTGTATTTACGATAAAAAGTATTCTCGGTGATTCCATTGTGATCACGTAAAAGATTTAAAATATAAGTATGTGAAAGATTATTCTTCATCTTACCAGTTCATGGATTTTTATCTGATTGTTTCTTTATGATTTAAACCAGATAAATATTTGAATCTATAGTTGGGTCAGGATGATATTCGTTGGTTTCGTCTTATTCGTTCTTCAATTTGGCTATTATCCGTAAAAGATCGCTTTAGAAATATAAGCGGTTCTTTTATAAAAAGTGTTCCGTGAAATAGCCAGTTGCGTTCCTCCCCTTAAACAATTTCATAGTAATACTCGCTTCGCAAGGAACGCATATCAGTTTACCTTAGAGCCAAACTTCGGACGTACTGTAAAATATAGAGGTTCTTTAGCCGTACTACAGGAATGAGGAATGCTATACCTCACTCGATTTTCCCACATCATTATAATGGCCAGAAATTCAAGATCAATGTACATCGGTATCTCCTCCTTCACCCCCTCCACATCTCCTAAAAACCCGCGCTAGGTCTGCATGTGCAGCTCGATTGGTTGGGCAGATGTATTGTGTTAAGACCGCATTCCATGTCTGACCGACACGCGGGGGCCAGATCGAGTTCGCGTGTTATTCGCAATAGTGTTGGTATTATTTAAATAATTAAATAATTAGTTAATTTTCGTATAGATAAGTGACGCGTTTACACTATTTACAAAAGTTAATTTTTCATTTTATTTTTACGTTGATTTTGATCGCCAATTTTACAGGCGACAAATTCACGGACTACATATGTAAGCAAATGGAAAACGATCTCAAAATAATTCCACTATGATTTTGCCATCTCCAACTTCTTACGCAGTTATAATGTTGCATCTTTTTTAATTTTCTGTTTCACACTGGTTTCCTGCTAATATTGATGTATTAAAAGAATTAAATTAATATTATACAATTCGATGCTTTATTAATAATGATATCTATTATTCACACAGTAAAGTCAAATAAATCTATATGTGTAGTTATTTTTTGTAAGATCATTGAAAACTTATGTAAGATAATAAAGATTAAACTTTTTTAACTTTTTACAAAAGTTAGTTCAATTTGTTGTGAAAATGTTTTTCTTACTATAATTAAAAAAGCGAAAAAAAAATATTTATTTTCCCAACAACTTTGTTGTAAATTCTTATCAATTATAATGTTTAAACATTCAATCAGCATCGAGTTGGTACTTTACCTACCTTATGCACGTGTCGTTTATTCCCAAAGGTTGGTAAATACTTTTCTATGTCGTTAAAATGCAGTGAAGTGCCCAGACAAATGGTTTTGTGAGTAATCTTTGGTAATATGGAGTTCAGATTTTAGATATGCATTTATTAATAAACCCAAATTTGTCATTTGAAATTTAAAATTTACAAAAATTTAAAAAACAATTTATTTAAATTTTTTTTTTTAAATTTGTTTGTTCATTCTTTATGCGCGGCCATACCGTTCATCAGATTGCGCTGAAACTTCGTCAACGTATTGTTTGGACTAGGGCGATGGTTTTGGCATAGTACAATTTATTCTTTATGTGGTGCTCATGTGGTACCGGCCATGTCGCCATATCGTTCATCCGATTGCAATAAAACTTTATCAGCTTATTGCTTGCACTTCAGCAACAGAATTTACTTATTTTCAGTTAACAGAATTTACTTACAGTTCGTGGTTTGCCGCCTTCGCTTCCATACAATCAAAAACATACTTTAAATTACAAAAAAAAAACTAAATTAATCGATTTGTGATTTCGATCATCGTCGAAAACAACGCTACTAATTCTCCTTCTCTTAAATCATTTTGGTAGAAACATAACATAACATATTTATATGCGTGTATATTAAGATTTTATCTCTTATAAGATAACTTTAGATTTAAGAAACTTAAATAGTAAATTTGAAAACCCAGCAAAATGTATTCGACGATTGCAAAATAGCAATCGTTCAATCGAATCGCTCAGTCGACCGTATTTGACAGTTCTAAAAGTTACGCGAAGCAAAAGTTGAATCGTCCAAACGAAGTCGTCAAGACGATTGATGTTTTTATTTGTTACGCGAAGCAATACTATCGTTCAGATGACGTCGGTCGTCAGACAATCGTTGTGATGAGAGCCCAGCTAGTTTTTTATAAAATATATTTTAGAAGCACAACATATTAAAATGCCATAAAATGTTGATAAAACCGTATTTTTTTTACTTCGAAAATGGGAAATCATTTTATGGCATTTTAATATTTTAATATTTCAAATCAAATTCTAGATATGTGTTTTTAAGTAAAAACTATATTCTAGAGAAAATTCCTGATTTTAAAATATCGAATTCTAGATGAAAGATAATTAATAAGTAGGATAAAATGTGGTCCTAAGTGACACTCTTGAGAAGCACCTGAATGATTATTAAATAATTTATTAAATACAACTGTTTAATATTTTTGAATTTTTCCTGCAATCTGCCATATTGTTGGTGGGTTGAATGGCACAACATACTTCAGATGAGAGTCAAGGCTTAGTGGCTTACTCTTTCACTTCAAGAGTTTTATAGTCCGGGAGACGACCGTCAAAGTAACTAACTCATCGGGTTAATTCAAATTAATTCCATTAAAAGACTTTATATGATGGGACATTTACCAAACTGCTGGTCGGACAAACTGTTTCTGGGCCGTTTGGCTAGGGAGTAACCATTTCCGGTACCAATTGTTTGTATCAATTTCTACCAGAGTGTTAATGGATGATTTTAACAGAATTGAATAATGATTTACTTACAGATAATAAATCATTTTGTCGGTCGAACAAAATTTGGGCCCTACCCTTTTTCCGATAATTTTAAATTACGGTATTTTTTGTGTTGACCTCCTTCATCGGATCAATGAATAAATGGGGTACCAAATAAAAGCTTAGACTGACTACTTTAAAGATGCACTGGTCGGGCAAACATTACTTGGAACTTTTTTGAAAACAAGTCGATCAATATCGTTGATTTTTGAAAGCTTAAGCTGTCTTTTTAACGAATCTAGTGGTTGGATATTACGTGGGCTGAATTATGGCTCCGTTCAGTCTTATCAAAAAAAAATTCATACTTCAAACAAGCTTTTCATCTAAAAATTAAATATATTTCTGTATAAACCATTATTCATTGTATAACCAAATGACTTATAGTAATTATACAACTACGCAATAAAGCCGTTATCTTAGAAACTAAATCCTCAATGCCAAATAGAATCATATTGACTTTTTGACATATAAACTATGATTAATATCTGACAAATAAGCAATGTCAAAACAATCTATAGTTAAGCCTTTCTCTATTGCGAATTCATTTGCTAGTAGTTTAATTGATAAAACATCCCAATAAATAATTTTGTTTGCACAGTCTCAAAGACACAAGCCAATTTAGTATTTTTTAACAACAACTTAACAGACCTTAAACAAAACATACAAAAAACATTGTAGGTATGTAATTTCGGATGAGTTGAAAAATATTTTGTCAATTAATGCTGACAGCTAAATCTTTTGATTAATCGAAAGCCTTAACCTCTTGTATAGGCTATGGAACCCGTTATCTCTTCGGGTTTTAAACAACCAGATCGTTTTTTTTTATTTTCAGTGACTTAATTGTTAAAAAACATTAAATGGTACGACATTTTTAAAACTCTTTTGATTACTCATCACAAATTGAGTATATGTTAGAAAATATACCCAAAATTTTTTTTTTTGAAACATTCTCAAGCTCCAGCGCGAACAGCCGGCATTCATGCTAAACTTTAGTGGAAAAGCAAGAAGCAACACATATTTTTAAAATTCAAGATCATGCCTTCTTTAATTTAGTATTCTTTTTCAATTTTTTTATGTTTTTTTGATTGGGACAATTACAGACGTAAATTGGTTTCAATTAACTTGAGTCTATTGGACTGGCCAGGGTCAAGTAAAATGTCAAAATGTGTTGGAAGTAAATTCGCCATATTTTGTATATTATAAATTCGGAAGAAGATTCATCTTCATGTTTATAACGGTGATTTTAAACATTCCTGGAACGTTATTTATGTAGTATCGAATAATATACAGTTAAAATACGGTTATAACGAAATATCGGTTATTGCGAACTAATTTTGAAGTCCCGTCAAAGGTTCATACAAGTTGTATTAATAGGTTGTAACAAAACACTGGATATAACGAACAGATTCTCCAGTCCCATCGAGTTCGTTATAAGCGATTTTGACTGTATATACATTATTCATACATTATTCTACAAATTCATAGATAGTATAATAAACGAGCCAATTAAGCTTGAGTTGTTTATGGTCGTGTAGCAGACAAATTTATATCTTCTATTAACCGTCAAGGATTAATTGTATTGATAAAACCATATGCTACAGCATTGCCGCTCATACAAATATTTACATTTATATTAAAGTCTGGATGTTAGCAAGGAGTCCTATCCTAACGGTGAAACTCGTTGGTCCGGTATTCGTGTAATCGTTTTTTTAATTTGTTGTTTGTTGAAAGTGACAAAACTCGAGATGAAGATAAAATAAGATACTCTTTCGCAAACCAATCTTAAAAACATCTTTGACATTTTTCACAGTTGGCGCCCAACGTGGGGCCAAATTTTTTCAATGTTGGTTAATTTTTACTTTCGATTGTAGGTACTATAAGGCAAGTTATGTAGTCGGGCAAAAAAAAAGTATCGATTCAGCGGATCTTTACAAAATTTTATTTTTAAAAAGGCCAAATTATAATGACGTTCTTAATTTTTCCGTAACTTTTCTAAAAATAACTAAAATGTTGGGAAGAAGAAGGGGATAATTGCATTTTTGAATTTTTCTATTTTTTCCCAAAGATGAAGATGCCACGCGAAAACTTAAGTTTCTACCTAGTCTACGTTACTTCATGGTGCTTGTTTCTGATGTATGCCTTTAATTTTTGATATAAAAAGGTTAATTGAAACGAAAAATCGAAAGATATAAGTCGAATAATGAGTTAATATCACAGCAAAAGCAAATGTCAGTCATCCCCTTCTTCCTCCCAACGGCAACGCTTCAATTAAAAAAATTAACCAACTTTTTTCTGAAAAGAAAATGTTGATTTTAATATATTCCTAAGATTACCATACTCAAAATTTTTATTAAAAATATTTCAAAAAAGTTCTTTATAAATCAATTTTTTTTTAATTGAACGTACGATTTTGCTAAACAAAATGTATTGTAATGACTGATGGCGTACCATGATTTGTCAAAAATTAATTTTTAAAATTACATATTTATTTTAATTTTTTTTTATTATTTCTTATTTGAAAATATTTGTGAAAATCCTAAAAACGGCACTTTGCGTATAAAACGGTTGCTTTCTCACAATACTTGGCCCTGCTACAGTCAGTAATTTACTATAATACTGTCTGACTCGGGCGTGTCTTTTATTTTTTTAAGGATATTTAAAAACTAAAAATTACCTTTTTTATCCTTATTATTATTTTCTTTATGTTAAATATTTTTAACTTTAATTTTTTTAATTTTGAAATTCTATTCAATACATTCCATATTCTAAAAAAATAGCATTTTTATTGAACTTCAAATAGCAAAATAAAAACATATTAACATGAAAATAATATATATTTTTTTTTCTTACAATCTAACTTGCAAGGAACTCCTACGTAACGTATATCACAGTTTCATTCATATTTTAGTTTATAATAATTAGTTTGTTAAGGAAAATTATATAAAAGAGAACAACATGTCAACAAAACAATTTTTATGTCTAATTGTGTGTTTGCAACTGAAAGAATCTCTTGTTTCAAAAAAGCAGGATTGCCATACATCAGTCAAGCTAAATCAATAAAAGATATTTCTCTCCCCTACCCTCTTTCTATTGAGTAAGATTATTTTATGTAAGCGTTGCATAAATGCAGTATTGTTTCTATACTTGTAACGGAATATAGAAATCCACTTGTCCAAACACCGCGCCAACAGGGACCGAAACTCCAAAATCAGACAAAAAAAAAACTATGATTTGGAATTTCGTTCTTGCGAAAATTTCTACCTTGCGAAATTTTCGGGCCCCACGTTGGGCGCCATTAATTATGTAGCGGAATATAACAATCTCCAACACATACAACAATGCCAACACGGACTGAAACTAGACTTCGTTCAGAAGCCTAACCTTACGTTTCTACATTTCCGCTGCTGAATTCAGCGCTATGCATGGGAATTGCTAAACGGATTCGGGTCCTATGTTGGGCACTATTACCTATGTATCGGAAATCACAAATTAACCCACACACACAACAGTATATTAGGGGGTACGATAAACCTTCATCGTGAAATCTCAATATTTTTACTCTTGGATCTTTGCCGGAGAATCAAAACACTCAGTCTTAGGTTTCTTTTGCTCGTCATCAACCATGTCATAGTGTATCTTATTCTTCTACATTAGCATAGCTTCTTCACATAACACACCATCAAAGAGAGTGAAATCCCCAGACCTGACATTGTCCATTTAGAATTACACATCTTCTATATGACATATTCCAGTATCTCTCATAGGATCTTGTTCGTCATGCGATGAAACTCGTATACTTATGAATACACTATCCACAACAAATAACTGTATGGTAGGGAAGCTGTTGTGAAACTCTACCACTATATTTAAAACCACGTATCTCATTCTCTACAGCTGACCTTCCTAACTTAATTGAGAATCGCGAAATTGAGTTAGTTATCCTCTGTGCCATACCATCGAAGTGTAGATCAACTTATTATGGATTCCAGAGAAACAAAATTAACATGTCCTGTAGCTAATAAATGTATGGGTAGGGGATGTAGTTCGATATACCTGTCACCTACAATTCTTTAGCTCAATTCCCTTTATCCACAAACTACCAACACAGAACATGTGGTATATTTAGCTGATATATATACCTGTTCAGAGTGACTAATAATGGAGGATTAAAAATAAACTTACGTCTGCTTATTTTCATGTCTCGAAACGAAATATCAGGAGAAAAGAATTGGCTTCTCGACCGTGGACTCGGACTGACTTTCTATTCGATCACCATTACAGCTCGTTAGACTTTATGATTTAAATTAGTTCTACAACTGCATTGATCGGTCTTTTTCTTTATTGAAGAGAGTTTTTAATTCCCTATTGCATCAAAAACGAGGCTTAATACTCAATGGCCTATGCTGAACTAATCTGTTTCATAAAACTATCTAGAATCCCTTACACCAATCCTACCATCTGATCTAACATACCAAAACAAACAAATGTTTCGACACATCTGAGCAGCGTCGGATTGGGTTGGCTAGTGTTCAACCACCGCAGTTGGCCTGATAGTTGCTCGATTGCTTAGCTCGCCGAATGAGGGGAGGATCTTGCTCTGGGAACACTAACCGGTGTCACATACTATTTACAGACCATGATCTAGCTGACATTTGACCACCATAGTTTTGTTGAGAGCTGAGGCCCGAAGTGTGAATTATGTTTAGTGAAGCTTTCTGAAGTATGAGTCAGATTCAATTCTGATCTAATTTGGGAGCGCATAGATGTTCGTGCCTCCGTGAGTCGGTCTATACCCGCCCTCCATGTTCCAATATACTCACAAATAAAATTAAAGGAACCCTTTAATGTGGGAGCGATGATGTTGTTCACTCCACTATGCCTATCTACCCTACCTATAAGTTGTATTCTAACAAAAACAGTCAAAAAACTAACTCCCTATGTCTACGCTGGCATTTAAAAACTAATCACGTAAACTCCCTAAATGTGAATAGAAATGCCTACATCCCTCTACATCATTGTTGTTGCTGTTGTAATTTCGTTGGCTATCGAGTCATCGAAATTGGTCAGCCACCACCCGTATCCATGAGTTACTTACTGCTCCATTCCTAAATTCCTAAAACAAAAGAAAATTGTAAAAATCGGCTTCCCATAGAAAATATCTTCTTCAAAAACTAAGTTCAAAAGACTAAATCTCCATTTGAAACCTTACTCACAATTTTATTTATATAACTTAATAACTAACAAGTTCTGATTATTTTGTTTCTTTATAAACTTAACTTAAACAAAGTTATACCTACTTCGATTTTAAGTTATAAGTTCAAAAAAAAAAAAATAAAAATAATCTATTTATGATTTCCAAAATTAAGCATAAAATATAATATACATACACTAAAGCTTCTTTAAAGTAAAAGAAATCCACGATTATAAATTCACTAATCGTAGGATTCAATATATAATTTATTTTGGTTTCAACCAATAACAAGATGACCAAGTGTCTCTTGTTATATGTTCTATACTAAGCGCGTATCCAAAAATTACAAAAATACTGTATTTTATTCGAAAAGCGAATTCTTGATCTACTAACAGACAGAATAGTACGATAAGACGTTCCCGAATAAAAAAAAAATTATTAATAACGCGATGAATACTAACCGTGACGTGGTTAAGTATCAAAAAAAAACAAATTTCAGTTTATGAAACTAAAACTGACTAATCCGAATCGTATTAATCCATAAGCCAGCTTCTATTTAAAAAAGCTTGACTTGAACGCGAATCAAACAAACCGGATCATAAAAACGTGACAAAACAAAAAAAAAATTAACTGGACCGTGAAAGATTAAATACCACAGGTGATCAATAACCACCTTGTCAGATAATTATCCCTCCCAAAACCAAACTTGGATGAACTCTTTGTCAACGCTCTCACTAATAAGTAGACGGACTTGAGTTGACCCAATAGAAATGTTATTACAGTTAGTAAGAAATTTAAATTAATAAAAAGGAAATATATTTTATATAACAATATAATTTATCAACACATAATAAGTTACTTTATAAGCCTACCTACGAAAGAATGCATTCTGCCGACGAGTAGCTTTAATAGTAAAGTAGTTAAAAAGGATAACTTTACTATTTCAAAGCAAAAGGGTTTAATCAAGATATCAAATTAAATTAAAAAAAAAGACTTTTTGGTTTAGGGTGTGAGTACCTATGAGTGATAAATTTAACACAACTATCGCTCATAAGTGGGTAAATATTGCTGACTAGAAATACAACGATTTCAGTAGCCGGTAATATATTCTTTCAAACAAAAGAATCGATAAAACGTTTTCAGTTACTAATTATAATATCAATAACCGAATTCGTAACCGTTCAAAGACACTAGTACATGAAGAGTACAAATTAAACAAAAAAAAAATTTCAAGGGCGAATTAACTTTTATACATAAGTATCTTCGGCCAAGAAGTTTGAATTCAATCAAATAAAAAAAAACTTTAATTAACTACCGTGTTAATAATTTCAAAATTCGGATGTTAAACTCATTTACTTTTATAATAATTTTATTAAATTATTCAGACTTCAAATATCTGAGTTTACAACCGATACACGATTAATTAAACTCGTAAGTACGTATTTCAAAAATCCGTTCGCGGTCGAGCTTAGTATTTATTAATATTAAGTTCCCGTGAACTATACTTCAGTATTTTAAATAAAAATTGAGAATTCAAAAAAAAAAAATTCGTGATTTAAATTACGAAAAGACGACGACGTCTTATCTAAGGTAAGTATCCTACCATAGATAGGTATAATCAAGAATAAAAATTCTTTCTTTTACTTCGTAGAATTACAAACATATGAATGATCTTATTCAACTCTGTTAACAATCTTCAACTTCAAAAGTCAAAGGTAAGTACATTTTAAATTTTAGACAAAAATAGCTAAATATTCTTAAGATGGACAAAACATCTGTTAGGTTTTTCAAAACAATCTTTTGACCAAAAAAAAAAATAGATAATTCCTCATTAATTAGTCGATAAAAATTACTAGGTTACTATTCAACGATAAGCATTCTTTTTATAAACATAATTTTTAATTTTAATTCATAGGATATATTCACGTATACATTCTTCTACACTATTGTTATTTATGAAATATTTTTTCTTTTGTTTTAATTCTGATCACATTCATCCACAGAAATTTATCAAACAAGTAATAAATTTACAGTACCTTCTTCGTAGGTGAATACCCACTTAATAAATAACTGGATCCTTGTCGGATGTTCCGTATTAATGATGATATCCGTTATTGGTGGTACTCAGCATACATAATTATATGATCTGCTGCTACTCCCACGACGATATACTATCAAACGTCCTTGCCGACAGTTGGTGATAAAAACTGAATTTCCACGAGTGATATAATCCTGATTGGGATTCTTGATGAGCTTAGATACATCGAGATTTCCAACGGTGATTACGATCTCAACGTGAGTTGGTGTTGATCATACATTCCATATACGTGAAGATAATTGAATTAAAGATGAATTACAGTTGAAAAAAAAATTTAAATTAAAGTTGAATTAAAGATGATTCCTATTGGACTAAAGATGAGTCCAATTTTTAGTTAAATATGAATCCAGGCAGTTCAGGGTGTTTCTGGTGGATGTGTATGTGGGTGCTTAGTTGATCGACTGAGCATTCCTTGCTCAATAACGACATACTTTAATCGTCCTATTTAGCCCACATGTATCCACTGAAGAATTCGATACTTCCTGGCTGCCTAAAAATGAATAAAAAAAAAACTTCATTTTAGCAACAATATACACTTTACTCGTGTGTCCACGAGGCAAAAAAAAACTAAATGCATCGGGATTGGCGTATGCAGATGCCACTGCATTACCGACTTTTCAACAAAAATTGCATTTCATCTTACCTGGATGAATATTTTATTGAAGTTCGTGATATTAAAGTTTGTTTTTCGAGTCCTCCTGTTTTAACATTGGGTAGGTACTCTTATTGAGAATCGAATTATCGGATCCGTCTGCCTTTTCGACTGTGACGATTCTAATCGTTTGTGCGGGATAGCTGGCAGGATCACGTATTACTAAGCGTCCTTTTTGTCCATAGTATTTTTCGTTAAAACAAACGATCTTTGCTCCTAACAATTCGTTCTCCCTTCCGGACATGAGGTCGTATCTTTAGATACAAAAAAAACTTGGTAAGTAGTTGTACCTATATTTGTCACATGGACAAAAATACACTTTATTTGGATTTGTTACTTACTTTATTTTATGATTTTCTTGTAGAATTTCTTTCGATTTCAGGTATGCTTCTTTAGATATTCTTCTCCTTTGTATTCTTAAGGATTTTTGTTGGATTTCAATCCACTTTTGACGACAAATTCTCTTGTTGGGATTCACATGTGTTTTGTTCCAATGGAGTCACTGTTTCTGATGCAGTACTTTCCTTGTGTAATTCTTGGAATAATTCACGTCGATTTTCGTCTGAATCTTTTCCGAACAATGGTATAGTATTTGATTTATGTGTTTTACTACTGAATGTCGCGACTTTCTTGGTGGATGATTTTTCGTCCGCCATTACATGCGTCGGTTCTATATTATGCACAAAGAAATTGTGTCATAAAAAAAAACTTTTTGCTCTATTTCGCAAATTTTACAAAATCATACCTTATTTTATGCTTTTCTTTTTCCTTTTTAAGTTTTTAGATCTTGGATGTTCTTCTCCGCAATTTTTCTGGTCTCCAAATTATATATATATTGTCGCGAATTAAATTTTATTAACTTTTACTAGTACGCAACTTAATTCGACGAGACTTAAATTTGGAAAGAACAAACTCGAAACTATTATTCTCAATCTGTTTCGTGACGGTTGTTCTTTTGTCAAGATATTCCGCGTTTGAATTCGCGAGGTGAAAAGCTGTTTCGAGTGAGACAATATTTCCGTTTTGTTCTCCTCTCGCTTTTTCTTTAGGGTTGTTATGGACGCTTTGGTAAATTTTACTTATTTTCGCATTTACTGCGTCATAACCCTTTATGAATTTATGCCGTATACAGAATGTGCTATCTGTGTGCATAAATTTATGAATGCTTGAACACAATGATTGAAAATCATTCATGTGTGTAATATGCAAATATAAACATTTTCGTTTTACGTCGTAAGTATTATTTTCGTCGTTTGGTAAGTATTTGTAGATTTTTCGTATTGGGTAAGTATAAAAATATGTACGTTTAGTACTTTTCTTGAATCAAAGTCGATTTCGTCTTAGTTGTAAGGTAAGTATATTTTTGGTCGTGTCATAGGGTAAGTATAATAAGGTAAGTATTGTCGTGTATTTTGGTCATTTCAGGTAATAAGGTAAGTATAAGTCTGTTTTCGTTTGCGTTGAGTATGATACAAATAAGATTTTCAGTGCTTCTAGTCAAATGAGCATTTCTGTGACATCTGTCAATTTGCTTTTTCCACTCTTATTTATGTCATAAACGTTGCATATGTCTGTCAGTCGTCTGTTTCGTTATTGTCATAAATGTCATTGAGTTCTTTTGCGCAATACACACATGACAAACACTCGATCTTTCTGATTGTTTGACATCAGTCTTTCTCAAGGCTTTTCTTACAGATTTCGTGCGAACGATTGATACATACAAAAATATTATATTGGTTTTCACACTATTAAGAACGCCCGTTTTGATTATTTGCGATCATCATAAATTACTACTATATCTTGTTAAAGGAGTTTCAACAAGAATATAACTACAGAAAAATAACCAAATTACTGAATTTTCATCTCATGCCTATGATTTCTTCCCAATTTCGGTGTTATTTTACTCGGTGAATAAGATGAAGTTTTCTGTCATGGTTTGCATGAAACTTTCAATCTCATTTTGTTCGAGCTTCAATAATACTATATGTACACGCCATCTAGGCAAATGCTTTGCAACTAATTTTGCTTCGTTCTCTAAATATTCCGGTGGTGAAACTTTTTACCATATGTTATGCGTGAATATACATCTACAAGTTTGCCACCTCATGAGCATCTGGTTGTGTAAACCCCCTCATGAAAAGCTGCGCAAGTGGCTTATAACGCCATCTAGTAAGTTTTCTATATCGGCCACCCCGGTATATAGATTATTTGATATCTACTAGATGTCACTATATCCACTTTCTAGCATTTCTGTATATTGTATCTAGTTAGAATTTTTATTGTAACAGAGTTGTTACTTTGGTTCTCGCCTAAGATACAACACTTTGTATATTTTTATAGCAACTATTGCTATGTTGTCTACATAAATTCTTGTTTTCTATTGCTAATTAGGATTCATAATTTTAATTTATGAATGAAAATTTTAAGTTGGTTCGGTTTGCTAATGATGATGGGTGTTATTATTCATCTATATGCCTGTGTGTGTACGAACATATTGTTAACTAGTGTAGGTGTCGAAGTGGTTTTCCTACAAAGCAGGTTCACTTCGATGAAGTCTCACTTCATTGAATGAAGCTGAAAAAGAAAACGCTTACTCTTGATCTACTCTATTATTCATAGCTATTGCTTAGACTGTTAATCATGGATTGAACCCACGACCCTTCTGTCTCATGCACAGACTGACAAGCCGGACATTTACATTGATATACTACATATAATTACATCTACTTTGTTTATTTGCGTAAGTCTTTCGTGTGTACAACCGTTTCAAACCCATTATTATCTTTGACTTTATATAGGTTATTACCTATTATTTTAATTATTTTGGTTTTGATAAATTTTGGACAAAGCTTCGCATTCCTATGTTTCGTAGCATCACTAAGGATGAAGTTTCGTCGGAACACTACGTCATTGATTGAATACGTTACCACTCGACTCCGCAAATTATATACTTTCTCATAATTCTCATGTGCTTGATTGAGTGCTGTTTTTAAGTAAGTATGAAGAATATTCATTTTAGCTGTTTTTGGCAACCAATCAATTTCTGCCTGATTAAGGCCTCCGAGTTTTTTTAATAGTTGATAATCAGCACCATGTTCAATCATCCTCTGTCCAAACAGAGCTTCGTGTGGCGACATGCCAATCACACTATGGACAGATGTGCGTAAAGCACTACTTATAGAGGATAAATGTTCATCCCATGTATACTGCTTCTCATCTATATAGGCTCGAATAGCACTTAATATAGACCTATTTACACGCTCGCTAGCGTTAGCTTGCGGCGCATACGCTGCTGTTTTGATGTGGTTCACACCAAAATTTTTCAAAAATATACCGAAGTCTTTGCTGATGAACTGCGACCCATTATCTGACAGTAGAGTCTCTGGTACACCAAACATCAGAAAAATTTCGTCTAATAAAAATTTTATTACTTCCACAGATGTTGCTTTTTTCAAAGGCTTAATGATAACAAATTTAGTGAGTTGATCAAGGACAATTACGATAAACGTGTTCCCTTTCCTAGAGCGTGGGTATGGTCCCAGAAAGTCGGTGTATATGTGTTGGAATGGTCTTTCCACCACATAACCTTTTCCCATCTCTGTTCTCAGTACTTGGTTCGGCGCTTTGGTAGTTTTGCATACCTCGCAATTCCCTATGAACAATTTTGTTTGAGCGGCCATGCCTGGCCAGTAGAACTGTTGGCGGAGGCGATAAAGGGTCTTGGTAATCCCTCCATGCGCAGATTGGGGTGGGCAATGAGCCTGAATGATTAACTGTTCAGTTAGCTGAGACGGAATCCAAAGTTTCCAGACTTGATCGTCCTGGATTGGATTTCCTGTAGCGTGGCGAATCTTTTTGTAAATGAAATTGTCAGATACTTGCAGATCCGGTAAACGCTCTTTATTTTTACTAATGTGTGCAGCTATCTGGATATATTCATCTGACTTGAAGGCCAGATCGTCCAGATCGACATGCAACACTTCTGATTTGTAGGATTTGGTTTCAGCGGATTCCGCCGATAGTTCGTTTACACGTAGCGCCTCCATCTCATGCATTCTTGAGAGTGCATCTGGAACTACATGCAAACTTCCACGACGGTGCTCCACCGAAAAATCGAAGCCTTGAAGCTTCAAACTCCACCTAGCTAACCTCCCAGTAGGGTCTTTAAGACTCATCAACCATCGCAAACTCGCATGGTCGGTGATGACCAAGAACCGATATCCCTCGACATAAGGTCGGAACTTGTGTATTCCTTTAACTGCCGCTAAACATTCTCGCTCCGTCACGGAATAATTCCGTTGAGCAGAATTTAATTTTTGTGAAAAATAATATATTGGTAATTCATTACCTTCTTCGTCACGTTGACACAATACAGCCCCGATTCCTGTCGACGATGCATCACACAAAATAATGAACTGTCTATCGAAATCTGGGTTGCGAAGAATTGGAGCAGTTGTTAATGCTACCTTTATTTTATCGAAAGCCGCTAGAGCTTCCTCTCCAAATTCAAAATTCTTGCCTTTCTTTAGGGTGTCGGACATTGGTCCTGCTACCTCAGAGAAGTTGGCTATAAATCTCCGGTACCAACCTGCCATTCCTAAGAATCGCCGTACCTGACGTATAGTCGTTGGCACCGGGAAATCTACTATTGCGGATATTTTGGACGGATCTGCTCTGAGGCAGCCCTGTCCTACGACATATCCTAAATACTGAAGTTCCTGGAAACAGAACTTGGACTTTTCGACGTTAATCGAAAGTCCTGCTTCCAGTAACCGTGCAGCTACTATCTTCAAAATCGATATATGTTCATTGAAAGATTTCGATATAACAAGGAGATCATCGAGATATATAAATACCTGATCTCTTAATTTAGATGGAATAACTTTATCCATAAGTTTCGTCAAACACTGAGCAGCATTCGAGAGACCGAACGGCATCACCTTGAATTGATAAAGGGGTCTGCCAGGAACTGTAAATGCAGTTTTCTCCCTCGAAGCTTTCTCCAGTGGTACTTGCCAGAATGCGTCTTTCAGATCCACACTAGAGATATAGCGTGTCTCCGAAAGGCGTGCTAACAATCCCTCTATGTTCGCAATCGGACTCGCATCTTTCTTGGTTACTCCGTTTACTTTCCGAAAGTCCAGACATAATCTGGTTTTGCCGGGTTTTCTCACCAAAACTACTGGTGATGACCATGGACTGGAACTTTCCTCAATCACGCCCAAAGATAGCATGCGGTCTAATTCCGTGAACACTAGGGCTTGTACAGCTGGAGATATGGGATAATGCTTCTGCTTAATTGGCAGAGCATCCCCCGTATCAATAACATGTTCGACAAGGTGAGTCCGTCCGAGTCCTCGCTCAGCAAATGACGGAAACAATGTCACAGTTTCCTGCAACAACCTTGTCTCTTCTAACGATAATACGCATTTCCGGAAATTCGGTACCTCGGAAGTTACCTCGGAAATACTACCTATAGGAGCAATAATATTCGGTGCTAATTCAAAAGTTGACCAAAAGTCAACGCCCAGATATAATTCTTGTGCAAGTGATGGTACCACGAACAGATCCAAAATATGGGATTTGTCATTAAATGATACTAATGCTTTCACTACACCAATTATAGGCTGTTTCTTTCCATCAGCTGTGGAAATATTCGCTGTGAATTTACTAAAAGGAATATTATTGTCTAATAAATATTTGACTGCTTTTTTACCAAGGCAACTAACGCTAGCTCCGGTATCGAGCAATCCGAACCACTCTTGATCAAAAATATTGACCTTCGCGTACGGTCGGGGATCGACCTTATCTTTCTCTAACTTAGTAGAGGCAATTGCTTTATAAAGTTTCTTTCTCTTGTTTATTCGATTTCTGAGTTTTGTTATTTTTTTTGAATGATTTGGGTATGTATAAATTCTTTGACGGGCTAAGTTATAAGCTACCTGTCTTTCGTGTAATGATTTTAAAGGCTTTAGAATTGGTATTTTGGAATTTTTATTAGGGAAATCTTTGCTAATTTTAGGTTCAGTGTTCTGTAAGATGGTTATTTTCTTTGTAGGTTCAACAACTAATTTAGACTTCCCGAGTTTCCCGTCTTCACCATATCTCTCTCGGCAAGATATTGGCTCCGCGTTAGGTTTCCCGCGCATACTTTACAATTTGGCGTAACTACATCTGGAACTCCACATTTGTAACAGAATAATCTCCGTTGTTGGTCGAGACAGTCTCTAAAAGAGTGTCCCATCTTTTGACAGTTCCAACACTTAACATTGTCGTAATTAATCTTTACGTCTTTGTTGTGTTCTCTATGAAACGCGTCAATAGATTGAGATAAGTCTAGATTGTAAACATCGGCTGGCATATCAATTTCATTAATATGTTTTCTTTGATTGTTGACATACATTGGTGGTATACGTGGACGTGCTGAATCTCCTTGGATCCAAAATCGTTCCATCTCTCGACAGGTGTAAACTAAGTCAGATAATCGTGTAGACTTGAACATTAGCAGTAATTCTCCCATTCTGCGTTTCACGTTTTGCTTCACGATTTCTACTATCTCTTCGTTAGGGCGGGGGTTTTTCATCCTGGAATTCAATCGAAGAATGTCTTCGTAGAATACATCAAAACTTTCTCCTGGCGACTGTTTTCTTTCTGTCATTTGTCTAGCCAGTTCGGAGTCTGTCTCGAGACCTCTATATTGCTCGATCAGGGCTAATTTTAGCGCTGCCCACGTTGCTCTAGGGTTATTCTTCAAAAACATCCAGTACCAAATTTCCACTGGACCACTGATAAAGTGATGAAAATTTGTTACTATCTCCTCCCAGTTCGCTCCATAACTGTCCTTAACTCGATCTAAACGGAATAAAAATTCGTCCACCGTCATGTTCTTTGCATTATACGAAATTCCCCATTTGTGATAATGTGGTGATCTTAATAAAGTTGTTGACGGAGAAGGCATAGGTACTCTCGTATTCGTAGGCGCAGAAGTATTATCAAACCTGATTTGATTCAATCGTTCGAAGAAACCTATTTCATTTGCACTCGCAGCGTCGGTTCTATATTGCGGTGCAGTTGATCTCGGCCAATCTCTTGGGAAATCTGGAATATTATCTCTTCGAGGTGTTATATAAGGATCTGGTCTGGTCTCTACAGCTGGTTCTCTTCTCAAATCATAACGGCGAGTATCCGGCGTCGGTTGGTCACATAACGGAACTTCTGGTGCTCTAGGTTGATTAGTGAGGTTTGCGTTAGCTATTACAGTCTTTATTGCACTACTAACTCGTTCAAGAACTTGTGCTTGATTCTGGGCTAGCGTCTCTTTAAGGGTTTTGCGGTCCTCCGCACGACTACACCCTATAGTAGCTAAGGCAATTTCTTTCACATAATCTTCCCATCTATCCACATCCGTTCTGTCACGATCCCTTGCTGGACTTGGTTCTCTGGCTGGGGTCGCTGTATGATCTTCTTCTACTAACTGTATTACTTCTTCGGCTATCCTATGAATATTCGAAGCCCTTGGTTCTTCCTCCATCTGACTGAGGTCGACGGCTGCTGCTCCCTCCATCGTCATATCGTGTGAAATGTCAAGTCGTCTCTTCGATCTGGTATCGTGGAGGTCAGGTAACGTAGGATCTCGAGGATTTCTACGTTCCTTTCCGTCTGTTGTTTCTCCTTTCCCTTTCGGTTTAGGTAACGGCATTCTTATTCCACTTCACAATCACAACTTTCACTTACTCAATTCACTTATAAGAAAGTTTCGGTTTCGAAACAAAGAACTTACAAAAAAAAAATTCCAAACAAATACAATAATTAAAAAAAAAATATATAAACTTAAATGATAATGTTTTACAATAAATACTTATTTCCTACGCTATAACTAAAACTTACTAACTAAACTAACCTAATATTTATGTTGGGTAAACCCACTGCAAAAATATTCACAAAATCAAAACTACTAACTAACCAAAATCTAAACTAAATCAATAACTAAATAACTACCTAAATTTCAAAAACTGTAACTTGAATACTTAAATTTTTACTAATTTAAAAATTCAATTTACTTTACCTAAATACTATCCAAAAACTACTAAATAAACTAAACTACCGAAAATTCAAAAATACCTAAAAAAAATTTAAAACTACAACTACAAAATAAGCCACCAGGCAATAACTAAAAATAACTAACTAAATAAACTCCACTTGCCACCAGGCACTCCAATTTCCAAATCAAAAAGATGATTTGCAGAAATTGCTAAACTCCAAACTAAATAACCTCCAATTGCCACCAGGCACTCCAATTTCCAAACCAAAAAGATGATTTGCAGAAATTGCTAATCTCCAAACTAAATACAACTAAATACAGCCACCAGGCACACTACTTAATTTCCAAAAAAAACTAAATAAACTAAATACTTTTAGAAATTTCAAAAATTACCAAAAATTTCAAAAATTTCAAAAATTTCCAAAATTACTTAATCTCAAAAAAAATAAACTAATTATTAAATATGGTTTTCAATAAATCATAATAGGATTTGGGTTGTGGCTAAGCGATTCCATTTGATGACTTCGATGCCAACTCCAACAACAACAACATAAAAAAAAATTTTTTTGAAACTCACAACTTGAATTTCACTACTACATGCTTTTGACTACATTAGATCAAAAAAAATTTTTTTTTATAAAAATCACTAGCAACTTAATTGCCCTAGTTTAAACTATCTCGCCGCAACTGACTTAGGTGAGAAAAATTCATCTCCTAACGGTCAACGTATCAAGTCTAGACTTGAAGAACAACTAAAGAATGCTACATAAATTCCAAATTTTTAAAGATGTATGATGTTATTTTATAAACGTAAATGTACTAAACTATCTCTGGATACAAGATTTTCATAAGTCCTATCGCAGCGGACATGGGTAAGGAAAATGTTCAACCACCCATCGGTCGAAGGTACCTACTATATCTAACCAAAGACACACTAAACTTTGTTAGTTTCACTCAAACGCTACTGTCTATTGGACGATAACATCCAATACGGACATTTGTACTATTAACTAACGTTATAACAAAAGTTGATATTAAAAGTTTCAATGTTCAAAACAAAATAATTTCATGAGAAAAGAAGAGAATTTAATCAGATTACTGCTGCAGACGTGTGTCAGGATAAAGTCACTAACCACCGGTCAGTACTTGTGAAAAAGCTTCCCTCTAGATCTTAAATCTCAACGAAATGTTCACTACAAAAACTGTAAATCTGTCAAAAAAAAAAATTTTTTGACTACAAAAAAAAAAATCTCAAAAACTCAAAAAAAAATTTTTTGACTACAAAAAAAAAAATCTCAAAAACTCAAAAAAAAATTTTTGAATTCAACTATAACCTCTCCGTCTCCATAAACTTCAACACTTCGGGCCCCACGTTGGGCGCCATTAATTATGTAACGGAATATAGAAATCCACTTGTCCAAACACCGCGCCAACAGGGACCGAAACTCCAAAATCAGACAAAAAAAAAACTATGATTTGGAATTTCGTTCTTGCGAAAATTTCTACCTTGCGAAATTTTCGGGCCCCACGTTGGGCGCCATTAATTATGTAGCGGAATATAACAATCTCCAACACATACAACAATGCCAACACGGACTGAAACTAGACTTCGTTCAGAAGCCTAACCTTACGTTTCTACATTTCCGCTGCTGAATTCAGCGCTATGCATGGGAATTGCTAAACGGATTCGGGTCCTATGTTGGGCACTATTACCTATGTATCGGAAATCACAAATTAACCCACACACACAACAGTATATTAGGGGGTACGATAAACCTTCATCGTGAAATCTCAATATTTTTACTCTTGGATCTTTGCCGGAGAATCAAAACACTCAGTCTTAGGTTTCTTTTGCTCGTCATCAACCATGTCATAGTGTATCTTATTCTTCTACATTAGCATAGCTTCTTCACATAACACACCATCAAAGAGAGTGAAATCCCCAGACCTGACATTGTCCATTTAGAATTACACATCTTCTATATGACATATTCCAGTATCTCTCATAGGATCTTGTTCGTCATGCGATGAAACTCGTATACTTATGAATACACTATCCACAACAAATAACTGTATGGTAGGGAAGCTGTTGTGAAACTCTACCACTATATTTAAAACCACGTATCTCATTCTCTACAGCTGACCTTCCTAACTTAATTGAGAATCGCGAAATTGAGTTAGTTATCCTCTGTGCCATACCATCGAAGTGTAGATCAACTTATTATGGATTCCAGAGAAACAAAATTAACATGTCCTGTAGCTAATAAATGTATGGGTAGGGGATGTAGTTCGATATACCTGTCACCTACAATTCTTTAGCTCAATTCCCTTTATCCACAAACTACCAACACAGAACATGTGGTATATTTAGCTGATATATATACCTGTTCAGAGTGACTAATAATGGAGGATTAAAAATAAACTTACGTCTGCTTATTTTCATGTCTCGAAACGAAATATCAGGAGAAAAGAATTGGCTTCTCGACCGTGGACTCGGACTGACTTTCTATTCGATCACCATTACAGCTCGTTAGACTTTATGATTTAAATTAGTTCTACAACTGCATTGATCGGTCTTTTTCTTTATTGAAGAGAGTTTTTAATTCCCTATTGCATCAAAAACGAGGCTTAATACTCAATGGCCTATGCTGAACTAATCTGTTTCATAAAACTATCTAGAATCCCTTACACCAATCCTACCATCTGATCTAACATACCAAAACAAACAAATGTTTCGACACATCTGAGCAGCGTCGGATTGGGTTGGCTAGTGTTCAACCACCGCAGTTGGCCTGATAGTTGCTCGATTGCTTAGCTCGCCGAATGAGGGGAGGATCTTGCTCTGGGAACACTAACCGGTGTCACATACTATTTACAGACCATGATCTAGCTGACATTTGACCACCATAGTTTTGTTGAGAGCTGAGGCCCGAAGTGTGAATTATGTTTAGTGAAGCTTTCTGAAGTATGAGTCAGATTCAATTCTGATCTAATTTGGGAGCGCATAGATGTTCGTGCCTCCGTGAGTCGGTCTATACCCGCCCTCCATGTTCCAATATACTCACAAATAAAATTAAAGGAACCCTTTAATGTGGGAGCGATGATGTTGTTCACTCCACTATGCCTATCTACCCTACCTATAAGTTGTATTCTAACAAAAACAGTCAAAAAACTAACTCCCTATGTCTACGCTGGCATTTAAAAACTAATCACGTAAACTCCCTAAATGTGAATAGAAATGCCTACATCCCTCTACATCATTGTTGTTGCTGTTGTAATTTCGTTGGCTATCGAGTCATCGAAATTGGTCAGCCACCACCCGTATCCATGAGTTACTTACTGCTCCATTCCTAAATTCCTAAAACAAAAGAAAATTGTAAAAATCGGCTTCCCATAGAAAATATCTTCTTCAAAAACTAAGTTCAAAAGACTAAATCTCCATTTGAAACCTTACTCACAATTTTATTTATATAACTTAATAACTAACAAGTTCAGATTATATATTGTTTTTATAAACTTAACTTAAACAAAGTTATACCTACTTCGATTTTTAAGTTTTAAGTTCAAAAAAAAATAAAAATAATCTATTTATGATTTCCAAAATTACATAGCATAAAATATAATATACATATACTAAAACTTCTTTAAAGTAAAAGAAATCCACGATTATAAATTCATTAATCGTAGGATTCAATATATAATTTACTTCGGTTTCAACCAATAACAAGATGACCAAGTGTCACTTGTTATATGTTCTATACTAAGCGCGTATCCAAAAATTACAAAAATACTGTATTTTTATTCGAAAAGTGAATTCTAGATCTACTAACAGATAGAATAGTACGATAAGACGTTCCCGAATAAAAAAAAATTTATTAATAACGCGAAGAATACTAACCGTGACGTGGTTAAGTATCAAAAAAAAAAAAAAACTTCCGTTTATGAAACTAAAACTGACTAATCCGAATCGTATTAATCCATAAGCCAGCTTCTATTTAAAAAAGCTTGACTTGAACGCGAATCAAACAAACCGGATCATAAAAACGTGACAAAACAAAAAAAAAATTAACTGGACCGTGAAAGATTAAATACCACAGGTGATCAATAACCACCTTGTCAGATAATTATCCCTCCCAAAACCAAACTTGGATGAACTCTTTGTCAACGCTCTCACTAATAAGTAGACGGACTTGAGTTGACCCAATAGAAATGTTATTACAGTTAGTAAGAAATTTAAATTAATAAAAAGGAAATATATTTTATATAACAATATAATTTATCAACACATAATAAGTTACTTTATAAGCCTACCTACGAAAGAATGCATTCTGCCGACGAGTAGCTTTAATAGTAAAGTAGTTAAAAAGGATAACTTTACTATTTCAAAGCAAAAGGGTTTAATCAAGATATCAAATTAAATTAAAAAAAAAGACTTTTTGGTTTAGGGTGTGAGTACCTATGAGTGATAAATTTAACACAACTATCGCTCATAAGTGGGTAAATATTGCTGACTAGAAATACAACGATTTCAGTAGCCGGTAATATATTCTTTCAAACAAAAGAATCGATAAAACGTTTTCAGTTACTAATTATAATATCAATAACCGAATTCGTAACCGTTCAAAGACACTAGTACATGAAGAGTACAAATTAAACAAAAAAAAAATTTCAAGGGCGAATTAACTTTTATACATAAGTATCTTCGGCCAAGAAGTTTGAATTCAATCAAATAAAAAAAAACTTTAATTAACTACCGTGTTAATAATTTCAAAATTCGGATGTTAAACTCATTTACTTTTATAATAATTTTATTAAATTATTCAGACTTCAAATATCTGAGTTTACAACCGATACACGATTAATTAAACTCGTAAGTACGTATTTCAAAAATCCGTTCGCGGTCGAGCTTAGTATTTATTAATATTAAGTTCCCGTGAACTATACTTCAGTATTTTAAATAAAAATTGAGAATTCAAAAAAAAAAAATTCGTGATTTAAATTACGAAAAGACGACGACGTCTTATCTAAGGTAAGTATCCTACCATAGATAGGTATAATCAAGAATAAAAATTCTTTCTTTTACTTCGTAGAATTACAAACATATGAATGATCTTATTCAACTCTGTTAACAATCTTCAACTTCAAAAGTCAAAGGTAAGTACATTTTAAATTTTAGACAAAAATAGCTAAATATTCTTAAGATGGACAAAACATCTGTTAGGTTTTTCAAAACAATCTTTTGACCAAAAAAAAAATAGATAATTCCTCATTAATTAGTCGATAAAAATTACTAGGTTACTATTCAACGATAAGCATTCTTTTTATAAACATAATTTTTAATTTTAATTCATAGGATATATTCACGTATACATTCTTCTACACTATTGTTATTTATGAAATATTTTTTCTTTTGTTTTAATTCTGATCACATTCATCCACAGAAATTTATCAAACAAGTAATAAATTTACAGTACCTTCTTCGTAGGTGAATACCCACTTAATAAATAACTGGATCCTTGTCGGATGTTCCGTATTAATGATGATATCCGTTATTGGTGGTACTCAGCATACATAATTATATGATCTGCTGCTACTCCCACGACGATATACTATCAAACGTCCTTGCCGACAGTTGGTGATAAAAACTGAATTTCCACGAGTGATATAATCCTGATTGGGATTCTTGATGAGCTTAGATACATCGAGATTTCCAACGGTGATTACGATCTCAACGTGAGTTGGTGTTGATCATACATTCCATATACGTGAAGATAATTGAATTAAAGATGAATTACAGTTGAAAAAAAAATTTAAATTAAAGTTGAATTAAAGATGATTCCTATTGGACTAAAGATGAGTCCAATTTTTAGTTAAATATGAATCCAGGCAGTTCAGGGTGTTTCTGGTGGATGTGTATGTGGGTGCTTAGTTGATCGACTGAGCATTCCTTGCTCAATAACGACATACTTTAATCGTCCTATTTAGCCCACATGTATCCACTGAAGAATTCGATACTTCCTGGCTGCCTAAAAATGAATAAAAAAAAAACTTCATTTTAGCAACAATATACACTTTACTCGTGTGTCCACGAGGCAAAAAAAAACTAAATGCATCGGGATTGGCGTATGCAGATGCCACTGCATTACCGACTTTTCAACAAAAATTGCATTTCATCTTACCTGGATGAATATTTTATTGAAGTTCGTGATATTAAAGTTTGTTTTTCGAGTCCTCCTGTTTTAACATTGGGTAGGTACTCTTATTGAGAATCGAATTATCGGATCCGTCTGCCTTTTCGACTGTGACGATTCTAATCGTTTGTGCGGGATAGCTGGCAGGATCACGTATTACTAAGCGTCCTTTTTGTCCATAGTATTTTTCGTTAAAACAAACGATCTTTGCTCCTAACAATTCGTTCTCCCTTCCGGACATGAGGTCGTATCTTTAGATACAAAAAAAACTTGGTAAGTAGTTGTACCTATATTTGTCACATGGACAAAAATACACTTTATTTGGATTTGTTACTTACTTTATTTTATGATTTTCTTGTAGAATTTCTTTCGATTTCAGGTATGCTTCTTTAGATATTCTTCTCCTTTGTATTCTTAAGGATTTTTGTTGGATTTCAATCCACTTTTGACGACAAATTCTCTTGTTAGGATTCACATGTGTTTTGTTCCAATGGAGTCACTGTTTCTGATGCAGTACTTTCCTTGTGTAATTCTTGGAATAATTCACGTCGATTTTCGTCTGAATCTTTTCCGAACAATGGTATAGTATTTGATTTATGTGTTTTACTACTGAATGTCGCGACTTTCTTGGTGGATGATTTTTCGTCCGCCATTACATGCGTCGGTTCTATATTATGCACAAAGAAATTGTGTCATAAAAAAAAACTTTTTGCTCTATTTCGCAAATTTTACAAAATCATACCTTATTTTATGCTTTTCTTTTTCCTTTTTAAGTTTTTAGATCTTGGATGTTCTTCTCCGCAATTTTTCTGGTCTCCAAATTATATATATATTGTCGCGAATTAAATTTTATTAACTTTTACTAGTACGCAACTTAATTCGACGAGACTTAAATTTGGAAAGAACAAACTCGAAACTATTATTCTCAATCTGTTTCGTGACGGTTGTTCTTTTGTCAAGATATTCCGCGTTTGAATTCGCGAGGTGAAAAGCTGTTTCGAGTGAGACAATATTTCCGTTTTGTTCTCCTCTCGCTTTTTCTTTAGGGTTGTTATGGACGCTTTGGTAAATTTTACTTATTTTCGCATTTACTGCGTCATAACCCTTTATGAATTTATGCCGTATACAGAATGTGCTATCTGTGTGCATAAATTTATGAATGCTTGAACACAATGATTGAAAATCATTCATGTGTGTAATATGCAAATATAAACATTTTCGTTTTACGTCGTAAGTATTATTTTCGTCGTTTGGTAAGTATTTGTAGATTTTTCGTATTGGGTAAGTATAAAAATATGTACGTTTAGTACTTTTCTTGAATCAAAGTCGATTTCGTCTTAGTTGTAAGGTAAGTATATTTTTGGTCGTGTCATAGGGTAAGTATAATAAGGTAAGTATTGTCGTGTATTTTGGTCATTTCAGGTAATAAGGTAAGTATAAGTCTGTTTTCGTTTGCGTTGAGTATGATACAAATAAGATTTTCAGTGCTTCTAGTCAAATGAGCATTTCTGTGACATCTGTCAATTTGCTTTTTCCACTCTTATTTATGTCATAAACGTTGCATATGTCTGTCAGTCGTCTGTTTCGTTATTGTCATAAATGTCATTGAGTTCTTTTGCGCAATACACACATGACAAACACTCGATCTTTCTGATTGTTTGACATCAGTCTTTCTCAAGGCTTTTCTTACAGATTTCGTGCGAACGATTGATACATACAAAAATATTATATTGGTTTTCACACTATTAAGAACGCCCGTTTTGATTATTTGCGATCATCATAAATTACTACTATATCTTGTTAAAGGAGTTTCAACAAGAATATAACTACAGAAAAATAACCAAATTACTGAATTTTCATCTCATGCCTATGATTTCTTCCCAATTTCGGTGTTATTTTACTCGGTGAATAAGATGAAGTTTTCTGTCATGGTTTGCATGAAACTTTCAATCTCATTTTGTTCGAGCTTCAATAATACTATATGTACACGCCATCTAGGCAAATGCTTTGCAACTAATTTTGCTTCGTTCTCTAAATATTCCGGTGGTGAAACTTTTTACCATATGTTATGCGTGAATATACATCTACAAGTTTGCCACCTCATGAGCATCTGGTTGTGTAAACCCCCTCATGAAAAGCTGCGCAAGTGGCTTATAACGCCATCTAGTAAGTTTTCTATATCGGCCACCCCGGTATATAGATTATTTGATATCTACTAGATGTCACTATATCCACTTTCTAGCATTTCTGTATATTGTATCTAGTTAGAATTTTTATTGTAACAGAGTTGTTACTTTGGTTCTCGCCTAAGATACAACACTTTGTATATTTTTATAGCAACTATTGCTATGTTGTCTACATAAATTCTTGTTTTCTATTGCTAATTAGGATTCATAATTTTAATTTATGAATGAAAATTTTAAGTTGGTTCGGTTTGCTAATGATGATGGGTGTTATTATTCATCTATATGCCTGTGTGTGTACGAACATATTGTTAACTAGTGTAGGTGTCGAAGTGGTTTTCCTACATACTTTATTTAAATAAAGTAAATTTTTACTGATGGGTATAATTAAAGACACACTGTTTTATCATTTCTATATGTAGAGCGATAGACCATTGATGCCATTCAGTCTTGACTCTTGGGTATTGTGAAGTACAGAGCTACAGGATAAAAATTTAATGGACCTAGAAAAGAGTATATTCCATCGATAGCCACAGATAAAATATCTGCATCTTGCACTGGGTCATATTTCTTTAAAAACCAACAGGGCTGAATAGTATAGTGATAATAAACGACAATTTTAGGCTAGAACTAAACAAATTATAAACAAATAAAATTATGTCTGACTGAGACATGTCTTAAGAAAATCTAATAAGTAAGGCTGTGTACATCTTTATTCCAATTAATAATTTCGTTTTTATTAAGAATTCGAAGAGAATTGTTTCCTTTTTGTTAACTACTCTAAACTTTTTTTCAAATCCATTCTAAACAACCTTGTTCTGAATTAAATATTATGTATTTAAATTTATCTAAGGTCTAGTCACTTACTTAATTTTTTTTTGTAATGATAAATAAAATACACCACACAACGACACTTGTATCATAACTGACCTTAAGAAAATATTAAATTCATAAGCCATCTCCTTTTATGCATTTGCAAACTATAGAACTCCAAGTTGCAAATTAGAAGATTACCTAGACCTGTAGTAGTAATAGCAATTTAGTTTATTATCATCGTACAAACGAGCAAATGGGTCACTAGGAACAAATTATTTAAGTGCGCATATTTTCTACCTTCTATTGTTTATTATTAAAAAGAAAAAAAAAATATATTATATTAACATATAAATAATTGGCTTGCAAATTGCTTTTTTTTTTTTAAGGATATACATAGTAATATATTTTTTTCCAAAACAAATTCCAATTGCACATAATTTACATAGATATGGTTATACTATACCTTACTGATGTTAATAACTTATATTGAACAAAAATGAGATTTAATTAGAATAAGGTGATAATTAGAAGGAAAAGCTATGGTAATAAAAACCTTCGTAAAAAATGAGGAAAAAAAAAATTACCTTAAGTACTTAAGTAAAAACACGCCTGCTCAGAGATGAGAGATGATGGATGGTGGAGTTAGTTTTAGCACAAGTACATATAAAGAAGTATTTATTTTAGAAAAAAGCAATAAAGAAATAAATAAGAATAGTTACAATAAATAAATAATACGACAATATTTAATTTTAATTAATATCACAGTTAAATGTATCACTCTAATTAACAAAAAAAAAATCAGTCTTAATAATGTAAATAATAAATAAATAAATAAATACACAAATAAATGAATAAATAAATAAATAAATAAATAAATAAAAAAAAATAACTAAATAAATAAATAAATAAATAAATAAATAATTAAGTGAATAAATAAATAAATAAATGAAAGAATATAAATAAATTAATAAATACATACAGAAATGATTAAATAAATAATAAATAAATAAATGAATAAATAAATAAATAAATAATAAAAAATACAACAACAATGAATTGAATAAAGCAATAAAAGATAACAACATTGATTACATAAATACATTTATACTTCTGAATAGGTAACTTGTTTTTTTTCAGTTTTAGTTTTATATATTTTTTAATTTTTTTTTTATAATTTTTTATTGAAATAGATTAGAAATTAAGAGATTATCCGATAACTTTCAAATTCCAAAAATTCATATTTTAAAAATGTACATAATATAATAAAGAAGTATCTCCATTATGTATATAAAAATAATATAATATAATAATGTAATTTAATATTAAAAAAAAATAAAAATAAAAACATAAAATACAAATTGAAGATAAAATTAAATGAAATCTTAAAAAAATCAAATTTTGCACTATCAGCAGGTAAGATCAGAGATAAAGTGTAAGCGTTGTGGCAAGTTTATCAACTGTTCTTCGTGTTATCCGCAGTTCTTAAAATTTGAAGAGTGTTAAGCTAAAAAGAATTCACCTCCTATTTAATGTCAGAAAATAGCAAAGCTTGTGTTTTGACAATGAATTAAGTACCAGGATCACTTGAAATGTTCAAATGAATGTCGAAAAGAATTTGACGCCAACCTGATGGAAATTTTAACAACACATCTCTATTTCCCCCCGTTTAGGCGGGAAGGGCAATTTTCTAAAAAATTGACTTAAATCAGAAAACAAATTATTTAAAAACAACAATACAAAGCCATGTTTTACCTTTTTGGAAATCCAGAAAACTATTCTTTTATTTTATTCTTAAATTAAGTTGTTTTAGTGAACAGTTTTAAGAAAATAAAGTTTCAAACTCGTAATTTTGAAAAAAAAAAAAAAATATTAAAAAAAACATTTTAAACTAATTATTTTCAAAATTTTATGTAATTATCGCTATTACTTTTATTTTCAAAATTCAATGCTCTTATTAATTTTTAGTCAAAAACAGAAAACTGGATGGCCAAAATGTATCTTAGTTTTTGAGAAATTAAAATACATTTAAAATAAAACTAGTAAGTAAAGTAAAAAGGTAATTCGTTTTTATTATTATTTGCTTAAAATCGGATGGTATGTAATACAAAATAAAAAGGGATAATCCCCTAATAAATAATTGACCTGAACTTGGAAAAACCAAAAAAAGTGTTTTTCTTGGAAAAAAGTACTTTTAATTTTCCTTAAATTCTCAAAAACTAAGATACACTTTGTCATCTGGTTTTCTGTTTTTGACTAAAAATTAAAAGGATCATAGACAATTACATAAAATTTTTAAAAAAATTAGTTTGAAATGTTTTTTTCAGTTTTTTTTTCAAAATTTCGGGTTTGAAAATTAATTTTTCAAAAAAACTTTATTTAAAAAGAAAATAAAAGAAGAGCTTTTCGACTTTCTTAAAAAGCATAACATGGCTTTTTATGTTTTACCATTGTTTTTAAATAATTTTTTTTCTGATTCAAGTCAATTTTTTAGAAAATTGCCCCTCCCGCCCAAACGACGAGAAATAGTCCCCCCTCCCATACGATTTTTTTCTTGTCTTAACCTAACCTACACGCTCAAACTTTTTAGTACACCTTAAACCAATCACCCTGAATGTTGTGTATATGGGGTATGCATGTATTCATAGTTAATGCTTAAGCTGCAACTTAAAACTGGAATTTAAATTCAGGCTAAGCCAAAACCGTAGTTTAAAAAGAACTATGAATATGCCCCAGCAATAACTTAAAATTGAAACGGAAAATACAAAAAAAAAAAATTATTTTATAAAGATATTTAGTTAATCAATAATAAATTAATAAAAAAATGCTAGTTAAAAAATTATAAAATTATCATTCCTAGATCTTTGACAATTCCGAACGTAAGTAAACAAGTTATAAATAATTAAATCAACTATAGATTTACTTAATCCATAAATACAAACAAAAAAAAAAACAATGCATTTCTTCAACGTAATCGACTGCGCTTTATTCACAAAACAGAATTTGTTATTAAAACAAAACTCAAACCCCCGCTTTGAATTCTAACACATTTCGTTCTAGCAAACTAAGTACAAATAAAAAAAATATCTTAGTCAATGAAACTATACTCAAGATAATACGAAGTAACCGAACAAAAACTAATTATTCTGGCAGATTAAAAAGAAAATCAAACAAAACAGGAACTTGATTTGTTATGTGTTTTATAGTTTTTTTTTATATTTGTTTCTTTTCATCTTAAAGATACACAACACCTCTAACAGGTACCTACTTGGTACCTTATTTAAATATTTATTATTAAATCTACCTGTTTCAATATGGCATGGAGTAAAAATCATTGAGAGTTAAGCACTCACATCACATTGCGAGAGTTGTTCTCCGATCAGCAACGCTCTTCAAACATTCTTACTTATAAAAAACATCTCTCTCAAATGTAAACAATATAAAAGAATATAAAACTATAATTTAAACTTTATAAATCCTAGACTTTGTCATGGTATTATAATCTACATAGATATGAAAAGATACATATTGAAATACACAAATGCAGTCACTAAACCCATTCATAGCCTATGACTATTGATGTAGAGTTCTGGAAAATGACTGCACTTCCAATGATCATGATCACTGTATGCGATCGACCAATACCAAACCAACAAGTGAAGAACTTATAAGAAAAAAAACCTGATACCGTAAAGAAGAGAGAAAAGCGAGCCAGTCCCAGTGGTTTTTCTATACAAGCCCCATCATAATGCATCCACCCAAACCCGCAAATCAACTGAAAATACATATAAAAAAAGCCTCACATATCTATGGTCTTTATAGTAAAGAGCAAAAAAACGCTGTTTGGTCACCAACTAATGGCAATCAGTTACTTGTTGGCCTGTGACGATATCACAACGTTGTTTTTGTTTAATCAATTTCTTTAAGAATTAAATTCAATTATTGAAACTTCCCCTGTTGTTCCGTCGCCCTCTAGTGTTCAAAAATACAAGTTAATTATACAATAAAAAAAGTACCTACCCAAAATTGATCATTAGAGAATAAAAGCTTTACGCTCTTCTAAGGGATTTTTACAATAAATTTTGTATTAAGCCGTTTATCTAAATTTCTCACCAGATACATTTAAGCTTTTAGCGGGTGGCATATCAGCAACGGCAACGGCGGCGGTGACGGCGACGGCGGCGCTTCACTGAAACCACGACTACGACGACGGCGGCCATTGATCGCCGCGCTGATTGTTAATAATTGTTCTACTGATCGTGTTGCTCACTTGATCACTTTAGCGATTCGTTTGTTCGTTCCTTAGTTTACGTTGTTGTCATCTTCGTTTGGTTTTCGCGAAATCTTAGGGTCTCTCCCCGAGGCAAAAGATACTTCTTGTTCGTATTCAATCGTAGATACTCCTTTCGTCTTGTATAGTGTATATATCGGTGGCACAATTTATTTTTATTTTTATATTTTTTTTCTCCATCATATATAGTTGATGTTAAAATAATAAATTCTTGATCGATATCGGGGCGAGAAATTCATTTCAAATTCATTGTTATTTTAACCTCGAAAGCGGTAGCTACAGCCCATCAGGCTTTTGTTATTAACCATACATAAAACATGCTGTCTTCGTATCGCTATGCGAAGCATTGCTTCGTTCTAAAATTGCTCCTCTGATGTGAATCAAAATCTCAATTTAACAACGGTAGATTTATAACACAATCACATTTTTTTTTTTAATTAGTGATGATATAAAATAAAATTAACAACTTCTTCGCCGCGACAGTTAAAAAAAAAATAAAAGAGTGTTACAAAAAAACTGTTGTACATAATACAACTTTGCTAAAAAGTGAGATTTTTTAATTTATCGAATATTAAATAAATTTCTAACGCGATTGGTGGTGTTGGAAGCAATCTTTCTGATTAGAAGTGTTTGTGCTCTCTTGAAGTTCAAAACTCTATCATCGTTTTTGTTGTCGTCGTCGCTAAGTCGTATCTCTGTGCGTCTTTATCAGTTTTTCAAAAAAAAAAAATATATATATTCTTACTTTGTCTGGAAGTTTAATCAAATGTAAAATAAATATTATCAGCATCTCAAGTTGTTTGTTAATATTAAATAAATACAAAAAAATAGATTTCTTTTTCTCACATTACAGAGAAAACTACATCATTCGAATCCAAAGCAAAATAGTCAATTTTATGAAGTCTTTCTTCGAATAACAGTGACTGAAAAAAAAACAATTCACAACAATAAATGGAGACAAGTCGTTATTTTTCAAATGAATGCAACCAAAGTTTTATGTGCATGATTAACAAGATGCTGCTTAAAGTAGAAAATACATTATTACGGAGCCATCGACAACGTGAAACAACTGGAATTAAAAAGCTGTATAATTCGTTCTTTGTATTGTTTTAATCAATCGGACAAAAAACAGTTATTAATAAAAAACTTTAAAAAAATAAAAAGAAAAAAAAGTACTTTTCATAATTTCTTGGTCATAATAAAGTTAAAACTTAAAATAAAAAATAAGTGTTTCTTGATCCTGTAATCTACTACAGCAACAAAAAAAAAGTGTCAAAATTAATTCTATCTATACTCGTACTTAGAGAAATATTATATTAATATATTTCTTTAGTGATATAAAATTAAAAAAAAATCTAATACATAAATGTAAATTCAAACTCAGTGCCTTATTAGTTTTATTTAAGTGTGAAACACAATAATGTTTGTTTTATTCACAAAATATATAATGTGACTATATGAAAAAATTATTAATATAAAAAATTTGCACTATAATTTTCAATCTAAACAAATAAATTTAAACCTTCACAACAAAATACCAAGTGGGACATCATAAACTTTTCGCCACCAAGCTATAAACAAAATATTAAATTAAAATAAAAAAAAACTCAACTGCATAATACATAATTTTTGTTAATTGTTGAAAAAAAAATTAAATATAATAAAATCTTTTTCTTGACAAACTTCGCTAAAGAAACTTTGGAGAGACGAATGGCTCTATCGTTACTTTCGCATCCAAATTTCACGGATTTTCAAACATTTCTTGATCCAACACGTTCTTCTTTCGATTTTTCATTAAATAACGATCAAATGGAATACCATAACAATAATAGTACAGCAATCAATCAAGTAAGTATTAACATATCAAATTCATAATTTGCAAATACCTAATGCAAACTCCAATCAAAGTATCGAATAAAATAGAATAAATTTTTTGACAAAAATGCAAATAAAAAAAAGTTTATTTTTTTTAATTTTTTTTCTGGCTTAGGTAAAATTTTAATTTGAGAAGGTTTGCTAATTTGACAAATTTGCAAATTTATTGTGTGAATTGGATTTAGATTTATTGTCATATTTCAATTTTTATTATTGCTAAAAATATTTGATGTTAATTTATAGCTCAAACGCGATATATTAATTATTTTTGTTTAAAGACCGGTTATCTTGAAAAAGGCGGTTAATATCAAATATGTATAGCTGATAAATTAAATTAAAGTTGAACATAAATAATTATTTTAAAACTTAATTATGTCAATTTATTTAAAAAGAAGCAAACAAGTTTTAAGACAATAGTTGGTGATGAAAAAAATACAAATAGGAAAACAAGTGAATTTAATTTTGCAGCAGCCTAAACGGCTGGGTCGGTTTGCCAAAAATGTTTCTAAACGATTTTGATGTTTTAACACTCAAATTATCTTAAACGTTGTTTAACACTTTTTGTGGTTATTTGGTTTCATCTTTTTACTTAACGAATTCGTATTATAAATTTCTTGATATTTTCAACAACGATTTTCTTACAAATATTTTTTATAAAATTCCATATATAAAACAAATCTTAAAATTTTATATATAGTTTTAAATAAAAAATATAACATTATAGAAACCTGTTTACGGGTTTTTATTAAATTTTGTTTGTATCTACATGAAAATAAATATTTTCTAACAAAGAAATAAAATAAATAATGATACAAATTCTATATTTTAATATGAAAATTAATTTAAAAAGTTTATTTATTTATATTAAGAATATTCAAGTATAATTGCGTAACGACAAAGTGCTTTTTGCTGGACGTCATCTGACGACCCCAACAAGCTAGCACCGGGCGAAACGCAATGTTTTCTTGGACTGTAGGCCGCTAAACGCTTTAAGCTTTAATTTTGAATAATAATTTAGAAAAGTCCACTTAAAATAAACTGATGCTAAGTCTTTTACTTGGTTGAAAATATTCTTAACATAAAAAATAAACTTTTTAAATTAATTTTTATATTAGTATATAGTTAGAATTTGTATTATTATTTTTTTTATTTCTTTGTTATATCTTATCCTTGGCCACGAGGCAAAACAAAAACACCACCCCCGGGTAAATATTTTCTTCAAAAATAGCAAATCTGCTTAAATATTTTTCGATGTCATTTTCAATTCAATAATGTGTTGATAAGTTTTAAGAATATTATTTTAATAGAATATTAATTTGGAATAAAAACAAATTCCTAAAATAAAAATAAATAAATTATAACTTTATATTTTAAATTTTATTTTTTAGATTAACATTTAATTAATTAACACCTTATTAATTATATAAAAGTATGAAAACAACAAAAATAATAATATTGAAAGCGAAGCTTTTCGGACTCAATCACTTTTCCATCATCTACTTTGGAGGCAACACTCTCCGAAACGCATCTAATATTATTTTTATTTTTAATTTTTTTTTTTTAATTTTATTCCAAAAACCAAAACATTATTGTTTTTTTTTTCTTTTTTTGTTATTCAATTGTATTTGTTTCCTAATTTGATAATCAACTGGAAACAAAAAACTATAAATATGCATTTCTATTTCTGCTACTGTTTTAAGAAACGTAATATTTGACGTTTAAGTTTATTAAGACGTTTTAATTTTCTGTTTTCTTTCCTTTTGCGTGATGAATGCCTCAAGAAATTTAACTTCTATTCTTCCTTTTTTTTAGAAAAATATTTAAAAAAATTGATTTTTTCGAAAACCGCAGAAAACGATTTAATTTTTTTTCTTAATTTTATTAAGTAAAGAAATGTTTTTGCATTTATATTGATTTTGGTTTGAATCTTTGTAAAATATAAAATTTCATACGATTTTTTCTTACTATAATTTATTTTTAATTTTCAAGTTCAGCCATATAACCGTTATAAAGAAAGCTTATAATTTTCTGGAAAACGGCTCTAATAATTTTCTTAAAATTATGATGGGTTTTATCTAATTGTCTTTTGTTCCGTCAGCAAAAAAAATATTGCCAAGTCTTTTAACAACACCTTCCATCGAACCGTTATATTTTTTTCTATCTCGTGAATGAGTTTATCGGTTTTAACCCGATTTTTTGTTTAGAAAGATCCAGATAACTTGATAATACTTCTATACCAAAATTTTACAAAAGTTATGACTTTTAATTTTAATTAGTTTTTAAATTAATTTTTTTTCAAATTCAATATTTGTAAAATGGCTTAGCAAAAAATTTTTTTTGTGCATAGGTACAATGCAAACTATTTAGCACTTAAAATTGGTTTAATTCAAATTCGTAAACAAATTTTTTATAAAAATTATTAAGTAATCATCGATTAATTAAAAAACCGCTCTTACGATTTTGGTTTTTTTTTTTAAAACTAATATTTAAATAACAAAGTTTTCTGCATACATTTGATTTTGGCTTGAATCTTTATAAAAAGGAGTTTTAACAATTTTAAAAACAAAGCTTATGATTTTGTTCGTTTTATTCAAATATATTTAAAAGAAATTATTACATTTATTTTAATTTTATTTTTGCTACTAGAGCAAGTTTGTGCGTCCAAGACTCCAAATCACCCTATAAAAAAAAATAAATTAAATTTATTTGCACCGACAGCTCCGAAGAACCAAGGCAAGTTACTATACACTCACTTATCCAATTGTTTTGTGTGCGTTGTTAGTTCTACAGGATTGGATGCAAACTAAAAATTCGTGTCCAGTCCAAACGGCTTAGGTGAAATGCAATTTATCATGACAATGATATTCTTTTAATATTTGTCACTTTCTTGCAAGAGGCAGTTAGCCTGAAAAAAATGTTTTCTCTTAGGTGTTCGTTAGGGTTTGAACCCAGACCTCTGCTGAACTGATAGTCTGACACCACTTCGGGGCACTCCCCATATCACCCTATGAAATGATTTACTTTACTAAAAAGTCCTTTCTTGAAGGTCAATTAAAGGATTTTCGGCTCAAAGTGAGCAAGCATTCTCTCATTCGATATCGACAATGTTCACGTCTCCGCTCCATAGAGAAGGATTGGTATGATCACGGCTTTTATATACACAGCCACATGCCCACTTCAAATGGTTTTGGTTGATTCTTCAAATGGTGTTGGTATTCAGTTCTTTTCCCAAAAAGATAATGATTTGAAAGAGTAATAGTTCGTTCGATTTTAAAGTCGGTGACCTTTGGAAGATGTTGCATTCTACGTTAACGACGCTTTCGAAAATGATGTTGAATATGTCCCTTCAGAGAATATCTCTTCTTTTATTGAAATCAAAAGTCTCTTCAATTTCTCTTTTAATGTTAAATTTCTCAGCAACATTTTCCCGTTCTAGCAATCTGCTTTCATACCTTGATTGCGACAACATATATAGTGGTCGTAGGCAATGTTTGATTTTTTTCCTGATGTGCGTTTATAGCGATCAGGAAAAACATGTCAGTGGACCGAATTATTTTTCCTGACAGAAATCTGTCAAGTGCAACTAAGTGAAAATTGAACTCAAACAATTTTCCTAATCGCTATAACCGGCTCTAATTTAGTTGACGGTACACAATTTCTGTAACTAAACGATGTTTCTACTCACTGGAAATGCAATCGCCCTTTGTTCATCATTGGAGGTGTTATAGCAAAGGCTTTTTTCTAATGATCATAGAATTGATGTGACCTAGTACGATTTTTGAGTGATATCTTATAATGGAATTTCTCGAAAAAAAAACGATTTCTTGCATAATGGCGGTTGGTCAAATGAAGATAAAAAAATCATTCAAAACAAACAGCAGAAACATGTTTATTCTAAATAATCTGCTTATATGAACAAATAAAGGAATACTGCAAACCAATTTTTCATTTCCGCTTTTTACTCTCTGCGACTCTGCCCATATAAAAAGAGTTCCCTTATACCGCCAAACAAACGCTATGCGTAGACAACGGCCATTCGCTTTCAATTTCGCAAACAAAGCTGTGTTGTTCGTGCAGTGCGAATTCATAAAATTAAGTGTATCCGTTTAAAAGACGAATATAGTGACGTCAGCTAATTTAACATCCACAGCTTGAGTTAATAAATTTCAATTAATATAACAAAATTTAAGTACAGTATATAGCAGCTGAAACTTTCGTGGACATTATACACATACTTGATCTCATTTATTCAATAATATTAATTTCATAAATTCAAATTTTCACACAACATATTTTGGAAATATGGCATTATGTTTCCTGTAAAATCGGAATTGTTTTTAGATTAACCTTACAAAGAGTTATATAGAATGTTTCCTACTTAATTTACATCCAATATAGTTAATGTTTGATATCACAGCCTATAACATTCGAAGAGCCCCAGAGAAAGTTTATCTTACAATTTATTATTACAGTAATTATTATGTTGAATACTTCTTTGATGTAAGCGTGAAGCTTTGTTTATTGTAAGCTAAATTAAGTTTTTACTATTTGCATTTCAATAAAAATGTATATATACCTATAATTAATTTTAACGCACATTCAACCGAAGTGCTTAGGTATTCAAGTCTAATTTCAATATCGCATTGAAAAGCGTGTCTGTAATATAAATTTATTAAAAGAATGGATGATATAATAATAATAATTATTAAATTCAATGAAATGATCTATCAGAAAAAATATGAGTTGATATATTTTCTTGTCTACCGAAAATAAAAAAAATAAATTCGTTACAGTTACTGAACAATCGAAAGCAACTACTAGAGAAAAATTTAGATATGTCATTCTATGATAAGAACATCGTTTGTCGTAAAATAAACAAACTCTAAAACTCAAAATAATTTAAGTTGATTAATGTATAAGTAAATCTTATTTATCTTGTTTATTGTTTTTTTTTATAAAAATTGTAAAATTTGTATTTAATTAAAATGTAAGTAATCACAACTCTTATATTTTTAGTAAACAAATTAATTGGAGTTACAACTTCACTGTCCCATTTATCAAATTTGATCGTCAACACGCTTTTCCACCCACAAAATTGATTTTATACACCCCTACGTCCAGAATTTTCTTTTGAATAAACTTCACTTTTCAATGTATCACATATGATACATATCATTAATTTTGTTCCCTGGTTTTTAGCATCTAACTATTTTATTTTTTTTTTGTGTATTACGAAAAAACAAAAAAAGTTCCACGATTTCAAATAGGAAACAAGTAAAATTTTTAAATATTAAAAAAGTTTGTTAAATATTAAAAAAGTTTGTTTTTAAATGATAAAACATTGTAATATCCTATAAACTTCTATCAGTATATTTTTTTTACCAAACTAACGGTTTTCGAGATTACTAGATTAGGGCAATTAAATATAGCGGGCACAGATTACGTTTTTCAATTCGAAAAATGTTATTTTTAAACTCAGGGAAATCCTTCGATCAACAAGATATAGAGAGCACAAAATGCACCTGTATTTTATAGTTTTCTTGTAGGTATACTTCTTGGCTTGATATTTGTTTAATTAATGGCTTATTTCTGTCTCTGTAAGAGTCAGTTTCAAGTAAAATACTCAGCAGTTAAATTTGTTGTTTGCTGTGTATTATCTTAAAAATGTATTTTTTTTTTAGAAAAAACGTTGGTTTTAAGAATCTTAATTCTAAAATCAATTAGTTTGATACCTTTTAATTTATTTGCTGCATCAAAAACTATCAAAAATTTAATTTGTAATTTTATGTAATAATACGATACTTAGCAAGATTGTGTTCTGGGAAGAATTTTGCAATTGAATGCTTTTTAATAATTATTTTTAGCTGAGCTTTTTGTTTCATTAATTTTTCTAACAGATGCAACATTATCTTTATCATTTGTCATGTCTGTTATTCAATAAATAATTTGCTTATTGAATAATTAGAAATAAACTCATAACTCATCACGGTATTTCTATTCAAAAATATTACGAAACTAAAACTCATGAAAATTATTCTATCATTGCATGTCAATTTAATTCAATTAAGATGTTTTCATGAATAAGAAATCTTATCTCACTCGATTAAATAAAGCTTTGTTTTAAATAAAATTTAGTTTTAATGATTTAAAGCAAATAATTATCTAGATATCTAGTATCTAGATCTAGAATATGGAAAATAGAAGTCTCACTTCATTCAATGTAGTATTGTTACCTATCTTGCTATGGACATTCCCTACAAAAAGTCAATACATCTTCGACATATTTGATATTTTTAATATATTTTTTAATCCTCGAATGGATTTTGCCACACAAACTTTACATTTGTAACAAAAACATTTTATCCGTCACTAAAAGTTTGCAAAAATAATTTCCGTTACAATTAATTCAACAAGAAAACAACAAAAACACTTACATATTTAATTGTAAACTTTTTAGGTTTTACATTATTTTGTTAACCTCATAAGTATAACATTCTTGAAAATAATAGCTGCCTCTGATTAATGGTGGACGGCATAAAATCCAAGATGACTGCTCATATAAATTTTAATCTGAGCGGCCATCTTTGATTATCAGCCGTTCTATTATGATGTGAAAAAAGTAGCACTTCTATTTGACTTTGCAGCAACTGACAAAGTTTTTTGAATAAAAAAATGTTTCATAAAGTTTCAACTGCAAAGTCAAGACTGTCTACCACCAAAAGAATATTAGTATCTGGTCTCAATCAGCAATAAAATAACTGCTATACCTATATGGTTAGAAAAAGTTAACTAGGATGGCACTAAAGTTCTTATCAGATATTACTTTTCCATATCTAATTCCATGTACATATCTAAGATCGAAGTGTGTTTAGATTTTTTTGAAAGTTATGAACTAACAGCCTTATTTATAAACGTATAATAACGAATGCATAGTCCTTATTATGCCTCGGTAATAGTGGCATAATAAGCTATAACGTGTTGGGGGGGTTGAATTGTTCCAAAAATGAGGGATGATTTAATATCGAAATGTCACATTGAGTAATACAATAAATATGAACACAAAATCAATTTTTTTTAGTTTTTATTTAACAATTCTTTCAAGCACGCAATAACAAATTATAACAAAATATAAATATGCAACAACTTACTCAATAAAAAAAAAAAATATGGTTCGTTTTGTCATGGATTTATGACATCTACAGTTGCTCCCGAAGTTGAACGAACACCAATATTACAAAAAGTCACAAATTTTACGCTTTTTTAATGATTACGATGTTTTTTACTATAGAGGTATCACGTTGTTGAGTACCGCCTATAAGATACTCTCCTCTATCCTACAAGACCGGATAACCCCATACGCTAAAACCATCATCGGACAATATCAGTGTGGTTTCATTCCAGGCAAATCAACAACTGATCAGATCTTTACCCTTAGGCAGGCGATGGAAAAATGTCTAGAATTTAACATCCCAACATACCACCTGTTTATAGACTTTAAGGCCGCCTATGATAGCATAGCCAGGGTAGAACTTAACAAAGCCATGAGAGAATTCGGCATCCCAAATAAATTGACACGACTATGTAGGTTGACCATGACCAACGTAACAAGCCAAGTAAAAATAGCCGGATTGCTATCCAGACCAATCAACATCTTTAATGGACTCCGACAAGGGGATGGTTTGGCCTGCCTCCTCTTCAACCTGGCGTTGGAGAAAGCAATCCGTGACTCTGGCACGGCAACAAGAGGGACCATCGTCAACAGGTCCAGCCAGATACTGGCTTACGCAGACGACATCGACATCATCGGAAGAACCGAGCAAGCTGTACACGATTCCTTCATCCAGATCGAGCAGGCGGCACAAAATCTGGGGCTGCACATTAGTGAAGGTAAAACAAAGTACATGGTGGCGTCGAATGCGAGAGGAACAGTTGGTCAAACAATCAAGGTAGCGGAGCACGAATTTGAAGTGGTGCAATCCTTTAAATACCTTGGGTCAATAGTAGCAGCCGATAACAATATAGAAGAAGAAATACGCGGGCGGCTTCTCAAATCCAACAGAGCCTACTACAGTCTGTCAAAGCTCTTCAAATCCAGAAATCTCACCATAACTTCAAAACTACTGCTGTACAGGACCATGGTTCTGCCAGTACTCACATATGGATCCGAGACTTGGGTGCTTAGCAAAAGGCACTCTGACCTCTTAGCCGCGTTCGAGAGAAAAGTCTTAAGGAGAATTGTTGGCCCCATATGTGAGGAAGGACGATTCCGGAGACGGTACAATCATGAATTGTACGCAATCTACCTTGAAGCAGATATAGTGACAAAAATTAGGCTCGGTAGACTTCGGTGGGCAGGGCACCTAGCTCGCATGAGCGAAGAGGAACCTGCTCGGAAAGTTCTTTGTGGTACATTCTATGGCAGACGACAGCGTGGTAGACCATGCTTGCGCTGGAGAGATGGCGTAGACCAGGACGCCCGGAGCCTTGGGGTGCGCAACTGGATGGCGTCGGCTCGAGACCGGGATAGGTGGAGAGACTTGTTGAAGGAGGCCAGGACCGGACCCCGGTTGTCGAGCCGATGATGATGATGATGATGTTTTTTAAATTAGTTTATTGAATAAAATAATACTACTAAACAAACCTTCGTAAAAACGGCATCTAAATCATATAAAGAAGTAAAATATGTGTTTTTTATTGGTGTATGATTTGGAAGCAACTGTTAATAATAATAATTTTCCTGTTCTGGTACTTTTTTGTTTGCAACATAATAGCTTATTCACTGTGTAACTATTCACTCGTGCAGATGGATAATAGAGAATACTAATAAATAAAGCTGTAACTGATTAAATGACTTAATGTTATTGAATTGTACAAATTCAATAATTATTATTTTTTCTAACGGATAGAATTCAGGCACGTGCAATGTAAAAAGATCAATTCCACTTTTGAATAATAAACAAGAATTCTTCTTATCCACGTTGGTTCTATTCCACCTGGTTTTGATCGTATGTATCGGTTTCAAGTTCTATGTGTGCAAGTAGTTTTTCTTAGAATATTTAATCTTAACTTCTTCTGCGTCATCAATGTATCAACTCCTTCAAAATCTCATTATTAAAGCTTATTCAGCAAAAGCTTTATAAAATATTATATTTTTTTGCCCTTAAGTAAACGAGTTTTTATTATTATATAAAAATATATTATCACTTGATTGATTACAAAAGTCGTAAGACCTCTAGACAGTTAATGGCACCTCCCCGTCCTCATCTTCTGTCATCTCAGATAATCTGTTGTAAACATTTTTTAATGTGTAGGTATTCTTTTCTCAGAGTTATTAAATATCTTATAAATTTTATTAATATGCGCAGTTTTAGAAAACAGTTTTTATAGGTATTAATTAGTTTTTGAATTTGTGGTTTTAAGTTGGTCAAATGATGAATTACAGTTTTTGGATAAAGGCTAAATTTGAATTTCAAGACAAGTCAATTAAACAAAATTTTGTTTTCTTTAGTTGGTGTTCTAATAAAGTAAGCTTTACAAGTGTGACATAGTCTTTTGTTTGTACAAAAATGTAATAGAAATATACAAAATAGCCTTGAAACGTGGTTGAAGGGTAATATGAGTGGTGTTAGCTGGCTTATGTTTGAAGTTATAAAACTGGTACTTAGTTTGTTGTAAAAGTAAACGATGGGAATTGTATTTATTATGTACTTTAAAGCAAAGAACAATAAACACGGAAATGTGAGACAGAAGTTGTTCGAAGTTTATTTTGAAATATTAGCAAACATTGTTAAAACAGATGTTGAATATAAATTTTGCTTTTGTATAAATTATTATTCTAATATTATATAAATATTGCAGATGAATTCTGGTTTCTTGCTGCCCTTATTATGGATTCTATTGAATTTTATGGTTCTAGGTTCAATTTTGCAAAAAAAAAAAAAACTATAGAAACATGTGTATATAGATACCAAATACCACAAGAGCCAGGAAACAAACCGCGTAAGCTTAGCAAATAATTCACTTCATATAAAAATAAGCTGTGAACTAGACCAAGATTTTTACTATACCAAGATAATTTTTGTTTACAAATTTTATTTTTTTCAGTCTATTTTGATCATGTTGTATGTTTTGGCAGCTTCTGTCAAATCTCGTTTACAATCTATGATAGATGGTAAAATTTCAAATTATATGATTGAGTAGCAATTTTCCAAACTGGCTGTCAATATCAACCATTTTCTATTAAAAAACATGTTAGTTAAGGGGTCCTCCTTGATCCATCTTGGGTTCTGGGTAGTTTTGAGTATGTTCTTTGCTGGCTTTTCTTTTGTTTAGCAAAAAATAATTCTCCGACAGCTTATTTTTTTGTTCACAATAAGTGAGAAATTAACGAATAATTTCTCTTCATCTCGACAACATTCTCACTGCGGGATTATATTTTTTTTGTAGACCCGGCCATGCATTTCTCGATAAAAGGAAAGTCTCAAGTGCTGGTCACTTTGTCAATGTTAGCTTTGAGGAATACCTACTATCTGTACTTATATTCTAGTATTTTCTCACTAACTTAATTAGATACTATGATTTCTGCGTTAAAGTTAACCGTATGGTTAATTTGGTTAAGAAAAAATGTTTTTTTTTTTGCTGTACAGATATGGGATGTTTTTGTTTAATAAATGGTTCATGATGGACATGATACGTCACGTCGTTCTAAAGTTACATTATGGGAAAAAACAGACTTAAAAATTTAATATAAAAACATAAACAATATATCAATTTTATTTAAACGGAGTTACAAAGGCTAGTGATGGTACTAATAACAAAGTTTCAACTATTAGTATTACCAGACCTCTTTTCAGTAACTTGGGTTAGGCTACACCAAAGTAAGCCTTTTTCTTAAATACTCAGTAAACATTGAAAGTTTCCCTGACAATATGCCCATGATTAATTTTCCATTGATTGTGAAACAGCCTGTGTTTCACGGTTTTGACATCGGTACAATATAAGAAGTGCCTTTGAATGCCGTCTGACTTGTTATACTAAGAAATATACTGCAGAAGTTTGAAGCTTATTGCTTAGCCCTAAAAGAAATAATCTAATAAAGTCTAGTCCAGTAATTACATATTTTTCAGTATTCATTGGAGAAGATTTTATTTGTCGTTTTTTAGGCTTGTGCTCCAGCTGCCATTTTGAAAACATTTTTACTCTTTTTATCCCAAAAACCGTTAGTCTGATAAAATTTTTTATCTTTTTCATACTCGTTTTTTTTAATGAACCTACAGATCTTTAATATTTTAATAGCTATATGTAAATAAAAACAAGTCAAACACCCAAGAATTGTCAAAACGCCTTTCACAAGAAAAAACAATGTTGCCAAATTAATGTTCTTCTTTATTTTGTAAAATAATCATAAAAATTTATTGAACTTCAAGGTCGCACATACTTAAATTTAAAGTTTCAAAATGCAAAAAATGTAAAAAAAATTTATTTATTTTTTATTGATAACATTTATTATTTAAAGTACCTTTTCAAAGACCATGCTATAACTATTTTTATATAATAATTCTTATTTTTAATAATTTTCAGCATTTAACGCACAGCAATAATAATAACAACAACAACAATCGTAGCTACAACAATTTTGCTTCAAATCAATCACAAAATGCATTTAATAATGATTATGACCAGGTGATCAATTTTGTTGATTCCCCACCAAATTCTGAAGAATCTTGGACAGGTAAGCTTTTATTTAGACAAGTTATATACTTTGATTATTTTACAATTATTTTGAGTCATCAGCTACTAAAACTTCAGACTTATTTAATAGCATTCGTGTTGGATTCACAATAAATTTTTTTTTTCATTTTAAAGTTAATTTTAAGATATATGTATGTAAACAAAGTTTTTTTTTTCTTAGATGAACAACATCAGCAACAACAAACGCAACAACAGCAACAACAACAACAACAGCAGCAAAACGGCAAAATTCCAACTGTAGGGCCAACAATCATTGATGTTCAAACTATATTTGGACAACAACAGCAACAACAACAGCAACAAGCAGCAGCAGTCACAGCAAGTGGTCAACGGAAAAGGCGAATGGATTGGAATCCACTTGAAATCAATCAAAATGGTAACAGTGGAACCAATTTACAATCAACTGCACCGAAAATTCCAAATTTGACAAATAGTAATGTGAACAATAGCAATAACACCGCTAACAATACCGTGAACAAGGAAAAAGAAAAGAAAAAGACCTCAACTGGCAGTGGTGAGTTTATCCTTCAAATATTGCACACCCTTTTTATTTTTTTATGTCTTGCGAATTGTGATAGGACCATAGATACTTTCTTTAGTCTATACTATCACCAAAACGGAAACGTGTTAGGTATGTTTTGTTTATTACTAAACTTTCGCTGCTCATGTAGCCAATGACCGCGTTCAAAGCAGGTAAAATTTAAAGAAAACTTGATGTTTTACGGAATCTGATTATCAAGCTGTCAAAAAAATGTAATTCAACTTTAAGTTGACTTTGAGACCTGGCCAATGAGAAACATTTAGATTGTGGGTTGTGTTAGGATCTGCTTTCCTTTGAAAACGAGCAATGATTCCTGTTGGATTTAATCACATTATAAACGTGTTAGGTATGTTTTGTTTATTACTAAACTGTCGCTGCTCATGTAGCCAATGACCGAGTTTAAAGCAAGTAAAATTTTAAGATAACTTGATTATTTACGGAATCTGATTGGCAAGCTGTCAAAAAAATGTTATTCAACTTTAAGTTGACTAGGTCTCAACTGGCCAATGAGAAACCTTTAGATTTTGGGTTGTATAAGGATTTGCTTTCCTTTGAAAACGAGCAATGATTCCTGTTGGATTTAATCACATTATAGACGATATAAAAAATGTCATATAAACCCATCTGTATATACTGTTTTAATATTTGTATACATATACTTTTTATTATAAATTTGATAGAAGATTATGTGACGTGAAAAATTGGAAAGTTAAATGACCCTTTTGAGGGTTTGGCATCATGTTTGACGTCTGGTTTTGAATCATAATTTGTTTTGTCTCTGTTGTCTTTTTTTTTATTTCAGTTGAGAACAAGTTTAGTTTGATTTTAATGGGGGACATGAGACGGGACTCCAACTGTGTAAGATTCATTTTAAACGAAAGATATTTTTTATCTGAGGTGCGACTTTTTTGTTTGATGAAAGTGTACATGGCTGTATATGTATACTTTTTCGATAAAATCAAATTCAGACGAAATTATGTAAATTAAATGTGCACTAAACGGTATAGTTTTCTCCGCGTTAGAGCTTATCCAAAAATTCAGTTTAAATTCTTTAAAATAATTTCAGATAAAGTAATGTAGTCAAATATTTTGATATATATGTATGATCCACTGCTGACATAAAAATTCGAAGTGTCTTTGCTCCAAATACAAATTTTTAAAAAACATTATATGTATGTATATATATTTTAAAAATATTTTTAAAAAATCATTTTAAATGGCGAAATTTTTTTTTCGCTTTTTAATCTGGGCAGCATAAACTTCAAAGTCTCAATTAACAATCGGTTGCTTCCGATGACAGTTCTCACAGATTATTAAGCATTTTTATTATGTGTCAAAATTAAATTTTTGTAATAATGTTAAATCAGCGTTAAAAAATAACTTCTACAGAAAAAAGGAATTTACAAAATATTAATCTGTGTAATAATAATTTTCTGAATTTTATATTATGAATTTTAGCAAGCACGATGGCTTTGTGCGGTGACACAACAAATTGCAACTAAATCACCATGTTAATTAATCGTGATAATTCAAATTGAATACAAATATTTTTAACTAAAATAAACAAAAGTAAATTCCCGTTTTGTGCTAATTTAATGCATGGATAGAACAAAATATAATTTTTGGATGTTATATATTTTATTTTTGGTGTTTTAAATTAAATTAACACTTTTCTATCGAGACTTAAAAAATCGTATGAGAAATGCAAATAATTATATTTTATCATTGCTAACTAAATATTTGTTTAACATGCTACTGTGCACTTCATAGCAAAACTTATAAGTTTATCATCAAAATATCTGGAGTGTATGTACTTTTAAATTTTCTACGTCATACAGAAACTGTTCTGAAACCTTGTTAAATTGATCATATCAAAATGTAGTGCCGATATTTAGATATTTATTAATTAATTTTTAATGAAATTTTGTTTAATGCAATATAAAATTATCTTATTGTATAGATTTTATTTAGTTTTCAATTGAATATAAATTTGTATGTCAATGGTTGGGGATCTTTTTTTTTAACTGCAGAGCATGTGTTGTAAATGTTAATTAGATCCCGTCAATAGTAATCAAATGAGCGTACGCATTTTAAATGCTAAACAGATAGATAGCCGCGACATAGTAACCAAAAGAAATATTAAAATCAAACTAGTTTAGAAAGTCTCATCTAGAAGTCAGAAATTGGTTATAACATTTTTCTTTCGTTTTGTGTAGGCAGTTTCAATAGGAACATGTTTTTGTTACGTTTCCACTGATTGCTTGAGTAGTACATTGCAATTCATATAAATCTGTCAATTTGGAAAAGAAATACAATAAATTATGAGAGAGTTTTTAAGTTGACACCTTCTGCCCCAATTAATAAATGAAACAGATACCGTCGCAAAAAAAAAACCACAGGGTAGTCATTTGAGTCCTATCTTACTTGTTTATTTTACAATGATGCCAATATTGCTTTATAAAGTTTATGATGATGAGGATTTGTGTAGAGTAGGTTTTATTTGTTTTGTTTTTATTTCATAATAACACATATGTATATGTTATGTATATATTATTTGTAATTTGTTGGAGTGAATATATCGTATGTATGATGGGAAATTGTTAACTCTTTCCCGAGCAAAGAGCGCTGCTAGTTTCTAGTAAATAAAATGTAGCAAAAGCAACAAAGGGAACATCCAAAAACGTTGGATGAATGCTATCGGTATTTCAAAATGAAAAAAAATCCAAAATATGAGTTTTCATTATAAAATGGTCCCTCCAATCCACTGAAAGGAAAAAATTCTGCTCTCTTTGATTTTTTTTCAATATTAATATATCCCATAAGGTCCACTTTATACACGTATTTGCTGTTTCCGAAGTGAAATTATCCAAGACACTAGTTAAAAAAAATTATCAAATAATATTTAATTTGAACTTAGAATCGTCATGAATAATTTATATGAATTTGTTTTTTCGTCACCTAAGTTGCGAACTATAACTAGCGAGATAGTCGTACGGAGCGAATAATCACTATTAAGCTTTTTGGCATTTTTTCTGTCAAGTGTTGTTCCACTCTTTACAATGCAAATTGCCAAAATTTAAATAATTTACCATTTATAACATAAATAATTTTACCTTTAATAGTTTAATTCCTCCCCCCCCCCTTTCTCTAGACAAACTACTTATCACAATCATTTGAAAAAAAAGTTCTTTGCATATTTAGGCACTGCCCAATATTCTATCTTTGAAGTTGTGTCATTGCATACACTGCAGACACTGTGGCGTATACGTACTATTTTTACTACAAACAAATTGATTGCATTCAAAAGTCGCTATTGCGGTGACGCTGTTTTCTGAATAGTTAGGGAACCAGTTTTTTTTGTTAATAATGACAACCAGAAAAACAAATACTTCCATAACAAGAGAATGATGGTCTTGAATAACTTAAATAACTTTTGATGCAAGCAATTAACAAAAAAAAAAAAAAAAAAAATACCAAAACCGAAAATATAAAGAGAGCAGGTTACTCGAAGAAGTATTGAGTATTATTTGTCAAGAAATAACGTTCTTCAATCCGCTCTCGAACCTGTGATAGTACAATATTTAATATATTTGTATAAGGGTCAATACAAAACAGAGATAAAGATTATTTTATTTTTCATATTAAAGTGTTTCTTTGCCACACACTAAACCTTAATTTTGTTTAAGTATTTGTACTTCCGAATGAAGGTTAAAAACTGTATAGATCAGAATCCATTTCAGTTTGTGTTATCAAAGGTTTTTTTTTAAATTTATTACACCCTTGTCTGTTGGCTTGTTTGCATCAATATCATTTCCTTTCGATTTTTGTATCTCTGTTAAATCAAATGAAAATCCAAGTTTAGAAAATATTTATCAAAATAATTCTGTTCTTACGCTCTGGCTGCTCTTTTTGTCAGCTGTTTGTATCCATAAATGTGTGTGTTTTATCAATTTATTAAGCGTATTCTCGGAATTTAAACAAATAAACGATGTTATACTACAACAGTTCCATATAACAAAATAAACAAATAAGGAAAAAATGTTATAAAAAGTCTAGCAAAACAATAGTTGCAATATAACATATTTTTTCAAGCAGTAGCCCTTAATTAAAATTTGTAATCAATTTAAGAGGCGATAATATAGTGAAACGCGGCCGAGTGGTTTTTGATAAGGTTTTTTTTTTATCAACAACTTAAATACAAAGACAAGCCCATCAAGCCCCATGTGTGTCAATTTTTAACTTTTTTTTGTTTGATCGCAAATAAATGTGTATACTTGTGTTAATGTTTAATAACGTATAGTGAATGTATCTTTTGCCAAAAGCTTTACTTTAGATTCGTCATATGAAATGCAAAACTTTTCGAATCATAATGATAACAGTCGACGTTTAAGCCGAAATCCAGATTCACTTGGTATGTGTTTTTGTTTTTTGTTTCTTTTTCGTTTTAGTTTTGTATTGGTGTTCAATTTTATCATTTGTTTTGGCTGGAAAATCTGTTATGAGAATTGAATAATCATAACATATTATTTAGTAAATACAGATCTTTCAATACTAGAAAAAATTATTTAAGAAAAGGTTTAGCTTATAGATTAGATACAGAACTGTGTCTATCCGATCCAATTGTCTTGTTTTTGCTTGCGATTGTAGGTACTATAGTCAAATTTAGGTATTCGTGCAAAACAAAAATTGAGATAATATATTACGATGATAGCGTAGTTGAAAAAAGTGGGTGTCTGTCTGTCAGTCAGTCTGTATCTATAAGCATCTGCAGCCTAAGCGGTTGGACAAATTTCAAATTTGGTATTTCGGGTCTGAAGGGTAACCTACAGAGGGGTTTTTGAAGTTGGAATTCTAGGTCTAACAATAACGGTACTTGCCATATAAATTTTATGAAGAAGCTTGTTTTTCTCGAAAACGACTCTAACGATTTAAACTTCACATGAGTAATACGTCATCAAAGACCATTCAAATGTTTTATGTCGTTTTTTCCCAGAAAATAGTTTTAATGGTACCTTTTACCTGCAATAAACAGTTTTTTTTTTAATTTTGGTTTTCTCGATAAAGACTCAACCAAATTTAATTTCTAAAAAGACCTAGATATCCGAATGACGATGGCGTGCTTAACTTTATTTTTCCAGGTTGGGTACTAAATTCTGAACTACAAAATCTCGGCAATAAAATACCAAATTACAAAACCCCGAATTATAAAATCCAGTACTTTATTTTTGTTTTGGAAAATCGATTAATTGATTTGCATATGAAAAAAAAAGAAAAAGTAGATACTGTAACTATTTTAATTTCTTGCAAGGAAACACGTATTTTTTCTCGCATACCATATTCTGATATATTTTTTCTAAATATATAATAATTAATAACACATCAGAATCACATGAAACAAAAAAAAAATCTTATTTTGCTTAAGTATAAACGAGCTCAAGAGATTTCAACTCACTTTCTGTAGTCCTGTCCCACTCACGCAACTTCTTTGCTCCGCTTATACTGGGATTTCGGGAATTTGTGTTTCGGGATTTTTGAATTTTGGCATTCGGGATTTTGTAAATCGGGATTCTGTCGTAGCTTTACCTATTTTTCCAAAACCTTTTTTTTATTAATTTTTTTATTTAAGAATTTTTTTTAATCAATATTTAAAACAACATTTATAATAAATTCTTATAAAATTTTGTTTGCACATGAAAATTGTCAGTTTCTTAAAATTGGCATACCTAATCAAAATTGGTCTTAAAAATATTTTAAAAAAGTTGTTTAAAAAAAATGTAAAATATATTGCAATATATCAAAAATAATGGTGTACCAAGATCTTCTGGAAAAACCCTGGGTTGCTTGAAAGTAATTTTTAAAGTAATTAAACCTTTTTCTGTTAAGCTTATGGGCTCATTGCCACAAGAGTAAATTTATGTGGCCAAGTCGTGCCTTTTAGTTATTTTGCTCTGCGATAATTTTAATAAAATGCACGACTCGGTCGCACGAACTTGCTCTTGTAGCAAAAAATTGGATAACAAAAAATTCAATGTATTTAATTATGTAAAAAGGCAAAAGATATCGAAAAATGGCCTTAACGAGAGATCAAGTTGTATGGTAGCTATCATAAAACCTTTGTTTAACCAAAAAAAATAAAATGCCATCTTATGTCAATTGTCTAATTTGAATGCCATACCAAATTTAAATGAAATCGGGTAAGTCGTTATTAATTCATGGCCATATTTTTTAAAAACCGTTAACACCAATTCTCCGTTATGTGAATTTTTAGCCAAAAACCTGAAATGCAGTTATTTTAACAGCACTTCAAGTATAACGTTCAAAAAGTTTCATCAAATTCGATAGAGCCGTTTTCGAGAAAATTTGGAAAAACCCATCCAGGTCCAATATTATAGTTGGATATGGTTTGTTAGTCAGGAGTAGTTCAGGAGTATAAAAACAAAAATAGCGGGATGGTGGGAGGTTTTTACTGGCCACTTTTTCTCAGATAACTTGAGTACATATGTCAACAAAATTTCATGAGGACATGTTTTTTTCAGAAACAGAAACGGTGATGCACCGTTTCTGTTTCTGAAAACAACATGTCCTTAAGTCCTGATTTATCAACTTACGAAAATAAAAAAATGCCATTATAAACTTCTTCGGATCTTCTTGCTTCGATCAAGCTGTCATGTAAAACAACTTCATTTGAGCTGCTGTCAATTTCATTCATACATTTTTTTTGTTGTCCAGCATTGTAAACCTATTGTCAGTTCTGGAAGAACAGCTCATTTATTTGAGTTTAGATAACTTTTCTGCCACCAAAAGTTTCCGTAAACACTATCATATATTGTTAAATATTAATTAATTTCCAGAATGTTCAATTCAGTCTAATTGCCTTTACTTCCTCAATAAAATGTTTCATTTACAAATTGTTGGCATCGTTTTAATTTTTTGAATCCATTTTTTTTTTAAATAGATTATTTTAAGTAAGAAAATGCAATAAGATTAAATTTGTATTATTTGTTGAGTTTCTTTATTCTAAGTTTCGTTTTCTTTTTACTTTATTGAGTTAGGTTTGTTTTTTAAAAAATATTTTACTAACTGAAGTAGAAAAAAAAAAATTATAGATAAGATAAATCTACAACATTTTAATCTTATCAAAAATGTAGGCGGAGTGCGTAGTAAAATTTTAATGTTTTTTTTTTTTTTTTAGATGTGATAGAAACAAAATCAAGGTTGTTAGAATGAAGAAAATATTTTGTTTATCTTTGATAAAAAAAAAAAAAATATTTCTACGTTTTTTATCGGATACTCCTGAAAGACTAACACAACATATCAAATCATAAAATTGGATCGGTATACCTATTCTGTTGCATTATGGAACCCAAATTTTGTCTCTGCCGACTGGCCTAGTATACAAAGACAAAAAAGAAATAAAACTGATCGCTGACTACCTAACTCTGAAACGATTGGACAGCGAGAGGGTTTCTGGCAGTCAAAAAAAAAACTCCTCAGCATATACTTTTTTTGTTTTAATTTTCAATTAATTTGAAATTATTTTGTTTATAAATAGTAATATTGCTCTACACAATTCTAATTTATTATGGATATGTGACTGATTATTCTTTTCTGACTACTGAAACAGAAAAAAAATCAAACAGAAAAAAATCAAACATTAAAATGCCAAGGAAAACTAACTGGGAGTTCGGTAGAGATAGGAAAAAAATACATTATTTTACTTATCTTTAATCTGAGGTTGAATAAACAAATTTAATTTTCTAAAACACCTGTGAAAATTCATGGATTATGATATATCTATAAAGACCAAAATACCACCTCATTGCTAAAATAAGGATCTGGCGAATTAGATTGGATATAAAATTCTAGATAAAAATCTGAAACTGCTAAAAGTATGACATACAAGTGTCTTGTTAAAATAGCTTATTGATATTAACTGACAATCCCTTTTCACATAGAAATAACTTAAAAAAACCGTTAAACCTGTCGCTCTTGGATGTGCCTTTATTATACTAAAAAATTTGCATTTAATTGCTCATCCTCAACATTCACGCACCATATCGACTAAACTAGAATACAAATCAATTTCACCCAGAAAAAAACTTGCTCAACCCAAATGGTCATCAAGTGCGGAGCTTGCACTGTCAATGTATTAAACGTCGTCGATTACAATAATTCCAATAAGACTGTCACGAAGTGTGTTGAAAGAAAAAAAATAAATTTTGGAGAAATTTCCCAAAAAAAGGCAATAAATAAATGTATAAGCAAGAAATTTTCATGTCGTTATGAAACAATGTTACGCTTTTCAATTACTGTAGGTATCTTATACAAACCTTTAGCTGAAAAGTTTTTTATTTCCTCTAACAATCAGTGATATACATACATATGTACGATCAATTTATCGTCAATTTCATTGGTTATATTGGATACACTATATGAGCAGCGCATTTGACCCATATTGAATTCGATGTCAATTTCATTAAGCGAACAATAAAAATGTTTATTTATTTTTTTTTTACTCTCATCTTTATTATTGTTTGTTTTGATTAATAAATAACCGTTTATTGTGATCACGTGTCCACAGCGTGCTTTAATATTTATGATCAATAAAAATATAACATACAATTTTGTTGGCGATGCAGTCAATTGAAGTGTGAGAATAATCTTCTCTAGGAATTGTGGGGGATTTACACATCGCAAGCTTTTTTGTTGACTAATTGAAAATGGGTATTTTTTACAAAAGAGATGTTAAAATTGATTGTGAAACTAGAAATCTGAAAATCCTAAGTGTTAAATGTCTTTACGGCTCAATGCCCTTTGGGTGAAATTTAAAAATTTCAAAATTTTAGTGCGGTTTAAAAAAAATTATTAAAAATATTTTATTTTTTAATTGATATATGCAATTATTAGTTGAATTATACCTTGAAAATAAATTTTATAAAAACTCAAATAATTAATAAATAAAAAAAAATTTTTTTTTTAATTTAATACAAGTCAACAAATTATTTAAAAAAAAAATATGTACACCATCTTATCATGTGGGGCAAGTTATTTTAACTGCAAAAAAAGTTCTAAATCTATATTTTACAAAATTAAGTATGAGTTTATGATTTAAAAAAAAAAAGTAAGTTTGAAAGTTTTTTAGAACTTAATTTATTATTATTTAATTATACCTTAAAACTGAATTCCATGAAAATCCGTACAAGTTTTTGAAATTAATCAACTAACAAAAACAGTTTTTTTTTTTAATTATTTCAGGTTTTTGTTTAAATTGCTTTAGACATTATCGAGATAATCTAAATTTAAAAATACTGTTGTATCATTGAACGAATTTTCTTGAAAGTTTGGTCTCCACTATCTGATATAAATTTTTTACCTCATTATGCATGTGAAATTTTATTGAAATCGTTAGAGCCGTTTCCGAGGAAAATACGTTTTTCGAGAACGGTTGTATGACAGATACTGTTATTTTCTGCGGCGTATTAGCCTAAAAATCATAACTACCATAATTCGAAGTAAATCTGCCCACACGTTTATGCTGTAGGTGACGACAGACAAAACAGACAGACAGACAAAACTTTCGGACCCACTTTTTTGTCTTTTCTTTCTGGCACTACTGAAAATTATATCCGCTTTGTTGATTATTATAAATTCAAGTAATATTAGATATTTGATATTTTATTAAAAACATTATAGAAAACAATAATATTAAAAACAATGCAATATCTTCTTTGTAGGTCGCGGAAGTTGGGCTGATGACATTGATTTCGATTTAAATGGAGATTTTAACAGTACCGGCTACTTGAACAAGTGCATAAAACACTCAAATTTCATTCAAAAATTTGAATAACAAAATTCTTATTATTCTAGTGAACCATTTCTTTCATTTTCTCCGGCATTGACTGTTCTCAAACAGGAAATACATTCTCCACAAGCTGATCAATTAAAAGGCAACAAAAGTCCTCTTAATCCAGTTAATCAAGAGAATTCTCTTAGTTCGGATAATCATGATGCTGATCATCAAGTAAATGGAACAACAGCTGAGTTAAATGAATCCAATACTTCATGTAGATCTCCACAACAAGGCACCAAATCAAGTTATGATAATTCCAAGCCAACAACAATCAATGGATTCTCGATTAATAGTAGTAGTCAACAACAAACTGATAAATCATTGATTAGTGGTGAGTAATAATTTGTTTTTGCCCCCGAAATTCATATTAAATTTTAATTTATATTAGCTCGCAAAAGTCCAATTCAACCAGCAGCAGATTCATCTAAGTCCGAGAATAATATCACATCGTTAGCGGATGATTACAAGTAAGCTCCTTGCCGCTTTGCGGCTAACGAAAATTTTGAACTTTCTTCTTGCAATTTATAGATTCCAGTACATTTTGGCTGCGGCTACATCAATTGCAACAAAGAATAACGAAGAGACGCTAACTTATCTCAATCAGGGACAAAGCTATGAGATTAAACTGAAGAAAACTGGAGATTTGTCATTTTATAGGGATAAGATATTGAAGGTTAGTTGTTTTTTTATATTATTTTATAATGAAAATATGTTCACAATTCTAATTGTTGGTATTTTCGTTAATGTTGATTTAATCAAATCAATGTGTAAATAATTTTAAAAAAATATGTAATTCTAAATTCTATAATTCGTGTGAATTTTTGTTTTTTTTTTTTGGGATATTAGAAATACCAAAAAAAAAACTGTTTTGTTATACAACTCCATATACAAGCTAATACTTTTTTGTGATTCATTAGAGGACAAATTCGAATTTTCGTTTTAACTCAGCTATAACGGGTACCTCCCATATAACGGTTTTAGTTTTTTTCGAAAAAGTCTCTAACGATTTTGATAAAACTTGGTGTACGTTACATACGCAGTAGTTTATATATAACTGCGTTTCAGGTTTTTGGCTAAAAATGCAAATAACGGAGTTTTGGTGCTAACGGTTTTTACAAATTCGGCCATAACTTGATAACAGCTGCAACTATTGTATTTAAATTTGGTATAGTTTATATCTATTAGCGCTTTAACACAAAATGGCATTCACAACTTTTTGTTAAACAACCGTTTAATGATAGCTACCATACAACTTGATTTCGCGTTCAGGCCTTTGTTACGATGTTAGCCTTTTATTTTTTATTTATTTTATTATTTTAAAATGACTAAAAAGCTTTTTGTTAAATTAATTTTATTGACACATAACGATACAAAATTCAAACTGTGTATTTAATTAAATACCAACTTCAATTTAAAATCATTCCTCTTTTTTATTTGAAGGCTCATACTATATAGGGTGTCCTCTAATAGGGGGACAATCATTTAGGCCATGGTATAATATAATAAGAGTCTATCTCTAGTATTGTCCTGATTCATGTTAACTAAAATTTCCGCTTAATCGTGTGACATTGATATTGACATGGTTATATGGCATCAGTGAATGAATAATAAAAAGATTTGACAGACACCCACACCATGAATGAAAGAATACAAGATTACGACACTTGTTTTTTTTCAGCTTTTTGTTGTTGAGTTTTTGTCACTTGTGGCGTAACCACAAAGAGAAAAACAAAAGTGTCGTAATCTTGTATTCTTTCATTCATGCACCCACACCATGTTGCCAAAATAACATGGCCTCCACAGACTGTCAGCATCCACCTATTAGAAAACCCTTTAATAAAAGTTTCTTGCATATATGCAAAAACTTGTTCTACAATGAAAAATAAATAAAGCCATTCGGTTTGAAAAAAATAAATAATTTAACAAAAATAAAATATAAACGAGAAATACGAACAAAATCATGGACTTTTTTTTATTAAAATTGCTAAAACAACTTTCTATAAAGATTGATGACGAAATAAGTGTGCAGAAAACTAAGTCAGATGGATATACCTAAGCTTAAAAAAATTAAATTGAAATATCGTTATAGTGGTTTCAAATAAATCGTTTTTTATTTAATAATTAAAAAAAAGTTTTTTTAAAATTTTAAGAACGCTATTTTAAGTCGTAAATAGTTCGCAGTTATTGTACAAAAATTGAAATTTTACGTTAACCCGTTTACCAAATGTTGAATTAAAAAAATAATTAAAATTAAATTTAAGCATTTTTGCAGGATGTTAGTATTTAGATTTGATCAAGGCTACAAAAAATTGTGAGTAATTGAGCCGTTGACGAGAATAGTCGAAAAAATTAAAAATAATGGTTTTATGGGAGGTACCGTTATATTTTCAACAATTTTTTTATTTCGACAACCGCACAAAAACAAAAGTTAGCCACAAACCATTTTAATTTTTTCAAGAAAATCGTTGTAGCAGTTTTCAAAAATATATCAGCTTTTTCTTAAGGGTTATATTATAGCAAGTACCGTTATTTGTTGACATATAAATATCCAATTTCTCCTCTACGAACCCTGCATACCGAATTTGAGGCGACCCGGTTCAGCAGTTTATGCTGTAGTTGCTGATACATACATATATGTTTTAAAAGTTTGTTTTAAAAGTTTTTTTAATAGCTTGTCTTGTATGAATAGCTGTGATGTTAATGTTAAAGTGCGTGTATTTTTTCCAAAAATGTAAAAGAAAAACTCAATCACAAGTGACTATCAATTATCACCTTACGCGATTCGATTACATCCCTAGATTTAATTATTCTACATAAATCTATACAGATAAATCAAAATGAATAAGTGTCTTTTTGTAACGTCAAAATAACGGTTTTTACAAGATGCACAATGAACTTATAACAAAAAATAAACTTGTAAATCTGTCTGTCTGTCTGTTTGTCCTGGCTAATCTCGAGAACGGCTGGACAGATTTTGACGGGACTATATCAATTGGCGATAGCTAAAGGCTAAGATATTTTATAGAATTTTTATAAGTTTTAAAATGTGGATTTCTTGGAGAAAACAATCCAATATTTTTATTCAAAAACACTTTCTTAAGTGAAGTTTTTTGTCAAACTACTACGTTCAAGAAGAGAAGGCATTACCACCGCCATACTACATCGAACAAAATTTATCCAGTGGAAACTGCTTTCCATATACAGTCTAATCTAAAAAATGAGAATTGAAATGAAAGAAACAAATTGAAGATAACAAAAATATGTTTTATATATCTTTTAAATGAACTTCGCATCTTAAATGATTTAATAAAATCTCGTCAAACTGGACCCCTATTTAAGACGAAGCTGAAACATTTCCATTGCAACATTATGAAAGACAACGACGGCAATCGACCACGCCACGGACGCAATGCTCTCCAGACGTATTAGCCCAACATGACCGTTCGTCCAATTTAAAGTAATTTGCATGCCTCATACCATTCAATTAAGTTCAATTGATTCCAATTAAACCACTCAAGAGAATGGCCAATCCAAGGGAAAAGAAATACCCCTATCGTCTCCAACCAACTTTATACCATCTGACCTCGAGAAAGTCTTGTCTTTGGCTATGAGAAAAAATATGTAAATAGCACAATATACATGCGCATATTGCATTATGCACAATGTACAGCCTTCTTCCTTTCTTATTTAATTTAAAAGTTATTAATTTTTGTATTAATTTATCAGGCTTATAGAAATTTTTTGTTTTGTTATATTCCTTCTGTTAATAGAGCGTCATCAAGATTTGCTTTCATGAGCGTCGTCTTCAGTATATGGAACGGGAACAAATGCAACAATGGCAAGCCTCACGTCCAGGTGAAAGGATCATTGAAGTTGATGTTCCATTGTCCTACGGTTTGTGTCACGTCTCCCAACCGTTAAATCCAAATTTCCTGAATACTGTTGAAGTGTTTTGGGATCCATTGAAAGAAGTAGGTGTCTACATAAAGGTTAACTGTATTTCGACAGAGTTTACACCAAAGAAGCATGGTGGCGAAAAGGGTGTCCCATTTAGGATACAAATTGAAACGTTTATAGAGAATGCAAATAGTTCGCCAGGAAGTGGCGACAGTACAACGAATTGTAATAATTTAGTAGGAGTAGGAGGAGGAGGAAGTGGAGTGGGAAGTAGTGTAATTGGAAAGTTACCAATTCACGCGGCAGCTTGTCAAATAAAGGTGAGATAAAGCTTGAAAGATTTTGTTTTTATACTAATTCATAGTTCTTGTTTACTTGGTATACAGGTTTTCAAATTGAAAGGAGCCGATCGCAAACACAAACAGGATCGTGAGAAGATACAACGACGACCAGTATCCGAACAGGAAAAGTTTCAACCAAGCTATGAGTGCACCATTATGAATGATATTCCATTAGAAACGTTAGCATCATCGGCTGGCTGCTACAGCCCTGAATAGTAAGTTTAATTATTCATTTCAATTTTATATTTGTTTTATTGGACAAAACAACAGTTTAATTAACTTGAATTGGTTGCGAACATTCCTATGAATAACTAGAATTTATTAGAACACTTGTTTGTTTAATATTGCTGATGGGTGTAGGTGATCATGTCATGTGTTTCTTTTTTTCAATTTTTTATGAGCAAACACTTTGAATGAATCAAGACATCTATATGTTGTTTTAACTAATACTATAATTTTATATAAAAACTGGTTTTGAAAAATATTATCGACTTATAGAATCCGCGTTGGTTAGAGTTAAGGTTTACTCATAGAATACACTCTTTAACTCTAAACAAAATATAAGTTCCAAATTCCAATACCGTTAAAAGTATGGCTGACTTTTATCAGGTGACAAATTTTTGTGAGGTGAATAATAGTTTGTCAATCGAATTGAATTAGTTTTCTGCTGCAATTAAAATGTTTGTCTTTCTTCGAATTTCATGACGACTTAAATTCTCGAATACAGATTTTTTTAAATCCAAAGGCACGACCTTTTTCAAAACTCAGAGTTCTTAGAAAATATGGGGGGATCCCGGCAGTTCTGCTGTCTCTGTGTCTGTCGTTCTTTTTGTATCATGACTTACAGCCTAAATGAATTGTTTCAAATTTGATAAGTAGTTGCTCTAGAACAATGTGTAACATAACGGTATCTGCCATTTAACTATTATCGAAAAGATTATTTATCTCTAGAATGGCATTAATGATTTTAACCAAATTTAACATGTTGAATAAAACAATAAATATCTGTCAAGTAATGGAAACTATAAACTTTGAGGAAAATTCGTTCATTGAAGCCTACCATTTCCATATTAAAGAGTATTATAAAATTTTGATTTTCAAGATGACGGCCAAAGCGATCTTAAAAAAATGTAAAATGAAATTGACTTAGATATTAAAAATAAGACGACATACATTTTGAAAAGCAGTGGACGGATTTCTATGAAATTTAATTTTAAGACATACTTAATAAAATCAGTTCTTTAAACATCTTAAGAATGTTTTGTTTCAAAAAATTGTTTAAAAATAATTTTTTTTTAAAAGCTCCAACGATTCTGAAAAAAAAATTAAACATCAACAAAATCACATGGGATAATGTTTTTTTTTTTTACTTTTTATACATAAATTTCTATTCTTTAATTAAATGTTTGACTCAATCTGTTTTAGTCAATGACTTTATAAAAAAAAATGTAAAATAAAAATGTTTACCAATAATATGCTCTTATTATTTTTTTTTTGCCAAATGCCAGAAACCAGATGTTAAAAGGTGTCTTAGTTTTTAAGAAATGAAGTGCTATTTTTGATTTCAATAAAAACATGGCTGGGTCGGAAAAACAAGTTACTTACGATCGTAACGGAAAAATGCATGATGAAATTATACAAAAAATTTAATTAAATTAATAAAAAAAAATATTTCACAATGTAATAAATTGTACACCATTAATGTTTATATATGTATGTATATATTTTACAAATTAAAAAAAAAAACAACAATTTTTCAAACAAATTTTTATTTTTTTTTGTAAATTTGAGTATGCAAATTTTAGGAGTCTAATTATTTGCTAGTAATAATACGCAAGAAAAAATAAAAAAAAATTAAAAGGATTTTTATCAATACTCAATTTTTATCAATACGGTGTCTTAGTTTTTTAAAAATTATTTTGGAAAATTAAAAATATATTTAAATACAAACAAGAAACACGAAAATATCGTATGAAATTTTTACAAGAGTGCTAAAACTAAAAAATATTTCTTTATTAAACATAAGATTATCAACAAAAAAAATCGGAAACGTTGGATCAGTTTTTTTTTTAAATAATTTTTTATTTTAATTTTTTTTTTTTTAAGTCGAAATTATGAAAAAAAAATTATCGTACGCTTTGAACGAATAAAAATTTGGTTTCAACCGTCCAAAGAACATTTGATACCTGCGATCACACTTGTGAAATTTTGTTGAAATCGTTAGTTTCGTTTTTGAGAAAAAAAAATGTCTATAACGGTTTAGGCAGACCAAAAACTTAAATTAAAAGTAAGTTTTTCTTTGAACGGTCATCTTGTTTACTTCTGGCGATAAATTCAATTAAACTGGTTTTAAATTTAAGTCCAAACATACATTTTGTAACTCCAGACACACATTAAAATAAATGCCAATATTATAAGTTTAAGGGAAAATTGATAGGAAACAAAGTAGCCAAAATAGTTTTTTGGAAATGGACGTTATTTATTTATTTTGGGGTGAAGTCGCTAAATAAGCATTTAGATTTTTTTTATAAATTGTATCTCCCATTTTTTTGGTGCCAATTTTACTTTCGATCGTGAAAAATTATTTTTTTTAAATGAACTCGAAGTAAAAAAAAAATATTGATGGTATCTCTGTAAACCACAATGAAATTTACTCAATTGATATCCGCAGCACTCCAATTGTCTGTCTTGTTTCTTTTGCATACATTGGTACTTGTTTTTCTTTATTTCTCTTGCCTTTTTTTACTCAAGAATAATGACTAATAGATCATATGAGTTGATAAAGTCGATAAAGAATTATATGAGCTACTGCTGATAACCAGATAACCAAATCAGCTCAGATTAATCAGGCACAGACCTCCTGTGGTTTTCAAATTGTATTTAAGGTTTTGAAAAAGCATTTGATAGAAACGAAGTTAGCGGCAGTATGGATGACTGGTGACTTTAATGCAATTACGAATTTCGGATGATTAGACCCACTTTCGTAACAAAAAGTCAAAACTAAATGAAGATGTCCCACAGAAGTCGCCGCAGGGACACCTTGGATATCTTCTTGAAGATACAATCTAGCTAGTTGATTTTTTGAGTTAATGGGCACAAGCTACGACGAAAACTGTTAATCTTTTGGATCTATTTTCAGAAGCAAAGCATCATAAATTAACTATCACATCGTTCAAAACTTGGTTGCACGAGTACCGACAAATGCTCTCTTAGTTGAAAGGAAAGCTCAACTCTGCATTCAGGGCTTACAAACAATTCACATTGTTGGCAACATAAAAAAAATTCTGTAGCGTTTATATGACAGGTACCGTTAATAAGGTGATTTTGAAAATAAATTTCTAACGAAAAACGTCATTAATAGAAAAAAATTAGTCACACTAAATTTTATCAAAATTGATCGTATATTTTACGAGAAAAATTGAATTGTCCTTAAGGCTTATTTGCAAGGTACCTCTTATTAACTTAACTTATTCTGAAAAAATGAAAAACACAACCTTTGGCTACGAATCCTTTGAACGAAATTTTATAAAAATCGATAGTATTTTTTATACGAGAAAAATGGAATTGTCTAAAACGCTTGTATGGCAGGTACCGTTAAAAATCTAGTTGTAAAAAAATTTTTTTGTCGTAAAACATCACCGTTTTCAAAATAATCAGTCATGTTAAATTTTATCAAAACCGATCGTATTTCTTTCGAGAAAAAATGAATTATCTATATATTTATATAGCAGGTACCGTTATTTTCAGACCTAGGATAAAAATCAAAAATACGCCTGGGTATATTACTCTAAAAATACAGAGTACCAAGTTTGGAGAAAACCGGCCCAACCGTTTAGGCTGTAGGTGTCGATAAATCCAGACTGACAGAAGGGCAGGCAGACATACAGAATCGTTTGATTGTTATATCAAAACTTTTTTTTACGAATACAAAACTTGCCTTATAGTACCTATAATAGCAAATAAAAATATGAGAGTACATAAATTAACAGCATCTGAGATGAAGATGCCTTGACAACAGGAGTTGGAATAAGATTCGAGAAAATCAGAGTTACTATTTTACCTATATAGGATTGAATTGGTTCTTTGACCATATAAATTTAACTTTAGTTGCTTAACACTATGGTTTTCCAGTAGGTGTAACGGTGGTGTATTTGGACATTACTCGCAATCTCTGATAGAAAAGAGGTTATGTCTATCTTGTGTTAGGTCAATTTTATTTTCAACATCAGATATAAAAACGTTTTTTACACAGTCATTTTCTCGAAACAAAAGAGTTAGCGTTCGAACCTGATTTTAAATTTATTCGCGGATATGTACTATATATTTCTCTGTATAAGAGTGATTATATGCTATTAGAAAGAATTTAAAACCAGAGAATTAAGCTTCGAAAATATTTAAAGTTCCTACGTACAGTGCATCTATGTACTGAAACCCGTTTGTAGTAAGAGACGACTAAGGGATAAATAACAACCAAACGGTGGCTCACATTTAGGCGAATAATATCAAAGTGCGAGCAATGCGGCACAACAATAACTTAAAACTTTTCCTAAAAATGCATGCGAGTCCATTACTTACACAACTATAGTAAAAGGGGATCAAACAACAAAAAAAAAATAAAAACAAAAATAAACGTAGGAATAACATTTCTTGCCTTGAGTTGAGTTTACAAAATCCACAATCCATGGTCATTGAGCTTTTTAAAAAAAATATCATCCTCACAAGTGAAGTCAAGCCAATTTTAACTCTTCAGTCCACAACGTACATATATAATTTACAAACACCGGCTACTGAATTATTTCTCCTCCTTAATAAAAGAACGAAATGCAATCGTCTTTTTAATTTATGGAAACATGCTACAACAACATTCGTCTAAAAATAACTCTTTAGTCGTGCCAAAATATTTTTTCTTCATTTCGCCTACAATTCGTTATGTTCAAAACATACACAAGCTTAACATTTTTTTTAGGTTTTGCAATTTTATTTGGGTCAGAAAACGAGAGAAAATTCTGCAGATTGGTTAACCAGTTACTCAAACGCAATGAAGTGAATCCAAATAAACTTAGGGTAATAACCTAAAAATATATGTACAAGACACAAAAAAATACTCAGTCTTGTTTGTTGAGCCGCTTTGTTGAGGTGCTTAATTGCAATCAAATAAATTTCGTTTGTAAATAAGTTCTACAAAAGTGGTTTTGTATGCCTTGCAGTTTTCGCACGCAACTTGCATGTCTACCTCAAGTTAGGTTTCAAAAGAGTAAGGCGTACATCAAACTCGTATTTACAAAATATAAAAAAAAAATAAAACCACAGCAAAGTATCTGTATCTGACCAGCAGTTAAGTGGGTATCGCTCTTAATATTTATCTTCATGCAGTTTCCAATGAGGGATCGGAGTAGCCGGTGATAAAAAGTTGTTAGTGTGGTTTTATTATTTGTTTTTACAATTTCTTTTTATTTTTTTTTTTTTTTAACAACTATACAATTTTCTTTTTAGTATGAAACTTTGGCCAAATTCACCAGTTCATATACCAAAATATGATGGAATCATACCGTATGCCAATGTTTCACCAACAGCCAATTCTAGCCCGATAGCAATAAATAGTGTTACATCAACGAATACCAATAATTTGAAGCTAATGGATGCAAACATGGTCTCACCACAGCAAGTGGAATTGGATGATTATGTTAAGGTTTATCAATTTATTAATTTTACAATTATTTTTAATTTTTTATTTCTATTTCAGCAATCACCAAATATAATGGCTGAATCAACACCGGCTCAAGTTACTCAATGGTTAACCTACCATCGATTGACAACGTATGTTTCTACTTTTGCACACTTTTCCGGTTCAGATGTTTTGCGGTATGTGTTGTTGTTGTTTTTTTTTACTGTCAGATTTAAAAGTGATATTTCACTGTCAGTGCCGTCTTCTCATTAAGAGTTAGGTTACGCGACAAGTTTTAAGTTGTTTTTATTGAAACTATAGATGCATTTCTTGCGAATTAAATGAGTAAGTTTCTATAATTCTAAAAATGTATATATGACTGTTGACTTAACCACAACTACATGTACTTCACGCTGTTTTAATGTTTTTAAATAAGTTTACTAAAAATAAAAAATTAAATTCACGTGAGTTACTGTGCGCCACCCAACCCGGCCGGCTTAGTGGGATTGTTTAAGATCTAGAAACATTTTATTATTGTTCTGTTTTATAACCGACTTTACTGGCTATACTGGCTAGAGTGTTGTTCATGTTCGCTATTTATGGTATGCCATAAATATATGCCGGATTATAATTCTGATGTAGTTTTCTTTGTCAACATAGAAACAATCATAAATTGTATGTAGAGCTTTTCTTTCGAATACTACGAGAAAGCTTTCACCTGATTGGGGAAGTCCCCATGCTTCTGCACAAAATCTTGCAAATACATAAATGTTTATTTGAAATAATTATAGCATAATCATGAAATTCAGAGCAAAAATATAATGCTTAAGGAGGTGACCATAAAAATCATCAGAAGATGATCATTTTCGATCTAAATCAGGCTGCGGCAAAGGACGGAAACGATCTTGACATCAAAAATATCCCTAGGCATTTCTGAAAGACATTCTTTAATTTCAGGCATTTTAAACGAAATTTCCTTATACTATTTTTTTTAGAAATAAAAATGACTAGAAAATCAGATTGCAAAAATAAAAAAAATTACTTCTGTCTACGAAGTTAAGGAATTCTGAAAGTGAGAGAAAGTGGCAAGATACCATCCTAATTCGTCGAGACAATTGAAAGACAATCACTGACGTTTAAAATGTCTTGTGCAATTAAATTCACAAATTTGCAAATTCCTTTTTAGTTTTCATAACGGCAATATTCCATGCAAGCTTTTAGTCAATGTTGCCACTTTAGTTCAATTATAATAGAAGTTGTTTACCAATAGATTTCGTTATGTTGTTGCTGATTCTGATGCTGATTAATCTGATGATTAACGCTTTTTATTTGAATAAATTGTAACTGTAGGTATATTTATTTATTATGAAATTTTATTTTTACATCTGACATTTTATGAACAGACCCTTTGCAAGATTTTGTATTCAAAATTCATTCCTTGGTCCTTATTGTACTGTTGCTTTTTAGTCTGATGCCTTCTGCTAAATATTCTAGTGTTGCGATCATTATTTTCGAGTAGCATTTTCAAATTATTAACAAGGTAATATATTAAGTACATTGACGTCGTTTAATTCACATCAGGCTAGTTTAAATAATTTAAATTTGATATTTAATTTAAGAATGTCCAAAGATGATTTAATCCAAATATGTGGTCTTGCCGATGGTATTCGTATGTTCAACATTCTTCATGCCAAGTAAGGATCGCTATGAAGTATTTATTAATCATTTGTAATCTTATTTTAGACTTCCGAAACATTTCAGAGCTATAGCCCCACGTCTTACCATTTACGTGAGCTTAGATGGCAACAGCTATAATGCCATTTATTTAATATCAAACTCATCCAAGGAACTCACTCAGAAATTATTTAAATTACCTGGTTTTTATGAAATGAGTGCCAACAGCTCAAACATGAATGGTGGAGTTGATGGGGGTGTCTATCCAGGTTGGGGTAAGTTCAAAACTATTTTTCCTTATTTTCAAGTTTTTTTATCTTTAAATTTAATTCAAAAAGGTATGCAATCAAAATACTCAGGGAGTGGTTCAAATATATTCAATGATGCATCTAAATCACCAATATATATAACTGGACCTTCTGGCGTTCATGTAACCATCACCGATGAAGTTCTTAACAACGAAATAAAAGATGGAAGTCTTTACGCACTTGAAGTACAAAATGGAAAAGTACTTATGAAGGTGGTTAATAAAAATGATAATTAAAAACAAAAATTAAAATAAACGAAAAAAAAGTATGATAAAGTATAAAATAAATTATTTCATAGCTAACCAAAAATATAAACAACAAAATTTATCAAAATTATATTTAAGGAAAATAATAAATGAACTACGAAAGAAAACCAAATTGGAAAGCCCAAATATGGCTACTTATTACAACAATTCGATGTACTGAAAGATTATTAGTTTAAAAAAATATATACATACATATGTCAATATGACAAAAAGGATTTTTTTTTAAACTTTATATCGAGGATTTGCATTCTTAGATGGATAAAAAATTATAACACAAAACATCAAGGTGAAGGAGAATTTATTGTTTTAGTGCAAATTTTTGTATACATACAATGGCATATTTATAGGAATATGTTTATATGAATATATCGTAATAATTATATATCTATTATATGTATCTTCATTTATATTACAAGAAGATTATTAAATTTAATGAATTATTATAGTTTCTATATAAAAAAAAATATATGTATCTGTATTTAAATAACTTGATTAGAAATAAAAACAAAAATGAGGCAACCAAATGTACAAGAAATCATTTTAAATATTTGAATAAAGATGCTAACAAAATTTAAAGTTAAATAAATATGTGTCTAATAAAAATTTGGTCTGCTCAAACAATATAAAAGCTTATTTTTGTTAATAACATTAATAGTTTGGATGATAGCGTAAGGTGTTATACATGTAAATGTTACCGTGATAAATCACAGCTAAGAAAAGGCATACTGATTACTATAGTACAACACAACTTTCTACTGGTAAACGAAATCCATGAGTAAGAAAACTAAAGTGGAAACCCTGGCAAAATACTTTTATGGAATAAGAAAATGGATGGTATGTTCCGAAAATCTTAAAAGCTCTAGTTCTATACGATTCGAAATGTTGCGAAGAGGTTCTAGGTTCAAAATCCTCTATTGCAGACTTGTATGCTCTTTAAATAAATGAATACGAGTTACGAGTGCACCGAACGCTATAGTGAGTCAGTTTTAATTTTAGACACATGAGACATGACACATGAGATACATATTTTTTTACAGGAAATTAATTCTTCCTTTTCATAAAATATTATGTGTCAGGTCAGAATATATAGTAGAGCTTGTGGCCGCCAGACCTTCGTAATTTTATAAAAGCTGAAAGTTTTTCTGCACATTACCCTAACAGAGGTAGGAACATTGGGAGAATATGAAGTTTGGATCGTGGTGGCTTGCAGGTAACGGGAACCCAAGGTGTAAAAAAAGAAACTTAACTTTCGGCAAAGTATAAAGCTTAATTTTTGTGTATGTTCTTTAAGGCAGTATAAGAAATCACGTATTTCACTGGGTGGTGAATAAAATGAAATTCTACTTCCATCCTTGAATTTTATACAGGCTGATTCGCATGACGTATGTCAAAAAGATAGAACATGTAGGTTGAGTTGAGACAACGAAAAATCGTAACGGAGAGGAGTTCTATTTCCCTCCGTTTAGGTGGGAGGGGCAGTTTTCTAAAAACTTAACCTACAACTGAAAAAAAATATTAAAAACAATGATATAACCTACAAATATCAAGTTTTTTTTATAAATCTGATTTCTTTTATTTTCTTTTTAAATAAAGTTATTTCAGTAAATAGTTTATGAAAAATTAAATTTCGAACCCAAAATTTTGAATAAAGAAATTAAAAAAAATTTAAAGTAATTTTTTTAAAAAGTTTTATGTAATTAAATATAAATTTAATTTTCAAAACTCTGTGCTCTTATTAATTTTAATTCAAAAATATTAAACCGGTTGCTAAAGTTTACATTAACGCAGTTAAATTCCAATAATGGATTAGAATATAAAACCACAGTTTTGTAACAAAATTTGATGTGGCCATTTTGGATTGGAACCAAACCCTAACTGCATCAAAACATTTCATACTTCATTTAACTTTGATATATGTACATACATAATGTGAAATTTTGGAAGCAGGTCGAAATTCTGGTTCTAAAATTCTGCTTTTCAAAATTGGCTGTTAAAAACAAAAAAAATCTAATAAATAGGATTTTATTCTTTTAAACTATTAAGGAAGTAAGAGTATAAGCTCTAATTATTGAAACATTTTGTTCGAAAAAAATTTATAGAAAATTAAACTGTTTATCATTTTTAAAACACATATTTTTAAATATTTCAAAAGTTAGTAATAAATAAAAATCAAAATTTTACCTATTCAAACTTCCGAGTACATGACCTTTTTAGTTTTTCATACTGCAAGTAAAACTTTGATTTTATTTGTTTTAAACTTTTACACCCGATTTGATCGCAAAAAAAAATAATAAAATAATTAAATAACAACGGGAATTTTGTTTTATAGTTTTATATTAAAACTAGTTTTAATAAATTTGAACGAATAAGGCGTTTAGATGCCATTTTTTCAAAGGTTTGTTTAGTAGTTATATTTTGTTTAATAAAGCATCCTTATTATCAAAAAAAAAAAAAAGAGTTAAATATTTAACTTGTGTAATATGTGGGAGACGCACATAATACCGAAATCCAAAAGACCGAAAACCCAAAAGACCGAAAATCCAAAAGACCGAAACCCCAAAAGACCGAAGGGCCAAATGAACGAAAATAAGATTGATTTTTATTTTCAAAATTTTATTTTTGTTTTAAATATTGAACAAAAACAAAATAATTTTCGGAAAAAAATTTGTTCTAAATACCAAAACAATAGCCCTACTTTAATTCCGCGAAGCGAGCCACCTTCAACCCTTGATCCCGCGAAGCGGTCCACCCAGGTGCTGTTAAAGTAAGTAAAATACCCTCAGAAGGTATATTTATAAAAAAGCGCAAATTTTTCATTTTAAATAATTTTTCGGGGTTTCGGGAAAACTTTTTCGGGTATTTGGGTTTTCGGTCTTTTGGGTTTTCGGTCTTTTGGATTTCGGGATTTTGATCCCAACCAGTAATATGTATTTGTATTCGTTCAATTTTTGAAGCAACTGAAGCGAACCCTTTGGAACCATACACTTCTGCCGGTGCTTTAAGACATCATAATTATGTGACTGTGAGAGCTGTTTTTTTATTTTTTAGTAGTGGTCAAATTATGTTGATAAAATGATTGATTTGAATTATGCCAAGTTTTTTAACACTATTAAATATTCATTCGGTTGTGAAACCTTAAAATATCATTTTCTATTGAATTCACCGCCTTACAATGATGCAACAGAATATATAAAATTTAAATGCCGATTAATTTTTTTTCACCAAAAAACGTTAAGTCTTCGTCGTAATACTCCCAATTTCACTGAATATATAGGTTTGTACCTATATTTTCATCAACAAAGACAAAAAACAAACGTAGAGTTGGAGATTTGCATTTACCTAGAGCAAAATGATTCAGTCTTACGACGCTTTTATTTCATATTTTATACATTCATGTTATCTCGTCCAGTCCTATTGAATTAAAATCTAATTACGGCTCGCTATTATTATTTACTTTTGAATATTTGGCAAGCCTATTGTCAAATGTTATAATTATGGTCATCTTGTATGCGCAGTTATTTAAATAATTATATCCATGAGTATTTTGCTAATATTTTTCCTCCTTGCATAATCTAATAATCTTTTGTCAATTATTACAAATTGACCCACTAAATTATTCAAGAACCAAAACAGAGACGTTTTTTCTCAAAGCATTTTTGTATATAAAGTGCAATAATTCTTCTCGATCCAAAGTTAACAAATCGTCTTACAATAAGAACATTCAAGATGAGTTCAATGCAATATCAGGACAAAGTTAAACAATTTTATAATCTACAAGAAGTCTTATTCCAAAACCTGGGAGCTTACAATTTAGCAACGAACACCACAAGGACTAAAAAGATATCGTACAACCTTTACTGCATTGCTAGTTTCCTATGTGTTGGATTTTATAATCTCAGCCTTTTTATTGCATTACTCACTTTGCCCTCAATCCTGGATAAAATTACAAAAGTTTTCTACCTATTGGGTACATTGATTGGAGCGATTGTTAAAATGTTTTATCTCAAGCAGAACTTTTCTGTCTATCGAGATTTAGCGACCGTCTTGCACAAAGATATTTTCAAGCCCGTCGACAGTGCTGAGAACGCAATATTTTCGAAACATTTTGAAATGAGCAAAAACGTACGAAATCTTTATGGCTATCTTTCTTTTATGTCTCTGATTTATTCATTTCTGCTGCAGCAAATAGTTAATTACCACGAACTTCCTGCATATTTGTATACACCATTTGACCAAGACATCACATTTAACTTTTTGACATTAAAAGTCTTCAGTTTTGTTTCTGTGGGCATTTTGTGTTTTCTAAATATTGCTTTTGATTCTTGGTGCACATCATTTTTGATATTCGCTAAAGCGCAGTTAGAAATATTAGAATACCGATTGGAAAGAATTGGTAATAATTCTAACAATGATTTGGATATTAACATAGAAATCAAAAACTGCATTCGACTTCATGCTGAAGTTTATGACTTAATTTATAATTTGGAGAATGCAATAAAATTTCCTGTTTCAGTGCAAATATTTTGTTCCATGACAGTTTTGTGTTGTGATTTTTATGCAATATCATTCGTAAGTATACATAAGTTTTTTTTTTTAAGTCATGCATTTAATTTTGTATTTTTAAGACTTCAGTTAAAGAAGATACAAAAACATTTATTAAATTTAGCATTTATCAAATGGCAATGCTATCACAAATATTTTTTGTGTGTTATTTTTCGAATGAAGTTACTCTGGCAAGTACCAAATTGTCACATGCACTCTTTTCGTCAAATTGGATAACATGGAATAAAACTAATCGAAAGCTTATGTTATTAACTATGCTTCGATTTCGAAATTTAATAAAAGTTAAATCGATTAATTCGTGTTATAGCTTTGACTTGGCTGCATTTTCATCGGTAAGTTAAAATTTATTGAATTAAAATAGTTATTGTTTTAATTTTGAAACCTTGCAGATTGTCAACACATCTTATAGTTACTTTGCTCTGCTAAAACAAATGAACAACTGAGGTGTTGCAAATATTTCTCGAAATTTCACTTAAATTTAAGTTTGGAATCTACAACTTCAGCTTTCCTTTGGTTTTTTAACAGTTGTTATTTACCGATTAGTATTGATGAACAGCAGTAGATTTATCAACACTGGCAAAAAATTTTGAAAATTGAGAACACCTTAAGCACCAATAAATCGAATCAAACTCGAAGTTATTATGCAATCTAGTTGTTTCTTTTTATTGATTCACATTCAATTCAACATGATTTAAAATGAATGATATAAATAAAATGATATTAACATTCGAATATTTACCATTAATAAGTATTTTATGAATTATGAATGACGCTAAACAAGAGAACGCACGAATCAGCATAAACGAGACATTCCTCGTTACTTTATTCCCGGAGTCAAAGGTCCTTTTAAAACTTGAGGACTTGAGTTAAAGATGCCTCAAACCAACGGGACACCGCATGACAGCGACCAACCACACACAAACACTGTTTAAATCCAACAACAAAATCTCTCACTGGAAGTTATTACTGGAAATTCCATAAATTGTTTATAATATGATACAAACTTATTACCTGGTGATAATAGTCGTGTTTTGTTGGTAATTTTTAGTTAGTCAGCACTGGAAAGAACCAATGAAACGCTATATTCCCGCTTTTGTATCCACTTTTCAAAATCATCAAAACTTTTTTGCAACTCTCGTAGGTTGAAAGCTTCTTATTTCTTCCGCAAAACGCGGCCCTAAAGAAAAACACATTGAACACACCCATTAATAATTATTGTATATGGAGTCCATCATTGACGTATTAGATATGGACCGCCAGTAGCCAACTTCACGCGTGTTCCAACATAACTAGGGGCGCCATCAACTATTAGCAGGGAATCTGCGTAGCAGTGCTATGCTTGTTTTAATTAATTATTTAATTTTAATATAATTTGGTGGAAATTGTTATCAAACTAGTTTTATTTTACAAAACAAATCCACTCTACATGGCATTGAGTTACTTACACATGAATATGTCATCGTTTTATTTTAATTTTAAAGGCGAAATTAGTACACGTATTTAGCACTAAAAGATGATGGCGCGTTTTGGCCGCTTTTAGCTGGAACAACTTTTTTTGGCCGTTTACATGAAAATTTCAACCGACTAGCGGTCCATATCTAGTACGTCAATGGAGTCCATCATTGACGTATTAGGTATGGACCGCCAGTAGCCAACTTCACGCGTGTTCCAACATAACTAGGGGCGCCCATCAACTACTAGCAGGGAATCTGCGTAGCAGTGATATGACGAAACCAACCTTTAAGCAAAAAATGTATTGACATTATATTTCGCGCCAAAAATTTCCAGGCATTCCAAGATTTTATCTTCACTATGTCCACTTTATTTACTGACCAATTTATCGCCACTTTTCGTATGCCGTACAAAATTTTGCTAAAGTGACAAAACACTTACCAATAAAACACGCCTAATGTTAAGTTAATATTTGTTAGGATTAACTTAAATGATTTAAAATGAGGCGAATATAATTTTGCGCCATTGAGTTTATACACATAGAGAAATCATGTGTAAGATTCAAATACTGCACGTAGGATGTCGTTAATATCGTCTTTTTTTCACTCTTGTAGCAACTATTCTTGATTTAAAAGCCAAGAGAAATAAAGAAAAACAAATACAAATGTATGCAGAAGAGTTTTGTTCTGTTCGGTTTGAGGGATTTTCGTTACAGGGAATTAGGGCAATAATAATGGCTCAATATTCTTATTTAGCGAAATCTACCTACTTCGGTGAGTTTGAAGCCATCTTGGTTCCGCTATGTGTGTAAACTAATACAAACCATGTTTCCACCAAGCTTTTAATCTTGATTTGACCAGATTTATCCATAATCTCTTATTAAATTAGATTTACCATACAAATTTTGATCCTAAATCTTCATGACTAAACATTAATCTCTTAAATTGCCTTCCGCGCGATATCAGAAGAAGTGAAGACGTACAATTGGTGAAGAGGAAGATAAAGGGATATATGTCGACTTAATTTGTTTGCAGTTTTCTTCTTTCATTTTTAATAAACAAGCAATGATCAAGCAATTATTATTTATAAATTTATACATTTTAAGTTGGATTATTTGATTATTTAAGTTTAGTTAATTTGTAAAAATTATTATTTTGTATTTTCTATTAAAAATGTTTAAACTAGCTTTTCACTATCTTATAAGATATATCTTACTGTGTAAAGCAATCGATTATAAAGCCTAGTATGCAGCTGAAGTGAAACTAAATTTTCCGTAGTCTCCAAAAACACAGACGAAATGTGAACGAAACGGTACCAGACAAATTTTCATGTAGAGTTCCACCATTTGTAAAAAAAATATTTTTCAAAACACACAAAAAACAAATAAAAAGAACAGAACTCCATTTTATAATAATAATAACCACAAAAAAACACGAACAAAATAGAAACCTCAAAATTTCGCGAGCAATGAATGTCTCGGTCAATTAAATTGTGACCGAAAAGTGTGTAGAGGGTAGTGGAGATTTTAACCGGTTACATACCCTTTCACCGTGGAGCTGTGTACCACAAAACGGAAAGAAGGACGGAAAATTTCGTTTATGATTTCGCTGTCATTTTTGTATGGGATTTTTCGTTTCACTTCAGCTGCAAATCTCTTGCAAATTACTTAACACACACTCGTTTAGGACTGAACGCTTTCATTTCAAATGTCATTTTAAACGTCAACAATGAATTTGTCAATAAATTTTGGAAATATTTTTGGTTTTTGTTAATTATTCTATTATGTTATAGATTATTAGTGAATTTTGTGAGATAAGTGCATTTTATAGTTAATAAATATAAAATTTCTGAACAAAATGTTGCTGTGTTTTTAAGTTACACAACTTCTTGTCAAGTTAATCAATTTATTAATCTAGTTGACAGGTGGAAACCCTATAAATATTCTGCCCTGAAATCAGGGTTTTATTTTTAGTGAAAACATAATATAACTATAACACCCTGTTGAGTGTTGACACACTCGGAGAAATCATTACACCTAGAACGTATTCATTTTTGACGTGCAGAAAATATACAAAACCGAAACGTCACAAACATGATACAACAAATAAAGATAGCGCCGATGAAGGTTTATTTTTGTCTCGTTCTGCGCATCTACGTAATATGAGCGTAGAGAGCTTGACATTTTTATTTTGCAATGAGAAATCATATACAAATGTGAGAGTTTCGTCAATACTTTTTCATATAATATTTTCATTTTAATATATTATTTTATAATTATTGAAAAGTGTAAATAATGTATTCATTTTTGTTTGTGTACCTACTTTATTATATTTAATAGGTAGTTCACTTTAAATTGCGCCGTGGAATGTTATCACTAAAATGTTGTTATTAGGAAGAAAATAAAGTGAAAAGTTTGCTTACCTCTTGTTTTATTATTTTGGAATAGAAACAAGTGCAGTAAAAGTTAAATCTTTTTATATTTTCTATTTCTTGAATTTTTGTATTCAACACTTTCGCAAATTTCAAATGCAAATTAAGAAAATGTCTGATAAAATGCCACAGTATCTAGTTTCTCCATCTAGATTATTTTATTGCACAATTATATATGTATCCTCATCTGCGTGAATAATATACCTATATTCTGCTAAAATTTGTCTTATTGTAGGTAGGTAGATATGTAAAAATATTATCATTAATATATATTAATATTATGTATATAGAAAATTTGTCTTATTGTAGGTAGGTAGATATGTAGAAATATTACAATCTAGTTATGTATTTGTTTTTTTTTTTGTTCGTAGTGGTGCATAATAACATTTTATTTGCAAGAATGAAAATCACTAGCGACCCTTAAAAAATTAATTCATTTGTTTACCTATTGCTATATCAGAGTTAAATACAACTTAAAAATGGGTTCGGTCCAGTTTAAAGTTAGACTCGAGTTTTTCGTTTAGACTTGGGTTTAAATTTTCTATGCATAGCAAAAACTCGAGTTTAGCTTAAAAACAGTTTAATAAGAACTTGTCAAACATCTATGAATATGGCCCATTATGATCAAAGCCTGATTTTAAATTCTTGGCGATCAGGTTTTTCCAATACATCCGAAAAAGTTTTCCAATACATCTTGGTTCAACCGGTTAGGTCATGATGAATTTGACACCAAACTGTTCTTGCATGTCCTGGTACAATAATCGTAAGGCGCTATTAGACTGCACGATTAATTGGATTCGTTTTAAGCGGTCTGATTTCGATTTTGCTTCTTCGCACTCTAGGAGGACTGAAGGATCTGCACCTTCTTATTAAAGGCCTGTAAAACCTGAATGAATAATTATAAACGTTTTCTTTCTCCAAAATCTTTAATCAAATTAGTACTTACCCATTTCAAATTGTTCATTATTTTCAAAACCTTTAAGAAATGCAAACTGCAAATCGTTGCAATTTGAATATTAATTTTAGCTTTTCTCTTACAAAAAATAATCCACTTCTTCGCAAGATTTTCATTTTTTTTTTGGAAATTGGTTAAAACTTGTTTCAGGCGTAATTTTTTTTGTGGGTCATTATTCCAATCAAACACAGAACATACACCCATTTTGAAAATTATATTCAACACATAAACAATCAATTTTAATCAAAATAATAATTTAAATTCGAAAATTAACATCTATTCAATAAGGGAATAGGAAACAGTAAGTAAAATAAATAGCGCCAAAAATATCCATACAGATTGTACGCTCATATTACGTCACATCATTTTGACAGCCAAACCTAAACATGCGCAAAGCCATATCTTTAGTAGTTGTATCATGCGTCACAAAGTGACTCCACACCTGAACGGAAAATTGGCAGCACCAAAGTTGAGAAATTAATAGAAGAATTGTAAATAGATTTTTTATGAACTATTCTACAGTAAATTTTAATTTATGTTGCTTTTCTTAAAACATAACATAATTTCGAATAAATAATTCGGTAAGTGTCTACCCCTACGGCTTTATTGTTGCAAACAAAACTATAAATTATTCCCATGCAATAAGCATTGCCAAGCATAATGCAAGTAGGACAAATTTTCTGTGATCCAAACTTTTGCGTTTGTTGGAATTTATTTATTTTTTAAACAACGGTGTTTATTAGTTTATATTCAATTCTAGATTTAAAAAAAAAAATGTTATTCGAATGCTTGCGGTGTAGTATACCACTAGAAAATGATTACCAGTTGATTTTCGATGAAACTGGCATAGAACTGCAATTGGACAAATTACTTGGTGAACACTTTAAAATCTTTGTAAAGAAAGATGTCAAAACTGCTCAAGCTCTTTGTGATGAGTGTGTTAACATGTTAATAGAACTCTATGATGAGCAAAAATATAAAGAAGACAAATTAAAACTGCCCCAAGTCGAAGAAGGCAATCAACCAGAGTCTGATTTGGATTTCCAAGAGATCGAAGAAATTGCAGAACAAAATGAGACTGAAGATTTTGAGGAAGTCATTGAAGAAGAGTCTGAAAGCGAAGGATTTCTTGGATTCAATGAAGCTGAAGGTTTGTCTATATCTTTATATTGCAAACAAAATAAATATAAAAAAAACATTTCCATAGAAAATGCGGATCATTTTGAAAAAGCTTCTAATCTAGGAGTACTCAATATTCAAGATTATTTGCAGAATATTATTAAAAGTGACTTAGAGCAAATAAGCTTTGACCAAAAATCAGCTTGTGTGGTAAATTGATTAAAATGACAGTCGTAACAAATTTAAAATGATATTAATTTCTAGATATGCGATGAATCATTAAACAGTCACAAAGCAGTGCTCATGCATGTGGCAAACTTTCACGGAGTAGAATCCGAAACATATCCATGTATTTTTTGCCAGAAACTTGAATATTTTGATTCAATTAAAAGTCTATCTCAACATATAGTATTAAAACACTATGACTTAAAATCGTAAGTTAAATTTGTTTAAAAAATAAAATATTTTGTTATTTTAACGTTAGTGTATTTTTCTAGAATTAAAATTTACTGCATTTGTCCAGAGTGCGATACAAGATTTTCATCGTTTATAAATTACAATAAGCATTCCTGTTTCAAACAAATTACTGGCACCAACCGTTTACAGAAGGAATGTGCTGACTGTTCGAAAAAGTTTATTTCCAATAAAAGGTAATTTAATATTTTTAACAAACATATGAAAATGACTGTCGGGAAAGATGCTAATTCCTTTATGATGTACAAAAGACTTGCAGCCAAATAATGAGGTAAACTAAACATAGAGTTGTGTAACGTAAAACAACCGAACAAAAAACAACTACAAAAGCACTAGAAATAACCAAGGCTGGCATGTTTATGAACTACAGGTGCAAATGAGAAGGTGTCCCATGGGCCATTGGGACATTTTTTAGCTTTTGTACGACGATTTAAGTGTTTTAATTTTATCTGTTTATTCGGCTGTAATTAATTAGGCAAACATTCGTCCGAAACTAGAGGACAACTCTTATATCTGTACAGAATTTAGAAAAAAATGTTTAAAAATAAGGAGATAAAAGTATAACAGAAACATTGGTGTCACTACCACTTAGACAGCAATATTTCTAATTGTATAAAGAAAACTATACCATTTGCATTTCTCTCTTTAAAAAAAGTTTAACCGTATTATTTGTATCGCAAAATATGTCAATCACTCGAAGAGCCTGACTTGAGACACGTACTATTAAGTATAAATATTCTTTCTTTAACCGCACTACACAAATGTTTAACAAATGTTCGTTGAATCAAGGATGAGCCTTGATTATCTTTCAAAATCAATCCAATTTTCCAATTAACAAAAACAATAGAAAACGCTATAACCACCAAATTCAAAATGCTATCCTAAATTTTTATTAAATAATTTCTTTTGTATAAAATAGGTATCGTTTTCATTTACAATTTCATTTGAAGAAACAAAGACCAAAGGCTTGTTTTATCTGCGATGTTTTATTTTCCGATGAAAATGAATTTTTCGAACACATTATGTACGCTCATGAAAACGATGATTCTTTTGTATGTAAAAAGTAAGTATTTTTTTTTGTTATTATGTTCAAACTGAATAAATATCACAACAAAAAATAATTATAGATGTGATCTAGTGTGTACAACAAAAGAGCTATACGATAATCATATAAAGCTACACAAAGCAGTTCGATCTTTTCACTGCAAGTTTTGCTCTAAGTCTTATTTCTATAATCAAATGCTAACAAACCATATTGTAAGTTTAATAAAATAACAGAAAATAAAAATTCGAGTACTTATCAATTTGTTATTTGCATTACAGCAACAGTATCATAGTGATCAACAATTGAACAAATGTAAAATCTGCAAAAAAACCTTAACTAGTAGACATCTTCTAACAAGACACTTGCAGCTTATGCATCTTGAAGAAACCGAAAATGATGTATCTGTATGTTTAGCATGCGGTCTTGTTGGGGCCACTGAATCGGATATAAAGGTGATTTAAATTTTCAACATGCAAAAACAATTTATTTTTATTTTTTATTTCAGGTCCATGTTGAAGATGATAAATGTCCTGGAGCTGAAGTTAGTAGTGAGTGTTTAAAAATTGCTTACGCTTGTGAATTTTGTGAATTTGCCTTCAATACTGTCGTGAATTTGAAGGTTCATAGGACAATTCATGAAGATAATGAATTTAAGTGCTGGTTATGCGATAGTCAATATTCTGAATACAAAAAGTTGAAAACTCACATTCGTACACACAAATACGATCCAATACAAGCAACATTTCCCGTTGCCAGGCATTACGTTTGCAATGTAGATGTAAGTGAATATTCCTTAAGCTGGGGTTATCGCCCCATCTAGCTTTCCATCATCATAAAATAGAATAAGTTGGCTACTTTGCATCTAACAAAAACGATCTAGCTTGATTAAACTTTTAACAAGAAAATTTCTTCTCTTTCTTTTTAGTTGTGCGACCAATCCTATCTAACGTGGCCATCTTTGCGAACTCACAAAGTACGACATACAACCAAACTTACTTGTGATGTTTGTAGTAAAACATTTACCTCTGAATCGAATCTGAATTCTCATCTTAAATCTCACGATAACAATGAAAAATATACCTGCCAATTTTGTTCGAAATTGTGCATTTCGCAAATGTCCCTTGCAGTTCATGTTGCACGAAAGCACAACAATAGTAAGATCATAAATTAACTTGTAATCGATACATCTTAAAAAAACGATAATTACATTTTAGATTTCAAAACCTGTCCAATTTGCAATACAACTTGTAATTCTGATAAAGCTCTCAAAGAACACATTGATACAAGGCATACCGAAATGGAATGTGAACATTGCGGCAAAATAACAAAAAATAAAAGAAATCTTGAACTTCACATTCAGATGGTTCATACTAAAGTTAAGAAGTTCTTTTGTAGGATATGTGGCAAGGGATATTTTTTAAACAGCGATCTTAAAACCCATGAAAAAACGGTTAATTTTATATTAAAACCTTATAAAGTTCAAATTAATTTTTTGTACCAATAATTTTAGGCTCATGAAGAAACAAATAAATTTCAATGCCAACGCTGCAAATTCGCCACAAGCTATGAGACATCCTTTAAAGCTCATTTGTTGAAACATGAGAAAAATAAGCCTTTTAAGTGTGAAGAATGTTCAAGAGAATTCACACGCAAAGCATGTTATAAATTACATATGCTTAGGCATTCTGATAATAAACCGTAAGTTTTTGTTTTTTTCTTCAAAAAATTGTATATTTATGAATGAAAATATTTACAATTTTGTAGATTTATTTGTCCAATTGAAGATTGTGGTCGAAGTTTTGTCATGAGGGGAATTTTAAATTCACATATAAAAAATACACATTCAGAATGTAAGAATAAATTAAGAAATTAGTGATTTAAAATTGATGTATGTTCTAAAATTTCTTTGCAGGTGAGGTTGAAATAAATAATTCATCTCAACGTCCAGCCAAGCGAAAGAAGCTGACACAAGATAAAGAATCTGTAAATTCTTCTGATGTTATAGTCACGAAGGTTTATTCCAATAATGAGTATCTAGAGTTGGATGATGGAGAAGGTGGCGTTGTTATGTTCGATGGAGGAAATGTTGTAGAAGAAGTAGTATTGGAATATATAAGTGAAGGCGAAATGGAAATAGATTGAAGTGAACATTTTTATATTTTTTATTTTGGAAAAAAGGTGTTTTTTTTTTTTTAATTACAGTTTCGCAAATGGTGAAAGTTTTAATTTTCAGTCTATGAAATGTAATTGATATTAGGGTCATTAAATTTTCTATTTAAGAAAAGTATTTCACCGTCTTCGTTTTACTTTCACAATAGACCAAGCATTAGTTTCGTTTAAAAAATCAAGGTTTTACTTATAAGTTTTTCTAAATTTTCTTGAAAACGACTTTAACGGTTTTTATAAATTTTGTTTAATTTATATTGGGAATGTTCGCGAGAAAACTCCATCAGGTTTTTGGCTAAATCTCCTCTTATTTAAGGTTATGCTAAACATATTTTTATTTTGCAACTGCAATAAAGAATGAGGGGATGCCAGGGTAGAGACTTTTTCAGGCTTAAATATTGAATTGCAGAAAAATTTACTTCATATGGGAATTTAATGATAATCCTATTTATAGAATACATATATGTAGATACTGTGAATTATTACAAGAAATTACAACTCTTAATATGAAAAATTATTATAATGATTGCCGCACACATTACCTCTTATAATAGAATCACCCATGCATTAAAAATAAAGGGAAACACTTTTGAAATTTAAAACAAGCATGAAATAATTATTAATACCTCATAAGTTGGTGCTTCGTGTTTCTAGGCAAAGTTACTACTGGGCGTATTTGACTTAAGAAAACACTTTGAAAAGCTGTGAAAGACTCGGGTTGCTTAACCCGTCGACTTTTTTGAACACATAAAGTTTCGGACAAGATTTTTTTAAGAGCTTAGCATGATTTCTTATGTAACATCAGATGTGACAGACCTCCGTAGTCTGTGTAAGAGGATTACAAAGATCATATGGATCCCAGCATTGACTAGTCTTTGGTTTTTGGCTAAAAATCCTTTTTTTTTTTTTTTTTTAAATCTTTTAACATCTCTATATCATATCTTACGTATTTGCATCAAATAAAAGAGAATGACTGAAAATCAAAGTTTTAAATGGTGATAGCTTTGTTTTCAGAGTTATGACATTTATTTTGTAGTTTAAAAATAAAGCTATTATCAAAAGTGATTTTTTTATTTGGTTCTAAATCCGTAGAGATGCAATAAGTTCGGCGATGAAAATGCTTACGTCTTAAAGACGATGGTTGTAAAACAGCACTTCGAAAAATTAATAGAGCAGCTCATGAGCTTAACAGTAAAATAAAATGAGAAATTAACCCCGATATTTTGTACATCATCGTCTTGATGTTTAGGAATTCAGGCCCTCTTTCTCCGCAACACAGAGAAGAAAATGATAAGCTTTTAATACAGTGCTGATAAAAAGTCACATTGAAGCTGCTTTCGCTTTAATTCTATCGAACGCTTCAATAACATTGTGCCATGATATAATAATATAATGCCTTTGAAAACGTTGTTGAAGGGTCAAATGACACAACATCTCCATGTCTGAATCTTTAAAGTTTTTTGAAAGATTATTTCCGACTTTAACGAAATGCTGTTTATGAAAAGGTAATGTGTACAGATTGGGTTGTTAGGTGTTTTCCACGACAGCCCATCACCTTCTCTAAAGCCTTTTTTGGAAAAGAAGATATCGGAGAAGTCGACCTTGATAAAGCAGCTTGCATTCTCCACCACATTCAGCTGTCGTACGGGAAATCGATGAAAAGTTGGTGTTATCGATTTGAAATTTCTTGGTTTCTTCCAAGATTCTTCTTCTTCTTCTTCTTTTCCGACGATATTATGATCTCGAGTGGGATCACAACTTTCCCACTTCACCGCTTCTCTACTGATCTGCTTGTGGGGTTCGTCGGGTTGACCTCAGTAAGTGTCGGCAAGCTTCCCAGTTAAGGATTGTTCCATGTCTGAGGCCAACTGAATGCTGGTGTCGTTGCATTTGTTTTCTCCAGGAGTTCTTGGACATGCTGTATTTTTCGAACGATGGTTTCTTTGACGTGCTGTCATGCGTATCATCTTCTTGACCTGCTGTCATGCGTATCATCTTCATCTCAGTTGCCGTCATTTTGCTTTCATACCACTGGCACATAGTCCAACATTGTGAACGCTGGACGGACCACTGCAGCGTAGAGCTTTCCTTTCAGCTTAGGGGTCATTTTTCGGTCACAGAAGATGGCAGAGTTCTCACGCCACTTCATCCACCCTACGCTTACGCGATGGTTGACGTCGTCATCACAAGTTCCTTTCTTATTGATCATAGATCCAAGGTATTTGAACTTTTCGCACTTGGGAAGCACAGTTCCGTTCAAATAAATATCCGGAATAGGCCTGAGTGGATCAGAAAATGGGCATCAAAGGTATTCGGTCATTTTTGCGCTTATGCGATACCCATTTCCCTCCAAGATCTAATAGTTTAATTCGAATATTTGGTTGATGGTAAACTTTCCTGGCTTGAAGACACACTTATTTTCAGGCATTCCCATAGTACGACAGGCAAAATATTCTATCCGATGTTAAGAAGGCTTTGTGGTACGTGTGACAACATTTTTGTTCTCATAATATTTTGGAAAAATACAAAATTAAATACGTTATTTATTTTTGTATTAAATTTTTATTTCAAAAAAGAAAATCAGTATACATTATTTGGTATTGGTATGAAAAAGCATCATTGTTTAAGCCTACAAGAAATTTACATTCATAAAATGCAAATTACATTTATTCTTTTAATTTCAAAAAATATTACTATTTTTTTTTTTTTTTTGGCTGAACTATTTTTCTAAGAATATTTTGACACTATTGCCTTCAACATTTGAAAATTGTCGAAATTTTTAACAAAAAAAAAAAATTACATACAAATTTTATTTAAGAGAACAATTTAATTTTGCATTTAAAAATATTTATGTTTTTTCATATATTTAACATTTTAGTCAGTATCACAAGTACTTAGCTGTCAACGCACTGCGTTGTTATATTTATTTGTTGAAGACAAGGAATGTTTATTTTTATATATATATATAAAAAAAATTAAATTCAAAAGAACAATTTTTATAAAAGCACTTTTTTTTTAATTTTGTGTGAATACAAAAATTCACTTTTGCTTAATCTTTTTTGATTTTTTGTTATTTTTTTGTTTCTCCTGTTTTTTAAGTTTTTTTTCCATAAGTGATTTGTATAACTTGTAGCCAAAGAGACCTGAAAAAATAAAATTTAAGTTAACTAAGATTTTTTATTAAAATAATGAGAAGATTATTAAAAGAATGGTTTGTTTCTAACCGATGGTAATAGCAACACCTAAAAGCAAAACTAATGAGCAATGAAACATTTGTACGTTGAATTCTTGTTTGATAAGATTATTTTCAATTGAAGAAATAGTATTCTCAAGCGAATCTTGCATTTGTTGGGAAAATTTGACTTTTTCACTTGGTGATAGTGTTTCGTATTTTGATTTTAAGTTCACTAAATTGTTCATGATTTTCTCAACTGTTTTGGAATCGACGCTTTTCTTGTTTATAGCAATCTGCATGGTATCACGCAGACGATTAAAAAAATAATCGTCAGGGGCGCCTAAAGAGTCCAAAGAGGCCATAACTGATGCGGTGTTATGCTTTCGATTTATCTTGAAATACTAATTGCAATTTCAGGGGAATCCTTATCAATTTCAAAAGTAGACAACAAGCCGGCGTTTTTTTTATCGATAGGTAAATAGAATTCGATTAAACAGTGTTGTTGGAGAGGTAGCCGTTCAAAAAGGTTTTATGTTGAATCGTGACCTTATCGCAATCGATAGCGATACCAAAACTCAGGGGTTCCGATCTGATTACATTTTTGTGTGTATTTTTGAGGTTCGGTAGTTAAAGTTTATAGTAATTGAATTAATTGAATCTTTTGTTGAAAACAGGTGTCGAAAGAAGGTTTTTTTTTGCGACGAAATTTAAGATTTAAATAGACATGGGCTTGTTTGATCATGAGGTGTTGTATTGGATATTAATTATATTAATACGATAATTATTTATGAGAAGTGGTAAATTAGATCTGATGCCAAAATAATTGATTTTTCACTTAAATTAAGGAAAAGCTTAGAATTTTTTTTTCTGATCATCTTCAATTAAAAAGTGAACATGTTTGAAACTTACAGTTTCGCACAATCCTATCATGTATTGGTCACGCTACCTTGGATGTAAGGTTTCTTCTAATTCGATGGTTTCAAAGTTGTTCTCCATTTATATACATGAACCAGTTATCCGTTTGTACAACTACTCGTTGTATCTTTCTCCACACAAATCCACGATGTTCTGGCGATACAATTCTCTTTCCCATCATTTTCAAAGCTCTTTTCTGATATGAATCTTATTCAGATAACTCAAATAGGTTATAGGATTCATAATTCATTATTCGCACGGGATGTTTGTACGTACATGTTTCTAATAAATAACAGAAACAATCAATGTTTGTAAGTTGTCGTAGGCAACCTTAGCATTTCACAGAATTTTTGTCCATCAAAGGGCTCTTCTGCTGAAGGTGGTTAGTGACAACATTTTAAAATTGAAAAGATGTTCAGTTTCTTCTATTCCGAAAAGTGACCTATGCAAAATGGACGACAATTTATTTATACAAACCCAAGGGACCAGCACCAGGTTAATAATAGAATTTCAATCTACCTTTAGATTTTCTATAAAATCTATTTTTAAATCTCACCTCAGAAATAACCTAAATGTTTTACTTTTATGGACTTTATGACTAATATTATAATCTTACCAAAAACCAAAGCAATTAATCCAATCATTGCCATAAATAAAAAATAATCAATAGAACCAGGTCCAGGTTGAGTTGCTGATTCAAATTTTTGTCGCATTTTATCTGTGTCTGGAAACATTATACTCGATTTAAGATTTTCCCGTTCTTCATCGGAAATATCTTTCATGCCATCAATTAATTTCATAATATCTTCCATGCTGGGCATCTCAAATTTGCCCGAATTGATCATGTTGCCTAAGCCGGAACCGACTTCAACATCTCTATCGATAAGAGTTTCCTCGTGAATGATTTGATCTTCCATTTTTATTTTGTTTTTTTGTTTTTTTTTTTTTTGTTAATTGATGATCAATTGCTGAATTATTTAAAAATTGTTTAGTAATTTATTTAAATATATAAAGATATTCCAGTTATTTGTATGGTTAGTCTTGTTGTTGTTGTTTTTCTTTACAATTATTAATAGGAAAATCCTTTAAATGTTGGCGTGTGAAATAAATAGAAACAAGAATATACACATCGCATTAGGGGGCTTGAATTTACGATAGTTGGATATATTATTGCTCATGCGCCAGTTAACAGTTGCTTTTTGTTACAATCACGAAACATGCCGGAATGAACTAAATAAATAGATGTTTTATTTTTAATGTTTTCTAAGGTGGAAATTCTAAGTTGGTAAGGTACATGCAAGTTTTAAACACAATAACAAAGGAATATGAATTTAAACATTTGCAACAATCACAATTTGGTTTATTGGTACTAGACTAGATTATAGATGTTTTATACATATGTTTCCAGGCAGATCATAAATTGCCGCCTCTCCCTTTGTTTTACTCACCTAATTTTGTTTATGTATATGTTATGTTCATAATAAGAGGATATACGACTCCAGGTTAGTTATGAGTAATAAAATAATTAAAAATATAATTTATTCGTTCCCATATATGATATAAACAACAATTATATCATATATGGTTACAAAAACCATATTTTCATGGTCTTACGTCGTGCTTTTCCAAACGCAATCTTTTGAACGTAAAATGTCCGCCTCTTTCGATAATTAATTATGCCAAAGTATTTAATCGAGATTGACGAATGGTTGACCTCATGTAATTTTTGATCCGCTTCAATCAAGAAAACTATCTCTGACCACTGCAATTTGTGACAGCCATGGAGAGATTCATTTTTAATATACTCTGTCAATATTTGGAAACATTGCATCAACACCAATTTTTTTTTTAGCTCAAAATTTTCGATAGCCGTACGAATTCTGTTGTTCGAAATCAAGATAGGCACTCTAAATCTTGTCTCAATGGTTTTTGTAAATGTTTTGCTTTTCCGAATATAACCATCATCCCAAATTACCAAATCAATAAGAACACCGAATTTTTCGAAGATTTGTTCATATTTGTGGCATCTTTCCTGTAAATCAGACAGCAAATTGTCAAAAATGTATGTGTTTGAGTCTAAAGTAATCTCTTCCGATTTCACCGTCGTATATTTTCCTATGTTTTACTCTTCATACGAGTGAAGTAGTCAATGTCTTCACGTGTATTACACACAGTTTTGATGAAACTTTTATACAATAATTGAACTACTTCACTAAAGTTAATTTAAACGGATTGCAATTTTTTGTTCATGGAACTAAATCTTGGCAGTAAATCGAAACATGATAGAATCAAAACAATTCGAGTAGAAGTAATCTTATGTACAAATATTGCACTTTCTAACAATGTTGTGTGATTGGTTTCAGTTTCGGTTATTTTCGGTTAAACATAAAGTAGTAAATTACATACTAAGATTTGATTGGTTGTGTTCAGTGTCGTTCATTTATAAACGATTGCAATAAACATTGATTGGTTTGTTTTTGTTTGATTGCAATCATCAATCTTTTACCGTGAACAAGTCAAAAAGACCGAATCCACAACCAAAGTAGCATTATATCTATTTTGCTTAGAGAGATTTTTATGTTTACAAATATATTCGAACTTCCTTTTGCATGACGACTAAATTCTTCACGGTGGCGAGATTACTTTTAAATGAACAGTTTCCCAGACGATACTTTCCAACAGCCACACCAAACTACGAAGAAGTGCCCGACATCACAGTCGAAGAAGTAAGTGTGGCGGAGAAAAACTCAAAAAAGACGGAGTATTTTCTGGGTTATGGAAAAAAGGTGGGAGACATCGGGCTTAGATAGCTCACGGTTCTCATCTCCAAACTTATCAGCGATAACGAAATGGCAAATGAGTTAAGTTATCTTCTCCCAATTTACAAGGGGAAGGGTGATAGGCGAAACTATGATAATTACTGTTCAATCAAGCTGATGTCACACACCATGGAGAGCGTCTATTGGATGGCAGCTTTGAAAAATAATGAAGCCAGTGCAGGTTTGTTTCGGGCAAATCAACCACAGATGCAATCTAGAGTGCAAGAATCAGAATGGAAAAACACCGCGATTCCTCAAGCGACGTACATGCTGTTTGTAGATTTGGAAATAGCGTTCCATCGACAACCACGAGTTCCAGAAATCTACGTGCGGATGATCATGGAAAGACAGAATATCTATGCGGCCCATTTTCTGATCCATCCAGGCCTATTCCGGACATTTATTTGAACGAAACAGTGCTTCCCAGCTTCACGTCAAAAATAACATCGTTGATAAAATACAGCACGACAAACTCAGCGGGTACTGTCATGTACTCAGCAGAGACGCTGAGAACTCCCTCCAAAAGGCACTTTCATACAACTTTTAGGTACAATCTCGGAAGACAGGCAGGCCCAAGAATTTCTAGAAAAAAACAAATGCGACACCATCATTCAGTTGTCCTCAGACATGGAACAATCCATAACCGGGAAGCTTGCCGCCATTTTTTTGATGTCAATTCGATCAGTAGGTGAAGTGAAGAAGTGGGAAAGAGGTGATCCTATTCGAGATCATAGCATCTTCGGAAAAGGCGAAGAAGAATATATTCCAAGAAAGGAAAATCATTAAAAGAAACTCAACAATGCAAATAAAAAACCTAAAAAACCGAAAGACAGTATTTAAAACTCGGTCAACATACTTTCTCACTCTATAGATAAAAAAAAAACAACTCTTCAAATTGATGATGCATACAGACCGTTTCCGTAAATTAATTGCGAAATTACCCTCTAAATTCTGAAATTTTAAAGTTACTTCTTGTGATAGTCATCAAACATCGCATAGGGCGTGAGAACTCTGTTATCTTCTTTGACCATAGAATGTCCTTTTAACTGAAATAAACAGTACGCTGCAGTTGAAAAAGTATGAGAGTGGGTTTAACAGAGCTTATTGCTAGTTGTTAATTATTATTTTTGTTTTAAGTGTAGCAACGGAATAAAATTCAAATAAGAAGGTTAAGTACCTTATACTCTGATGTGTTTCGCCTGAGTTTGAACGGTAGACATCATCTGTTAGGCCGTCCACGCACTCTCTTAAGACACGTGTGTCTTAACCTTCTTATTTGATATTTGAATACTTTTGATGTCTTATCTTTAAGGTCACTTCTTTATGATTCGTATAGGTAGAATCTTTCATAAACAAAAAAAAATCTGAAGAATTATTTTAAAGACCTTTAAGATAAGACTGCGATAACATTCCAAAAAATATTGTACCTATAGCTGATAATAATGTCATAAATATGTCAATTTAATTGAATTAAATAACTTTAAAATGCATCAATTTTCATAATCTTATCATTGACGTCTCTTTCATGTAAACTGAGGCTAGCATTTGTCTTATTTGTATTTGTTGCTTAACTGTGTAGATGATTACGAGCAGTAATTAGGTACATGCATTTAAATTAAATCGGGGTTTACATTTAATTTATACGTTATCTTTGCCTTATATTTTAAAATTTGAATACAAACTGTGGGTTCATTAAGAAGATGTTTTTAAAATTTATTTGGAACAAAACGGGACTAATAAACAGTTTTTTTTTTCAATTTGAAAGTGGTTGGTGTAGTAGAAAAAATGTCTGTTAGAGTTTAACTACATATCTAATTGTTGTAGAGGTGGCTTTAGTTCCATTTTTGTTTTCAAATCTTATTTATAGTTAACGGGTCAGTATATTTGCAACAAATTTCATTATATTTTTTTTAATGTAATTTATGAATACATAAATATAAATAATACTGCTGCGTATCGAATGTTCAGAATGATTTTGACATAAATATGGGCGTAGAACAAGGATATACAACTTTTATCCGTGGGGTATAGAATTCGCCGTACTGTTAATATTAAGGTCCTTTTATTTTAATTCACCATTCTATGAGAGAGAATAAACCACCAAAGCAGTAGTAAATGAGGGTAAAACTCATTATTTTTGTTGTTATCAAGGATTTTTGTATACTCCATCAAAATGTACCTCTTTCTCGGTTTGCTATAATTTGTGATAAAGACCTCAGCTTAGAAATCAAACGAAGTAACAGTGTTTATAATTCAACTGCTACGATAGGTGGATCATATAGAACGAAAGGACAACAATAATCTACAAATTCTCAACAACATGTTGGTTGAGGCACTGGTTCACCCCAAACTGTAGGCCAACAAAAGATAGGTATAAGTATTTAATCTTACGATCGATTTCATAAATAATTTTGACTTTTTAAAGTCATCAGATAATCTTAAATTCCTGATATTATTCTTCTAAATCTTTGAAGTGCTGGCTGTATTTCCAATTTTATTATACCTAATGAACTGCCGTTGGGTTTACATTTTACCAAATTATGTCTACTTTAAAAGTTCATACAACTATTTTTCCTCAAATGCAATTTTATGCAGTTTCAAGACAAAAACTGAAAAAGTCTAAAAACGTTGAGGTGTTTTGACCACCACCAAGTTAGCACAAGATTTTCGAAGCTGCAAACTTGGTTTTACGCTGTTGGTATCTATCTTAGCAATGGCGATCTGCGTTACTTATATAAAGTTATGCTTCGTGTATAAGTATACATATTAAAAACTAGGTAGGGCAGTCGCACCTACTGCCGAACATCTCCAGTTCTCGAACTATTTAAGATCCCTCGTTATATGTTCGTTGTTTTTCGTGTTACCCGCATAAAAACTATACCGACATCGGTTCTCATTCTCATTTAAAAAATTAAACTCAAGAAACACATAAATATAACGAGTTTTCTTAAAGAGTTCGGGAACTGGAGATGTTCGGGAACAGGTGTTACTACCTTAAGATATATAAGAAAGTCAAAAAATCCAAAGAATGTGCATGGTGTTTTGAAATGTCTTTTTAATAATCGTGTTTTTCCTATATGAGATTTTCTTATATTCAGCTATTGTATACGTATACATACCCTATACATAAACTGGTATTCGTAAAAACATACAATATTCCTTGACGTAGGTACTCAAAGCAACTTAAAGAATCCAACAAACACTGGCTAATCATAACGCAACGTGGACACTTATAAAATTAAACAAAGATTAGGTACTCCAAAGTAAAAAAATACGATAAGGAACTTATTCCTAAACTAATTTTATGAAATTTTCTCAAACAGTTCTTATCATGATATTTATATGGGCAGTTTTGACAAAATTTCGCAATCAGCAGTCGTGGCCGAGTGGTTAAGGCGTCTGACTCGAAATCAGATTCCCTCTGGGAGCGTAGGTTCGAATCCTACCGGCTGCGTAAGTTTTTTTTCTAAATATTTTTCTTTAACACACGAGATATTCATGATTCTCTTCAATTTAAGTTCTTTAATATTAGGATATAACCCTAAGTAAACTATTATGAAATAGCCGCCAATATTTATATGAAACAAACAACAAAACTAACATAAAACCAGACAAATAACACTTTTACCTTTTTGGGGAAAAGAAACAAACTGGAGCAATCGATACGAAACGAATTGACGACTGAAATTGAACTGGAGGACTTCTACTTCTGTCGCCGGCAAAATATCGTACTCACATATCGTTGTCGGTAATATTTGTTTAGTTGCTATTTTGTTCTTGGATTAATTTTAGTTTGTTTTTTTTTCTTCTGTCAACGTAAGCATATTTCGTAAGCAGCTTGAGCGATTATGAAATATCGAAAGCTCAATCATACCCATTTACCCATACCATCTGAATAAATAATATTGATAAAAAATTTAAAGAGAAACATACATTTTGAATCGACCGGTCGATAATATTGGCGGCGACGACGACGTTCACACGTAGACGTAGCACTCTTGCACGTTCCATGTGCACGATGACGGCATGATTTCGAGGTAGCTATCTATAGAAAAATATGTAAATAAAGGTTTCGATTGGATTTGGCCAATTAAAAGTGGGTTTGACTGATAAAACGATTAACGAAACGATGGAACAATATTTATAAGAAGCTAAGGCATTCCTCTATCTAACAAACACAACTTTGAGGGTTGAACATCCAAGATAATTAATACGAAAATATTTTTTTTTAACACTCACCTGCTAGCCCGAAGACGATAACAGCTGGAGCATAGAAGACAGCGTTTGGGATGCTTTGCTGGAACGGATCCGATGAGCCCGATAAATCAACCATTTTTTAATTTATTAGTAGCCACAGTTTTGGAAAGCTTACTGGAGAAATTTAGAAGAAAGTATTGTAAACAATAAAATTTGATATACGAAAAAGGAGGTGGCACTTTCTGTACACTTGAAAGAATAAAATTATAAGAGCACTCACAATCAGACGCAGACGAGAACACTTGACTTCTTGCTGGTGGCGGGGCGGCTCTATGCTGTGATTATCGTGCGTTGGGTTTCGAAAAAAAAATCTAATCAGCAGTAGCACAGCAAGCAAATGAAAAATCGACTTGGAAGAATCGGAAGACGTCGAGAAATGAAAAAGAAAAATTATTTCGACATCACGAAACCACAGAATTTTTGTTGTTTTGGTTGTTTTGTGGAAAATGTCATAAATCAAAGGTCACAGAAAGTGCACTACTCTTATACTTATCTCGTTTTAGCAAGCGCAAATAAAGGACATGTGTGACAGAGATGACGTAAGTTTGTAATTTATGTAAAAGTCTTTGCAACAGTGATGTTATAAGGATGTACAGCGCTGTGGTAGTCAAACAATGCTTGCGCTCGCGTGCACAACTATTGTGGTTCGCATACTTTACTGTTAAAACACAACTGATCGACCATATAGCTGCGGCGGGGAAATAAATTTTCTCAAATCAGGGGTTTTATTTTTGGTGGAAACATAGCATAATCCTCATCTTTACATTTAATAAATAAGCTTTGCAGTATTAGAGGCATTGTAAAGTAGGAGTAGCTTTACTCCACATTTAAAATGAGTTTATAAATAAGGCTGAATTATTTTTAAATATGTGTTTGTAATCCAATACCACAGGTCATCACTTGTACTCCTCAGTCTCCTCCCGTAGAAAAAAAATGTTTCACGCGCTTTTCTAAACGTGAATACGTGTGAACAGCTATTGCACCTTTACGATGACATGAATATCGGCTTGTCATCAGATAATCCACCATTGTATTGTTGCTCTCCACTGGATTATCTGATGACAGGCCGATACGTATGTCATCGTTAGTGCTCAATGGAGCCACCGGGTTAAGGGCCAACCATAATAGTCGTAAGCAAATGAAAGCTAAAGTCATAGTTCTACGTCAAGTTTCCTTAAGTGCCGCCATCACCTTCAGTCGACCATAATGGTCGAACGCACACACAAGCCAATTTCACATGTATTTGGCTGGCTGTCAGATTTACGTACGTAAACTGCGCTCTGGAGCGCTCTTTACGTACGGAGGCAAAAGTGAACGAAAACTTGCCGAAACTGAGCAATCCGACATTATGTGCGCACTATACAAATTCCTTGTTCTCGCTAATTTCGTACCGCACCGTACGTACTAATTCTTCTATTATGGTTCTGCCTTTAGAAATATTGATTTTTTTCTATCATAAAATCTTGATTTATTAAGAATTTCTTCATTTTGGTTTTTTTCTGTCTGTCCATCAAGTGCAATTTTTTGTATCTTGATCTTTTCTTTGTTTGTAGAAGATTAATTACAGAAAAGCCAACATCCCATCTACGCATAGAATAATAAATAAACAGAACATCATCTAAGGAAGCTCTACTTACTTTTACCTACAAACTTTTAAAACTGCAAAAATTTTACTATGTATGGACCGTCGAATTTGGCCAAACAATACATTCTTACAATTTTGCATTTAACTGTTCACACGTATTCACGTATAGAAAAACGCGTGTAATTTTTTTTTTCTACAGGAGGAGACGGAGGAGTACAAATTGATGGACAGGGCAACTACCCAAATTTTTTGATATTATGATTTTAGTACATAATTTAGTATTCCAAAAATAACTTGGGAGCACTAATATTTTGTTGGCGGGGTTTTTATAAACAAAACTTGGGTTATTCAATTTTATCTGCTTTTGTTTATTGTTTTTTTTTTTTAGTTGTTTATAAAGTTTTAAAATGCCTGAACTAATAAGTGAAATTGACACAGCTAGAAAATTTATCAAAGAACGTCTTCAAAGAGATAAAATAAGTTTCCATGGACATGAATCCGAGTGGAAAAATGTACACGACCTCCTTGAGCGTACCGCTGAGGTTGGAGAATCTAATTCCTTGCTGCTTATTGGACCTCGGGGATCAGGAAAAACTACTGTAAGAACCAAAAAGCAAAACACTTCATCATTACGTAATATACACTTACATTTTCTTATTTATTTTGTTTAGCTTGTAAATTCGGTGCTATATTCGCTACTTCCAAAGAAAGACTTCCAAAAGAATACCTTGATTGTTCAACTGAATGGACTTGTACATACAGATGATAGACTAGCTTTACGAGCAGCAACAGTTCAGATGAATTTAGAAAATGCAACTGATGGTAAGGTCTTTGGTTCCTTTGCAGAGAATTTAGCTTTTTTATTAGCTTGTCTCAAATCTGGCAACAAAAAGTCCAAAAGTGTAATTTTTATACTCGAAGAATTTGATTTGTTCTGTTCTCATCACAATCAAACACTTCTTTATAATCTCTTCGATGTATCTCAGTCTGCCCAAGCACCTTTGTGTGTATTAGGAATAACCTGCCGATTGGATGTGATAGAACTTCTAGAGAAACGTGTTAAATCTAGGTTCTCACATCGTCAAGTTTTTCTTTTTCCCAGCAGTGATGAATTTGAATCTAGAATCAATTTATTTAAGCAATTCCTTCGACTTCCATCAGAAAAAGAACTTAAAGCGCTTTGCGAAAAGATGCAGCATGCTATACAAATACAAACAACTTCGGAGCTCTGCTTCCTGAGAAATAATTTCAATCCAGGAAAGTACAGCTTTTCAAAGAAGTTTGTCGATTCTTGGAATAAAAACATCGAAGAGTTAGCACTTAACTCCACAGTTCGTTCCTGCCTTCAAAATACCTACGACTTTGATGTAAGCGAAGCCTCTTTCAAGATATTCCTCTTCAAGATCGTGACTCAAATTAATGACTCCCATACTACAATCAAACCTGAAGACATTACCCAGATATGCACAGTCAACGATGCCGATGATAAAGTCCAACTTATATGTGGTCTATCGGTTCTAGAGTTGTGCCTTATAATTACAATGAAACACCATTCAGAGATTTACGACAGAGATCCATTTAATTTCGAAATCATTTTCAGTCGGTTTATGAAGTTTGCTAAAATCAGCAGCACAATGCAAGGCGTAGAACGTTCTGTTGTTTTGAAGGCTTTCGAGCACTTGAGGAACTTGGAATTTATAGTGCCCTTGACTTCGATAGCGTGTAAGGTGCAAAAGGAATTCGAGATGCATAAAATGGTATTGACTTACGGACAGATCGGACTATCAGTTAGCAAATATCAGGCTCTGCCAACAGAGGTGGCACAATGGGCACAAAGTTCATTGATATAATATGAAGTATTATTTGTTGTATATTTTTTTTTATTTATTTGTACAATAAATTTGTTTTTAACTGAAAATACCTATTTTATTAAGAAAGATTAATAGTTAAGAGGATTTAATTTTTGCTATCTTGATTTATTGATCCTTTGAATTATTTCTCTTTTTTTTTTTATGAAAAAGTGGGTTTTCATTCAGTAGTTTAAAAAAAATCTGGAGAGTAATTTTCATGAACTTGGAATGGGTTTGAAGTTGGGACTTCAAACGTTAAGTAGATATGAAAATTTCCTAGAAAGTGCACAGAAAGAAGCAAAGTGGTATAGAAGGAGGTTCCACTGAGCTTCATCTTTCTATCAACAAAATGGCGCTCTTCCCAACCACGGTAGCTAAGTTAAGAAGGCTAGACAAAAAGTGTAATATTTTTGAGTTGTTTGGAGAAGGAGTATCAGCAAAGATAATATGGGTCAGGGTATACCAAAGTAAGACTTTCAAAGTGTACAAACATGGGATTGAACAATAATTGAAGTTCTAATCACCGGAACTCTGATGATTGTTCAAAGATGATTCGCAAGGTGTTAATGTGTTCGATGCAAGATCAACCACTGGGAAAATACGCTTGGTACCTACCTCTCCAGCGTAAACTTGATCCTGGATTTTATTTTTTTCGAGAATAATAGTTGCCTTTGGGAATACAAACGGTAATACCACTCTAGTTATTGCAGTTTTAATGTCATACTTCTTTGGTTATTTTACAATAATCACATTCTTTCAGTCCCTGGAACAGCTGGAACAGGTTTCATTTGATCAAATATGTTCCACTAGTAATAACAAAATGCTTGTTCTTGTGAAGGTTTAATTACTTAATTCCTTTTAAAGAGACAAATTTACTTGGGAGACTCTACGTTGAAAGAAGGCAAGAGAATCAAAAGCTTTGGACAAAAAAGCACTAGCATTGTAAAGATGCGATCAAGTGCTAATTTTTTAGAAAAGTTTGAAGAAAAATTTACGTCAGGATTTACAACCTTGAAGTCTGCAAGTACAGCGAAGGGAACACCGTAGTGTACAGCATTAGATGTTAGCATCCACATATCCTTAAAATATGCATGGGGAGTTTTTTCTTCTTTTCCGATGATCTCGACTTGGATCACAACCGATTATAATGAAGAGTCAGTTTAATTAATTAATTCTTTTTCCTCTAAAGGGTGTCGTTCATGAAATTGATATTTACACCGAGTCAGATGAAAACATATTGTTATCAATAGACTTTTTTGCTAGGCGGGAGACAGATGCTTGTTTGGTTTGTTAATAACAGGTACATAATTGGTTGTGTCCTCGTTTAAGAACAACCCGTTTCAGCTTCTTAAGTGCGAATGACTTTATGATGGAAGATACGTTGGCATCGGTCGATGATGTCGATAACTTCCGCATACTGTAGCAGTTATGTTTCTGTTGAATAGAGCGCTTTCGTGTTTACGCCTGCCGTACATACTATCTGTTTCAGAACAAGGCTGAAGAAATCAAATCTAGAAACGGAATATACTGTTTTTAAAACCACTTGCAGTTGCTTCACATATTCTGACTGTCTTTAATAGCTCTACAGTACTTCTCTGTATAAACAAATATAAGATATTGGCGTCAAAGCTTAAATGAAGAGTTATGAAAGCAAAAACTATCATAGAGACTTGGATTAAGATATCCAAGCATAGACAGCTTGGATATCTAGCCGCTAGCGTATCTAAACGAAGTTTTAAATAAATGTGTTTCTGCTCATGAAATAGGAACATTAATTTCAAAGTAGGCAATGAGGTGCTTTCTATTAATTCAGGAATCGATTACATAACACTTTGTTAGGAAAATAACATTGATTTTAAATCATACTATAATATCTGAAGTCAAAGACTACGCTTACACGCTTCAAGAAGATATTTTGAACAAACGTGTTAGTATTAATATTATTTATTATATGGAATCGATAAAAGCATATGAAAAGATCATCAAAACTTGTTGCTGCAGATAAACAAACTGGACCTTGATCGTCCGGCGTTGTGTACAGAAAGTTATGTAACGGATGCAACAAGGTAACTTTAAAAAGCTGTCGATTAAACCAAAACGCAGTAAATAGAAACCTATTTCGAAACAACTAAGTGTGAATAAAATTTCTATAATGCGGAGGTTTAATAGAACAGCTTGTGAAATCGATATTTTTTTTATATTCAACAACAAGTACTCTAAAACAATTGGGTTAAAAATGGGTCAGATCATTTACATAAACCATTGACCTCAAACTAATTCCTGTCTACCCTTATACTATCCATACACCGACTATGAATGTGTTAGCTAACAACACCTGTAAATTTAACGATTTTATATCGCATTTTAATCGATAAAGTTGATTAACATAACGTCTGGATCTGAATAAACCCATGCGGGTCTTACAAATATTTTTGGGTATAAAAGATAAGAATTTGGGAATTTGAATTCATTCACAACTCGTTCACAATGAATTCCTCGTTATTGTACTTCTCACTATCGATAGTCCTTTCATTAACAGTATTCACATTTGCTGATGAAAGTCCTGGATTTTTTCTTAAAATTACCAAAAATATTCCTCGCTTGGGTCGACGATCTGACAAACAATTTGGAAATTATTTTTTCAAAAATGCAAAACAAATACCAAGAATTGGAAGGAGGAGTGATATGGTAAGTTTTTCGAGGATCAAATACAAATATCATTAAGTAATTTCATTTTTTATTTCTAAAGGAGGATAACACGGTACAAGATTCTGACTTATCTAAGTTGTTTGATGAAATGAATAGTCCCACTAAACGTTATATTGTTAATGCAGCACCAACCGTTCGAGAGTACAGTGTAGTGCAACCAGTCAATGCTAATACATTGATAGATCTTATAGAAAAGGATGCTATTCCAAGTGATAATATAAAGTTCGTTCATTGGAAGGATTTTGATCGTGCACTGCAAGTGGATAGAGATCTTTTTTCAAAAGTAATCTCATTAGGTCGAAAACCTGATCGCCAGTTAAAGGATGATTTAAATATGAGACGTTTTATGCCGTTTTTCGGTAATACAAATGAAGGTGGTGGGGATGAAACAGTTTATTATCGAGGAGATAAGGAAATGTATTCTGGAAATGACAAGGATCTGCTGCAATATAATGAAGTTTAGAAATTTAATAATGAAATCAAAATGAGTTGTAATTTTTAATGTCTTTTTGGAATTGAAAAAGACATGATGAGTATTTCTAGTCAAATTTTAAACATAAATCTAAAACTAGTTTAAGAAAATAAAATTCGTGTTGTTGTTCTCTTTAAGAAATGGTTTTATTATCTAATCTATCTTTATGATTAAAAATGATGTTGCGCAAGAATCTTAACTCTTCTCAATTTTTATTTGAATTGATTTCATGATGTATTTTGAAAATATGTTTTATAAATAATATGCAACGTATAAAACATTACCTTTTGCATTTCACATTTCAGATTCATTGCTATAAGGTTTTGGCATCGCTCTTTTGTTTCTGGTTTTTTTGGCTGTTATAAGTACTTATGTACATATATAAGAATTTAATAGTTAATAGAAGCTTTTTTTATAAATTTAAAGTTATAGCGCTAATAATGATGCAAAATGTGCCAAAATGGCTTACATTTGTATTACTGTGGCTATATGTTTACGCGGTAATACATGTCTTCCAACTTGTTATCAAATTACCTGTCAAATTTTACTTTTCATTAATACTAAATAATAATGAAGGAAAGCATATGCTGCAAATTGAAGGTGATTTTTTTTTATATTTTTAGAAACATTGGTACTCAAGACTTAACTGTTGCTCCAGCTTTAAAAATTTCGAAGTTAATCAAGAGTAAACGAAAAACCAAAAACATACCTTATCTTCGATAGCGTTATTAATTGAACACAATTCTAACTCGACAGAGCTTACAAAGTGTCGCTTGGGATATGTAAAAATCGAAGAAACCAGCCCACGAGAACTACTTAAGGCAAAACTATGTAAGTGATGAAATGTATACAAATTTAATTATTTTAAACCCTTAAATATTTCATATGATATCAAAACTATCACAAGGTAATAGTTTTGATAATTTTAAGACGACCATATTCTGCAAAATTAAATTTGTCATTCATAGAATTTAAACTATTCAGCCTTCCGATCACCTCAATTAATTGCAAATGCAATTAAAAAACTACAGTTTTCTCAAAATTTAAACTGAATGTCGATCGATATATTTTTTTAAAATTTTCTGTGCAAGAAAATCAAAATCTGGTTAGTGGTTATAGATTGTAATGGTACAGAGTGGGTAATCTATATTTTAAGTTTGAAAAATAAAAACAATAAAGAGACTAAAAATAGTCAAATTTAATTTTATTAAGTGGAGTATTTTTTAATGAAATTCAATTTTAAAGGTTTCGTGGCCTTTTCTCCAAATTAAATTTAATTTTAGTCTTTTTATTGTTTTTATTTTTCAAACTTATAACTTCGCTTGGCCTTGAGTATAACATCCTTATTCTATTGTCAAACTTTAAGTTCTTTAGAAACATATAATTCATAGGGACTTTTCTCTGTAAATTTTATAAAGCAGTCGGTAATCATCGACCATTTTTGCGTACTAGATTGGGTTTGGTGTCATCTAGCTGATAAGCCCACCATCAAACCAGGGCGAAACGCATAGCTTGGAGTAAAGGCCACAAAACCTTTAAAATCTATGTTTTCTTTAAAAAATCTATTATGTCCTTAACAGATGTGCAAAAAAAAATATATAGTTCATAAAAATCAATGCAGCCGTTTAAAAGATAGTCGGTTTAAAAAATAGTTTTATAGTTTTAGGTACCATTAAGAATTTTTTTTTAAAATAACGATGAAAAACATCGCTGTGGCGAATCAATAACTTACAAAAAATTATCAAAATAAATCGAATTTTTTTCAAGAAAAATTATTTTTTCAAATCAAAGTTATTTTTTTTTTTTTTCAAAAAATACTGTTTTCAAATTTTTGGTTGTACTCCAGTAAATTTATACATCTGTGTTTGCGTGAAATCCGATGTTTCTCATTTTTTACAGAATTATTTATGATGAATAATGAATAGGTAATCCAAGTTTTTGACTTCGAGCGCCGAAGGCAACTACTTACATATATCAAAATTTGGAAAAACCGCGGAAATTTCGAATTCTTTTTTCAGATTTTAATATTTTGTATAACCCTAAATGACTAATAGTCAGTACCTTTTCAGGACTTTTTTCGATTTCGACTTGGATCGAAATTTTCGTGTTTTTTCGATTTTTGACAAAGTTCCTTTCGGCGCCCGAGGTCACGAACTTAGACAAGGCCAACATCAAAAACAAGTCTGCAACAAGTCAGAAACATGGAGTTTAACGACATTACCCCATACTCTCCGGCTACAATTTTACTGGACTATTGCAGTGTATTATTTAAAATTAGCAGAGCTCTTAGAATAACAAATTTCGTCAAAATCGGTGTTCCGTTTTAGAAATATTCGATATAAACAAACGGTTCTATGGCAGGTACCGTTATTAAGATTTAAAAAAATAATGTTGAAAAACATCACCGTTGGCAATAAATCACTAATATAAAATTTTAGTAAAATTGATCGTATTTCTTTTGAGGATAATTGGATTATCTGTAACGCTTATATGACAGGTATCGTTATTTTCAGACCTAGGAATACAGACCTAAAAAAGTACAAATAAGTTGTATGAAAATGTGCCCCATTTTCATACAACTTATTTGCTTTAATTGAGTTTTGCTGAATTATTTCCACCTACCATTAACTTCTATATTTTCAAATCGGGAGATCTACCGGAAATCTTTAAAGATTCCTTTCACGATACATATTTGCTTTGAATAAAACGAGCATGTTTTTTAAGTGGGATTATGCCTAGTTGCTGCAAACATTTTTAAATATTTATTAGATTGTTAAATCTTAAAATAACTTTTTTCTTTAAATTTACAAGAAGAAAGAAAACGTTAAAGTGGTTCATTAGATAATAGATTCTGCTTTTATTTATTCTTATTGCTATATAGTTTGGTTTCCGGCCATTTCCGGGATAGCTATAAATGACATTCATTAGATGAGTTACATTGAAGCAATAATTGGACAAAAACTCTGGCGTGCCAAAATAATCTCCCAAAGTCGGTCGCAAGCTCTCCTACTAGTATTCTTATACCTCCCCTATTAATAAACACTAAATAGCAAAAAACATCAACGAGTTATCGCTAACACACCAAATTACTCGTAATTTCAATTAATAAATGTGTGATACGATACCCAAACGATGAAATAAAAACAAATTAAATTTAACTCACCGAATACAGCAGTATAAGGAAAGTATAAGTTTAGAACACTATTTTCTGTATATGTTTTTCTCTCCAGAACACATTCTTACAATACGCAATAAAAATAAAAACGGTAACGGAAGGAGAAATTATTATTTTTTTATGAATAAGAAAAGTTATTAAACGAATAAATTATGAATCTCTGCTCTTTGTTACCTTACACGGTGTCTCCACGATCTAGAAAGATAGCATTCTATTAAAATTGCCTATGGAGATCGGAAATAGTATTCTATGAAAAATTTCTTGCAATATATTGCTCAGCTCATAGCATGCTATAGATAGTATTCTATGAACTGTCATTTTCATATTGACTTTTTTGTTTTCTTTGTATTTGGACTGAAATAGTATGAAATAGTAAGCTATGAAATGCCCACCATACATTTAATAGCATTCTATCAATCTTTCTTTTTATGGAAAGTGACAGATGGTAATCTATGAAATCTTGCTCGTGGAGACACCGTGTTACTCATGAATAAAGAAGCAAATAGGTTTTTTTTAAATTTTTTTATTAATAGTGCTAATAGTATTTTGTTTCTAAGCCAAATAGTTATTCTTTAAAATACCACTAGTGCAGTTTTCGAATTTTGTGTTTTTCAAAAAAAAAAAAAAAAAAAATGGAAAAGTGCACCAGCAACTGATGACTGGCAAAATGTATGTGTCCGCCGATGCGTCATTTTCTAGGATGTTGCGTCATTAGTTTTTGAATCAACATTCTACATATTTAAAAAAATAGTTTCGAAAATAAGCATTTATTTTGAAAATAATACAATGAGTATCGGTTTCCTATAGTTCTCTATTCCTTCTCTTGTCGTTGATGGAACACATCCTAAAATAATCAAACTTTCAAAAAACAGGCATTTCAGGCATTTCAAATCTTTAACTTCAATTTTATTTTTGACAGTAGTATAACCACTGATTTATCCATGAATAGGAACTATCTCTACATAAAGTGATTTAGCGCTCTATCTATAGATAAATCTGCAAAATGTGTATCCACATACATCTGTCAAATAGAATTTGACAAGAAGTTGTTGTCAGTAAAGTTCGCCTGCAACAAATGTTGTTGTTGTTTTATGGTTTTTTTTTTGTTTCGTTCCTGTTTTTATTTTTTATCTTTGGCTGTATTTTCATTCGTGTAACGTCAAATTGAAAATTAAAATAATATCTATTTAATCCTAGTTAGTGGATAGTTTTCTATTATTTTATAAGTGTATCCTTTGTTTTCGTGCAAGTTAACCTTATTCATTACAATTTATGTTGCTAGCTGTCTATTTCAGGCTGTGAGTGCAAAAGTGGCTTAACCCACATTTTTTTCTATTTTGAGAATTTAGCGAAAAGTTAACATTCAATACAAAATTAGTGAGACTAATTTTGGGTTATAAATAAATCAGAAAATGATAAAATGTTGCTCCCGCCCTGGAGCATTTCTAAAGTCGCGAGCATTCCTTAAACACGATTATGTCCGTTGTTGCACTTTTACGCTTACAGTACAACCTCATTATACAGTATACACCTATCAATAAAATGCACCTTTTATTTTATCTCCTTTTCAAAATTGACACTTCAATTATGCACAGTTGCTCTAAACACTTAAATATTTATTCGGGGTTTAGATTATAAAATGAAAAAAAAACAATAAACTTAAATCTCATTTCTCACAAAATGAAAGTGTTCGGTTAGTTTATGTTCTCTTTTAATTTAAAACATCCTTTTTACAGTCATATAAAGATAAAGCCATGTTATTCGTCTCCACGCCCGATTTATCAAACAATTTATCAATAATTTTATTAAAACTTTTTTTTATTTCTCCAATAAAAAAAAAAAACAGTTAAATACATAATTTTAATTGTTTATTCTCAGGCAATGTTTATGTTTTTCGTGGACAAAATGTTTTGTTTATAAAATATTATATAAAGTTTTTTTTTTATAAACATACATTTAGTAAAAAAAAAAGAAATCAATAATAATCTCTACAACTAAAACCTACACTATCTAAATTTACCTAATTGTTATTAATATAATAATTTTCCAATGTTTCAATATCGTTATTCATCATATATTGCTCGATTTGATAATTAAAATTTTATTTTTTTTTTGACATATAACTTCATGCATTATATTTAAATAAGAAGTATTTTATATTTTATAAAACTTCTGCACTATATTATGATGGACTTAGTTAAATTATAAAAAATCCATTTATTTCATTTGTGATAATAAAAAAAATATAGTTAAAAAATAAGCATAATATAATTATTATAAAATAATCTAAAAACTATGAATATTATTTATGTATGGTTTATTAAACTTAAATTTCAAAAAAAAAAAAAAATTATTAAAAAAAATATCATTTTTAATTTTTTTTTTAATTTCTTTTTAATAATTTCTAAATATTGCTATTAAAATTAAATATCAAATATCATATTTTATTTTTTATCAAACAAGTATAGTGTCTCGTAAAATTTATATTTCAATATTTCTGTTGAATTTAAATTTGAAGATTTCTTGGTGATGGCTTGGTTGGTTGTTTTTTTGTATTAAAAAAAAAAAACAATTTCCGATAGAAGTGTTCAATCCCACTCACCGATGTACATGGTTCGAGGTGTAGGGACATATCCCCGAGTTGGCAGTGGCAAGCGGCCGTATATGTGATTGTAAGGTGACTCTATGATGTCTGAATCTGAAAAAAGAGTGATAGTATATGAGTTAAGATTAAATTTAATAAATTAATTATCAAGCAATTTATTTACATATAAAGCTATTAAATTATGGTTGCCATATATTTTATTTACAAGCACCAAACTGAGTTCAATGTATCTATATTCGATGTTAGTCATGTCAAGAGTATCTATTGCAGTTTATTTTGTAAATATTTATATTAAGTCTTTTCTTGGAAATATGTGCATGAGTAGAGATTGATGTGGTGCAATACTATACCAATCATTAGATAAAAGAAACCGCGTGTGTGTTGATTTTTTTTTTATATTTTCTGTCATGTACACTTTTACGAAGCAAACTTTCACGGGAGTGTTTGTATTTGCTATGCAATTTATGATAGCATCCGAGGGGCCTCAAACTATATGAGATATACTTTTTGAAAGTACTGACAAATGGAGTGTAATGAATTGCTTGATTGATTTGTTTTTTGATGTATTGCAACTTATGAATTTGAAAGGTGCATTCAAAGACAAAATGGTTGGCACAAAATTATTATAATTTGAATGGCAAAAGAGTTAAATGAAGTGTAATCCAGGTGCGGTTAATTAATTTTAGCCGAAGACAATGTGTGTCAATCAAAAGAGAAAATGTATGCATGCAGAATTTTATGAAAGCTAATCGGAATGGTGCAAGTGCAGCATATTAGTGGAGCGGGGAGTTTTAGGTGTAACTGGGCAAATTACAAATTACAAGAAAAAAAAAAATCGAGTATTACAGTAAATGATGTCAAGCATTAAATTCTCGCTACAATCACTTATGGGTGGACCTATATCTAGGACAATTATGAGTGTTTACATTAAAGCACTCAAACGTTAAGACAACAACGAAGGACATATCTTAAGATGAAATCATAGGAATCGTTTCCATTTGCAGTTAGAATGATTTGGATTTAGTTTTTGTTTTATGATAAGAGAAAGACTGAAGCAAAAAGTCTTAAGCTTTCAGAATATAAGTGAACGCTTGGTCAAAATTTGCATCAAAGCTAAATTTAACACCTGTCCTTGGAACAGTTCCGCAAAGGGACTCGGGCTAGTAGGCTTTGCGGTAGGGCGAAATCTATATATATAATCTCTTTTTATGTGAGAATTATGTGAGAATTTCACTTAAAAAATGTTTAAATATTTCCACACATCAGGAGAAGTTATTTTTAATGTGGAACTATTTGCCATGAATTTATTTCCCTCTATACCGTATACATTAGCACGAGAAGATCCCTAAGGGATCTAAGAACACTAGTGAACCTCGTTGGAGGGAAACATAATTTCACGGGAAATAACTTTCAATGTGAAATAACTTCACATGTGGTGGAAAATATTTTGGTTTTTCTTATATTGAAGAAAAAATAACATCAGAAATAATTTCCATTTTGTGGGAAATAACTTCACTTTTTAATATAAGATTAGTGAAATAACATAGATGAAATATTTTCATACCTATAAAGTGGGAAACAACTTCACCTGAATAAAGTGAAATTATTTTCGATCACAGGTGAAGTTATTTTGCATATGAACTTATTTCACATGCATGAATTGATTAACGACCATTGCCGTACGTATGTCTTAATTGATGCAGCTAGCTAGGGACAGAGAAATGCCTGGAATAGGTCGTTGGTAAGGCCAAAAATAAAATATTTTACAACGGCTCTTAAGTAAAAATTAAACTTTTTTTGATTAAAAATGATGCATTTCAATTTTTTTTATTAACAGTGCTAAGTCTTTATGTGTATTAAACTTTTAAGTTATAAAAAATATGTAGTTTTTCTTAAACCCTTTAAATGACTCAATAAAAATAAAAACGTAAACGTCACGCCAGAAACTTGAATAAGTCAAGTAGCACTTTCAGAACGAATTAGTGCAGCCAAACGGCTGTAGTTGTCGAAAAAGATAAACATCTGATTTACGACCATTTTTGGATTATTGTCAGTTATCAATTGATAATAATTGATATAATTTGAGATTATTGACAATTATCAAAATCATAATAAAAGTTTCTGTTTCATATTTTTGTATGGATTCGTCTTAAAGTTCTTATAATTGCAAGTTAATATCTGTAGAAACAAAACAATAGCAGTGTTTTTTTGCAAGTCCATATAGATTTGTTTGAAAAAACGACAACAGTCGTTATACAACAACACGTAAATACAACAACAACATAAGTCCATATAGACTTAGATAATTCCCGATAATTAAATAGGGACTTAGCTAAGTCCATATAGACTTCTTTGCTACCGACACAATCACATGTGTTATATGGGAACGTCGGTAATGTTGTGGGCTAATTCCCAATATCGTTTTTTTCACACATATCTAATATTTTCTAACTATATCTACTAAAACACAATAAAACAAAACAAAATTCGTTTTTCTTACACAAAACAATACTTTTTTTTAAATTTCCCGATGTTGTGTTTCAAGGAAATAAAATTGCACTTCATACCTTTGACAAATACTGTTTCACCCGATTGACTAGTGGCGGAGTTAATTTTTCAATCTTCGGTACTTTATTAACATTCTTTGAACTCTTCAATGTATTATCCGAACGTGAATGTTGTAATAGTATTAATGGACGAGCTGACTTCTGTTGAAACGGAGGCTGCATAACATTAACCAAACCTGAGGAATTTACAGGGAGCACTGGAACACCTTTGTTATTCTGGGGATGAAAGAGCGGAACAACTGGCAAAAGAAGGTACCAGGTACCAGTGGTTAGAATTGCGGACACCATAGGATTAAAAGCGATCTTATTTTTTTAAAAAGCGAAAGCCAAGTGAAGCAAAAAAAAAAAAAACTAAGTAATTATTTGTTGTATTGGTTGTTGTTAAATTATTGTGTTCAACGAGAAAAAGACAGATCAGAAGAGAATAGAACAGAACAGTGGTTGTTTTTTGAAGCTTCGCAAGTCTAATTTTCCGATTTAGAAGCAAATACAGAAATTTCTGTTCTAAACTATTTCTGAAAGACTTATTGAACCCCTAAACCATCTAGTTATCTGTTCGGATTAGTTCAAAACAGCCTCCATTATTGTAAAGCTTGAAAAGAAAAGCTATTTAGTTCTAAAATTACAAAGCAAATTCATGTGAAAGAAGAGTAGAAATGTATTCTAGTGCAAAAAGTAAGATTTTCAAAAAGACTACAACATTAGATAGAGAATATTAAAATGTACAAAAAACAAACATTGTGAATAAAATACTCAAACAAATTTTAAAACAAAAAAAAGAACGGAGTGTCATAGTCCCCTGAAAGATAGACAACGTCAAAAATATCGATTACATTTATATACATAGATCCAAGTTCCATCTCAGGAAATGTCAAGTATCGAGTCTCGTTGAAACAAAATCGGATTAAAAAAAGAAAACCGTAATATATTTTCAGTTTTGTATTCTTTAAAATTAAGCGTTTGTATGTTTTTTGGTTAAAAAACTCAGTACCCTGACAATTTTATGAAAAAAGAGACTAAAATTGTCTTTAGGTCTGAGAAATTTTAAGAAGATGATGCATTTTAAAACGTGTTTTGCCGAGGGCTTTGCTAAGCAATCTTAAATCGATGATCCAATATAACTTTTGAGCGTTTACAAGCACTCTTAGAGGCCGCATTAGGTAAAAGATTATGATATTCACGATAATTCATGCTGATATCGATCAGTTATTTCTGCCATTTAATAAAAAGTCATATTTTGGTCGATAAGACTAGCACCGTTTAACACGATAGCAATGTCAAAATGCACACTACCATAATGTCTATTCGCCAAAATTTAAGCGTTGTGACATTAGGCGCGTTTTTCTGCAAGTCCATATAGAGTTGTGTGAAAAAACGACATCAGTTACACGTAAATACAAAAACATCATACGTAACATAATTATCCGGACTCAGGTAAGTCCATATAGACTTACTGCATTACCGACACAACTACATGTGTGTTACATGGAAACGTCAAATTTTGCCGGTAATGTAATTTTTTTTTCACAAATGTCACTGACAAATTGAGCAGAGTCGCATTGAGCTGAATTATTGGATGTGATCACCTTTACGCTTACGCAAACGGAAAACTCAATGTGATCACAAGTGATGATCAAAGATTTGATAACCAATTATCATCTTATGCGATTCCACCGTTTTATGTTGTTCTATTTATGTTGTTGTTTATGAAATTCCTCTTAAAGCAATTATATAGACAAATGATATATAGAGGTATTAAGGGACTTTACATTGCTTCTGCTGTGCCTTGCTTTAAAGTCAAATGATGAATCATTCCTGTTAATTTTTGGGCTAGATAGCGATTGAGTAATAAAACCTGCACTATATAAACTTAATCTCATAATTAGTATAGACGCTTAACGTACCAATCCTCTATAGTGCCGAAACGTGGACTTTGTCAAGGAAGTGCTTGACCGCTTTGAGCGAAGAATTTATTGATTGATTTTCAATCCAGGGGTGGAATCGCGTAAGATGATAGTTGATTGTCACAGTTTTGATCATCACTTGTGATCAAATTGATTTTTCCACCAATTCAACTCAATTTAACTTTGTTCAATTTATCAGTGACATATGTGAAAAACGTTGTTGCCGTAGTCATATTTTCAAGTAAATTCATTGAAATTGTTATTTTTTTAGTGAATAAATGCAATAATCTTAAATTTAACCATTTATTTAGTTTTGTATGCGTGTGGTATAACTCTGGTCACATTGCCGAAAAAATCACAATATTGTGATTGTTTTTTTAGCTATCAATGTGATGATCACCTTACGCAGACGGAAAGTGTAGATTTTGACTGTCACTTGTCATAAATCACCTTAGCCGATTCCACCCCACCTTTAAAGTAGAAATTCGAAGAAATTAAAATCTTAAAAAAGAACTTAATAGCTGGATCGGAAGGCGGTTATCCGAAATCGTGACTGATTGGGCAGGCGTATTTGTGCGTCCACCCAATATACACCCAGCAATGTAGGCCAATCACTTAATCAACTTTGTAGCTTAAGATTTTAATGAAGATTTGAGTACATACCAACTATTAAAATTTAGTTGGTATGTACTCAAATCTTCAACCAACATCTCAATGTTTCGCTGATTGTAACATTTAAAATACGAAATTTAATAAAAACTTTTAGCTTATAACCAACCTTTTTGTCTGAAAAAATCATTTAGTTTCAAAATTATATACTGTCAACTAAAAGCAATCTACTTTATAATTTTTGCAAAAGCAGTTTAATTTATTTCAAAGTACGGTGAACTAAATATCTACTAAATAAAAGCTCATTTCAATAAAATAATTTAAAATAAAATAAAATATATAGTTTTAAGTTAAAAATATGAAGCATGCATAGCAATATAGTTAGTATAATTCTAGTTAAGCGTGACACATTAATTTTTATCCCGCATTTATGAAAAAAAAAGAGGACGCATTGGGATAAAAATAAAAATGTGTATCTAAAGATTTACCTAGCGAAAGTATAATGAATGCCCGATGACACAGAGTTTGTCTCCGTCGTCGTCGTTCTCGTTATATTTCTTTGTCTGTCAGAGTACGATGAAGAAGTTGCCCAGAGTCATTTGTACGATGCGTTGTGTCTTTATGTTCTTTCATCTTTTAAGTTTAATAATCTTGAATTTGAATTCGTTTCATGCTTAGGCTGCGCGGCTTACGCGGCTTCAGATATCCATATATGGATTCCATGTCGCTATCCAGTCTATTGCTGCCGTTGCCATTATTTACAAACGAATTGCTATCGTATAAGGATTGTACGGCTACATAATCGGGATTTGCGTGTGAAGGTCTTTTACGCCAGCACGGTGGTGGTGGTACTGGTGGGATTGACATATAATTTGAATGCTCTGTCTTGTTGTTGTTGTTGTTAGTGGATGTCAGTTCGTTTTTTGTTATCGGAGTGGTCTTTGAATTCGGTTGTGTTATAGTCGGTATGGCAGAAGGCTTAGATTTGGTTACCGACGGCGACGCAGATGCAATGTATGGTGGCTGACCACGAGCACGTTTGTCAATGACTGGTGGCTGCTGGCGTCTTTCATAGTTCGAGGGATGAACATCAATGTGTTTGATCCTGTCGTAGATGTTTTTTTGTTTGTTAAGGTCGTCGGAATTCTCAAAGAAACTCTCCGTCGAGATAGAGACTTTTCGAGATCCTGTAAGATCTGTGTTCATTGTCGGTTCTGTCCTATTGATGGGACGTCCTTCATCATAAAGTGAGTAGTGTTTTGAATAGTAAATGTTATTGTCAAGGCTCTTGGGGCCACTACTGTGGCTAGAGCTTTTATTGATTCTGTAGTTTGGTCTGGGTATTGAGGTCTCCCGAATTGGTTGGACGCTCAATTTGCGATTGACACTTGCCTTAGCTAGAGATGGTACCTTGGCGGCAGGACTTTTAACGTCGCCGTACGTCTTGTCTTCATCGTGTATTTCGTAGATTCGTTGGTCGTCCATTACAACCCTGTCTAAGTCGGATATGTCACTTTCACTACACCACTTAATGACATTGGGCAGTTGAGGTGGTGTCACACTGTCAGCGTCATAATGATTGTACATCGGATTGTGACGTGTAGATACGTAACAATTTGGGTGTAAGTAATCGTGCGGCGTTGGTAGAAGTACATTATTGCGACGTAAGGCAGGTCGGCGACTGTGGTAGCCGCTTCCAACACCGCCGCCACCATCGATGCTATTGTTGCCACTATTCGATGGGGCAGCAGTGTTGCCTGGAAACACCGTAGAGTCTATGGAATATTTGTCAAGTATGGGAAAGTTGGAATAGTCTGGTACATGGTCTCGGTACGGGCAATGATATGGGTGATGGTCAAGCATATAATTCATTTGGCTATAAATACCTATTCCGCTCTCGAAACTTCTAGCCTGCCACATCATTTGTTGATGGTGATGAGCAGCAGCAGCTGCAGAATGTGGCGTTGGTTGGGGAGCAGCGTGATGCGCATGATGCGCCGCAGCAGCTGCAGCCAACATTTGCTGATGATGCATGTATGGATGAAGAGGAGCAATTGGCATATGAACCATTGAGGTTTTCTTTTGTGACAGTGTATTCATGTTGCTGTGAGATGTGTTAATGATGTTGTTGTTAAGGGTATTGCTATTGTTATTGACAAGAGGTTCCTTGATTTCCTTAGATGGTTTGGGTGCTTTGCCGAAATTCGGAACACGTGCACGAAGTCCACAGTAGTAAGGATCATCTGTGGAAAAAAAAACAAAAAATTAATTAGCTGAATAAATAATTGTTGGACATAATAAGAACTGTACTCCATACCATCACTGCCATCGAAAATGGAAGCATAAAAAGGGGTTACTAGGTGAAACCATTTTTGAATCGAGAAACGATATCTTTTGTTTTGCTGAGCGAAATGTATACCTTATCCTTATAAAATTATATTTCTTTTGTTCTTTAAAAGATAAAGAATAACAATCAACGAGTAAAACTATTCATCAAGAAATATAAGGAGCGAATAACGAGCACAATTAAGTCCAGAAATATGAGAAACGAAAAACGAGCACAATTAAGTCCAGAACACTCGTCACTTATGAACGATATTATCGAGATTTACCTTTCTCAATGTGTCAAGAGTTGTTTAATGTTTCAAAATGGATGTCATACGCCAGCAGCGATGATGTGTTGATTCTCGATATTAGTTTTGTTCCGTCCATCTAGCGCGATTTATCTTTCAAAAGTTGGTGTTCCGTTTTTCTAGCAAATGCTGTTGTTGCTAAAACTATCTTGTGTATCACAATAAAATATTTTAAAAGCATTTACAACAAATAACGAGTGAAAATAACGAGTTGAAAGATATGTTAAAAGTATTGAAGGAGAAAAAGTAACAAGTCACCGGACTCAATTAACAAATAATGAAATAACGAGAAGCAAAAAAAAACATGTTTAGCAGCTTTAAAGAGATGAAATGATTTACAAGAAATAATTAAACTATATTGTGAGAAAGTAGCAATATAAAAACGAGTAGAAAGTAACGATGAATAAATAGATATTTATATAGTAAATATATCGAGCTCAAAGTAACGAATAATTACAAAATATAAGTTACTACAAATTAAAGTGCATATGTCGATATTATCAATATTAAATAAACTTGATTCCGTACAGACCAAAAAAACAATGGGAGATATCAATTTTGACTGTTATTACTTTAAAACGTTAAAAAAAATTGTGGAGCTTATTTAAAATCTTTAAACTAATACAAAATTTTACCGTTTCTCTAGCAACTGCCATCATTATCATCAAATGAATCTACTCAAATTCCCATCAATTGCCTCGTCAATTGTTGTCAAATAAAACTAAAACGAACTGTCAAAATAGTATTTGACACTTGAAAAGTGTTGCCGTTTTTACTTTCAACAGCAACAATTTCAGTAGAACATGCTTTTCTTTGTGTAAATACGTTTAAAAAAGTCATAAAAATAATTTTTTATTACCCTATCGCAGGATGCTATAATTTTTGCAAATGTCAAAACAAAATTGACATTTGTTGCCATTTATAAAAATTATAGCTTATTTGGACAAAACATTGTTTTACTTCACAAATGATTTCCTTACTTCACAAATGTCAAATTAAAACTTACATATACCGCCATTTGAAAAATTTCAGCATCTTCCGACAGGGTGATGACTTTTTCGTCATCAAAAAATGTGTTTCAATAGAGTCAGAATATAATCCACCATGATTTAAATAGAGAACATATTGGTTAAACATTATTCTTAAAAATTATTATATTTTAATTTAATAGTGGTTATATGTCTCTTGGTATACTTATTTATCTGTCAAAAACTTATTTATCAGAGATCTTTGGGTTCAATCCCAGCCTGATATCAAAAGTTTTTCTTCAAAGACACTGCGAAAAAGTGACGAATCCTACAAGAAAATAGTTTATCATCATGAAGTGTCCCATATTACTCCTTAAAATTGAAAATAAAAAAATATAGTTCCTCTACCTAGTTTGGCAATAACAATTCCAATAGCGGAGATTCCCGAAGGAATCTTACGTAATTAAATAGTGTCTCATTGGAAAAAATAACCGTTAAAAAGAGGCTTGTCTGATTCATGACCCAACCAAATCCGATGAACGATAACACCTATAACGACAATAGAATATTTCAATCTATTGCAACAACCGGCTAAAGTTTCACACGTCATGCAATGTCAAATGTGAGCACGTAAAATGCATTTGGCATTTAACTGAAGTAATCCAACAATGCCAAGAAAGAACAAAACTTACTCCTCCTTCAAGTGGGAAGATACCATCAACTCGGTGGAGTTCAAAGATCAGCATGATTTATGTGTGAGCGAATTTAAAATGGGTGAGAATCGCATAACAAGTAAAGAAATAATATTTTACTGCCACCTTTTTTTAAATGTTTTATCATAATTTTTTAAACATTTATGTAACATATTTTCATGAGTCATATCTAAAGAATGGACTTATTACTTTAAACAAAATTTTGTGTAACCATTTGCTATAACTTTATAGCAGCGGCCGGCGGCAGCGGTGGTCGAAATGTCATTCATTGGAAGAATTATTGCATTGACTTGTTTATTGCCTCATTGATCTATTACAATTGAAATAATGTGTGCGCAGTGCACACTGCACATGCAGTGAGCACTCGCATTGGCTTTGATGCTGCCCTCGGCCGCAGGCTATGCTCAAAATATCACGATGATGCTTACGGTTGCATATAAGTATCGACGGCGGCGTGCATATGGTATAGAATTTCATAACTTAAAAAAAATGTTTTAAATGCTTACCATATTTCTTGTTGTCTTTTCCTTTATCCGATTTACCTCGGGACAGTTTGATTCTGCTCTCTTCAATGTCATCGTAGTCCGGCTGTGGAGATAAATGTTTAGAAAAAAAAAAAAAAAACGTTTATAAGTACAAAATAGTAAGACGCATAATATTAAAATAAACTCCATGGATGATACCCATATGACATAGTTGTCTTACAGTTTCTATACATGGATAAATCAGTTTAAAAACAAAAAGTCAGTGTTCAGTGAGTAGTAGATTGTGCATTAGTTTCTACGATTTTCTTTTCGTTTGCTTGTTTAATGGCATTGGCATTGTCCATTCTGTCAGAATGGATATATTATGCTGACTTCAATTTCAATTGGCAAACACAAAAGGCATGCGCACATGCAGTCATTTGTTTATAACTAAAATGGGATTTATTTTCACTGGACAAAAAAAATTATATGTTGTATGAGGAATATGAAGGTGGCTTCTTCTTATATGTAGATATTTTAGTGCATTGTCGTGTAGATTTGTTTTATGTATTTGACATATTGGATGTATGACAACAAGTGAAAGCGATCGGAAAACTTATTTGAAGTTTGACATATACCTTAGGGTTGTGCTTAGCATAAGTTTAAAAGTGTCAGAAAGTATGATAAATATTATAACAGTTTTTTTTATCACGCAGGGTATAAAATCAATCAAGATTCATATAGTAACACTCACTTGTTGAATTAATAGTCAAAACATAACTTTTATAGATTTCATTTTAAGTCCAAATGCATTAATATAAAAATAATTTTTAATTTCACTACAATGTAACCAACGAAAGTGTTGGTTAGTTTAAAAATGATAGAAAGTAATGCATTATAAAATGTTTCACTGGGTAAGATAACCTACCCCTCAAATCATTCATACAGAATGTCCATAGTGGTGTCCGGTGTGTGGCGTAGCGTCATCGAAGAATATAGAAAAACCCGATTAATGAAATCTCAATACCATTTGCCTGATTTATAAAAAGCAGATTTAGGATTTTAAGCATCACCTATAAAATCTAATTGGACCTCGCTAATGACTTTAGAATCGATCCACAATCGACCAGATTTTCACACCGCGCCAGATCCTTGAGAAGACCCAAGAATTTAATATCAATATCCAAAATCAATTTATCAATTTCAAAGGTGCTCAGTTCATGATAGTGTGAATAGAAAATAAATATATCGTGCCATGTCGATATCCCTGCAAAACTGATAAGTTTCACTAGACTGATTACTATTGCGTCAAATTTGAAAGAGATCGTACTGAAACCTTAAACATATGTATATTAATTTCGGATGCTTCTTCAGAAAATCTACGCAATATCTTGGATGTGCTGATAATACTAACGTCATATTAGGAAGAAACAAGAAAGGAGTACCCGGTGCTTTCGCAAGTTTAAAGTCAGCAGCGAGAAGAACTTTGCTTGTTGTTAACGAGAGTATGATGAAGTCACCTACATGCTCTCTTCAACAAAAGTCGTATCTCAGTGTAGAGTTAGTCAGAAAGTCAAAAATCGTATGTACATTAACTCTTGCTAATCGCTGTTTTTTTTTTTGGCTCAATTCCTTATTGAGGAATAAAGCCCTATCGAGAAGAATTAAAGAGACGATAAGCAATTAGATGAAAATCTACAAAGAAGAGAATAGGTGTGTACGTTACGCTCCAGCTTGACAAAAGTTTGCCTCTTCTGGCTTTTATTTGTCAAACGACTCTAAATATTTTTTATAGATTAAAATTATTGAAACAAATTTTGCTCGACAGCCACCAGGAATCTAACTCAGGGCCTTTTGTTCTGATAGCATTATAGATTGAATTAGCAATTGATTTAAGCTTTCGTATTATTTATCAATATTTAAGATTTTGGTTTTTTTTAAAGATTTTATTTAATTATATTAATTAACGATTCATCAGTTTTTTTTCAAAAAAATTAAAAAATTAAAAAAACCTGAAGCAATAAAAATAAAGTGCACGACTAGGTCGCACAAACTTGCTATGTGGCAACTGCCACAAAAATTAAATTAAATTTTATGAAAATAAAAGACATTCGTCAATTAAGTCTAAATTTTATCGAAGGGGGTCTCCACCCCCCCCCCCAGCTCTTATGTCGGGATGTGGAGTTCTCTATAAATTGACTTAAAACAGAAAAAAACAATCATTTAAAAAAACAGTAATACTTCCAGGGTTGCTATATCAAAAAGCCAGAAATCTCTTTATTTAAATTTGTAAATCAAGTTATTTTAGTGAATGTTTTTTTAAAAATGTATTTTAAAATTATTTAAACTATTTTTTTTTAATTTTACGTAAATAAATAATATTTTCGCTTTCAAAATTAAATGCTCTAATAAATTTTAAGTCAAAACAGAAAACCGGATGTCTTGCACTGTCTTGCACTTTTTGAGAAAATTTAAAATAACAAAACCACTTTTTTTTCTTTTTTTAAAAAAAAATGTTTTCAAAAAAATTCACTTAAATAATTTATTTAAAAATTAAATTAAAGAAGAGATTTTTAGCTTTTCAAAAATATATAGCAAGGCATTGGAAGTATTACCATTTAGTATTTTTTTTTCTGTTTTAAGTCAATTTTTAAATAACTGCCCCTCCCGAATAAACGGGAGAGAATAGACCCCCTCTCCTATACAATATCTCGACACGTTCCAGCTGTTTTTTTTTTGCATTTTATGAGAATCATCTTGTACAATTGATGTATAAGTGCATTTCTGAGATACTTTGAGAGTGAATATCTCCTCAGCCAATAACTTAGAACTTTGGTGTAATAATATAAAATGTTCATTTTAAATACGGTTTATCATACTACCTACTTTTCTTTTTGGAGGCCGGCTAAAATATAGATTACCCCAACTTTGTATGAAAAGTGGCCGGGATGTCCTTTTTTTTTAAATATAGGTAAATGAGAAATACGAACAAAATCATATGAAAAGTGCTAAAACTACTTTTTATTAAGATTCAAGCCAAAACCAAAGTATACAGAGAATTGTGTTGCTTTTTATAGATACATATAATTCCAAAATCGTTAGAGCGGTTTTAAAATAAATCGATGTTTACTTATAATAATTTTTATAAAATAGTTTTTTTTACGAATTCGTATTTTATGTACAAATAATAAAATTTGTTGGCCGTTTTCCAAATATTAAATTTACAAAAAATGCAAATATTAAAATTAAAACTAAGCAGTTTTGCAAAATGTTGGTTTCGAAGTTTTAACAATTCATCTAGATCTTTGTAAAAATTTTTTTTTGATTTCTTGAACAATCAGCCGTTTTCGAGAAAATTAAGCCATGGTTCTATATGGCATATACCTATTTTTTTTTTAATTTTCTATTATTGTAAAGTCATGTTGGGTAGCTATCTCAAAACTTTACTTTTTTTTGCCTAAAAGTATCTACCTATAATCGCAAGTAAAAATATTGTTTATCATTTTATAACTATTCAGAGAAGTAATATTTTTAACAAACAAAACAACTTTTTTATATTAATGATTTAAAATTTCTGATTTGAAATGTTTACATTCCTTTTAACAAAGTGGACACATGACACCGTATTGCTTCAATGATAATTCAAACTACATGTGAATTAAATATGCCTGAATAAAGATATTAATACAAGTTATTAATGACTATATATACCACATTCCAACTAATAAATATTATAACACTTCCACCTACCAACTTCAAGTTTTCTTCTATATGTTTTTTTATCTGCTGCATTTACGTAACACATACCATCAATTACCATGTTCTTCCTTGAACAAGTGCATATAATTATTGCCTTATGATGTCAAAGTGCTGCTGTAAACATTCCACTAAAACCCTCTTCCTCTTCACAACTCTTCTGATCAGTGAATCAAACTTTAATAATTATATTTCATAAAACCATAACAACCGTGGTTAAATCATTCAACCTAGACACCCGTCGCGTCACCCGCAAGTATATAGAAGACATTGCATGCACCGCACAAAAGCCCATAACAACTCCACCTCTTCCATGAATCTGGCTTACCATGGCAGATTTGCTTTTGCTGTTTGTGTTCATGCCTTGTGAGCAAATCAGTTCACCTGAAATACTTAAACAGGTATTTCAACTTCTCTCTGATAGACCCTCTCTTATTTTGTCCCACTAGCAGTGCAGTTGTATATTTCCATTACTGGGCCTTAAATTTTGTAAAACTTAAAATTGGAGCAAGTATTTCATCACCGTTCTTCAGATTACACTGATTAACCAATCTAGAACGCGTGATATGGCAACTCCGTCTCTCTCTGTGTGGTGTATAATTACGGTAAGGCCTCCCGCACCTGTCAACCATCATAGACAGCCATTACGAATATCTTACCAATGTATATTGGGATTTGATTTCCAACGAATCAATGTGATATCGATATGCACACCGTTGATCGTTTCTGCTTATACACAAACACAAAGGCATAGTTATCGTTATAGCCATTCAGTCGAAGCGACCTTAAAATTCCGAACCGTTGCCCATTTGGCACGCATATCGTATTCGGAAAGCGTTCGTTTGTCGTTGGTTTTCTAACAGTGAACCAAAAAAAAAAAAAAAAATGTTGCACCATCGGAAAATTCTTTGCGTATCTAACATCTTTTAATGCCACTAACTCACTGACCATAGATACTAACAATTTAAAAAATCTAAAGGTATACTCTTGTTGTATTTATTTTACCTTGGGTATGTCATGAGAGTAGATATTATCTCTTGGTGGTAATTTTGGCGGTTTCTCACTGCGTTTATGCGCCAATTGTTGTGTTTGCAGTAACAATTGCTCTCTTGTTGCGGCCACATGTCCAGCTGGTGTCCCATTGTTAGCACCAAAGCCAGAACTGCCCGAACTTCCGCCACTGCCTCCACTGCCACCACTGCCATTGCCAGCAACACTGTATGGGTCCTCATCGGGTATGGGTATTCTTGGGCGATTCTTGATGTCAACCACTGGCCGTTGCACTAAAATTGAAAATACAAGAAAAAGAAAAAAATGAAAATTTATGAGGTCGCCATCAGAAGCTATAAAATGTTACATGTTAGTGGTCGAGAACAATAAATATCATTGTTTTTATAAAATGTGTGAGTTTTGACAATAAGTGGACACTAATAGTTATTGCAGTTATACAATGCGGAAGGGCATCTCTTTTGTCTTTTGAAGAAATATAATCGGGGTTGGGAGTAATTTATCAGGAAGACACCGTTAGAAAATGTATGATTTTTGCTGTTCGGTTAGATGGAAAAGTTTGCAAATTGCTGTAGAGGAGCTGATGGCCGGTTAACTTTTCAGTCGTTCAAAAGATGCAAACCTAATTAAGAAAATCCTAAAAACCTAATTAAGAAAATCCTAAAGGAGCTTTTACACCATGGAAGGAAAGTGCTCGAGAATAGGAGTCCTCGAAGGTAGGCAATTACTTCGAGTTATTTGTGTTAAAACGCTTGTGTTTGAATGAGCTGCAATCACTTTCCTAGCATGTTGTGAAAGTTCCTTAAGCAAAGCTACTACTACAAATACGAGATGCGTTTGTATGCGGATTGCCTATCTGAGGAAATTAAGCGAAGAATCTTAAAGTGCGTTTAAACCATCAAATAAAGTACTAAAGTGGGTTGGAATGAGTAAACACTTGCTGCAAGCTCTTCTGCTTGCATGGTGTGATGATCCGAAAAGTATGACTACATCCAAGAAGAAAGTCGCTTGTAGAAAGCACTTTTATTGCATGGTGTATCTGCTGACTTCAAGAACTTGCATGCAAGTTTTAAAATCGTAATTTTTAAAACTTTGAAAATTATCACTATTGTCAATTATTTTTTTCTGTAGAGCTACATTTAAACCAGCTTGATACAATTTTTTTGAATGAAATTACTTGTGCGACAAGCACTTTCGGGTCGTCACACGTTGCAAGAGCGCTTGCTAGAAGTGACTTTTGTAATTGAAGTGTGTGGATGGTTTCTGTTTCAATTATTGTTTCATCAATTTTTCTTTTCTGAGCAACACAGTCATGACGTTTTTTAACGAACAAAATAAAGCAACAAGTTTTGTTTGATCACACATAAGTCACCCAACTTCCGTTTGCTTGCACACAGCGATATCCTTGCATGTGCAAAGAGCGAAAGCTCATATTTTGTCGTAGCAAGTGGTTTTCTGGCATATAAACGCTAGTTAAACCATGCAAGTGTTTCTGGTGCAAGCATTTTCATGCAAACAAATAAGTTGACGCAATAGACTTTTGTAAGCTGTTAACCAAAGCATACACACTGAACAACTCTCTAATACCGCTTATTTTTTTTGATCAAATTAAGCAAATATGGAAAAGCCCTTTCATTTTAAATTGTATTATAGTTGTTATTTTTGGTGCCGAAGCACTGATTTTTACTTGCTCAATAGGGCAAGTATTGGTTTCGTGTAAAAAAAAAATCGGTTTTAATCAAACCTGACATTACGATGATAGAGAAGCCCAAAAAAGTAGGTTTCGTCATGCCGTCCGTTGGTCTGTGTGTGCGGATGTGCGTATGGGCGTATGTGCGTATTAGCGTGTGTGCGTATGTGCGGTTGTCTGTTTGTATTTGAATTTAAACTTCGTGTCTAGCACTTTTTAGTGATTCCCTAGAGGAGGAATTCGAATTTTTGTTTTAGCCCAACTATAACGGGTACCTCCCATATAACGGTTTTAGTTTTTCCAAATTTTCTCGAAAACGGCTCTTACGATTTTGATGAAACTTTGTGAACGTTATACTTGGAGTGCTGTTAAAATAACTGCATTTCAGGTTTTTGGCTAACATTCACATAACGGAGATTTTGTGTTAACGGTTTTAAAAAATATGGCCATGAATTAATAACGGCTCACCCGATTTCATTTAAATTTGGTATGGCACTCACATTAGACAATTGCCATAAGATGGCATTTTAATTTTTTGGGTAAAGAACGGTTTTATGATAGCTACCATACAACTTGATCTCTGGTTTAAGCCATTTTTCGATATCTTTTGCCTTTTTACATAATTAAATACATTGAACTTTTTTGTAATCCAATAGTTTGCTACAAGAGCAAGTTCGTGCAACCGAGTCGTACATTTTATTTTCTAGACATTCAGTAAATTACTTAGGTTCTATAAAACAAAGAAAGAAGGTTCGCTTAACAAAATGTAAACCGGCTACTATTATTATAAAAGCTATCTTTTTGAAAAAAGAAATCTTGAACATTATTCGGTACAAAAAGTGGCATTCTTTTTTTGTATTAAAACTGATTTCTTGATCATAATATTCTAAAAAGCTTAATTTCTAACATTCTACTAAGAACTCGGCTAACGACAAAAAAGTTTAAAGACATTTGTGTTGTTGAAGTTTTCACACTGATCAGTGACTAGTTTAAGTTTTATGTTCCACAACAAATTCAGTGCTCATAACATTGTACATCAAAAAAATCCCTTCAAAAATCTCATATCAAAGGTAAATCTAGGTAGTTCATTCTTTTTTTCACTCTACTGTAAAAATATCTTGACCTGAAAACAATTAACTCTTATATATAAGTAAATTAAATCCCTTAAACAGCTTTTGTGATGATTAATTTCCCGACTGCTTGAGTTATACTACAGCAAACCTCACCGAATCTCGGTTGTTCATAAATTAGATTGAATTCATCAGAAACAGTATTTTTTATTAACAAATAGCCCCCGCATCGATCGATGAGGGTTATTTTTACCAGTCCATGAACTGCACTAAATAAAGTCTTTAGCACACACACACTTCTTTAAAAATAAAAAAAGACTTCAATATCAAAAGTATGCAATACTAACCTGGTGGTAATTTGCTCTTTAACATGTCCATTGCTACTACATTAACAATGAGCACCCAAACAGGGCAATCCAAGATGTCACTTTCAGACTTAACAAAGGCTACTGCCGACAGGCACTGTGTCTCCAATCGTCGACGATCTGGGTAGGCTCGCCTCAGTTCACGATTAACATTCGATTGAAACTTCTTCATGTCGAATAACTGAAAAATTAATAAACAAAAAAAAAAATGTTGGTGTTTTTTTTAAGGATTGGCTTTGTCTTGTTCATACGAAATGGAACTGCATATTCAGACAGAGGACTTACCTTGACTATTTTTTCACTTTCTAGAGCTTGATTTGGCAGTTTGAGTATATCGGCACCAATTGATGTCTCTTCGTTGGAATTGCTGGCAGTGCTTTTGATGTAGACATTACTTTTGGCATAACGGCGAATTAATATGTTACCGGCGTCGTCCATTTTTATTTTGACACCCTATAAAATAAAAATAAAGATTGATGATGTTTAGATGAAGAAATGTGTTAAAAAAGCCTTAACAAATATAAAATGGTATGTATATCTATTGATTGATTGGTTGCTCATAAAGTCATAAAGCTACAAAATCATCGAAGATTGGTTGGATGAGTTGGGCTTTAAACTACTTGTAATTGTCAATAGCCACCAGATGACATTGTCTTACTAAACTAATTATAATATGCCTTCACATTAATCATTTATGGAAGCTTTTATTTCCATAAAGTTTCCATAAAGGTTGTACCTGCTGTAATGAATCTTCGGTGATTCACTTTTGTGGATTCTTGGGGCTTTTTGAGAGTTTGAGCAGCTGGAAAATTCGAAAGCTTCCATAAGTTGAATGTGCAAATGATTGTCAAGCCAAGCCTCTCAAAAGAAGATAATTTGATTGATAGGGTTTTAAGATATCCTGTTCCAAAGAAAGGTCTTGGGCAATGACATTAAATGTATAGGAGAAAATTTGAAGAAAGCTATATTAATTGATTAGCGATCAGAAGTATGTAGTAGGAGCCAGCTATAGTCCAAGCTCCAACCTATATAACCAAGGCCTAGTGACTTAATAATTTCCAATGACATTCACCATTATTGCGATAGTCGTTTTACTAAAACGCCACTAAAACGACAAGGCTCCTAAGAGTACTGCTGAGGTTTTTGTAAAATTTAAACGTCAGGATTATCTTTCTTGGTCACTGTTCTTACCATTATGTCCATTTAGCTTTAAAAAAAAAACAACAGAGTTCCGTTCTAGAGCCGTGTCGTTTTACAGGCGTTTTAGTAAAACGACTATCGCAATAAGGGTGATTATTTAACAGGATAGGAAGGAAAAAGAATTTTCTCCCCAATACCGATGATATGTCACTCACTCGAAATAGCAGCACACCTTCAAAAAATCGTGTATATTGATATGAATTTTAATAAAGACCTCAAATTTGTGAGGCAAAATAGCTTTGCTAAAGCTTCATTATAGCTTCGTTAAAGCTTCGTTAAAGCTTCGTTAAAGCTTCGTTAAAGCTTCATTACATCTTCGTTAAAATGCACCTTTTCTATTTAAGTATACGGTTATATCAGACATTTATTTGAAGCCCTAACTGTGCAACACTCGTAGAGTCAACTCAAATGAAGACAAAGTTAAAGATAAACGAAATGTCATTTTCTTTACTGGTTTGTTTTAAAGCGAAACTGTCACACATGCAGTTAAAGAAATCTGCAAGGTTTTATACTGACTTCAACTTGGAATAAGCATTCGCTTCGCTAAAGCTTCGGTATAGCTCTGTTAAAATAACTTTTTCTAGATAAAGTTTCCTTTTCTATCAGACATTTATTTGAAAACCTAACAGTGCAACACTCAATTGAAGACAAACGATAAAGGTTAACAAAATGTCATTGTGGGAAAGCTGTTTCGAAGAATATAATTTTTTTTTATTAACGGATTTGTTTTATAGCAAAAATGTCACATTACCATTGCCTTCATACCAAATTTCGGGCTAGTGACAAAAAGATCGTTACAACATTTTATAGCTAAATAATTATTTTTAATGTGTAAGGCAGCAAGTTATTGCTAAATTTTAACAAAGAAGTAATAAATTAAATACTTAAAAAAAAAAACTGCGACAAGCAAGTCGATGTTTAGATAAAATCTGCATTGCCACTTTGATATTGCCAAAACTTTTCTATCTCCAATAACAATCTTATGCATGTAAGAAGTTTGCAAGAAAGATAAAATCAAAGATTTTATATTAATTGGCCATCAAGCATCTTTTCTTGTTTATGTTCTTAAAAAATAGTATTATTTCAACATTTTAATATAGCAATTTTTTTTTTTTTATAATCTTACCTGTCCTATATGCCGTTTGAATTCGTCTGTCTTTGGATCTCTCATTGGATTGTCAAATCCACACAAACCGATTCTGCAATTAAAATAAAATAAAACAAAATTAAATAATTATATATTGTACATATGTAAGTTTTTGTAATTGCCGTTTTAAATTAAAGTGTAAATCTGTCAATTTTTCCACAGCTGTCAAATTCTTAATAAAACATGGTTTTCAGTCATTTTCTAACCCACGGTACATCTACTCTGTTAAATGTGTTGTACGAATGCATAGCACGTACGTTAACATACTTGACGCAATTATTCAACATGGGTGTGTGTATCTATGTCTGCTTATATGCGATGGTAACGATGAATAGCATAACTTCAATGTCTTCACTCGATGAGTTGATGGTTGCGCTTGCGCAATTCTAAAATATAACTATGTTGCCACCTTTATAATGGCGCAGTGGCGTCTTGCAAAAAAAAAATCTATTCGCATGGAAAAATTATGCGAAAATGAAAAATTAAAACGTGAAGATCAAAACGAAGACAAACAAAAAAACAGAATTAAGAGGGAGTACTAACCAAGTACAATGCAACACCGACAATTTTGTCAAAATGTGAATCAAACTCATAATCTCTTGAGCACGTTCTTCTTACGCAAATACTGTTTTTTTTTTCGCTTTAGTCTAACTTAGTATCTATTAATAAAAAAAAAAAAATAACACCACAAGTTACCTATAGATGTTTGCGAGATAAATATCACGCAATGCCCCTCCCGCGAAATTTCAAATGATTATAGTGATTAAGGTTTCGGCATGTTGACTTGCGGTTTGCAGACATTTTGTTAATGATCTTTACAAAAAAAAAAACAATACAGTTACCTACTTTATTTTTTAACAAAAGCTGTGTGTATATTATTGGCTCTTTTGTTTGAATTTACACATACATAATAGTGTGTCTTTGTCCACCTCCTCATTTGGATAGAAAATAAATTATTTGGCGCCAGAAAATTTATAACAGGACAAAGAATGAGTGCACAGCTGCAGCTGCAAATCTAAGTATGCAACACACTTTGCCCAACCTATAGAATTTGTGGTGCATAAATTGTATCAATTTTTTTTTTAGCTGACAATCATTTAAGGTGTTTCAAGGTATTTGAAATAAAACGGGTAACAAATTGGGGGAGAAAACGGTATATGTTTGTGACTCATGCATAATTTTGTGTGGTCACTCGGGCGTATGTGGAACATTTTTTTTATTGATTTTATTAATTCTTAGTTGATGAAGATAGAAGAGACGTTTTAAATATTTCTTTGCAAAAATCAACTTGCAGGTTAACCATCAACTGTCCTTCAGCGTTTGTTTATTTGCTTAAATTCGTTACTATTCACAGTCTATAGGGTATGTTAGGTAGGTAGGTAGGTAGGTAAGATGGCAGTTTCGCAGAACAACTGCTCCGAAGAAACCCAATTAGCGCAGAAAAGCTCCGTTTTGATACCATAACTCGTTTGACCTAATTTTTTGTGATATAGTGGAAGTGACTGTTAAGTCACTTTACACTAGATCTATATGAGGCTAGGCCCGTTCAAAGGCAAGGCACACCTACCAGGTGTAAATCTGTGTTTTGATGCTTTTGCCTAAAAATAGAGAAAGTGCTAGTTCGAAAATCTAGTCTTAAAGGGAAGTTCCAGAACCTTAAAAAGGTTAAAGTTGAAATGGAGAGTGAGTGAGTGCTTTGAAAAGCTAAGGGGACCAGTTTTTGGTCTGTGCCCGCAGTCCCAAAGGAAGAAAATTAGCTCACATTGTGTGCTAGGTGGTTCCATTTGGCCTGAGACCCTGCCCAATAACTTTACACTAGATCTATATGAGTCTAGGCCCGTTCAAAAGCAATTTATACCTACCAGGTAGAAATCAGTGCTCTGATGTTATCGCCAAAAATAGAGTAAGTGCTAGTCCGAAAAGGCAGTCCTAAAGGGAAGTTCCAAAAACTTCAAAAGTGAAAGTTGAAATAGAGATATTGCTTGGTTTGTTAGAGCCAACTGGTGCTTTTGAGGCGGTAAAATCATGTATCCTTTTGTTCGACAGCACGTTTAGGTTCTCGAGAAACAGGCTACCGAATGCCTGGAGGCGAAATCTAGCCAGGGCCGGACAGTAGCAGAGGAAATGCTCAATAGTTTCCTTCTCTAGCGGATTTCTACAACTACGGCAGTAGCTGTTGAAAGATATGCGCACTTAAGCTGCATGTTCGCCTATTGGCCAATGGCCAGTGACGATTGCAACGATCCTGGCCGTGGCTATTCTGTTTCGTTTTATTAAATCATTCGATCTGTTTTTGTCATAGGTTGGCCATATCTTTCTAGTTATTTTACACTTTGCCAAACCTTGCCACCTCTTTGTTGATTCTGAAAGGAAATGGTCATATATTCTACCCTTCACGAAGCCCAGTGCAAGATCTACTGATTCTCCGCCTGAGAGACGAGATGGGCTGATCCTTGCCTTTCTGATTTAGGTTGACAAGCGATTAAAACAAATTCAAATCGGATGAAGCTCCAATTAGTGCCTACAATGTTGAACTACATATGTATACATAGAGTAATTCCCCATTACTGGCTATGAAAAAGTGAACCAATAAAGAAATCTAAATCCCACTTTTGAATAAACCACCAGCGAAAACAAGATACAAATTCCGATCTTATCCGAAGACTAATGCGACAAATTCAGGATCTTATTTAGAAGAAGGCAAAGCTATTAAATCTCTACTGAACTGCTGCAGAACAAGCTATTCGGAACTGATCATTCTTCGATTTTATACAAATCATAGTATGGAACTGTTTTAAATGTCACTCAAAAGCCTACAAGTTCCATACAAATTTTAATTCGGAAACAAAAGTCCTTCAGTTCGTATGAAATTGGAAAATCTTTCGTTGTGACAGATAAATCGCTAGGACTTAGTATGTTATTAAGAATCAGTATCCCATTCTTATTTTTCTTTCTGAGTTAATCAAGAAAATGTACCCTAATTTTACTTTCACTAACAGCAAAGCTTTCCATTACTTCCATATAACTGTTGAAAAGATTCCCCTTACCCGTTCCTTAACAATTTTCGTCTAGCCAGCTCTTCAACTGATTTCCCAAGTAAGATTGTACTATAGTAAGTGTTTTGAACTTATGGTCACAGTTAATTTTCTTTCTTTAACCACAAAAAACATCATAAAACTAGCAAAACCGAATGAAAGTGTTTGACCTTTTTTACCACCAAACTAAGACTGACCTATGCCAAAAGACACAATGCAATTATGTTGGTCAAAGTTAATCTTGTACGTTTTTTTGTTATAATGTTCTCTGGTTTCTATTCTTGCAATAAAGATTTACCTTACAGGCATAAAACCGACCTATACATCATTCACTTTTCCGAGTCTTCTTATATACGCTAAGAAACAATCGTCGCGAACAAGAGCTTGACTCCATAAGTACTTGACTCGTTTATCCAAGATACCTATTCCGAAGAGCATACATGTTCTGACCTTAATACATACATCAGCTAGTATAGTAATGCTGTTGGCCAAGGAGGGTTTTTTTTTTTTTTTTAAGCTTCAAAGCTGCTGATTCTGAACTGAAACTCCATCATCACTTAGTGTGGCATAAAAATTCAAATTCATGTATGTATTTTTTGTTTTGTTTTAATTTGTTTAAAGTTGCAAACCTATCTAGATACAAACACAGAAGCTACAAGATAAATTCAACACACAAAAGCAAAACAACTTTTACTTTTATTTGAAAACGAATCGGTCGCAAGGTCGTCAAGCGGCAGGTTTTCATCTTCCACCCGACACCAACCACCAAACTAACTTTATACCTGCACCACGATGTGTGTAGGTACGGCTTTTAACATAGCTTCGCTGTACACAGTTCGACTAAAACTTTTTTAAGTTGCAAAACCCGTCTTGGTAACGCCTTAGTGATTATTATTTATGAGGGGCAAAAACAACAAACACGAAATTGGGGAATCATTTCCCTAACCATATACTGACTCCAATGCACTGCGTGCAACAAAAAAATTAAAAAAAAAAAGAATTTATGCTTCATTCTTCCTTCTTCTGCAGAAGCAGGAAGAGAAAAATGCACTTTATAAAGGATAATGACACGGACATGAAAAGGGATGTGCTTGAAAACCAGCCTTAAGTTTCAATTTAGTAGTTGGATGCATTTTGAATATTAAAAAAGAAACTTCGTCATATAATTCTTTGGCTTGACAAAAGAAGGTCGTTCAACTAGCTGGCGCAAGGCCGACTTGGGGTTTTATCTTTTGTATCTTTTATTTTTTTTATTTTCTGGTGTTAATATAGGGCTTGCTTGTTGGTTGATCAAGAAAAGAGTGAGGAAGGGCAGTTATTACCTGGTCTCAGAGGAGGAAGACTTGATGATGATAATAATACAGTTTTGACCGACGAAAAATGGTTTTAATTTTAATCAGCTTGAGAAACATTTTTGAGACAACAGAGAAAAAAGCTGATGACATTGAAAGGCCAAGAATAGTTTATCTTGATCAATATAAAAAAAATCATGGGGTGAATAATTTTATATATTTTTTTGAGATAAAGAAGCTTAAGTAGTGAAAAAGTATCGCAGGTTGTGACTAAAAAACATTTTGGCACAATTTTAATACATGGTATTAATTTTTAATGATCTTATTTTGGTGCGAATATGGAACGATGCTATTTTAAGAAGTTTTTATTATTTTTTTATGAGTTTCGATACCATTCTGGAAGGTTTTAGATTTTTATAAAAATAAATTGTTATATACCTTGACCAGATCTGTTATTGTTTTATATTTCATTCAATGGGCACGTGTTGTAGTGCGGTTAAAATGCGATGCTCAAAGTATCAATAAAATATCTGTTTTGTTTATTGAAATAACCATAATTGGAAAGATCAATTTACGTTGTCAATAGACAGGAGTTTATTGGACCAAGTTTTATTGATATGCTTAGGCTTTTGTTTTAATATGACCTTGGCTTATTCTGCTCTCTAAAATAGCTTTGACTTGATGTCTGCAGTTGCAATCAAATAAACAAAGCACTTTTTAGCTAAAGCAGCTTCGGTAGTCCTACGTTTGATGAAGGGAAAATCTCTGTACACGTACACCTTCTTTGGTAAGTAACTATAACCCTATTTGTATGTGTTTGATCATTTGAAGGACTCGAAGACTTAAAGATATTATTAACTATATCCTGGAGAACACCTTAGAGCAATGTGAAATAATTCTAAATGAAAATGACAAGAAATACAAATGAGTTTCAAGAGGTGACCAATGACCATATATGTTATGGAGAATTATTCTACTGCCTCAACTATACAACGTACTTTGGATTTGAGGGTGCGACAACGTAAATGTAACAGTGTCAACCGAGATTTTATCAAAATATATTATTCGTCAATCGGCCAAAGATTAAATTATCTACTGGTTCATAATTTATAAGAGACTACTGACAAATGAATTCCCTAAAAAATCAGTAACATCATTATTAGCAACTGTGGAAAAAAACGAGTTCTATCCTTATTTTATAAGATGCTCGCTAGGTATCTCAACGCACTACGAATTTCGCATAAAATCAAGCATATCAAGACACCGAGTCAAACATTAAATGAAATACTGAACTAGGAAGTGATTCAGAATAGCAGGCAAATTATTTAATCGCTATATGAGACATGACAGGAAGACTTGATGAACAGAAGAGGCGAAAGATGCTGAAAAAAATGCAAATATCAGAAGTTGTCGAAAAGAAAAACAATACAAAACATCCTGTACCGGATATATGACGGTATCAATTGACGCGATTAGTTTTTCAGATGAAGAATCATTTGTGTTCCTTTTTCTTTGAAGTGATTAGCATAGGGATGGAATGATCTCCAAATTAATTGACATGCGCCGGCACTACTGAGGTATTCCAAAGGGGCCTTCTGTAATGACAGAAATCCAAACTGGGATTAATCTTCTAAAAAAAACAAAGCAGCTGGACTTGACCCTATAACCGTCAAATTCTTCAAAGCATATTGCAACATAACGACGCAAGGCCAGAATCCTGCATAATACATTTTAGGACTAAGGAAATGTTTTGCCACCAATTCTCTTTTTCTACAAACAATATTATGATGTACTTACTTACACCGTAGTTGCGTACGGACAGACAACTAATCCAATTAAGAACGGAATATGCCGATATATGTACATGTTTCTGAGTGCGAAACTGAATGGAAAGTCGATTCGCAATAAAACAAAAACAATAGGTACACAAAGACCCTTCCCTCCACAAATTAAAGTATTACTTAAAACGATTTGGGCTTTACAACGAAATGAAGCTAATTTTCGCAAGTATGAAATGTTTTGATTTACATTTTCCTTCAAATTATGGCGAAAATTTATGAACAAAATTATGCTCCAGGCTTGGGAATTTATTGTGCATGATTTTTTTTATCGAAATTGTAAAGATGCGGTTACTCTATATGTCCGCGTTGTCGTTTTGTTAAATGTACGACATTTAACATTGACAAAAAACCCACAGAACAACAAAAAAATAATAAATTAATTGAAAATTATTATTAAAATTTCGCAGTCAATGCGTATTAGATGCGGGACATGGTTTTTCATTTGAACTGCGGAATTTTCGTTTGACAAAAGTGCCTGGACATTTATGTTTTTTCAAATTCTGAAATTCTTTTTTCAAAATTTTCGTTTCGGATTCAAATCGAAAAATCCTTCACGAAAATATTCCGTTCTTATTCTAGTTTTGTGGCAAAAATTTTTCTAAAAATTTACTGGTTAAAATCTCTACTCTCTTTTCGCACTGAATTAGCCTGACACACTTTTTTGGTTCTGAAACATTTTAATTTTGTTGGTGTGTGTGTTTTTTTTTATATATATACAATTCTTTAGGATTGTCATTTTATTAATGTTTTGTCGTTCATTTGAAGACCATCGAAAAATTTCGTTGGTTTTTTTTTTTGATATAGGACGTGTTGGCTTATTTTAGTGCGATCACATTTGGCAATTTTAAAGGTTTTGCGAATTTCGTTTTAGTGCCAAATCCATGAGAAGTAGCAAATAAGGATTTTTCGCCCCAGAAAGATAGAAATATTAATAAAAAAAATTCCGTATTTTTTGTTGGCAAAAACACCGGTTTCCCAGAGTCAAGACTTAATGGTAGTGTCGTGTTATAAACTTGAAAAAATATTTTTTTTTAAGGTTAAAAGTCATATAAGAGTAAAGCCATCAATGCCACTATCTGGATGTCTACTCTGTTTTTCGTTCGGAAAGTGAAATCGTTCGTTTGTAATATAAAAAACAAAATTTCACTTTCGGAACTTTAAATTTCCTTAAATTTCTAAATAAAACATGCAGTTTGCTCTGAAATCGTTTGTTTTATAGTTGCAGTTCCTGTGATTATTCGAATGACACCATAAACGTCGTTTTCAAAAAGACGAAAACATCACATTCAAATTTAATTTAATTTGTCTAAAAGGTCTATGGTATCACCACTGGTTAAATCAATTCCCACACACGATTATATTTTTTTTTCTTTAGAAATAAATCAGACCTTACCTTCACTCAATATTCACATCCAAGTATCCCTGTTAAAACCATTATACGGCAATTAGGTATACTGTCCTTTTAATTAAATGAGTAATTGACATTAATGTCCATTCGTGCAAAAAGTGCCCTACCTGAATTCTAATTTCTAAAAGAGTCCATTTGATTCATTAAGGTAAATTGTAATCATGTTTTCTGAATCTCACTCCCATATTATATTCGTGGGTGAAGATGCATTCTTCAATGTGGACAGTCCATAGATTTGCATTTCTTCTCGCATCTATATATATCTATTAATTTCCAATCGTGTGTGCCTAAAGCAACCTTTCGTGAGATACTAGACTATAGAGCGTGTAAATTGTCTCCCACTAGCATGCGATCTTTGAATTGTGTCCTCTGCTTGGACTAGACTAGGCATAGATGATAAAGCATACCCTAGAATTCCAGACACGCTAGCCATGGTAGCTGAGTTTAAAATTGAAAGTATCTAGAGATATTCAAAGTCAGGTCAGTGGCATAGATTAAAACAAAAATGTAAATCCATGCCACCACGTTTGACCAAATAGATGTTTTTTTAATTAGTCACAAGTCGAATTGAAAAAAAAAGAAGTAACATCAACAAGTCTGAGACTAACACGATCGCTATGAAAAGATACAAGTCATCACTTGATGAGAATTCGAGAACTCAGACGACATGATGACTGGAGGAAGGGAATAAGATTCATGAGAATTCTTCGAATGCGCGATGCGCATCATAATTAATTATTCCAACAAAATTCAGTCTCGTTCAGAGTACCTACCACTTATCTGATGAGTGGTAATTTATTTTCGCGCTATTCTCTCAAGAACACGAAATAAAAAAAAAACACTTTTGAACAGTTCCGCTTATATAAGAAAAATATACAAAAATTCAAAGCACACTTTACAAAATAGATAAACACAATTAAATTTAAAAGCGAAAGGGAATCAGATTCAAAATAATAAAAAAAAAACCACGCCCATTTTTGTGGTTTAAAAGGAGAAAAATTAGAACGTTCAGAGGTTACGAACTTAAAGAGAGACACAACACAATTTATTTTAAATCAATTTCCTAGTCGAAGCTTAATCCAACTAAAGTTCTGGCGCCAATTCTTCAAGAACTAATTTCTGCATCAAAAACGTTCCTTTCATCTGTCTTAGCAATCTAAATCCATAGTGGCAGTGGGTGGTATGGTTTGGTGCGCTTATTGTTACAGATACTTGTACTTTTTGTTCTTTTTTTTTTTGGACTGAAAGTGGTGTTTTGATCTGTAAACGGCACGAGCCGGAGGTGGTTTTAACACAAACTAGAGCACATGGCTATATCAAGGTTGCACATAATATGTATATATTGTCGAGTTACAAGTTGTTTCCTTATGCAATAAAAATGAGTACTTGTATCTTTGAATGTAAGTGAATGGATAAAATTGATAATATTTTGATTATTTCTTATATAAAAGGTGGCAAGGTCTATTGGGTGTTACCCGGAGGCAATAAACATGATTTATAATTTATTGAGTGGTGTAGCTTATTTTATCACGGTTCAATTAGTTTGTTGGTAGTTTTTATTAAAGAACTGTATGGAAGTTTTGACTTGATAAGTTAAGAAATAATGAATAAATTTGCTAATTAAATAATAGCGGCGGTAATTTCACAAAAGAAGGCGTTAAGATTAAAGTCGATCAAAAAGATATCTATACCGGCTAATAACTATGACCTTTAAAATATTAGAGTTTTTTTTTGTAGGTAAGGTAGGTACTTTCGTTTTCTATTAAGATTTAGTAATCATTATACATTGATTGGCAGCTAATTTTTTTTTTTAAGATAAGGGCTTGGAATTTAATTGATTGTGTTCTATGCTTTCCCATATTAGCTTTGAACCTTGCGTACAAAGTATGAGTTTTTGAGCACATTAACTTGTAGCTAATATGATATTAAATTTTGCAAAGTAATTTTTTCTGAATGTAGGTCAAGTAAATGAAATGATTTTTTTTTTAATAACACCCATTTTTTGTAAGAAGATATAATAATAATTAACGATTGAAAAGAAGTGCTACAAAAATGGTACTTTATCTTCATTATTTTGATGCTTTCAAATTCTACTTGAAATAGTTAATGGACACACATTGCTTTTGAATGAACGAAGATAGTAATGAAGGAAAAACCGAGCCAGTTATTTCAATATCAAATCACCAATACAGTTGGTTCAGTAAGCTGATTTTTTTTTTTCTGAAGAATTAATTCCACTACATTCGAGAAAAAAAAACAGCAATGACAATTTTATGGATCTATATATTCCGTTTTTAAATGAGAGGACAACTGGCGGAATTCGAACTCCAAAATAAAATATTGAGAGAACGCTAAAATTGTTCTATTAGATATGTCCTTTTTCATTTAATCTAATGAAAGATTCCACGATCCACATCCACCATCATATATGATCCACATTCAGGGTTGGCACACACTTTTCTTTTTATTTAAAATCACCGCTTAAATGTTTTTGCAACAGATATAAAATTAAGATGGCATTAAGTCTTACTAAATTAAATGGTTTTAACTAAAATGGTTTTAAATGTTCCTTGGTACAGCTAGATGTTAGTCTATAGTGTTTATTTTAAAATTTTAAAGAGACACTATCAATCTTGTTAAGGAAGTAAACTAAATACCAGATTTTTATTTAGAGGTATACAGAACTCCCTCACTAACCTAAGTACGTTTTTTTTTAATCGAAGTTTGATGTTTTTTATTTAGGTACTTTTTGTTCTCAAAGATTTAAAAGAGATTTGAATGTGTTAAATTTTGATGACTGGAAACATCAGCAAGTTTACTTAAATCAAATAAAAATATTCTAAAATTGTTCAAATATATCAATTTAATTGAATAATTGATTTAATTAACAGCTGGTTTTTTAATCGTGTTTTAAAAATGTTAATTCAACGTTAACGGCAAATTAAATAAATTTTAGATCTACATATGTATGTATCGTTGTTAAAACTTAAAACGATGTTTTAATTACATCAATTAAGCTTTGATTTTTTTTTGTATATTGTTATAAGACTTCTGATTCTGATTTACTGATACTCAAATGTAAAAATTGGCCGACTGGAGAGTGCTCTACATGTATTTTAATTCTAACTTTTTTCCTATCAAAGTTTTGAAATTTGTGAAGCAGTCGCAGAGGATATGTCGTTCGCAAAATGACACCCAAAAGCTTTATGAAGAAATAGAAATAAAATAGCATTTTATTTTAAACTTGGGCGTTATGTCATAAAACTTGGGCGTTATGTTATTTTTTTTTTTTTGCGTTATATGTCATTGTTTTTGGGCGTTGTGGGGGGCATGCTTAAAGGCAAGTTATATGCATTGGTAAAAAAAAGTGTTGATATAACAATCAAACATGACATTAAGATGATAGAGAAGACGAAAAAAGTAGGTCCGACAATTCTGTCTGTCTGTCTGGATGTATCGACACCTGCAGCCTTAACGGTTGGGATGATTTTATTAAAACTTGGTACAAACCATATTCTTTTTTTTATATTTAATCTAGGTAACCGGTATTTCAATTTTTCTCGAAAAAATTTCGATAAAATTTTATATGACTGCTATTTTGCCATTGGTGATGTCCGTCATCTAATATTGATGACGGACATTGCGTCCGTCATCAATTTTTTTTTTTAGAATCAGCTTATGCTTACCTGCCATATAACCGTTATTATTCTGACTATCTTTTAAACGGCTGCATCGATTTCGACCAAATTTAATTTCCTAAGCTGAATTTCAATAATACTGCAAACAAATCTGAAAAAAGTAGTTCTTGAAATTTTTTTTTTTTTGAAAACCGATAATTCTAAATTTTTCGAAAAAATACTATACTAATTTCATGTAATTGAATTTTTACCGACGGTGACGTCTTTCATATAATTTTTTTTTTTCTATATATTTGTTTTCAAAAGATTATTTTGAAAAAAAAAAATTATTTCAAAATATAAAAAAAACATATTTTTTTTTGGAAACTGTTCAAATGAATTTTGCAGTCGTGAACACGAAAGTAACTTTCTTCAAGGGCAAGTTTGTGCCACCCAGTCGTGCCCTTTATTTATTTTAGTTTATTGTTATGAATTTGTTTTAATTTTATTTTTTATTAGTCGTATTCCGAGACTTATAGGACGTACGTAAGACGTAACTGAGTATGGTAACGATAAGGGACGGCATCTCCAGAAGCCGTTGGTTCCCCGGGAAACTTAAATTCTCCTATTAGACGCATACATGATTTTGGTTGATCGAAGTGACTATTTAAAAAACACGTGAAATAAAATCTGCGAATTATATATTTTAAAGAAAAATGTCTGTATTATTATCTAAATTCATTCATAATTCAATTTAGGACATTTTCATAGAAATCATTAATTTTTTTAATTTAGCTTGAGGATGTAGGTTACAAATTCCTTGATTCCCCGATAAATCAGATATTTTAAACGCAATTAAAACAAAATTATGTAAATTTGATAACCCCAAGGTTTTCTTTTCAAAACTTCGGAAGCAATGTCTATATTTTTTCCTTATTCATTCAACTCTGAAATTTATAATTATCCGACTAATCCGTCATTATAGCTAATCAAAACATAATGTCAAAGAAAAAAAAAAGATCAATAACCTCTTTTTAAATTGTTAAACACGAAAAAATATCTATTAAGTGACCGTCACATCCAAGTGCGAAAATTAATTCATGTCATCAACTTAACATGAGTATTGGAAAACAAAACTTTTTTTTTGTCTGTCCGATTCAAAATAGAAGTGTTTATTTATTTTTAACATCAAATAGAACTTAAAAGGAACATGTTATACCCCAAAAATATATTGGCGTCTCAAGCGCCTCTTCGATTAAAACATTTTTAGACTTTGTAATTTTAAAAGCAATTTAAGGTGATTCAACTCAAATATTTCACAGCGCTTAAAGGCGAATCAGCAACTTATCGCTCAGACGAATTTGACGTTGATTGTTTCAAGCCCTCAAAATTGACCGCCTAAAACACACACATCAGCATAATCACCTTTGTCAAATTAGTAAGATTATTATTGGTATTTTATTTTGATGCGAAAACAATTTCGATTTAAATGAAAAACCATCATCATCGTATCGGCATTGGATTGAATCACTTAATATAAATTACAAAAATAAAAATATATTTTGCGAATTTCATTTGAATCCATTAAATCGTTTTAATGGCCAACTTGATGTCATCCAAATTATAACCCAGTTTTTACTCGCTTGATTGATGGATACTTCTTTTCAAAATGAGAAAACAGAAAAAAATGCTTTCGGCACTAATCTAGGTCAAGGGTGAATTTAACATAAAACAAATTATACAAGCCGGTGCGTTGTAAAGAAGCGTGTTAAAATTAAATAAAACAAAAGATATACGACTTGGCAAAGGCCAGTTTTAATTGCCAAGAATTTATAAATGGTACAACATAATCGTTACAATGGAATAGTGTTAAAAGAAACAACATCATGAAACGCTTGGTGGAGCTTACACATTTAACAATGCGTCTAGTCTAACTTTACACTAAAATAAATAAATCAAAAGAACCATAAACTTGATGATTGTCTAACTGAAATGCCATAATTGTTGACTTAAACAAGGAAAACTAGAGTCGATAAAAAAGAAGACAGAGAGTTTTCATGATGTATTATTGAATTTTAGTTTTTCTTGGACATGGTGTATGTAGTAAATGTATCTTATTTCAAAATTTTATGATTATAGCAAATTTTTAATTGTAATTTTTGTCGTAACAAAATGATGTTTTGCTACTACATAATGTTAATTTTGTTTGAGATTGAATAAAAAAAGCATAAAAAATATAGGTATTACCTCCTCCTATTATGCCTACAAACTTTTGCATCCCTGCATTAAAGTCTGCCCGTGCATTCTAAATGAAGTCACTTACACATTTAAAAACCATACACATAATGTTCACTGGTAAAAAAAACTCGAAAAAAGCCAAGAAATTAATATTACTGGTATTTCATAAAATCTGGGTACGAGTCCACTATGGATGATGATAGTATTTAAAAATTAAAATTCCTTAAAATTTACAACAAAAAAGAAAACACGCATAAAAAAATTGTGGTTGGTGCAATTGAAGAATGTAATTTCAAACTTTACATATTTAAAAGTGTTTGAAGCATTAAACAACTGCATAATTAAAATAAAAGAATGGTTATCTGGTTTGGAGAAACTGGCCATTAGGTTTTCTCATTCCAAAAAAATATACAACCTTTAAAAATTAATAGTTTTTAAAATATTATTGTACACCCAATGTACACCCAATTTTTTTTAAGGCTTTATTATAGGAATATTTAATATAACAAAATTACTGTTCTTTGTTTGGCTTAATGATTTTTGTTTCCATTTCTAGCATCAATGATGAGGTCTACATCGTTTAAAAGTGAATGTCAGAGGTTTGAAAAGGGTAAGTTTTTTTTTATATAACAACTTATTTTTTATGGATGTATTACAATTTTGGATTATGTTATATTATGTTATATATGTGTTATAAGTTGAAATGTGTAGTTATAAGTTGAAAAAATTTGAACTGTTCACATTAATCAGTGTTTAGAAAAAAATTTGTCAAACGTAATTTTTTTATCGCGGGGAAATAAATTTTTTTGATTTGAAAAAGATTAGGCTTGAATCTTGATTTGGAATCATGATTTACACGTATTTGCACGAGTTATAGAATCTTCTTCAAATTCAAGATTCTATGGAATTATCTTCAATTTATTTTCTTTGTTATAAAATACAAAGTTCAGGGTTTTTTACAATATTTAATTTTCTATTTTTTATTATTTAAAAAGAACTTTATTATTCGAACAATTGAAAATTAATAATAAAAGTTTTCATTCATTAGAAATAATTTCTTTTCAGAAAAATTAATACAAAACTGATTTCTTAAAAACAAGTAAAATTTGGAATAGTGTTTTTTGTTAAACAATTTCAATTATTAATATAATGTCGTCTTTTGTTTGTTGTTTTGGTTTGGTGTCGTTATTGATGTTGTATCAGTCTGTTAGTGTTATGTAACTCACACATACATAAAATATTTGATATTTTCGTACTTTTTTCATCTTCTATCAATGAATGACATGTTTGATTGTTATCTCAAAACCGAATTACGGATGCATAACTTGTTTTATAGTACCTTTAATCGGAAGTAAATAAAAGGCAAGCTTGGATCTCACAAACTTACTCTTGTGGCAAGTTACCTGAGGGCGTGGTTATATTGCGTCGGATGAATTTTTTTTTTTAAAGTTTAAATAAATTATAATACAAACAGGATATAGAAAAAAAGGTATGAAATTTTAAAGTTCTAAATTTAACTTTTACAAAGATTCAATCAAAATTCAAAGTATACAAAAAATTTTCTTCATTAAAAAAATGATTTTATGAAAAAAAAATATTTTAAAATCGTTGGAGCGGTTCTAAAAGAATCTTTTTTTTTTGTTAAATTATTTTTTGAAAAAAATGATTTTGAAAAATAGTAAATATTTTTAGAAATTAATTTGTTATACCATAAAATTTAATTTCATAAAAATATGTTCACAAGTTTTTGAAATATTGAATTAAATTAAATTAGTTTGTTTTTTCAATTTATTTAAAACTTAACAAATTTTTTTTTGACAAGATCTAAAATAATTTTAAAAAAAGGACTGTAAGAGGTCGGCCAATTATTTATTATATACTACCATAAAATTCATTGCATTGAAAAAAATTCAAAACACACATTTTTAGAAATCACCAGGAAACAAATACAGACTTTGAAATAGTGTCCTTTTGTGTTAAAGATATATACCAAAAAATACCATCGCGTTAGTGATTTAGACTTTAGAGCACAATGTATAAACCTCACATGAATTATTTCTTGCACACCTAATTTAATTTCATTTCAACGGAAGTTTCGAATTTTCGTGTTCAAACTGTCGAAAAGATTAATGAAACAGTTTTCTCAAAAAATCATTACAAAAAAACTGATCTTTTCATTAGGGTTGGGCTGGGCAGTGGGCATGATGCATTATGTTTTAATGAGACAAACAATACATCCAATACATATAAATGGCGCCCAGACTCTTATGCTTATTTTTTTTTTTAAACAATTGTTCATTACAATAATGCATTAAGATGATCGAATCAGATGATGGTGATGATACTCATTAGGAAATAATATAATCATGTTGATAAAAAGAAATGACGAAGCTTCCTATCGTATTCTCAAAATCATTGTTTTTCTGTCTTGCGCATGATTTTTAAATCTTACGAAATTATGGTAGGAAAAAGTTGTTAAAGGTGTCTATTTATATGATGGTTGTCTTTAGTCTTAACATTTACTTACTAACAGTGAAATAATAAAAAGTGCAATTAATTATGAAATGATGAATTGATAGTATCAATGGCGCGTGGGTTTAGCTTCTTGCAATATTCGTTTTTAACATTTAATGATTTTTTTTTTTAATTTTCTTCCTTTCATGGAATCTGATGAAGCTGCGAGTTATTAAAAATTCATTAGCGTAGGTTATTTATATTGGTTGCACAAGTTTAAGGGAGCGTGTACTTAAAGTGTGGGAAATTAAGAAATATTTTTTATGTTTGAATTGGCAAACAAATCTTTTTTTTTTTGTGAACTGCTGCATATCAGACTTAATTTCTAATTCTATATTGCGACTTAACTATTTTATCTGCGCCATTTCGACCAGTTTTTTTGATTATTGGTTTCAAATTCTTTAAACATCTTAACATCAGCATCGATTTCATCAAATTGTGTGGTCATATTTTAATGATGGGATTTGATCATTGTTTATTTTTTTCATTTAGATACAAAAAAATAGATATTCCCAGAGTTTTGTTTTACAATAAACTGGATTTTCTGCATACATAATTAAATGCATGATAGTAATTAATCTAAACAAGTTTGGATTGATTTATTATTTTTTTATGGACAGTTAATTTTATCATAACGTTCATGTTTTATTAATTGTTAAACGAGATTGATACTTTATTATGTTCATTTAATGTGGTTTGAATAAAGAAGTTAAATAAATTGTAATCAAAAGCTGATATCATAAAAATATTTATTTTCAAAGTATACATAAAATTGTTAAAAGCATTTTTGTTACAAGATTTGCTTTAAGTTTTCGAGTTCAAATACCTTTGATTTGCTTTATTTGTAATGGTTGATTGATTTTTGTTCTTAATTTGATAAAGTGATCTTAAAAGGATCTCTTAATATAAAAATAGTGGAAAAATAAAATTAAAAGTAACTAATTATTTTTTATCTGAAGATTGTTTTTTAACAGTATAGAAAAAAAAATTAAGGCACGTGGAAATTTTATTTCCTCTAAAGTAGACACTACACTTAAACTAAAGTATGAACTATAAAAGCCCATGAATGCTTTAAAAGAAGCATAACGAACTCGAAAAACATAAAAAATTAGAGATGGTTTTTGTATGATTGCCTTTTTATAATTTGTAAACAAAAATGTTTGGGAACCCTATTAACGGTACCTCCCATAACCGATATTTCTGTCTTGAGCTATTTCGTGAACGTGTTTATCGATTTAAACCCAAACATTTTTTTAGAAAAATCTAGATGATTTGATTAAGTTTCAATACCAACATTTTGCAAAAATGCTTAGTTTTGTTTTTAATTATTTTTTTTTTAACTCTATATTTTAAAAACTCTTGATTAAAAAAATTTATTTTTTGTGCATTCAATGCAAACCATTTAGCACTTAAAATGGGCGTACTTCAAATTCCTAAAAATACTTTTTTATGAAAATTATAAATTAAACATCGATTTATTTATAAACCGCTCTAAGAATTTTAGAATTATTTTTTATGTAAAATTATATTCAGGCAACAAAATTTTCTGCATACTTTAATTTTTGCGTTAAAAAAGTAGTTTTAGTACTTTAAAAAAAATCATACCTATAATTTTGTTCGTTTTTGCTCATTTAAAGTAAAAAAAAAATTAAATTTATTTTTATTAAATTTAATTTTAGCCCAGTCAATAAAGACATCGTAGATCGCAAGAAATCGCAGATCGCTGATTTCTTTAGGATTTTGTAAGGATAGATACCAACAATGTAAAACCAAGTTTGTAGCACTTTTAAAGTAGACACAATTTGTTAACATTTAAGCCCAACAAAAGTTCTGTGGGTGTAATAAGTTTGGAAATACAGCACTTCAAAGATTGACTATTTTTGCTAAAAAGTTTTATGTAAATTGTAAAAATCTTGAAGCTTTTCTCCCCTTGCTGCCGGTATTAGGCTATTTTCTCGTGAAGTACTACATCTAAAAAATAAAAAGTCAATATTTGAAGTTTCAATTCAATTCAAAATTATTGTTTCACCACAATATACATATTAAGAAAACGCTTTAGCTACAAAAAGCTACAAGATACAATACTCCAAACATCAAACATAAATTCTTTCCAACACGTCCAGAGTGTTCGAAACAATCTCAAGCAATTGTCGAAACCAACAAAATTTAATTCACTTTTAAAACGCACTATATAAAAAATTCTTTAATGGAATACCATTCCCATAATTCCAATTAGAAACACATATAGATAATGTAACATAACCAATGAATTCCAAAAGCCCAATAAATAAATACAAAACATTGGCACTTCCTGTAAGACGCCAGAATAACATCAGCGACAAAAACCATAAACTATCTCTCTTCTGTCTTAATATGGGTGTCGATGCAATATACGCATAGGCGTTTGTAACATTCTCTTTCGTAATTCCAAAATCCATATATTTATTCGCCACATCAGCGATGAGCATATATACGAAATTGATTATTGCCCAGATTCGCCTACACGTGGCTCCCAGTGTCTGGAAAATCACACGAACTGTGGATCTGTGCAAAACCTGGCGCGCAAACACGATTAACATAAAAATAGATCAGATTCTTATCCTGCTGCTGCATGCAGACCAAGCTGCTGAACATAGAGTCTGTCCTAAGTGGCTATAAATATCCTGACGCACGCGCCCGTACGCGTGTGCATCTTCTTCCAAATCAACACACAGAGTAGGGACTCAGCGCACTGATGCCTGATCGGGAGATACTTTGCCAATAAAACATATTCAGTAAGGTACATTGCTCGAGCTGGAACATGGTTCTATTTCTAAAGGTGGCTGTTAATATACCACCCATTAAATATGGCTACGACATCTAATGGCCTTATGGCCTTAACCGACAACGGACAAAGCATGGGCGAACACAAGCTCGACGGCAATGAACGCACGACGTAAACACTCCACACCGCACAAAGTATCTATGCCAATTGGGCAGGTATCTATTCTATTTAAGGATTAATCAAAGCAACAGATAAAGTACATGCGATCTGCGCAGACTAAGTTCCTTCCGTCCGGTCCATCCGATTTAGATTAGAGCATCGGACATAGAAGATGCCAATTAATATTGTGTGCGAGTGTCCCCAAAAAATGTCACGAGTTTCTTCTCTGTTGTCGTCGTCGTTGTCCCAAAGACTGTTCACAGTCGTAGAACAAGATATTCAGAGGGACGCGGACGGGTTTTCTATCGCGATGTACAATCAAATGTGAGGCTCGTTATTTCTTTGCATGTTATAGACTGCGTCTTATTAACAGGCGAACGATATGGAATCGCGTGGTTTTGCATTTGATGCTCGATGCAGCTTGCCTATGCCTAGCGTAGACTCTCAACATTCCTTAATAAAGATGAGTTCCACGAACATTTGTTTAGATGTCTGCAAGCTCAATGGATGCACGGAATGGTATTTTTGTTGTTAAATCAGCAAAATGTCATTTGGCTTAAACTCCACAACTTCAAGACTATGGAGGGAAGACAAAAATAGTACCAATCCTGTTGCTGATGCCACATCGTCATGATGTGTATTCTAACAGGTGGAAGCCGCAGAAGTTCTGCGTTTTTTCTTACCTTACCTTGTCGCACATCCATCTCTGTGGAAAAAAAACCTTAAGACTATATCAAGGGGAAGCCAGTGCCAGAGCAGAGGTAAAAATTCAATGAGATACCATGGAAAGGAAAAGTTAATTGAAAGCAGAAGGGTTCGATGTCTTATACGTTGTCAGACAATGGGAACACACGGTCACTTTTTATTTATTGCTTGGGAGGTTTCTTTCTTTAAATGTAAGCCTTGACCTAAATTCCGTACTTTTTTGTTTAAAAAGGTTTTTAAATTTTATTCGGAAGGAAGAAGAAAACCATCTGCAAGAGACATGCGAGACATAATGTTGTGAAATTCTTTTTCTGTCTGCCCTTTTCCTGTTCATTTTTATTTCTTACTGACAGTTTAATTGTGCTGGAATCAAAATTGCGTAAGAGGATTATGTATTTGGGTTTCACGTCTTTGAGTCACCGACATTCTTACGTTACCATCATTTTGTTTGATATTATTTTTTAGGAATTGCACAGAAAGTTCTAAATAATTTGTTTTACAATAAGAACGGCGGGACTTTTTCTCACATTGAGTGCAAAATCTATGAATTTTTAAGTTTGTAGTTTAATCTTTTGTAGTGAATTATTTTTTCGAAACAGGTTAACTAACATATTCTAGATGACGACCTAGAAAAACTATAATTGCATTAACCAACAATAAATAAAATATCAAAAATTACTTCCTTTTCACGATTAGTCATCTTACTCAAACATACTTTTTCATTCTTCTTTTCATAATTTTTATCAAAGATTTAACACTGCTGTATCATAATGCGATAATAATTCCTAAAATATCAAACAAATTTCAATGTTTTTTTTTATTCATTCGTGCTAAACAGTGTTGTCAACCAAAAGCTTAAAAGTTTGCCAATTTTTGTGTGTCATTCATGTTAAAACTTAGATCCGGCTTTTGATTCTCTAGTTCTTGTTTTTATTTTTTTTTTTGATTTACCTTAATTATTCAATCCAATAAAATTAAAACTGAATTAACAAAGATACGCGGATGTCACAACATAAAAAAGCCAAGCATTATAGGTTTGAGTGGGTAGGTGAGGTATGTTTATACTGCGAACTAAAATTGTGGGAGTTTTTTTTTTGTCAGTTATATATTTTGTTAAGATATTTCTTTAAATTTGAGAACAAATAAAACTAGTTAATAGAGCTCTGAAGTTTATCTCTGGTGAATCTAAGGGATGAAGTGCAGACGATATAAACATATGAAAAAAAAAAAACATCTGAATTGAGCTAAGATTGCCACATTCAATTACGTAAGAATGACGTTTTTATTTGTATTTCTTGATGATTATTGATAAGCACGTGTAGAAAAATACATATAAGTATATCTGACTCTCTTGATTGCGAGATATGAATTTTAAAAAACCTTGTTTTGAAATAGATCTTCGTTGTGACACAGTAGTATAGAATATTATTAGTTATGATTTATTAATAAATCCTTTCTTTATGAAAAATTGCTTAAGTTGATTGTCGTTTCCTTCACATATTATGTCTCAAAATTTGGAATCAGAAAGTGCCATATATGTATAATCGGCCCTATACATATATTATGACAATTGTAAGGCTCCCTGAAATTGCGCCATAGTAAATTTCGCAAAAAAAAAAAAAACGAAATGGAAAAAAAGCCCTAAATATTTCATACAATAATCTGGCTTTTGTTCCTAGAGATAAATGCCTAAAAAAGTTGGCCGCAAATGCCGGAAATGTTGGCTTCTTTTTCCATAAATTAAGTTGGGTCTTTTTTTTTTACAAATCATGAAAAAAGGCCAAAATTTAATTTTTGAAAAAAACGCCAGAAAATAAATGTTTGGCCTTTTTTCCAAACCGAAAAGGTAAAAACGCCATAAAATAAGCTTTTTGGCATTTTTTTAGAAATCGAAAATGAAAATTCAAAATTTTGGCGTTTTTTCCAAAATTATTACGCCAACATTCGTGGGCTCTTTTTCCAAAACACTTTATGTCATAGAGTTACGTTAAGTGGCGACGACGTGGTAAAAATCTAACAAACAAAAATAAAGGAGAATGCCACTGTCGAAAACGCACGAAATCTTTTCGCTAAATTTTTTACTTTATACTTTATGGAAGTATACTTGCTACCTCTATGAAAGCTGATCTAAAACGATCAGGTTAGAGCTAAACTGATTCAAAAGATTAGCCAATCTGCATGTTGGAAATTCAAACGTAAAGGAAGCTACGAGCTGGAAGGGGCTACGAAAAGAATGCGTTTGGAAATCTTGTGCTTTAGAACTAAGTAGATTTTCAGTGATGCCACTGCTGTTATTTATCTTTAAAATTTTATTTTTGTTTATAACAATGTTAATAATCTATTTCTATGTCTTTTTGTATCTTTCCAAAGAAAACAAAAATTAAAAAATTGAACTTGATCTCCCAACTGTGTGGCGAAAGTTTAAATATTTAATATACGTACATTAAAATATAAACGACGCTAAAATAAAAATTTATAAAACCTTTTATTTTTTTACTAAAAGTTCTAAATTAACATTTTATAAAGTTTTAATTCAAAATCAAAGAAGGAGACTTGTGTAAAAAAGTTCTATGAAAAAGTTCACTGAAGCTGTTTAAAAAAACATTAATTTGTCGAAAACTTTTAAGAAATAAATATGAACATTTTGACAACTAGTTGAGTTATGTATGTATATCTAAATATCCTTTTTCTTCGCCTTTTCCGACGATTGGTATCACAGCTTTCCCACTTCTCCACTTCACCTACCGACCTGCTTGTGGGGTTCGTCGGCGATCAAACGTGTATATCTAAATAATCATCTTATTTAAAATAGCAAAAACTTACTTAACACAAAACCATATTTAAAATCGCTTCGATCAAGTTTATGAAAGTCGGGATTTTGAAAAAATAAACGTTGATGCATGGGAACACTGGCAAACGAATTTTCTTTCGAATTCAAAAAAAGCTTTCAAACTCATTTCAAAGAACCGTTTTAGCTTATTCTTGTACACTTACTCACCGATTTCGGTGAAATTCAATATTCGAGTCTGATTCCCAGTCTTTGACACGAAGGTTACTTGTCACGAAATCAAGTTTGTGTGACCCTTTTGTTTTCTGATGTTTTCCAATATTTTGCCTCCGAGTATTTCAAAACTATTGGGTTCAATACTGATATCTCGATTGAAAATGCTCGGATTAAGTACAAATGAGAGAAAATTGTTTTCCTTCCGGATGCCTCGTTAGGGTTGATTATGTTAAATTAATAGTGATAAAACTATGGCAACCCTACAAAGTCAAGTATAATAAAAGTTAATAAAAGCTTTAGGAAGAAATAGATTCACGCGAGTCAAAAAGACTGAATGACAAAAAATCTCATCTTAATGCAGTGACATTTTTTGTAACACAGAGTATGGTAATATTTCCATTAGCATTTCAGCTAATGAAATAAAATGATCTTTCGAATAAATTTAATACTTTTTTTATTAACTTCCTCTTAAATAACACACACTGTAAATAGAATTTTATTTTTCCAATAATCGTGACAATTTTTGATTAATTTTTCCACAATTTTGCCTCAGGAAAACCACAATTTTATTTGCTTTTTTAATCTGCGTAAAGCAAACACGTTTATATGAAAAACCTTTTATCTAATTCAAGGCAATGTCTCAAAAGCTTTATATATCTACATCTACAAAACAAAACTTTTCGTACCAAAAACTGGATTAAGAATATGTAGATATATAAATTCTTTGGAATTAAAAAAAAAATTAAATGCAAATGTGACAAGTTCTTATCCCCCTCTTTGTCCACATATAACCTAAGTATACACATATAGAACTTTTGCAAAATGTGCATAAGAAACTTACCGCATTCCATCGAATCCATCGTCTGAACCGTTAATAGTTAAAACTGGGGCGCGTGCATACGCTTTGGCTACGCGACGATTCCGTTCAAAGACAATGACTTTAGCCCAAATTTCATCGTCGATTTGGGTCCATTTATCTAGAACCTCTTGTATGTGTTCCTGCAAAGATAATAGAAAAAGATTCAAATTAGGTATAATCTTTGTGCTAAATTTATCAGAACAAGAATTTTTTATTATGCAGTTAAATATAATTTGGGTTTAGCCATGAACATGTTGTTAGTTTTTTTCAGTGATTACTTTCGCATGTAAGACAAAAAGAGTCTATAGATGTATTTCCCTGCAATCAAATTCAGCCCAAAAATGAGCACATGCATCTTGTATCTGAATGCGTCTACGTCCTCGTTCGAGAGTGTATAATCAAAAAGTTTATAAAGGTGCTTGCATACATTAGCAAGCTATGGGGCTCTACAAAAAGATCTACCGAATGAGATATTTCAATTGGAACGGTTATTTGAATGGTGTGTTGCATTCCCTCTCTGGTGTGCTAAGATAAAGTATCTTTCAGTTAGGTGCTGCCTGCACCGTGCTTCACTAACACCATAAAATTATAACAACAAACGGCCTTGCACACGATATCACTTTTACTAGTTACTGGTGCTGCTGTTGGTAAGCTGCCGCTGGCTGATTTCGTTTTGTTGTTGTTTTTATTATTGTTGCATGCTTGCGTCATAAGCTGATGCATTTTCTTGTGCACCTAACCATGCTTCAGAGAATTCATAAACGCTGGCTGCAGAAATGGTGTTGCTTTTGCCTTGTAAGTCACTAACTGGGTGGATTTACGGGGCGGAGAAGACTGTATATAGATACTTTCGATGTGAACATACATATTTTGTGCAGATACAATTTTACGGGACTTTCTCAATTTTATGTTTGTTATTGTTGTAAAAGCACCAAGTGCAATAAGTGCAGATATACGTTCGTCGTCGTCGCTTCAGTCGTTGTTATACTATAAGTATAACTTGAATTGAAGTATCTTTTGTGTTCAGAATGCACAGATTTGTGTTTTGGTTTAAATAAATTGTTTTAACCAAAGATGTATTTCACAACAAATAGCTGTAAAGTCTATGCATTTAACAAGTTTTAAATACTATTAAAGGTAGGGTACCTGTTTAAAAAAAAATTAAACATAAGTAAGGCACATGCTACTTCTTGTGCGATAGAGAATGTTGTACGAAAATGATTTCCGCATTTTTTTTTCGCTTTATTTGAGCATGATATTGGATGGTAGTTTGTGAATATGTGCATATACTCTTATTGGATCACTGCGAAGACAGGTGGTTATTATCAATTTGAAAATTTATATTTAAAGTCACGAATGAGAATGTATATTTTGGATAATGTTCGATGATTCGGTTGCTCAAACATGAGCAACATCATGATGCGGTGACTTGGTAATATCTAATTAAATTAAAAGTCCATTCAAGCAATAAATGGTTTGTGTAATAAGTAGTTTTAGTCTGAAAGTATAAATTAATTGTAAAATTTGACTTTAAAGGAAGACAGAGTTTTTTTTTAAGAGCTACTGAGAAACCTAAATTTGTACGGAGCTCATTTTGATGCTTAGCAGTGGATTATTCAATGCCGAATAGATGAACTGATCCCAAAGAGAGGAACCTTCCCAATTTTTTATAGAGAATCATCTATCTGCGGATATTAAGTAGATCGATGAATTTCATTTTGACCTAGCCAACAATTTGTTGTTAAAAATGGGTTGGGTACGAAATCCCGACTGCCAAAATCACGACTGGACAAAATCCTTACTGCCAAAATCTCTAAAGCCAATCCCAACTGCCAAAATCGGGATTTCGTCCAGTCGGGATTTTGTCTTGATCCCGTCAAGATTGGTGCCTACAAACAACATTATTGTGGCGAAAAAGATGTGAAACAAATGCAATACAATCTTATCTCGTTTTTCAACATTACTATATCGAGTCGAAAAACCGAAACATCAAGGAAATACTAAAACGGAAAATCAGCATCGTTAGACTGCGTTGAAACTTTTTTCAATAATGCCTTCAAAACTCACAAAAACCCTCTGCCAAATTTGTACGAGTTATTCAGAAATAATTACTTAGACAGATTAATTTTGTTTATTTATTTAAAAAAAAAATAATAGTCGCCAATCGACCTGTTGCTGGCTAGGTTTCACAGAAAAACGCGTTTGCCGCCGCACTGCTAGGTCGAAACGGTCGAAAAAACAATAAGTACTTGCCGCTCTTACTAATACCATATAAAATGGCGCCCAACGTGGTGTCCCCTGTAAAACATAGCCTTTTTAGAAGCATTTCTGTATTTCTTATGGATCGATATAAAATGCTATACGATTAAGCTTTAAAAAGGCTCTGTTGTAAGCTAGGTCTTACAGATAGCCTCACGTTGGGCGCCATTGTTTCCAAGTAGGAGGTATTCAATGAAAAATAAATGAGAGGAATACGTGTTATGAAAAAAAAATGCATCATTTTTCTGTTTGTGTGAGTTGTTCATTAATGATGAATTTGACAGTAGCTGGATCAGTTATCCGCCCCCTACTGTTAAAAATCTTGCAATGTCAAAATGGCATCTCGATTACTATTTAAAACACACTTAAGCAACACTCACTCCCCTTTTTCTTCTTCATTTGAGGTACTACTAGGAGCGGCAAGTAACCAACCCATTTTCCTTTGAGCCTATAGCCATGCGGCAATAAGAGTGCCACCGTTACTACCAAAATAAAAAAGTTCTCTGTGGAACCTAGCTCGGGCAAGCTCGTTTGGCTCCGAATGAGCATTAATTGCAGCACTTAATGAGTAAAAATTTGTAATTTGTAATATAAAGTGAAGTGAAGAGTCGTTTTCTGACCTAACCATACCTCCGAAAAAAAAGTCCAACTAGAACGCAGCAGGACCTCATAGAAATACTGCTACACCGAAATATACTGGATTCACTTTAGAAAGGTTATCAGGAAGCGGGTCGGCCAAGTAAAATATGGCACAGAAAAATGGATGTATAATCAGGAGAACTGCAGAACACTTCAAGGGATCGGAAGTACATCAGAAACCATATGCCACTTCACGTAAAAAAATTAGTTTTATAATTCAATCAGGAGAAAAATAAGAATAATCATCGTGTAGGATTAAATTAATTATTTAATTGCAATGACTGTTAGCTTGCGTTGATCATTGTAATTTGGAATAACTTTCATGCTTACACATTTCGGAATTGATCAAATGATGTTCAAATCAGCGTTTCGTCTAATATCGGGAGACTGTAAGGCTAAACCTGGGAAGAGATCTGAAAATGTAATTTTCCTAGTCGAGAACACGTTAAGGTTACCAAGAAAAAAAAATCGTAACATTTGGAGCTGAAATGTGCTGTAAGAACATGTTGCATTATATCTTAAATGTAATATGAAGAACTGTGATTCATTGCAAAGAAGTTGGTTATGAACTAAAATATAATATTTTTTTAAAATACGACGAAAATATGTGTTACGAACAATCATGTGTTACGCAGTTAAAGTTTGAGCCCACAAAGAGTACGAAGAAGTGGAGCAACTGCTGAAATCTTTTCAAAACTATATTTGAAGTTATCTGTTAGTACTTCGAACAACATATAATTATTCTTGAAACGGGTTATATACCCTTTTTTTAATCAACTTTAAAAATGCAGATTGACGCTGATTCGATTGAAGTTTTAAAGAAATATCGGTGGCATTCATCCTAATTCAAAAGCGATACGGTAGAGACGAAAAAAGTTAATTCTATGGCCTTATACGTTTAGTGGATTGGAAAAAAAAAATAAAAAGATAAAATAGATAGATAGAGAAAGTAACGTTAAAACGTAAAACTATTGCAACCGTTTTTATTTTACTTTTTTATTGCGAGAACAAGATGTTATAACGGGTGTTTTTTTTTCGAGGTATAGAACTTTAAGTTGGCATTACTTTTCAAAAACGGCGCCTATTTAACAACTGTCAAGTGATTTATTCTCAGTTTGGTTTGGCAATTCATCATGAATAGACTCACGCCTGAAAACGCTTGCAAATTATGCAATTTTATTTCGAAAATAATGGTTCTGTGCGGAATACGTATCGCGCACTACGTGCATTTTATCGTCGACAAAATCGTCCATCAGAGCAGTTAATTCGATTAACCATGGATCGTTTTCGCACCACGTTTACTCTAATTGATAACTCGCATCCCCAGAGACGCCGTACAGTGCGTGCAGAAGAAGCTATTGCTACTGTAGAGTGTAGCATTGAGGAAGACCCGAATGAGTCCATCCGCCATCGAGTACAGGAATTGGATCTGTGTCCATCCACTTTATGGAAGATTTTGCGCAAGGATCTTGGTTTGCGTGCTTACAAAATCCAACTCGTGTAAGAATTGAAGCCAATCGATCATCAAGCAAGGCGTAGATTCGTCGAATGGGCCCAAAACGAGATGGGCGTTGTTCCCGATTTTCATAAGCGAATTTTGTTTAGCGATGAAGCTCACTTCTGGTTGAATGGCTACGTCAACAAACAAAACTGCCGCATTTGGAGTGAAGCTAATCCTCAAGTGTATGTCGAAACACCGTTACATCCAGAAAAAATGACTGTTATGGGTCATCGAAAATTGGACGTCCAGTCCAGATCGGATGAGCCAGCCGTGGCAGTCATATGCCAGAAATCATATTTAAAATGTAATGCCACAAGATTATCTTTCGAATAAATAAAAAATCATGTCAATCGAATATTCCATCGTTGTTTTATTGCAATTTAAAATTCTATACCTCTAAAAAAAAACACCCTTTATTATTGATAGCAAGGATAAAAAGGATGGAACCTCAGGTGACTTTCTTGCAGCACTCTAAAATTGACATTAAAAGGTTTTGAAAATTTTGCGCTTTGCTACCTAAAAGAAATGGAGACCGTGTTAAACAAGGATGAAATATTTAATTTTTACATTGGTGCGCCGGCACGCAGCGTGCGGCGGAGCCAAGTGCCAAGTTAAATTACAATTACATCAAGCTAGCACAATTGTATAGCAAACAAGCTGTAGAATAAATTTTTATATTCAATGTTTAGTTTGTATTTTAGAGAAAAAAAATGACAGTTATCAACTATCATCTGTCTTAAAATCTTAACATTCTGAACCTCTGGGTATTAACTTAATATTAAAACTTTTTCCAGTGGGAATTAGTGTATTTAACGTATTAAAGATTATTCAAGTATGTGTTCGTACAACCTTTGTTTTTATCATCAAAACATTTACAAGTCATACTTCAATCCTTAATGTCACTTTTTTGTCAAGCTTAATTTTGCACCGACAATATAGCAGCAACATTGTTATGACATCGCCTTCTGCAATATCTAAATATCACTGCCATGTTAATTCCTAGTTTACCAACATTATCCTCCCCTCGGCAAAAACTTGTTAACCTTTTAAGAAAAATAAACAATCACAACAAAATGGATGCAAACTTGTTCAAACAAATAAGAAGCTGCTCAACAAACTATAAAGAAGACACTAACTTCATTCGTCTAAAGCTACCATCATATTTGATCGCGCACTTGAACATTATTATGGTGTGCTTACGATTTTGCAATTAGGTTATTAGCAAAATCAGTTGAATAATCCCACAGAGTTAAAGAACCAACAGCAGCATCACCATCAGCAGTTAACTTAAGTCAACACACAAAAATACCAAAGTTCAGCACAAAATTAATTTACATAGCTAAACAAGTAACGCTCCAACACTATATATACAAAAATAAAAATCATTTTGAATAGCCAAACACTGAAGACACGAAGAAAGAAGATGATTCCATCCGTTTGAACTTTTTGTGGAATTTTATTCTTGCTTAGTATCTATATATCCATCTATACCACGATAAACATGGCTGTGAAATGTTAACAACAAATATCAAACCAAAGAACAACTTTAAACAAAAGTCACAGTAATTTTATTTGTATCTGTGTAGCGCCGATTTCTTGGATTAATCCATTTTTTGTTTGCTTTAACAACCCAGGGAATCTCGCGTCAAAAAGACAAATTTGGTAACTGATACTTGACAGGTTTCTACAGTTAAAATATTCAAAATGTATTGATTATCTCAGATACTTTTTTTCAGACAGGAAAAAAAAAATAAATAATATAACGGGACTAAAACAATAGCGATAAAAATTTGCATTTTTTAAAACGTATTTAATCGCGATGACATCGCAACGAAGATCGTGCAGATATCATTCTTGATCACACCGTTCTATCTTTTTTGAGTGTTGCTGCGAAAATGTTGATAAAATAAAATCTCAAAAAGTATCTATATCTAAAGAGAACTATAACTTGAGGTCGTCTCTACGATGACGTGCGAACAAGGCACGATCTCATCGCCTTCTCTATCGATCGCTACATAAATATTATCGATGGCGATATCCAGAGAAGCCGCAGAAAATCTAGAGTATCTCATCAATGAACGGATCAGCAACGACCAAAGTAACGAACAACGACGACGACGGCGACTCTTTAATTGGTGTCAATAGGCGGCGCGGCGGCGCACGTGGATGTTGTAATAGTTGAATGACATAATTCTGCATCTCACACACTGACACACACTACTTTTCTATGTGAGTTTGTATAGAGATGGGAATTAATAGCGTCTGACTAGCAAAATGCAACGGATGAAGCATGGCGGTGAAGTCTTAAGTGACATTTACACGGGTCCGATCGAGGGTAGATGGAAGCGATAAAAATTAAATTTGTTTTGGTTGTAATTTGTTTTTTTTTTTTGTTCACAAATTAATTAACAGTGATTTAGCTTTGTAATTGCTAAGCGATATAATTATTGTTGGCGGGAAGTTGACAAATGCAATCCTATGTTTATTTTTGTAAGCTGTTGTATTTATAGTTTCTTTGCGTGCGTTTGTTAAGTTGGAAAAACAATAAATAGAAATACAAAACAGTATCCGTTCTGTTGTTGCTTTGAAATGTTTCTACTTTTATTTTCTTCCAAGCAAACAAAGTAAAACGAAACATCAAAACTCAAATCAGATCATACTCCGAAAAATATCCTGAAGATTGGTCAATATTAAGTAGGTTGCATATGGTGGATTGTATATATAATTTCCATCGTATTTTTTTAATTCTTCTTAATTTTAATCAACTACCAATCTTGTTAAAAAAAATCTACATACACATTTCCATCACTCGCCAAAAATGTGGAACAAGCTAATCACGATTATTTAAGTAAACCTTGAAAAATTGCACCTTAAGGCACTCTGAAGATATTTAAAGACTCACTGCCATGCCCTATTCAATTGAAATGTATCTTCTGCATATTGTTGGCCATGAAGGTGTTGATGATGCAGCCACACTTAAAGTAATTTTGCGCAGTTATTTCAATAGGAAATGTAATGTCCATGACCCTAGATTTTGTTGTTTGTATTTGAATGCATTTTAAAGATGTTTCACTTGAAAATAATATGAAGATAAACGAAAGCGTTGTTGTAGATAGTATTTTGGACGGGATTTCAAAGGCATTAATTAGCACTAAAAGATTAATGTAAGAAAGTGCAATATTGTATTTGAATATTTGAGTTACAAATAAAGAATGATGTTAAATATTCAGGATAAGAAGTGCGCTTTTGTTTGAAGAACACAGTGAAATTCTTGTAATTCTAAATTTTCTGGGTTGTTGAAGTTGATCCAATATTTGGCTTAACCAACGACACTTGAAGGTGCTAAAAGTATTATTCAAGAAATTGGAATTCGATAAGGAATCGGAATGAAAGATATCTTTCTACATATTGATAAGTAGTATATCCACTGAGAAGACTTCCGTCTACATCTCGCTTAGCTCATCTGAACGATGATGGTAGCGATCTTATCTTCCAGTTTAGAATGTTTGGATAGGTTAACCAATAGGAAATGACACGCGCATAGTTCTGCAACAAACTTTACTAGACGAATAGCCCCGAAAATAGCCTTACAATATTCACCTTCATGCTCCATACTTTTCGTTGAATAATCAGAACTGTATTGCCAGAACAATTAAAGCTCAACCACGTCGCGTTGCAATCAAAAGTAGCTTATATTTCTGCTTGGTTACCAATACAAATTTACAAAAAGTGACATGTCGAGAGGAACAGTAGGAGGCGCGTTACTGATATATCGCTTCTTTTTTCTTCTTCATTGAGTACCTCCTGCTCAGCAACCAAGGCGCCCAACGTGGTGCCACCTGTAAAACCTAGCTTGGAACAGATCTGTTAATTCCGATCTTTTTGAATGACCGATCTTAAATGCAAAAGATTCGGTTTATTTCAGGGGAACCCCATTCTATTTTGGTAGCTTGAATTTGCAATATAATATTTTTGGGTTTGAGAACCAATTTACTCTCAAAAGCTGATAAATATCAAAAGCTTCTATGTGAAAGCACGAAACGATATCTGAAAGATTCCTTATTTATATGCAATACGTAATGGAGGTCATTGACAAACTTTAGATTAGTTCTAATTTTCAAATTGCATGTTAGACCAGTAGATAGGAAGGGAGCGTTTAAGATCACCTTACTCTGAAAACTCTATATTGATACCCCATATAGCTGCTTCTGATATTTTCAAAGTTCATTTCTGATCTTCAATTAGGATTAATGGTGGTTTGGTAGATTAAGACATCTTGGGTAGATTAGTCTTTATGGTGCTTCCAGTCCCATAAAACGATCATCTTGCCTCTCTTTATTTTATCGCTTTTTTTTATAAAGAGTGCTCCGCCGAAATAGTCAGTTGCGTTTCTCCCCTGAAACAATTTAACCGCAATACTCGTACTGCAAGGAATGCCCATCAGTTCACCCTTGAGCCCAACTTCGGACGAACAGTTAAGTACAGAGTTTATTTTTTAGCCGCACTTTTGAGTCACTTTCTTAGCTTCTGTTAGTTAGTTCGAGACCCATAAGCCAAGTCTGTCTTTTTTTTATCCGAACTGAGATTTTTGATTTTAATTAGTTTGCCCGTGCAAATTGGTTTTCAAAACCAAATATCTATGTTCTCAGCTCAAAAATTGAATCTTCCAAAAATTTGGGATCACTTTACAAACGCAAATGAAATCATATAGCATTTTAGATCGGTCTAACTCCACGTTGGGCGCCATTTTATCTCTTGGTTGCTAATGACGGTTCCCCTCAATATTTTTGACGTTTGGTGTAAGGTGGGATAAAATAAAGACTTGCTGTGTGAATTATAAAGTTCCCTCAAGATTAAAATAAATATTCCGGAAAGAAATTGTAATTTTTTATACGAAATCTTTGCAAAGAAATTCCCACTACTACAAGGAATTTAATTAGATTGAGAAAACATCCACAAATACAATCTTCTTTATCTAAATTAGGAAATTTTAAATTTTAGCCACTTTTTAGTCTGCTCTAGAGCAGGCTCAGTTTGAATCCATTTTATTCACAACACAGTATAAATAAGAAATTCGGCCTTAGAAAAAAAAACTGGGCAAAAAATTTAAAAACAAAAATATATATATAAAAATATATACAGTGAAAGCTCTACTTGCGAACAGCTCTGATAAGCGGACAGTTCCCACAAGCGGACACATTGTCGGAAAACAACTTTTTTATCTAATTTCCCATACAAAATGCGTTCTTATAAACGGACACCTACACTCTTTGTTTACTTGTTTAAAATAAAAAAAGTCTCCCATAAAGGGACAGAGTAATTTAATAAAGGGTTATTTTTGTATAATTTTTTGTTTATAAAATTAGTATATCAATTAAAAATCTCCGATGACCGGACGTGAAGCTCTCACAACCGGACAGAGCAAAGTTACGTTGTAAGCTTAGTATAGGAATTCCTCGGTTGACAAATTGTTTTTATGCTATGAATTTGTTTTAGGGTTCTCTTTCGCTTCTGATTTCTTCAAGTTCTTCTATGTTTTTCCACATCCATTTAATAGTTTTATGTCAACCTATGAAATTAATTAAAAATACCTTATTTATTACTCTCTCTTAACCGCACAGCCCCCAAAACCGGCTAAAAATCGGCGACCTTGCCTGTCCGCTTTCACTTTAAATATAACTTCCTTCCTTACTCCGTCATTTTGAAATACGCACACCTGATTCCGCCCATTTAATAAAACAATTTTTTATGGCAGAAGTGTAAAATTTTTCACTTTGCTTTTATAATTCATATACTGCCTTCCTACTGAAAATATTTATATTAAGGGCAAGTACGAAAAATGCGAAATTCCTCACGTGGTTATCTGCTGGTTAATACCAATAATCAGTATCAGAGTCACGAAGATCTATAGAAATACGCTAAAGGTCACATAGCACTAAATGTACCCAACAGCAATCAATCTACACGGACTTCTTCTAAGTTCCACTTCAGACATAGGATTTCTTTCGGTCCCGACAGGCGCAACGACAGTTACTTCCTTGAGTTTGCTCGCCAGAGACAAAGGTCGCGTTCACTTAGGACCAACAAAAAAAGTTAATTCTGTAGTGCACTTTGCGTGTAAAGTTCACATAAAGCTAAATGAATTTATGTGAAATATTTTTCAAAATGACCAAAAAACCGAAATTGTAAGAAAAATTGTAAATATTACAAATTGTAAACTAAAATTTTCTATATAAATGCTTGACCGATAGGCTTAATCTTCAAACCAAAGTTTTTCACTGATTTTTTTGAACAAAAAGCATAACAAAATATAAAATGTAAAAAGACAAAATCTTTGGACGGAAATGGCAAATATTATGTTCAAATAAATTGTTCGACAAACGTCAAAAAAAAAGTTAAAATTTTCAAAAAACCTAAATAAATATGAATAATTCAAAATTTTTGTTAAAACAAGATCAAATTCACAACAACTTTACGATCATACCTTTTGAAATACATGAAAGTATTACTCTTACCAAAAAGTATTACTCTTACCAACTCTCTCAACATCAACGCGAGTCGAAAATCTTTTCGCATTCAGATTTTATTTCTTGTTTTATCTGAAGTGATTTGTAGTGGAATGTTTGTATTGAAAATTTCTTTTCAATACGGATATTTTATTGTTAATTAATAAAAACTAAAAATTGCTGCATTTCTTGCTCATACAATTCTTTGGTTCCGGTAGTGCATTTATCCAGTCTTTAGAATCAAATTTAACAATTTAAAAATATACATCCTTTGAAAAAAATGAGAAACAAGTTTCTACCAGTCTATCAATGCGGTCTCTTTGATAACCTGATTTTTTGCAAACATCTTCTATGAACTTTCATTAATAGAATGACAGAAAATTTATTCAGAGCAGGTCAGAAATTCAAAATAAAATACTATCAATATCCACATGACTATTGTTTTCTGATGAAAACACCAGCAAAAAAATTTAATATCGCAAGAAGTTAAAAAGCTGTGAAAATTTATAACAAACAAACTAAAGTTAACCTTTGCGTGGTGCTTATCGTAACGTAGCAATTTTTTTAATGATGCGATATCTTTGAATAAAGCTGAAGTTATAGCTTATTTTTTTCAAATTTGCACCCAAACCAAAACCAGTTTATTAAAATTTGCAAACGTGCAATAAAAAGTTTTGACCCTTCGGGCAAAGCAGTATCGGAAGATAAATTATATTTTTAATTGATTTGCTGCAAATGATAGCCGCTAAACTTCGAAGAAAGCAAACACAGCCGCAAGTCACCACAAAATGGCAATCATATACCTTAAACCCGAGACCATTGCGACGTGCTTTAAGCAAGTATGTAAAAAAAACGAGTACCCACTTATAAGAATCCATAAATACATTTGTATGGATACATAATCTGTAATTCGCATACTTAAAGACACGATTACGCAAGGGACTCACTATACCACTCCATGTCGTCGCCTGCCATACAGCTCCCGTTAAATTTCAGTGTGCACAGTGTGCAATTCGTTTGGTTGTCTTTTGGGGTAGGCCAACTGGCAAGCAATGAATTCCACTGCTTTTAACCCAGTTAACTGATTATGAACGAACAGCGTAGCGTTATGCTTGGTTCGTATTACAACGTTACGAAAGTATGGCAGTGGTCAGTTATACCTTTTCGGTGGTACCAGTGACGGCAACGACGACGACGACGACGTGCTGGCTATTTCAAATAGACCACGACCATTCGCCTTCGCTAAATGCAGAGCTGTAATTGTTGATGTTTTTAACAATTCGATAAATCAAACAGATATATAAGAAAATGAAAGATCTGACTGTGAGGTTAATATGCGTTTCATTTGTGCTATCGGCTAAGATATCAATCAGCTAAAGAAGCTAAAAGAAATGAAGAATGAAACCCAGAGAGAAAAAAAAAACTGGAGCACAATCAAAAAGGCATTATGAATATTATAGAATCATATAAATAACAACCAATTTTACGAATAAAATTTTTTGTTTGTGGCCAAAATTTTTGGTAAAAGAATTCAACAATGAAAAATTTGATTACGCAAGGGTAAAAGCTAATTTTGGAAATGACCTTAAGCCATTAGTAGTTTTCAGATTTGGATCAAATTTATTAGAGCGAGTGGCTTATGAGTAATTTTTTTTTTTTTTGGGTTATTGGTTCACAAGAGAAAGGATTTATTTCCTAAAAAAAATAGTCAATAAGCTTATTGAATGAGATTAAATGTTTTGAAATAAATATTTAAATTTAAAAATAAATAGAGTATTTGTTAGACTGTTTTATGATTGAACTTGTATGGAATTATTGGTAAACAAAAGAGCTGAGCAACGAACCTTGATTTATAAATTAACATAATAATCTTGTTTCGGTGAAATGTTTTAAAGATTTTTAATAAGTTTCGTAGATATACATATATATTTTTTAGTAAACTATAACATACTTAAAACAATCTTTTATGGTCATTAAAATTCACGTGTGTCTTATTCAGTGCTTAAGATTATAAACTTGTTTTGTAAATTTTTTCAAGTACCAAGTTGTTCACCTATTCAGTTAATCTTGGAGTAGCAGAAGTCAGCAGAGAATGAAATACACCTAAAGATTTTTACTTTTTAAATAAATGGATAGCATAGAAGTAGCTAATGACTCAGTCGGTATCGTTGATAGTTATACTTAACATATTTGTGGGCCGTGATGGATTCAATGTAGTATAAGAGGTTTGGTATGATTTATATTCAGAAGTTTTAAATTTTGAAGTGGTGTTCTTTTAAGTCAGATTGGATCCAAGTAACAAGTTATCGATTGAAAACCTATAGCGTATTAATTTTAAAATGTATTAAACATTAAATTAAAAAACAAAATTGGAGCATATAATTTTCTTACGATGAGACAGTTTTTATGTGTTATTAATTTTTCCAAAAGGTATTGATACAAACCTTGCTTAGCTAATAATCGGTTAGTTGGAGATTTCTTTCTTATAAATAAAGAAATTTCCGAAGGGTAGCAGAATTCCTTGTGAAATAAAAAAAATAAAATAAAGCTGTCAGGGACTTAACTAAATATGAGCAGTAATTTTTAACTTACTATGGAGGTGATGAAAAAGTGCTCTTTTGTAGAACAAAGCTATTTCAATATCAGTGGTACAATGATGTCGAAGTCAATGGTTTTTAAAAAAATATTTTTGCTCCCCGAAGTTAGGCTTACGAAAATTGAAAGAGGAAAGGCTTTCACATAAGATGGCGTTGTCTGAAAAATCGTAAGAGAATATTAAGGAAATAGAGCAACGTGTATAGGCGTGTTTATATAAACATCACCGAAAAAGTTTTGTGCGTCGGAAAAAAAATTGACGTTTTTAAAAATTGATGTCCTGAAAAAATTTGATGCCATCTAAAATTTTAATTTTTAAAGTTCTAAATTATTTTTATAAGAAAGCAGTCGTTGAAAAGTATCATTTTGTGTTTGGAAGGGATTAACAGCCGTGTAATAAAATTCCTCGCCAGAAAGAATCTTTTGAATATTTGGAAAATGTATATCCCCAACGACATATACTAATATTGGAAGGGTCGGCTTGCATTTAGAGCATCGCATGTTAATAAAATTGAAAATTTCATGACCAAAACAGTCGGCGTCGTTAAAATACCCGTATACTCGAAAGATACTGAAATTGTGGAGAAAAAGTTCGCCATCGTTTAAATCAGGCGACAGATTAGTTTCAAAAAGGGCAAAGATGTCGTAATGGAGATTTTGGGAGTAGAACAGAAGAGTTGATGTTTTGCAGCAAATTTCTTTTTATGATAATACTGAAATAAACATATTATAAAATGTGACGGTTGGGTGAGAAATTCTTCAGTGACATGTAAACGGTAAATGGTAAACTTTACCGCCAAAGATGAATGAGGGTTTAACAAAGGAGATACTTTTCAGAGAAAAACTAAGTATTATTAGAATAAAATGTGAAAAGAAATGAAGCTGAATGAGATTTAAAGAAGGGGGCATGTACAAACAGTATGTATGTACTTAGGAAAATGATAAAAGCCGTGCTCAGAATGAAACTGAAACCTAGTTTGAAAATTTTCAAACGATTCTTTCTGTTTCTTATTGTTCGCAGCATGACACTTTAGATGTCTTCCACACTTGTTAATTCCGGGATTAAGATTTCAAATAAAAACTTATACTTCCGCTCGTTAAAACCTAATCAGTATGGTCCTGACCGGTCTTGTCTACCACCCAGAGCTCAAATTGGTACCGAGTCTGATCTTTGACACTGGTTGACGGGCATGGTAAGGAACAAAGACTGTATTATTTTTTTTTTTTTTTTTCAAAATCAGAGACCGAATGGTACGTGAAAATTATAGTTTAAGAAAATTTACTATACTTTTTACCATTCCGATGATGTAAGTGATCTTAAAATCCTCCCATTTTATCCAAGAATCCGCCTAAAGGGTTTGCTGGGTTAACCTCAGAAAACCTAGGCAAGCCTTCAATTTTTGGATTGTTCCATCAGAGGTCAACTGAGAAAATTATCTTTTCCCAAGACAGATCATCAGTTGTCAATAATGTGTACTATGTGACTGTGTTTTAGGCAGCAATATTAGCTTCGATCTTGGTCCGTCAGCGTCGGTTTTCTCGGACTATTTTTTTTTTTTTTTTTTTTATTTCGAAGACCAAATCAACTACCACATGGTAGTTGCTTTGGGTGTTTTTAATCTTTTATCTCTCTCATTACAATATGTCTTTTAGAGCTCTTGATTTTACCCGGGTAATACCCTGGTTCTACAACTACCCGGGTACCCAGTCCAAAAATACCCGGGTATTACCCGAGACATACTGGTACCCGGGTACCCGTTAACAGAAGTCATTTTAGCCTTTAATAATCATAACATAAATTCTAAAAATTAAAAATATTTAAACACACATAAATAATCTTTTTTTTAAGAACTTCGAGTAACCGGGTACTTGGGTATTTCGGGTATTCAGGTACACGGGTACTCGGGTACCTACCAGGTAATACCCGGGTGTTTGGGTACTGGGGCACCCGGGCGGATTTTCGGAAACCCGAGTTTCAAGAGCTCTAATGTCTTTGTATCATAAAGTGATCTTTATTTTCAATACTAAAGGCGATCATGACATTATCATCGAAAACATTTATCAAACATTTTTGTTTGTAAAATTCCAAGCCCTTTTTCGTGGAATTCAACTTAATTGTTACATCGGCAATTTTTTCAGACCACACACATCTTTAACATTTAGCCTCCTACGTCAATTTGGAAATTAAAAAAAATGTCAACTCAACCAATCAATAAGTCAATTATTTTAAACATGCAACATTTAGCTTTTCCTTTCACATAAAACACAACGACAAATCTTTAAAAAAGCTAAATGTCAACATAAACAAATCACTTCAGTCATAACGTTCCACCCATCAACAATTCACCAGCCCTGATTGACTTCTTCGATCAACTTTATGTCATTTTCTCAAGCCAATCTCCCCTAAAGCGACGAAAATTGACAAGACAAGAGATTTTTTTTTTTTTTTTTTTGTAATCTCATCAGTCGACATCGAACGACATCCAAGATGACAACCTAGTTACACTATGCAATCTAGGTTTCCTGTATTTCAACAGTTTCCACTGATGCTACATAAGACTTTCCACTTAACAAGACCAAAAACAAAAAGAAGAAAGAAGGTGACTTATTATATCGCAACAACATGGTAAATCTATATCCATATCCCACAGCTGGAATATTTTTAAGGGAAATAAAGGAACCCTCATCTGTAGCAGCTGCCCCCAAAGAAAAAAATAAAAACTAAGACAACGTTCCCTATTTTTTTTTTTTTTTTTTTTACCATTTATGCCTTGCGAGCTCCTTTTTTCAATGGAAATGAACCCAATTGTGAGGTAATGGAAAACCGCCACTACATTGCACATTGTCTCTTTGATTTGTGTCTTGTTCCCATAATAAAACTTTGGCAAAACATTTTAAAAGATTTTCCTGTGTTTTGTTTTGCACGCTATATTGCACTGTGTATAAACGGTTAAGCAACAACGCTGCACGGTGTGTATAGTATATGCATGGTAAATCACTTTATAAGTAGATTTTGGGCCCAGCTGTTGGCAGTAAAGTACATGGCCCAGACCTGAATGGAATACGACTCCAATACACCATCCATCACCACAAAAACCACTTCCTCCCACCAAGACACACAGAGTGAGAGAAAAACCCAATTTTCCTCGCGAGGAGCAAGAACCGCCAAAGTTGTTGTTTTTTTTTTTTTTTCAGCAAAGCCCGATCAAGCGGTACCAACCAACCATAAAGTCAGTCGCGGTCCATTCAAGGCACCAACAGACTGAGAAAAGGTATTGGTATAGATGGAAAATGAAAGTTGTTTTCACGAGTTTCCGTCTGTCTGTGCTGTCTGACGTGCGCGGATTGGCATATACTCGCATGTGTATCTGTATCTCACCTAGTTCACCTGGTTCAAGAGAAGAGATACAAGAAAAAAAAGGAAACTCGCAAAAAACAGAGGCGAATGTGCGGGATGTAAAATACAAAAAAAAAAAAACAAGTTTAATTGTGCAACACACAGTACTTGAGGCTCTTATTTTTCGTCCCAAAGTTGCAGCAGGGTAAAGGGTGCCCTTTTTGTGAAGCACAGTCAACATCGATTAAGTCATTTTTTGTGTTTTTCTTTGACATGCATCACGAACGAAAGTAGATGAGGAATTGTGGTGTAGAATTCCTTAAAGAGACTCCAAAAACTATGGAAACTATGTTTTTCTGCAGAAATTAAGAAGCGAAACGAGTCGTGTGTGTTTACTCTCATAACCAGATATCTTAAACTGGACCTTAATTTGCTTCCTGTTATGTTGAATGTGTAATGCGAGCGAAAGGGGTAATATGAGCTTCTGCTGGTGTACACGTTGTTGTGGTATACCGTAAGCCTAATGACACATTTTTTTTTAACAAAACGAATTTGATATCTATTGGATAGTGAACTACTTTCAGAAAACTCTACATCTAGGGCGGAAAAAGTATCTCAGTTGGTTAATGGTTATGGAAAGTCATTGTATTAAAAAAATGCACGTTGAATTATTGATCAAAAACCATAGTAGCGGGTCATAAAGCTTACTAAAAATGAATTTGTCACGTCGAAAAACTGATATCGCAAGAATTCCCCAGAGGCTTCGTAGAAAAACAAGAGAACTTACCAAATTAAAGACATAAAAAGATGTTTCAGCTGAAATTAAATCCACAAAGTTCAACAAAACTAAAAAGAATATCATATAAGGCTACAAAAGGTCAGTACAGGTGCAATGACGGTATGGAAAGATCATATAATTTCAAATACCACTGTAAGGTTTGAATGAACCACTTAAAAGAAGCCGATACCAATCCTCTCCATCCAACCTTTAGAAGTTGGAACCTGGAATATTCATAAGCTCATCAAAAAAATAAGATGGGACTGAAACATGCGCGATAAGCGAATACTCAATGTACCTAGTTCTAAAAAAGGAAGCAAGATCCGGATAATAAATAATCAAATGGCTATTTCAATTGAACACTGTGTTTAGAAGAAGCGATAAAATTATGTTAGACAAGAAACATTTAGGCGGTGTTCTAGGGAAACAAAAGTTTCAGTAATGGATATGTCTCCAATCAATTTAAGGGGAGTTTTTTGGTTTCTGTCTAATAGATTCAAATGGGTTGTAGGAGCACTTTGCCTAGATATGAGAAACCTAGGCATTTATTATTTAGCTGCCTTTTTTTGACTTCACATATGTGATGATCATTTCGCGAAAAGTGTTTGGTAATACTCATACCGACTGCGTTCTGCTTTTCAGTTTTTTCCATGCAAGTGCCATTCATGGAAAGTGGCAAAGGTGGTACATTTCGCTTGGCCAACACACGCTTATTTAAACCCCATTCTATACTGCTGTCGAGATTTTTTTTGCAAATCAGATTTAAAACCGTCCAATAAAACTTGAATTGAACGTTCTTAAAGGTGATTTCTAATTCAACGAAGAAGAGTTTCCGCGATTCCAAATTCACTCATTTTCGATGAGAGAGTTTCATGCCAAACTCTCAAATGCTTTGGAAATATCATGTACAATAACCTTCACCAAACTAGTGTAAGGATTGGTTCCACTTTTCCGTGATATATGCCATTAGATGACTATAGTGGACATATTCCTACGAAAGCCGTACTGCCGGTCATTAAGAAGCTTTCGTTCGATATTTCTTCAGCTTTTTGCTTCCATGCCCTTAGAAAAAGAAGGGACGTCAGTGCATTGGTCGGTAATTTGAGAGAGTATTACCCTGCTTTTTTCACGGTCTGGTGAAAATTTCGAAGAACTTTGAAAACGCTTCAAGAACGAGTACAGAATGAACATTTTTTTACATTTTTATAAACAATATCGGGAAACCAAATGGCAATCTTCAAGTGCTTAAGTGATAAATAAAATGTTAGGGTGGATGGTTTACTGCAGAGCAATTATCAGAATGAGAAAAGAAAGATTTTTGTAGATAAAAACATCACCTGAGTAGTGGGTGATCTGCTTCCATCGCATACCGATAATATGTTAGCGAATCATCTTCTAGCAATCTGCTGAGTATCAATAAGTTAACCTTATGCGGTAAAAGTAATTAAGTTTTTAGTTACAAAATAGGAAAAGAAACAAAATAGTTGCTACAATGATAGTAAACAACAACAAAGCTTACCAAGATATAGACTAAACAAATCTGTAATAACGACATATACTGTACTATGCAAAATTAAAGCAATAATAATTAAAAAATTGCGTTTCGCCCGATTGCTAGCTTGTGGATGATGTCCAACTTATTAGGTTTAAATTTCAGTATCGGTTTCTGTTATATCCAACAAATAATCTTATAATTCCTTAACAATTAAAATGTATTTTTGTTTGTAAAGAAGTATTACTTAATAATACCGATCCATATAAGAAAACATATCTAATATTTGCTTACCTTATATAGTTTATCCTTTTGATACCAAATGTCTTCTTCTTCTTCTTGTGGACTAAAAGTCTGATCCAAATTAAGATCATCTCTAGACCGGGATAAAATTTTTCGTCGCGACACCATTTTTATTTATTTTCTGAAAAAAAAATTCAAGAAAAAACTGTTTTTATTAAAAATATTAAAAGCCGTAATAATGTACAAATTAATAAATATGGCGAGAAATCATAACTACAAAAATTACATTTTATAACTTTGAACTAAATTCCTGCCTCCCAAAAATAACACACACTATTAAATAAATCCAAAACAAAAGAAGTTCTTTATTCTGATACCGTTAAAAACAATCGGGTTAATGTTAAACTCCTTAAAAATATTTTTAATATGCCAACTTTACCCAAATACATCGATCCTACATCCACTTTATAAAAAAAAGAGGAAGCTATTTAATTATATGAGTCAGTATCATCATCCGCATATGCGTAATAATTGTGGTTTGGGAATTTCGTCTTAAATTAAGATTCATTTCAAGTTTTTTTTGGAAGTGAGTGATTCCCAAATAACGAGAAAATACAAATTAAGCTGATTACGGAGGTAAATAGGGTTTTTGAACTCCACATACAGAAACATGCGGGTGTTGAGAATGCAAGTTCGCGTATGAAAATTCTTTCATTTACAAACGACAAGTACTTAATTTGACGTTAATTGCTGCATTTATTGTCTGTCAGTGACTTTTAAAGACGTGCGTTTTTTTATGTTAGACATTTATTACATTCAAACAGGATGGCGCTCAACAGCATTCTGTCGCAAAAGGATGAATTGCCTATTTTATGATTAAATTTATGCACGTGCAATGGATTAATAGCACTATTAAGAGTCTTTATAAGTTAAAGGGTTGTTCAACTTTTATTTCGGGAAGAGGTAATACAAATGGATGGAATTAATACGGCGCGGGCGACTGAGATCAATCATTCAGGTATAAGCTTAAATTATAAATTATATAACTGATTTTGATGAATGTTCAGTAATAAATTATTGTTATTGTAAAGATTTTGTAATGGTTATGATGGAAAATTATGTAAACAGTTTTTTTAATTGAATTGAAAAGGGCTCACAAAGAGAATGTACACTTTATATTATGTAAGTATTGGCAATACAATTTGTAGAATGGCTTATGAATCAGAGAAATCAGAGAATGTAAACAGAGATCTTTTATTGGAATCGGTTAACATAACTAATTTATTTTTGGTTCTTATGGGTTACAAGAAGCGGTGTTATTTTTACTATTTGAAATTAGATCAAATACAAATTATATACAAAGTTGAAGCCAAGAGCAGTAAGTAGGACTGCCCAAACAAATTAAAAATACTTATTTCAAAATTGAATTATGGAAAAAGTCCTAAGCAGTTATTATCCACTACAAGGATTTATGTGCTTCAATTAAAGAAAAGACTGCCCTTTTTATACATGTACTGTCGATTTTACAGTAAAAATTGGAATTTTGTTATTTTGTATATTTGAAAAAAAAAGAAAAGTAAATATGGTTTGTTCGCAGAATAGATATCTTTTGCATTGCGTTTTCAATTCACTCTAAACTTAGATCGAATCTCTTAAATCATCAGACGTACATCTTCCGTGCTAAGAATTTAATTTCATTCGAGAAAATATTGAAAATGCAAAAATAGCACATTTATGGACATCAATGGTAAATATGTTATATTCAACTAAAATGCCATAGGTACACTTTCAACAACGTCAAAACTTAAATTCGTCTACAATAGAATAGAATATAGGATAATTTGTTTTGAGATTTCAGTATGTGTTTGAGCAATCGAACATAAAACAAGATCACAATCTGAAATCTACTATACAACTTTACAAACATACATACATCACAAATATCGAAGTACATTAAATTATCATTCGTACCAACATTTTAGATGCAACAAACAAAAAAAATTTGTTCGATTCTCGAATGGAAGTCAAAAATCTATCGGCAAGCTCCAACCCCAAAAAAATGTTTGTAGAAATACCGAAATCAAAAATTATAAGCCTGTTTGCAGGATTATCTGAACTGGAAAACAATCGAATTATTTTTGGATTTTAAGTTTGATAACATTGAAGATCTGTGTCGAGATTTAGCAAATTCCAAATTCCAAATGAGTGAGATTTTCATTGAAAAGTTTAGTTAACAAATGCCAGTGATTCAGGAAGTGAAATGAAATGTCAGATTGCCGCCTTACATTTCGGCGGTGACTTCGTGTTACTATAGGTAAATTTATCATTTATAATAAGAAGGTTTGTGATATTTTCTCAACAAATTGTTTTACATATTATATCTTACAAAAGAAAATACAAAAACAAGAATTGACTCTCTTTGTTGATACTTTTAAGAAACATATATGGCCTGCAAAACTCTAAACAATGATGTAAAATAAATAAATACAAAAATATATACAAATACACAAATTGTGGTTATTGATATTCTTGATATTCTTTGTTCTATGAAGTTTAAGATACTCGAAACTATATTCGAACTTTCTCATCTCGTCTAAATATCTGATTCGCTTTTGAGTAAAGTGAGATGAGTAAGGGAGTAAGATGAGTCATCTGAATCTCAGCTGAATCTCGGCACAGATACTTCTAGAAATTATACATTTCCAGATGGGACAAATAACATTTTTTAAACTTAAATTTTTATATTTATATTAAGCTTTTGTTAATGACTTAGTGGCCTCTTTGATGATCTGTTAAGGTCCTAGGTTGAACTTTTTTTTTAAATAAATAAAAAAAAAGGAAAAAATAACGTAAATGTCGCCTGAACCTGATGATATAATACGAAACGATTGGTTTTGAAGACGAAAAAGAATTGTTGTATTACATACCATTTTTTAATTCATATCTTTCATTATTTTATTTTCGTGGAAACCAGATGACAATCGCTAGGATTCGCTTCGAATTAAATAATTAAATATTAAGATATCAAATTGAAAACAATTCGCTTCGTATTCGCTAATTGGGCCACTGGTTTTTTTTTTTTTTTTTGTTAATTTGGTTTCTTTCTTGAGAAAGGCATTCACCATCAAGCACTTAAAATCAAATTGAAACAAGTGGATTTTAAATTAACAAATCAGATACTTAACTCACGGCCATATAATTTTAACCTTATAACTTTAAACTGATCGCAACGCTGGGGCCTTGTCAGGTGATAATTCTTACAGTTGGAATCTTAAATCAAAATAGTGTCATTTCACTATACAACATTATCACAAAGTCAAAACAACCATTGATCCACACAATCATTGTCATTGACATCACTAAGAAAATAGTAAGAAATATCGATAACGGAATCGTTATATTCTGGTGGTGGCAGCCGTAGCCGTGTGTAATTAAGCTAAAATGTCACCGAAAAGTGTTGAATTTCATGATAAACAACTGTATAATTAATTTTACAAGACAAAGAATCGAGAGAGAGAAGTAAGAAAAATAAATCATCATTTTTTTTATGTTGCTAGTTTTTCAATTTCATCGCCTGTCCTATTTTTGTAGATAGCTTATAGTTTGAAAGTATTGATACAAATTTATTGATTGGAAATAAAAACAACATAATTTACCAGAATTCAAATAATCTTCCTGTAACTGCAATATCTAATTCTTGCACATTATATTAATTAAAAGTTAAAAAAGTATTTTGTTTCTCGATAACAATTAATTTTCTAAAGGTTAACTTTATGCTAAAATTGAAGCAACCTCTTGAATTGAATCTTCATTATTTTCAACCATAGTATTTCAAATGTCTTAAGCAATTTTTTCTTTCTTATTTTATTTTTCTTTTCGAACCAAAAATTAATTTGAAAACAAATTGTACAACAAATAATCTCTTGTACTTTCCAACTAAGTAGCCGATAAATTATTTCTTAACCCCAACTTGTGTGTTAACATCATGAATTACACACCACACTGCAACGCAAGGGTCATTATTACTCACATAATATTTAACAAATTAACCATTTCCAATAAATTTTAATTTCAATAAAATTAGTTAACACAAACCAACTAAACGATTTCTTTTAAAAAAGAGAATCGTTTTAATTAAATAAAAATTATTACCAAGTTTGCTTCTCAGCTCTTTTGTTTAGTTTAAATTTCATGCGTCATCATAAATTTTAACAATAAAAAAACAAGTTAAATTACAGTTATGATTTTATTTGGATACCTTAATTTGATATGAAGATAAAAATAATATAAATTATAAGTGCATATTGTTCAATTTAATTTAGGATACAATATTTTGCGCAACTGGTGTTTTCTAATACGTTCCACATGGAAAGCTGGATAAGACAAACCCCATGAATTATTTGGTGGAAAAAAAAAGTAAAAACTTGATTTTGTAACTAAATCTGAAATTTATTTTTAACTTAAGGTATATTATGCAAATTGGAGAGAGTATCAAAAAAATAAAAATACATTTGTGTTGAAGGTGTGTAAAAATGTCAGAAATTGAGTTATTTGACCAAAAAAAGAAGATTGGGTTGCATTTTCTTTTGAAATGTTTGTTCATTGGAATGCAAAGAAGTAAATTATATCCACCATCAAATAAAAAAGATGGCAATCTTCAAAGTTTATCTTTGTCAAGATGAAAGAGTTTTTGAAGATAAAAAAAAAGCAAACCTGCATTATTTACAATTTTGTATAAATTAAGACATCACTTTTGCAGACACACTCCTTGAAGAGTTTTTTTTGCTAACTCTCTGACAACTCTTGAGATTTCACACGAGACTTGTGATTCGCAAATATGAAAAAGAAAAGGTGGACCGAGCACCATTCATATTTGAGGTAAATGGGTTCATTCCGTCGTCATCGTTTGCGCGGTCATTTTGGGAATCTCGCTGACAAAATAAACACACTGCTGACAAAGACACTTTGCCGTTTGCTGATGATGATGTCTTGATAAAGTTCTGTGAAGAGTCTGCCAAAGGTTAGCGAACCTTATTTGAATGACAATCAAGTGTTTATTATGCAACAAGCGTTCTTCCCTTTTTTCATATGGTTGACTATGTGGTGGTTGATTTTGTGAACGGATGAACGGCACCGGCACCATTGGTATGGTAAGCAGCTGTAAAGTGCGTTAAATCCTCTAACAATCAACGTTGATAAAAACGAACGGACGGGACAGACAAATAAATTGTGAAAATAAAATCAATTTGTGTAAGTAATGAGTAAGCAAGTCAGGAAATCCATTGCGCTAAATATTTTGTGTGTTCTTTTTTTTCTGTGTCGTACTAGTATGTGGGTATACTTCTGGTGAAGTGCCACCAAAAGAGGAATAGCTACCAAATGATTGCAAGAATAACAATTGCTTCCAATGAAACGGTGTCGTTTATGCCTTCGCATGTATACCACAGTCACTATTGTTGTCAATGCTATGTGCAGAAAGGGCAATCGCACTAAGCCTTAGTCTAAGTCCTAAGCTAAAAGAGCTTCTAGCTTTAACCAAACCATTGCTGCTAACAAATGCTTGCTGGGTAATCATATGCAAACTAAGAAAATCTGTATACATTGTGTTTGAGGAGTAAATAAATATCTTGCACGATAAGATTCTCAGAGTGTGTTATTCAACTCATGTTTTATTAAAGACACACACCTACATTGCGCGTTTGCACTGCAAAACCAATTTCGTTGAGTATCTTATTGTCTGTCGCAGATACTTTGTGTGCTCTATGGTTGGATCTTGGTTTAGTCTCTAAAAGGTGGAGCTACCATTTCATGGCACACAAAAATCTATTGGAGGTTGAATTTTTTGATGTCACGTTTGTTTGTCTATGCGATTGACTGTCAGATGATGATGGTTTGATAGAGTTTGCAATTTATTTGCACTACAATAGTTAAGTGTTTCTTTCGGCTATATAGCTAGATACACAAAAAAAGAATCGAAATAAAAATGTGTGAGAAAAAGAAAAGAACAACAAATTCGGTTAAATTTACATATTATTTAGATTGTTATCATATTTTTGTGTATTTTTTTCTTATTTAATGTTAAATGTTACGTTAGAAAATATCTACAACGAATTTTTTGGTGTGAGATAATAATAATCGTTGTTGGCGTTGATGGGAGTATCTATTAAATGATATTGTATATTTTTCGCTAAATTGTTTGTTTTTTTTTGTCTTTCTTTTGCTTCAACAAGTCTGATTAATTTGAATAAAAATGCTGTTGATGGCCAACGAGTTTTAGGCTTGATTTGATGATTATTTAAATTTTAGTTTCTGTATGTAAGCCGGTTTTAAAAGGTTGGTTTAGTTATGCAACATGTGGAACTTAGGTCTTGAGTATGAATGAGTTTGTTTAAATATCACTACAATTTGTGGAGGAGGGAAAAATGTAGATATTGTCGATAAGAGAATTAGGCCAAGTTCTGAAAGTAGGCTTACCATATTCGGTACTCAATTGACTTGTAACGAATGAGTTCTCAATATCGGAAAAAGCTTGTTTCTAAATAAATTAATAAAATATATCACGTGGGTCGCATATTTACGTGATTTTTTTTGTTGTAAGAAGTGGGTTAAATGTAAATGAAGTCGTGTAATGTGTTAGGTCATTGTAGAAAATCTAGAATTTCTATTATTTTGTTTCCTTTTTAGTTATTCAACCTAAACGTGAACAAATGAGGCACATAGGTACTGGCGATATTATTTGAAAACAGCACCCATCCAACATATGTCTGGATGACATCTCTTTTCAGTTATCGCTTTGGGCTTTATGAGCACAAACCCTTTTCACACGTCCGAAAGCAAACTTTCGTTTGAGTTTTTTTTAGCATATTTGTTTTTCTTATCAAGTTTATTTGGTAAGTAGCTATATGTGTCCATCACAATGTGATATTTACATTATTAAACGTTTCTTTTATTGCATTTAATATTTAATTGTTGCGGTAAGTATGATATGCACGACATTCACGATATGTGATATTCCGTCAATGTGACCATCAAATCTTCTCTATTTGCATTTGTACTTATTTCTTCAACCGAAAATGGTGTCAAAGTACGCACGAAAAACGGATAGATTTAAAATCAATGAAGTTGCTATGGTTTCTACAGTGTTATTAGATGAAGATTCCTTGTACCAATGTACCCCGTGAAGAGGGCAGTTTGGTACATATTCAATTTCATGATAAAAAACATTTATAACATTTTTTGTAAGTTATATATATACCGAAAAAAATTAAATAAATGAAAATTTGTATTTAATAAGCTAGATAGGAAGACGCATCAAATATTTTATTTTGTTACCACTTTCAACATGATGCTATTATATTGGCTCATAAATAAAATAGTTTTTCAATAATCAGTTTAACAGTGACTAAGCTAACCCGCTTTTCACAGTCTGATAACAATTTTGGAGTTTTCAACAATTAAAAAGAGTCAGTTTTATATTATGCGCGCACTTAAGGGGATATGTATACCCTAACAATGATTAAACACAGTGCGAGCGCTTAGGAAAATTGAGTAGTAGATTAAGACCAAATTTCAATATTGGTCTCATTTCGGCTTCAAAAACGAAAAACCGCCAGTTTGGTTTTATGGTACACGAAATTATGCCAAAAATGTTTTGTTTAAATTTGGAAATAGAGCCAAATCCTTTTATAAAGAAAAGTAAGGTAAGTATGGGTAGGAATGCTGCCACCCTGAAAACCCCATGCCAGGGCCTACGACAGGATTTGGGTGGGTGCGATTTCGAGTAAATGCAAAGTTTTTGAATAAACAACTCTGCATATACCGAAACTTACAAACATCCCAAATCTTATCGTATGTCCTGGCAGGGGGGTTAAAGGAGACAGCATGTCCCCCCATACCAACCTCAGTATTAAGACGCCGAAAGTCTGAAATACCTTGTTCTTGTTGATGAAAACGAAATAACGGCAAATTGGCATTATTTCGACTTCTAAATTGAAACTAAGCCAAACTCCGAATTTGGTGTTATTTCGTTTTTGAAAACGCAATAAGGCCAATTTGGCGTTTTTTCGTTTGGCCCTATTTCACGTCACAGTGATGAGATCCATTTTTGTCTGATCGGCTATCTCAATGATTTGTTCTGTTTACTAGTCGTTATTGGAGGCTCTACTCCATAAATGTCAGGTAGAATTTTAAGGTTCTCTTTTTGTATCTTCATTTGAATAACATTTATTTGAACAAGCCGTAAATGATATCAAATATTGAATTTAACTTAAGAAAAACGAAGATATCTCCCTTTAATCTTTTGAAATAATAACAAAATGTTTTTGCGTTCGTTACCCTTTTATTTCATTGTTTGATTAATTTCTCTTTCCATTTGTGATCAACATCATCATTTCATTAAAAAAACCTTTCTCTTTGAATTTTTGCCATACTAATCTAAAAAGACAAAAATTATTTAGCATTTATGAGTGAACAAGTCAGAAGTTGAGTGAAAAAAATAAAATCTAATAACCTAAAATTCTCAAAGCGCCTTTAATTAATCATTTATCTATATTTATTCTTGTTGTTGACTTTTTTTTTGGTTTCAATAGAATTCCAACGGACCTTCTGCCTCTGGCAAACAAACTGAGTTAAAAAATATGTTAAATTCAAAATATTAGTCATCCAAGACAAAATTTAAAGAGTTCTTCAAAGCTTAAACAAAATATAGGAAACAGGAAGATATTGTATTTAAGCTTATGGCTATTTTTCTTTAAGAAAAAAATATCTCTAGTTTCATTTTGTGTTTTAATTCCAATTTATTTCTAATTAGATGGACAATGATTAAGGTTTTGCAACACTAAATCGTTTCACCTCCCAGTGATTTGATAAATATATCTTCTCTTGGCACTAAGCCGAAAAAAATAGCATGAAAAATGTATCTACCACATGCCACCTGCTTTCACATTTACCACTCCATATTCAACATCAAATATAATGAACTCAGAAAATAACTCGCCAGTTTATTGTTAGACAAGAAAAACGTACCCACAGTGGGGTACAAACAAAAATTATGTATCTTTTAGTTTGATGGGGAAAATTTATCCAAAGCAATTATATGTATGTTTCGGCTATAAAAACTCTGATATCCGCGGTTCAGTAGGGAGAGAGAGAGTTTTGCTTCTTCGACTGGCTCCAAATGAAACAAGTGTGGTGTAAATGTGTTGCTAATACTTTGCTAAAATGCAAAGACAAAAGAAAAACTGAAATAAAATCGTTTTCATGACTAGCAACATATAGCAACAACAAAAAAAAACAGCTCAACTATGTTGTGCACTTGCACTGCCAGATTTATTCGAGCGGAAAAAATTGGATGTACGTTTTTTTTTTTAAAGAGTTTTCACTTTAGTTGAGTTTGGAGAAGTAACAGAAGCAAGAAAGAAAAAAATCATATTCGTTAACGTTAACACTGACTATATGCATCTTGAGGAAAATGTCGTATGAAAGTCCGTTATTCACAGACAAATGCTCGCAGAGTTATTTAAATGTTTGAGCAATTATTGAGTAATGTTTATATCGAAATCGAGTACGCACTAAAAGAGATTTATTAAAGCTAACGACATCTACAACGTACAAAAACTATAAAAGAAACTCGTTTATATCTTTCTCGTGGCCCATTAGATGCAATTTTAAAGAATTTGTCGCTAATGAGTTTCATTGGGAGAAATTATTATGTTTTTTTCAAGTACAAAGTTATGTTATAGGAAGTAAAAAAATTGTAACAAAAAAAAAAAAAGTATAGTAGTCACGCAAATAAAAACGTGGGTGGAAATTATAGCGTGTGCGTAAGGACTTTCTATACAAATGTGTAATCAACATACCATTGTAGCTTGTTGATCTTGATATTTATTGTTTGAATTGTTAATTATTAAAATTGAAATGCAAACTTCAAGATTAAACGAGAGCTTGATATGATTTTTCACATAAAAAATATCTAATGTGTGTGATTTTGAATGTGAAACAAAAGAGCTGAGCAGCGAACTTGTTATTTTGTTTTGTTTTATTTTTTTATGCTATAGGTTTGACTGAAATGCCATTGACGATTTGAAATATATCCTCCGTCAAAACACACATAATTATGACTTAAAAAAGGATCAGGGCAACGAACCAAAACGTCGAATATAATAAATCATTCCTTAGAAGTTCGTTTCCTTTTGTGTCTAATTTCCTGGAATTCGTTGTTCATTTTGCTGAATGGAGTCAAACTTGATTTTAACGGCAAATTATTAAAAAATATAATTTTGGTATAAACATAGAACGTGTTAAACGAAATGCGGGTGCATATATTGTGGAGAAGTTTGGTGTTTAAAAATAGCACATGACTCAGATATACAATCAATTAAAGAAATATCGAAAATGAAAAATTTTAACGAAATATAAGAGCTTGAAATCAGGACCAGGAATTGAGAATAAGAGGAAAATGTGTATTAAATTCAATATAAAAAAAAAAGTTCAAGCTTGCAGCAGTGGCGGGAGTGAAGTTAAGGTAGATCGTTCGTTAGCCATTTTCATGAAGCCTAATACAATAAATTGTAATTGATTGATACTCGGATAAGCAATTGCTCAGCAAACCTGCCTCCTGGTGACAACATTTTTTTGGAGACAATGGAAAGAAGCAAATAAAAAGAGAAGTATGAAAATTGTTCATTATCAAACAAACAAGACTTGAGAATGAAAAATTTTAATCAAGTGGAATTCTCTCCAACGAACTTGCCTACAGAAAGCAAATTTACTATACCAAGAACTGTAACGAGGCCAGCAAGACAACAAAAGATAGTAATGAAGTGATGAAGCCAAAAAGCACTGATAGCTAAAAAAAAAGGCTTTCACAGTTTTGTGCTCCTCCTGTAATATGAATGAAAAACATACCCTGAAATGATTTACAGACGGCGACGCCACGTCGATGTTTGAAGGAAGATGCAAAGAACAAGTGTGGCCAGCAACAGGAACGGGATCTCGTATGAAAAACCTTAAGGAAAAAAAAGATTCTATGTCATGGCGTTCATCATAAATATTAACGAGCAAGTAAAAATATATGTAAGATGTGTCGCAGAAGTAACCGAAAAATTCCCAATCAAAGTTAGTTTTTCAAGAAAGTGTTTTTAAATATTTTACCCCTTAGTAGTCTGTTATACCAAAAAGTACTGAAAGTGAATCTGCACTGCATTTGTACACCCAGAAATAACATAAATTTCACAATTTTGAACAGTATACAAAAATAATGAGATTTAAATAACGGAAGCTGAGATATGATACTTTGCAAGACAATTTTTCAATTTAACTCTTGCTTGTAAAGATTTATACAGCCCTCATGAAAGTTTTTCTACTCAATATAAGTCTCTTGCTAAGTAATTTTTGCACCGGCTATTTGACGCTAATTTGTATTTTATTTGTGGTGTGAACACATTAATTAAAAATTGCTATGCATCACTAATGTGTTCTTACTAAATCTTTTGTAGAAAACCATCATATAAAATTCATTTTGTTTTTTTTTTTTCAACACTCGTTTAATTAAGCAATACCAGTTGCGCATGTCAATAAAAAAGTCATAATAAAAATGAATAATGCACTTATCATTTGTATTTTTTAGTACTCACAATATTATAACCGTAATTTGACCTGTTTTGTGTCGTTAAACTCTGATCATGCCGAAAAATTAATTCAAACAAAAGAGCTGAGAAGCAAACTTGATTATATTTTTGAAATTGATTATTTATAAATAACTTTTTTGAGAGATATTGTTTGTCTGGTATGTTAAGTAATATATTTAAAATAAAATTTATCGGTTAAAATATTTGTTGATGTAAATGAATAACGGTTTTCCGTCAAATGTTAAGCAATTGAAGTGAAGACGAAAATTCAATACGCTTAGCTATGTTCAATTGTGGCTTTTACTGAACTTTTCCGAACAAAAAAGAACTACATGTTGGTGTTGAATTAGAACAGTAGGTGAACCTTTGTTCATTAAAACCAGATCAACTTTAAAGTTGTTACAAAATGTATCTCAAAATCTAAAATTTCCTCGGTCATTTTCATCTTAAGAACTACTGTTAGATGTAGAAAAGGCTTTTGATACCGTGTGGCACAATGCACTTATACATAAGCTCATAACAAATAAATGTCCTGGATTTCTAATCAAAATCATACAAAGTTTTTTGGCTGATAGACGATTTTTAGTCTCGTTGAATGGCGCAAGTTCCCTTGCCAAAAATATTTCTGCCGGTGTTCCCCAAGGATCAGTTTTGTCCCCGACGCTCTTTAATATTTACACATCGGACTTTCCTACCTTACCAAATTGCGAATTTGGTATGTACGCAGATGATATTGCGATATACTCGTCTGACGAACATCCAGCAAATATTATAAGCAATATTCAAAATGCTCTTGAAATTATTTTTGAGTATTATAAGCACTGGAAAATTAAATTAAATGCAGGAAAGAGTCAAGCTATCTTTTTTACTAGAAAAAGAAAGCATTGTTTCTTACCCAGCTGTAACTTAAATATTGATAACTGTGATATCCCATGGGTTAACTCTGTCAAGTACTTGGGAGTGTACTTAGACAAGAAGCTGACTTTTAGGGAACACACAAAAATGACACTTAATAAACTAAATCTTAGTATTAAACTGTTATACCCGCTTATAAACCGCAGGTCATTACTTAGTCAACATAACAAATTGATAATTTTTAAAGTCGTCTTTCAAGCTATATTATTATACGGATCGCCTGTTTGGGGGGATTGTGCTAAAACTCACAGGAATAAACTTCAAATAATGCAAAACAAAATTTTAAAAATGATTATTCGAGTCCCCTGGCATTTTTCAACTCAAGAATTACATAAACAAACAAAAATATTAAAAATAGAGAGTAAAATTGAAATCCTCAATGCAAATTTTTTCAAAAAATGTGAAAACAGTACCAATAGTCTTATAAGAAACTTAAAGTAAATGTATTGTAAATTTATAAAATAAAATAGCAAATATTTAACCTTTATCCATATATTCGTATTTCTTATGTCATATTTTTAATGTTATTTATGTTAATTTATTTTCGTATTTTCATACACGATTTATATATATATTTATTTATTCACCTACCAATCTATTTAAATTTTTGAATTTTGTGTCAATATATTTATGTATATTTATTTATTAGATTTAAGTACTATCTGTGATATTATTTATTTATTTAATTAGATATCTATTAATTTATTGATTTTTGTTTGTTTTATTTGTTAATCTATTTATTATTTAACTGTTTATTTATTTATTATTCTTTATTTATATTATTGATATTTATTCGTTAAATTGTTTATTTATTTATTTATTTGTTTAAATGTTTATTTACTTATTAATACTTATTTATATATTTTGCCTGTGATACATATATACACATAATATCTATAAAATTAACTCAAATGAAGGTTTTTATTAAACCACTTTTCCTTCAATATAAAATATTAAACGTAACATGCTCCTCTCTAATCCTTGATTGATTTTCAGTAGTAAGATAAAAATTGTTATCATATCTCTGTGCTGTGCAATGACTTAAGAAAAAAAAAAAAAAAATTGTTAACTATGTAAATTTTTCTTTGAAACAATAAATATCTATCTTAAGAACTAAGTTTTTAGTTTTTCCTTTATATCCATCCTATCAACTTCAAAGTTGTTACAAAATGTATTTCCTACCTTGGGCTCACCTACAAAAATCTCAATGAACTGAAATATGGATATGAAACTACATACATATATGTATGCTAGAAAGTGTCATCACCAACTACGGCAATTATGACTCAACAAAGAAGACAACATAAAAATGTTAATTAATGATTGGAATTTCCGTCGTATTTGAATGCGTAGGAATGCATATTAACTAGCAGTAGTAGTATAGTAGGTAACGTACTGAAGATCTTGGAGTATGATAGATTTATTAGTAATCTCCCAAGGTTGTTTAAGTATTTAAAGACAAAATTACTTTATTTTTGTTTATTACAAAAATATATATTGTTTTAAGTTGCGGAAAAGATAAAAGTTAAAAAAAATAAAAACTAAAACACGTTTTTCTTTTCCTAACATACATTTTCTTGTATTGCTGCTTCTTCTTGTTGTTTATGTGAAACTTTCTATTTTATTTTTTATTTGTGACAACTTTTTTATAGTTTCCTAATTTGTGCCGAGCAAATACATATTTTTATTTTTAAATGCAACTTGTTTTTTTGTTTCCAATAGTTCGATAATCTTTAATGATTGAAGATATTTATTTAATAGTTCAATAGATAAAGATACATTCACTCACGCCAAAAAATGTTTTTATCTACCACTGCTGCCTAAAGTTTGTTTAGTGGTAGATACAACAACAAAAAAAAAGTTCAGATATATCTTGTAGATACATATACATTGTACATTACCTTTCATTTTGCAATGAGTCTTGTTTATACTAAAGAAGGCTATAACTTCTTTTAGCACGACCAACAATTTATGTTGTTGTCATTTGTGTACTTTTTTTTCTTTTTGTGCGCTGAGTCTGAGTTACATAAAAAAAAATTCGTTATTTTTTTGTTTGTTTGTACTTTATTCGATAATGTTGTCGATACTGGGGATTCGAAGATTGTTGTTAACCTCTGGCATCAATTTATTGAAAGTAGAAGTATGGTTTTTTGTTTAGTTAACTGATTTGTAAAGTGATTATTTTTTTTTTGTTAGGGAGAGTATATTATTTTGAAAGTTAATATGGCAGAGTTCAGAAGCAGTGACATCATTGTTAATTTAGAAATTAGAAAAATTAGGAATAGTGATGGTACAAATTAGTTCTTTCATAAGAAATATAAATAACATCTCTTCTCCGACTTGAGACACCAATTGTTTTGATTGAAACCAATGAATGTCAATACAAATTTATAATTCATATTCACAAAGCATCAATCATCGATATCCTATTCGCAATTGCAACAAACTGCTGATGACAATGGAGATTCACAATTTTTACAATGAATAAAGGACGTATGAGGCTTCGTAAAATAGCTCTTCAGAGATAAACCCTCCAAAAAATAAATGAAATAACACCTCAAAAATTTGTATGAAAGTTAAGAGTTCTTTTATGGGATTTCGAGGACTAAGTTCATACCTTTCATTGAGGTTTTATTTCATTACGAACTATGTCCCCAAATTCAATTATGAAAGAAGACTCCCTGTCGGGCCCACTATAGTATTTGGAGTGCGAGTTTGGGTGTATGCAATGCAGTGGGTTGCAGGGGGCATTATTTCTTGGGCAGTTATTTCACGGTGCCGACGTATGAGTGTTCGTTTTCTGTGTAATTGATCACTGCACCAGTAATAAGGGGGAATAAAATTATGCGACCATTTTACTGATTCACTACATGCCTATGGGTCTATGACACACATTCATCTACTTGATTAAATATTTAACAGTTCCTTTTCAAAAACTTAAACGAGGTAACTCTTCACTGTAAGTTTTACTTCTATCACAAGTCATCCTTACAATGTTGCAATTCGAAGTCAGGTCGGAATCAATCTGAAATTTTGGATTTCCTGCTCATTTATATCACAAAGGCGTTTAATTTTGGGGGGCCATGCAGTATTAATTGGTGTGAAAAGTGCTTCCAATTTTATTTTGAATTTATGTGAACTCTATTTAATTTTGACCTTTACGGCGACACGTACTAAAATCCAGTTGTTTTTCTTTTTCTTTTGTTTTTGTTTTAAATTTTCTTTTAATAAAATAAATGTAAATTTTTGCCTGCTGTGCAGTAAGAAATTTAACAACCTGATTTTTTTTTAGCAAATATGGCATTTTTTCCAACCATAAGAAACCATTTTTTGTTATTTTACATCATTTATTGAAGTTCGTAACAAACACAATTGGTCAACTCGTACCCGTCCTTCGCCTCCCGTAAAAAAAACTGTTTTACTATCCGTAATAACGTGTGAAAATGGGTTAAATTGGGTGAATGTATTTTAATTTATAGTTTTACACCTCTGAGAGCTACGCAAAAACCAGTTTCGAAAAATGCAGATAACGTTGTATTCCTTCCAACCGCAAACATGTTCACATGTCATGGTCTCTTAAAAACAAATGCGGGTGGAAGAACGATTTAACAAGGCAATCCGAAAAAGGATATATACGTAAAAAAAAACACCGACAAATTGTTGAATTTGATTTCGCTTTTTTTTTTACTGGCTTATTAATATTTCCATGTATGTTTTAACATTGAATTTCTCCACATTCCTCTCGAAAACAAAATTAAACTATACACATAGACACTGTCTGAGTTGTTTTTAACATAAACTCGAGTTTATACTATCTAAATTACATTGCTTAAACCAAGGCTAGGTTAGGTTTGGTTTGCGGGTTGCTGTAGGAGAGCCAATAGCTCAGCCCCAGCGCACTTAGGTCAATGTAGACCCATTGTGATGCCCATTTGAGGGTTTACCAATTCCTCCTCTTACCATACTCGTAGTCCATATTTAGTTGCTTAGTATCATCCCGGGGTGTTCAACCATCCGTTTCCTCTTGCGAATCGATATAGATTTGATATTGGGCACTCTGATAGTTCTTTGATGCTTTCGAAGAAGTATTTCCCCAGAGTTTTATTTCTTAGATGGCAGAGACTGGGGCAGTTACAGAGGTAGTGATCGTTTGCAGTTAGACGTAGTTTTTTGGCATGATATCTTAGCATGTTATGGCCAGTTAAAACACCTACCAACGTCGATACTGACTTCCTGTCTTTTTGAATGATTGCATTCGTTCTATTTCTGTCGTACTGCGGCCACAGTTTCCTAGCTACCTCACAAGTGTTTAAGTTTGCCCACCTCGAGTTGGCTTTTGCCAGGATTTCACACATTATATTAAGTTTGAGGTCGCATAACGGTGGTTTTACGCTCCTTTCTGAGAGTTCTAGGCTAAGTGCTGAGCCTTTTCTTGCCAATTCATCGGCTTTTTCATTTCCCATGATGCCCGCGTGACCGGGGACCCAGCAGAGTGTTATATTATGCTGTGTGGCAAGAACTTTAAGCTTTTCGTGACAGCTTTTCACAAGCTTGGACTTTATTTCAACAGAAGAAATTGCTTTAATCGCTGCCTGGCTATCGATGAGAATGGTAATATCCTCTCGGGGTAGTGTCATCATTGATGCCACTTTGGCAGCTTTCGTTACTGCTAGAACCTCTGCTTGGAATACACTGCTGTTATTGGGAAGTCTGATTGAGCCTTCTATATTCAAAGCTTCTGAGAAGAAGCCAGCCCCAGTACCTATATCCATTTTTGAACCATCTGTAAAGATGGATTTGGTTGTAGGTTGTAAAACTTCATTATTAATCCACTCCTCTCTACTTGGGAACAAGCATTGGAATGGCCTTCCAAAATCTGTAAAGGGAACTATGTAGTCAGACTCTACATTTGTTCCTGTGTGGATGTTCAAAATTTCAGAGTGTCCAGTTAAACTGGATCTCCATAGATTAGATTGGCTAATCCTGAGAGCGCTTTTTGCTGCAGTTTCCTGCAAATAAAGGTCAAGTAGCAGAAGGTTAAGTATGGTTTCTAAGCCCGCCGTGGGTGTCGTGCGCAAGGCAATGTTGATCCAGTGCATGCAAGTCTCTGGATGTTATTCAATGCCTTAAGGTTTGTAGCTTTGTTAGCGGCTTTCCACCAAACTAAGTATCCATACGTCAATATCTGAAATGTTTGTACCCAACAAGAGTGAGAGACGTAATGACCTACTTAAGTACTCGCTAGAACCATAATTGAAAAGTGAACAAAAGAAAAATGATATCGTTTCATTTTAAATGTATGTATACATACCGTTTGTTTTATAAACTGTGGTTAAAACTCAAAAAATCAAGGTGGAATTGAACTTCGGAATTCTATCATTAGTTTGACGCAATTGATCTTTTCTTTCACTTATTTTTCAGTTTCTTATCTTCAGCCGTGTAAAAAAAGACAAAACGTAGACATTTATTGTTTCAGGAAATCCAATACTATATTATTAACTTTGGCGCCATCCGAATTTCGCTGTTTCATTTTTCGTTTAATATATTTCATACAAAAAAGTATTTCTTCCGAAGGTTGAATGTCAATTTCTACTGAACAAAATTCCAAAAACAAGCAAGCATTTTCCACTTTAAATGAAGAACTACCGCATGTACTTAACAATACACTTCGGTGGTTCGTTCTTCGTTTTTGATAAAAAGGAACTCATAGAGAATAAATATATTTATCGAAAAAGTGAACACGCCAACACGTATCGGTGATTGACCCTAAACATCGCTCGAAACCATCTTCATGTGGGCCGCTTCACTATAAAAGTGGTATCTTAATATTTTTTTCTTTTATTGTAATCAATAATATTATTATAAAAAAAATTAATATTATTTTTCATTCATACCAATAACCGATTTGTGAGAGCGAATACGTTTTTTTAATAAGAATTACGTGACAAGAAATTTGTGCATGTGGGATCGATGTGGAGGCGGGGAAGAATATTTGAATGCACTCTCAAGAAAATCGTGTAATGCATATTATACAGTGGCTCGGAAAGAAGTCAATAAAAAGGGTCATTAAAAAACCAATGTGAATAAATATCATGAATTGAGGAGGAAATATTTTCATGTCGTTGGGAACATTGATTGTTTTATTATTCATTTTAAGAAGTATATGTTTGCAAGAGCACCTGGATAAAATATTAACTAGAAAAGTATGTAATTGAAAATAAACATTTGTATGAAAAAGTTTTAAATTTCGAAAATATAGTTTATTGTTAATATGACACATTTATGTCAACATTAATGTGGTTTTTATAATTCCAGTTTTTCTTGCAATCGCAAACCAAACTAAATAAAACATTAAATGTTTCCAAATGTTTTAGTTTATCAAAACAAATTATATTTTTTTAATGAAACATGTTTCAGTTTCAGAATAGTCATTTGTAATCAATTGTGATGGTTGTTTTGTTTTTGATTTGAAAAAATAAAAATTGAATTTTATAGTTTTATCATATGGTTTTTGTTTCCATACATGTACTTTATAATATACAAGTACTTGCGACTATAGAAATTAATGTTAATTATTCGAATTACGAAATTAGATAACAATTAAACACGACATTGCGATCGTAAAAAAGATGAAATTAGTGGGTTTGGTAACTATGTTCATCTTGGTAATTGTGTCCATTTGTTGAACCTTGCTATACATAAATTGTTTTCGTAGGGCAACACATCTGAAAAACTTAAATAAACAGAATTACTAATAGAAATTTAAACCTTATAGGAAATGAACAATTATTATGTTGATATTTATATAGCCCAGAAATATTTGACAAAAAAAAAGCAAAATTACGAAATAATTTGAACAAAGCTGGATTTTGCTGGAGACCTTTGTTTTTATGTCTTGAGCAAATCCTCAAAAATACCCATGACTTGGCCCGGAGCTAATTTTTTTTGGATGGGGGAAAGAGACGGAAATTCTGTATTTTTGTAAATTTCTCGGAAACTATGAACTTTTTCCGAAAATATATTTTGGTAATAATTGTAGCTTATATGATTTCCTCGAGAAAAGTTTTCATCGTACCACGAACCAACTTCGAGAAAAATGTGTTTTATTGTTACCAAGTCTGTTTTTATACAACATTGCACTTTATCACTAGTATTTGGCCCTTTTTGCTTTATTTGTTATATGGGTTTTCAAAAAAGCCTAATACACAGAAAAAAAAAAATAAAATATTTGACTGGGTCGCACGAACTTGCTCTTGTTGCAAACTATGGGACTACAATTTTGATTCTTGGATTTATATATCATCATTTTTCGTTTTATGTTGTTTAGCTAAAAATTTTAAATGCCATCTTGTGCTGTAAATTTAACTTAAATATAAATGAAATCGGTTCAGCCGTTTTCAAGTTCCAGACAAATTTGTAAGAAGCCGTTAACACCAAATCTTCGTTATGTGCATTTTTAACCAAAAATCCTGAAATGTAGTTATTATATTCAAAACATTGCAAGTACACAAAGTTTTATCGAAATCGTATGAACCGTTTTTCAGAAAATTTGGAAAATTTTATACTGAAGTAGGTACCTCTCGTATAAAAGTTTTAGTTTTTCCGGATATTCTCAAAAAAGGCTCATACGATTTTAATGAAACTTTGTGTACGTTATACTTGCAAGGTTCTGAACATAAGTGCATTTCAGGATTTTGGCTAAAATGCACATAACTAAGATTTGTTGTTAACGGCTTCTTACAAATTTTGCCGGAACTTCAAAACGGCTAAACCGGTTTCATTTATATCTAGAGCAAAATCCAGCTTTGTCCGAATTTTTTCGCAGCAAAATTCTAATTTAACTGGGCTAATATATAAGCCTTACTGAAAAAATCTTACGAGGTTTTTCTTGTTTTGTATGAGATATTCTGATTTTTTCAATGTTTTATCCAAATTTTCAGACTGATTTGCATTACTCATTTTCCAATATATATTTTTTTGACAACATGCTTAATAAAATTGAACTTAAAACAAAAGCCAACGTGTAGAACATTTTTTTTTTCAAAACTCTTTCTAAAAAATTAGGTATTACCAATTTTATATTCGTAATACATATGAGGCTGTGAGTGCAAAATGCAACAAATGTAACCCCAAAATGCAACAACGGAGATAATCGCGTGTCCATAGAAATGCTCCAGGACGGAAGCAACATTTTATTATTTTCTGATTTATTTATAAGCTAAAATGAGTTGCAGTAATTTCTTATCTATTAATCGTTAACTTTTTGTTGTTATGATGAGAAAAACTCAAAATTGTGGTTTACGCTACTTTTGCACTCACAGCCTCATATATTGCCGAGGAATTACGATTGGAAGACAAAATACTTAAGAACAAATAATACATAATTTATTGTCTTCTTACATAATAAGGCAATTGTCTACAGATTATACACATCTAAGAAATTTAAGATCATTTCTGAACAAAATTCATAGAGAATTTGAAAGCACATTGAGTTGATAAGAACTGAACATGACCTTAACCCCATTTTTCCAATTAAATAAAAATAATTCTATGATTTAAATTGTCAAAAGCCTTTGCAAAGTCAGTGTACTGCACAGTGCAGACCAACTCGAAATCCTTCTTCTAGCTTGTTTAGTACAAAATTTAAGAATATAACAAGCTTGGTTGTTGTTGATCTACCAGCGATAGCACCATGTTTGAAGGGTAAACTACCTTTCCTGAATATAAATGCTAATAAATTATATACGATCTGTCCAATCAATTTGGTTATCGTTTATAATTTGCTTATCAGGCGATAATTTGATATTTTCTGGAACGATTTTTTCCACTCAGCAAGAAATTCAACTTAAGATGAAAGAGGTCCTGAAATCACCTCAGCTTACTTTTTAAGAAGAATGGGAAGAATATGCCATCGCTAGCAAGGGTTGGTTACGAAATCTTGCAAATCAAATTCTGGCATTCGAAATCTCGCATCTTTATACAAATGTCTTCCACAACTGAATTTTGAGAATCCTAGATTCTGCTATCCTGTTATCTCAGAAATTTTTAAAGTGAAACCAGCTTTTTTCAAGATTTTTAAATAGTGCAAGGAATTTTAATTGTGGATTCTGTTGTGTCAGATGGTGTGTCTAAATGGTGAATCCGGCTGTCTCAACATAGAGTCAAGCCCGTTTTATCGGAATGTACTGCATGCATTAGCACAAGCAAAAAATTACATTCTTCCTTTACTGTTCGTCTAAAACTTATTTCGTTTCTTGCCCAGTCGAAAAAAAGTTACGAAAAAGTTATTGACATTTTCATTGTATGAATAATCCTTCTTTATAACAAAACCAATTTAAGTGTTTTGCTATAAATAAACAAGGAGTTACAAAAAAAATTTTATTAGATTGTTTTTATTTATAATTTTATTTTAGTTAGAATAAATATAATTTTATTTTTAAAGATTTAAGATAACGACAATATACAAATGAAGTCATAAAAAGATTATAAGAAAAAAAGACATTTTTTCTATGTACCTTGAATACAAATTTTATACAAAAATGAGTTTCAAACAAAATTGAAATCTCAACATAAAATCTACAACAAAAAAATCAACAACTTCTCAGATAAATTTGTATGGGATATTGAATGGGAGGAAATTGGTTGCACCAGTACCAATTAGATATACTGTGAGAAATCTACATTATAATAAATTTTTTAATTTAATTTTTTTTTTTAAATTCATTTGTCATAGATACAAGATACATTCATTTCACGACAACATTTGTGTAAAGAATATATCGAAAAATTGTTAGACTTCTCCGAAACATGACATCTGCAGTTAAATTTTCTTCTGAAGTACAAAAAATGCTCCTGAATAGTATTTAAATTTATTTTTTTTTTGCACAAATATGTTATCGAATACTCTTACCACTTGGAATTGTAACGCTTTTGCTCCAATGGTTGCATTTTTTTAAATTTGTCCTTGCACAATTTCATATATGACGAGTAAGGTTATTTGATTGGTGCTAAGCCACACTAATCGACGTTTTTCCCTATAAACTTAAGATTTCACCTTGTTTTTTTTACAAATGTTTAACAATTTGTCTCAATTCAATACTATGACTCATAATGCCGCAAAAAATAAAACTCAAAATACTTTATCTTCATTAAGAATACAAAAAACAAAGTGCATCATCTTCCACTCACACGTACATCATAACCTCAATCCCTCAATCTTGTAATATTATGTTTCTCGCATTCTTTTTACCTCGAAAATAAAAAAAAAAATCTGCTTCATACTATTTGTGCAAAAAAAAAAAAAAAAAAAGAAGCTATACATTCATCAACTTCCACAAGAAGACACCTTGACTCATTACGCGCCGGAGGAAATACTCTTACGCAATGCATTTACAATTAAATTACCAGAAATGAAGAAAAAAACAAAAAAAGAAGAATACATCAACATTCAATGGTTATAGAAATGAAAATTAACAAACAAACCACACATAGCACTTAAGTATCTGAGATGTTTTTTTTTTTTTTTTCTTTATAAGATAATAATTTTCCTATTTGTCTGAGTTGGTAATTACCACCCACATTCTAACCTGACAAAAACGCCCACCAAAACATAGCGAGCCACCTAACAACAAATTTTACAAAGTCATTCCTTATTTGGTATTCCAACTGTTTTTTTAACAAAATATTTTTTACTGTCTTCATTCTCCCTCGAAGAAGTTAAATATTAATATTTAATAAAGTTTCCCATTTAGGGTTGTTCTACCGTTACATTAAACTGTGTTTGGATATAATATGTACAAAGTATAAATATTCAAATGACCTTGTTCATTTGATGTGCTAAAACTTAAGACTCACCTTAGAGTTTGTGCGATTGTATTCCCAAGTATTATTTTTAACGATTTAATTTGTATCTTTAATCCGATGTTAACAGATATCACACAAACGGTATCCTTTTGGAGGGAGATCCCGCTTCCCAAAAAATGTTAAGAGTCAACAAATTTGTGTTTCCACTTAGCGAATGCGAAATATTCAAAAATTTAGTTATAAATGATGATGGCAGTAGATAAAGAGTGCAGATACTTTTTTGTATCTTTTTTTTTTGTATTTGTAAATATTTTATTAACGAATCGAAATTTTTTTTTATGTTTTCTTTTGCAATTTCACTTTTTTGTGTAGTAATATTTTTTTTTTATTTTCTTCTTTGCATTTGCTGCGATGGACGATGGATGATGGTAAAACGCTTTCTATTCGTTTTTACTTGGAACTGTGTGTGTGTGTTTGCTACACAAATATAATTATAATATTAATAATAATTTTGTTTTTGTTACTTTCACAACAACAAACTATTCAACGTGCACAAGATATTTAATCAGAAAAAATAAAAATCGATTTATTGCGGAACGACAGACGAATAAAATCACGATTTGAAAATATTGAAATTACAAGACCACACTATAACCAATGAATATTAATTGAATTAAAGAAGACTGTCATGGATACTGTTAGCTGCTGCAATACACACGATCGTATCCAATGGGTGCAATATTTTTTTTAATAATCTCACAATAGTCAAAGGAATATTTAGATGGTCAACTAACCATCGTCTTACTCTCTTCTTCTTTTTTTTTTCTTTTGTATGGTGAAATTAAATTTGTTTTTTTTTTAATTTAAAAATTTGTATCTTTTAAATGTTTATAATCTACCATATTATGAAAAAGAGAGCAGCACCTGGATTCAAAAATTGAAAATTGAAAAATTTTCGGCAGAAACCAGCGTACTCGACGACTTTCGCGACTCAACTAAACTTAAGTCGAGTGGTAGGAGGAAATCGATGGTAAAAACATTTCGTCGTCAATGTTGTCTTGTTTTGTTGTTGGTGGTGGTGGTTTGCCTATTGTTGGTCTGAGAAGGTGCAACTGAGCAAAAGTTGATGGTAACTGGTATACACGAGAAAAGAAAACTTGAGTATACAAGTTGGTACCATGGTCAGAGTCAGAGCATATGAAAAAGCTATTTAAAACGGTGCTGCTGATGGTGGTGGTCATTGGTGTATGCGTGTTATTATAAAAAAACTTAAGTTTTTGGTTTCACCTGGTTAACTCATTTGTCTCTTGGGAAAAAATTGAATCAAAGAGAGAAATATCTTTGACCAAACTTTATATGAATCTCTTAAGACATTTGATTGCATATTTTTATGTTTGTTTTTTGTCTAACTTCGTTTCTGTTGAATTGTGTTTCTTTTTGTTTTGCCGTTTGTTTTTTCCCATTTTCTTGAGTTAAGCAACAGTGCATTACCTACAGGTGGTTGTAATTTTTTTTTTTGTATTTTTAATCGAAATTCGCTAATTAACATAATTTGTGTATACATATTTGATATTTAGCGTGTGTTTTTATTTAAATCAGAAAAAAATAGATAGACATTCAGAATTTGTGTGAAACGAAAGAGCTGGGCAGCGAACTCTTTTTACGTTTGATTGTGAATTATTTGTTCTGCAAATATAAAATGAATATTTTGTGAGAAAATTTTGTGAGAAAATTTAAGTTAGTTAGTAATATAGATTTTAGAAATGTAACCATTAAAAATAGTGCACAATCTTCATTACAATATGTAGTAACTTTAACAAAAGTTGTTCCATGAAACAAGAATGATCTTATTTTATTTTTATTTTTACATTTCTTCAAAAATTATGTCGAAACTCCATACTTCTCTATGTTAACGATTAAATTTTGTTTATTTCCGACCTTTATTCCGCTATTTTTCATTTCACTTTTATTTTTTGTTAAAATCACATAAATTCTACTTCGTCAAACTATATTTGAGATTTTTTGTGTCGCTTATTACAGCAATTTTTTTTTTCTAGAAATGACAATAATCGAAATAAAATTGGCGAGTGATATAAAAATAAAACAAAACCAAATAAATTGATAGCTACAAGTACGATGAATATGTTCATACATGTATATCATAAGTGTGTACATCATACATTTATATCTTGCGTGTGTTGTGTACATATTACATGTATAATCATGAATCATACATCATTCTTGTATGACTAGACTATACTTTATGAATGCATAAAAACAATATAAATAACATAAGATCATACATAATACATGTATGATCATACTTCATACATTTATGATCATACCTTATACATGTATGTATGATGCATGATCATACATGCATGAAGTATGAGTATGATCATACATGTATGATGGTTGATATGTGAATAAATAGAAATAATGCATGTATGATCATACATGCGTGATGTATGAACATACATTTATGATGTATGATCGGACATGTATGATGTAGGTTGTCGAGAAACATGCTTCCGAATGCCAGGAGGCGAGTCCTAGCCAGGGCCGGGCAGTAGCGGAGGCAGTGCTCAATAGTTTACATCTAGGTGTAAGTTTGACGCTTTGTCGCTGATTATGTGATGACAAACGGTTGTCGTACATTTGGGTCTTTTAGAACGCCTTGTGTTTAATGCTGATCTCCTCATAGTACCACATACTCCCCCATAAGCAAGTTTTGCGTAAGCCTTGATCTAGTTTTAAACTTCGCACAGCGACTTTGTCCATCTCTGTTGTTTGATGAAGTGGTCGATTTGATTTTTGCTTTGACCTTTAAGAGATTCCAATGTGTTTTTGTGACAAGATCTACTAATCACAAGTTGACGATCGTTAGAAATGTCGATAAGAATATCGCCTTTATTATTTTGTTGACCTAAGCCATGTGGTCCCATAATGCACTCGAGACTTACGCTGTCCGTGCCAATTCGGGCATTTGTCCTTCATGATGATGGAATTATTTTATCACCCCTCTTGTAACGTTGTTGTAAACCATATTAAAGTAAATATACATTGTTCATGGGGGTAGCATGTAGTTATATAGTGACCTTGTAAATTCTGGAACTAAACATTGCAGTTAGAAGTCGGGTTTTACAATATATACCCACACCATAAAGCCTTCAACCTCTGCTTGCCCCTTCTCGCCAGATTACCACATCCTCATCGTTTCTGATTTTACTATGTTCCACTTGGTCTCTCTCAATTCCAGAATGCTGATGTTATGTTAGAGCATTTTGCATACCTGTTTTTGATAAAGAAAAAACTGCCGCCAATATACGGGAGACATCCACGAGGTTTTTTCTAGAATCTTTTTTACCGGAACGCTCCCGATTTTATATAACCAAGTTTTTAACACTCATGCCATCAAAACAATTTCTGAGCAAAGTCATAAAATTTCGATGTTTTTTGTTTGATTTTATAGTTGTTACCATAAAAAATGCAAAATATTAATATCAATTTTTAATGGTGTGTCATTTGCACAGCTTGTATTCTAAATCCTGATTACGTGACCTTGAGTTTGAACCAACATTGTTATCTTTAATATATCACAGAAAAACAGGATGTGTTCTTGCTAAATAATTTCAGTATCCATTCATTCTTTAGAACATTTTCAAATTACAAATAGTAAAAAAACAAAAGAGCTGATTTGCAAACTCTATTTTAATTTGTTCTCTATTTTTGTGAATTTAAATTTCGCACCATAATTTTTGGTATTGTATTCAGAATGCAAATATTTGGAATTTTGCAATTATATAAAAGACTTCACAGCTACTTATAATGTCTATTTTTCGGAAATTTAATTTTAAATAGAGATGCCTGAGGCAGTGTTAAAATTAGCTTAACCATTGTATAGTTTTCAGGTTAGAGGCAGCTTTTTTGATATTGTTGATGTACAATAATCAGTACAATCAAAATTAAAATGGTCCTGAAGGTCTTGGTGCATAAAAACGACTGACAGCTTTTTTGAATGATTTCACATAAGCTTATGGCATTTTTGTTTCTATTTGAATGTAGTAAAGTTCGTGATACTAATGGCTTTAAAACATGTTAACATGCAATCAAATTGAATTTGCATTTACAAATGGTTTCCTACATCATAACAAAATCTGTAGTTATTTTTTTTTTACAAATATTGATGACTAAAATCTCAAAACATCGCTATTCAATCAAATGCAAAGTAAAAATGTTGTTTTCAATAAAAACTTCTCAGCATTACAAAGTTTCATTTCATTCCAACTGTGTCACATGAATAAAACTTATGTTATGTTAACATTGTCAAAGGTTGAAGTTTTGTAGAGCTTTGAATTAATTAATATGCATGGGTGTGGTTCCTGTTGCTTTACAAAACATTGCATGGGAAAGACATTTCTTATTTTGCCAGAGGTGAATTTTAATTATGATATTAATCAAAAAGTATAGACAAGCTGAGTCTTGGGCGACTGCTTGGCGTGGCTTATTGTTATTTAATAGTTAGACACAAATTTATTGGATAAGTTGCTAACGGATTTTCATTAGTTATTCTATATCCTTTATATGCAGATGAATTTCAAATTTATTTGCTGCATTATTTAGTAATGATTAATGTGGCAGCTGTTTTCTGAGGAATAATTATATCTAAACAGCGAATTTATCATTTTATTAGCTTTCTGTTTCTGTCTGTGTCCTGAAATTGGATGTGTACATTTACTTGTAACATAAACTTAAATTTCCCATAACACCCTGGGACACAAATGATCCTCTTTATGGTTCTCGCCAGACCATGGTCGCTTGCAGAGGGTAGTTACATAGGTTGTTTCGTGTACCCCTTTTCCATCAAGGGATTTTCCAAGCCACGTATTCCAATTTGAATGAATATGGAAGAATTTCTGACTATGTTAGTTATTCTATTGCTGCTTTCTTTGAAAGGAACCTCTCTTCAAATGGACAACGAACAAAAAAACATTCCAATCCGCGTTTTTCTCTCCCACGTTTAATCGATTGAACGTCACTTTAAAAAGAAAATATCATCAATATTATTTTTACAACAACTTCTGCTAATTAAATAAAAAAAAAAACCATCATCATATCAAATCTGTTCCACTTCATCAAACCAAGCAAAATGCTACATTTGACAGCAAATATATGTTAGCTTAACTGTCACAACATACTCACTCTATTCAACCACATCTGTCAAAGCTCATAATGTCAAATCATGCCATCACCAAACATTCAACATATAAACTACAAATGGAATAAATTAAAATCGAAATGAGATCAGTTATTATTATATGATGTGTAAACCATGTATGTTGTCGCACAAAAAATGACAAATGCTCTTCCATCAAATTTAGATTGTTTTGATTTCAATGCAAATATGTATCTGTCATCGTTAACAAATTAATTTGACATTATCAGGATACTGAAGTAAAGAGGATAATAATTTTGCATTAAATAGTGTTATTTATTGAAATAATTAATAAATTACAAATTTCTTATTACAAATTGTAGCAATTAATTTAAAAAAAAATAAGTCAGATAGTAAGGTGGCGAATAAATATTTTATTTAAATTTTCTATTTAGAACACAATATTTATTTGTTTTGAATATTATTCATGCTGTAAGATGGTGCTAAGATAAATTAAGTAATAAGTAGTTTTACATCCTTGATTAAGAGATAAATATACGTGTCATTTTTAGATCTTAGTTTTATATATTAAATTGTATGTAATAAATTAAATTGTATTCTAAAATGCAGACACTTAAGCTGACATTTAAGCAGTTTAATTTCATTTTTATTTTTATTTTTATTTTTATTTATAAGGAAATGAGGAACCGTACAAATTAAATCTCACTAATCATAATAGTTTAATTTTTAAACACCAATCGGTCATCAACAAGGTCGTTCGCGCTTCAGCATAATAGGTACTTTAAGGTCTTAAAGGGTCTGTACAAATTAAACTTAAATATATTTGATTTAAATTAAATTTGTTTGTAGATTTTGCTAACATTTTTTTACTATTTTTCTAAACACGAAAATAGAATTTGGTATTTTTGAAGCCCTAAAGAGTGAATTCATAATTTCAGAATTTAGTTCGTTCGCTTTTTTCGGCAATTAGTGTGGATTGTTGTTTTCGTAAAGACCCTTTAAAATTTAACTTCTGGTTAAATACGATGTTTTCCCGTAAAGACACGAGTTAGTCATAATTTTTCTGGTAATTTTTCAAATTTTCAACGGTTATTCTTTTTGAGAAAAAAAAAACTTTCGTGCCCACGTAGCGTGTTCTTGTAAAAATAAGGCTAATATAATGGATTTTCGTAGTACGTATCATTCACGGAAATCTAGAGTGCTAGCGTAGTTTTTATGATCATTGATCAGCAGTACCTGATGGTGATGATGGACCTTTGTATTAGGAAAATCTTTAAGTTTTGTTTGCCAAAATTCGCTACAAACATGAAAGTGTAATAAAAGATTACATGGCACGTCGTGTGGCCACGTTTAGGCTCATACATCCTGTCAAGTGCGATCTTGATCTTGTGTATCCGTTTGCCCGGAATTTTGAAATAAATCTCTGAAATGGAAAACAAATTGTGGAATTATTTCTTACTTACCTAACTTTCTTATTTGGGGACTTTATTTCTTACCTTTCATTTTGATAGTTAACTTTACATCGAAATATGACTCAAAATGCAACTACTTCTACTCCGCATAGCTGCGACATCTAAATTGCAGAGCATTTGTTGCAGATAAGCGAAGTTTTCAATTAAGCGAACTTTGGATACCTGAAAACACTTTCATATATGTATATGTAAGCGGAGTTTTGAAAAAATAAAAACGATTTCGATTTTAGTTTTAAAAGACAAATTCGTGTATTTCTTTTTTGATTCGGATGCCTGCAATAGGAAAATTAATATTTTTCTTAATGTTTTGTCAGCTTCCTGCGACATTTTTGCAACAATATTCAAAACAAACAAACTAAATTCTAAATTAAACTGACTTGTGTTCTTTACTGGCAGAACAGAATTGTGCAGCCTGCAGCTGCATGTTGCGCTGTCAAAGCTACTGTCAAAATGTAGCTTAGTAAAGTAGTAAGCTCGTTCAGAATGGTGTAGCACAGAACGTCAATTTTCATTTAGGAATTTGGTTTTTTTTTTTTTTTTTTGTTTGCCAAGCATACGAAAAAGTAAGTTGGGTGAACTTGTGCTACAGCTACAGCTACAGCTACACCATTTTGTTCAAGGAGTTATTGACGCATGCATACGACACGAAAATCAAAGATCCTGATTACACCAGTCTTTTTTTCGTACGTGACGTGTTTCGTCTTTCTGACAGGTATATACAAACTATGGTGATTAGATGGTTCGTCGTTATTTGCCCGCTTGCATTCGTGATTTTCATATCTTCAGAAGTTGTGGTGGTTTTGTTGTTGAAAAAAACAATTATTATTGTTAAATATTATTGCTAACAGTTTCTTTTTCAGTTTTTGTTCTAATTTTCAACGAAATTATACTAAAACAGTTAAATGATTCAGTAATCTAAAAAAAACTCAATTTGGGTTTCTGGTATCAAACAAAAAACGTCACCGTTCAACCAAAAAAAAACTTTAAAAGTTTAAAATTCCGTTTTTCAATTTTTCGGTTTCACAGTGTTCATAAAGCTCAAAATGCAGTTTTACTTTTCGTTTAAGTTAAACGACTGTTGTGAAGTCATTTAAACGCCACCGTTTCGTTTAAAGTTATAGAAGACACAGACAGTTTCATTTTGACATATAATTTGGCACATGACAATTTAATATTATTATCACTGTTTACTTCCATTCATTTTAGATTTTTGAATTCACATTTAATTTATTTGGTTAATAAAACACAATTGCATCACAATTCCACATTTATTCCCGATTTCTTTTCTTTTTACAATAATAATTTGACATTTCTAAAAAAAATTTGATCATACAGAGCTTCCCCAACTGCGTTTGAGTAACTGGAAGTATAATTTTTATAATTTTTATTGTGAAACCGAACGAGATAAATTAAAAATTAATACAACTACAGCTTAAACTCTTACTGTGAAACTGGGCATTAAAAATTTTAATACGTGTTTTCGTTACTTCGTTCCTCCTTCGTTTCTACACCCCTATCCCAAAACGTCAAAAAGAAGTATGACGAAACGTTCGGAAAGAGATGTGTAATCAGGGTCAAAAGAGTAAAGGCGATTGACATTTATGATTGAATAAAGCCGAATTAGGAAATGAAATGTCAATTTATGAAGTGTGTTAGAATCAATATTAATAGGTGCTTGAATGGAAATAAGTTCACATATGCGGAGTTGTTTAAATGGAAAATGTACGCGAAGCAGTTTGTGCGAAAAAGGTTTTTCTGAATTGCATCAACCATCAGTTTTAAAAAAAACCAACACACTACAGCCCCATTTTATCCAACTAATGAATAATTATTAATGTGGCCGTAATATACTCGTAGTAAGTGAAATATAAATACATGCACTCGGCAATTTCAACGTTCTCGTTTTCTCTTATTTTATAATTTGAATGCTAACTGCCTTTTAAATTAAAAGAAGCCCTTAAAATATATTTGGAACAAGCTGGTGCTTTAATTTATTGGTTTAAAAAAACAAAAATTTAATGTCATTTAAACTCAATATTTTTTTTTTTTTCAGTTAATACGGATCAATATTTAATTTTTATCTGAGAAAATTTAAGCTTAAACAAATTAAGTTTCTCATTTCTTCACTTTGAAGACTATGTCACAACAAGGTTACCTCAAAAAACATAAACAGCACCTAATTGAGACTTCAAAAAAGGTATTATTATGTTAAATAGCTATCACAACAATGTTTTGATGCATTTTAATTTACCTTTGATATGTTAATTTGGCTCACAAGCCGGAATTGATTGATAACATAATAAATAAGGTAATAAAACATTGCCTTTGAAGAAGTTCACACATAAAATCCATGGCTATCAATTTTCAATTTTTCATTCATTCAGAAGCTTTATCTAAATTGACATAAAAAATCTAATAATTTTGAAAAACAATTAATTCTTTCACAAGTTGTTTGCACAAAAGAGCATACATTTAAATATTTTATGAAAGCTTGCACCAAATTCTGTTTACTAAAAATATTTTTTTTGTATTTATTATTTACATAACTAATTGAAACAATTATTTTTTCTAATAATTCATCATCTTCGAATAAAGAGTGTTACCCAGTCGAACATTTTTCACCTTGAGTTTGTTAGAGCTTAGTATTTAATAACATACCAAGTCTTTGCCAAGCCTATATACACTTTAATTTCTGTTGTGACGTATTGTAGATCAAAATAAGTACCTCGAGGTGAAGGATTGGTTTATTGCGCAATTTTTTTTTTGCCAATCAGAAAACCACAAGAGCATTATGTTTATATTTGCTGGATGAATTTGTTTTGAACTTTCAAAGGTCACTTTGCAAACAAAATAAACGCCTTTTTCATCAAAAATCGATTATGGTTTTGACAAATGATTGAAAATCATCCAAAAATGCTCATCAATTCAGCATCGCCTTATATTCGCAAATACTTTTGTTATAATTTTTAATTCAAAAGACTTCTTGTTTAATGAGAAGCAATAACAAATCGATTTTGATATCCAAAATTGTGTCATGTATGTGAAATCAAAACAAAAGAAAACAGTTAAGTCTAATTGAGTATCATTCAACGATTTGTCGATGATTGTGTTTTTGTATTTGTGTTAATTCTCTGCTTGCCTTGTAGTTGGACAGACATGAACAGATGCAACAACGTACCACTTATACGTGATGTGAATAAACCAATTTTCTGGAATGTTGAGCATTCTATTCCAACGCACAGCTGCCAAAGCAATGATTTTTAGCCAAAGTTTTAATTTTATAACTGAGTGAAATGTAGGGTGAATCAACCAATCGTTGGCAATTTAAGGGTATACTTATTTATTTATTTCACGAGTTTTGCGAAATTTTGCCTCAGTTAAAAAAATATGTTTCTGGTTATTTCTTATTTTATTTCAAAAAGTACAAGACATTTGAACATTTAATTACGTAGACATATGACGTACTTAGTTACGTATCCAATGTTTTAAAAAAAATTTAATTTTTTTTTTTCAAAATGTAAATAAAAATTATTTTTTTTCGAAAACTGTTCACTAAAAAAAACTTTATTTACACTCGTAATAAATAAATAAAAGAAAAAAAATTGGATATGGTTCGTTAGTCTTTCAGGGGTATCCGAAAAAATGGCGGGATAGTAGGGCGTTTGAGTTAGCCGCCATAAAGGCAAACGGGTTTTCTCAAATTACTCAAAAATGGCTTATCGGACAAAAACTTAATCAAAGTTTTTATTAAAAGACTAACGATTCATATCCAATGATGAAATTCGATGGGTATTCTGTTGCATTATGACACCTAAATTATGCCTCTGCGACTGGCTTATTATTGCAAAATTAAAAAAAAACTGTCTACATTTTATGCCCTTGTTTATACTTAATGCACCTACAAATAATTGGTAGTGCCAACAATAAGGCTATTTACCCTATCTGCAAATTTATTGTTGTTTTGAAATTCTAACATTAACTTGTTGATCCTATTTTTATTTTTTAACATCTAAATCAACACTAATCGATGTGAACTAAGCAAGCAGAATTTCAATTAGTTTAGAATTATTTTAAAGTAAGAATGAGGTAATGAAATGAAATTCAGCAAAAAAAAAAAACTAACAAGAAGACGGTATATTGCCATATTTGTTGGTTGTTCTTTTGAAGAAGAATTTTAATAAGCTTAGACACCTTGAGACTTTAAAGTTTGTGTTGGAGACAAAATTTTTTTATATTTAATAAAAAATATTGTCAGACAAGCTGTCTCTTGTGATCACTAAGTTGTTAATTCTTGATCTGAAGTAAGACATAGACAAATGACTAATATTTCAGAAACTAACTATGGAAAAGATATAATAGCTTCAAAAATGGTTTTGGTCAAACAATACGTAAAGTTTGCTGGTCAAGTCTTTTATTTTTAAAAACTTTATCGGTTTTCAATGATATACGTTTAGAAAAATACAAACGTACTTGGGTATCAATCCAAAATCAATTTCTCAAGTTATTATTTGTTAGTATTTCTTTCATTCTTCTAGTCACAACAGCAGAAAGCACGTCATTTATAGGTTAAGGCCAAAATTTATTTATTAAAAAAATTGTACCAAAATCTCAAATATCAAATTGGTTGTGCGAAAACTGGTATGGTGTTGAACAGCTTCAGAAAAGAACTGTGGAACTGTGGTTTGAATTCTACCATTTTGTTTCACTTAAAAGTTTTTTTTTATTTAATAGTTCTGCAACAAAATTCAACTGTTAACTCACTAAATTAGTTGGGTTAACTGGGAGTTACCTATGACAAACGTATATGTAAGTATGTTTTAACGCAAGTTTAATCTTAAAGATCGAACGAGTTATTAATCAGAAGCAGAAAAAACACGACAGGTTTACTATAAAGTTTCTAATAAAGCACTAACACTTTAACTTCTTGAAATGTAATTTAATATAGTGAATTCATATTTGGGAAGATTATAAGCCAGGTGAGCTAAGACCATCGATTCCAGACATAAATTTGAATAATCGGTTTCAATGCAAACTTGGGTGTCTTAAAGTTTTGCGAACATTTATAATTGAATTTGAGTGCGCCAACTGCCACACAAATTTATTTATGGTACAAGGAAATGATATTTTGACATATTGTCAAATTAGATGCGTGGGATTCTACACGAAAAAAAAAAATTCTGCGTAAACTATGATAAATGTTATTTAAAATCTATAAATAGCTGTGTTTCCAAAAACATAATTTTGAACTTATCAAAATAAAAAAAAATTTCAAGAAATATTTAAATTTATTTATCTTTGTTCGTTTCAAATAACGCAACCATTAACAATAAAAATAAAAGATTCACATACAAATCAGTTTAAGTAAATTAAGTCAAATTTTAATAACTATACATGCATATACATATGTAAATATAAATAAAGCATTTATTTAAAGTTAATATACCTCGAAGAATAGTATGTACATTTGAGGTCAACGACTCATTCGACACTCTTCGACATTTTAATAAACCTTCAAAATGTTTTGAATATTCAAATTAATTCCCATTTGATTTCTTCAAATTTGAATGAGTGAGACAGATTTAAATGCTTTTGACTTTGATGTGACGCTACGACAAGACGCTACTAAACCACCAACAACTTGTATTCCATTGAAGGCTGCAATTAATTTGAAGCGATTTGAAAGCCATCTTGACAACTGTGCTGCGCCGCGCCGCGTATAATGACTTAATAATGAGTGAGGTTGTTGCACCATCGATTCCCTCACTTGTTGTACTTTATAAGAAGATTTGTTTTGGCTTGATCCATTGATGAACGACGACGCGTCGCAACAATCGTGATTGAGATGATTTTGTAAAGATGCTGCAGCAGTGGCTGGCTAATGCGTCAATATACAAACAGAAACAATAAGCAGACGAATCAAGAGCATTCTTTATAAATTTAGGAGAGCACTGGTGCTGATGGAGCTGTTGGCCTCTATGAAGGCCAATTGCATGAAAGATGTGTTTTGGTTATTAAAAGAATATTATATTGAAATGATATTCATCAAATTAGTTTATATAGAGATAAGCCAGATATGGATTTATTAATCTTGAAAAAAGATTTATTGTTAAATTTGATTTAAAAACCTTGGTTAGTTGATTGCTTTGGTTTTGGATGCAACATTTTTTGCACTGAACTAAATTATAAATGTGTTTTTTATTGGGTGCGCCGACGACAGTTGGTCGCAGAGGTATTTTTTTCTAATTGAAAGAAAAGAAGATAAAAGCTTTTCGCTAGGAGATTCGATATGAAAACTGATCATAATATAAATATGATGATTTTTTTTTTCATGTCTTCTCCAAATTTGTGTGTAGCTATAGCATTTTAGGAGTTATACCGTGTAAAAATGAATTTTTTTTTTCAAAATTTTAACGAAATATTTTTTATTAATTTAATAATAAAAATTTGAATAAAAGCTAAATTTTTATACTCCTTAAGCACGAAAAAAATTGTAGGCATGAAAAGAAAATCATATTTTCTATCGAAAAGCCTTTAATTTGTCCGATAAGCCATTCTTAAGTTATTTGAAAAAACACGTTTTTTGATATGGCGGCTAACGCAAACGCAAAAGCCGAGAGCTAGGTCCGCAACAGGCGCGGAAGTTCTACCAATCCGTCCGAAACATGACGCAGTACACACCACGCTGCACATACTGCAAGGACGGAGAGGGAAATCTGATCACCGATCCACAAAGCATACTGGAGTGATGGGAAGTGTACTTTAATGAATTGCTAAATGGTCAACTCACTGCAGAAGTGGAGGCTCCACTGCTTCAAGACGAATACCCTATGTTGCCGTCACCAAGCATAGAAGAGGTTGAGAAGGCTATAGACCGGCTAAAGAAAAACAAAGCCCCGGGAGCTGATGGTATACCAGCCGAATTATTTCAACACGGTGGGCCAGCTCTACGTCAGGCAATTCATGATATTATAGTGCACGTGTGGGAGCGTGAAGAAATGCCAGAAGACTGGCGAAAAGGTATAATATGCCCCATACATAAGAAAGGAGATGTCACAACGTGCAGCAACTATAGAGGTATCACGTTGTTGAGTACCGCCTATAAGATACTCTCCTCTATCCTACAAGACCGGATAACCCCATACGCTAAAACCATCATCGGACAATATCAGTGTGGTTTCATTCCAGGCAAATCAACAACTGATCAGATCTTTACCCTTAGGCAGGCGATGGAAAAATGTCTAGAATTTAACATACCACCTGTTTATAGACTTTAAGGACGCCTATGATAGCATAGCCAGGGTAGAACTTCACAAAGCCATGAGAGAATTCGGCATCCCAAATAAATTGACACGACTACGTAGGTTGACCATGACCAACGTAACAAGCCAAGTAAAAATAGCCGGATTGCTATCCAGACCAATCAACATCTTTAATGGACTCCGACAAGGGGATGGTTTGGCCTGCCTCCTCTTCATCCTGGCGTTGGAGAAAGCAATCCGTGACTCTGGCACGGCAACAAGAGGGACCATCGTCAACAGGTCCAGCCAGATACTGGCTTACGCAGACGACATCGACATCATCGGAAGAACCGAGCAAGCTGTACACGATTCCTTCATCCAGATCGAGCAGGCGGCACAAAATCTGGGGCTGCACATTAGTGAAGGTAAATCAAAGTACATGGTGGCGTCGAATGCGAGAGGAACAGTTGGTCAACGGTACAATCATGAATTGTACGCAATCTACCTTGAAGCAGATATCGTGACAAAAATTAGGCTCGGTAGACTCCGGTGGGCAGGGCACCTAGCTCGCATGAGCGAAGAGGAACCTGCTCGGAAAGTTCTTTGTGGTACATTCTATGGCAGACGACAGCGTGGTAGACCATGCTTGCGCTGGAGAGATGGCGTAGACCAGGACGCCCGGAGCCTTTGGGGTGCGCAACTGGATGGCGTCGGCTCGAGACCGGGATAGGTGGAGAGACTTGTTGAAGGAGGCCAGGACCGGACCCCGGTTGTCGAGCCGATGATGATGATGATGGCTAACGCAAACCCCCTACCATCCCGCCATCTATTTTTTGATACTCCTTAAAGACTTACAACAATATCCAATGATGCAATTGGGTTGGCATTCTGTTGCATTATGAAACCCAATTTTTTTCTTTGCCGACTGGCCTATTAATTAAAGCACCTATCATAGGAAAGTTCAAAGGCGAAAAAGTTTTAATTCCAAGTATACCACTAAATCAAATTGTCTCTGATTTAAGCGTGTCCAGTTTCCGGTCCAGTTTTTAATCATCATCATCAAGAACTATGTGGAATAAATCTTGAATTGCCATGTTCTTCTCCTGACAGTAGTTGTACGTTGCTTGCTCGTGGGCCGGGAACCCATAGGTGCTAATCGGTTTCCTTCCGGATAGAAAGACATTTAATATTATAAATTACAAAGCATTGCAATAACTTTAATTGTTATTTTTATTTAATTGCCTTTTTATTTAATTGATTGTATAACTGTCAAGGGGAGATTTCATTTTTAATCAGTTTTTTTTAATTAACAGTGTAAAGCCGGATCGCGCAGGTAGTTTTTTTTTTATAAAATTTGAAGCCGTTGAAAAGATTATCGGTATCAAAAAAGTACTGTTCTATGCTTTTAATAAGCATCGCTTATTTTAAGGAGAAAAACATCAAGATATCTCTGTTTGATTGCTTTTCTGCCTCGTTTCCCTACAAAATTCTGTTACCAAGATTCTAAGTGATTGCTTCCAATATAAGCTTCGCACCCTGCACAAGTGGCTTCATGAAACTGGGCTACCAAATGGTCTCGCCTCCAGGCATTCGGTAGCCTGTTTCTCGACAAACTAAACGTGCTGTCGAACAAAAGGATAATTGATTTTACCGCTTTTCTCAACAGCACCAGTTGGCTCTAACAAACCAAGCAATATCTCTATTTGAACTTTCACTTTTGAAGTTTTTGGAACTTCCCTTTAGGACTGGCTTTTCGGACTAGCACTTACTCTATTTTTGGCGATAGCATCAGAGCACTGATTTATACCTGGTAGGTATAAATTGCCTTTGAATGGGCCTAGCCTCATATAGATCTAGTGTAAAGTTATTGGGCAGGCTCTCAGTCCAAATGGAACCACCCAGCACACAGTGTGAGCTTAGTTCTTCCCTTGGGACTGCGGGCACAGACCAAAAACAGATTCCCTTAATTTAACAGTCACTACCACTATATCACAAAAAATTAGGTCAAACCAGTTATGGTATCAAAACGGAGATTTTTGGCGCTAATTGGGTTTCTTCGCAACAGTTGTTCTGCGAAACCGCCATTTTACCTACCTACCTACATATTTACCAGGAGATTTCCTAATGTCGTATCCCATACCACCATGGCATATGTCCATTCAAATCTCCTGCCACATTTAAAAGTTCTTTTTTTGAAATGTTCTTATGAAAGATGTGTAAATCAAAACTTATAATATCTTTTACCGATTTGCTCACAACCAATTTCAAAATCTAAGGCATACATATCAATTTCAAAAGAAAACGGTCACTAGACTTTGAAACAACGAATATGCTACCAAGTAATTCTTCCACAAAGATGGTACTTATTCCGTTCTTACCTTGCTCTACTCTAGAGCTTTTGATTTTACCCTGGGAATACCCGGGTAATACCCGGGGCATACAAATACCTGGGTACCCGGCTCCAAAAAACCCGGTTATTACCCGAGTAATACGGGTAACCGGGAATTAATTCGAGTACCCATGTATGCGCGTACCCGAATTCACAAAAGTGCTAATAATTCGAATGCAATAGTTCGTAAAAGTAATTTTAGCATTAAATAATCATGACATAAATTTTAAAAATTAAAAATATACAGGGTGATTGGTTTAAGGTGCACCAAAAAGCGTGTAGGTGGGACTAAGACAAGAAAAAAATCGTATGTGAGGGAGGTCTGTTTCCCCCCTTTAGGCGGGAGGGGCAATTTTATAAAAAAATTACTTAAATCAGAAAAAAAATTATTTAAAAACAACGGTGAATGATACAAAGCCTTGTTATATTTTTTTGGAAAGCCAGAAAACTACTCTTTTATTTTATTTTTAAATTAAGTTGTTTAAGTCAAACTCAAAATTTTGAAAAAAAAAAAATTAAAAATAAAATTTTAATATAATTTTTTTTCAAAATTTTATGAATTTAACTACTATTTTTATTTTCAAAATTCAATGCTCTTATTAATTTTTAGTTAATAACAGAAAACCGATTGCCAAAATGTATCTTAGTTTTTGAGAAATTAAGAAAATACTAAAAGCACTTTTTCAAAAAATGGTGAAATCTGGTTAATCTGGTTAAAAACAATTAACTGGATTAACCAGATTTCAACTTTTTTTTAAAAAAGTGCTTTTAGTATTTTCTTAATTTCTCAAAAACTAAGATACATTTTGGCATCCGGTTTTCTGTTTTCGACTAAAAATTAATAAGAGCATTGAATTTTGAAAATAAAAATAATAGTTAATTACATAAAATTTTGAAAAAAATTAGTTTAAAATTTTTTTTTTTAATTTTTTTTCAAAATTTTGAGTTTGAAAATAATTTTGTTCTGTTCACTTAAACAATTTAATTTGAGAATAAAATAAAAGAGTAGTTGTCTGGCTTTCCAAAAAGATATAACAAGGCTTTGCATCATTCACCGTTGTTTTTAAATAATTTTTTTTCTGATTTAAGTAAATTTTTTTAGAAAATTGCCCCTCCCTCCTAAATGGGGGAAAATAGACCCCCCTCCCGTACGATTTTTTTCTTGTCTTAACTTCACCTACATGCTCAAGCTTTTTGGTGCACCTTAAACCAATCACCCTGTATAGACACACTAATCTTTCTTTTAAGAATTTTGGGTACACGGGTATTTCGGATATACGGGTACTACCCGGGTAATACCCGGGTGGTTTTTTGGGTACCCGGGTTTTAAGAGCTCTACTCTACTCCGTATAATAGAACATTATGATGCTTTTGGCTTTGACATCCAAAAAACCAATTTTATTTCTTGGACGCATAAAACGCCAAAGTCAAATCGCCTTCTCTTGATCATGTATTCCATCACCTATCTTTGTATCTTTGTCCGTTCCCGCTCGTCACTCTCAGATTTCGACTAATCTGTCGCATTACTTTACTAGTCGCGGGAATCCGTCTAGTAAAGTAATGCGACCCGGTCGTTTCTGCTGCTCCAGGAAATTACGAAAAGTAACAGTCAGAAAAAATTTTGTCACCCACCTTATCGTTTCAAGCCTTAATCTTATTTCTTTCGTGTCTTTGAGTATAATTCTCAGCATTGGTTTAACACTTTAGATTTCCACATATGCATTTCCTTCTTCACAAAGACTTCACTCAAAGCTTCTATAATAACAATAAAAAATTAGCGCCATGTAACCTACGAACCAATAACTTGCAACTAGCCAAGCCTTAGATAATTGAAAGTCAGAATATATTTAACAACTTACGAAATTCCACAAAGAACTTAATAAATTTTCCCATAATGACATATAAAAAAAAAACGTCAAAGCAACACCCAAAGCCATTTAAAAAAATTGCCATTTAGCAAAGTATGTAACTCTACTACAAATCCAAATATGGAAATCTTGCATCATTCATCGCAAAAGAAGTCCTCTTACTCAATAGCGATTTTGATTTTAGTTTAAATTGTAAGAAACAAAAAGTGCCGCCATGGGTTTGTTTTGGCAGCTGCGCACTGCAAATGCCAATCATTGAATATTTTACTCTCAAAATCATTTATATTATCAAATCATCCAAATATGGAATAAAAAAAAACTGTTTTGACAAAGCTCAATTGACGCATTGCTGCTTTATATTGCAATGCCTACCCTCAATTTGCCTCGAAACTTTAATTTGTGAGTCGAACGATCAAAGATTCAATGCCTTCATATTGTTGCGTTTAAAATGCAAATTGATATTGATCATTCTTGCATATTGCACAATGAGCTTAAAGAACAGCTTCAAGAAGTGTTTTTTTTTTCTTAAAGACCTATTGTGGCAATGTCATTTGGACGAATTTGATGGTGCAACCGACAGATCAATGCATCAACATGGAACGGCGCACTGCCACCACCCTGCCACTAATACTGCGTTGTATTGGCCTCTTTGACTGAGCCTTGGTCAAAACACTTTTGTTATGTGTGCTCGTTAACGGACTTTTTATAAATTCAAAGTGCGTGTCAAAACTTTCGACTCAACTCCGTCAGCAATTTTGGCCGCTTAACTGTCCTCAGGTGGCCGAGTAAGTGAGTGTTCGTGTACGTGCCACTGCTGATAGCTTTGTGGCATGCTGGGTTCCCCAAAACAATATAACAGCAGTCATTACAAATTCAGAGTTGTCGAAGCCTTGAGATACATAAAAGTATCTACAGCATGATTATTTTTTTGTCTTTATGTACCCCGATATCATTATGTGGCAGCATAGATAACAATAACTCTAGCCATCGGAAATAGTTAAAACGAACAGACACAAAGCCAAGCCAAGCACCAAACCAACAGTGACTATGGTTGGTAATTTGACAGTAAAGCTTACAAGATATACACCACCGAACAGTGAGGGGCAAATTATTTCGTATCTTTTTTTTTTAAGCTATAAAATTAAATTAAACTGCATAAGACTCTGGTGTCGAACATGCGACAGGGATACAATAATATGGTGGACTTTTGGGTGTGGTGGTCTACAATAGTCAATCATTTCCTCATTGAAAACAAAAACCAAGAAAATAACAAAAACTAAAGCAATAGGTGTTATGCAAAAGCCTTGTAACAGTTGAATAACTGTAACAGAGAATAAGAAGCAGGCATTTTTCGCTCTCACATTCATTATATGGTGAATTTGATCGGCCCCATTGATAAGAGTTGGTAAATATGTTTGAATTTATTGGTTAGTTTGGTGGAGGCATTGGGTAATGAAGTTCAGAGCTTAAAAGGTTATGATGGGGTGGTATAAACGAAAAAAAAAATACAAACACATTTGGTTATCGCATCGTGAGGGAAAACGGTTTTTTTTATACAATTTGAACAAATTCTTAGAGGCCATTTATGTCAGATTTCTAAAATAAATTGAAATCATGCATTAAACATTCTATAGTGTTTGAGGTCAATCAAAAAAGGTCATTTTTGATATTTCAATGTCCAATTAGACACTTTGTAAAATGCAAGACAGTTAAAAAGTAATATGATATTACGAATTAACAATTTCCTGACACATTGAATGAAATGCGTTGTTGGACATTGAGATATCTTATATGTTCAAATATTTATTTGGCAATAAGTTGAATAAGTATATACTTTAAAAATACATACAATTTGTGCCAAGAGAGAAGTAAATAGGTATTGGTAATTAAGGCCCTTCCATTCACTGGTACAACTTAACAGACAACTAATCTAATTTGAAAGAAAAGGTAGTTTGACGAAACTTCAGTTGCAAGTTTTTTGTCAATATATGCAACTTTATTATCATTATGCTGTGACCAGTCGTCAAACTTTTTTTTTATAAAATATAAATCTGTTTAGAATGAAATCCGTGTCACCACAGCCTTGTTATGGGTTGATATAAAATGTAAGGTTCGCTTTAAAGAAAAAGGTTTTTATTCGCTATGTATGCGTATTGCTCCTCTATCATATACAAACTTACAGCCAGCGCTATCAGTGCTCAAAAATAAAATTTATTATGAACAAATAACTACAAATTTCCATAGGAACAACATTGAAACTAATTATAGGAGAATTTGTTGTTATTATTTTTTGACATCTCATTTCTCTGTGTCTTTTCATATAGCGTATAGTTTTAGAATTTAGCCCAATGTTTAAGAAAATAAACTTATTACTTTCAGAAATTTTAGAAATTTCTTGGGTATTTAAAAACTAACATTTTTGATTGTTGGCAGTATTTAACGACATTAAAAGCAAGTTGTTTGTGAAATAGTCGTCCTCCAGTTAGACAAAAGATAAATTCCAGTTGCGCTTGTTGACAAAAAAAAACTCACAGTAATTAGGGTCCTATTCTAAATACGACTCACGTTTGGTACAAATAACTGCAACAACACTAGCTTTCAGTTAGACTCAGACAACCAAAAAAAAAAAATGCACGACTGGGTCGCACGAATTTGCTCTTGTAGCGAAATATGGGATTTAGAAAATTTAATGTACTGGTGGAAATGGCCTAATTATGATATAAAGTTGTATGGTAGCTATCATTAAATGGATAACTAGGGAAACAATTTAAATGCTATCTTGTGTTGAATGTTTTGATTAAATACCGTACCAAATTTAAATCAAATCGGGTAAGCCGTCATCAATTTATGGGCAAATTTGTGAAAAACCGTTAACAACAAATCTCCGTTATATGCATTTTACTGAAATGCAGTTATATTAACACTACTTAAAAGTTTTTTAATTAGTTTAATTAAAATCACACCAAGTACACCAAGTTTAATTACAATCGGTACAGCCGTTTTCAAGAAAATTTAGGAACACTAAAACCGTTATATGGGGTGTACCCCTTATACCTGGGTTAAAACATAAATTCGAACTGCTCCTCTAGGAAATCACCAAAAAGTACTAGACACGACGTTTGAAGAAAATCCGATTAACCGTTCAGACTGTAGACTGGGGCACAGACAACAGCACATCCGCACAAACAGACCGACGGACGGCATGACGAAACCTACTTTTTTGAACTTCTATATCATCGTAATGTCAGGTCAGGTTTGATTTTTTTATACGAATCCAATACTTGCAATAAGCAAGTAAAAAACTAGTTGGCTTAGTTGTTTGATATTTTGCGACCCTCAAAGGCCCACAGGAATAATTTTGTCCCAATCGAGATCATCGAACATTGATACCGTTCTTTCGTATACAGGGTGATTCTCATGTATTTACATAGGTTGGGTTGAGGCAAGCGAAATATCGTATGGAAAGGGGGGTCTATCTTCCCCCGTATAAGCAGTAGGGACAATTTTCCTTAAAATTGACTTTAAACTTAAAAAAAATATTTAAAAACAACGGTAAAACTTACAATGGTATGCTTTTTTTATTTTGGGAAAGACAGAAATCTCTTATTTTTTTCTTAAGAACCAATAAACTAAAGTCCCATTTTGTTCCAAATAAATTTTAAAGGCGTCTTAAAAATGCAAGACAAAGAGAACGTTGAATTTTTTCGGTTGATATGTTCTCCTTTCGCTTGCTCTAATGAAAGAGACTCATGTGTGGTAAAGGGTTTACATCAAGTTTCCTCATTTTTAAAAATTCACCTCATAATGTTGGTGCATACCATTTTAAGTTAAAATGCCAATAAGTTTTACTACTCCGTTAACTAAAATGCTTTTAGGAGTATTTTGGTGAAACTGGGCATAAGAGCTATAGCGACAAAAATTCGTACGTCATTTAATAACGAAAGTAATTAACAATGGGGTCTTATATAGGGACGAAATACAAGCATACAAATACGAGTGGGTGTCTATCTCCCCTCGTTTAGCCAGAAGGTGCAATTTTGTAAAAATAAAATATATTTTATTTTTCAGAAAATCGCCCCTCCCGGCAAAATGGAAGGATATTGACCCCCCTCCCCGCAGTAAAATGTACTTGTGTTTCGTCCCTGTATTAATTTGCATCGAAAAAAATGTCCCCATACATTTTTTAACTTTAACAGTGCATGGTGGCCACACCCACCACCGATGGGTGGGCAGACTTTCGGATTAATTATCACACTTGTTGGGAGATGATAAGTTTAATTATATTCCTTATTAAATGGCGTAAGTTTTTTCGTCGCTGGCTCTCCGCTCAAATGTTGGTACTGTAAGGCAAGTTGTATACGTGCAAAAAAAAATTTTTAGATGCCAATAAAGACATTACGAAAGTCGAAAAAAGTAAATGTGAAAATTCTGTGTCTTGTCTGTCAGTCGCGTTATTTAAGGTTTTTTAGGGTTACCGTCAGATGGTTTTTTGGAATTTTCAGATGATTTAAACATTTATTTTTTGAAAATTCAATATTTTAAAAATTCATTGATGAATTGTTTTTAAAATTAAGTTTTGTATGAAAATTATTAATTTCCTAAAATTGGCATACTAAAAAAAAATCTATTTTATTAAAAAAATGTAAAATTTATTAAATATAAATATACTGTAATATATTAAAATTACTGTCATACAACGATTTTCTCGAGAAACTCTGTATTGTAATAAATTGATTTTAAAAATTATTTATTTTTATTATTTTTTTAAATCCTTTTTTATTTAATTAATTAATTGAAAGAATTTAAGAAATAATTTTATGTAAAGTAATTTCGTTTAAAGTTCTTTTAAGCTCTTAAGTAACTTGCCACAAAAGCAAGTTTGTGTGACCCAGTCGTGCCTTTTATTTTTTAAACGTTTCACATTTTCTGAGTAAGTTTAAGGTAAAATACTCAAAAAGTAAAATAATTGCTAGTTTTTTGTGACATAAAAATCTGAATAGATAAATTAAAACTTAAAGTTCTCAGAAATTGTTAAGCAAGTCCTTAAGGGTTGTTTTGAAGTTCCTGAGTTACTTCAGTAAAATACCTGACTATTTGTGTATGTAAATTCGTTGATTGACATACATTTTTTTGTTTTGTCAAATAAAGTTCTGAATAGATTAATTGAAACTTACTCTTATCAGATTGTGAAACGAACACTTAGTAAAGAATTCATGACTTCTGTTTTATGCCTAATCTGCCTATAAAAAATATTAAAATAAATATTATAAAGGTGTTAAATGATTCCTGATCAATTGAACTTGATTTCCGACAAACTCCACATTAAAAAAAAAAAAAAAAAAAAAACCATGACTAATTAGAATTGTATAGTTCAGTGGCTTCTGTATTGATTCTACAGGATACTCTTATCTAGATCCAATCTTGCCATACATTCACTGTACAACCAAATCTTATTGAGTGTTTCAAATTAAATAGTTGATTGATTGCTAAGCATAATATAATTTAAATGAAAAATCTCAACACATTCTCTTTATCTGCCTCAAGCAACAAATTTGTGGTCTTATAATCTTTATAACCAAAAAAACTTGACTTAATCCATAAGCAAATTAAATCGAAATAGTTGTTCATTCAAAAAAAAAAATGTCACCCACATTATGTGCATCGATAGAAGATTGTAGATTATCAGGTTTTAATAAAATTTGTTTGTGAAAATGTCCACAATTGACCTTTCAAGCTAATCGGACAACAAACTCAATTGGAAAAAAGGTTTTTTGATCAAAAAAAAAACCTACAAATTCTTGTCCGTTAGCATTCAAATATAAATGAACCGGATCTACTACCGCTTTCTGTTGGTTTGGGCCATTTTGAATGTAGAGTTGTCAAGCAAAAATCAATATGACAGTTGCAGGTTGTATCATTCATCATTTGAAAGTGGTTCACTAAACTGGTCAGTGTCAGTTTGGTAGCACACTCTGTAGCTGTCATGTTGACAATGGTGTTTCCAATTAAACATGCGGGTTTCGAATTATTTTTATTTCTTTTAAGTTTAATCACCTGTGCAACAAAATGATGCCATTAGACGACAAGGCAGGTAGCCATGCGGCAAACTTATTTATATGGTAACATGTGTTATACTACAACCGCCATGTTGTCAATTAAATTATCTAAAGTAGGGTCGTACCGTATACCCATAGCGACAAAGCAATATGTTATAGCGACGACTCGCGATGTTAAAAGGTAAAATAATCCGGTAAGTGACACAATTGGAAAAATTACTTTATGCCGCACATGAATAGACGATCTTACACTGATGATTGCGCGCAAATATTCAAATGTCATTTATCGAGTGGAAAAGGCTACCGTAATAAGGAAAATCCGAAGAAAAGGTTTTAAAAATAAGAAGTTGGGAACCTGTTAGGGCATTGGTTAAGTATGTATTCAGGAACCTTAGTTGCGAAAAATCCAATTAGCTGCTTTTAAGGGTCTTTCAGTGTCATATTTGGTGATTTATCAATACGAAAGAATGGTACATTCGGACAGGCATGGCTTTATGGCAGTGGTCAAAAGAAGAAGTTTATATAGGCGCATAGGTTCACTAATGGTACAGACATAAGTATACATCGAGTTGTCATGTGGGCTTTAAAAAAAATCAAATGTCATTTAATGTAAGATGTTTCTTAAAAACGATGTTTTGAAAGTTAAAAGATGCCATTATGTCGAAGATTAGAATGAGTCGTTTAAGGATGTGACTTTTGTTTCGTGTTACTTATTATATAGAAAATGTTTCTTAAGGAATGAAAATCTTTGGAGGTTGTGGCTGCAAAAATCACTACAATTAAATGAGTCGTTTAAATGTTTTTAGAGAAAAAATTTTCTATTTTATGGTACAGTGGGAACTTTGGTTGTAGTAGACGTGTAAGTAGTGCAAATAAATACTGTTGAAATTGGTAGCAACTGTCAGTTTGGTTTGATTTTAAACAAAATGTGACTACGCTCTTGGTCCTTTTTTCTGGCCACCAATAAGAAGCTTGCTTTTGATGATGAAAAGAGAGTATTAAATAACAATTTTCCTTTTTTTCATATTTTGGTATCGAACACGACAGTCTTCTTGATTAATTTTCACTTTCAAATGTAATGTTCAAGCGAAACAAGAAAGATAACCTGACCAGTTTGACTTTCGCAAATTAAAATTAGACCAACTGTTGAAAATTGTTGGCTTTATTTCACTTTTCTAAAGTGATATACGTCCAATTTTCGAAAGTTGGCTTTATTTTACGGAACCGATTCATTATCAAACCATATGCACCTACCCTAAATCCAATAGTGAGTCCAAGCAAGAAGTTCACTCATAGAAAATTGCAACTTGATTTTTAAAAACCTCGCCTTTAAATTTATGTTTAAAAAAATGTCTTTGAATCAAATGAAATCATTTTGATTTAAATATGAAAGCGATTTATTACAAACGCCTTTGAATTAAAGGTTTTTATGGTTTGAAAATATTTTAATCGAAAAACAAAGTTATAGTCCGAGAGATATAGCTATCAAATTTGGGACATTATTTTGGCGCGTCTGAATTTTTATCCAGTTATTGCTTCAGGGCCACTCATTCTGGCTACCGGAAATGGCCGGAAACCAAAGACACAACACTTTGAAGTGCCGAAAAAGTAACCCAACTATGGTAAGTAATTTTGGCACGAATTTTTGTTCGTTAAAATGTAGTTTGAAACGTCTAAATTAATAATGTATAATTGCCATAAACATTATTAAGCCGGAAAGAGGTTGCCAGAGCAGCTCAAAAAAGAAATTTATTGAATTTCTTGAGTTGCTCTATCGACCGTTTTCCAGCATATTAATGTAATAGCAGTTATATGTTATTATTTTAAACGTCTCAAACTACATTTTCGTAAAAAAAAAAAATCGTGCCAAAATTACTTACTATTGTTTTCTGCTGGTCACCATTGTTTGGCAATTTTTCGTTTCGCCCTAGTCGTTAAATATTTCTTTTATTTCGCAATTTTAAATCGGCAAGCTACGTTTTGTTTTTTATTTATTACACTTTTTGATCATTTCGCAATTATCATTTGGCGGTTTTACTTTTCTTTTTTTTTCAAAATCCTTTTCAATCATTTTGCAAAATTCATTAAGCAATTTGTAACAGATAATTAATTTTTTCTCTAAAAAATACCATCGATTTTCATAAAATTTCAAAATTTTCAAAATCACCTTATTAATTATTTTTTTAAGTTATTATTGTTGTTATATTGTACTATTTGTACTAGAATGTCAGTTTTTATTACTGACCATTCTGTTAATTTTCATTGAATGTGTTTGAACAACAACAACAACTTATTAATTATAGTTTCTTGTTTAGTATCCTTAACAAAATGTTAGTAATTTGACACAAGAGCAAATATTACCGACCAACTCGTGCCTTTTATTTGTTCTAGGCCTAAACGGCTAAATCTAAAGGCTATATAAGATTTTTTTTTTTTATTTTGACTTTCTCGTTAACGACTCAGCGGATCTTTTTTTTTTGTTTGAATATTCAATATTTTGAATATTAGTTATTGATGAAACTATTAAATTGCTATATTTAACTAAAAAAATAAAAAAAAAGTTGTAAAAAAATCGATTTTTTTCTTTAAATTCTGGATTGTTATGACATATTTTGCAAAGTTATTTTTTTGTATTTGTTTTTTTTTTTTATTATTTCATTAAGTTAATTTAAAAATTTAAAAAAGTATTTCAAATAGTTTCGTGAAAGGATATTTTAAGGTATGCTCTTAGTTAATTTGCCACAAGAGCAAGTTTGTACGACCCCAGTCATGCCTTTTATTTGCTTCTTACTATTAGCAATCTAATATAACCTTGTTGCTTATTATTAGCATTAAATAATATCAATAAAATGTCTAGGCTAGAAATGTAATTAATTTAATTCTCTTAAAATTTTCTTAATGCCATTTTTAGCGAAAAATCGCCTGCAAGTCGACAAAAAACAAAATCCAAAATGTCGGGCGTATGCCATATTAAATTTGTATGTAAAACTTGTTATAGTTTCATATTCTACTCCATCATTGGAACCTAACTGCTGAAAAAAATCCATACTTCATTTGACTCTACCTAAGCACCCCTCCTGAACGCTGCCTTGCTACACCATTGATTCTTCACATCCTCATAAAATGTCTTTTGTTTGGATATATATGAAGTTGATTAACGTTTTCCTGCATCATGTATATTCGTGTCATAGAATGTCTCTTATAAAAGAAATTAGTTATGTACAAAATACCTACTTATGTCAAATGTATGGTTTAGTTTTTAATAAACAAAAGAGCTGACATACAAACTTCAAAAATTATGTATACCCTCTAAACTACATCTACACATTATAATATAAATCTTTAGCGTATATTTATATGCATGAAGGAAGTTAATAAGTTAATCATTGACACGGAAGCAAAAGCTTTGGCCAACTTGGATCAAATCTATAGTAGTTCTTGATCCATATCCAACAGAAAGAGATACATAATTGAGAAATATTACTACAGTCAAATCAAAATAATGAATTTTAAGCATAATTAAACTAATCAAACCAACTTCTATAATATAAACCTTATACCATTATAAATAGTTTTTACCAATTAAAATAGTTTCCGGTGTAAAAGAATTACAACCTACTTCATCAGCAACATCGTTCAGTTGTTGTAAAAAAAAATACAAATTATAAAACATATAAAACATACAAACAATGCAAATAAGAAACAAAACGTTTAATCACTCATTTCAATGATTTATAGACTGAATTTGATAAATGCCAAGCTTATTAAAACTATATTCGTAATTATACACTTAAATGCATTGAAAAGATCTCCACAGGTAATTATGGGTATATGCTTAACCCACAAGAAGGTTGACTATCATAAATTACATTTTTGTGACCTTGATGCTGGGAGAACGATTTAAATTCATGTTTATTTTCGTTTTTTTTTTTTTTTTTGTTAAAGATACCTAGGGGTATATCTTTGTGTTGTACCGTAATATCGGGTGCAATAATTTCTTGTTTTGCCAGTTTGAATTTAAGAGGGATACTGATAATCAGTGATTTTTTGTTGTTGTCATTTTTATGTCTGCCGAACAAAGAAAGATTCTTTCTGTAAGGAGTATCTTAACTGGTGTTGCTTTTAAGTCTATTTTGAAGGAGCGGAAAAAACCTTTAAGATACCAAGGTCATGAAGCTAAAAATAAATACATTCAAAGTTTTTTACAGACAAAAAAATGCACCTTTAGAGCTTTTGATTTAACCCAAAGTTTGGTGTTGCTCTTTACTATTCAAGGTGTGGAGATGTAATTCAAAATAAAAATCCCAAGCATTCCATCATGATTCGGAAGTATGTCTTGGATGTTGTGAGAAGGTAGGTACTTTGAAAGTGAACGAAGGTCGTGATTGATGCAAAAGAATCCGGAATCATGTTTAGTTGAACATTGATTTAAGGAATCTCCTGAAACTTTAATCTTGAACACAAGTTTCTTTAGGACAATGAACAAGTTTTAAGAATCCACTATAGAATTTTTTTCTTCTCATTAACTTGCTGCTTATTAAACTTGTTCTTCTTGGTTCTAAAAATATTTAAAGAACAAGTTTTAGTTTTTTTGATTTTAGTTGGAAATTAGTTTTCAGTTAAATTATTAAATTCCATGAATTAAAACAAACATTTTGTATAATATATTCGTAAGTGATTTTGGTTATAGTTCCGCTTAAAATAATTTTTATGTTTTATTTTTGTTTGAAAATATTTCTTGTTTCTCATAAATAATTTTGGAAAGATTTCACCTGTATTATAAAACCAATCAGCACTATATTTTTTTTAATAATTATCCAAAAGTCTTTTTAAATCTTGTATTTGCGTATCCATAAATGTCAACTCAGATTAGATGTTATTTTTAATTGAAACACCTATTTGCATTCCATCTTGAAACAATATACAATCAAATAAATCATAGTTTAGTTTTAATGAACTTGTTGTGCATATTTATGGCCATGTAAATTTCTTTTAAAGAAATTTAGGAAATTTAGCACTTACTTATAAGTCATCACATCACATATTATTAGATAGCTCATAGAGGGGAAACACCAATTAAGCTGATTAGATTACTGGCCAAGAAAATTTTTGCAGCATCATGTGCATTTGTGAAGTACGAACACCAATCCCTAGGAGATCCTTAAATTTATTATAGAGCATTGTTTATGTAAAAAAAATATATAGAGGAGTAGTGCTTCCCACGACCCTACTAAAAAGATTTAATTAATGCTCAATATGAAGCTAGAGGATACTTACTAAACCTTACTTTTCTGACCACAAAAGCATCAATTTCAAAATTGATCCGTAAAACTGAAAAAAAGTACTTTCAAAGGGGCCAGTGACGCAAAGATATTTAAAAAATTTGAGCAACTAGACTCGAAATTGTCAGGAGCTATTTAACTTCAGCTTAAAACACACTTTCCTTGGTATGTTTAGACACGGAATGTACCGGACACAGTGCTTTTAACTTTTCAGCGCCGGAATAAATAAATAAGTGAAAAAACAATACAGTGATGGAAGATTAAATTCTCTTTATTTCCTCAGAATATTCAGCAGGCATTAACGGTACATATCGTTCTCATGATGTTTTAATTGTTAAAACCCTTGTTAGGACGAGTGTTTAAAGGACTATTCTTGCGATGTATTATGTACATTCATATACCCAACGTTTCCTGCTGTATGGTACAGAAGCATGGACCTTTAACGTTTCGGATAAAAAGTGCTTTGAGAGAAAGATTGAACACCAGAAAATGGGAAAAGGACCTTAGCCAAATTTGTTTGTGTAATTGGAGGCGGCTATACCTAAGACCAGAGCTGGCTGCAGATTTATGTTAGTTGAGGCCGTAGCCCATCCATGGATTGTTAACATAATCTTAAGTAAAGCAAATAATTATAAACCCAAAGTTTCTTGAGAAGCTAAAGTTGTCTCCATTTAAAATGACAATAAAAAAGCAACTCGCACCTAATCAAAATTGTTTTGAGCAGTAAGCCCTAAATTTTTGGAGCTTACAACCTTCGATATGCTGTATAGATTCAATCTATGATCATTATCACCGAGCCAGCACGCTTACATTAATTAACCATAAAAACGGAAATAGGCCTCAAAATTAAATCTTACATCGATTTTATAGGTGTGCCCTATAAAACTATCCGATAGCGTCAAGTCATACTTGATAAAAAAAAAAAAAAAAAAAAATTAATTGGAAATTAAATGTCGAAGAAAGAGTCAGAAAGCAGAACTCATGCAGCAGAATTTTAAGGAAAAATTGTGGTCTAAAACCCAGTTAAATTCCGTAGATGTAGACTGAAATAGTCGAACCTCTATAACTGACATACGGGAGATAGTTTTGTAGGAAGCTGAAAAAGCTACAAATCCTATAAAGCGTTGAAAAAGACGCAATGGATTGAATGCATTGGACAACCAGAGCTTTGCAAGCAACAGCAACACGACAGGAGTGTTGACCATATTGGACCTACTGCATATGACGTCTATATTCTACAATCTGCAGCAGAACAAGGCTGCCATAAAACATATGATACCATAATAATAAGATACCATGCCAAAAATCTATACATAACTATAACTGAAAATAACAGCATGACCCACAAACTCTGGCATTGCCTTGGTCTCTAGCACTTAAGAAATAAAACTCTAAAAAAACAGTTATTTGATACAATCGAAAAACTATCCTAGTTTTTAGAAACCAGACTAACTCTCAAGTCTAAACTTTGGAAACGGTATATGATAAGGTGGGGAATTTGTATTATACCCTCCAATGGGTATTCCCATCACACTTTTGGTTAATTCACCTGAGTATATATAGGCTAGGCGTTGACATGTCACTTTTCCCAACTCGGATACCTTACTTTAACAGTCAGCCTTATTGTGAAGTTCGCCCGAACTACATTACCCCCGAAATAATTGACATTTCACTTTTCGCCTATTGTGAATGTTCGGGCGAAAATTGTGAATTTCCGGGCGAAATCAATTAATGTTCGAAAAATGCCTTTAATTGTCATCAATTATTCCGGGCGAAATGCGATGCGATCGACAGGTAAAATGTTCACTTATATTTTGAAGGCGAACGAGTGAAAAAGTTGTGAATTGCAAGACATTTGTTTATTTTTCGTCAGCTCAAGTATAACAAAACGCTAATTTGTATTATTGTTTAAATCTGTAAAACATAAATGTATTGAAATATTTTCACAAACACATGAAATGTTTCAAAACATTTAACACCAAATCATCCCTCAAAATTGTCTCCGAACTGTTACCTTTTAGAACTCTTCGTTTTGACTGCACTTTTGAAAACAAAACAATATTCTAGTTGGCTACTTCTAATTGGCTACTAAACACATATGTATTTATATTTAAATATCGTAGGTATTCCTTTGATTTTGTCAGGATTGATCGGAAGAGTTTAGTTTTTTCATTTCATGGATCAACAAAGTAGCTCTTTTTGTGGTTTATTGTAGGTACCTACATACAAGGATGTGATTATTTAACTTTTAACAATCTACTATGATTTACTTTATTTACAAGTTGCAAATTCACAACAAATAGTTTAGTTTAGTTTAGTTTAGTTTAGTTTAGTTTATTTCATCAAACAAAGTTACAAGACTTAAGTGATTACTTGATAATAATTAAATATAAAAATTATTGATTATTAATAAATCATTGGTATAACAAACAAAAATAAACATTTAAACATTTAAACATTTCCACCATTAAGATTAGTAGCTTTACCTACTTAAAATTAATAACAAGTTATTTTTAAATGATAATCTGCCAAGACTAAAATCGATTACATCACAAACGGAGTTGGTTTCTCTTAAGCACCTAGACAATGGCTCATTGGCACCATAATTTGTTCTGTGTAATGGAATCCTAAAAAACAGGCGGTTTCTGAGCGTCCTCGCAGGAACATTAAAATTGATCAAGGCCAAAATATCTGAACAATCAATGTAAATACACACCCAAAAGATTGTTTAAACAATTTAATTTTGCAATCCCTTTTAAAAAACAACACAACACAATTATCGCTCTTCTTTCGATCTGTCAAATCAGAAATTAGGTTTGTTCATTTATTTTTTTCAAGTAAATTCTTGAACTTGAAGGAGTAAAAAATATTCTCAGAGAAAATATTCTCAGAGAATATTTTTTACAACAAAAAATAATAGAAAAAAATATTAGAAAGTTGTACTTAGTAGCTATTTAATTATAAAAATGTAAAATTCAAACCGAAAATATTTCAAAATCAAGATTAATGATGTTTTTTTTGTTAGAAATGAAAAACCAAACTGTCACAATTAAATGTTACTTTTAAGAAGTGCATAAACACCCCTCGCTTATCCGAAATGTCACTGTTGATTCGAAGTGAAAAATCGTTCTGGCGGAATTCCCAATAGCTTTTAAAATTCCGGGGGAACAGATTTTCGCCAGGCGAAATGTATTCCGGGTGAACTTCACAATAAGGCTGAGTAAGAAAAACATTATGAGGTACTTTTTCTTGAACTTTTTTCTTCTGGATTTTTTGTAGGTCAAAGCGTCGGAAGGAGACAATTAAATGACATCTTGTTCATATAATTCATATAAGTATATACGTACAACATACAAAGTTTTTACTTCCTCAAAGGCAAGTTATGCATTCGTAAAAAAAAAGTTTTGAGTTAACAATCAAACATGACATTACGATGATAGAGAAGACGAAAAAAGTAGGTCCGAAATTCTGTCTGTCTGGATGTATTGACACCTGCAGCCTAAACGGTTGGGCCGATTTTCTTCAAACTTGGCATTAACGATATAAACTATTTTTAGTGAAATATAACCGGACGTTTTTTTTATTTTTAACCTAGGCATAAAAATAACGGTACCTACCATACAAGCGTAACCGATAATTCTATTTTTCTCGAAAAAAATACGATGAATTTCGACAAAATTTTAAATGAGTGATTTGTTGCCAATCGTGATGTCCATCTTTTTTTTCAGAATCAACCGATAATTCCAATTTTCACGAAAAAAAAACCATCAATTTCGATAAAATTTTATGTGAGTGATTTGTTATCAATGGTGATGTCTTTCGATTTTTTTTTTAATCAGCTTATTATAGGTACCTGTCACAGAACCGTTTTTTGTTACTCCGACTATTTTGTGAACGGCTTTACCGATTTTAAAGAAATTTTATATTATCAAACAATTGCTACCAAAATAATACACCAAAAGAAAATCGAAAAAAGTAATTTTTGAAAGTTTTTTTTTTTTATTAAATTTATCTTATTAAATTAATTTTCATTAAGGTCGTAACTTGCTACAAGAAAAAGTTCATGCGACCCAGTCGTGCACCACAAGAGCAAGTTCGTGGGACCCAGTCGTGCACTTTATTTTTATACAAAAAGATTAAACCAAAGGACTTGGTTTGGAAATCAAAATTTAGGAAATTGCTATAGCCATTTTTTGTTTGTTTAATATTCGCAAAATTGAGCTAAAAACAATGTATTGTGTTCCAGTATTAACCCCCAGAGTTCGTTTAGTTATTTAAAATATTAATTTTAAAAAACCTATAAACAAATTGTGGATTCTATAAATTTCTTTTTCTATCTTCAAGAACAAATTAAACTCTAAAAATACACTAACCAATCAAACCATTTAATTCTTAATGATTTCCACTCGCTCTGTTAAGCAAATATAGCATTCTTGAATATATACGTATTTGACATTGCGATGTTATGCCTTGAATGATTTTTCTCGTCAGCAACTCAATTAAAACACATAATATAATAGATATTTAACTTATTCTGACAACCATTTAAGAATTTATTCTATAAAAAGCACCATCCTAAGAACTCACCTTCTCTGTTTGTATAAACTTGATGTTTCATTCAATGCCGCTTGACCATGCTATACTTAAACAAAAATATGTGCACCTTTTCTTGTTACAATGTTTGCCACCAACACATACACTTGGTTGAACACCTCAAACAGTTGACATCATGATTTATGTATCAAGTCAACAGGTGCCTCGCGCCATTCATTTGCAATTCAAGAATATATATGAAGATAATCCACTTTAAGAATGCCGCAAACGTTGAAGTTGAAGTAACTTCTGTTCTTGCCACTTTGGTGCTACTGGTCGCTCTACAGCAGCACTAATCGTTAGGTTCATTCGATTGCAATTTAACACTTTATTTAAATTACTGATCTGGCCGAAGTTAATTCTATCTGATGGATAAGAAAAATATCATTAAATAGATTCTTCGACCATAAAGTTAAAGATGAATCGAAGTAAAAGATACAGATTCGATGAGTGGCAGATAAAATAGAAGGAAAAGTCTCATCAGTTACCAAAGGATTTCAATAAATAGATGCTGAAATAATAAAATAGGGAGGCAGAAAATAAGAATTTATTAAAAGAAATTAGTTTCTTAGAATACTCTTACTCCTGCCCAGGCATAAGTGTATTCTAATCAAGTCTAGATAAATATACCTTTAAATTACAGTACAGAATCCCTAAGCATTACACATTGAAGGTCATTGTCTTACATTAATTTAAAACGAATTCGAAAAGTGGAACTTGACAGCTGAATCCGCTTTTTATTCAACAAACAAAATTGTTCCTCAATACCAAATGTTCGCATTTTCGAAATAAAACAGTTTAATGTCAAATTGTTTCGAGTTTCTTTAAATTATCAATTGGTTGCACTTTTCTAAGCTATGTCATCAAATCGCCTAGTAGGCCTTTTGTAAATAAATCCATACTGGTGGATGTTGGTCATTAAGAATTTTTGTTCTTCAATTTCTAAACACATAAATAGTTTACAAGATTTTGTTAAAAGATTTTTAGAAGAGTTTGGTTTTCTCACTTAACGCGCAACATTTACATTTTGGGTTTGAATTTCCTGTTGTTTAGCATGAATTAGTTATTATTAAATTTTTAACCTTAATTTTAAATGGTGACAAACAAATTTTATATAAAAAAACCTCAGGTCACAAAGAGACTGAATAAAAACCCCCTTCTCATAGGACTTCTTTTATATAACCTCAGAAATAAGTCGGGAAATAATGAAATTAACCCGTAAGCAGTGTTAAAAACTTCTATTTCTACAAGTCATTTAAATTCTTGATTAACACTTAGATAAAGTTTACTTATTTATTAGACAAATCTAATATCTATAACTATATTGCAAATGCAAAAGGAAATAAAATTTGCATTCTTTCCACAAACTGCAACTAAATTGTTTTTTTTTTTATTTCCCTCTGTCAACCGAGACAAGCTCAAAAACTTGTACTTACCATTATTTAATTCAAGCCACACTCACATTTACAAACAAAAGCCAAAAAGCTTATTCACTGCCTCCATGATCAAATAATAAACTAAGAAAACATGTGGAGAGCAGAAGAAATAAAAACCAACTTAAAGTAGCGGATTATTTTGAAAGTGAGAGTATCTGGTACCTGAAAATCGTGTCATATGGTTTGCAGTTGTTTTGTATCTAGCTAGTTGTGGCAAAACTCACACCAAGCAAAAATACAACCTGTTTGGTTTGGTTTGTTATTCTCTTAACTGAATTGCAAAAACAAATTCGTATGAATACTCTTAAATTTGCTTACAATAAGCTTAGTAAACAACAAAGTTGTAGTATTTAATTTTGAGCTTACTGAAGAGAAATGTAATGCCTTTTCAGAAGATTTCTTTGTGTATGTTTATTTTTTATAATTATCTTCGAATACAAGAAAAACGTATGCTTATGAATAATCTAATTAGCACCCAAAGCTTTAGTAAAACGGTGTTTCATACAAAAGCTTCCTTTACTTAAGCGGCATGCGTTAAAAAAGACGTTTTTTTTTATTAATTGACTTTTAAAATCTATCTAGCTTATTGCATATTTTAAGGCTATTTTTTTGTTGATAAAATGTTAACAATTCTTGTTATGTTATAACATTGTATATACGTTTCTATAGTATTTTCATGCTGAATAATCACCGCCTGGCCATCTTAAGAAAATTGTGAATAACACATTTTTAGGTTCGTGCATTTACTAGTTCTCCATTCTGTAACCCTGACAACAGTCGTAAACATATATGATTTTTGTTTTGTTTACGACTCTTGTTAAGGAAATATGGATCTTAGAGCCAACAAAATACATTATATATTATTAACTTGTTTTGTTGACGACTTTTGTTAGGGTAACAGATTAGACACTTAGTAAATGTAAGAACCTCCAAATGTGCGGTTCACAACTTTCTTTAGATGGCGCTGCTCCATGGTTGTACTATAGAAATTTATATACAATGATCTATACATAAAAATAGCTCTGTTGATTGCAAATAATGGTTACGCAAAGTGTTTGCAATCTGATTTTGAATTCACTGCAGTTACGTAGCTAAAAGGCGCAAATATTTTTTTAAGTGAAAAAATATATATATGTATCTAAGTATTATATATTAATTGACCACGAACAGCCGAACAATTATCAGAGATATAAATATTCTTTCTTTTTTGTGAGAAATGAGATATGACAATGAGATATGAGATACGAGATATAAGATATGAGAAATGAGGTATAAAATATAAATTATTAGATATGAGGTATGAGATATTAGATGAAGTATTTTATGAAACTTACGATCTGAGATACGAGATATTAGATATGAGATTTAAGATATGAGATTTAAGATATGCGAAATGAGATATGAGATATGAGATATGAATAATATGAGATATGAGATATGATACGAGATATGAGATACGAGATGTGAGATATAAGATATGAGATGTGAATTGTGAGATATGAGACATAAAATATAAGATATGAGGTATGAGATATGAGATATGAGATATGAGTTATTAAATATGAGATTTGAAATATGATATATAAGATATGCGATATGTGATATGAGATTAGAATGGATCTTAGGTTTAAGATATTAGATATGAGATTTGAGATGTGAAAAAATAAAAGAAATACGATGTAAAATTATATATCAATAGGAATAATAATTAAAACATCAAATTGGAGATATGAGATAACTAAGATATAAGATAAGTGGGCGGCAATGGTAAAATGAATGGAGTGTTTGCTTGTTAACCCAGAGAGTGCAATTTCAATCATCACTCGGGTACAAAGCATTTTTTTTCTTTTCAGCATACCTCCCAGCTTATGCTGGATGTCGCCCATGAGGTTATGCAATGAAAAATAAAAATCAACTAGTTCTCTATCCATTGTACCAAAACAATTCTTTCCTATCTTTCTATTCCTTCTAACTAGTGTCGTGCAACACTTGTTGCATTTAAAAGGCAATGTGTCTTACAGACACATAGTTAAAATACTATTAAAAAAATATTATTATAATAGATGTAAGACATAAGATACACCATTTATGTTAATGACTAAGGCGGATTATTTTTCGAGTTTGTTTTTTTAATTATTTTTACATTTTATACGTTTTTTTACACAGACAATTTTTCTAACTTTAAACGAGACAAATTGTGACAAAGATTATAACCACGGATATGCAATATATTTTTTCATATCTTACAAAATTTTGTCTTTCCGAGGAGCTTTTTTTGTTCAAACAAAACTTAATATACCTATATGTAGGTCGGTGCCGATTTGAGTTAATTTTTTTAACGATACCCAAAATAATGTGACATAAAGTCTGCAACTGCTTATTTATAAATCACTTTAAATCAAACAATAAAAAAAAAATAATAAAACTTGATTGTAAAGTGCTACCGAATTTCTTTCTCATACTCACAGGATTGTCATTTTAAAGTCGTTAAACAAAAATCTGCTTATGGTAATTTATCTTTCACGAGTGTACTTAGCTTGTCAGTTTGTCACAACATCATCGTTGAAGGAAGACTTGCATTAATTTATAAGAAAATCAATATTGACGTTCTTAAACTGCTTAATATTCTGAAATTGACAATTTGACCTAAAATCAGCATTTGGCTTCCAAAAACTCATTGAACAAAACCTATGTGCACAGTAGAATCTGATTTTTTTTTTTAATATCAAGATTCTTCTGATGCTACTCATCATTTGACCGCCAAATCCACCACAACTACCATGTCACCATCGTTAACATACTTCGCAGACTCAAGGGAGCAATCTGAATAATTCGAAGAACAATATTCTTCGAATGTGTTTTGTAGAATATTAATCATTGATTTGTATCTTTTTGTTTTAAAGAGAATGCATGTAATTCAGATTGTGAATTGTTATGTGGGCTCACGATTTCAGTTATGTCCTTCGAGCGGATCTTCTTTGAGTGTCGTTATTTATGAAACCAGCTATGGTTAAAGATTTTGATTATGTGGGAAAATACTATTTTTAGAATTTTACTTATTTCCCTTACTTGACCGAAAAAGATATCGAAAAGAATATGAATTCGTGGTTTACATTTAGCACGGAAATGACACATTCTTTATTATTAAAATAAACGGGGTATTGAAAGTCGACACATGGGTGCGTTTTACTCAGAATTTTATTAATTTCTTTTAATGTGAATGTTGAACTCATAAAAACATAAAGTCAGTCAATTAGGAAAAGAATGATTCTGTGTTGGAATGGGCATGTTTTTCAGGTCAATTTTTGTGGTTTTTTGGGATAAAAGTAGGGAATTAACGTAAGTGGATTTATTAAAGAAACAATTTAATATAAGTATCTAATTTTTTTAAACTTCGGTGGTTCTGTGAAGAAAATAAACATTCTGAACGGTTTATACTCAAAAAATACAGCGTTGAGTACAAAATTCTGTCTGATGTAATTAATTTTCGATATTAAAATCATGTTAACACCCAGTTTCGCAGTGATCGTTTTACCTTAAACTATAGTTTTTTTTACTTTAGACTCTGACAGGGGGTATAATTGTTAAAATAGCCAAATGTAGTGGTATATAATAATGATATAACGTTAAGCCTTTTAATGCACAAGAAGCATTTTATGGCTTTTGATTTTCAGGCACCGTAATGGAACGAGAAAAATTGTGATAACGCCCGGTGTAGGGATCAACCGGTATCACGATCACGCATCATTGGCCGATGCATTAAACAACTTCATTGTCCAATTTATCAAATTTGATACAAATCATTCGATTTGTACCTGGTTTTCAGCATACAATGTATAGTATTTGATACAAAATCACAAGTTATTGAAAATATGTTTTTAATATGATTTCCCCTTCTTTTATCTACAAACATGAATTTTTCATTAAAATGATCTTTTGCATTTGAAACATTATTAAACATAAGTGAATTTTCTGAAAAAAAAATGGACGTGGGGACGGACGTGTTTATATCACTTTGTATATGGACAATGAAATGTTTTGTACGGATGTATCAAATATGATGCATTGGACGCTGAAAACTAAGTACAATTTCAATGCTGTGTATAAAATTTGATAAATTTGGCACTGAAGCAAAAATTATTTTTGATTCTGTTCGTAAGGGTATACAAAACAAAATTTCTATAAGAACAGTGAAAAGAAAACAGTCCATGAAAAATGTGGTTTATTCAAGCTTAAAATCAAACTTTTTTCTAATGAACAGGAAATGTTAGAGCTAAGACGAAGTCTCAATATATACATTTGAACAATGCAGCACAAGATAGAAAATAGTTAAAAATCACCAGCAACCTCAAACAAAAATCCTGAGAAATATTTACATTTGATTTATAGAAAACTATTCCGTACCCCAAACTTCAGAGGTTCAACAGAACTGGCATTACGATATTATCCTCATTATCAGTTAACTTTACTGTCCCCATACGAAACTGATTTTTACACCCCTACATCCCAAATTTTCTTCCTATAAAAGGACTTTTGCTTCACTGTCAAATGTATCATATTTGATACATAAACCATGCATATCTCTCCTTATATAAATACAACGCTCGTCCAATTCTTTCTCCGCACAATATAACTATGTTCTAGCTGTTACCCGGCGCGTTGCTGCCCACAACAAATAAGGGAACTAATATTGAAAGAGTTATTATAATCCTGTTGAGCCAACATTTTGCCAAAACCTTTATTTTAATTGAAAGTTTTCAAACTCATATATAAGAGTTTTCCCAGCGTCAACAAGAAATGCAATAATGTTATTATGGCATTATTTGCGAACAATGTTAACATTCATCAATCGGTGTTTCCAAGATTTTTTTAATTTTTCATAACTCAAAAACATCACCTAATTGCAAACCACAGTTTTAGATTAGTAAACGTTATTCATGCCACAAATTATTAAAATATCCCCAAACAATAAGGTAATTTATGTTCCAAGAAGTCTTTCAATCCAAATGTATATAGAATGTTCTTAATCCAATTAATCTTCAAACCAATTTAAACAACATGCAAAATAATAACATCACGATGCCAACGACCTTACTCGAAGGTCGGCTTGACTAATCGACACCCATCAAAAGCTGAGGTATTTTGCTGATTCATACTCCACATAACCGCAGTTTAATTCCGTCCATTTAAATAATGCATATATGTGTTTCCCCCCGGCAATCATTGAAGCTGCGGACGGTTGGTGAACAATAATATTTATGTTACGGTACGGTACAAACCCCATTCAACTTGATTTCTAAGACTCACCAAGAAGTCTTGAAAATTTCCATTTCCATATCCAAACTGGAGTCGCACCAATTCATGGCGCAATGTGTCACAAGTACCATACCGACAACGAAGACGAATGACAAAACTAACAGAACTTATGAACTCTTTTGTCCTCGAATATTATGCATTCACTTACTCCCTATAGTTTCGTAATGCTGATGGCGCTCGTTGACTGGTGTTGTATAGAACAACTGAAAATTCCAACAATGTAACATCAGAGTTAAAGTTTACTTATACCTGCCCCGGAACTCACAGAGCACTCACATAACGCTCATTACTAAATTTGAATTCGAAAGTCATGCCCAAAGTGCAGTGTTTAGACAATCAGCGCAGCCATCAGTTGTAGAATCATTAGAATCAGCAATGAGAAGGCATATCTTCATCTCGAAGCATGTCCTTCTTGATCTCATTTTGGGTTTCCAAGCTTCAAGTACATAATGCCATAGAGGGTTTCTTACGGTCCCAATTGCCAGGTTGTTTTATGCTGCATGTAGCTGTCATCAAGAGTTCACTGTGCTGTCAGAACCAATGCCTTTCATAAATAATAATATTCTTGACCTTGGGCTCTTAAACGGTGCTTCTAGGCAAGCTAGCGCAATAGAGTTTCGAGAACAATAAGAGCGCAGTCATGTCGAAGGATATAACGGGCGGCGGCGGTGGCGGCGTGTCAGAGCGAAGAACTGCGGCATCATCCGCATCTGTGTGACTGGCGACTGTGCCTGCGCTGCATCATTCAACGAGAACCACATTAACAATGCAAAATCATGCATTTATGCACTCTAAAACGGGCGAACGTGACAAATTCTCTCGCCATTTGTCAGTCGGTCGGTCCGTGTAATGTGGCATGCTGGGCTAATACGGGACACGTCGGTATATCATAGCGAGTTAGACGGGCGAACAACTTGGACGCGCAAGTTTAAAAAGGCCAAGATGCAACAATTGGCGCTAGTGGTGTACTTTCATGTAGGTACTTAAGAACAGTTCTTTCTTTATTTTCGCTGGACGTGCGGAAAATTTCCAACTGTGAAGCCTAGCAGTGGTTTTAACTTAACAAAAATATTTATGCGTACTACTTGCAGTAGGAGTTGGAGTTGGATTTGGATTTGGAGTTGGAGTTGGAGTTGGAGTTGGAGTTGGAGTTGGAGTTGGAGTTGGAGTTGGAGTTGGAGTTGGAGTTGGAGTTGGAGTTGGAGTTGGAGTTGGAGTTGGAGTTGGAGTTGGAGTTGGAGTAAGAGTTGGAGTTGGAGTTGGAGTTGGAGTTGGTCTTGGAGTTGGAGTTGGAGTTGGAGTTGGAGTTGGAGTTGGAGTTGGAGTTGGAGTTGGAGTTGGAGTTGGAGTTGGATTTGGAGTTGGAGTTGGAGTTGGAGTTGGAGTTGGAGTTGGAGTTGGAGTTGGAGTTGGAGTTGGAGTTGGAGTTGGAGTTGGAGATGGAGTTGGAGATGGAGTTGGAGTTGCAGTTGGAGTTGGAGTTGGAATTGGAGTTGGAGTTGGAGTTGGATTTGTGCTCAGGGTCGTAGTTGGGGTTAGAGTCGGAGTTGGAGTTGGAGTTGGAGTTGGAGTTGGAGTTGGAGTTGAAGTTGGTCTTGGAGTTGGAGTTGGAGTTGGAATTGGAGTTGGAGTTGGAGTTGGATTTGTGCTCGGGGTCGTAGTTGGGGTTAGAGTTGGAGTTGGAGTTGGAGTTGGAGTTGGAGTTGGAGTTGGAAATGGAGTTGGAGTTGGACTTGGAATTGGAGTTGGAGTTGGAGTTGGAGTTGGAGTTGGAGTTGGAGTTGGAGTTGGATTTGTGCTCGGGGTCGTAGTTGGAGTTTGAGTTGAAGTTGGAGTTGGAGTTGGAGTTGGAGTTGGATTTGGAGTTGGAGTTGGAGTTGGAGTTGGAGTTGGAGTTGGAGTTGGAGTTGGAGTTGGAGTTGGAGTTGGAGTTAGAGTTGGATTTGGATTTGGAGTTGGAGTTGGAGTCGGAGTTGGAGTTGGAGTTGGAGATGGAGTTGGAGTTGGAGTTGGAGTTGGATTTGAAGTTGGAGTTGAAGTTGGAGTTTTAATTAGGATTGGAGCTGGGGTTGAGCTGGGATTGGAGTTGGAGTTGGAGTTGGAGTTGGAGTTGGAGTTGGAGTTGGAGTTGGAGTTGGAGTTGGAGTTGGAGTTAGAATGGAGTTGAAGCTGGAGTGGAGTTGAAGTTGGAACTGGAGTGAGAGTTAGAACTAGTGTTAGAGATAGATTTGGAGTTAAAATGAGATTCAGAGTTAGGATAAGGGTTTTTATAACGCAATTATTCACTTCAATCTTTTGAGTTTTCGTTTCAATCAACCCATTTATACAAAAAATTAAGGAGATACATCAGCAACTAAGCACCGTGGAGTAAAGTAGACCAAGCGGAAATTTAAGTTTTCGTGTGGCATATTCTTTTTTGGGAAAAAATAGAAAAATTTAAAATAGGACTTACCCCATTCTTTCAACCAAAGCCTGAATTACCTACAATAATAGCTCCAGTTGAAGTAAGAGTAAATGTTTAAAATAGAGTTTAAATTAAATATTTAAAATTTTCTTTTTTATGTTTCGAAAAACTCATAAAACCGACCCCACTGTATTTCATTTTAAAAGAAGAATAATCCTTTTAAAAATGTTGAATGCCCACTGAAATGAAGGATGTTTGCAATGTTAACCTGCTTCCTATATATAAATTACCAACAATACTACCACTCACGAACAAAAACATTCTCGTAGCTGATATCGCTTTAAAGAAGTCATACTCAGTATAATTTATTAATTTATCTAGAACCACAGAAATCATGCTTTTCCACGGAGAGGACAGATACAACACGAAAAAAAGACACCGCACTATTCTCCAATTCACTTTAACCAAAAGATACAAATACACAACCGCTCACCGTATCAATAAACTATATATACCAACTTATGAGAGAAGTAGTTGTCCTTCAATTTCCCATTGGAACTATTCATACGGAACCGTGCGCGTGCTGGTATTTTTATAAAATGAAGATGAATCATTTAGAACAGAATTTCTGCTCCTGCTGGATCTGCAGGAACAATAAATCTCAACTGTAGCCCTCATTTTGCTGTTTCGTGGATTCCAGAGTGAGCATAACAATGTTTTCAATACGTGTTGACATTTCTTACAAGAGTTTTGTTGATTTTCTGAATTTAGAAGTCTATAGGAATTCACTACACCATGTTGTCGTCGTGTCATCGGTATTTGCCTTAATACATTGCGTGTCCTGGTACCTATGTTGTAGTTCCAGAGGTGGGCTCTGATCTCACATCATAGGCGTGAATAATCTACCTCCACAATTTTAACAAAACAGAAAAAGAACTTGCAACTCATCTGGCTTCTTAGAGTTCAATTACTACGGATTTTGTTTGATTGTGTATCTTTGTATTTCCACCGTCCACAGATGGATGGAAAATTGAATAATTCTTATTGAAGTCATTGTGTTTAAAAGTCGCATTTGTCGGATATACCATAAGTTCCTATCCAACATCAGACTGTCCTCCACCACTTGGTGATTGTGACGAATGGGTAAATTGTGAGTCTTTGAAACGAAAAACCGAACAGCTATGCAATTTTTTGCAAAACTCATTTTCTACCAAAGCTTAAGCATAAGCTCAGCTCTTTGGATCAGATGGCATGTGGTCACACCTTGGAATGTATAATTCAATTGGATACGTAACGTTTCAGCTGTTCTTATTGTTGTTATTAATGTAATGTCTTTTGTTGTCATTTTGTGCATTGGGGCTTCTTGTGGTTTTCTATAAGCAATCGATTGAATTTAAAAGAAGGAATGGATGAGGGGTTTGACGACACTGACGTGCTCTATTGTTTTGAGGTGGAACAAATTCGAAGTAAAATGTTGTAATAATTTAAATGTCACCAAAGGAAGGTACACCAAAATGGTCTCCATAAAGACATCAAGATTGGGTAAAGAAATGTAATGTTCGATGTCGTTTGAAGAGATTTTGTTATGAGATTGGAACTTGGAACACGATAAACATTTCGGTGATTTATTTCATAAGGTTGACGAATTGTAATAAATTTATAAAAGTTCTGTATTTATGGGTTTATTGACAACTAGTATCAGTTTAATCAGTTCAGTCAACGACCTACTACTGTTTAGTTTGTGTTTTTTTAAATGCACCAAATATCTGTAAAGAAGATTTTCAAAGATGTTCCTTTTTGATTTCCGGGTCATTGATTGTCTCAAAATGTAACCAATTCCAGGTTATTGTTAGCTTCTGTTCTCTATCTACGCCCACTATGGAAAACAGAAGCTTTTTTTAGTTAATTACCAAGTTTTAGTGGTCCTCGCCCGGGCGCCATTTCCTTATTATTCTTACTCGAGTATGATCTTGCAACTAGAACAAATATAAAATTAATTATATACTCTTATTGATTATTCTTATGACTTCAACCACTATCAATTTTCTCCAAAGTTACCTTTTAAGCATGAAAAGAATGAACATTGACAAACTTCTCTATTGCGATCACAAAACAAAAAAAATAGTTTAAGACAACAAACATTTCAGAAATGTTATCTACTTATTACATTTTCTGAGGTGGGCAGAAAATGTATACCAAAGCACTTATAACGCCCTCTTAAAGGTCCTTTAGACCAACCGCCCCATTCAAATACATAAATATTTCATTCCTATTAATTAACATCAATGTATTATCACAGATTTGTCGGATACAACGTGTGTTCATTCATTGCGTCTATTAAATAAGAAAACATCATCGATGACTATCCAACAAACGCTTTAAGAAAAAACGATACAACCCGTGTCGGAGTGCCCACTCTCATCAAAAAAAAGATCTCAATTGGTTAGATCGAATGTTTTTAGCACGCACCTATTTCCCAACCCAACCCACCATTTGGCATCTCACACTAAGCCAAACACACATTGTCTTGTTCGATTTAACATATGACCAAGATATTCTTGTGTAGTGGCATATCTCCTAATGTCAACAGCATCACCGCCCTTTGACGACTTGACCCCGCAAGGACATCATTGTGTGGTTGTAAGTTGTTTTGTGCGCCCGCGAATATAACCCAAAACGCTAATATCAATAAATCCACCAAAAACACGCATTTTCCAATAAAAGCAAAGAAAGCGAATTTGAATTTCCCTTTTTCTTTTTTTGTTTGGATTTTGATTTTCCACTTCTATGTCCAGGACCCCAATCTGAACTGCATGATAATATTTGCCGATGACAGCAAGTCAGCAAATGACATGCACGTGAAGACAGCGCCATATATTGAGTTTTTTTTTTTTTAACAGTGGAGGGTATATGTGCATTACTGTATACAGATCCGCATTTCAACAAAGTTCTAAGGGCGAAACTCAAAAAAATTGTTAGAGTCACTTGCACGAAAACAAAGAATAAATTTGTAAAATCATTGATAATTATCCAGGATTAAATAGATAAGTTTTTAATTTTCAATTTGACGTTGCACAAATGAAAACACAGCTAACCAAAGATAAAAAAATAAAAACAGGATCGAAACAGAAAACCCCCACAAAACAACAACAACATTTGTTGTTGACAGCAACTTCTTGTCAAATTCTATTTGATAGATGGAAAAAGTTATCTATAGAAATATGAGTGGATAAATATTTTGCAAATTTATCTATGGATAGAGCGCTGAGTGTAGTGGTGGTACATCGATAAATCAGTGGTTACTACTGTCAAAAAAGTTTCGTGCAAGTGGGCCTTAGTTAAGTATGTGATTTTCACTAGATATTAATTATGTAAGCAAATATATAAACGGCATCGATTATGTTGACTTTAAGGCTAGAGATGGTTTGTGATTTATTGTCCTAGAACTGTGACTTAAGAAAACCACAGAAGAAGAAGTCTAACAGGGTCAAATCGAACTATATCGGTTCACATCGCCTCTGCAGATATAAGCATGTTCGAAAATCGATTATTTAAAATTGCATGAGAATGAAATCACATGTTGATGGTGTCAATATTATCCAACCCGGGAAATCGGGAATAGATGCATTGCGATCTGGTGGTTCACGTATGGATTGTAATCTTTTAAAGTTAGCCAATTTCGCTTGTTGACAAACCCATTCCCTCAGAAATATGACTCGTCGCTAAAATTGATTTTTTCAACTTCCTCGAACAGGAGACCCACTTTCATAAAATAATCTCCACGTTGATTTGCAGGACAGACATAATAAATAACAACCAATTAGACAGATGTCGCTTCTACAATATGGCCGCAATCACCTCTCTATATTCGTAAATCGTTATTGGAAAATCCTTATGTATCCAGGGATCCTGAGTCCTTGGATCATGGCTACAGCTAGGCAGACTAGACCATCCAAACCATACTTGAGTTTTCGCAAGGGAGCCAACGAGACCTTATTCATCACTTTAAAAGAAGATCTTCAGCCGGATCCTCAAGTTTTGTAACTTTTCAGTTGTGAGCAGATATGGATATGGATTACCGTATTGCATCATTTTTGTTATGACTTCTTTGTTGGAGAGATTGGCCGGTATACTTGTATTGAGCTCTTAGTCTTCAAGAAATATCGTCTCTGACTACAAACTAGACCTTAGCAGCAAGCCAGAAGCTCTCTGACCTGCTGACAGCAAGCTTATACAAATTGAAGAAATCTTATTATCAAAAGCGACGAGCTTGACGCGACCTCGATACCATTCTGCATACTCAAAGATTGCAGGTTCCCCTGGATGTTCCAAAATAAGGCTCTATAGCAGGACCGTTACTTAATGATCTTAAAACATCTTGCAATCCGTGTTATTCCTATTGAACTTCTAAGACAGTTTTTTTCTTTAGCACGTCACTTAAGAACAAGTATTTCCTGGTGAAGAAAAGAGTGACGGTGCAATGCACTGCATTCGAAAAAGCTCTAGCTTTGACCTGCGGTGGTATGAGCAGTCGTAGTTGTATCTTGAGCTATTGGAGTCACCCCGGGCGCACTAAAATAGGTTTTGATTGGGCAGTTGAAGTGATGGAAACTCCACTTATCCATTTCCGGCGAGAGGTTAACAATACCTTAACCGTAGTACGTAACCGCCAAGCGAAGAACTTAATAAAACTGCAAATAAGCGTACTTTGATTAATTTTATTTCAGTGGCAATAATCGTAAGGCCCAGCATTAGTTAATCCACTCCTGATAAATTGCATCTGACATGTTAACCACAAATAAATTTTGCCCGCCAAATGTTTCTCCTGTTCCAAACACACATCGCGTCGTCATCTTAGACGAACTCTGATCGGTCGTCTAGACATAGACGAACGTAAGAATGTCCATCCGGCTGTATTATGCCATCGTGCTTGTGGGTCTTATTCTCTCAAGGCAACCACCACCACTTTATTGAGCTGCGCAAAAAAAAAAACAGGGTTCTAGGTTAGGTTAGAATGCGAAAGAACGATTAAAGTATCTTTAAAAAAAGGATATCTCCCTTTTGGTTAACGCATTTGCCCCCATGTCCGGGAGACCTTTCAATAACTCCTTGCGTTTGCCATACTTTGGCTCAAGTTTATGTTGGTAATATTTTTGTTTCTTGTTTTGGGTATTTTTTTTTCCTCAATAGATAGGCGTCCCTCTGCAGCTATATATATTGTGTAGGTAGGTCTTGGTTCATAGATAGTACTTAGAAGACCTTTTTATTCTGCAATTGCTGTTGAATTTATTGTTCTTTAGCATATTAGTTGGTATTTCTTGGTCATGATAGCTGCATGATGTGATGTGGACATAGACAAGTGACCAAAGATCCTAAGTCAGTCACTCAGTTAGGACAACAACGGAGTGAGAACGAAAGATTACTAAACAAACGAGGCCCTTAGAAATCCGACATCCTTAGCTCAGAGGTCTAACGACGAAATGTCTACGGATTTACATTGCAATTATGGTTTTTTATTGACTTTGTCAAGTGATACGTTTTGCTGAATGGCAAATAAATTTTATACTTCAACCAGATGGAAAGTGATTCTTTATCAATTTTTAGGAAATCAATCTATGGTCATTTAGACAGTGGGTTCGTTCTTATTTAATATGATGTGTTTAAAGTTTAAGAAAATATGTTTTAACATATTTATTGGTAAACTCAGAAATATTATGTTTTGTAGTTGAAAAAGTCAAGCAAGAACAGAAAAATCAATTAATACAGACAGACAATATTTCAATATGATCTGATTTACTAACACTGTCAAGAGTTTTTTTATCAATAATGCTCCGAAATCATTCATGAAGTTACTATAGATTAGATTTTAGATATATTTATTTATTATTATTACAAAAATAAAATGTAATAAAATATAATAAAATATATTGGCAATGGCGTTGCCGTCTGCCTGAAGTTAGTATAGAATCTGGATAAAATTTAACCAAATTCTAACAGAGTTATTTCAACAAAAATTGAAAAAATTCAATTTTGAAATGATATACGATTAGTTATATATTTTTTATCTGTGCAATTTTCTAAATTGATTTTCATATAAAATTGCATTTTATTCAAACTGTTTTGCTCTTAATCATGGGTGGTGGACAGTGCTGTCTCAGCGATCTGAGAGTTTTTATAAATATTTATAGATCTGCGCAATTTTGTTTTCTTATTTGTTCTTTGTATAAAAGTATAACACCATAAAAAAAGAAGTCTAATGGGGTCAAATCAAACGATTTTGGTGGTCAGTTTGCATCTACTTTGCACAATGCACAGTCAAGCACTATCATAATAATACACTCAAATCGCTCGTGTAAATAATCGCCCCTTAATAATGTAGCTTTAACCGAGTCATATAGATGGGATAGCACTATACTACGATTGAACGCAGACAAACCTATTGTTGGGGTCGTAATTCTGCTTTCAGAATTCTGCTTTTCAAAATTCTGCTTTCCTAACTAAATTCGCAGAATTGTTTTCTTTTTAACAGGCAGAATTTTGAAAGGCGAAATTTCGAAGAGCAGAATTTTGCAAAGCAGAATTTTCTTTTTAAAAGCAAAATTTTGAAAAGCAGAATTTTGAAACCAGAATTTCTACCCGCTTCCCTACAGTAACTTATAAGAAACTTCGTTTTTATTTAAAAAAAAAAGTCAAAACCTTGCATTTTTAAGACCTTTCTTTTTTTTAAAAAAATTGCAATCTTAAAATCTCGAGTTAACATAATATCGCAATTTCTATAAACCTTGAAGTAGCAAAATCTCGCATTAACAAAATCTTTGCCGAATTTCGCACCCCCAAGAAGGGAGGGGTGCATGCTTGCGAGATTGTAAATTTTGAGATGCTAGTCAGCGATATTTAAATATTGCGACATTTAAGGATGGATTATTTTTTAATTGCGAGATTTTGTAATACAAGATTTTTAAATGCGACTGTGATTTTAGTAAGCGGTCAATCGTAGCCAACCTGTCTTAGACGAGCTATTAAAAGTCGGTTGATTAAGGTGGACCAGCGACCACAGACCGAGCCGCAGACTTAAATCTCATTCATGAAATATTCCATTTTAAAATCTCGCATTATAAAAAATTTGAAGAGTCGTCCTTCTTTAAGTGAAATATCTTCCCTTTTCAATATAAAGTAAGAAGTCGACGAGTTTTTTTTGTGAGTTCAGTTGAAGACAAGAAAAAAATCGTATCGGAAGGGGGGTCTATTTCTCCCCGTTTAGGCGGGAGGGACAATTTTCTAAAACACTGACTTAAATCAGAAAAAATTATTTAAAAACAACGGTGAATGATACAAAACCTTGTTATATTTTTTTGGAAAGCCAAAAAACTACTCTTTTATTTCATTTTTAAATTAAGTTGTTTAAGTGAACAGTTTTAAAAAAATTAATTTTCAAACTCAAAATTAAAAAAAAAAACTAAAAAAAAAAATGTTTAACTAATTTTTTTCAAAATTTTATGTAATTAACCATTATTTTTATTTTCAAAATTCAATGCTCCTATTAATTTTTAGTCAAAAACAGAAAACCGGATGCCAAAATGTATATTAGTTTTTGAGAAATAAGAAAAACTAGAAGTATTTTTTTTTCAAGAAAAACACTTATTTTTTGGTTTTCCCAAATTTGTCCTGCTCAGGTCAATTATTAATTAGGGAGTTATGCCTTTTTTATTTTTTATTACATACCATCCGATTTTAATCAAATAATAAAAAAAAAACGAATTAACTTTTCACTTTACTTACTAGTTTTACTTTTAATTTTTTTTAATGTCCCAAAAACTAAGATACATTTTGGCATACGGTTTTCTGTTTTTGACTAAAAAGAGCATTGAATTTTGAAAATAAAAATAATAGTTAATTACATAAAATTTTGAAAAAAATTAGTTTAAAAATTTTTTTTTAGTTTTTTTTTCAAAATTTTGAGTTAATTAAATGAAAATTAATTTTTTTAAAACTGTTCACTTAAACTTAATTTAAAAATTAAATAAAAGAGTAGTTTTCTGGCTTTCCAAAAATGTAATACAACGCTTTGTATCATTCATTGTTTTTAAATAATTTTTTTTTTTGATTTAAGTCAATGTTTTAGAAAATTGCACCTCCCGCCTAAACGGGAGGAAATAGACCCCCCCCCCTCTCTATGATTTTTTTCTTGTCTTAACTCCACCTACACGCTCAAGCTTTTTGGTGCACCTTATACCAATCACCCTGTATTTATGTTATGTAGATTTTATTACAACAAAAGAATAACAAAAAAATAATCAACAGGCCGAGAACTAAGAAAGACCCAGGTATCACCTAGTTTATTCCTTACCCCTCTAACCGTTTTTGTAGCAGTAAACAAATAAGACCTTCTAGGAAGAGCGTTTAAAGTATCTTACTTGATTCACTGCTTCAACGATGCTGAATGATTAAAACTGCCTTCTGTTCGGCCTTTTATACAAAAATCAGATACTTTTCACACTAACAAAACTGCACAACTGCATTTTTTAGTTTAATGTTTAGAATGAATAGAAAAAGGATTAGAAAAAATAGGTTGACTTAATTATTGTTTTAAAACTCTTGTACATAGGGTAACTTATTTATAGTTTTTAGATTTAAAAATAACGGTTATATAAAAGATTACGAATTATACATTATTAAGTTATTAAAAGAGTGTAAGTTCATGTATATATATAAATAAGTATATTTCAATATATAAACAAATAATATGGCTGCTACAAATTGTATTTCGCAATTACAAAATATTGCATCTTTAAATCTCGTACCATTAAAATGACTAGAACTCAAAATTTAAAATCTCGCATAGAAAATAAAGTATGCGAAATTTTTTGTAGATATCGATGGCTTAGTGCACAAATGTTTTAAGTGCACTTTTTGTTCTAATTTCGCCATTCAAATTGAAATGCCATGTGGAGTGGATTTGTTTTGTATAAAAGTAGTTTGATAACAATTTCCACCAAAATATTTCAAAAATATATAATCAATTAAAAAAAATCATATCACAGCTACGAAGATTCCCCGCTAGTTGGTGTTGATGCCGCCCCTACTTATATTTGAACACTCGTGAAGTTGGCTACTGCCGGTCCATATGTAATACGCCAACGATTGTATCCTACATATTTGGTGTTTGACTAAAATTATTATTTTCTAGATAGATAATACATCTTGAAATAGAATTTTCAAAACAAAACCGTTGAAAGTACAGAAATTCAAGAAATAGAGAAATGTTTGTCAGATAAATGTAATTCATAGAAACCAGTGCATAGAAAGTTGCATGGGATCCATTTATATTAATCCTTAGGAGCACTTTTGGGAATTGAGAGCCCAAATAAAATTAAATCTAGTACAGAACTTGAGATACGTTTTACCACCATTAATGATGAATCAAATTGCCTAGAAGTTTTACGTAGAAACGACATATCAACACCATGTAACACCACAGTTGCAGTTGCCTGCTTCCTAAAAGTGATTTTACATTTACGATATTCAGAGCTCCGAAGTGTGACGTTGTGGTCAATTTGTTACTTTTACGTCAGGAAATTTGGGTTATTATACACCCTAGCACTAAATTCTTTTTTTGAGTATTTTCACTTTGTCGAAAACCCCTCAAATCCCGAATGCCCCACTGTGCACTTGAATTCATCCATTAGAAAGAAAATATTATCTTTTCAATATCAAAAGACTTCAATCACTGCATCCCATTCTCCGAGTAAGATTACTTTATCTATTGATGGGGATGCGCGTATCAAAACGACCTCCAGTGCGCCAAAGGGCTCTCTAATTAATTCTGGTTTGCTCCTTCCAAACGATGTCAGCACTATCGGTGGACATAAATCAAGAGGAAGCATCACAATCTATAGGTAGCAGGTGGGCTGAAAAATATCTTTTCGGTTGTTACGTAATTAACAATTAAGATATTAAGGAATTTCACTTTGTCGCTAGTTAACTTCCTATTTTTTGTTGGACCATGTTTCAGTAGCACATTCATTTCTAGTTCACATAACAAAAGCCAAATGGCCCATATTTCACACTGAAACGAGGACATATTGTCAACAAATGTGCAACCTGATTAGCATGACGTATACGGCTAGCAACACTTTCTTATTTGCGAGGCACTAAATTGAAGTAAATCTTGACACCATCATCGCGTCTTAAGAATATCTACGCAAAAGAGCCCATATTGGTAGTCGACTTGCCACTCTTAAACTCATAATCCTGTCGGACGTAAATAAACTCAGTTAACTTGCCATATCGCTATGATAGTTTTTAAATTAGGCGTTACGGTTGCGCATGTTCGTAATTGCGTCATGTGCTATTCATGTAACGTATATGAACTATTTACCGCTGCCTGGTGATGCATATATGCGTAGGAGTGACTTGACTCTTTGTAGCAGGATAATGTGTGTTGTTCTAGTAAAGAAATCAGGGAATCAACTATGGAATTATGATGTTTTACTTTGCTTCATTGTGGGTTTTATGGTGAAGAAAAGTTATGATACAATCAAGGAAACGGGTATGAGACGAGATATATGGACAGAATAAGGCTTTTGTCGGCGAAGCCTTTCAAGAGATTGTGATCTTAAAGACCGTGTTAGTGGACTAGTATATGGTAAAAATGATTGTCTCCTTTGTCAACGAATACAGGCAAACGATGGTGGTGCTGAACCAGATAGCTGGATTAACCTATATATAATGACCAAGAATGACGTGTTTGACTGATTTGATTAGACAAAGATTCTTGAAGTAACACACAAATTGTGAGTTTAACTCGTAGAGAATTTATATTTAATATTATACTGCTTTTTAATAGTAGATAGTTGTAAGACCACAAAAGTCACAGTCACCTAATACCCAAGAGGTATTATAAGAAAAAAAAATTCAAAACAACGAAATTTATTCTGCAGCCAACAGAAACTATCAGGACTTCTCACTTTCTAAGCATTACAGAGTCAGTGAGATAGTGCGTCCGTGATTCATTGAGTCAGGAATTCAATAATTATGTGACGTGCTTTAATTATTTATTAGCATAATGATTTCTATCTCGAATGGTGCCAAGCTGTACTTTTTTATCACTCTGGAGATAAAGTGGAAAAGGACTATACAAATAATTACGCAGATTAACCTTGAGTGAAACTACCGGAAATGGAACATCGTTAAATGTCAGAGAGCCAAGCCGTACTAAACCACTAAACTTCTATGCAATCAGTTAAAAATTTGTTTGAAAAAGTGTTAAAGAACTTAACACTAGATACCAGGATACCAGGATTGAGGGAAATGAAAAATCTATGGCTAAATCTAGAACACCTTTGACTGGAACTGAAAATTGTTGCGGAACAAAATTAGAAACAAAATTAGAAAGTGATTAGAAACAGAATCAGATCAAAAGAAGAAGCAATAAGATCCAAACACCGGATATAAATCCCAAAACTGAAACTAGCCAAAATCCTTTTTTCAAAATTATAACCTAAATATATGACTATTCCTATCTATCCGATGCACCTACTGTGTCATATAAGTTTTTAGACGTGTAAACACCTTTGGCGTTGTAAGCAATGTAAATATAGTCAACTTTCGGATCGAAATCTGACAGTTCGAATCGGATCAGCGCTCTACTTTAACTGTTGTGAAATAATGCAACTATAAAATTGGAAATTTTCGAGCAATTAGATGGGGTTGGTGCTTGTCATGTTTATTATTTACACAGCAGTACCCGTGAGTCATAGTGCTGATATTTTTTTTAATTCTTTGAAGCAATGTTAATTCTGGTACATAAAAACTGATTAAAGAAGTAACTTTCAATCTTCAGTTAGTTCTCTGATTTGACTCAGATAACTATGTACTGCAAATTGATCTTTAATTCTGATATCAACGAACCACAGTTATCCCGACGAAATTGGTGCGGGAAAATTTGAACCAAAGTTAAACCGAGATTGTACAACTGGACCTTACATATCCAATTTAGATATTTGGAGAGTATTCAGTCACCTAAGAGTCAATATACATATTTGACATTTTGTAGTTCGAAAGAAATGTTCGAATCTGATCTTGTCATTTGCGGAGTAATATCTATGGCGAACTGTCATCGCAAAGCTTTTAATTAATTGTTAATAGTTTCAGGTTTGAAGGATATTTTTACTTTTTGGTTCCAGAAAATATGGAGCAGAAAATAAAAAAAAATAGTTTTCAAAAACTCCATTGGAATTTAAAATGAGTGTGTTCTCGAAAGAATTCATAACGCATGTGCAAACATATCTCTCTACGAACAAACCACATTGTTTTTTTTTTTAAGTTCAAAGCATATTTCAAAATAAGCTGTTGTTATTTTTGGGAATTTCACAATTCACTATTTATATGGATTGCCAAAAAACCTCGCAAGAAAACACATGTTTATTCTCGTTCACAAGGTAAAATATCAGTTGAAAAATTATCAACATCTCGCCCTATACATCAGTTGGTACACGTTAATTGTCCTGGTAACTGGTATTGTCACTGGTAAGATAAGATCTATCCGTGTGTGATCTGTGCATGTACCAAAACTACTTTATTCGTGACCAGTAATTCTTTACCATGTTTCTCAATCATTTCTTCACTGAGGACTATAGCTTCAATGTGACTCATGTATCATCAGTTCTCGATTTGGCGCTAGACCTTTCTGCGTCCAACAATTGTGTGGTTTCTATTAATCTTATGGATACATTTGTAGTTTTTTGTTTGTTTTTCTTTTGCCCGTCACAACACGACCTTCAACTTTCATCCAACATTGTTTGTGACAAAGACTGACGAAGACGACGACCACGACGACCGCGACGCCATGTCAGTCAAACAAACATAGTGTCTGCATTAGTGGCCAACATCAGAAGCCAGTCAGTCACCTTTTCTCTCTGTCTCTAGAGAATTTTATTCGTCACTGGACAATGTCGTCGTTAAAACCATTAAATTCTATATAAATACAAAAAGCGAAATGCGAACGAAGTTGAATGTGTCATGTTGTTCCGGAGCTATCACGGAACTCCATCGATCTGTTTTAAGTTGTTGTCTGTTGTGTTATTGTTGAGGGCTTCATAGGCTAACTTTTTATACTCAAATGCTGAGTGCTGATGTCACTGGATGTTGTCTTCTGAGGGGTAAAATAATCCCAATATTAGTTGCACTCGTGTATAACATTGTTAAGTTCACCTTGCGGTAATCTGATAAAAATTATCCTTCTTCTGTCCATTCTTGCAGGGATTCTATTTTTTGTCGTTGTATATGCAAAGTGCTACACTAGAACGATGCCAATAACAGTGTCATTTTAATAAAATTACTAACATGCACTATGTTTGACAATAAAAGATCACTCTTTTATTTGAGAATTTCCAGCGAGAACTCTGTATTTAGCTATATCAGCCGAAAGCTTTGTGTATGCCCCTTCTCGCAATCTTACTTAGGGTTGATTCTAAGAACTTCCAAACAGAAGTATTGGTTGTCCATTTGCTTTTCATGACTCAGTCATCTCAGTTCTTGGACCTTTACTTCGTTGGCTAGATCGGTGCCACTAGGTAGATGCTGGACATAGGACGCCAACAAATCGTCTTCATCCCTCTTAACTGTGGTCCCGTTTTTACTTCCTCTATAGGTACTATAAGGCATGTCTGGAATTCGTGCAAAAAAATAGTTTTGAGATAAAAATCAAACATGGCATTACGATGGTAGCGAAGTCGAAAAAAATGGGTCTGAAAATTCTGTCTGTCTGTCTGTCTATCCTGTATTTTTCAAACTTGGTAAAAAAGCATTCGTTGAATAATATCCCCGGACCTTTTTTATTATATTTTTTTCCTAGGTCGTGAAATAACGGTACCTATCAGCGTCACCGATAATTTCAAATTTCTCGAAAAAAAACGATCGATTTTGATAAAATTTTACATGAGTTGTCAATTATGATATCTTTCATCTTTTTCCAGAGAAACTTATTCACGGTACCTGCCATACAACGGTACTTTTTCGATAGCGTTTATCATTCGAACAGCTGACTCTTAAGCCTCATTAATACTGCAATCAAAAATTTTGGAAAAAAGTCTTTTCTAAAAAGTGACTTCAAATAGCGCCAAACGAAAACACGCCAAATTGGCCTTATTGCGAAAAAGCACCAAATTTCAAGTTTGGTTTAATTTCAATTTAGAAATCAAAATTAGGCCAATTTGGTGTTATTTGATTTCCAAACAACAATAACAAGGTATTTCAGGTTTACGACGTATAAACAGTGAGGTTCGTATGGGACGTGCTGCTGTCCCCCTGCAACCTTTTATAAGATTTGGGTTGGGTGCTAATTTGGTATATGAAGAGTTGTTTATTCAAAAACTTTGGATATGCCCAAACTCGCAACCACTCCAAATCCTATAGTTGGCCCAAGCATGAAGGTGGCAAATATTTCTTACTTCTCATTATAAAGTGATTTGGCTCTACTTCCAAAACTAAACAAATCATTTTTGGCATAATTTCGTTTACCACAACGAAATAAATCCAAATTTTCGTTATTTCATTTTTAAAGACTAAATGAGACCAAAATTGAAATTTGATCTTATAACGTTTGGCGTTATTTCACGTCACCGTTGAAGTAAAAATATTTTCAAATTGAATTTTGAATTTTAGTTTTTTTTTAAATTCAGCAAAATTAATTTTTTCAGCATTTATAAGATTTTTACATATTTCTTTCTTCACAGACTTTGACTTTGAAAAATAGATCAAGTCCTATTCCCAACCCCTCCAATCCCATACCGCTACATAAATGTATAGAAGTATTTCCATTCAAGGTAAATCCAATATTATTTTATTGGTAAGGCGAAAAATCCAAAAAGAAGACGAATAGATGGACAGATAGACGTATGGACTAAACCGAAAATAAAAAACATCCAAAACATAGTCCGATACCTTAAAAAAAGGACACAACACAAGATGGACAGCAGCCAAAAAGAAAACACCATAAGAAAAAAATGTTCTCAGTTTAAACTTCTTTCGCATAGTCAAGATAGAATATAAAAAGTAAAACGTATCCAGAGCATCATTAAGGCGATCCATTGCGCGAATTTTATCATCTCGACTATCCAAGCGGGGAGTAGGTGGCCCTTCAATGTTTTTGCGTCAACAAGGTGGAACGAGGCCGAACTTGTGGCCGGACACTCGGACATTCTTGGCAAGAATCTCGCCGTGCCCTGTTTTTATTTGTTCGCCGCCATAGTTTGCAGATGTCAAATGTAACGCAGCCCACTGTTCTATAAAATATGTTAATTGAATTTTTTGTACCACAATTCTCAGTGCCAACCGTCAGACTGTCCTAGCCTCAGAAGTTGACTGCATCAATGCCAGTTACTTACTCTCTGCCAGGTAGTGTCATTGTCAGAGATCTGAGACGTACCGGACGGCATTGGATATTTTTTTTTTTTTTTTTTTGTTTCATCGCGCGTTACTTCATTTGTTTCAATCAAACGCGGTTTATACACCAAAAGATGTTTGCTGGCACTTAAAACAATAAATTGTCTGATTTTGTTGTTCAGCAATGTTCGCCGCGTTGATAAAGACCCTAAGACTTATGGCATGTGGCATCAAAGGGACAGCAATCTTGCTTCAGTTTTATATGCTAGATGTTCTGAAAAGAGTGCAAGAATGGCCAGTTAATTAACGCACGATTTGTTTTATAGACTTAAGAAGGTTCATTTAATGGGTTACTAAGAAATATGTTTCCAGACTCTGGAAATTGGAGCACAGCACGAAATTCTAGAATTATTTAGTAGGGTTAAATTTTTGTTGGCATGGACAACGTGGCAGTTTCGTATAGTCTAGTGTGCTCAAGTCACGAAAATAAGGTTAACATTGACTTTGCAGTGGGTCATGGTGCTACAATGGAAATGATCATTCGGTACTGGAGATCACGATTCATCCAATTAACCCTGTGAATTTGCTTCAGATTATAATGTAATGAGTAAAACTGCTGTCAAGGTAAGGGACATGGACGCTATAGGTTATGGCCACATCGTGACAAAACTATTTCGATATGAAGAGATATCTTGTCGATTTTGAATTCTCTTTTTTATCAATAAATTATTTACAATTTTTTTTACAAATAATTAGTTAAAACAATGTTTAATGTCAAATGTGAAATAAGATAAATAATGCATTTGCACAAAAACTTTCATTCAAACTACGTTGATGACCATTAGATAATATTATTTAGATAAAGAATGTATATTTTTTCTGTCTGTATTTTTCACAAAATACTGTCTTACTTATAGTTGCAACAAAAGTTTTTAATCAAGCTTATTAACGCCCTCGCATTTCGCATATAACTTTTTTGTTTCTGAAAGTTCTTGTGAATGGCTTTACCGGATTTTACTTAATTTATTTCCTAGAAAGTCCCATAGGAAGGTTGAACAAAAGTGCATATCAAAAACCCTATGAAAACAAAGTGCACAATTGCATCGTATGAAATTGCCACATGAAAGTTGCCTTCGGGCTTAATACAAAAAAATTAGTGTAATTAATGTAATTAAAAAAAAATAATTAAAACTTAAACGACAAATATGAAAAAACTAAATTCAATTCAAAATCGTAGTGTGCAGAAAATTTTGTTGGATAAGTTTGAGTTTAATAAAAAAATAATAAACATCGATTTTTATTTAACAATTCAAAAGTGCCAGTTTTAAGTGCTAGACAGGGTGACCACTAGTTGCACCAAAAAGCTAGAGCAAGAAGGTTAGGTTAATAAAAGAAAAGAATCGTATGGGAGGGCTTCAGGGTCTTTTTCCCCCCGTTTAGGAAGGAGGGGCAATTTTCCAAAAAAATATTTAAAACTGAAACAAAAAAAACAGTAAAATTTACAATGCCATGAAATACCTTTTTGAAAAGCCAGTAAATGCTTTTTGAAAAATTAAGTTCAAAACTAAAAAAAAAATAAGAAAAAAGTTTACCCAAAAACCTGCAATGCATAGTCTAAATATAACGTACATAAAGTTTTATCAAAATCGTTAAAGCCGTTTTTGATAAAATTTTGAAAAACTAAAACCATTATATGGAAGGTACCCGTTATAGCTGGGCTAAGATAAATACGAAGTTTGGAGAAAATCCGTCAAATCGTTTAGGCTGTAGGTCGGTGCACAGACAACCGCACATACGCACAGACAGACAGACCGACGGACGGCATGACGAAACCTACTTTTTTCGTCTTCTCTATCATCTTAATGTCAGGTTTGATTAAAACCTCGATTTTTTTTTACACGAAACCAGTACTTGTCCTATTGAGCAGTAAAAAAATATAATTTACAAAAAAAGAAAACAGAAAACTTTAATTTTTGAAAACAAATTTTGGATTGTTCGTAAAATTTTGAGTTTGGAAAACGGATGTAAAATTTTTAAAATTCACTTATAACATTTTGCCATCTGGCCACAGATATTGTCCTTTGCTTTCTGCTTTAAAAATGACGATATTATCTTTTTATTTGCAAAAAATTGGCTTTCGCTAATCATGTTCTATCGAACAATCACTTTGATGTTTCAATAAACAACATAAAATTGTTGAAACAAGTAAACGACCCCAATCGACTAGACGCTTATAAGACGTACTTTTCCCAGCGAGATGTGGACAATATCAACCTCGACAACGGAAACATTGAAACTGATCTCTTCAAACTTATCGAACCAAGGAGGTACACTACAACATCTGTACCTACACAGTTTTCAGTCATCAGTCGTGATTTTACCTACCAGTTTTTTTTATTTTATTTTCGTTTTTATTCGTTTTGCTGATGATGACAAATAATTTGTCGAAATGCATCTAAATAAATAATTTTTTAAATAAATAAATTAAAAAAATTGTACTTGTGAACTCAAATTAAAGTGTTTTATTGATTTTTAAACTTTGTATTGGCTTAAAGAGTTTTCATTGAACGACTACGATATTTTCTATTGAAAAGCTTTGAATATTTTTTTTTCCGACAAGGCTTAAGACATTCTTTAAAAACATTTAAGAATTCTAGAGGAATGGACCAATCCTCCCATATGCCCTTAGTATTGTATCAACTTGACTCCTAAAAAATTGAAAACATAAAATAACTCTGTAAAATATGAAATTACGAATATATTCAAGACAAAAAAAATGTTTGAGTACCTTCTTAAATGAAAAAAAAAAACAGTAAAAGAAATAATGCAAATGATTTTTCTTTAGCAGAAGTAAAATAGACTTCAAGGCTTTTTACGCAAAACCTTTCAACTTGTGTGGTCACCAATGTTATTTTGGTTCAATTTCATCATAGCATTCATAATATATATGACACAACATAACATATTATGATGGGAAAAGAATGCTATTCTTCCTAACAAGTTTGCTGTCTGCTCACTCAGAGATCAAGAGTTAATTAAACAACAATCTTTGAGGAAAAAGTTTAATGCTAGATGATTCCATTGAATTCTTGAGCACCTTATTTGGAACAATAATATAATTCTGCATTGTAAAGTGACGGAACCAATGATGGCAGATATCCAACACCTTTGATTTAGTTATTCTAACGTTCATTAAATACATAAATTAATGTGTCACAATAGATTTCCCATAGCACAACACGCACACAACAGACATAATCACTCAATTTTATCTCACGAATCTCCTGTGAATTTAGTAATTCTACTTGAATTAATCATTCGGCTTTTATGTTTTGTTGTTGTTTTACTACGCAGCTTCACCTTTACAACACGCATCATTGCATCGACACGCTGGCGTGCGTAACATTTTCATTCATTAATGATTTCACAATAAAAATCTTCTTCAAGAATTTCACTTTTTATATTAAAACACTTACGGATGTTGCTTATTCATTTCCGTCTGAGATACATTTCGTGTTGTGTTTATCTTTTATTGATCTGAAGTTCAAGGCCGTTTAAGCCAAACTGTCTGGTTTTCCCAGTTTAATTATAATTGTATCTTTTATGGTCCATTCAAGAACAAGTTGGTATAAAGCTGGTATAATGCAGATACATTCGTTTACCATAGTCTTGCGAATTAACGCAACTTCTTTAAGGCGTCATCGTTGTCTCATCAAGAATCGCATTCGAAGATTACTAATGGGAAACACATTAACATGTACAAAATAAGTATCTATACATTTTCAAATTGATGTAATATATTAACGTGTAAACGTGTGTTAATCTTATACTTGTGTTATTAGCTAATAAGAAGGTTAGCTGATTTTTTTTATTGGTGATAATGCATGCATTTGGAAACTGCTTTTTAATTTATTCAAAGCACGTTTGGCCAGGGCGAAGACTGGTTTTGATTCTTGTTTCTTTCTTTGGGGTTTTCATTCGACATGCATCATGTTTAGTTTAATTTGAGGTTACATTAACGTATCTTTATTGATATTATTATTTGATATGAGAAATCTAAACGAAGTTCGATGAACTTTTCTTTGTTTTGATTTTTTTAGTAAAAGTGAGGTGCAGTGTTTTAAATGTTGAGTTAGTCATTACAGTGAGTAATAACTAAATTATGAGATTCTTATGTTGTTGAAAATAAATTCGTGTTTTTTTTTATACAAAGGTAAATATATCTTTAAAAGCTTATTAATATTTATATAAAATTTAACAGTAATAGATGATACAAAAGCAATTATATAATTAAGACTTTATTATTCATTAACTTAATCCTTATTAAGAAATTATCGAAAAAAGGTTTTATTTTTAATGATAATCTTAATTAATGTATGGGTTCAAAAAACAACGCCAACGGTAAATTCAAGTAGAAACAAGCTTTAATAATATGTTTTCAATTTAAGAATGCTGTTCTTAATATAAGAACAAGTTGAAAGAAGTTTCTTGAATGGAATATTTTAAAAACTTTCTTCATTATTTTGATAATCTAAAAGTGATTTGACTTATAAGATATATAAATACAGTTTTATTTCAACACAATGTTAACCAATTTCATTTTCAGGAATCTTTATTTGAAGATTGTACAGTGAAAGCGAAAGGTGTTTTCCGACTCAATAATAGCTCAGGAATTAGGAGCAAAAGTTCTAAGTAATTTTAATAAGAACAAAATTTTGCAGAGTTGGTGAGAGGAGTATTTGAGCAAACGTTCCCTCGTCTAAGTGACGAGCAATCCCTGCAATCAGGGTTGCCATTAATAATTTTAGATAAAATAATGCCCAATAAAATTTTTCAATGTTTTGTTTATAAAATACCGATTGGTAAAATTTTGGATAAAAATTAAAAAAAGTGCACTTTTTCAATTTTTTTTTTGGAAACAGCATTAAGATGTTATGCAGTCTTATAAGCAATTTTATATTGGCAAATTTGAGCCATTTTGCAAGCTTGTGCTTATGATACGCTTCGGAAAAACTTAATTTTTATTTAAAAAAAAAAAAAATGGAAAGTTTCATGCTTACAAAAATAATTTTTATTTTTAATTAACGGTTATTTTTAATTAACAATCTTATTTTGCGTAATTCGAGCATTTTAATAATTTTGTGTTGAAAAATGTTCACATTTTTTTTATTTTATTAAAAACAAACCTTAAAAATATAGTCTGGTTAAAATAAATATTTGTTTTTTTATATTTAATTAACGGCACATTTTACTAACTTAAATCGTATTTAAAATTAAGTAGGGCAGAGGGACCAAGGGGCAGTTTTTGCCACTTTCTTCTCTTAAACAATGAGAATTAGGAGAATTAGTGAGAGTGACATGTTTGACGAACGCATCCTGAAGTATCATAACTGTGTCCAACACAGTTTAAAACTTAAAAGTTTGAAATTTGACATTTTGCTAAAAAATATTTAAGCATTTTATACATACTTATTGAATACCAACGCATTGTTTAATGTTTCTTTTATTAATTTAAAAAAAAGGGGAAAATGATCATTATTCTAAAAAAAAAGGTGAACAAAAAGTAAGTAATATCCTGAAAGGAAATTATTTATTTTCAGTTTACTTTTGACAGAAAACAACAAAACAGTACACAAAAAACAACGAATTTAACTGCTGAGTATTTTACTTGAAACTTGCTCAGAGACTGTGAAACAAGCCCTTAGTATGATTAAGTTCAAACAGTAAACACTAAATTTTTTCGGCTTAAGTGTACATTTAGAAAGTTACATCAGCTGAAAGGTTAAGTAGTCCGTGTTGCGTCATTCTTCCCTAGAATTAAATTGTGGTTAGTTAAAAATATAATTTTTTTTATATTTCGTTAAACAAGTATAATTTTGTGTTAGAAAAAATTTTAAAAAAATATTGTATGCAAAAGTATTGTAAACCTAATTTACGTGATTTAAGTGCTCTTGCAAGCTCGTGCAGACAAACCATTAAAATATCCACGTTCACATCAATGCGTTTTCTTATATTTATCTGACGCCACATTGCAAAAAATTAAAAAGTATTTTTATTAGATTTCACATTGCTAAAAATACAAGTTTTAATATATTTTTTGGGGGATTTAACATACTGTCAAAATTGATAAATTGATCGAGTTGCTCGAAAATATGGGTGTTGTGACATTTTTTAGTAAGGGGCGTTTTGGTTTTGGCGCGATTTTACACTTTAAAATTGACGAAATTTATACTATGCGAACAATCACTCAAACATTTGTGAACTCACAAAAAATTAATGGCTGATTTTTATTTTTTGCTGTTTATATTTTTTATATATACATTGGACGATTTATTGTTTTCGTTTTTGGGCAATTATTAATTTTTTAGCAGTTTTTGAAAACATTTGTTGGGCTTCCTTGTTTTTTGTTCTTTACCTACTTTGTGCGATTTTTCATAAAAATGAAGAAATAGTTTTGGATGATTTTGCATCTATACTTTTTGGGCGATCTTTAAAAATAGTACCAAAAAAATGAACTAACTAAAGTGTCTGAAACAAATTTTACTAAGGGAAATAAATTCGTTACACATCTAGGCACCTCTAAAAGACATCGAAAACAATTTTAGAATTTTGAAATGCTTTTTAAGAATGTTACACAATTATTTTTTTTAACGATATAGTTAGAAGAAAAATGTATGTACTTTTTATTTACAAACTGTTTCAAAAAAAATTTAAAAAAAAATCTTTCAAGTCCCAGAGAAATGCAAGAAAAATGGATGAAAAAATAATGTTTTTTTGACTTTTTGTCATAACTGCACATATCTTTTAGCTTTAAAATAAAGTTATAGTTGGACTTCGCTACCTAAGATATTTTGGAAGTTTTACAAAATATTGCTTTTATACCACAATGCAAATGTGCGTTATTTTCGTAGTTTTGAATTTTTTTCTGGGAATAAATAAACATACATAATAAAAATAATAAAAATACATATTTCCTTTTGGAAAAAAATAATAAAAAACTATATTTAACACTAGCCCTACTTATATGCTCAAGTGCTTACCTTAATTTGATGATTTTGATTGTTTCTTTAGTTTTTTTAGAGCAAAAAAAAATGTTTTAATTTTTATAACTTTAGAAATATTTAGCCCAATAATTTTCTAATCGGAATAATTGAATAATTCAAATACTCGAAAAATTTTAATTTTTTGTAAGTGGAAGTAAACGCTATAGGAAAATGTGCGTAGAAAAATCTCGAAACAAACTACCAGAAGCGAAACATCACCGTAATGTCAAATAGTTATCAAGCTCAAAACTGGTTTGAGAAAGTGTTAAGGAATTCAAAAAACTAAACAAGCTTTCCGCCTCTACATGTATGGACTCTTTGACTCAGGATAACTTACTGGTCTCCCAAATTTATAGCAACAATGTAAAAGTGTTTCCAGTTGAGTAATATCAACTATATATTGAAAAATAATTCTTCGAAAACACCGTGACATCCTTCTCGTAGTACAATTATATGACGCACTTTTAAATGATGGACAGTCTGTACTGAGGCACTATCACTATACATTCTACTGAATCAATATTTCAAGGCCATTTTACGACTCATCATGACCAGGGTCAGCAACCATTAATATATGGATTATTTCTCACGAAACAAAATAACGCAAATAAAATTTCCTCTTGATGCAGACAAATAGCAACCTTAAAGTATATTCATCCAACCGCAAAGAAGTCCAACAAACAATTAAGAAAACCAGACACCCGCGTAGGCGTCAGGCCTATGATATATGACAACATTTTTTCCAAAACTACAGCCAACAAGATAATTACATTTTTATCAATTGCACTTCATTCGAGAAATGAGCCCCCAGATCAAGGTCTCAACCGATAAACCATTATATGTACCTCTAAAGATGAGTCCTTATACAAACGTGGTACCTTTCTTTATGCCTGATGCAGCATCTAGTGCGTGAAAATTAAATTTTATTTCTATATTTAGCATAAATCTTTATAAGTGTGGGCAGAAGACACTTTATTCACTTGATCTGTCATCCTTTAGAATTCATCGGCAGGACCAATTTATGACCCATAGCCAGGCTATAAGGAATTCCTCCTTTTTATCTGACATTTCGATTGCTTTTGTAGTGCAAAAAAATGATAATTGCCACACATATCCTTTTAAAAATAAATCCTAATGATATATTGTCATGTTCAATCGCAAAGACTAACAAAACACATTTACAAATGTATATAAAAAGTTCGCAGCATCCTTGATCAGGACCTCTGTGATTATATGACAACTGTATGACAATTAATCAAAAAATCCATTTGCTTTTTATTCTTGAAGACAAACGAAAAAAAAACACCATCGCAACTAAAGGAACAGGTAATGGAAAATTGAAAATATATCCATTGTCACGACGAAGTGGTGCCTTAAAATACCATCAATTCTTTAATAGAATAGCCTACGCGCTGCTCATCCCAACAGCAGCCAGCCACTGTTCGTTGGGGTAAATTATGAAGTCAAGGAGCATGCAAATCACTGCTAACAGCATGGTGTCTTCATAATGGGAAAATTGGGTTCTAACTCGTGCCTAGATCGGCCTGTTTGCTTTTCTGCTGTAAGATTGTATCTGTGTGTATTTACACAACGCCATGTTTTATGCCAGCAGCTACATGAGGACATTATGTGTATGTGCGGTCTATAGGATACCCACGATAATGAGACGCATGGCAGCTTCGATTCAGTCGACCGGCTAATGGCTGAAAGTGAATCTGCACGGGGAATACAAAAATATCACTTTCAATGGTGCAGAGAGGTTTTATGATCATCACATTTTAGTTCAGTGGTGTCTTTAGCGGCTACCTGAAAAGTGGCCCCAAAACAAAATGGAAAATTATTTTTATTGTCATAATGAAAAAGTAACAATTCCCCAAATGTCATGAAAAACTCAAAAAAAAAACTTTGTAAACAAAAATGGCAACGATGAACCTTAACCATCAGAATGGGAAATCCCACATCAGATCACTGCCTATAAAATCAAGCAGAAATCATACCTCACTGCCGATAAATTTTCGACTTTCATATGTATCTCGATGGGAGTAACTTTGTGGAATATTTATGGCATTTTGGTTGAACGCAACATTTGCTTGCTTTCCTTGAATGAAAACAAATCTAGATCAAATCTTAACACGAAAAATGTATGTTTGATGATTTGGGATATTTTATATAGGTACATAAGTACATATTCTACACTTGTTAAAAGTTTGTTGTCAAATCTGAAATATAAGTTTGTCTTTGTCACTTTGGGGTTTGACAAATTTTATAAGAATCTAATGTTGACATATTGCGGAGTTATCAGTGCGAAATATCATCAGCAAGTAATAAGTTTGACACTTTGGAGTTTGATAGATTTGTATACAAATTGAATTTTAAAATTGGCGGAGTACTTAGTAAGAACTGTCATCAGTCAATAATACATTTGACCCTTTGAATTAAATTTAAAAAAAAAAATCAAAATGCAATATTCAGTGACAGTTTCATCAGCAAGTAATAAATTTGAAACTTTGTAGTTTAACAGTTTCCGATTCAGACATTTGTGAAGTATTCAGTGCGAACTGTCATCAGCAAGTAATAAATTTGATACTTTGTCGTTTGACAGATTTGAACAAAATCAATTTTAATATTTGTGGAGTAATCAATGTACATAGGTTAATTTGTCATAAGCAAGTTTTACATTTGACACTGTAGTTTGACAAAATTATTACATTTGAACTGTCATCACAATTACTGAATTTAACACTTTGAAGTTTGACAGATTTGTACAATTTAAATTTTAACATTTGCGTAGAAAAGTATTTAAAAATGCCAATTTGACATTTGCGGAGTATTTAGTGCAGTATTTAGTGCAAGTTTGACAGAATTTCTCAGATGCAATTTTGACATTTGCGGAGTATTGAATGCAAACTGTCATTGCAACAAGTCTTACATTTGATACTTTTTAGTTCGACAGATTAGTACAACTTCAATTTAAAATTTGAGGAGTATTCAATGCAAACTGTCATCAGTAAGTAATAAATTTATTCAAATTAAATTTTAATATTTGCGGAGTAGTGCAAACTGTTATCAACAAGTAATTCAGTTGACACTTTCTAGTTTGGCAGAATTTCACAGAAGCAATTTCGACATTTCGGAGTATTCAATGCAAACTGTCATCAGCAAGTAATAAATTTGACACTTTGCACTTAGACATATTAGTACAAATTTAATTTTAACATTTGCGGAGTATTTAATGCGAAGTGTCATAAGCAAGTTATAAATTTGGAACTTTAAAGTTTCAGATATTCGTAGAAATCCAATTTTGACTTTTCTAACAAATAGAACAAGCACTGTCACCAAATGCAATATTTTTCATTTGCAGCTTATTTACTACAAAATGTCTTAGCAAAGCGACTCCAACTGTTTGAAGGTTATGCTTACTTTTTGGTTCTAGAGAATGCGTGGATGAGAAAGTAAAAAACTGTTTTCAGAAACTCCAATAGAATTCAAAACGAGTATGCTCTCGATTAAATTAATAACGCATATACAAAACATATCTTTTCAAACAAACCCCATTTACTTATCTGTTAATTTAGAAAGTTTTTTTTCTTCGTAAATTTTTTTCTATTGGTGCTCAATTTTCATCATATAAAACCTAACAGCAAAACTATTCAGGATGAGTGATGATGATGACTGATGATTAATTGATATTATTATTCAAAAACTTGCTTAAATTTTAAATCATCCACAAAAAATATGTTTTTATTCTTTTTCACCTCATCCTGTCAAACAGAATGCGAACCTCGTTCAAAAATCGAAAATTTCGTGGGAATAAGTAGGCACTGCTTCCATTCTATTGTAATTTCACATCATACAGCAAGTTGAAAGTATAGAATCGGAAATGAATTTTGAATAGAATGGCTCGCCTTATGCCCTGAAAGAGTATCAACATTTCAACGATCAGCCGCATAGCCGCTCGCCACTCATTGCGTTTACTGTCTATCTGTCTATATTGTCATTTAGAGCCTAAACGCCTGGACCGATTTACTTCAAATTTGGTAGATAGTGTAGTGACAACTAAATATTATGTTCTGAACGACTTTACTGATTTTGACAAATTTTTATATTCGAGTACCAGTTATGCCTAAAAAATACTGTGACAAAAATTCAAAAAGTAGTTTTTGAAAAATAAAAACACGAGAAACTAAAAAAAAAAATCGAACGATTTCAATTAAAAGTTTAATTTAAAATAAATTGAAGTTTCCATAATGCATACATAAGTCAACAACAGTATTATGAGTTAGACACAACAATGCACCCTTTAGTACCCCCTAATGAAAAAAATATCCATATTGTTTCCAAATCTATTAAGTTGGTGAATTGTAGGCACCTTTACAAACTTTACATATACATATGTATATGTAAATTCAGATACATTCCACATAAATACTTACAGTAATGTAACCACTGATCGGCCCCAATGCCCAATAAGTATTAAGTATGTTGTCTTGAATGTTGTGACTCGATGCCAGTCACCGAACAACTGAAATGAAAAATATTTTCTCGCGCTATATAGTGTATACATTTATATTATTTTAGTTTCAACTGCCTCAAGGCGCCACTTGTCAGCTATAAGGTTGTTTAGGAATCCATTAAATATCTTCAGAACTGCATGTTCGCTGAGAGGGTTTCCCATGACCCTTCTCAAGTAACAAACTTCTTCACTGGCAGTGCGTGCGCTTGCGTATTATATTTTATCTTATTATGCGAACTGCGAACTTCTTGTTGCGTGATTGGTGGTCTATTGGATGGAACTGCAAACATATCATTAAAACTCAATTGATCATCTTAGCAAAAGAAGACAAATAATAATTCATCATCGCATTTTTTATGATAGATTTGCATATAAGTAGTTTCATCTATTTTCTCATCCACTAAAATGCTAATAAAAAAATTCAAAAATGCAGAAATGTATTGAAATTGTTTTTTTCATTTTTAATCGATCAAGTATTTAAATGAGAAACATTCAAACTCTGATGGGGACTTCAATATATGTTTAAATGCTAATATTAAGTTAGTATACAACACGAGTATGCTCTTGCGAGTTGTGCCAAAATCAACATATACTAACTATTGGCACGAAACGATCGCACACTTGATGACCTTGAATTTTTAATCATGAATAGCTATCTATAAAATTGTATATTATAATTAAAGAAGAATCCATACTGTGTTATGGGAGTGACACAAACCAGCACACTCAGCCTCAGAGGTGTTTTAAAAGACAAGAAATATTGTTCAAATGTGTTTGAACATTTTTTAAAATAGATATTAGAAGACACTGCCTTGGGATTTTGCTAGTAAGAAACAATAAAAATGTCAAATTTATAGTTCTGACTGAAAAAAAAAAGAAATTTATGAACAAGTCTATTTTTATTAGAAGAAGTTTCATTCTAAAAGTTTCAAACTGACTACGACGAATTGATATAAATTTGATCAACATCATGAAAAACCAGAAAAATTAGAACCATATCAAAACTAGTTAGTTGCGAACTAAGGCGACCGTATATTTTTTACCTGAAATAGATGATGGTTCAGTATTAGAATCTTTTAATGTATTTTAATTTAAAAGCGGTTAGATGAGAGAAGTTATGTGTTTAGTAATTAGAATGACGTAATTTGGATAAGTTTGTGTTTGCCAGTTCTTAAAAATTCAATATATTTATTATAGCATTAAATTGACTATAAGCCTAAAAAAATATACGCAATATGATGCTACTTAGAATTGACAAAACGAAGTTTTTTAATATTAGAATTATCTCACGTTATTGCAAGACTGAAAATATTTCTATCGAAGCAATTCAAATATATTTATGTTTTTTTTAAATCCTTCAGTTTATATATGGTCTTTGATTTTTCACTTTCAATTTAATACTTGTGATCTGCCTCGTAGACTTGTCCCAATAATTTTACTTTAAAGAGCAATCAATTTAGTTTTTTTATACTTGCGAAATCTACTTGTTTTCGTTGTGCAACACCTGAACTAGTTCTTGAACTATATCTATAGTTCTGTTTTCAGATGAACTATCTAATTCAAATGAACTTTCTAGTTCAATTGAATTTTATTAAAGTTCACTTTTGAGTTGTAATTTGAATTCTTGGTTGCGTCAAACAAAAAGACTAAACACAGACAACCAGATGCATACAAAAGGTTTGCTGCATACATTCCATTATGCATTTAGTTGTTCGTTACAGTGGTGTTGTTATGTTCGTAGAAAGAAAAAATTGTTCCACAGCCAAAGGAGAATCGCAAATTCGGCATGTCAATTGTATCTACATATTCTGTATGTATCTTTTTTTTTAGTTTTTTGATTCTTAATTTTTTAGTTCAATATTGAATTATTGAACTAATTGAACTAAAAACATAAAATGGTTAACTATTTCGCTAAGTTCCATTGCATGTCCTGCCTTTTGGAAGCTTTTCTTAAAAAAAAAAGTCTGATTTTTCTAAAACAAACATGTTAGCACATCAACGACAACACTTCAAATAGCGAGGTTTATATTTTTAATGGCAGAAATAAATTGAAAGTTGTGGTCCCAGACCAGTTGAGATCATATTATCGTCTGAAAAGAATAGGTTTGGTTAAGACAAGAAACAAAACCGTATGGGAGAGGGGGGTCTATGCGTATAAGATTCAGGATATTTCAAAAATAATAAAACGAAAGTTATTCCTTTAATGTTCATTAAATTACATGAAATTCCAGTCACGTAAGTACTTAAAATAATATTTTGAAGAAGAGGTGGTTTTTGTTATTTATAATTTTCTCAAAAACTAAAAGTTTTCTGTTTAGACTTTTAATTAATAAGAGCATTGAATTTTTGAAACAAAAATTATACATAATTACATATATAAAATTTAAAATAAAAATTAGTTTAAATTTTGTTAAATTTTTGTTTTTCAAAATTTTGAGTTTAAAAATTCATTTTTCAAAAACTATTCACTAGCACAGCTTTATTTAAAAAAAATAATTTCTGGTTTTTCAAAAAGGTTGTAAAATATATATTTTTTTTTTTATTTTAAGAAAATGTCTCCTCTCGTCTAAAGGGGGTGGGATGGGGAGTATCGACACCCGTCCTTCCCATACGATTGTCTTATTGTCCTAAACCAACCTACTTGTTATAGTCTTTTGATGTACTTTACTTTATACTAATCACCCTTTATTTACATTTCGATGTAAGTTTACTACATACTGAAATTCATAAACGCCTCTGGATGGTTCAATCATTAATTGATTTTTTATTACAGGTCAACAATATGGGAGTTATAACCCTAAGCAGTGTATCAAAACAGAGTTTTATTGGTCCAAATGTGGCGGGAACGAGATCAACCGCCACGCCAGGTCCAGAGTAACATAACCTAACATTCAATTGAATTTTAAACTTGGCGGCTTGCTGTTGTTTTTTGTGGTCAACCCCTAAATATGCATATAAGGCCAATTCCTACAGTGTGAAAAAGTAAGCTGAAAAAGATATGATAACAATTAAGATTACAAACATATTCGGAAAAAGTAGACAAGGATGTAAAATGTGAAATGTCACCAGAAACTTTTTTAAAAAGCAAAGCATTATTGAGTAATATAAAAATAGACATTGAATTTCTAAGCAGAGAAAAACTGTTTGCATTTTGTTTCTGAATTATTACAATAGCTTCAGTTTGCTGTCTACTATTATAGTTCAGCCTTATGTCTTAAGAACAACACTTACAGTGAAAAAAGTTTAAACAAAATATTTATAAAAAAAATTACTTACCTTCACGTCCTTGAACTTAGATTAAAAAAGTTAAGAACATAGGTACACTATTATTTTAAAAATAAGCTTACCAACGACAGATTTACTGCCCACTTAACAAGATTTCTATTTAAAAAAAAACAATAAACCTACAAAACCAGTATACCCTCTAACAAGCCAATGTGTGATGATAAGAATAATCATAGCCTTGAACCTTCTGACCATAAAGAAGCTGGCTTTGTTTCTTTTAATTCTTAACGTACGCTTTTGCTCCACCAACTGTCACACAATTTTTATTAATTATACAGTTTCATCAGTGACACTCATATTCAGGGTTCTACCAACCAACCAACGCAATTCTCAGGTCTAAGCTCTAAACATCAATTATTTATCACCGACCCCGCCACAAGTTATAAATTTGCAATTCAGACATTTTAAGAGATTTATCTGGCGGAGAGGGGTTCGTAGTTTTGGCGACAAAGACTCAAAGTGTCAGATTGCGTACTTTTTGCTATAGTGGTTAAAGTCGTCTCTTTAAAGTCAGCTTCGCTGGTGGTTATTTGAATTGACCAAAAGTATAGAACCTGCGTCAGCTACTGCTACTAATAATGTCGTCATTAATTGTCCTACAATGCAAGTTATTTTGATTTTATCTGACATATGCAGCCAGAGGCAACCGTTGTCATAGGCGCCCTACGAAGACGCTAGCGGCGGACGGTCATGGGACAACACAATTAGCTCGTTTCACTGATCATATAGATTGTAACACTCTGACTAATTGAGAATATATCTTTTTGTGCTTGCTATGGTGTGCGGTGGATTACTATTAATCCATTCAGGTGTCAGAATCAAAAGTGTAGAAAAACTAGATGGAAATTATATTATTTTATTACAGCGGCTTTATGAATTTCACGCATTTTATTTAAAAGGGATGACTTAGAAGCGAGTGCGAAAGATCGAGTGTTGAAGGTTATTTTCATCGTGGATTTGTGCTATTTTAAGAATTTTAATTTTATACCATCAGCAGTTTAATTAATCACACCTGACAAAACTCAATGGAGGTTTATCAGATCAGAATGGACATCGAATAAATAAGTAAAATTAATTGGATTTTTATTAAGTATGGCTTTTGGATTACATTCCTTAAAGAGAATCTTCTGTATTGAATTGTTCTTAGTTGATCAAAGAACAAAGTGAGCAAAAATTCAAATAGGTATTTGTTATAAGAACATCTTACCATACTTTTTCAAAAAGGAGGCTTAAGGATAAAAATATCCAAAATGGTAGAACTAAAATCGCATAATATAAGTTATGATTCACGAAAATATGGCGTCATATTTTTAGCTCTTCTCTAAAAAAATTTATTCATTTATTTAAATTAAATACTTTAACATGTTGTTTCTTTTTCGATGGAAGCAACTGGATGCGATTTCCCATAGTTACTTAAGCATGTAAGCCACACTGCGTCCAAGGTAATGCGGTTAATATTTAGCAAAGGAAGTTTGCAAAATTCTTATTATATCGTCATGGCACATTCAATTTATTTGAACATAATAAAACTAGATTATATTTTTATTTATATATCAAAAACTAAACAAAAGAGCTGAGCTTAAAACTTTTCATAATAATAGTAGATAATAAAAAAACTTGCGCTTATATGCTGCAAGTGGAAATAGATTGATGAAGCTTTCTAATACGACACGCTTCCAATACAAAATATTTATTTATTTTGTATACAAATCTAAATAAACAGTTTTAAATCGAATTTTGTTTATGAGCCAAAGAATTAAGATAATTTCAATATTTCAATCAAACTGACGATTATGCGAAGTTTCGGTTATGCGGAAGCTGAACAAATTGGGTGTGCCAATTTGCTGACGTGTAGGTGTGCGATGGGCTATTCACCGATCCAGTTCAAATGGTTTGCCTCATTTTATTTATTTGTCAAATAAATAATTAAATCATTTTTTTTATAATTTTATCTCTTTAGATAAAAATGCATGAACTGGAGTTATGCTAATTAACGGTTTTTGTTTAAATAGCCGTCAGTCGTCAATCGACGTCATTGTCGAATACGGTTGGTTTTATATATTAGTTCACGGAAGATTTTTGTTGATAACCTCAGGTAAAATATTACTTGAGAAGAATAATTACATGAAAATATTCTTCTTTTACTTAATGAATTAATTGTGCGTTTATAGTGCAAAAACTTCAAAGCACTGTTCCTGTCGGTGCATATTGTTTTAAGTAGGATGGTGTGTAAACAACCTTCACTTCAACTTAGTAAAGGCCCTATCAACAAAATTTTCGATTTTGAGTTTAAAACATATTTACCGTGATCGTATTGTTATTATGATATATTATTATTTTATATAATGGGGTGCGCAACTGGATGGCGTCGGCTCGAGACCGGGATAGGTGGAGAGACTTGTTGAAGGAGGCCAGGACCGGACCCCGGTTGTCGAGTAAAGCACAACTTAAGCTTAAAAATACATATTTTTTTAATATTTTTCACGTTCTTTATTGTGGTAAGCAGTACAATTTCGTCTTCTTTATCTCTGAAAATTTTAAATGTAATTAAGGCAGAATTATTTTTGGTGTTTTAACAGAGAAACAAGATAACCCTGACAACTTAATTTAGGTTTATTATTTACAGTATTCGGTGTCATACATCCCTTTATCCGATACATAGAAACTCATTTAAAACCAATACTGTTTTTTTATTATAAAATAATATGTGGGCAGCAACGGAACTGAAGTGAGTGCTATGTTGCTTCGCTAGATGTTGTAGGTGCGACCATCGCACTCAGTATTTTTTTTTTTATTTTAAGCACATAATATCTCAAATAAAGACGAACGAGCGAACACTTGTCTAAATTAAGTGCGCGACTGGGTCGCAGGAACTTTCTCTCGTAGCATGTATACCATTAGCGATAGAAATTCGTTTGACCGTTTTTTATATTTATTTATTTATTTCATCTACCGAGTTTAACAAATTTCAAAAATCTTAATTCTAAATATAACAAATTAGCATTTACATATAAAATCATATTTTTTTAATTTAATTTTAAACTTTAATCTTTAAAAAAAAAAATATCAAATTTTGGCAAAATCGATGAGTATTTAAGTTTGAAAAAATAAGTTTTTCTATGAAAAATATCACCGTTGACAACGAATCGAAATCGAAATTGATTTTTGATCAAAGGTGATGTCTTTCATCTTAAAAAAATTCGAAGAAACTCATTATGTGCAACTTTTTTAGACATAGCAGGATTATCTGAATATCAAATTTCATCAAAATTGGTGAATAAATCTACGAGATAGTCGGTATAAAAATAACGGTTCTTTCCCCAGTAAAAAACTACATCGTTAACAAATCATCACTCATGCAAAACTTTATCAAATCTATAACTTTTTATTTTTTTTTAATTTTATTCTCGTTTACTGCTTTGATTTTTTTTGATTTAAAACCATTAACTAAAACAATTTAAATCATAAATTTAAAAAAAAAAAGAAAGCAATGGTAAACTAAGAGTGGAAAAAAATGACATAAAAAATTAAACAATTGTTAAAAATATTTTCTTTTAATGTGATTCATTATTTAACACAACATAATAACTTATATAATATAGACAATGAAAGCGTAAACTAAATTATTACCTAAGAATCATTCTGAATACACTTGACAACCCTCGTAGCTTAGATCAGCTTTTTTTTTAAATCCTCAATTTATTACCCTAAAGCTAAGCCGGCTCTATTCAGTGACTTCATAAAAAAAACATCAACACAAATGCGGGACTATGTTAATCATTGACCAAGTCAATTAAAAAGATCTTATGCAATTAACTTAATTTTCGAAAATCTTTGAAATATTATGAAGCTTCCATCATTATGGCACACCAATACAGTGTTCCTATCCCAACACCCATCAGAACAAAACAATGAATTTACCCATTTATTCCCATTCATTAATCAAATTAGTAAGCTTAGTGAATCCAATTGGAATTGTAACAAGTAAAACAAAATAAAAATTCTTGGTTCTCAGAGATCTCCAAGTGTGTGTATAAAGATACAAAATAAAAAGCTCAAAACGTTTTGCTAACAAAAAGAATTCCATTTGAATATGTCTTCCGCATCATAGTTTAACTGAAGGCTACACCATCCTCATTCCAATTCTACAACTATTGCAGTTGTTTTATATTATTTGAATCTTTTTGGTGTATCAACCTAAGTTAAATTAATTCAACTTTTAACCGAAATCAAAACATCATAACAAGAAACTGTGGCGCATATTATTAGTCAGCTAACGCAATTTACATACCTAAAGATATTGACGAAAACAAATTCAGCTCCCACCAATTGTAGTGTTTCCGCAAAATATGAGTAACTTGAAAAATCATTGAACTTCGGAAGTACAAACCCACGTAGGTTGACCTTACAAACTCTAAAAAAAAACATTATTCGTAACGTCACTCTTGTCAGCGTGAGTATTTTTTAAAATAATTTGCTGTGCGTGATTATGACTTCATAACAAAAATGCTCACAGAATAAAAGTTTAATTTACAAAAAAGCGAACTATCATAAAAATGTCAGAAGGCCAATCCTCTGTGCTGCAATGTCACCTATGTATGCGCTACAACTCCGATGCATTTTACCATTTTGCATCAAATGACCTCTGATGGACGAAGTGCCATTTAAAAAAAGTTAACAGCTTAAGACTGGTTTCGTCTGGCGTCATTACTCATCGCATCTTGGTAGAAGCTTCAAGTATCCAAAACATTACCGCAAAGTTAAGATTATATTCAACTAAAATGACTAAGGTATTTTGTTGTACGTCACTACTATCGAATGTCGATAAAATAGACATCGTCTACTGTTTGCCAAAAGATATGAAATGGATTCTTTGTACATGAATTGATTTCGCAATAGAATAAGTGTGAATATTGAGAAGGTCAGTATGCCTGACCAAAGAGGTGAATAACTTTTTAAGTTTATAATATAACCTACAAAAGGGACATTCCCCTTTATGAATGAATCGACGTACTGTTAATGATTGGAAATACCATATTGTCAGTTGGTCAAATGACAAAATTAGACTAGAAATGGTAAGGCCCTCGAGGTGATTTCTGTGTCAATTCATGCTTTTTATAGAACACTGGAATTATTATTACTCATCGTTTTTTATCGTGGTTTCTTTCACACAAAAATTACAAGTTGCAACCAGTTTTTTTTTTTGGCAATATCGAATATCGAGACCATATACCCACAACAAAGCCCAAGGTAAAATGTAATTAATGACAACAATTAAGCTTTAATTTGGCAAGCTTGTCGTTATTTTTTCAGCCAAGGCGAAGAAATTACGATTGATTGTCCAGCTGGCAAACAATGGATTTATCACGTGGCGAAATAACCTTATTCAGTAAATTGTGTAGATAAATCAATATTTTTCACAGTTTGTAGTACAAATTTAAATTGAGTGTTTACTGAGAGCATTTGGTGCTGTAAAAGCCATAATTTATTTTTATTTAGACACTCGTCGCAACTTGCAAAAAGTAATTTGGGAGCTGCAAACGATTAAAGAAAAACCGTTTAGTGTCCATCACACATAGGGTGGCCCAAAATACATTACCCTATCAAAAAATTATATAACTTTTGATAGGTTAATTTTTTATCACGGCAAAGGATTTTTTTTTAGTTATAAGTAAAGTTATTAAATGTAGAATACAAGTCGACAAGCCATATGGAACGCTATATTTACGCTATTATATTAGTGGTTTTGGAACAATGTGAATTACTGTGGCCATTTCCCGGCTGTTCTTTACCAAAACTGATTAAAATGTAGTTTAGAGACTCAAAACGAATCGTCAAATTTTAACTCAGTGTTAACACGTAAATTGTTAACTTGTAATTGTTATGGTATCAAAACGGCGCACCAAGCGCTAATTGGGTTTTTATTCTAGTTGAATAGCCGCCATTCCTACCTACCTACCTAACACGTAAATTTAGGTGTTAACTCTGAGTCAACTTTGGACTAATATGAATGAAAATTTTTTCTCATAATAAGCTCCACTTTCATGAAATCTCTATATTATAAAATCTTTAGTTGCTAAGAATCATTGTAATTCTAATCTCTATATGTTAAAAATTTAATACCATGTAACTCGATTTCACTGAAGAAGAAATAAATTTGAATTTGAATGAAAAACATGTTTCCATCACACGAGGTTAATCTATAACCCTAAAATAATCATGCACTGAAAAACTGAGCCTTAGACGATTTTTCACTATCTTTAGTGGCAGTAATTGTGACATTTATCTCCTGCTAACTCCTATTCAGGATGCATCGAAGATCCTTGGGCCTTACTAATAAACAAATTTAGCAACAGCTTAAATAAAAATCTCCACACTTTAATAAAATTTCGGTGTATATTTTGTCTAAAGTGATGAAATTTTATTTAAGCTGTTACTAAATTTGATTATAAGTAAAACATTCTAGCTAGATATATCTCACTTTGCAACCTGTTGCTATAATTGCTGAACACTACAAATTACAAACTCATATACCAGGATCGAAATATCAAAACGTTTCTCTCAAAACTAAGAGTCCAATTACTTCCTCATCTAATTTTGATAATATAATGTCCACGTCCGTCCTCCATCGCAGACTTCTCCTTCTTCTTCTTCTTCTTCTTCTTCTTATTCTTTTTGTTCTTCTTCATTTAGATTTTGTTCATAATGAAAATGCAGTAAAATTTTAGCAAGACCAATGTGACGTCACGTTGGATCTGTTTTATATTTGATGACTATGACTAATCTATAGTCAAGCCCTAATCTAACAACACCAATCTTCTAAAATGTATTAAAATATTCAAAAAATTATTTATAAAATATTATAACATTTATATTTGACACATAAATTTCATTTTCATTTGAAAATACACACACTGAATAGTTTATACAAGCCTAAAAAACAGGATAGGAAGTTCTGCAAATTCTTTTTGATGACAAAGAGTGCTTCAGGCACCATCAGCATAAAACTACGATATAATGTAAACAAAATTGCCAAGCCAATCTTATTACATCACTGGGCGTTCTTAGATCACCTCTTTCGAGTCAAACTATAAGAAACACTTTGATGAGATTAAGTATCAAATTAATGCTTTTTTATATCTATATTTTGTGTGAATCCGTTTCATTAGTTGGGATGCCGCTTTTATTCATGGTTCTCCTCAGAACGAGATTTTCGATTATTTTTTTTTTTGTATATTTTAGTGTTTATGTGAATTTGCAGTCATCTCATTTTAAACTTAGAAAGGAATCTACCTGCATTTTATTGTTCATTTATTATTGAAATAGTTATTTTTTAGTCGGCAAAAACTGAAGTGTCTGCGTCTTTATATCCTACTCTGTTGAGATGTTCAGGAATAATGTAGATTATCTTATTTGTTTATTGGAACCCGTTTGTTGAAATTTGTTTTCGTTGGTTATTTGATTGGTCTATTGATAAGTTTGTATATATGGTTTGTTTTACAAAATCTTTTCTAAGTCATGTTTTAATAATGCTTCTTGAAACTTATTCGCTAAAATTAATAACAATGGCGCAAAATTATAGTCAATATAACACGGTCTTAAAAAGAATTTAATACTTTGTTAACGTTTTCTCAATTTATAGACCGATAAAGCTAACTCTTTAATGAAACATACTTTAAAATAAGGAAATCTCCATTTTATCTTTTTAGATCCGAGTCTAATTTTTTGACAGAAAAACTTCCCACTCTCTCGAAGGAGAACGAAACTACACACAAACACTGCTTAATTCCAACAACAAAATCTCTCACTGGAAGATATTACTGGAAAGTCCATAAATTGTTTATAAGATGACACAAACTAATCACCTGGTGATAATGTTAAGTTAGTGTTTGTTAGGGTTAACTTAACTGATTTAAAACGAGGCGACTATAATTTTGCGCCAATTAATTTGTAAGAAATTTAAGTGTTCGATAACTTATTAGAACGTTATTAAGACATTGTTCTCAAAAGGGTTTAACTTGTTAATTTATGCTTTCAGCTCGTTACGCATACACGAATAAATAAGCAATATGTGTGTCACGTTTTTCCTATACAGAATTGTCGCAACCAAGTTTGTTTGCCGTTAGCAACATTCCGAAATCAACGCTTTACCTAAGGATCTGCTGTACCAATTTCAATGAAATTTAATATTTAATTTAATATTAGTTAGGAAAAATATAGTATTTTCTGAAAAGTTTTTGAATTTTTTTTTCGTAAAATCGTTTTTTAGTATACCATACCAACTATCTCTTTGGCTGCACCGATTAAAGTTCTGATGAGCTTGAAAACTGAGTTTCCGTTTTTTTGGTAAAACTCGTTGGAACATGGATTTTGGAATCTGCTACCATTAGCAGGATATTTTCAAGTTTGAAGAAGTAAGAGCTCGCAAGAGCGAGCTAGTGCGATATAGTTGTGTGTGTAGGAGTAAAAATAATTGCAAAAAAAACAACATTTGGTTCAGAAAAGACCTCATAATTTTCCACATTTTTTTAATGAACAATGTATTAATTTTTATTGGTATCGCGTAAAAAGATGTAAATCACAGGCCAAAAATTAAGTTTCATCATGCCGTCCGGCACTCTGTTTCTGCAGATTTGCGTTTGTGCGGTCTGATGTCCTTTCAATAAATTGAAAAAATCTTTTTTTCCTGCTTTTTTACAATTTGGTACTTTAAAAAAAAAAAATGGACATAATGTTCATGGACGATATGGCCGCTTTAAATAGACACAATGTCCATGGACATTTAGGAAAGAGTCATAAGGTCCATATGGACACAATGTCTGTATTGAAATTTTGGCGTTTAAAGTAGGGTAGGTATGGTGAACGCTGCCGCTGGCAAATTCCCTGCCACTCCTGCCAGTGTCACTAAATAATCATTTCACATTTTTAATTTCGCCATTTCCGATTGGTTTTTGATTGATTAGGTACCTATGTATAGCTTTTAGAAGCTTAGCAATATTTTATATGGCATAGTTTTATTTTTCGTTTCACTTTTATTTATTTGGCGTTTTTGTTCTTTTGCTCTATTTTGTTTGGCAGTTTATTGTTAAGCTTCTTTTATTTGGAACTCAAATCATAAGGAATTTTTTCGCTTCATTAAATTACATTATGGTCGCGGACCTTATGTCATCCTACTATAATACCACTATGCTATTCCTTGAAAATTAATTTTTGATACATATTTTTTGAGAATTGTTGCAATTTTTTTAATGATAACATAAATAAATAGTTTTTAGTGTTTTTTATTATTATTATTAATTAATTTTACTTTTTAAGGTATTTTGTATTGTATAGAAGGGGACAAACCAATTTTTGAATTGTATTGCATCTTATGAAAATAATTATCCTTTTTAATTTTATAACCAAAATTAATTTTCAAACTATTGCTCAGTAAAAAATAACATTTGGATTGAATATGATTAAATTTATGCATGTTTATAAATTACTAGCAGGTTTCGGGGCGTTGCTATACGGTGCGGCGGAACAAACACCCAACTACATAGTTTTATTATTTAGGTCTCTCCTACAGAAACCGTGCTTTTTCCGAGTTAAAAATATCCTTTGTTTTAATCCAAAGCCCAATCCTCTATCAAGTATCCATTCGGCGTAATAGCTAAATAAAATAATCTCCTAGTCGTTTAACATTTAATATTTAAATTTAAGTAATGAATCGAAAAATTTTCAGGTATACAAAATAGGACTTGGATATAATTCATTCTCTGACCCATAAATTACCACTATTCAAAAATCCTGTTATCCCTTTCTTCCCGTTCTGTGAATGAAAGACAAATCTATTTTACGGGAAAGGTACATTTTGTAATCTATGTGGTATTCCACTCTGTAGTCTGTACCAAATGTCATCGAGATCCGTTCAACCGAACATACACCCATCAAAACTTTCACATTTCAAGTGCCAGTGCGTTGCTTATTATCACGAAAATAAAATAAATAAATTAAATACACTGTTCTTGTACGATACAATTGTTATGCTACCACATCTGAACCGTGCATTTTTCAATTATGAAAATAATCCTTTTTAATTTTCTGACTCATAAACTACCACTGTTATGCATAAAATTATGCCGATCTTTTCCTTTTTGAAAGAGAGAAAAAAAAATTATCCCGCGGCAACCGTACATTTTTCAAGATTAATCGGACTCTAATCTATATCTGTATCATTCAGATCCGTTCAGCCGTTCTGACATGATTGAATAACAAACATATACATATCCAAACAACATGTAAGTAAGCAATACGTTTATAAATTTATAAAAGTTTAAAAAAAAAACAACTTTGCTGTGTTCTTTATCTCCGTATTAGTTTGGTTTTCTTATTGTATGGTTAATTTAAGAATAAAAAAAACTGTCCATAATAAATAAAAATTGCCTCTATACAAAAAAAAAATAAAACAAAAACGGAAAAATCTCGAGTGGCAACACTTACCGCTTATTACTAACTTTCAAGTTTTAACAACCCTCTTTTTCCAAAATACAAAAAAAACATGTGTATGACACAATTTGTTGGCGCACTGCTTGTCTAAATATCACCGGAACACCCGACAAAGATCAATGGATAACTTGAATTCAAATTAAAAGCACTCACCTCGCAGAATGTATCACCCAGAAAAAAGCCCCTTTTTGCAAGCTTTTAGTTTTAACTATGGTTTAACAGTAAGTGTCATACAAACTGCTTTTCAGAGCCTATCTCTCTGGTTATTTTTAAGCTAAGAAATACTAATGACGTCTGTTTTGTATCTCTTGGATTTGGATATACTCTATACTCACTTCGTTTTCATATGTATCTTCTTAAAACCTATGTTAGGTGTCTTTTGGTCGTATCTTCCGTTAGTTAGTTTTATTTTCAACCTTGTCGAGTGCGGACGCTAAGCTGCGAATTTCGTAGACCGTAGGTTTGCTGTATGCTTTTATGTTACTTTTATAGTACCAACCAACTTTGCTGTAAAGTACTTCTCTTTATCGTGCCCATTGTGTCATCATCATCATCATTGTCGGTTTGTTTGTTTCTTGTTAACCATAGTGATTTTAGTGGTACTTAAAGTGGCTTACAGTGATCACCTTAAAGTTTACTTAAAAACAAAACAAAATATTGCAGCGGGCGTGTCGAACATTTTGACAAGAATTGATTTTATATTGAATTTATGCAAACTAAAAGTTGAAAATATATTTAAATTTATAAACACGAATTAAAAAAATAATTGTAAAATAGACGTAAATTTAACAAAAAAAAAACTAATAATTATATGGACTGTTTAAATCGAAAATCAAAATAAGAAAAAAGTTCAAATCGTGCAAAAGTCAACTTTAATAAAAAAAAAAGAAAAAAAGATTGACAAAAAAAACCAAGTTGTGTTATAAAATAAATTAAAACATCAAAAACAAGTTAATTATAAGCAAAACTTAGTGAAGCTTAGCCAATACCGGATTGTTCAACATTCTAAAAAAAAAAATATTATACGAGGCTTACTAAAGGTGAGTTTCTAAACAAGATTCTTGTTTTATGGTTTCTGTAGCATTCAAGGGATAAATAATTGTTGCTATGGATGTTATGGTATTTGCTATTTTGCATTTAATTTTATCAAGCATCAAGGTCGTACAAGGTTGAACATTTTGATTAAAGGATATAACTTAAAGTTTTATTTGCACTACTTTTTTTAAAGCTTTATTTATTTACATTTTATTTAATAAGATTTTATATATAACATTTTTTTAAACACAAAATTTATTATCATATAGTTTCTGACAAATCTCGACACTTTTTTAAAAGTAAAAGTGATAACTTTATTATTCAAAATTGCCTAGACAGTTGTTAAAGTTATTCTCCTAAAGATATTTTATTGGAATGGAAGAACTAATACTAAAATGTTCGTCAAAAACAATGGTTTTCGTTTTTTGGCAAATTTAATACCCGGTTCCACTTCTACTAAAATCAAAAACAAAAAATCCACACATTTATTGAAAATTAATTGAGATTCTACTACAAAAATAAAACAAAAAACTTTTATAGTCTATTTTTAAAATTTTCTGTGATTTTTGTCAAATTTTACATGATTGGTCCTGTTTTTTTTTTTATTAAGAACACATTTCTGAATAGAATTCGATCATTCAGAATATGATTCCAGTTGTTCTTAGAGCTGAAAATCGTAAGAGCATTCAGATCTATTTTCGAACACACATTTTTTGAAAACTTAGCTGAAAATAAATGAAATACCGAACACCTTTTCATGTCAATATAATATTGGCATGTTTCGTAGACATAAGGGTGGAGTAAACTACAAAAGTTGACGTGTTGTTAAGATAAGATTATCGAAATAAAAATAAAGCAATTAAAATTAGAATAGAAATAGAGTAATTTATTATCAACTTCATTTTCGTTGAAAAAAAAATTCGATAAAAATGTTTTTTATACCACTTTTTCAGCGTCTCATAGATTGTGTTGTGTTCAGTTTGAACTTTAAATGCTCGGTTCCTTTATCCTGATATCATAGATCGCGCTTTGATTATAAGTTTTTGATCCATCTGAACTGAAAAGAAATTTTGGGCTGAATCGCTTTGAAGGATAAAATTGTCCTCCATCCTCATAGGCATTTAGTTAAATTATCACGTTGATCCTTACACTTTTGATCTACTTTCCTAACTAATTTATTTACCATAGATAGATTATGGTTTTTTTTTATCGAATTTGAAATTTTTGCACAATAAGCTTTTTTGAACATTGCTCATATTGAGAGAATTGATAGTACATTTATTTTTCTCTTAGATTTTTTTAAAAGATAATTTAAGATGTTTTCAATTGATAATTGATTTCATCTTTTTGTTATTGTTCCTTCTAAATAGCAACCGACAAATAACCTCGACAAGTGCTTTTTCATGTTTTGTTTTTAGATAACACAGAAGGTGCGTTACTACTTGGTCACTATCAGATCACTAAATAAACGTCTTATCATCACGATATTTCTTAGGCGCGTTAGTAATGTTATTTGACAGCTTCTAAATGAAACCTTAATGTTTTCCCAGCCAAATCGTTGCATAGAATACCATATTTTTTTGTATTCTGATTCTTAAGACTGTTGTTGGTATGAGTCAGATAATTCTTTATTCGACCCTGTATTTTTCTTTGGGCTCAGCTCATAATCTCATTCTCTATTATATAAACAATCCATTCAACAGAGGCACACTCCAGACCAATCTTTAAGTGCGTCTTTGCCATTGTTAAACTAAGATTTCATTAAACTAATAAAACCAATATGGGTTTTTTTTCCACTACTAAATGAACAAGTGTCAACTCTTATTAATGAGAATTATGACAACACTTAAAGTATGTCAAGGGCAAAGAAACATTTTAGAAACATTTATTAAATAAGAAAACATTTCTGAAATGTTTCCTAAATGTTTTATTGTGCTTCTTTGGCATGGACGCTTAATGAACATTTCTGCAATGTTTCTGAAACGTTTGTCTGTTGCCCATTCACGATTAAAAAAACTTTTAATGTTTTTCAAGTTGGACAGGAAGAAAGTTTTAATTATTGTAAAAAGCTAAAAATATCACGTGTATGACAAAATGGGAAACACTACATTTCATATAATATATTCCCTTGCGCGTCTACTACACCAACATTTCTGCAATTGTTTTAAAACAAACGGAAAACTTTGCCTAAACATTCAGAAAAGTGTTTAAAACATGTTTCTTTAGTCTGAACATACCTTTACTGTTCCAACAATCTGAAGATGTAATTACTTAAAACTTAATCAGAAAAGTTCCTGATGAAGCAATACCAATTTTTCATGTCAATAGCAAAGGAAATAAAGGGCACTACTGGGTCGCACAAACTTGCTCTTGTGGCAAGTTACCTGAGGGTTTTAAGTACAAAGCGATATACCTCCCTACTAAAAAATCCATGTCTTACAAAAATTTAAACCAAAATCGAAGTTTGCAAAAAATTTCTTTATTAAATATGAGTTTACAAAAAAAAAATTCAAAATTGTTGGAGCGGTTTTCGAGAAAAATAAGGTTTTTAAAAATTTTGTTATTTTTAGACTTACATTGATCTACAAAAAAAAGCTCAGGGCGTATCATTTGAAGTAAATCAGCCCACCCGTTTGGGCTGTAGGTGCCGAGACAGTCAGACAGACAGAATTGGCGTACCCTCTTTTTTCTTTTGAAAATGTGCTTTTCTTCCATCTTTCGAAGTTAAAAGGAGGGAAAAATCTAACACAAAAGATTTTCTAATAACGACTAATTGGGACTTGCTGTTCAATAGTGGTTACGTGCGGTTGGCTGAATAATATTAAACAGATTTGATATACTACATCTAAACAACATAACTGCCACAGACTGTCAACTTGCAAAATCTAAAAGTTAATAAATGTTTTTTTTGTCTGAAAACCGCAAAATTTTTAATATGTCAGTGTTCAATAATTATGCTTAATATTGCATCACTTCCTTAATCTATTAGGGTCATTTGTCGTTAATAAGTAAAATAAATAATACAGGTTCTAAATGGCTGCTCTGTGGAACACCTTACCAACCATCAAATTGGTCAAAGCAGCTTGCACATTAACTTTTACTTTCTATATAAGAATATAGCTAAATTGAAAATTCTATTCAAAAACTAATGTTTGGTGGCTAAAAAATTATAATACATATTGTCTAAAATTAAAAAAGCACTTCATCAGTTAGCACTTGTTCTTTGTGAACGCAGTTAAAACAGTCTATTTTAATAATTTTACTGAAGGTTTATGATTATTACTCATAGCGGTCCTAACAACAATTTAAAAGTTCAATATCCTCAACGTAAGAAACAACTAGCTAGAAATAATAATGATCTATCCAATCCCTTAATGATATTAAAATTCAAAAAATTCAAAAAGATTCTCAGATCTAGATTGCCTTACTCAAGATGTGTGCTTGAATTTAATTTCCACGCATAAACCATAAATCCAAGTTGTAATCGTAAGTAGTTCACCGCCCTCATCCAGTACCAATTACTTTTTTTCAAACAATATTCGGTAATTCTAGATTTGTATTCTTAAGTGTAATAAAGTGAACCGCGTAAAAGAAATATCCGAACAAGCGAATTTTCTACTTCTATATCACGTATCATTCTTTTGAATTGTGACTCATTTATCCAAAACAACACCTTAGATCTTAAAGATTCTTTGCTCATTTTTCGCTTCTTGTTCAACGAGAATAAGTTTTTTTTTTTCATTTTTATATCGTTCAGCTATCATTCTATCAACATAACCCGTTAATGTGACTATGAAATACATATTTGCTTAAATAGCTTGATGTTCAAATGCATATAAATAGGTTTTTTATCGAAGAAAAAAATAGTAGCAATTTTAAGAGAACGTTCCTTTGTTTTAAAATCTACAAAAAATAAAAATTAAATCAAGAATTTATAATTAATTTTATAAAATTAAATCATCAGATAACGGTTTATTTTAAGTCTGATGATGTAAGTGATTTTCATTTAATCTTGAATGTCAAACAATTGACTTTATTTTCGTGCTATTTTGACAATGAATCTTTAAGTCGTTGTTTATAATTTTATCAATTTTTTTATGGGAAATAAAAACAAAAATACTTAATGGTTACAATTTAACGATAGTAATCAACCACCGTTAAATGTTTCAAAAAAAAAACTAAACAAAGTGCGTTGAAATTATTAGCTACGCATATTCACTTGAGATTTATCACTGAATGGAATAATGAGAGGTTATTTGCGACTTTTGCGTTCGAAATTAAACAAGGTGGTAGTTAGGGAACTATGTGTTATTGTTTGATATTCAATTGTGCCGTTTTCAGTGAAGGACAAATTTCATATGAATTTAAGTTATTTAAAAGAGGTATTATTTGAAAGATAAGGTATATAATTTATAAGTTTATATTTAAAAAAAAAAAACACAACTAAACAAACGCGAATATTTGAGAAAAAACGATTTTGCAGTACTTGCATAACACATTACGACTGTAGTCCTCCAAGAGTATTGTTTATACCTCTCATCTTTAGCAGTTTGAAAGAAATTGAAATTGAGGCTTTCTTCCAGTACTGTAGAACTAGAAACACACAAAGATTGGTTGAGTGATTTAGTATCTAGGGTATGTCAGGCAATTTTTGTATTTGTGAAGTTTTGAAATTCAAAATTTAGATCACTTATTCAAGTTAATGTAGCGCCAATTAGATACCCGATCATCTAATACAAAATTTCACTTAAAAAATCTCATTCAAATGAAGTATGTATGTATATGCCATTTATGCCGTCGATTTTTGGGCGATTTTTCATTTATTTTTGGGTGATTTTTCATTTTAATTTTTTTTTGTGTGTTTCTCAAACAATACAAAAAATTGTCAAAATAAAATGTTTGGAAGTTTTTCATTTGTGTAATTTAAATTACCACAAACGACACATCAAGCGTTATAAAACCCATAAAAAACAGGTCTGTATCAGCGGCCGGGCGCCGGATATACCACTCTATGAATAATTACCCAAAAAGTATGAAATGAAGAATCGCCTAATAATATTATTGAGCGATTCATCATTTTTCTGTTATGGACGTTTTGTTTTTGAGCGATTTTTCGCACAGCCAATTTGTCAAAAGTTCTAATCCTATTCAAGATCATTATCATTGTCAGAGAACAAAAAGAACTGCAGTTTCTCGTATCACCCTTCACTCGTAAATTGGGAGAATATAACTTTTCCTGGCGGCCTCCTCAGATTTGGAATTTGGCCCAACGACTTTTCCAATTTTAGAGTTTTTTTGGTTAGATTATTGAAAAGTATTGCCTGGGAAACTATTTATTTAAAAGCCCATTACAAGAAGTCAGCACCTGTAAATTTTTCAATACAATTTTACTAAAGTTGCATGAGAAATACTGACTACAGTTCGTTTGAACCATATTGACATAAGTGATATTCTTTTTTTGATTTTTAATGTACTAATAAGTTTTTTGTCACTCGTGAAGTTGTGAACCTTAATGACATATTCGAAAGGCAATACAATTGGGCCCTAATATTTTTCTGTGGTCGGAATTATTACCAATTCATAGCAGAAACAAGACAATTTTATTTTAAGCAAATGGATATAAGACCCACGGAGTACACTGATTCCGCTTGAAGAAAATAAATTTAAGTTCTGTAAATCTTTAGTTTTACAAACGCATTCCTTTTCTTTACTGTTTGATTTTCCCAAAAAAAAAAAATATTTAAATATTTCTTAACTTTCTTTTTTAAAAGAACTACATATGTTGATCTGTTCTGCATGTAAAGAATGTACCTATGTAAAGAACATACAAAATTAAAATGCATTGCACGTCACAATCTTGCAAAGTCGCATTCATAGAATTCCTCCACTTGTCACCTGACAAAGAAAAAAATATACAAAAAGCTCGTTATTCAAACCGAATAGTTTGTCCAACAGTGTGTTGCAACGGTCCAGTAATGCAATAAATAATAAGCTCACAGAAGTGCGTGGCGTAATACATACATAAAATAAATAAAATAAAATTTTGTGTAGGTACGTGACCACCTTGTATAGAACACCTGTCTCAAATTCCTGCAGATTTTTGTTCTTATTTTAACTTTGTTCAAAGTCAAGTTTTGATATTGAAAAATAACAACAATAAACGAGCACGTTCTGACATAGAACCTCTGTTAAATGCGGTCAGTTTGATTTAAAAGGTTATTCTACCAGGACATGGTGATAATGAATTACTCATTTTATGTGTAAATTTACATAAAAGTCATTTTCATATAAAACTTGTGCTTTTATTTGCACTTAAGTTTTATTAAAAGTCATAGATATTTTTGTTTAAATAAAGCTATGAGTATTGAACACACTTCTTGTGCGGTATTTAAAATTTTATGGATCATTCTCGGAAGAGCACTCATATAATATTGTATTTAAAAATAATAAATCATGTACAACAAGCTAAACATTAACCAGGAACAAAATTATCTTAAAACAAATCATAACAATGACCATGGGGTAAACAAAAATCATATCTAGTTATGACGAATCACATGGGAAGAAAGATATCTTCAGTAGACAGTGACCCGCGTATATGTGTGTTAAAATTTTGTTACAGATTTTAAGATATTATATCTAAAATAAAAAAAAAAAAATACTATTTTAATAGGCTTTTAACAACCTTGAAGATTTTTTGAATAATTAATAAGGAAAAGTCAGGCAAGAGTTTGTTAACACCTTACCGGAACAAAATGGCAATAAATGATTTTATCTTTTGGTACAATTTTCGTACGAAAAAGGCTAATTGAACGCACTTCCATTGTATTCTTTTTTTTTTAGACTTTTTCTTCTGGTGGAGATTATTTTGAATTACTATATGGTGCGAGGTGCACCCTGAAATGTTTAAGTGCTTTTGTTTACAGTATATAAACCCACAATTTTGTCTAATTAGTATCAGTGAATTAAGTTCAATGTTTAGTAGTTACATTATGTAGATGGGCTTTGATATCAAATAATAGCTTATTGATTTAGTGAATTCATATTGAATATTTGACCTATCCAATAAAAAAAAAAATTTCGGAAATATGTTTGCGTATTAAATAACCTTCTAGAAAAGTTCCACTTCTCAATATAAATTGAATTATGGGGCCTATATCTAGGTAGCCTAAATGCATTATGTAATCATACAAAACACATCTTTCTTTAACTGGTTTTCTCCAAAATGTATCACCATCATACTAAAATGTGCTATAATTATAACTCTTTCAAATGGTGGCAACTTTGTTTTGATATTTGCGACGTAAATGTCTAGTTCCACCAAAGACATTCAAAACCGAAGTAATAAATTTTTTTAATTAACTTTATAATGGTGGATATATATCTTGCACATTATCAATTAAAATTTGATTGAAAATATATTATTGTAGTTCATAAATAGGTTTATTTCTTTTTACGTATTTATTTCACGAAAATATTCAAGTTTAAAACTAAATATCCCAAAAATTATTTAAAATGTCTTGGTGCTACATTAAATAGGCATTAGTAAATTATGGATGCAGAAGAAGTTGCTATAATAAAGATGAACATGTTCATGTTCATCTTTACCTATAATTTCTAATCTTAACCTATAATCTACCCATAATTAAAGTATGAAGATCTCTGCACTTTCGTCTTCCCTCTCTGTCAAACAAGCAAAGTTTTCCATTGCGTTTCTTCTTTCTCCCTTTAGTTTTCTGCGTTCTGCAGGTGCAGACACATGTAAATCCACCTTAACTTTTGCAACAAACGTTTGGAAGTTGATCACAAAAAACATTTTTACCTACTCTCGATTTATATTCACCACATGTGGGTTCTTTCATTGGAGTAAATGAAAAGCAAAGATATCAATCGAACATTTTCAATGTGCTCGCTCTGTCTTATTTTTTGAATTTTGAATGGCAAGAGTCCTTTCATTTAAAAGACAATCTTAAAATTTAGAACACATTGGGACTTTAGATTACTGGTTCTTTTAGACAGTGGTTGGTGCAATAAAAAAATTTAGAATTTAAACGCCGAATAAATATTTTAAAGTGTTTGCAGCATCTTGGGCTATACATATATGTATATATACAACATATACTTTGACAAGAAGGACATGTTATTGATTGCTATACTTTCACAGATCAGGATCACTTCTAACTTTAGTTTTACGGAATAATTCGTCAGTGATTTTGGCACAAGTGGATTTTGTCGTAGATATCCCGTCCTTCCCTTAAGCCAACTAGTCTCAAACAGAGGCGACGACAGTCTTGTTGTGTTTGTTTTGAAGAGTTTAGCACACCTTTTGTTAAAGATGTCGCGGATGATTTAACTGTAACTGGTTTACCGCAAGTTTATGTGTGGGGGAGTGGGGATAGTGAGTGCGAACCGTTATATGGTATACAGGGTGATTGGTATAAGGTGCACCAAAAAGCTTGAGCGTGTAGGTGGAGTTAAGACAAGAAAAAAATCGTATGGGAGGGGGGTCTATTTCCCCCCGTTTAGGCAGGAGGGGCAATTTTCTAAAACATTGACTTAAATCGGAAAAAAAAATTATTCAAAAAAAACGGTAAATGAAACAAAGCCTTGTTATATATTTTTGGAAAGCCAGAAAACTACTCTTTTATTTAATTTTTAAATTAAGTTGTTTAAGTGAATAGTTTTAAAAAAATTAATTTTCAAACTCAAAATTTTGAAAAAAAGCGAAACAAAAATTTGTAAATTATTTTTTTTTTCAAAATTGTATGTTATTAACTATTATTTTTATTTTCAAAATTCAATGCTCTTATTAATTTTTAGTCAAAAACAGAAAACCGTCGGATGCCAAAATGTATCTTAGTTTTTAAGAAATTAAGAAAAACTAGAAGTATTTTTTCCAAGAAAAACACTTTTTTTTTGGTTTTCCCAAATTTGACCTCCTCAGGTCAATTATTAATAAGGGAATTATCCCTTTTTTATTTTTTATTACATACCATTCGATTTTAATCAAATAATTTAAAAAAAACGAATTAACTTTTTACTTTACTTACTAGTTTTACTTTTAATTTTTTTTAATTTCTCAAAAACTAAGATACATTTTGGCATTCGGTTTTCTGTTTTTGACAAAAAATTAATAAGAGCATTGAATTTTGAAAATAAAAATAATAGTTAATTACATAAAATTTTCAAAAAAAATTGTTTAAACATTTTTTTTTTTAATTTTTTTTTTTTTTCAAAATTTTGAGTTTGAAAATTAATTTTTTTGAAACTGTTCACTTAAACAACTTAATTTAAAAATAAAATAAAAGAGTAGTTTTCTGGCTTTTCAAAAAGATATAATAAGTCTTTGTATCATTCACGGGGGGGAATAGACCCCCCTCCCATACGATTTTTTTCTTGTCCTAACCCCACGTACACGCTCAAGTTTTTTGGTGCATCTTATACCAATCACCCTGTATACGGTAGAAAAAGTGAAATCAGAATATACAAAAGTACTATTATGCCCTCGGTCGTCTGGGAGGCGATCGTAGAAAAATGTGTCCATTAACCATCTGATGTGAATGATGTAAAACTGCTAGTCGAACAGAAATATTTTGGGCCGTTTGGCCATGTAATAACTATACTTCCGGTGCAATTTTTTGTTTCAGGTTTATATAATTAAATTCAATAGTCAATAAAGGGGTTGGAGAGTTCGTGAACATGAAGGAAATAGTGCGTGCGTGTGAGACTAAATTAAAGCTCATAAAAATTATAATTTTAGAAATAAATAAAATAAATTCTAATATTATGTATTATACTAACGAATAAAAGGATTGTAGAAGACGTGAGCAAGGACCGAGTAAAATTATATTTTTAGGCAAATCCATTTTTTATCAAAATGTTGACTTTGATTTGTGTCTCTTTGCAAAACCCATTCACTAAAACATCGAAAGTCAAATATTTAATTTAAGAGAAACCTCCCTCGATAACAATTGTTTCCTTATAAATGGCACAAATAATCGTTTACGAGAAACAATGTTGATCAATAAGATTATTTGATGACCTAATATACCTATAATATACCTATATTGCCCAAAACATATTGTTCCAAATTATATGATATCACAAATACATAAAGCAATTAATTTACAAATCGATGCTTTGCCATTATTAACCGTTTATTCACATTGAAATCTCAATCAATGTATCGATTTGGTTTAGATTTAGCTTGTTTTATACAAAATTTAAATAATAACAATAGTTAACATTGATTTTTAAATAAAATTGCATAATAATATCTTTTGAAGGGCCTTTAAACAAACAAAAAGAAGATATAAGTATATACACCTCTAATCTGTTAAGACATTAATCATTAAAGATGATATAACTATGATACACAATTTGTGGACTTAGGTTTCATTCACATCATTTTAACACCAAATACAAGTTTTTTTTAACAATTACAAGAATATATTTCCCCCAAATTTGCTGTCTTCCTATCGTATAAGAAACAACCTGTTCAGACGACATGTGACAAACGCCACACTCTGCCTACATTTTATTTTTGTTTTGTGTTATTTATCATTTACATAAAAGATACACAAGTGAATGCACTCTGCGCTGCACAAGACATAATAATAAAAAAAAATGAAAAACTGACCTACTTTTTCAGCATCAATCTTAAAAGTTATTTCTTCATCACCCTTGCACTTTACTCATAAATTTACTTTGGAATTTTGCTTGATGCATGCGGTACCACAATTTCAATTATCGCCCGCACCATCATCGTTCTTCTTGCGTCAATTTGAGGCAAGTCGTCTATACCCATATCCATTTTTTATACACTCCTCCACTTTCAAGATAGTAAACTGACTTCTCATAAAGTTCAAAATGAATTGTTCTTCGGCAGATATAATATATGTTTCTTCAGCAAGGTTTTATCTTATAATTTATCGATCATTCGTGACTACGCTAGTCAAGTAACAACAACAACATCAAAACAGCAGCGAGTTGCACATGATTGCATGATTGATGGGGCGTGATCTTTGCAATTAAATTATAAAAGTGAATTGTATCGTTTAGATTTTGTACCTTTATAGTGTTGTATGGTATTTTTTTATCATACAGTTCATGGCATCTTGTCAAGCACTTTAATTTTGAGTTTCGTTTTGAAAATGTCCCCTATTGTAAATCGATAAGGGACACTTTATACATACACACATATAATAATTACATCTGATTTTATTTTTTTATCTTTAAAGAAAGTCGCGCAAAATTATATTCAAGTTGACTCGAAACTAAAGAAAATTTAATTTGTCACTAAGCTCAAATTATATTTAATTTCAGCTTTGTGTCAAACTAAATTTGTATTTTTTATTAAAAAAAAGATCAACTGAATGAATTCCACGTAAATATTACACTTGTGTAATTTTCTTTTTTTTTTTTTTTAATATAGTTGCTAAAAAACCGTTTTTGACCTAGCCTTTTTCGAAAATCAAAATTTTTAAAAATGTGCTAGGTTTGTGCCGGGTTATGCGGTATTTTTTTTTTCTTTTTGGAAAACATTGTTCGTGCTAGATTAAAGTCTCCAATTATTAATATTTTTGAATGAAACTTAAAATAGGATTATAGGAACAACTAGTTTCGCATGGTTACGAACTTGGCCCAACTTTTGGATATTCGATTGGGGAAAAAAAATCATTGGGTAATTAAAATCATTTAAGAAAAAACATTATTGAGATATTCAATTTTTATAAAAGGGTAGCATTTTAGTCAAAAAGGAGCCTCGGTAAAATTTGTAGATTATGCAAATACGACACTTTATCGTCCGAATGTTCGCTATCTCAAATAACATGCAAATATTGTTTGTTTGTATATAAAAATGAACTTCATGGAAGATCCGTAATTGATAAATTAATTGCGGATCTTCCACAAAAAAATACATGTAAACCTTTTTTTTGAAGTTAATCATTTACAAATGTATGTGGTAAATTACGGCGCTGCGAAATTAGGCCCCAGGTAATCAGGCCCCAAAACCAAAAATTAAATAAGCCCCCAAAAGTGGCCCCAAGTATTTATGGCAATGTTGTGTTTGAAATCGCTATACGTCGAATTTGGCGTTATTAAGTTTTGGGTTATATTAACTCACCGTCGCTACAAGCCAATTAATGCAAATGATGATTGCCCAACAAATTATTGCTTTGTTAAACGTTACTTACCGACGTCTTCATACATTTTGAGGAAAAAAGACCCCACAAATATTTTTTGGCGTTCTATTTCATTCTTTGATATTAGGTGTTTACTGAATAATGAAATAACACCCCAAAATTGAAAAATTAAAGTAAACCCCAAAAATTATTTGGGGTCTCCTTTAATTTTTAAATATTGGGGGCTAACTACGTAATGAAATAACACCGCAATACCAGAAATGAAATTAGACCCCAAATGTGAAATTACACCCCAAAATATGCAATTTTATTTTGTTGTTGTACTGCAAGCATAATTTTGGGGGCTTATTTGATTTTTGTTTAGGGGCCTAATTTCGCAGCGCCGTAAATTATTCTAATAATTTGATCTAATGTCGAAAATTAAGTTTTTTTAGTTTTACTCTTTTTACTTTTGAAACAATTTTTTTAAACGTTCGGTTTTTCAAAAAAAGTGCCGAAATCTTTTTTTATTGGGCTACATGATCCTACTGTAGGATTTTGAAAGCATTCGGGAGCGGGTCGAAGTTCTTGCTTCAAAATTCTGTTTTCTTTTTTTTAATTCTGCTGACCAAATTCTGCTTTTCAAAATTAAGTTTATCAAAATTCTGGCTTAAGATCCAGTTTTTTTGTTTTTGTTCAATTCTTTAAATTACAAAACAACAATTTAATTATGGTCAGCAAATAATCAAACAGTTATATATTTTTTTTTTTTTTTTATGATATTTTTTTTTTTAAGATATAGTTATGTATTTTATAACAAAAAATGCGCCAGCTTTTTAACATTTTTCAAACCTATTGTTTTCTTTATTATTTATAGAATTTGAAAAAGTAGAATTAAGAAAAGTAGAATTTTGAAAGCTGAATTTTGACAAAATAATTTTAACCCCGGCAGAAATTCGACCCCAAATTCAAGCAATCACCTGTAAAAATATATATTTTCGACACTTGACCTTCAAGAACTTTTAAAAAATGTGTCAGCTTGACGTGATCTTTATCCAACTCATTTGTTAAGGTGAAATTTGTATCTATTTTGATTGAACAGTAGCAAAATCATTTACCTACTTAACTTTTGTGAACTGCTTTGCAAAGATTCAGAATTACAGTCAAAACATTTTCGAATAGAAATGTTTTCCTTTAAAACCGAAGACTTCTATTATTCTAGTCTAGTTTAAAACACCTATATTAAACACAGACAGTTTGTTTTCTTTTGACAGTTCTTAGTCATAAGTCATTTTTGACATTTGATTGAATGCTGAATATTTTAAAAGGAAAAATGGGTGTTCATCTTGCAGTAACAGGTTGTTGAGATGATTTATCAAAAAAAAAAAACTTATGGTTTACGAAGACCTGAAATTGTCTTATGATTTCTTACGATAAATTTATTTTCATTTTATTCGTTTAAAATTTTTAAATATTTTTGTTAATTTCAAAGATTTAGCATCATTGAATGCATTCACATTACTAATGAGTCATGGTGGACGACTAAAAGTTCAATATATAAATTAGTTTTCTTTAACTTAAATGTAATAGTTAACCGTGTTTTTTATTTATGTATAAAATAAATGTACAGAGAGCTATACAGGGTGAGTCATGAGCAATGCGACAAAATGCTAGGGCGTGTAGGTTGCGTTGAGACAAGAAAAAAATCGTATGGGAGGGGGGGTCTATTCCCCTCCGTTTAGCCGGGAGGGGCAATTTTCGAAAAAACTGACTTAAAATGGGAAAAAAATTATTTAAAATCAACGGCTTCATTCACAATGCTGTGCGATACGTTTTTGAAAAGCCAATAACTTTTTCTTTCATTCTGTGTTTAAATAAATCTATTCTAAGAAATAGTTTTTGAAATATTAATTTTCAATGTCAAAATTTTGAAAAAAAAAATTCAATGCTGTTATTAATTTTAAGTCTAAATAAGAAAACCGGATGCAAAAATTTTATGTCGTTCTCAAGAAATTAAAAAAAAACCAAAACCACCTTTTTCTAAGAAAAACATTTATTTTTATTGTAACGAAGCAATTTATTTATTTATTTAGCATTAATCTTAGTTTTTTTACTTTTTTTTTAATTGTAGTTTTATGAGAACGTAATAAAATTAAATAGTATTGGAATAACCCTGGATTAGTTGTAATGTTTGGCTTGGTATTGTTGGACACACTGTGATCGGGCCCCGGTTTTTGAATTCCATTATTAATGGAGAATCATACCTGCAATTCCTACGAGACCTTTTGCCCGATTTATTAGACAGCGTTCCATTGGTTATAGCAGATACTTTAATCTACCAACAAGATGGTGCTCCAGCACACTACAGCTTACAGGTGAGAAACTGGCTGGATGATCATTTTAGTGACCGTTGGATCGGAAGAAGGGGCCCCACGGAATGGCCGCCTAGGTCACCAGATTTAACTCCCCTAGATTTCTATGCATGGGGATTTATGAAGAATCATGTTTACGAAGTGGAAATAGTATCATTGGAACAACTGAAGGAACGAATTGAAGTCGCTGGAGTCAAATTGCAGGAAAATTTGTCAAGCATAAACTTATGTGAAGCCATTACAAGGAGATATAATCTATGCCTTCTAAACAATGGAGATCATATCGAGAATTTTTTATAAGTACTTCCAATAAAAAACATAGTAAAAATAAAAGGAATAAAAAAAACTAAAAAAACTAAGATTAATGCTTCTTAAATTGCTTCGTTACAATAAAAATAAATGTTTTTCTTAGAAAAAGGTGGTTTTGGTTTTTTTTTAATTTCTTGAGAACGACATAAAATTTTTGCATCCGGTTTTCTTATTTAGACTTAAAATTAATAACAGCATTGAATTTTGAAATTAAAATTAGCACTTAATTACGTAAAATTTTGAAAAAAATGAATTTGAAATTTTTTTTTCAATTTTTTTTTTTCAAAATTTTGACTTTGAAAATTTATTTAAACACAGAATGAAAGAAAAAGTTATTGGCTTTTCAAAAACGTGAATGAATCCGTTGATTTTAAATAATTTTTTTCCCATTTTAAGTCAGTTTTTTCGAAAATTGCCCCTCCCGGCTAAACGGAGGGGAATAGACCCCCCCTCCCATACGATTTTTTTCTTGTCTCAACGCAACCTACACGCCCTAGCATTTTGTCGCATTGCTCATGACTCACCCTGTATATAGAGCACAGAAATTAAGGTAGACCGATTCTTAGATTGAAATAGAAATGCTGATTGCAACGCAACAGTAATTTCATCAGGAAAAAACTTAATAAAAAAAGGAACACTGATTTTGGAAAATCTATTGCTCAGCAATTATGTCTTTATAAATGCATGTAAGTCTATCGTCGTCCTTTGTCTGCCTACTGCCGGTTTTAAGGTAAGAAAGAGCGAACAAGTCTTTCATTTTTTCATTTTCATAAGAACGTAGACTTTATTTTTTATGAAACACTCCTAAGCTGACGGTTCAATGCTCGGTTCCATCATGTGTCAGTTTTAAAATGCAATTAAAATGTATATCTTCCACCTAATAAAGAAGGTCAAATCCATCTATTATTTTTGTTCATCCTAACTTCATTCAATGTATATTTGTTTGCGACGTATCAAAAATGTTTCTACAGTGGCCTTGGTTTTTTGGCTTACTCCATCTAAAGTCGATATACCGCAAACAACATCTAAACATGCAAATTTTGTTGGCTAAATAGATAAACCGCCAACTGTGAGCAATAATTGAGACATTTGAATTTGAACAAATTCGACACACAAATCATGTTACACGGGGGCTGTGTACACTTACTGCACTCGCGCTGTACCAGGTACAGTGATGGCAACATCCAATCCACACACGTTAAGATAGAAAAACTGTAAAAACTGTAAAATTGTAGTTGTTATACGTACACGTACAAATGCATCTCATGAGCATTGTTGAGTGTGTCACACAAAAATTGGTGCGGTTGGTTTAAAACCATGATGGTGAACGTGCCACAATTCATGACGGTAGCTCGATCAAAGAAAAATATACTTTATGCTTGATTAAAATATTTTAGTTGAATGGAAAAGGTAAAAAAATGTTTTAAATTTTATTGTAAAAAAAACAAATCGTGCTGCAAGGTTGTTACAATTTATGTAGTGAATGATGTAATGTTAGCAGAATTAGAGCACCCAGGTTCAGAGATTTGTTGTAACTATTTTTTTTTTTTTTTTTTTGTTTTTAATTGGGCAATCCGACTCACTTAAAGGAACAAAAGGCATGATAAATTTTTATTTTCGAAAGTCAGCTGCGCCGCTTTTGTATGTGCAATGTGCATAGGTCTGATTAATTATTATTTTTGTAAAAAATAAAACTATTTTGTTCAATTAGTGAGTAAAAATTGGGTTAAATTTTTGTGATAACCTAATGTTATGTTACCAATAACTTAAAGGCAGCACGACATATAACTTTGTTATTTTTATTCACTGATGTCTTTTTAGTATGAATAGTGCCCTGCCTTATGATTTTAGATTACATCTTTCACGACTTGTTTATTACACCTTTACGACTCATATTAATTTTAACAAGATGCAGTAATTTAGTGAGTAATGTCGATTCTATTACTACATAATGGTATGAAGTTCCAAATTGGATATCATTGATATAAAAAATGTATATATGTTCTAATTTGCATATATACACATTTATACTTTTTGGGTGTGCTGCACGATCTTTTATAGCCATAACTAGCAATTTAATTTTGTATCTGAAATTTATGGTTACCCAGAACCGAAAATTGGTGTTATACTAATCAAAGATTCAAGGTAGATTTCGTTATAATTTTTAAGTGGAAAGAAAATTGCAATTGAGAAATTCAGTGCTTACATTTTCAAGTTACACGTTGGCAAATAACTATTATTTGTCCGAAAGCTCTTCCCTGTCTATGAAGCGTAACGTCCAAATTATATAGGCTCAAAGCAAAAAACTAACATATTGTTAAAGATATGATATAGTAAAAAAAATCATGATGATTTTCTAAATTAATAAAATGTTTAACATTGTATTCAAAGGCTTGTAACTTTCCTACCTAGATTTTCTTATTAACAGCACTCGCTTTTAATTACTATGTGTTCACAGACAACAACTTAATTTTATTTAAAATTAAGTTAAGTAAACAAATAATATAGTCCAGGAAAATTACAGAAAATACTGTATAGTAGAGATTATATTTTTTGTTTTAAAAGTACAATTTGTGAAAATTAAATCCACACAAATCAGGAATGTGCACGACTTGGTATCACGAACTTGCGCTCATGTAGCAAGTTGGCACAAATATTATATAAAATTTAAAAAAAATAAATTTAATACTTTTTTTTGAATATAAATAAAAAATACGAAAAAATTCATGTGATTTTTCAAAGTGCTAAAACAAAATTTTACAATGATTCAATTAAAAATCCAAGAATGCAGACATTTTTTTTAATAAATGTAAGTTTAGCAAAAAAGTTATTTCAAAATCCTTAGAGCGCTTTTTAAATAAATCTTTATTTGCTTAATAATTATAATAAAAAAGTTTTTTTCACGTATTTGAACAACAAAAAAGTGCAAACAAAAAAATTTTTTTAGCCAAGCCATTTTTCAAATATTAAAATAACAAAAGAATAAATTAAAAAAAAATTAAAGTTAAAATTAAGCATTTCTTTTAATAGTTTAAGACTCTAAAAGCCAGCGACAAAAATACTTACTTAAACTTACAGATGACAAAAATAATAAGTCTTATTATAATCTTCCAGCATGTTTGATAAATAATCCGGAAGTCTGCCAAGCCTCCAGTGGTGGGTGTGGCCACCACGGCACACCATTAAAGGTATTAAACATTGTATGGTGATAGTGTAGGAAATTTTTGCCATTGCAAACTAGTAATGAGATTTTTTCTATGCGGAGGGGGTCTATCTCCCTCTTTTTAGCCAGAAAGTGCAATTTTCTAAAAATAAAATATATTTTATTTTATTAGAAAATTTCCCCTCCCGGCTAAATGGGGGAATAAAGACCCCTTTCCATTAGTGAAATGTCCGTGTATTTTGTTCCTATACAAGATCTCATCATCAGTTTGCAGCGAAAAAAAATTTCCCCATATATTTTTTACTTGCTGAATAGGACAAGTATTGGCTTCGTGTAAAAAAAATTGGAGGTTTGAATCAAACCTGACATTACGATTATAGAGAAGACGAAAAAAGTAGGTTTCGTCATGCCGTCCATCAGTCTGTGTGTGGATGTGCGGATGTTCCGTTGTATGTCACCGAGCTACAGCCTGGCCTAAACGGTTGGACGGATTTTGTTCAAACTTCGTGTGTAGTACTTTTTGGTGATTCCCTAGAGGACAAATTTGAATTTTTGTTTTAGCCCGGCTATAACGGGTACCTTACCAAATTTTCTAACGGCTCTAACGATTTTGATAAAACTTTGTGAACGTTATATTTGGAGAGCTCTTAATATAACTGCATTTCAGGTTTTTGATTAAAAATGCACTTAACGGAGATTTGGTGTTAACGGTTTTTAACAAAATAGGCCTTAAATTAACAACGACTTACCCGATTTTATTTAAATTTGGTAAGATATATAATCTAAGCATTCAACATAAAATGGCATTTAAAGTGTTTTGCTAAGGACCCATTTAATGATGGCTACCATACAACTTTACCTCACATTTAGGCCACTTTTCACTTTTCAACATAATTCAGCAAATTAAATTTTTCCAATTCAATAGTTTGCTACAAGAGCAAGTTCGTGCGACCCAGTCGTGTATTTTTTTTATCTTTAGCAGTGCATGTGGGCCACACCCCACACCACAACACGTGTAAAGAGATGATAATAACACTAATTATTTTCGTTATCAAACGACGTAAGTATGTTTGTCGCTGGCTCTCCGTCTATAACTTTTTTTTCTGAAACTTGTTCAAGTCATTGAGGGCTTTCAAAAAAAACTTTTTGGGTTGAAATCGATTAATCCGTTCATGAGACAGTTCAAGAAAAAAATAACGATAATTTTTTATGTACCATCACGATGAGGGAAACTAATGGTTAAAAGTCTGAAATCACTTACATTAGATTATAAATTTATCCATTTATATTCTTGCTTCAGATTATGCTCTGAACGCTCGAATTCTGTTCAGAGCTCTAATTTGAACAAAAAAAAAACAGAAATGTGCCGATTACAGAAGTTAGAATTACAAATATAGACAATTTTGTGTTCAATGATTTCAGTACAAATGAAATTGTAAGAAAGCAAAGTTTGTTTTCATTAAACATGTTTGATAATTTACGTATATATATTCCATTTTAAAAACAAATCGCAGTCATTTGCAGTATCATTAAGGGCCAGTTGTACAATCATGGTTCAAAGTGGTTAAAATTTTTAAACCACTGATTCCCATAGATAATCTGTCAAAAACGGTGGGTTAAAAACTTGAACCACGAGTGTATACAAGATTTTTAAGGTCAAAATTCTCCGGAACTCGTCTTCATTTTATTGCTTTTATAAACCTTGAAAAAACCAGAGCAAAATTCGATTTTATTAATTTCTTGCCATCAACACTTTGGCAATGACAACATTTCAAAAACAAGAATCAACACATTATTTTACCAAAAATGACTTGAATGCCAAATTAAATTCATTAAAAAAAAAATAAAAAATAGTTCATCATCTGATTTAGATCTTTATTTTAATATGCAAAATCTTTGAATAGACAATGCATCTTTTGTTTGAATAATTCCATTCAGGAGCACAAAATTATACATAAACATACTCTTCTTTGGTTTAATTTGCATTTAAAACCTTAGGAGCTTCCACGTTGTTAAACTAACACTCACTTCCCATATCAGTAGCTTCATCGTCAAAATGCAATCATAAAAAATAAAAAAATGAAAAAAATGAAATAAGAAACATGCGAAAAATATAATTCATTCTTTGCCAGTAGAAAATGATTCACAAGAATTGAACGAAGAAACTCGACATTTGAGACATTACTCATGACTCGCACCTATTTAATTACTTTTACATTATGTAAGTCTTTCAAGGCTGTTTGGTGCAACAATTTTATTGTACTTCGTCTCTCGTTGGGATAGCGGTCCATCGTTCTATAACGATGATTGTGTGTACATTCGCAATCACTAGCATGGCACCACTATGCGCTGCGCAGTCGAGAAAAGTGTATGTTGCAAGGCCGTTTTGGTGGCTGATGTTGTGAATCAAGTTTTTGCACATATCTTTGCAAGCTTCTAATGTTACTCACGCCTTGCACAAGCCGAGTGAAATGCGCATTAATTTAAGCATGTGCACTGATTTATTTGTAACTGAACTGTCACTCATAAATTGATAGCAAAAGAGTGACTCTATTAATCACAATAGACTGATATTTCTTGTGAATGAACCCACTTCAAGTGTCAAATTTAAATTTTCGATATGGTCACAACGTTTCATTTTTTTTCGGAAGTTTAACATTGACGAGGTGTATAAGCTTTTGAAAAACGCTTAGCATAATGTCAATCAATATTTACGTCAATTTGACTGAATAGAAGATAAGTTTATATCTATACCCAAACCCAACCCACCAACAAGCGGAAGAGATCCATAACACCATAACTGTGGTGTTTTTTTTTTCGTATTAATAGCGCGGCCAAAGTACGGTTCAGGTTTTTCCTTTTTAAGTTGTACAGAGTTTTTTCTTGTTGTTTATTTGTTGCCTTGCCGCCAACTTCAATGGGTTCGAAACTATTGTTAGATGCGATGTTTGACGTTTAATTGCATTGTTTTATGGTGCTCGATAATTATTTCTTGTGTCAGAAAGATGAGATTCAATTAATTTTGTCTGCTGCTTTGTTGTGGGTGTAGAAGTATATAATGGTGTAATAATTGTAATACACGATAGGAAGTAAAACAAACAAAAAACATTTTTGCTTTTTATGTTTTCTTGTTCGCTATTTAGGTTCGAGGTCTAAACGAATATCACTATGAAGATTTGTTGATTTTACTTCCGCTAATATATGAAACAAAAAAAAAAAAGTAAAATTGACGAGGAAGATTTAATACCAGACCACAAAAATAATTAACAACCAAATATTTGACAAATTGAGTCATTATATTGTTATTAGGATTCAACTTAAGCAGGCCGATCTAAAACGCCATGAATTGTCCTAAAGAACATTCATGAGGATTTCGAAACAATTTCACTTTTGCAAACAATTGAAAAAATCGAAAATCAATAAAAAAATCATTGGATATTATGAGATTATTGCATTTAAGGCAAGAAGCAAGAAGAAGGATTCCAACCCCAGTGTTCCTTATTTATATACAAAAATGTGGCAACGCCTTACTTGACAATCTTGACATAACAGACAAGTGTGCAAACATTGAAAAATAAAAATTGTTGGTTTCAATGCTCTGGTGGTGAGAATTAAAATAAAATTTGGGATCACGATAATTGAACGCGCTAAAACACAGGATCTTGGTGTGTTGTTTAGTTTGTGTAGTACTTCTTGGCAAATCATGTGAAAAATCTATTCGCGATTGTGTGAAAATATTGAAAACCATTTACACGCACTAGAATTTGCAATAGCCTGATTGTGATTGTAAATACCATTTGCTATTTTTCTGCAAATCGTGCCAACACTTGCAAGGGCGTTTTTTATGCTGACTGTGAGTCAAAAATTTGAGTTGGTGAATCTTCCTTGCGTAAGCACAAAGTGTTGAGTCCATGCAAGCAACGAGTATGATATCCCCACATAATATCTTCTTGAATCATCATTCTGCCACATTGATGACGCAATCATGATTCTGGTTCGATGTTTTTCAAAAAAAGGTGTCAAAATGAAAACCGTTGATCTGACATTTAAAAAAGTTGAGTTATTGAATCAAAAGCAAAATAGCTATCTTCTGTAGAAATAATGCACCATGCAAATTTGGCAATGGAGAAACTTAGTGGTGGGGTATACTGATAGTACATTTTGTAATTCTGTCATTGTCGAAAAAATGTATTACTATAGAACTCGCTTGCTGCGTCTGCTTACGGCTGTAGAGTCAATTGAAAGAACGTTTTCCGAGCGACATTAGCTTCCAATATTGCTTCAATGTCACTCACCAATGAACGAAAATTTGGATACCGGAAATGGTCGGAAACCAATGTTACAGAGATCCCTCTTAAGTGCAAAAAAAATAGGCAAATTAAGTTAGTGTAGTTTGAGAAGTGTAAAATAATAAAAGTATATAATTGCCATAACATAACAAAATGGTTGACAAGCCGAAAAAGCTTTATTCTGTCGTGGACTTTATAAAAGTTCCATTTCAGACATAGGATCCTTTCTGTTTCCGCTGATGGTTACTTCTCTATTTATGTTTGTTCACTATATAGAAACATATGTATAGGTTGTGTTCACTTATATTTAACCGACGAAGGTTATTCTATCGTGGAATAACCATCAGCATAAAAAGCATTCTCATTTTTGGTAATGGCTAGATATTTAGCTGTTGTTCAAAGTTTTAAAAAATTGTCTATGGAATGCTCTACTATCCATACATACTAAATTTTAGACTTAAGGTTAAAAAAATAAGCAGAATCTCCAAAACCATTTTTTCGTAATTTCGTATTTTTACGGGTACATATAACTTGCGTTACAGTAGGACATATGAAATTAATCAGTAAAAAAAACGATAAAAAACTTTGCGCACTATCCCATATATATATTAAAAACAACTCTTTTATACAATAAAATAAATAATAATATTTACAAAGTTCATGTAAATTAATTAACGAAGTAAATACAAGCACACCATGATACAATTTTTCAGCACCAACGAATTACCTTCACATACGTGTCAAACTTGTTTGACAACCACAGAACATTTATTAAGCTTTATTTAACCTTACATCTTTGAAACTTAGACTAAAGCCAAAACCTCACCTTTTTAAAAACAAAAACAACGGATAATAACATATTTAATGAAAACATTTATTTATTATACAATTTTTCATTTTGATTTTTTGCACATGTTAATGGCCGTTTTATGTAGTTATACTTTCAATTAAAAGTTTGCTTATAGGTGTACAAGACAAATAAAGAAAAACAAAATGATGTTAATGAACTGTCTTGATCAATACATTTTTTCATCACTTGTAAGTTCACTAAACTATGCCGCAAATGCTTCGTTAAATTTATAGATTAATTATATTGGCCAATTAAACCTCTTTCAAATATTTTTTTATTATTTGCTTTGATTTTTTACATGAAATATAAATCCATTGCTTGATTGATTTATAAAGAGAAGATTTATTTAATTGGTGGAATTTTGTAACTCATATTCATTCAGAGAATCAACTGACATTATGACTGACATGCCTATGACGAACTCATGCCAACATCTTCGACAGTAATTTTGTTAACAAATTTTGTAGATTTATTTTGAAAACAGCAACACATCAACTTAATTAACCCGGTGGCCTTTTAACGTTTCGCTTTTATTATATGTTTTTGCGTTTTAGTCTTTTGTTTTGGTTCCTTGACCAGCAGCGTTACTTTGACGGTCAACCATTTTATATGTCGGATGTGTGAAACAGTTGAAGTGTGAGAGTATTTATTTGCAAAATAATTTTGGCGTTAATAATGGTTGTTGTTTTTTTGACTTGAGGCTGTTAAGAATAATGTCGCCTTCGAAATTCTTTGACTATACACTATTTTTTCTTAGCTACTTGAAAATAATTATTACCATTGATTTATTGATGTTGTTTAATGCTTAAATATTCAAAGGTTAAGTTTAAAAGCTTTTAATTGAAATGAGATTCTTTAGCCACACTAAAATTTAAAAAGCTATCAATTTTATTTGAATAATCATCTTGAGGTCATAAGATCGGATACTTAGCCATAAAATAAATGCCAATTCGGTTGCGTCGTCATGGTAAAATGTTAAATGTCAGTTGTATTTTGGCAATAAATATAACGTACATTTACCGTTAGAAATATCAGGTATTGGGAAGAAGTTTTTTTTTTTGTATTAAACACGTTTGTTTAGGTTGATTTATTTTTTAAATATAATTTTATTTCGGCTGGTACTAATGTTCAAGTTTGGATTTATTAACTGTCTACAAAAACAAGTTTAAACAGGTTCTTAAAGTTTTTGTTGGGAATAATTATTGCTTAAGATAAAATATTTAATTTTAAAAGCAAATGAAAGTGGTTTGAGTGTCAAAAATTCTATTTTCGGTTCACAAAATGTTTAATATTGTATATCATAAGATTGGGGAAAAGATTTTTTTTTTTTCCAAAAGTAGTAAATTATATTATCTTGAGTCTTTTATTTATTTTATTTAAACATCATAAATAATAATTTTTGGTTCGAACAGGTCATGAATAAAACCAAGATCCAGTGACTTATACTTTCAACCAGAAAGTTATGAATATACAAAAAACTCTCATTAAATCTGCTACTTCCTCGCAGAACTTTTAAAAATTATGTTAGACATTGTTGGCTGGATTGGATTCAAACACGAACCTACGAAAGAAATGGCGATTGGCTTTTCCTATCGTCTTAGGTTAAGCTTTTGTTTATTTTGGAGTTTCGGAAATCTGCGCAAAGTTGGTGTACACTATAAGTAAAGCGGCTAATCTGTATTACAGTCCTTGACTATCTGCTTGAATGTAAATAAAATAATGAACCAAAAACTGAAAAAGTTATGCTGAAGATATAACCATAATATGTTAGGATCTACTGGTGAACAACAGAATGCTTATTACAATATCTTTGTTCTATGATCAAAAGTGAAGAATCTTGTGATGACAAAATCAACCATCCTGTAAGCGTAAGATTTATGAAGTGGCGAGAGAAGCATGCTATCTTCTAGAAGAGAAAATAGCATCTTGCGCTTAAACACCATTCACAATGTTGAACAATGAACAAAAAGTATGACAATAAAAAAGGAAAATATTTTCCAACCGAGTTTGTAAATCAACTCTTTTGTTTATATTGCTGGAGAATGTTTCTCGCTATATCAATGCTACAAAAGTGTTTCCAAATAATAAGCTTCCCTATTAAATATATTTAAAATAAAAAAACATGTATGTTTTTAAATAAATACTGCCAACTATATTTCACAACATTCACCAATATCGATTTGAAAAAAAAAAAAAAAAAACTAGCTAACAATACACCGCTAATCAATACCGATCGATCCACAGTGCTGACAAAAATATCCGGATGATGTAAAAATAATCTAAGAGTTAAAACTTTTAATTAATGACAATAAAACCTATAGACGGTTTTCATAACCCAAAGTAACATCATCTATCAAATTGTTGGTTGTGCGTGAATGTGACATAAACACAGTATGAAAAAACCAGTTTCTTAAAATATACAGCCTAAAGATACAAACTAATAAATCAAAATAAACTTCACAACCTCACACAGGCAAACAATTTAAATTAATTTGTCTCGCCATTAGTGTTGCACCTTGTGCTTAAGATCACTCAATTACTCTCCAAGAATTGAGGTAACTAGATTAGAAGCACGACTCAGTTTTAGAATTCTAATTCAAAGACACGATATGGTAATCACACGGGAAGTTTGTTGCTTTTATTTGCATTTCAATGGCCTATTTCAAGACTATTATACCGATAGAAATTTGTTCTAATTCGAGTTGAAATGAAGACGATGCAATAGACCAAAGGGAATAGGACAAATTTGTTTGAGCCCTCTGCTTCGGACAGTTTCTCAATTAAACATGGTCTTGGCACGATATGTATAAAAAACAAAACAAAATCGTTTAAACGATAAAACGATAAAATGAAGGTTTATTACATCGTTGTTTTTTTTTTTTTTTTTTGTGTAAGAATGCAATTTGACCAAGTAACGTCGCGCGTCGTCTTTAAGCTGACTCAGATTCATAGCGTGTATAGATTTCATGGCTCCGGCTCCGATTTAAAACGGTAGCCTTATGATAATTTGCACGACCAAACTGTTGACTGTGGCGCGTTTGGTTACGTTTTATTTATTTGTTGTGTAAAAAAAAAACAACTCTGACCGAGCTTAGCATATCAATTGATCTTGAAACTTCGAGCTACTAAATTTATTGTTTTTTCGAGTTAATAAATTCAGAGCACACCATGAATGCATTGAGCCAAGTTAGCCCTTCTCCCACTCTTTTTCCTTTTTGTATGTATGTCAAGTGATTGAAATCAGATTAGAAGTAACAGCTAATTACAGTGACGTATGATAGAGTGACGTTTTACGTCAAAGTATTGTTAAATACTAGAAATGTAGGACATCGAATTGTAAGCCATGTTTGAAGAGAGTTCATATAATGGGCCGTATGTTTCTACTTATCGTTTTGACATTCACCATTGCTCCAAATAGTGTCACGTTCTAGAAGAGATAGTGAATCTTTGACTTTGACTAAAAAGGAAACACATGGGCGTTGAAATCCGGTAGATATACCTTTGCCGACAAGTTCAATGGCCCAAATTTGGTCAAATGTTGTTACTTAAAATTTATGATTGAATCAATTATTGTAGGTGTTAATTGAAATAAAAATAATATAAAAGCGGCTTGTGACAAAGTTTGTTTTTGTTCTTGGATTCAATTTTGAGAGACATATTGTGGTTATTTTTTTATAATAATGACCTCAATACATGTAGATTTTTTTCCTTGTTTTCAATCCATGACCTTGATATTTAATAAAATAATTTTTTTCTAGGTTGAACTAAACTTTAGATAGAAATTTTTAAAATTATATTAAATAACTTTCGATATTTGATTGGCAAATATGATTGACTTTATCTAATATCAAGAAACCCTCTGTAGAGATGACATTACACCACTTATATTTTTGTACATTCTTGTGCAATACGAGTATACTCTCAAAATAATTCAACACTTTGAGAAAGTCAATTTTCAAAGCACCGCAATAATTGAATAACATGGTAATTTTTGTAATGAATTTGGCTTTATGTTCATGTTCATGGTTTATTGATGGTTATTTTTATTTTTACAGAAAAAAAACGAGAGCATCGAGTGATGTACTGCATTTTGAATTGTAGCTTCAATCGAAACTGAGATGCATACTAAGGAGAATGAATATGATGCGAATATTATATAAGAGGACATAGTTTGAATAAAAAGCTGCTATATATAACAAAGTAGAGTGAAATTTTTCAAATGGAATCTTTATGTAAAAAACAATAATTTTGTATATCTAAGGTTTGAAAGCTCTGAATAGAAAGTATATGAATTTGTTAAGTTGACTGCGAAGATATTATTATTTTTATTATTTGTATTTTAATATCAAAGGTTATTTTGAAATTCTTGGTTTTTTAGTATCCTTACCTCTCTTATTACTTCGCAACAAATGTCGCTTAACTTGAGGGTCCAATTTACGTATAGAATAATAAATAAATAGAACATCATCTCAAGAGGCTCCACCCACTTTTGCCTACAAACTTTCAAAACTGCAGAGATTTAACTCTGTATCCTTGCATTTCAAATAGGGACTGTCAAATTTAGCTAGACCATACATCCTTACAATAGAAAAGTGCGTATAATTAGAGACGGAGGAGTACAAGTTGATGACCTGTGAATTCACGTCAGGATTGCTTAGGCCCTCTAGGCATTCTGAACTCCTTTTCCATCCCCGTTGTTGTATCCTGCCTCTCCTGTATTGTTTCGCAACAAATGACGCTCAACGTAGGGCGGGATCTTATGTTCTTATTGATATAGTCACGTAACCCAAAAGGTAGCTACCCCAAGCTCCAACAAACCGGAATTTAAAAATGCAGTGCCTCAAACAGTAAAAAATCAACGAGGAATTGGTATAACCCAAAATGTCACCGAAAATCCAGAAACCAAGTTACCATCCAATTCAACTTCATCACCCGCCACAAAAACTGAGAGCAAACAAATACCATCAACCACTGCAATATCCCGCTCCGAGATGGAAATCCTAATCAAAGGCTTGACTGATAACATTGTCACCCAAATCGCAAAAGAAATTAAAACTCTCCAAAATGAATTTCTTCTACGATTTGAACAAATTGAAGAAAATGTTTCCACCCATGTCAAAAAAACAAATAATTTAATACAGTCACTACAAGAGCGGGTTGCAATAATGGAAACGCACTTTAACACTATTCACGAATTGAAAGAAGAAGTAGCTGACCTGCAAAAAAGATGCGACACATCCGAACGAAAGGAGGTTGCGGCCGATGCTGTTCTTCTTGGCATTCCACAACTGCCAAACGAAGATGTACATTTTATTTTCAACAGCATATGTAACACGATAGACTGCGTACCACCTTCATTAAAAGCTGCTTTTCGATCTCAACGTAAACATAACAACAACATCCATGATCCTCCCATTATACTAAAATTTGGTTCTCCTCAAGAAAGAAATACAGTATTAAAATCTATTGCTCTTTTTCACAAATCAAACAAAAGACAACTGAAATTAACGGACACCGGAGTGAAGTGTCAAGGGAAAGATTCTCACAACATATACCTACACGGAAGCTTAACGCCCAAAAATCGATCTTTTCTCCAACATGCAATGCGTTTAAAGTACCGTGGAGCTCTTTTTACTGTCTACACACGCTCTGGTTCTGTTTTTGTCAAAGAGAGCGAAGATGGGGAGACAATACTCATAGAAAACGATGCAACGATGAAAGCCATCGCCACCGCTGCTGCTGCCGTCACGATCAATCAAGAAGAAGTACAAAAAGAAGACTATCGAATAATTCACCAACATCTTACATCATGATGCGCGAAAACACCAATATTATAAGTATTTCTAATTTTCATCTCTTATTATTTATCTTGTTTTTCTTCTATTTTAACCTTTCTCATCTATCTTTTCCTTTTATCTTAAACAATAATTTAAATTTTGATTATGATAATTTCTATTGTAAAAGTTATTGCTTTGATTTTAATATTTTTATGGGTATGTTGTTAGAATCTCGCCGTATAAATACTCGATACAGAGCTGAGTGAGCGTAATGTGAGTTCCAGAGGTAATAGCAGTGACGTTATACTAAAAACAATGATAAGAGTCTTTTGCCATCGTCGGAAAGGCTATCAACTTTTCAATCTGGTTTTCGTTCACATCATAGCTGTACAACTGCTTTAATAAAGGTAATCGAAGACATAAGAGTTGAACTTGACAACGATAACGTATCATTTCTGGTTCTTTTGGATTTCTCTAAAGCATTTGATATGGTGAATCATTCCTTACTTTTAAACAAGCTACGTCAAAGGTTTAACTTATCTCCAGAAGCAATCAAGTTGTTTTCATCTTTTCTCACTAATAGGAAACAGGCTGTAAGTCTTAATAATAACATTTCAGAGTTGCTGCCTATACTCCGAGGAGTTCCCCAAGGCTCGATTTTATCCCCACTTCTGTTTTCGTTATACATAAACGAGATTGCGACAATTATAACTGAATCATCCAAGCACTTTTATGCAGATGACATCCAAATTTACAGAAGTTGCCCTTTAGGTCTAATAGAAAATTGTATCTTCATGTTAAATCAAGAACTTGAACGGATATTTAACTGGACTTCTTGTAATGGATTAGCCCTTAATGCATGTAAATGCAAATGCCTAGTAATTTCCAAAAAAATACTAGATATATCCTATTTCCCATGTATTATGCTTAACGGGACTGCCTTAGAATATGTCAATGCCACAAAAAATTTAGGTGTAATTTTTAATAGGACTTTAACGTGGAACGATCACATAAACTCATTGGTAGGAAAAGCTTACGGGACTCTCAGGACTCTGTGGACTGCTCAAGAATTCACACCGTTTAACACAAGAATGGTACTCGCAAGGTCACTTGTGATACCGATACTTGTATATGGATGCGAAATCTATTACAATTGTGATTCTGCTAGTAAACAAAAGCTAAAAGTCGCCTTCAATAGCACCATCCGCTACATTTACGGCCTAAAAAGATATGACCATGTTTCACATTTGCAACAAAACCTCCTCAAAATGTCATTTGACAATTATATAAAATTGAGAACTTTAATACTATTTTTCAAAATCCTAAGAACACGCCAACCGACATATCTTTATGAACAACTTCGGATTGCAGCATCAAACAGGTCTACATGTCTTATTCTGCCTCGTTTTACGTGTCTTACTTCTGAGAGACAATTTTTTATAGCTGCATGCCGCCTATGGAACTCACTCCCCTCTTATCTGCGAGATATAAGCAACATACTAGCATTCCAAAAACAAATTACTATTTTCTTTTCCAATCAAAGCAATTAACTTCTAACTTTCTTCAAAATTCTTTTCAATCTGTCTCCCCCTTTCTTACTTTTATGCCTAGTTTCTTTATCTAAGCCTTATGCTTATTGATTTATATTGTACCTTTCTTATGATGTAAATAATACTTACTGTGATCAATGTAAATTGCTAATCTATTTTAAATCTTATTTTGTATAACTTCATTCTTTTATCTTTAACTTGAACTGTAAATTCACTAACTATCACAACCTTATAAGATTTATCTTACTGTGTTAGTTTTAACGAGAAATAAATTGAATTGAATTGAGTTCGAATACGCACATATGGGACTGCTGGTATAAAAACGATTAGATAAGTGAGTTGCAAGCCAATATCTAATAAATTATTTCTAGCTGCAAAGCCAATATGACCTTTACATATAATAAGACAACGTCAGCTTACCAAAGCCATAAGCACGATATATTCTAAATTCTCTTTTATCCCTGATTTCATAGAACCTTGGTGGTCTATAATGGTCTCACCTATTGCCTCGCAACAAATGGCGCCCAACGTGTGGCTCCTTCTAATGATCTTATTAATAAAGTGATGTTGGAATGCAATATACATTATGAAACTGCTGGTATGAAAACAAGTAGATTTGTGAGTTAAAAGCCAAATTTGTAGGTGGCATGAAGGAAGTTTTTTGAATGTTACCAATTTTTTTTCTGTCCTTGTTCTGATTTCCTAGAACCTTTGTGTCCCATTATCCCCCTGATTTTCGCCTTGGAATAAATGACCCCCACCGTGGGCATCGGTTTGTTGTTTTGACACTGCTGTTATGAAAACGATTAACTATTTGATTTATGTGCCGGAGGCTACTTACTAAGTGACATTTGATTTAAGTTTTGTTGCAGGTTAATTCTAGCTGAATGGTTAAGATACCTTTTACATACACAAAGACAACCACAGCCTTAGTGCGAACTAAGGTATTCTAAATTTTCTTTTCGTCTTTGTCCTGATTTCCTGGTGTAGTATTATACCCTCTCCTATTGCCTCACAACAAATGGCGCCCAACGTGGGGCTCGTTATTATGGTTATATACAGACGTCTTCGGAAACAAAATTTCGGTGACACTTTTGGTGTGGAAACGATGAAGGTTGAGGTAGTTTTCAAAGATACGTAAAGTAAAATATTATATTATTGTAGTTAAGGGGTACATATATCATAGCTTGCTGTTGTGATCCATTGCTCTACAATTCTTCTCCTGCCTGTTCGTTTCGTATTAAAAATATGTGTGTCTACAGTTCGTTACAAAATAACTATACTTATTTAAAAGTAAAACTACTTTACTCTATTAGTAAGTAATCGACCTTAAAGCCCGATTTAATTCGCATAAATATTTTGTAATTATTTAAACAATTTAATTTGTCGCACCTGCCTAAAATGTAACCCCATGGTATTACAAAGTTAATTTATATTCTAAACTGATCCCTACACTAAAATTGTTTTCCACTTTTAATTTTTGCAGCATTGATTTTCAATTTGAATTTATTTTCTTTTAAGAATGAAAATAGCTGCTTCTCAGAACTTCAACATTAGGTACTGCTGAATGCAATTAGATTCTTAATAATTCAATTGTGAAGTTCGTTGTCATTGTTCATTTTCTTTCTCACGTGAGGAAACGCATAAAATAATCGACGGAAAATTAGCCCACATGATTGATTCGCAAGAGGTTTTCTATGGAAATAAAATTAAGTATTCCAACGACCAACGAGTTGGTGAATTTCATTCATGGGTTTTTTTTTCGTCGAATACTCAAAGCACCTAACCCTATATATTGAAATAATGTTGCGTGCTAACTTGGATTCAATTTGAGCGTAGTCAATAGAAAAGCTTTGAAATTCACTGCACGTATTTTGTTGAATTATTTCGCTGTATTACATTATTTTATTATTATTGCTTTAAGCCAAATAATGTTGTTGCGTTTTGTATTTATAGTTAAAGTTCCCACGAGCTTAATTATTGGAAATTCCGTTTCTAGTAGTCTTCTCCAGAAAATATGCAATTGATTTTTTGTTTGCATTTTGTAAGCATTCAACATTTGAACTTAAATACGAAATGGTAGTCTATGCTTTCAAGAAATAAATGTATTTGATACTGTTTGGAAGATTTGAAATATTACAAATAACTACTAAGTATTTTATGCCAACGTAAAAGATCAATTAACAATTAAAAAAAATTATTTATAAAAATGGGTTTTCAAAGGTTTTGTACCAAAAAACAATTAGACACGTTCCAATCACTTGGGCAATTATCTATCTTTGATTATATACCTACATTATTTTTAAACGATCTTATAAACTCTATGTTTTCAACTCATCCATTATATCGGTTTTTAAAGTTTTATTGCTATTGTCCAAAACAAAAAATTAAACTACTTCCCAAAAAAATGTATACACTCTTCATAAATATCCTAAAAAGTAATTTCAAGTTCATCGTCCGTTGATAAGGTATACCGTATACGTATACTTAAATGAATACTAGCCCAGAGGGGCATTTTCAATTCTGTAAACGGATATTCATTTGATATTGATACTCTGTCAGCCCACACCTTTTTATATCATAATTGACCCATTCTGATCCAATTACGCCTGTCACGGATCTACAATATAACTCACAATTTGCTTCACATACCTATATTAGTCAAAATGGATTGTCATTATTATATAGCTGGCTACCTAAAATTAACTTAAAGTTTGAAAAATACCTATATAAATACAATTATAGATACATTCATCTATATATAAAGCTTTAAGGGGCAAAACAACTTCAAAACAATAACCATAAAAAAATCGTCAAACAAGACGACCTTCAAGCCAAGAAAATATTAACTCCCCGACATTCTTTTTTGTATCTAAACTGCCGCTAGCATCATGGCACACTGGTAACAGTGAGCCAGTAAGCGACAGTCTCGAGCAGAACTTGTTAAAGTTGATTGCATTAAGTGAGTGTGGGGCATGGCATTAAGAAAAACTTAATTACACCACTTGGCAAACTAGCCCATTGCAGGTTGAAATCTGATAGTGACAGCATGTTGCTGATGTTGCTATTGCTGGTGGTATGGTAAGGCATCTTTATTGGATATTCAATGATACTACTATGAGTTATGACATAAATGCAACTATCAAGTATCTTTAAGATATTCTTTTAACTATATGTAAAGTGCGAATGTGACAAACCATAAAGAAAAAGAGTGATGGTGATGGTTATGTGAATATACCAATAGAAAAAAAATAAAGTTAACAATATTGTTTTCTCAATTTCATTATCTATTATAATGTTGTTTTACTAAATATTCTATTTTTGTATCTCAATTGCAGGCAGTAGCTGGATAGATTACTGATTGTCTGTCTAAAGCGTTTTATAACGCAATAAATTTTACTGGAAGACGGTGCAGGAACAAAATGATTTCAAGGAGGAAAATTATTTCACGGTCCCTGGATAATCTGGATTCGATAGGACCCAATGAAGACGAAGAAGACATGTGGTATGACAAGGACAAACTGTGCAAGGTAAATATGTGACAAAATATTGAGGAAGAAATTTAATCGATGAATGAACTAGAATATATCATATAATATCAGCAATTAATGAAATCAAAATGCTAGCTAGCTAGCGGTCTGATTGTTTTCTTTTACATATTAGTTAACTTTAACTTATATTTTTTGAGACTGAAGTAATGATCGCTGACTTATTGCATTTATAAACGCTGCATAAAATGTTTGCTTAAGTGAGCTAGTATGGCAAGAATACAAGTTTGTCTTATTTTTTTTTATATATTTTCAGAATAATGCAGTGTCTCACTGTTAGCACAGTCCCAATGTTTGCATTATTATTCCCCATAAATATCTCCAAAGCGTGTCGTTTTTAGAAATCTTAAATTGTGGCTCCCGGAAATTACGCCAGAATAAATAACGAATTTAAAAAAAAAGCCAACCATTTCTGACAATCTTTCCAAAACTGCAGGCGTTTTTTTTTCAAGAACGAAATGTGGCACTTTCTTGTAATACCTTAAATAGAAAAAAAGCACGAAAACCTGGCTTTGGACAAATCTCAGAAATGTAGGTCTAAAAATAACTGTACCTGCCGTTATCGAAAAACTTATTTTTCTCGGAAATGGTTTTAAAGATTTCAGTATAATTTTAAGTGTATAATAAAGTGTCAAAGGTCAATCAGGTAGGGGAAATCAAACTTTCAACGAAATTCCTTCAACGGTATACCTGCCATATAACGGTATATTTTTAAGTTTTTACTATCTCGATAACGGAAATTCAATACTGGAATTCTCTTAGCTATTTTGAATAACAGGCGTAAAATTTTTTGTCAAAATGTTTTTGTTAAAGTTTTAAATAATTTTGGAAAAACTGCTTTTATTAATTCAATATTTGAAAAACTTGTAAACGGATTTATATTTTTAGTTTTTATGTATAAAAAATTAAGTTTCAAAAACTTGTATATTTTTTTAGAAACATTTGTTAATTTTTTTTTGCGTTAACTCATACCGTTGAGTTTATACACATAGAGGAATCGAGATGGTTTCAAAGTCACCGAAGTAGATGTCGCTAAATAAGCATTTGAGCAATTATTAATGTCCCAATTCCCATGTTACAAAAAACACTCAACCCGAACCGAACAAAATTCTTCTGCATACATTTGTATTTGTTTTTCTTTATTTCTCTTGCTTTTTACTTCAATTAATACTTTGTACAAGTTAAAAAAAAAGTCGATAGTAACGACATCCTACGAGCAGTAATTGAAACTTACTTTTGAAAAAGATGATTTCTCTATGTTATGTATAAACTCAATGCTCATACTTATCTTTTAATAAAATTTCATGTTATTTTTTCGTATAAGTATGTATATCCTGTTTGTATTTTAATTTATTTTAAATTTTCAGGGACAATTTCATAGGACAGAATATTATCACGCCCTTAGGTAACTTCCCTCAAGAGCAAGTTAGTGCGTTCCAGTAGTGCCCTTTATTTATTTATTTTACACAGTCCACCACAAAGAATTGTTCCCAACAGTTGATGATCTACCAAATTTACTTGTCAACGACAATGAATTGTAAATATGTACAGTAAATTGTGCACAGGACCGATTTGGATGCTTGTGTACTATAAAGTTTGTGCAACCCACTTTTTTTTTTTTGAATGTGAATCGACTTTGTAAACATAACCTATTAAAAAATATTCACATCTAATCAAATGGTTTCTATGTCCACTTAACTTTATAAATAATTAATTTTTATAAGCAAATTTTTTGTCTTATAATTTATGTATTTTATAATTATTCGAAGTTAATAATGCCTTAATACCATCGTATTAAAAACATGCATTAAACTTTAAAGCGACTTATATTACTAGTTTTTTAATTAGGTTTATACAGTTATAAATAAATTATTTAATAGCCACACGGGGAATACGCGATGGTGCAGCTTTTTCAATACATTTTATATCTGACACACTCTCGATTAATCGAATTTGTACTAAATGATATCATCTCGTATTTGTGTGGGCAATGTTTAAGTATAGTAAGTGAATTCGCTTATATAGGAGTTAAGAAAAATATATAATTAAATTTATCATACAAAATTAATTTTGATTTAGTGTTATCTCCAAAGCTTATAATATAAAATATACTATGGTATATTCGAAATTTTTTAAATGAAATTAGAAAACGCTTTGATTGTATTGCATTTGACCTTAACAAGAGAACTGATTTTTTATAAAACAATTATATTTGTTTATCTGTAATTGCATACCTAATAGACGTAACTATACATAGATATACATTTATTCTTCGATTACTTCCTCGTAATTTTTGCAATCAATTATAAAATAATTACGAATAGTTGTTTGTGTATAATACGGCATTTATTTAGATGGCTGCTAATTCTCCTTCTCTCAAGCCAATTCCGATGTACACGAAAATGTGCAGTCATTTTAGAATCGAAAACTTATTTTTAAGTATATTCTTCACTAACATCAATACTTAAACAAACAAAAAAATCAGTTTATTTTGCAGTCTTAATAAATGCAATCGTTTGAAAAAAAAATTAATCATTTTTTTACGGCTAACACTCTTAGAAGTCATTTCAAATTGTATTTGATTTCTTTTAGTCTTAAATTCTTTTGAATAAACTGAATACATTGAAATCCTTTGATAACTTTTATGGCATCACAATATTTTTTATTTATTTATTTATTTATTTATCATCTATCGAGTACATAGCTCTATTATTTTAATAACCAAAAAGATCAATATACATTACTAAAGGCACAAGATATTCGCTTGATTAGGAACGGCTTCATTCCTGAAATGGAATTTGATTTGATACAAAGTTTTGGTGTATTGAGGTTGTGCATCAAATCAAAACTGATCCGACTTTTATTTTAAAATTGCGGTGTGGTAAGCCTGGAACATCCAAAAAGATGAAAAATTCACCCAAAATCGTTCATGCATTCTGCCAATTATATGGTCAACATATTTTCATCGATGTTCGGGAAAACATGTACATGAACATTACGGACGTCCGATGTTTTTGTAAAGGGGCGAAAATTTGGAGGAAATTCAATCACCGATAGTCACCGACTGCACCGACTAAAGTCCGATAATCGCCAAGAAATGCTTAATGAACTCTGCAGCGAAGTGGTAATTTCATAAAGCAACTCGCATGTTCATTTTCAATTGCAATTTCTTCACGTATCGCTATAAAGCTTAAGGACGCCTTAAGGCAAGCGTTCGTCAATTATGAGGTCAGTCTACGGGTAGGAAATCTCAGAAGAAAAAATAAAATTTGGTCCGACGACGCCGCGCCGTTTGTATTTTTTATCAGATTGGGAAAGGGTCCATGCTTCTGAGCCATATAGCAGGACTGGGATGATCAGTGTTTTGTACAGCATTTCCTTAGTACTTCTCGAAAGGGCTTTATTCCTCAATCCTCAATTACTTACTTAGCCCAAAGAAACAGCGATTAGGAAGAGTTATTCTACGTTTGATTTCTGCGCTGATGTGTTTATGGAGTTTACAGCAGTGCCCAGGTAGACAAATTCATTGACCACCTCGAAATTATACTCATCAATGGGCACTTTCCGATCAAGTTTTTGGTGGGATCCTACATTTCGTCTTATCCTGGTTAAAAACAAAATATTTATTTTAAATTTTTGTCTGTCTGTCTGTTTTTTCCGGCTAATCTTGGAAATGGCTGGGCCTATTTTGACAGTACTTTCACTATAGCACTAGCAATAGTTGATGTTGTTTGAACTATACTCCCTATGTGGCGTACGGGTCGCTTTATGATTTATTGGAACCTGCTTTTGATGGGACTTTCGTTCATAGGTCGCTGATTTATATCTAGTTCGAAGGACCAAAGGCTGAGTAAAACGTTGGGTTGTAAATTCAAAGGAATAATAACTTTATTTTGCAAAATATCTTCACTGTGGTAGTTACTTATATACGTTTTATTTGATGTTTATAGTTAACTCAACAGATAACCGTCAACGTATTTTTATTATAACCTGTGTTATCTCTATTTAAATACACATTAGAACAAAAAAGTTTAAATACAAATATAGATGTTTTTTTTTTTAGATCAATAATATCTAATTATTTTGTTTTTCAGGATCACATAGATGAAGTCCTGTCGAAATGGGAACAAATCGATGACGAGATCTGGGCTAAAGTTGTAGTTTTTGAGAAAAACCGACGTGTTGCAAAGGCGTATGCTAGATCGTCTGTCATATCAATTAATGGCTCGAAGCATGGATTCGATGGAGTCAGGTAAAAATAATCATTTAATTTAGCTGCTGAGTTTTATAAACCTAATCAGTTTGATCGTATTTATTCATATAGAATCGGTTTAAATGGATTTCATAATCCAATGCGTGATACTCAAACAAAAGAAGTCAAAAAAACCATTGGCGAAGGTTTTAAATTGAAAATGGACGAAACAGGAAATATTCTCATAAAACGTTACGGTAAAGCTAATGTTTATGTTCACAGTACCTCAAAATTATCAAATGAAGAAACAGTCATCGGGGCGGATATATTACAGTTGCCACATCAAGCCATTCACATTGGAACTTCTGCCAAGGTATAGTATTTAATATATTTGAGATCCTCGAAACAGAGCTTTACAAAAATAGGTATATATAATTTTTAGTTGTTCGACATGCGAAAGTTTACAACAAACATCAACCGAGAATTCTCTCGTACCGCTCCCGAATGTAGTCGCTTGGAGCGTCAATGTTTATCTGCCATTTCTGTAGTGAAATCCAGCAATAATCTTATTCATAGCCCTCTGTGGATTCTGGTCATAAATATCGTTGCCATTGATATGCTTAAAAGTCGAATGACAACAATCGGCAGGAATATCGATAATGCCAATCGGACATCTCCAACGACTTCAGGAAGTGAGGATCCATATTCGACCATTGAAAGTCAAGCGGAGCTGATTTTAGCCGAAGACTTAAAAATGAATGCAAAATTAAAGGAGTACGTTACGTATGATGATAATCCTTACGTTCCCAAGGTAATATATACCCAAATGTTAAACAAAAATGTATTTTAACTTGAAACTCTTCAACTTTCTTTTAGCCTGATTATGAAATTTACAATCAAACAATTTCACCAATAATAAGCCCGAAAAACAAACCAGTGCTGCGGAAAAAACAAGATGATCCCTACTATTGCGGTCTTTTGGCACGCATACCAAATTTCATTAAGTCAAACAAGTCATCGAATAATAAGAAAAAGGATTCCAAAACGGCCCGCAAAATATCTGCCCAGCATCTGCATTTGCCCTCCCACCCGGTTCCGTTAGCGGCTTTTCATCAACACCCTCAAGCATCTTATTTTCCTTTCAAGTTGCATCCACAACATCATAGAATATCACAATCACAAATGTCATTGTGGGATGCCCGAAGCTTAGTCAGTGGAATTGGTGAGTCTCCGGCTAAAACCTGAAATCGAAGTTTTTTTTTAACTGAAATATCTTCTCCTTTCAGAATAAATGGAAGTCTTTAGAGTTAATTTAAATTTAAGATGGATACCCTTATCAACAAAAAAAAAAGGGAGACGAGGTAAACCGCGAAAGGAATTCGTATCGCATCGTGAGTGAGGTCCTTTGCCATAAAACCGCTTAAGACTGAAATACGTCCTATACAAAAAAAAAAAGAGAGCGACATTTTTTTACGTAGGCCAACGGCAGAAATGTTTCTGATCTTTTTTATTTATAAGATTAGTCGCGCGACAAATTTATTATTTTTATTTTATTATTTTTTTTTCTTAACTAAATCTTAATTGCCTAATGTTATTATTCAAACTGCCTTGTATATTTTTTTTATTAATTATTGTTTTTATCAATTTATTAGTATGCTTGTGTTTCTGGTGTACATAAAATATTTTTTTGTAAATAATTATAGAAACTTATTTTTTATACACGTAAATTTTAATATTTAAATAAAATTTAAAATAAATTTATTTTAAGACACAAATTTGTTTTTTTTTAGCTTGTGTTTGTTTAAACTAACTAACATGCAAGTGTTTCCCTGAGCTTGTAAAACAAATAAGTCTGACACGCGAATTTCGCATAATGTTGTGAACAAATAATTATGGTACCTACATTCCCACAAACAGACCAACGAATGACGTGACAAAAACCACTTCTTTGGGCTTTTCTATCATCGTGTTGGCATGTTTGATTAAAACTTTAACTTTTTTTTAAACGAAACTAATTAATACTTGCCTTTTAGAGCAATAGAAAATTGAATTATACTAAATTGAATTATACTAACGCCCCAAAAAATCTGATCATAATAATTTGCCTTTTTTCCTAGGAACAAACGAGCATTAAGTAAACGTTGAAACTTTATTTAACCGGTTCAAGTCCCCACTATTCTGCACTCTCTTTTCGCACACAATTTAATTGACATTAATTGGTCGCGAAATTTTGAAGTTTCTATTTTTTTCGTGTTTTTACTTGCGATTATAATTAATATAAGGCAAGTTATGAATTCGTACAAAAAAAAGTTTTGAAATAACATCAATCAAACATGACATGATAGCGAAGTCGAAAAAAGTGAGTCTGACAATTCTGTCTGTGTGTCTGTCTGTCAGTCTGTCATTCGTACCTGCAGCCTAAACGGTTGGGCCTATATTATTTAATCTTGGTATATATGGTTCTTAAGCCTAGTATGCAGCGGAAGAGAAAAGAAATTTCCCGTTGTCTCCAAAAACACAGACGATATGTTAACAAAACGGTACCAGATAAATTTTTTTGTAGAGTTCTACCATTTGTGAAAAAAAATATTTTTCAAAACACGCAAAAAACAAATATTAAGGATAACAGAACTCCATTTTACAATAATAATCACAAAAAACACGAACAGAATAGAAACGAGCAATTAATGTCCCGGTCAATTAAATTGTGTGCAAAAGGAGTGTAAAGAGAAAATGTTAACAAAATAAACAACATTCAATTATCTCATCATTGTGGATATAACTTAAAGCCTAACTTTGTTCAAGCCTAATATGCAGCTAAAGCCTAGTATGCACCTGAAGCCTAGTATGCAGCTGAAGTGAAACGAAATTTTCCGTCATCTCCAAAAACACAGACAAAATGATAACGAAACGGTACCGGACAAATTGTTATGTAGAGTTTCGCCATTTGCAAAAAAATATTTTTCAAAACACAAAAAAAACAAATAAAAATAACAGAAATCTATTTTATAATAATAATAACCACAAAAAAACACGAACAAAATACAAACGTCAAAATTTAGCCAGCAATTAATATCCCGGTAAATTAAATTGTGTGCGAAAAGAGTGTAGAAAGTAGTGGAGACTTGAACCGGTTATCAACCGTTTCACCGTGGAGCTGCGTACCACAAAACGAAAAGAAGGACGTAAATTTTTCGTTTCACTTCAGCTGCATACTAGGCTTTACCAGTAAATGGTTAAATTTAACCAGAGCTGAAAAGACTAAGACTGGGAAATTTGAGTCAAAACTTACACACAACTTGCTTTGAGGACGCCTCACTCGAAGCGGGTGGCTTAATAACGAAAATATGCGATGTTAACACTTTGCCAATCAAGCAGGTAATGGACAAAATGCGAAAAAACGTGAATTTTGAATTGGAACAGCACTCACTCTTCCGATGTTTATAATTTCAAGCTGAATCACAACGACATGTCATTACTCCTCCAGTGAAAAAAAATGTTTACATGCGCTTTTCTATACGTGAATACGTGTGAACAGCTAAATGCAAAATTGTAAGAATGTATGGTCTAGCCATAGAATAATAAATAAATAGAACATCAGCTCAGGAGGCTCCACCAAAAATGTAAACCACCTTGAACCACGATTGTACAGTTGTGTTTCAACGTTTTAATTTTTTAAACCACTGATTTCCATATCTAATATTTCAAAATCGGTGGATTAAAAGCTTGAACGACAATTGTACAACTTGTCCTCAGCTTTGAAAATCAGTGGTTTAAAAATTTTAACGACCTTAAACCACGAGTGTACAACTGGCCCAAATAAAAACAACCCAGCTGCATTGTGTATGCTGAATACATCCATTGGCATTTCCGAAGCCTTTCAACCAATTGACAACTCTACCTCACGGACACACCCTGCGGGATTTAAAATATTTTTTTCTATCCACCGTTGGACTCTTGATTTGATAGTTTGTCTAGAAAAAAAGAAGTTCACCTTTTTTGTATGATTTTCTGTGTTATTATTATGTTAAATTGGTTTAAAATAGTTTTAAGAAATAAAAGTGTATACAGTCTGTTCAATTTATAAAAATGGATCGCTTTGTTACCCGTGCCCCAACATGGAAAACCCTCGAAATGTCTTCTTTTTCCCGTAGCTTTGCAAATGTCTCTCTCACTGGTAAAAAATCTACTCCCAAAGAAGACAAATCCAAAACTTCTAAAGTACAATCGACAACGAACAGAAGACTGAGCATTCGTGATGAAAATCTACTAAAAATTTTCACCGGCCAAGCCGATGAACCTCTGATGGTTCCAGCGACGCAAGAATTGTCGCCATTTACGGCGCGTTTCAATGGATGTGCGGCTGCTGCTCCCACCGATAAGAACTCGGTCTGTCTCATTCCCATCAATGATGAGAACACCCCGCCTCCAAATTCGCGAGTCACCTGTGAGTAATGTCAAAACTGACAGAAGATGTGAGAAAAAAAAAATTAATAATACATAGCTGTATATATGTATATATTAAAAATTTTTAGTTTAATTTCACTTTGCTTTGTTTATCTGTAATTTGCAAAAGCGCGCTTGTAAATTATGTACTTTTATTAAAAAAATATTCACTTTTTCAAGTAGTCAAGGACCAGCCTCAGCTGGATGTTCTGCATTATAACAGCAGCGACGGGAAGAACGGTTCACGGCCATCAACTCCAATCAGCAATATGATACCATCAAATTTGGCCTCATGCACTCCTAAGGAACATCCGTTTATGGCTCGAATCCAGAGGGATTTAAACAGTCCTTCAGCTGCACAACGGGTTCGTGCTATGAAAGCTTTAAAGTAAGTAATTTAACTATGTAATTGACACGTAAGCATTTAATTTTCGTTGTTTCGTAGGAGTCCTACTAAGTCATCGTATGGGAATTTTGATGTACCTCATGAGGAGCAAGACATTATTACTGAAGAAGAACGTAGATCTCCGGTAAAAGTGAAAAGCATCCAGGAACTGATGAAGGATGTAGTTGTTTATGTTGAAGTAAGAACTGGCGAAGACAATCGTTCTTCAGGTGTAAAAAAAGTGATCTCAGCTCTGGGAGCAAAAGTAAATGATAAGCTCTTGAGGTAAGAATACTAATTGTGACAAAATTGGTTAAATTATAAATTAATATTCTCCACAGAGACACAACTCATGTAGTTTTCAAGGATGGCCTTCTATCTACATACAATAAAGCCAAAAAATGGAATATTCCAATTGTCTCTATATTGTGGATTGAGGCGTGCAAGAAACAAATGAGAATTATGGCTCCTAAAGATTTTCCCATTTCGAATGCAGATCGATATGAAAATCCGGAACTTTATGATAAAATGAAGGTGAATATACAAATATTTATTTTTTTTTCTCCAAATTTTAAAGTTAGGTTATATTTGTATTTGAGTTATTGTGCTGCGCATTAAGTTTTTTCTTTCAAGCTTAATTGTTTTCTTAAGTTATGAACAATTTTAATAGAATAACTATAACTTGCACTTTTTTTACTCATAACTCATTTCTCTTTAGTTTTTCAGTGCCAATTTCGTATGTTTAGGTTATAGGTTTTAAAATTGTAAAATTATGAAAGAAAAACTAAAAAAGAAATTAAATTAAATGATCTTTCACCATTGCATCTATTTATCATGAAAAAAGCTTAAAAAGATCTACATATGTGAGATGTGTTAAGTACGTACACAAAGTTTTGGAATTCCAAAAGACTGGCAGTTAGGACTATTTTGAATCGAGAGTGCTTGTCAAAAATTGTTCAATTGAATGGTATAATTAACTAATTTTTAATCGAGAGTGCACTTGACAAATACACTTAAAGCCATTAATGTCTCCTAGCTCCAAACTAGTTTATGAAAATAAAAATTAACTACTTGGAATTCAAATGAGTAATGTTTTAAAAGATTTAGCTTTGAACACAACTTTATAAATAATGTCGAATTCCTGTTACAAAAAAAATTGATCTTAAAGCAATGAATTTTTTCTTAACAAATAATTTTTCCCAATAGTAAATTAAATAAATTGATCTTTTTTGTGTGCTCGCTGTTTGACAGGAACGTTGAAAGATTGGTCGCCAAATGCCTTTTGCTCTTAAAAAATGGTTTAATTGTTGACCGAACCAATAAAAAAAATAACAATTCTTCCATGGAATAACAATAAAGACGATGCTTTTCTATTAGTTCAACAATGGATATTTTCATTCAATATAATTCTTAATTCTTAATCACTGGCTTGAGTCTATTGGAGAGTGAAAATGAGATGTGAATCATACGATTTTCTAAAAACAAATCTACAAACTAATGTATGCTCGAAGCCGATTCAAAAAAGCACGGCGGATTGCTTTTGATTTCGTATTTGTGCTTTTCTATTACCAAAAGCGATTGTTTTTCTTCCACAAAAGCGAAAGAACTTTGTAAATGGTATCAAAAAAAAAGATTTTATGGAAAAACGGCCTAAACGAAAGATCAAGTTGTATGGTAGCTATCAAAAAGCCGTTATTTAGCCATAAAATTTAAATGCCATTTTGTGATAATTGTCTAATCTTAATACCATACCAAATTTAAATGAAATCGGGCAAGCCGTAATCAACTTACGGCCAAATTTGTAAAAACCGTTAACTTCAAATCTCCGTTATGCGCATTTTTAGCCAAAACCCTAAAATGTAGTTATTTTAACAGCACTAATAATAACGTTCAAAAAGTTTTATTAAAATCGTTAGAGCCGTTTTCGAAAAAAATTTGAGTAACTGAAACCGTTATATGGGAGGTACCTACCCGATATAGCCGGGCTAGAACAAAAATTAAAATTTGTCTAAAACAAAAATTAAAATTAGTTCTTTAGTGAATCACGAAAAAGTGATATAGACGAAGTTTGAACCTTTTTTTACAAGAGCATGGATGATTAGCTAGGGTCCTGCTCAAAAGTTCTCAAAATTAATAATAAAAAAAAATTAGTTAGTAGCACAAAATTAATTTAACAATATGCAACTAAACAAATATTAAATTACACATACTCGCACAAAATACTTACTTGTAAGCAATTTTCGCAAAATTAAAACAAAATATTTGTCGGGAAGATCAATTGTCATTATTTTAAAAACTTCTGGAATTGCTATGGGAAAGTTGGAAGTACAAATGGAAACGCATTTGACATTTAAATGGGAAAATTGGAAATAATATGGAAACGACCTTGAAGCACCTGACATTAAAATGGTACATAGAAAGATAATTTTCGTCCATGTTCGCTTTTGAGAATAACCTTAAGCCGCGTATCGACAATGCGCTGCTGCCGCGCGAGCCATGTTCGACCGCGGCAAATCAAAAGTTTGGTCCGCGAGCCAATTTTTGAGAATTTTGTGATACAGCGCGGATGCCGCGCGAGGCAGATGATCCAATGTTTTCGAGAAAAAATTATTTATTATTTTTTTTTTTACTTTGCTTTGGGAACCAAACGAACAGAATATCAATTTATAAACTGATATTAGCCAGAACCGACTTTTTTTTGTTTTCAACAGTCTTTGTTTTGTTTTCTTAAACACGAACATAGAAAAGCATACAACACCGTCCCAATTGATCGCGAGTCAAACGCTTGCGCGCACAAAAATCGATTGAGATTGGCTTGCGGTTAGGCATGTTCGTGCTGCCTCGCGCGGCAACCAGGTATCCATTATGCGCGGCTGCAGCGCGAGCGAATGTTCGAAAAAACACAAAATTTTGTTCACGAGGCGAATCGATGGATAAAAAAAAAAAGTAACGCTTTGGGTCAACTTTAGGGCGACCCCGGGGTGATTTCAAGACACAAACCTATTTCTTTGTTGTGATGAATGCCTTTTATCAAGTTTCTCCGTCGTTGTCGCTGTAGTGATATCGCTTTGGTTTGGGCCAGCTTTAATTTGTTTTCTACACACAATGTAAGTATAATCGCTTAAAAAAATCATAATAATGGTGATAGTCATTGTATTATAATAGTCTACGCCGGGTATTTGTTAGTGTGTCAGACCATGACGCCAGAGGTTCTATGTTCTAACCATTGTATATAAATTTCTATAGTACAATCATGGCGCAGCGCCATCTAATGAAACTTGTGAACCGCAAATTTGAAGGTTCTTACATTTACTAAGTGTCTATTCTGTTTCCCTAACAGTAGTCGTCAACAAAACAAAAATAACAATATTTAATGTATTTTATTGGCTTTAAAATTCATATTTTCTTGACAAAATCATATACATATGTGTACGACTGTTGTCAGGGTAACAGAATAGATAACTAGTAAATGCACGATCCTAAAAATGTGTTACTCACAAGTTTCTTAAGATGGCCAGGCGTTGATTATTAAGCATAAAAATACTTTAGAAATGTATATACAATGGTTCCAACCTAAACTTACACCAAATTTTCTTTTCAGAGAAATTGCCTCTTGTGAAAATGTGACAAATCCTACAAGAGCATAATTTTGTTTGTGAAAATGTGACAAATCCTACAAGAGCATAATTTTGTTTCTATGTTAAGCAAATAATAAAGTAAATTTGTGTGGTATGGGGCTAACTGAGATAAACGTGCGACTGTGATTGTTGATTTTACTTTCACTAGGACCACATATGTATTGTCATATAGCTTTTTATATGTTTATTCGCCTTTCGGAAACAAATTGTTTTACTATTTTACAGTTAGTTTCCTTTGAAATTGGTTTCTTACCTTAAAAAGTCATAATGCAAGATGATTTAGTAAGTGAGAAAGAAAGCGTCACGAGTCACTACTCACTCTTTAAATCAAGTGCAACAAACTGTGTACACTTTTACTAAACAAACAAAAAAAAACTAACTGTTAAAAACTGTTAATGTTATTTCTATTTTTTATTTAATTTCAGCGTTACAAATCTATGCAACCTGACGCAGAAGAAAATCGTCGAACAAGAACAAGAGCTGCGAAAGAAAATGGATTAAAGTCTAAAGCAATATCGGTGACTGCTATACCAGAACAATCAACTTTGAATTTAGCTAAGAAAAAGGTAAGTTAAAATAAACTTCATTTTATAAAGGTATCTTCGTTATAAGTAAAAGAAATTTTTTTTTTACATTTTTTTTAGACTGACATATCTCGCTTTTTTACACAATCGGATTCAACGAAGTCCACAACTCCTAGGAGATGTGCAATAGAATCACCTTCTACTCAAATGTTAAACAAGTATGTTAAATTAATATATTTATGTATTGGAATTGTCTTCTAAAAGTTCTCATTATTAGAATAAATGCCAATTTCTGCACTCCTAAAACACCAAGCGACTCCCTTATTAAACTGACACACCTTGACACTGTGTCAAGCTTATCTGATACCAGCGAACAGACATCCAAACCGGATGATACAAACAAAATGCTTGATTTAGCTAAACAAGCAAATAAATCGTCTATTTCTACAACAAAGATAATTCCAAGTCGTCGCCGCAATTCAATGCAAATCACACAAACTCCGAATAAAAATAGTGTTATTGAAAAGGTTCAACATTCTGATGTCAGCATCTCAGAAAGTCCAAGCATGAGAACTCGCAGGCGTAGTTCCGTTCACATTCCAGCTAACATGAGTATGGCCGAAAAAGATAAAGAAAAAACTTCTAAAACCACATTTTCCAGTATCAGCGAAGAAATTGCAGAAAATAAAAAAACAGAAGTTGAAAAACGACAAACTTCGTTCACGGAAAAATCCGTAGATATGACGAAAAAGTATGAAACTCCTGTCCCAAGTACTCAAAAAAACCGCAGACGCACTTTGTATACGCCAAAGCTTATGGAAGAATCTAAACCGCTGGCGACTTTGAATGCACCATCAGCAAATAAGAGGAGAACTGTTTTCGCCACAACGACTTGTAAAGCCTTTGATGATAGTAGTTTGTCAGGATTGGCCCCAATTACTCCAATTGGTAGGGGAGTTCCATGTTCAACTCTGATCGGAGATGATATGGTGAAGACACCTGTGCAATTTCCATCTTTGTTAGAAGAACATGCATCTGCCACAATATTTAATTCAGCAAAAACTCCAGCAAATCCGCGGCGTCGCACGCTATTTGATGTGTCTATGGATATCATAAGTCAACGATTGCAAAACATAAATCAATCAGCCAAGTCGATACGTGGATCTAAATTAGATGATCTGCAGAACGACGATCATCGAAGTTCTCTAGATGATCATGAAACAATTGTTGCGCTCCAAACACCAACAGATAACACCAACAGAATTGTTCGTAAAGAACTTTTTAGTGAGAAGTGTGGGTCAATTTCGAAGCAAATGCCAATTGCAGCAACGCCATCTCAATCCGCAAAAGAAACAATTTCAACTATCACACCAATCGAAGTTGTAACGAAAAAGAAGAGGAAACTTTTTGTTCCCAATGATATTCTCCTGACACCAACAGTTCCATCCACGTCACAAGAAGATACTCTTGCTGTGTCAAAAAGAATACTTAGTCCCGCTACTTCGTCGATGTCGACACCGCCAGCCACCCTGAAACGTCGAAAAACTATTATGCCAAATTTGACGCAGCCCAAAACTGAACAAAAGAAACTAGCACCAAAGATCAATGGTGCCCGGACAAATCGGCGCAGTACAATGGACTTTGAAGCAATAAAAAAAGCGAAATCTGTATTGAATAAAGGTGCTGCAACTACTGAACCTGCGAATGCTGTAAAAGCTAAACCATATCCGTTTCTAGTCTATACAAATATGCACAGCGAGCAGATCGAGTTCATAAAAGAGGTTGGTACCCTTAGATAGCCAATTCTTCCAGTTTTTTTTTTATTCACATTATTTTTTTGTTGATTTTTGTGTATTTAAACATATCAGAAAGTATCGTAACTATCTTATTTATGGAATTGTTTGCTTCTTTTTTAATAACATAATATTATTGTATTCTATGAATTAAACCATTAAATTTTAATGAATTTCTATTAAAAAAAAAACTTCTACGAGCATTGTGTTTGCTACTTTTTTGTTCGTGTCGTTTCGTAATCAATTTTATGGAGTTAAAATTAATGTTTGAAAGTTTTCTTTTGTTCACTACGTGTTTGAAAAATAAATGCTTCTTTTTTACATAAAAAGTTGTTTTTTTTTTTATTTTATAAAAACTACAGTGGCCTTAAATAATTTTAAGGCAACAACAATTCTAAAAATGCAACATGAACTCGTTCAGAATTTGTAATGTCTATTTTATTTGATTTGTTTTGATTAAACAAAGAAATATTAATTAATGTTAACAATACATAAGAAGCATACAGGAGAACCTCAACGAACAGAGAAGATACAAACAAACCCAGTGCTCGTAAGTACTTTTTTTTAAATGTTGATAATCTACGAATCAATTTGCTAAATAAGCAAATATTGGTTTCGTTTCGAGGCTTTATTCCAAATCAATATTCGTTAGTCAGTTTATCTCTGAAAAAGTGCGTGTGCGTATGTGCGATTATTTGTTGTTCTTATTATTTTATTTTCTCTTTATACTATACTGTTAAATTACTTTTATTCTATTTTAGTATTTATTACTTTTATTCAAGTAGAACATTTTAAATCTCTACAGACTTTTATATAAGTACATACATAAATTTTAACTTGCTTTATAGGCAAATAGGTATGTATTTATTGGTTTCGTGTAAAAAAAAAAATCGGAAAATGTTCAATCATTCCTGACATTAAGATGTTGTCCGTAGGTCTGTCTATGCGGATGTGCGAGTGCGTATGTTTTGTTTTAACTCGGCTATAATGGTAATTCCCATATAACGGCTTTCGTTTTTCCAAATTTTCTCGAAAACGCCTCCAAGGATTTTGATTAAAGGTTTTAAACGTTATATTTGCTAAGCTGTTAACATTACGGCATTTCAGATTTTTATCTAAAAATGCATATAACAATTGAGTTTATACATATAGAGGAATCAAGATGGTTTCAAACTCACCGAAGTAGATGTCGCTTAGTAAAAATATCCAGTAATTATTATTTCCCTAGTTCTCCTAACGAAAAATACTTGAACCGAATCGAACAAAATTCTTCTGTATACATTTATATTTGTTTTTCTTTATTTCTCTTGCCTTTTAATTCAAGAATAATTGCTACAAGAGTAAAAAAAACATTATCAAAACGGCAGGTGCTTTATGGCGCTAATTGGGTTTTTGTTTCGGGACAGTTGTTTCGCCATATTTCCTACGACATCCAAAGTTTGAAATTTACACATGATTTCTCTATGTGTATAAACTCAATGATATAACGAAAATTTGGTTACCAAAAAATAGTCTTAAATAAATAACGGCTGAACCGATTTCATTTAAATTTGGTATTAGACATTCATCACAAGAGCCTAAACAATTGTTTAATGATAGCTTCCATTGAAGCCATTTTTTGATAGTTTTCGCCTTTCATCATTAGTTTTTTCTCCCATAAGCCTTTTAGTCTTATATTTGTGAATTGTATCTTAGAAAATGGGGTAGTTATTATTCTCGTGAACAATTTATATAAATTTTAGCATATTGGATTAGCTTCGCTAACGTTACGAGAAATGGTTCAATGCGCCCATAATTTTATGTGTCCGGTTAATTATCAAAATGTCTATCGCATTTTTTTGGGAGATTGCTTTACTTTGAGCCAAGAATAGTTCATAATCAAACACGATAATCAACAAAGCGACAGTCAATTTCTTTAACCGATTCCACCCCTGATTATAGTCAAGGTCCTTTTTCTGTCACACACTCTTTTTCAAATTTGTATTACATATTGATGCAATACTCAACTCAAAATTAATTAGATTTTGTATCTGCTAAAACTTTAGGTTTACAAACATTGCAAATGTTCTTGCGCGAATGTCGATTTCAAGCAAACTTAGGATTTGCTTTGAATTGATACAAGTTGGAAAATGAATGGTGCATTATTTAATTCCCTCCTTTTTAAACGCTTTGAACCAAATAATTTCAAATAGTTTCCATAAAGCAGAAGATCATGGCTTGAGTCTGAAGAAAGATTACAAAGAATGAATTGCAGAAACTGGAGGGGAAAATGTATCATATAAAATCTTCTTAGGCTGCGGTTCCTGTGCCAGCGATTATAAGCGAATATCACATTTCCTATGTTGTTTTAAGTAAAATTTTCGATAGTTTCATTTTAATTTACCTTTCGCTTAGTTTAGAAATTTAAATATTAACTGCTGTTTCTTTTAAAATACGCTTCGAATGTTTCTTTTAAACAAAATTAGGCTTTAGTTTGTTGGCCATTTCAAGATTTAACAACCCAATAAATATTTAAAACATTTTGTAATTGTATTGCATGTCTTTATTCAAAGCAAATTTCTCTATTATTTGCTTTATATAACGCTGGCGATTTGAAATATGCAAGATCATCAGTAATATGACGAACGTCAAAAGTGCTATAAAATATAAAGATAAAAGAGATTCATCCTGAATTCAATGAAATCATTCTCTGAACTTATTTTAGTAATGTATCTTTCTAATCACCAAAGTTTCATCAAAATTGTATGTATGACGAACGCATAGAGAAACAAAATAAACAAACAAACATTCATGTTTCGTTAAAGCTTTAGCAGTGGTAATGTTTGAAAAAATAAAAAAGTTATAAGATTTTCAACGAAATCTTAAAATTTGCATTCATTTTTGAATGTTGCTTCTTGTGCGTTCTAAAATTATCAATCTGGGGATTGTTTCAGACATGCGTTTTCAAAATAAAAAGGAAACAGAGTACCTACCTACATAGTAATGGAAATATCCCTCGAAGTAGGCGATTACAATTTGAATAAAATAAATTGTTAATTTCTATAAAATATTAATTTTATTTCTAGGCAATAACGAAACTCCAAGGATTCCAACTAGAAAACAATGTGAGCGACAATACCACGCACATAGTCAGCCTTGAGCCACGACGTACAATCAATCTACTTCGGGGTCTTGTTCGTGGGCTATGGATTGTTAATTACAATTGGATAACAGATTCTGTAAAAGCTGGTCAGTGGTTAAATGAAGAACAATATGAAATGCGGGAGTTTTCCAGAGCTGTTGAGGTAAGTTTGCTCAAACAAAAGTTCAAAACAATAATTTTATAATTTATATTGTATAGATTTGTCGCTCCGAAAGGCAAGCATTTGGAAATCGCTACAAAATGGATATATTTTCTGCCATTGGTCCAATTTTCATATCATCGAAAAGTACTATTCCGAAGAATAATTTAACCGAACTTGTTACACTGTGTGGGGGTCGTATAGTTGATAATCGTAAACGAGCAAAATATATAATAGGAGATTCTAGTCCTAATTTACTAACAGAGAAAATAAATGTAGAGCCACAATGGATATTGGATAGTATAAGCAATAATTCGATTCAAAAGATAACTAAATATATTGTTAATATATCGACTGAACAAAAATAGGCAATCAAAAATATATTATTTAGAAGTCAATAACGATAAGAGTGCAAACTAAAGGTCCTTACTGTAAATTCTTACCTATTTATGTATAATGTTGTTTTATATTAAACATTGATTTGAAAGAAATATAAATATTTGTTTTTTTTTCAAGGCTTTACTGCACACATAATTGAATCGATTTAATTGTGTGTAGGTTTGAATCTCTGCTTCGAGTTTGAATTTTCTTTGAGAGAAGTGTATTTAAATCTACGAAACATATTAAAACTTAATTGACAAAGTGCTACAAAAAATTCACAAAATTTTTCTTTGGGCGGATGTTTGCAAGTTTTGCAAGTTAGAACTAAAAAATGGGGGAACAATCTTGCATGGTGTCGTAAGAAACCTAAAGTTTAGCATCTTTTTCGAAATGGTTTTCAACTCTCTATGAAAGAATGCTGTCAAGATCGGAATTTAATGATGACCATTTATGCTGTGGCTCCAATTTGACACCCGAAGAAAATGGCTCTACTCGGAACAAATATGAAAATCTGTGTTGTCTGAAAAAAAATTAGCAGAATTAAAAAATCTCAGACAGAAGATCGTAGAGACAAATTAAGGAGTGTACGGATTATTCCACTTACCAGTGGAATTTCAAATTAAAGTATATGACGGATATAAGAAAGTCAAAAAATTCAAAGAATTTCTTTCTAATATTCGTGCTTTCTTCATAAGAAAAAATGTGCATGGTGTTTTGGAATGTCTGTCTTATAAGCGTGTTTTTCTTATATGAGACTTTCTTATATCCGTCATCTACTGTACCAGTGAACGAAATCTAAAAGCTACGAAAACCAATGCCGGCGAATTAAAAGCTTTTATTCTTGAATATATTTCTTGTTATACCTACGAGTTTAAAATTAAATTAGGGGCCTTATTGCGAGATCCTATTCGCAAAAATTCTACTAGAATTTTTATATAATGAACTTAGGTCGCCTTTGCAATCGGTGGATAGTATGAGGAAAAAAATTCGCCATTTTTAGGGACGAGTTGAACAAATGAGTTTACATCCCGTGGTATCGAGAAACAGTGATTTTGTCAACATAGACGCCTTTTCAGAACATTTGTGTTGTCGTTATTTATGATTTTCATTTAATTTTTTTAAATCCGTGTAAAAACTCAACTTATGTTAAAGTTCGATGACACCTCAAAATCCGCGTTTTATTTTTCCATGTAATTGTTGTATTTTTATGAAAAGGTTTTTATACTGTTGGAGAAGTGTTTGTTTCTTCTTTAGAAAATGATTGGATACAATCATCTTGTTATAAAAATGCAATACTTCAAATACAATTTTTCTTACAAAAAAGAAAACAAAATTCGTTATTGGAAAATATTTGTGAAATTAGGGCATTAAAATTCCCTTTCGCAATAACAAAATTGTGCCTGTTATCACTTTGTGCTATGTCCAAGTTCAAGTTCAATCACTTCTACACTTGGCAACAATGAACTGTTGAGTTGTGTGATGGTAGAGCGCACGCTTGACGTGGCACTGCGCCAATGAGTGCATAATACAATACAAACAAATCAAAATAATTCTCAATATCTTATTGAAAGGTCAAATTAAGTGAATGAATCACGTTAAACATCCACGCAGAGAAAAAAATCATCGATCAACTAGGAAAGTCACACAAGTTTCATTTAATTTCTTCTTTGATTTGTAAATTCCGAACACATGGAAATTTGTGACAAAAATTGCCAATCAAAAGTAGAACTCTGTGATGTTTAACATTAATTGACTGCTTCCCTTTTTTTTAATAATCCTCAACCAATTAACAATTAAAAGACAAATTTTTTCATAGCTTCCATTTCGCATATATTTTACTTCGTTTCTTTTTGTTTTTATCAAACTACAATTCTTTTTCATTTATTGTTTTAAAAAAAAAATAGTTTTTGGCCCAAACCCTCCCTTTGCTTTTGAGTCAAGAGACAATAGTTTGTGCTTTTTCTTTTATATTGTTGCTTGGGGAATGCAATCTTGAACCAAAACGCACATTTTCCACCCCACTCGTTTTTTTTTTGTACGAAAAGGAATATTTTTTTTAAATCAAGAGTAAAAAACTATGACATGTAAATATATACTTTGAAATATTTCATTATATAAACTATATAATATTTATATTATTATTTATATAAATGCTTGAGTAGTGTTGTGGGTAATGTTTGTTGTATTTTTATCTTCATAAAAAAAATAAATGAGTAAAAAATAGTTATTAAATAGTTATTTTAAAATGTAGTAGTAGATGGAATGAATACGGAGACCAGTCTCCTCCTTTCCTGCGAAACTCTTTACGATGGAAGCAATGATATTTTCTATCAAATATTTTTTTTAGTGTTGTTGTTGTTTTTAATGTTGTTGTTGTTGCTGTGTTGTTGCTGCTGCTGTTGCTGCTTGCGTCGCTCATGTTGTTGGTGTTTGTGCTGGCGCATTGATGCTGAATAATATGCATTGGTTGCAGCTATTTCTTGCCCTTGACTGCCTTTTCGGCGGCCTTGGTAACCTTGCCACCGCTGGCATCCTTGAAGTTCACAGACTTAATGACACCGACGGCAACAGTTTGCCTCATATCACGTACGGCAAAACGTCCCAGAGGTGGGAATTCAGAGAATGACTCAACGCACAATGGCTTGCTTGGGACCAATGTAACGATGGCAGCATCTCCAGATTTGATGGCCTTGGGGTTAGCTTCAGTAGTCTTACCCGAACGACGATCGACCTTCTCCTTGATTTCGGCGAATTTGCAAGCAATGTGAGCGGTGTGGCAATCCAACACTGGAGTGTAACCGTTAGAGATCTGACCAGGATGGTTCAACACGATGACTTGAGCGGTGAAGTCAGCAGCTCCCTTGGGTGGGTTGCTCTTGGTATCACCAGCAACGTAGCCACGACGCAATTCCTTGACGGAAACGTTCTTAACGTTGAAACCAACGTTGTCTCCGGGAACAGCCTCGACTAAAGCTTCGTGATGCATTTCAACGGACTTAACTTCAGTGGTGATGTTAGCTGGGGCAAATACAACAACACAACCTGGCTTCAAGACACCGGTTTCCACACGACCGACTGGTACTGTTCCAATACCGCCAATTTTGTAGACATCCTGGAGTGGCAGACGAAGAGCCTTGTCTGTTGGGCGGGATGGTGGAAGGATAGCGTCCAAAGCTTCAATCAGGCACTTGCCTATAAAACAAAGAATACAAAATTAATTAACATCATCGATAAAATATTCTGGATGAAAAAAAATTGCAATCGTGTACACACACGAGGCATGCGCACTAAAATTTAAAACGGATTTAATTCGATTTGATAAATGAGTAAGTAATAAGTGATGAAATATTAATTTCTAGGTACCGTCAGAGCAAATGATGACACATGCGCTTTTTAAACTTAGAACAAAATGAAAAAAAAATAATCTTGTGACGGTGTATTCAATAAATTAACTCATGACCACGTTTTAAAAGAAAATAATGATAATTTACCTTCAGCGTTTCCGTCCTTGCGTTCAACCTTCCATCCCTTGAACCATGGCATGTTGGAAGATGGTTCCAACATGTTATCACCGTGCCATCCTGAGATTGGTACGAAAGCAACTGCAGCTGGATTGTAACCAATCTTCTTGATGTATGAAGAGACTTCCTTCTTGATTTCCTCATAACGGTTCTCACTGTAAGGTGGCTCAGATGAATCCATCTTGTTGACACCAACAATCAATTGCTTGACACCCAAAGTGAAAGCAAGCAGAGCATGTTCACGGGTCTGACCGTTCTTTGAGATACCGGCTTCGAATTCACCAGTACCAGCGGCAACAATCAATACAGCACAATCGGCCTGAGAGGTACCAGTAATCATGTTCTTGATGAAATCACGATGGCCAGGGGCATCAATGATTGTGACATAGTACCTTCCAGTTTCGAATTTCCACAAGGCAATATCAATGGTGATACCACGCTCACGTTCAGCCTTCAATTTGTCCAAAACCCATGCGTATTTGAAGGATCCCTTACCCATTTCCTGGGCTTCTTTCTCGAACTTTTCAATGGTACGCTTGTCGATACCACCGCATTTGTAGATCAAATGTCCGGTGGTGGTAGATTTACCAGAATCGACGTGTCCAATGACGACGATGTTAATATGAACCTTCTCCTTTCCCATGATGGTATTGAACTATAAAAGAAACAAAAGAAAAATTTATCATAAGTTTTGCCTTCACTTTTAATTTTAGCACATGTAAAGTGCTTTTTTTCTCAGTAAATTTGGTATTTATGCTTTCGTCAAATAATTTGATTCAGTAGCAGAACTGTAATGATCATCATTTAAAAAATAATAACCTGAATTACAAACAATTATGTATGTATGTACACGATTTGAACTGCAGAGAATGCAAAAAAAAAATTATCATATAAGAATTGAAAGATAAAGAAAAGATAGCGTGGCTCAAAATCACTGCCGGTGGTGAAGTCGCCATATTGCTTTCGCCATTTTGAAATAGAAATTTGAGGCTTGGCGAAATGCCAATAAAGAAATTACTCCAGCCATCTTGTTTTAAATTAGCAATTGCAGTTAGTAACCGGTTAAGAAATATAAAAATGCATATGCAGGCATAATCCTTAATTACAATTTTCAAGTAAAATTAACACACAAATTAGTAATGTAATTAGATATTTGAACCCATGATGGCCATCACTTTCCAATTAGAAATAGCATATGGGAGAACAAAACGTGTTCGAGAACTTTCTCCAGTCAAGAAATTTGTGATAAACTTTGAATAAACTTTTTTGTATTAAAAAATTATTCGAATGTTGCACTTGTTACTTATCCAGCAGTAATTGTTAATTTCTTTAATCCACATTTGAAGGAAAACTGCCACGTGCAATATAGAACTGCCCGCATATCAAATTTTTCCACAATACTTTTCATCATATTTCACAATTTTGGAAAACTTTTCACAGACGCAACAATCCGGATAAAATTAATATTTTTGTTTCTTATTTTAATTGCACATATTTATACACTATCGATTAAATCAAATTGTTTGTAATTTAGGCTTATACATATATAATAAAAAAAAAAGTTAAAATAGAAAAATCACTTTTTCAGCACTTACATATTTATTGGAATTGACCGAATAAGAAAATCAAAAGACTATGCTATTTCGGCAACAGACCCGATCAAAGTGAACGAGATTTCCGTTGCTCTTCAGCGATATACCTACATCGAAGATGGTGCAGCGGATGCCACGTTTTGGGCATGTTCGCAGTTGTTTCCGGTTGTTATCGATATCGAAAAACGGAGTTTCGGCTATTGAAACGTTCCCGACAATGTAAAATTGTGTAAAAAAACAATTCGAACAGTTCGAATCCTAAGGGTTGGCTTACACGATGAAGTGATGTACCCCATAATGGCTTCACATCGAGCCAAAAATCTCAAAACTCATCAGTGCATATCCATAAGTTCTTATTAGCAGTATATTTTGCAAATCAATAAATTGTTGGACGAAAAAAATATACTGGGGATTTGCTTCTACTTTACTAAAACGCTTCACAACCCTCACAGATAAAACACCGAACTTATGTGAATTCAACCGCTTTGTTTTATATAAAGTTAAAATACATTTTTCAATAAAACATGCATATTGTTCAATCAAATACGGCCGTATTTTAACTTTGTCAGGTTCTGGTTGTTTTAACAAATACGTATATACGCATGCAAAATGAAGTGTTTTGATTTTTCGTCAATCATGATTCATTGGGCCTTACTAATAATCAAATTTAGTAAGTAGTTCTAGTGCACTTGTAGTGCATTGGAAATTTTGTTCTACTTTTGTTAAGTTCATTTTTTAATAAAACATGCCTACTATTATTATGATGAGTAAAAGGACTTATGGCCAGTTTCTCCAAACACTTTTAAATATTTATTGGTTTGTTAAATCTTAAAATAGCATTTTTCAATTTCACCAACCACTTTCAGTTTTAAAACAGCCAATAAACTAAAGTCCCATTTTGTTCCAAATAAATTTTAAAGGCGTCTTAAAAATGCCAGACAAATACCTAGTTTATATGCGTCTTTGAACCCAGGTTGAACTTAGGTTCAACCTTTTGTAAACGGGGATGAGTTGGAACGAAATGGAATTCAACTCGATTGCACTCCAGCAATGGTGTTAAGTCGAAAATTAAATGAAATACCTGGGTTGAAATGTTGAATACACAATTATTTCTGCATGTGATCAAATGCATATTAACGAATGAATATTTGTTGTTGAAAAGTATGCGCATAACTTGTAAGAGCAATAAAAATATTTTTTTCTAGAAAACTCAATCTTTTTGCCTTAATGCCTACAAAGCAACGCAAGTATTCTCCTGTCATTTCAACTTTTTCGCACTTAACTCAACTCCTCAAGCTTTCAACTAGTTTGCTGAAATACCTGTGTTGGAATTTCGTTTCAACTAAAACTCGATTTTTCGACTCTGCATATAAACAAGTTAAAAGAGATAGTTGAAATTTTTCGATTGATATGCTTTCCTCTTACTTGCTCTAATGAAAGAGAGCCATGAGTGGTGAATAAAAATCCGGGGCTGGCATCAAGTTTCCTCATTTTTAAAAATTCACCTCCTTATATTGGTGCAAACCATTTTAAGCTAAAACGCCAATAAATTTTATTACTCCGTTAACTAAAATGCTTTTAGGTGTATTTTAGTGAAACTGGGCATTATATTCTGACATTGAGTTTATACCCAAGAGAAATCATATGTGTAAGTTTCAAATACTGCTCGTAGGATGTCGTTACTATCGACTTGTTTTTTGTTTACTCTTGTAGCAATTTTTCTTGAGTTAAAAGGCAAGAGAAATACAATTGGCGTGTTTTCTTGAAAACATTTTATTTTACTTTTATATAAAGTAGAGTAATGTTGGATTTACATGCATGTCTCTGCACCTGCAGAAAACTAAAGGGAGAAAGAAGAAACGTAATGGAAAACTTTGCTTGTTTGATAGAGAGAGAAGACGAAAGTGCAGAGATCTTCATACATAAATTATGGGTAAAGATTATAGGTAAAGATTAGAAATTATAGGTAAAGATGAACATGTTCATCTTCATTATAGCAACTTCGTTTGGATACATAATTTACTAAATGCCTATTTAATGTAGCACTAATGGCCAGTTTCTTCAAACACTTTAAAATATTTATTTGGTTGTTAAATTTTAAAATGGAATTTTTCAATTTTACCAACCATTTTCATTTTTAAAAGGGCCAATAAACTAAAGTCCCATTTTGTTCCAAATAAATTTTAAAGTCGTCTTAAAAATGCAAGGCAAAGAGAACGTTGAAATTTTTCGATTGCTATACTCTCCTCTCCCTTGCTCTAATGAAAGAGAGCCATGAGTGGTGAATAAAAATCCGGGGTTGGCATCAAGTTTCCTCATTTTTAAAAATTCACTTCCTTTATGTTGGTGCAAACCATTTAAGTTAAAATGCCAAAAAAATTTATTACTCCGTTAACTGAAATGCTTTTAGGTGTATTTTGGTGAAACTGGGCATAAGATATTTTAAATAATTTTTGGGATATTAGTTTGAAACTTAAATATTTTTCTCAAATAAGTAGGTTAAAGGAAATAAACATATTTACGAACTACAATAATATATTTTCAATTAAATTTCAATTGAAAAAGTGTAATATAACCACTTTATAAAAACAAAATGTGAAAGAATTTTTCTTACAACATTTTGTGGTGTGTACCAGCATTAATCATTTTGACAGCAACTTGTTACAGGAAATCAATTCATCAAAACACGGTATCTGTGTACTCTTTTCGTCTCTAGGGTTTGAGATGTACATTTGTCTCTTTTTAGTTTCTGCAGTTCTGCAAGTGCAGAGACATGTAAATCCACCATTAAACTTCCATGAATTACAAAAAAAAAAAACAATTACTGTATAGCGAGTAACTCTTAGGCCCAGTCTTTTCAGCTCTGGTTAAATTTAACCATTTGGTGGTAACCAAAGAAACACATACAAAATCTATGGTTAACAACTGAAATAACCAATGGTTACTAATCAGTTTTAACATGGAATTACAACAAGCAATAGTTCTGAGTTTTATCTATGAAAGTTGGTACATAAACAAATATATACATACCTGTGACTGCTGGTATCAATAATATGGTATACGGGTAAACCACCAATGTGTCAAGGAATACCACAGTAATACCACGCGAGTAACCAGAGATTCCGTTACAAAATTCATGTTTGTGAAATATTAGTTTTCAAGGTAACAAAACAACTTATATAGTTATATACCTATTGTTATGAATTGAACGCAGCCCCTTTTTATTTAACCTATTTTATTAGCTGTATGCTGCCATTTAATTTGGTTTAAATTATGAAACAACAGTCTTATTTAAAAATATACATTTGTCTCTGTCTTATATTAACGTTGGATCGCATTTAAATTTATAATTTCTAATTGTCTGGCTCATAGCCATTTTTTTGATTTCAAGCAAGCGATCCAGCAGCAAAAAAAATGTAAGTTGTAAAAAACTATCTATATATTTGAATTATATTCATTTAACAAATATTAATTGTTATAGTGAATAAACCACTCTCCACTGTCCAAAATTCTACGACCACAAAATAAATAAACCATATCTATATAAGAATAGTCTGTTTATTTCGTTTTTGGAGGAAGTTTATTTTCCAGCTGTGCCGGATCGAGGAGGATTTGGCCATCGTCCTGCCAGGACAAAGTTGTGTCTAGTCCGCCCACAATACTAATTTTTAAGTTGCATTTTGCCAGCCCGCAACATTTTTATTCAATTTTTTTTGCTGCCGCCATTGTGGCATTTTGCCGTCGCATTAAAAAGACTTCGTCCTTTGTTCTTTGCCAAGCCGCCACCATTTTGTGAATTTGCTGGTACGCAATATTCAACAAAGTGATTGTCTTTTGTCTGTGCGGGATTCAACTGCAGACAAGTCACAACTTGGGATTTGGAAGTCACCTTTTGCCTTAGCCACCTAATTTGCCGAACGCCAGCTAATAATATTGTAAATTTGCCATAGATCCCGAGAACATTCGGACACATTTTTTCTCGTCAAATTGTGCGCGTCGACTACGCAAGTACTTCGAAAAATACTACACGGATTCATCAGCATCCAATATGCCAGTAGACCGATCTCCGCCGCCATCACCGCCTACGACTACAACACCAAATGCCATGCCGCTTCCCAGTGCGTCACACACAGTACAAGCATCTAACATGAGAACAGACGGATCAGCACCGAACGACCAATTGGGACTACCTGCACCTATTGCCTCCAGTGTGTATAATGTCGCAGTAAGTAACGCCAATACTAATAACGATAATATTCGTGATTCAGAATCACGTATAATTGATTTTAATAAGAAAATGGTTGAAATGCGAAGTGAATTTAACCTTCAAATACAGACAATGCAAGCCCTTCTAAGGCAAACGAATGAGTCCATGCAAAACGTAACATTATGTCTGTCAAAGGAGGTTGACGTATCAAATTCTGGACAAGCCTCCTCTTCAAATAAATTATCGTTAATTTCCCCAATTCCACAGCCATTTCAGCCAACGCCCCACCAACAACAGCAGCAACCTTCACAATTGCCACTGCCACGTCCGATCAATCCAGAGTCGTGTCCAATCAATCCAGAACCACAACAAAATCAAAGTAATGGGCACACATTGCAACCGCAGCCGCAGCAGATGGTTACAAACCAGTGGTGGCAACAAGCCAGAACAACCGAACAGCGTCACAAGAAGATTTACCCACTTCCTATCTTCACGGGTGCCCCTGAGGAATGGCAAACATTTTCTGAAGCATTTTACAGCACCACATTCGAGTTTGACTATTCGCCACTGCACAACATCATGCGATTGCGAGAGGCAATCCAAAAGGATGCCAGACAAGTAGTCGAGGCGCTTCTCTCTAGTTCCAATAATGTCGAAGCAATTATGACGACTTTGAAAGAAATGTTTGGACGTCCAGAGCAATTGATTGGTAGCCAGGTTGAGAAAGCACGGGCTGTTGCTCCAGTTATCGATGGGGATTTGTCATCTCTCGTGAACTTTGCAAATACGATTGCAAATATGGCCACATTCTTGCAGAATGCTCAAGGAACACATCATCTGTCAAATCCAACGCTGCTAAGTGAGCTCGTCTCAAAACTGCCAATTACAAGAAGGATGCAGTGGGTTGAAAAATGTTTACAACTGGGGCGAACACCAACTATTACGGACTTTAGCCAATGGCTAGTGACTTTACGAATGATAGCAAATATGGTAACAGATTCAACGCTGTTTTCATCTCAGCCTATGCCAAGTAGCAGTTCGAGTCGTAAGCCACCAGCACATAATTCGGGTACAACAAAGGGTCGTAGATTTGCTTATGTGAGCGTTGCACAGTCTAAATGTCCGATATGCCAAGGCAATTGTGTTGACCTGGTCGAATGCAAATCTTTCTTGCAGCTTTCAGTGGACGAAAGATGGAATACAATTAAAGCATTAAAGACATGTTTCTCTTGCCTTAAAACTGGTCACCAAGCTAACCGTTGTTTTACACGTAAGCGCTGTGGAATAGATTCGTGCTCATACAAACATCACCGTCTTCTGCATCATGAGGGTACACCACAGAGACATGTTTTTAGTTCAGACATTAATGGCAGAGACTTCACTAGCCAAATGAAAAAGATGCCCTTGCCGACAATGCAAAAGGAACATCGAAGTTGCCATGCTGAAACCAACCATGATGGGGTTAAAGAGATTCTGTTTCAAATATTGCCGGTGAAACTCTATGGCCAAGACAAAACAATGATCACCTATGCATTCGTGGACGGGAGCCAACGTCACTATGATCGACCAGGATCTTGCTCGTGAACTGGGCATACGAGGAAAATTGGAATCGCTGGAACTGCAATGGTTAGATGACAAAACTATTCGGCAACAATCTCAAATTATAGAATTGACTATTAGTGGAATCGAAGAAGATGCTGAAAAGTATCAGCTGTCAAACGTCTATACTTCGCCAAACATGACATTGCCAACACAAAGTTTTAACCGAGGTGATTTATTAAGACAAAATAAAAACATTCATCTGTCAGGGTTGCCACTTACGGATTATAATAATATTCAGCCAAAGATAATAATAAGTCTGGCTCATGCTTTCTTGACGGTGCCTTTGGAACGTCCATGTGCTCCTTTAAGTGTAGGTCCAATTGCAACTAGAACAAGACTAGGGTGGATAGTCTATGGACCTGTAACAGCACACGAAAATGCAAAAGGAATAAATCGACGTGTACTGCATATCAACAAAAGCCAGGAACTTTCTGAGAGTAAGCTGGACGAAATGAATGAAATGATGAGAAGTTACTTTGATATGGAAACATTTGGCATACGCCCGGATGTTAGAAAGGTTTTATCCAATGCCGACGAGAGGGCTATGTTTCTGCTTAAGACAACAACCAAAGATCTGGGAAATCGGTACGAAGCAGGACTTCTTTGGAAGGAGAATATAGGAGCCTTTCCACAAAGTTATGACATGGCATTGAAACGACTCGAAAATGTCGAGAGAAAAATGAGTCGTGATCCGGAGTATGCCAAAAAGTACTCAGATAAAATCAGAGACTATGAAAAGAAAGGCTACGCACGAAAGCTGACCCCCGATGAAGATAGGATTCGAACTAATAGAACATTCTATTTGCCACACTTTGGTGTAACCAATCCAAATAAACAGGGCATACGATTGGTGTTCGATGCAGCCGCCGAGGTAAGACAGTTTTCTCTCAACAAAGCATTATTGACGGGGCCCGACATAAACAAACCACTAGCTTCAATATTATTTAAATTTCGTCAAGCCCGATATGCGGTGTGCGGTGACATCAAAGAGATGTTTCACCAAGTGCAGATGGCAAAAGAAGACCAAGATAGCCAGCGATTCTTATGGAGGGAAGATCCATCAAAACCAGTCAACACTTATGTTATGGAAAGATTAATTTTTGGAGCTACTTGTTCACCCACAATTGCGCAATACGTAAAAAACCTCAACGCACTAAAATATGTCGAACAGTTTCCTAGGGCCGTCACAGGAATTATTGAGAGGCATTATGTGGACGATTACGTCGATAGCTTTGACACTGAGAAGGAGGCAATAGAAGTATTGGCAGACGTTATGAGGATACACAGGGCAGCCGGATTCGAACTTCGCAACATCACATCAAACTCCGACAGATTAAAGTCAGCCTCTGGGAGTGCGATGAATAAAGACAGAGTAAACATGGACGTTGAGATCGAACGAATACTGGGGATGTATTGGCTCCCAGGTCCAGATGTATTCATCTTTTCACTTAAATTCCACAAGGTACCACACGAGATACTAAGTTTGATTAGAAGACCGACCAAACGAGCGATGCTTAGCATGAATATGTCGGTATTTGATCCATTCGGATTACTGGTCGATTTTATGATACCAGCAAAGGTGCTGATGCAGCTTGTGTGGAAGACTGGAATAAAGTGGGACGAGCCATTACCAGAGAACATCTATCGTCGATGGAAGATGTGGCTGGAAGAGCTACCAAGAGTTAAAGAACTACGAGTGTCACGTTGCTATTTCCCCGGCTTTGAGACAGCACAAGTGGATCTCCATGTTTTCGTGGATGCAAGCGAGGAAGCGATGGCTGTAGTGGCGTATTGGAGGGCGATAATTGAAGGCAAAGTCATGGTGGTTTTCGTAGCAGCAAAGAGTAGTCTGGCTCCAACTCGATTTCACACTATACCCAAGCTCGAACTGCAGGCAGCAGTAATGGGAGTTCGGTTGATGGAATCAATTGTAAAATGCCATACCGTCAAAGTCAACAGAAGGCATTTTTGGAGTGACTCTCATACAGTGATACGTTGGATACGCTCAGATCATCGAGTATATAAGCAGTACGTCGCAAACCGTGTCTCCGAAATTTTGGAGTGCACTCAAATTTGTGAATGGAGATGGTGCCCTGGTGTGCAAAATCCAGCAGACGAGGCAACGCGAGCAAAATTTCCTATGAGATGGAAGCCGAATGGCAGGTGGATTAAGGGTCCGCAATTTCTGTATGAAAAAGAAGAAGCCTGGCCAGACGAATCACTGATGGGAGCAAGTGATGATAGTAGTCAGGACGAGATTCGCACTAAATATCATCTGCTCTTAGCCAACCAACAGGTAAATTTAATAGACCATCTGATTAAACGCTTTTCGAATTATTCCAGGCTTAAGAGAACGGTCGCCTGGGTATTCCGATATATGGAAAACCTAAAAAGGAAATCAATGAAAGCAGATGTTATTAGTGGCGAGTTGGAGGCAAAGGAGGAAACGACGGCAGAGAGGCAGCTATGTCGATGGGTGCAGCAGCAGGTCTTCGTAGAAGAGTATGCAGCCTTGTCTCAAAATGAACTCATCTCTCAAGACAGCACTATCAAGACCTTGAACCCATTTATCGCGCAAGATGGAGTGATGTGTGTGGACGGAAGGATAAACAATGCAGGATTCCTATCCATTCAAACAAGACAGCCTATCATTCTACCACAGAAACATGCACTAACCGTTTTATTGGTAAGGTTCTATCATCAAAGATTCCATCATATTAACATGGCGACGACAATAAGTGAACTCCGAAGAAAATTTTGGATACCTTCGGTCCGAAGGTTGATGAACAATGAGCGAATGACATGCGAAGGTTGCAAGTTTAGAAGAGCCAAACCAGTACAACCACAGATGAGTGCACTTCCACAAGATAGAGTGACACCCTACGTTCGACCTTTTACGTATACTGGGCTTGACTATTTCGGACCTATCATTGTCACAATACGTCGCCAAAGGGAAAAAAGATGGGTGGCACTGTTTACATGCCTGACAATTCGCGCCATCCACCTTGAAATAGCTGCAGATCTTTCCAGTGACGCCTGCCTTGTATGCATCAGGAATTTTATTAACAGACGAGGTGTGCCAATCCTGATTAGAAGTGATAATGGTACCAATTTTGTGGGCATCGCTAAGGAGCTTCAAGGAGTTACAAAATTTATAGACCAGGACGTCATCAAAGCGGGTCTATCGCCCTTGGGTATTGAGTGGAAGTTCAACACACCCTTGAATCCAAGTGAAGGTGGAGTTTGGGAGAGATTAGTCCAATCAGTGAAAAAGGCGTTATACATGATGTTGAAGGAACACTCTCCACGCCTTGAAACTCTTCAGAGCTTTCTTATCGAGGCTGAAAATATAGTCAACTCGAGGCCACTAACACATATCCCAGTGACACCTGAAGAACCTGAGCCGTTGACTCCGAACCACTTTTTACTTGGTGGACCTAACTCAACACAAACACCAGCACAGTTCGAGCCCCGGTTGTTATGTCTGAGAAAGCAATGGCGTGTGATCCAAAATATGAAGAACGGAATGTGGCATCAATGGATAAGAGAATATCTTCCAGAACTTACGAGACGAACCAAATGGTGTCAACCTACCAAGCCAATGGAACAAGGAAGTCTTGTCCTAATTTGTGATGCTGATGCACCAAGGTCACAATGGACACGAGCTAGAGTATTAAAGTTGTATTATGGCAAAGATGGTGTAGCACGGTCTGCAGTAGTAAGGACGGGTACTGGAGAATTGCGAAGACCTGTCTCCAAGTTAGCGATCCTAGATGTGAAGATGCCCGAAGATGGTGAGGCTTCCCCCTCCAGGTCAGCTCACGGGGGTGGGGATGTTATGAATTGAACGCAGCCCCTTTTTATTTAACCTATTTTATTAGCTGTATGCTGCCATTTAATTTGGTTTAAATTATGAAACAACAGTCTTATTTAAAAATATACATTTGTCTCTGTCTTATATTAACGTTGGATCGCATTTAAATTTATAATTTCTAATTGTCTGGCTCATAGCCATTTTTTTGATTTCAAGCAAGCGATCCAGCAGCAAAAAAAATGTAAGTTGTAAAAAACTATCTATATATTTGAATTATATTCATTTAACAAATATTAATTGTTATAGTGAATAAACCACTCTCCACTGTCCAAAATTCTACGACCACAAAATAAATAAACCATATCTATATAAGAATAGTCTGTTTATTTCGTTTTTGGAGGAAGTTTATTTTCCAGCTGTGCCGGATCGAGGAGGATTTGGCCATCGTCCTGCCAGGACAAAGTTGTGTCTAGTCCGCCCACAATACTAATTTTTAAGTTGCATTTTGCCAGCCCGCAACACCTATATAGGCGTTTTACATACATTTTTTTTTTTTTGTAGCTATATTTCTTAAAAGAAATTGAAGATTTATTTAAGTATATCTTCACTTCACCAACTACTTCTGGGTGAATTTTAAGATCGATTCCCACTACCGGCTTCGAACAAATCTTTTTATTTTTTTTTAATATTGATTTAATTGCAAGAAATTTAAAGTAAAATTATTTCAAAGTAATTTAAACTAAACTTTTTAAAACTTAATAACATAACTTTGAAGTAGGTACAGCATAGAGTTTTTATGTATATAATATATATATGCATATTCATTTATGTTAAATTATTTGCATTATTTTGAGCACTTTCGGGCAAGTTTTAATAAGACAAAGTTTTAATAGGTATAATAATCTAAAACGTTTAAGAAGATAAAATAAAAAAAAAAACAGGTACAAGAGAAGTATCAGTTTGCATGCTGTGGCCACAACATCGCGTCGCTGGAAATCATACGCCGATCAAGTGGTGAGTCAATACAAGAGCTTGAATCTTTTAAATTGATATAATAGTACTTATATGTTAAGGGTTTTACGGGTTTGGGGATAATTACATGTTTTTGGATTTATTAAGTGCATTGCAAAATATAATTACATTGAGCACAGAAAAGTAAGCACATATAAGTATATATAGTAATAACAAGATTAAAACATTAAGTAACACATAGTGTAAATTGTAAATTGTCAATTTTTTTGCTTTTTACGTTTATTTTTTTGTTTAATATACTTTTATTAAACAATTATCAACATAATTTTATTATCAACACTACCAGATAAATATAAAACTAGAGATAAATATTGTTTGATTGCTTAATTTTAATAATAGAAATTATTAATTAATAATGTTTACAATTGACTTTTGCAATGCAAAGAAAAGAAATTATAGAATTATTTTAATGAAAATAAATAAAAAATATACAAGTAAAACAAAATGTAGTTGTTTTATGTTTTGAATGTACCAGCAACAAATGAAAAGCAACAAATTTCAAGTTTTGATCTTTTTTGTTTCTTTTGCTGTCCAAAAAACCTAGGTTTATATTTCACGCTCTCAGCCCTATTCTGCTATCCAATCCTATCGAATATTTCGATTAACGTGAATATTTCACCAAATTGTTCACTATTTCTTTTCAAAAGTCTTCTAAATCTTTTGAGTTCTAAGTTTAACCAATATTTGTTTAAAGATTCTTAAGAGAATCTAATTGTTAAAAACTATTTTTGATCGAAATTTATATGCTTTTTGGAACTATCCGTTCTTCTATCGGGTAGAAGAAAACAAATATTCATATGAACTTTTAACAGAATGGTTTGAGGGTTAAGTTTTTTTTCAAAGCCATACAGCTCCCTATTTCTTTAAATCATTGTTTACTATTTTGTATTCCACAGCTAATTCCTTTTTCCGCTTGTCCAATTTCGCTTTGCTACCATCTTTAAGCCATACTTTTCATACTTCTCACATTTTCAAACCTATTTACCCGCAGCAACACACCATATGAAATATAAAGACAAGAGTGCAACAATGAAATCATAATGCGTTTTTAAGCATCGTTCTTTTATCAGCTTTAACTAAAACCCAACGGAAAGCGATTGCACTTTACACAAGTAAAATTGTATTGAAAAAGCATTTATTTTTTAAGCTCTTGTACAGAACCTATATAAAAAGGAGTAGTTCATGTTGGTTAGCTTACAAAAGGTAACTCTTACATTATCATTCCGCACGCGGCAGTGAGACATGTAGGCTTTGGGGGTTGAACGATTTAAAAAAAAAACATTAAGGAATAAAAAAAACAACACCGTGGTGGTTGTGTGTTTTGCTATGAATTTCAGAGGCAATTACCTGGGAAATAGGAAGGTAGCACTGACTTCAAAAAAGCTCTCCCATAAAGGCTGCAATCTAGTACCGACCATCTTTTCTTGACGAACTACCTATAGGTTTTTATGTTACTCATACACTACGCAGCTTTATTTTTTGGACTTGCAGCGCTAATAAAATTGTTCTTTTTTCAAATAAAAAATACTTTTAAACAAAATGTCTCGACCTCTTCTTTTATTATATTAATTACAAATTTTAAAAAATTAAATCTCCAACTTCATTACCGAACAAAAGTTTCCAAGAAGCTGGCACCGTCAGTTTCAATCCTCCTGTAGACTTCATATTAAATTCTGATTCACACAATTCATCAAGTTCCTTAACCAGATACGAAGCGTCTACAGAATTATCTCCTTCCAAAACATACTTAAACAGCAATAGGGTAGCAACATTGGAATCACTAAAAGCTTTGTACAATTTAACTGCGTTACCTCCTCCATGTACAACTTCGCCACCAAATTCGTTCCATCGAAGCTGTTCAAGTTTACTTAAATGATTTTGTTTGAATCGTTCATTTGCTATATACTCAAACGGAGTCGCTTCTATAGTGTGTTTTTCGTATCCATAACTACTTGTGAGTATTATTATTCTGGAACATTTATTAAGTAGACTTACTACCTCTGTATGAAAGTCATCCAGATGCAAGGATATGAGTGGTGAACGTATTTGAATAATAAGTAATTTTTTTGTCTCATCAACGTAAATTTCACATGAAGCCGCTTTACTATCAACATCATGTTGAAAAGCCGAAGGTCCAGCAATGGGAATCAAAGCTGGATGCCAAAGGTTTCCAATCCTTTTTAGTTTCATTGTTGCTATGATTAAATCACATGCAAGCTGACCGGCATTTCCCACACCGACGCTGGGAACAATTGCTGTATACCCTTCAAAATGTATTGAATCGAATCCTTTCTTAAGCAACAGCATTTTAATATCTTTTAAATATTCTTTTAATAAAAAGTATGAACAACTAAGACCAGCTTAGTCACTTGAATTAAATTAAAATTTTTCTATTATCTACTCTGCATAAACAATTTATAATTTTTGTAAAAAAGTACAAGTAATGGGGTTTGTTCGTTTTACCAAATGTCATACTTGACATGTTTGTCAAAAAGGTACGTTTCCTTAAAAATTTATTGACTGCTTTTGTTGAGACAGCGCTATTAAGCGAACCTTACACAGTCAGTCAAACGACATCAGTCATAGTACACATAATAGAGTTCTTAAGCAAACGACTTTATAGAAATATATATATTTATCTTCTCTCTAACTCCAAGGCATCAAAAAACATCAAACGAAATTCTTTGTTGGAAAAAAAAAACCAAAAGTTGTGATTTTTGCAAGGAAAAGAGATCGGTCTTCCACAAAATATAAAGAAAATTATCTTCAACTAGAATGTTTTATTATTTTTTGCTACTAAACAATTAAACAATATTTTCTAATGGTTAATTTCTCCCAACACTACTAAATATTTATTGGGTTGTTAAATCTTAAAATGACATTTTTTAATTTCACCAACCATTTTCATTTTTGAAAGGGCCAATAAACTAAAGTCCCATTTTGTTCCAAATAAATTTTAAAGGCGTCTTAAAAATGCAAGACAAGGAGAACGTTGAAATTTTTCGATTGTTATGCTTTGCTCTCACTTGCTCTAATGAAAGAGAGCCATGAGTGGTGAATAAAAATCCGGTGTTGGCATCAAGTTTCCTCATTTTTTAAAATTCACCGCTCCTTATGTTGGTGCAAACCATTTTAAGCTAAAATGCCAATAAATTTTATTACTCCGTTAACTCAAATGCTTTTAGGTTTATTTTGGTGACACTGGGCATAAGGGCCAGTCTTTTCAGCTCTGGTTAAGTTTAATCATTGATTATTTCAGCTGGTAACCATAGATTCTGTCTTTTCAACAAAATCTTAACCAGAGAATCTATGGTTAACATAGATAACGTTAACCAGCTAATTTTCCGTGGTTAGTGTCATTATTCCAGTCGGTTAACAGAGATTTGGTCTTTTCAGCAAAATTTTAACCAGAGAATCTATGGTTAACAGAGATTTCGTTAACCAGTCAATTTTGCTTGGTTAACCACAGAAATTCTATGGTAAGCGATTATTTTTTTCACATTTGTGTTGAATGATAAATAATATACAGATACTTATTGATCATTACTGCTAATCGTTACGAATAAAATTAAAAAAAATGATGATCTACCATCTTAATAAATTCCACCCCTATATTTTATGTATATTTTTTTGTTTTCCTTTGTTCGTGAATGAATCAATTCAGTTTATCCATGTACATTGAAACGAGACAGGCTGTTATCAATTATTGACAAAATCTTCGATCTCTTTCTCTCGCATTCAAAAAAGTATAAACAAACTTAACCAGAGATTCCGTTTCACAACCGGACCACTGGAAAACTGGAACTATCTCTGGTTTGGTAACCAAAGTAGATAAAATGGTGAAAAGACGAACTGTGGTTAACCGACTTTCGAAACAACTGGTTAAGAAAATTCTATGGTGAACAAACCAGAGATTTAACCAGAGCTGAAAAGATTGGCCCTAAGTGTTTTAAATAATAATTCGATTAAGGGCCAATCTTTTCAGCTCTGGTTAAATCTCTGGTCAGTCTTATCAGCTCTGGTTAAGTTTAATAATTGATTATTTCAGCTGGTAACCATAGATTCTGTCTTTTCAACAAAATCTTAACCAGAGAATCTATGGTTACCGTAGATTACGTTAACCAGCTAATTTTCCGTGGTTAGTGTCATTATTCCAGTCGGTTAACAGAGATTTGTTCTTTTCTGCAAAATTTTAACCAGAGAATCTATGGTTAAAAGAGATTTCGTTAACCAGTCAATTTTGCTTGTTTAATCACAGAAATTCTGTGGTAAGCGATTATTTTTTTCACATTTGTGTTGACTGATAAATAATATATTAGATACTTGTTGATTATTACTACTAATCGTAAAGAATAAAATTTTAAAAAATGATGATCTACCATCCCGATAAATTCCACCCTTATATTTTATGTATATTTTTTTTTTTTCCTTTGTTCGTAAATGAATCAAATCAGTTTATCCATGTGCATCGAAACGAGACAGGCTGTTATCAATTATTGACAAAATCTTCGATCTCTTTCTCTCGCATTCAAAAAAGTATAAACAGACTTAACCAGAGATTCCGTTTCACAACTGGACCACTGGAAAACTGGAACTATCTCTGGTTTGGTAACCAAAGTAGATAAAATGGTGAAAAGACGAACTGTGGTTAACCGAGTCTCAAAACAACTGGTTAATAAAATTCTGTGGTGAACAAACCAGAGATTTAACCAGAGCTGAAAAGATTGGCCCTTAGAATCGCTAGTAAAGTACTCATTAGTACTTTGCCACCTTAAAAGGAACGCTCTTATTTGCGGTGAAATGAATTTGCATCGTGTGAGGCCAAACCATTTTCTTGCAATATTTTGGACAACAATATTGCATGGTGTAAGGCCCACATAAAAAAATTTAAACATCGGTTTCATTCTGGTAAAACATTTATCATCAACAGCGGGCATGCGGCAAAATAGGTTCAGTTGACCATGGGTGGTGTGAAGATAGTAGAATAAACTTGGCACCACTGACAAAATTTCCTTTCCGAGTTTTCGAAATCTTCAGCCAATAAAAATCAGCCAACACAAAAATTTCGAATACTGGAAAATTGTTGGAATACGTGGTGAAATATGAACACAAAAAAAAACCAAAAAACTTGGAAGGCGAAGACGAAAACGAATCAAATAAAATTGATGGTCCTTGTCGTTCTGTAAAAAATTTAGCCGGTTAATTTTGTTAATTTTTCTCCGCTTAAGTGCCACCAAAGTAAATTGGAAAAACACAATTGATTTGTGTTTCAGTTGTTTTGTTTAAGTTTAAACAGTATTTAAATTAAAACTTACAAAAAATGACCCATAAATTAGTCGTGGCAGTGGCACTCCTTTTCCTTTTGGCATCGGTAAACTGCGCTGAACAAGATGTTCTGGATTTGACCGATGACGACTTTGACTCTACATTGGCACAGCATGAGACGACACTGGTCATGTTTTATGCACCATGGTATGTTAGCAATTTTCATTAAATACATTTTACAGTTTATTTCTTGTGCTTTATAAAATAATTTTTATAATACAAAATAATATATGTAAGTACCTAAATGTATGAAAAAATTCTTCATTGGAACCGCCACGTATGCCTCAAAGAAAAGAGTCGAATTTAAAATGGGAAAATCGATAAGATTAAAATAGTAAAGTACCCAATATATTCGAGCCTTTTATGTGTTCATCTACACACATACATAAAAAAGTAAAAAAAAAAAAACATTTTTGGCTCGCTAGTCGCTGGAATTCGACCCACGAAAGCAACAAGTTCTTTTTTTTATTAAATTGGATAAATGTGTGAAGACAATTTTGGATTCCTGCGTTTTAAAAATGAAATAAAAAGACTTCCTCGTGTAATTTTTTAAAACAAAAACTTCAATTTTGAAGGAAGCAATACTTCCGATGCTCATGTTGGGAGCAACATTAGTAATCAAATTATTAAAAGATAAGAGGTCAACAATCTATATTCTAGTTTTTCGATAAACAGTCAACATTATCTGGAACTGGATGGATCGTTATTGCTTTTTTTTTCAGACATAGGTACATATACAAATACAAAGGTAAAGACATAACTTCAATAAACTATCGCACCCATCAATTCTACATCTATTATAAGGCTTAAAAATTATATAAAAAACTATTGAGTTCCAAAAATCTATTTCTGAAAAAGCGATCCATCCAGATACTAGTGTTGACTGTTAAAAAGAAAACAATAATAAAAATGGTTGACATCTTATTCTTATTTTTTGTATTACAAGATCTTCCCAATCCAAAAATGACGATTACTTATTTTTCTCCCAACATAAACACCGAAAGTATTGCTCAAATGATACATGCCGTCGCCGAACCGTCAAAATCTCGCATCTAAAATTTTACTTGATTGTTACGCTTTTTTATTTCTTCTTATTGATAAGAGTATTTTCATTAGATGTCAAATAGAAATCGCATATTTATGGTTATTTTAATCAAAACCGACAAAAATGCAGATAATGAGGTTTGTATTTTTAGGTATTCATAATGAGGGTTTTTGTTATTAGAAAGTGATTTCGCAATTTACATAATAATAATAGCCGTATATTATTAATACCCTGTGATCTGATTCGGATTGGATTTGCTTAATTGCATCGCGAAATACATGCTTACAACAACAACACAAGATCCAGAAAAAAAACATTGTTTCTACGTGTGTGTTTGTCTTAAAAACTTGAAGGGAAAATCCACCATCCTGTACAGTATGTAACAACATTTTAAATATATCACACCTTCTTGGCCAAACCACATGCAGTACTTCCGCACAATTACAAACCACCCTACCCAACAGTCAAACAATCTACGAGGTTCTCAACACATTTGACCATGATATCATCGCTACAATCCACGATTACTTCACCAAAGCAAATCTTCCCATATAAATTACTACTAAAGATAGGGCTGAAAGCCTATGACCGCTATGCCTTTATTTTTTTCAAAATATTTGCTTGTAATTTAAATTATATGCAAATAAATAATAATAATAATAATAATAATAATAATAATAATAATAAAAACTTGACTAGATTGGAAGACAGTTTTGTGACATCTGATTAATCAGAAAGCAGATAACCCACGTTATTGTCAGGGTATTGTTAGTTTGATGAATTATTATTTCATATTATATACAAAATATAAAGCACAACTTTAGCTTAAAGACACATATTTTTTGGTATTTTTTACGTTCTTTATTGCGGTAAGCGAAACAGTTTTTTCTTCTTCATCTTCGAAAAGTGCAAATGGAGTTAGGGCCTTTACGAAGTTAGCGGCAGAATAGTTCATAAATGAAATGCTGTTATTGTTGTTCTTTTAATATTTAAGGATATTTTTTTTATTATTAACTCCGGTCAAAATAATTCCAATAAAAATTGACTAGATTGGAAGTCAGTTTTGTGACATCTGATTAATCAGAAAGCAGATAACCTACCTTCATATTAAGTCCAAACATTTCCCAAAGCCAGTTGGCACCAAATGCAAAAGTTAAGTAGTGTCAAACTCAGTTCAACAGTTGAATAATTGTTGCTCAAACCACATTTAATTTAAAAGTTGACTGAATTCATATATAAACACAACAAAAATACCTGTCCTAGACAATCGACCGAACTTCATATATATCTCTGATATGTACGTTGCCGAATATGAAACGTAAAAAGATTTTTTTGTTTTGTAGTTGTGTGTATTGTTTTATGTTTGTTAATTTTTAAATTGGCGAAAAGGTGCCAAACTGATCCAATGTAAACAATCTTTATTCAACTACTACATACACAATGAAAAAAGGGAGTGTTTTTAATGATCCATTGGATTCATAATTCCCTCCTCTTCGAAGTGAAACCACTCGAATATGACATCAGTTGTATTTTTCATTGAACAGCTAAACATTTGACTTCTTAAAATTAATTTGTTTGGCTTCGCGAATTACTTTTCAAAAGTAATTATTTTGCATTCAATGAATACAAAACAGCATTTTAAAAGAAGAAAATTGATTAAATACACATAAAATATTAAGCTTGAAAAAAAATCTACAGACATTTGAGCAAGTTGTCAATATCATAAATAAATTACTTTGAAATGGAAATTCAACAAAAAAATAAATCCGGCTGAGTACGATCACAGCTGTTTTTTCTACCTTGCAATTTTTGAGGAGCGGAGGAATTTGAGCCAAAAAACTCCTCCGTCACAGTCATTCCTCAATAAAGAAACATTTGTTGGCGCACGCCTAATGATTGTGTGGTACCATTGAGTTTATACACATAGAGGAATCAATATGGTTTCCAACTCACCGAAGTAGATGTCGCTTAATGAGCATATCTTCTTTATACATTTGTATTTGCTTTTCTTTATTTCTCTTGCCTTTTTACTCAAGAATAATTGCTACAAAAGTAAAAAAAAACACAAAAAATAGTAACGACATACTATGAGCAGTATTTGAAACTTGCACATGATTTCTCTATGTATATAAACTCAATGGTGGTACTGAAAAGTCTCACGATCAAATAGCGCTAGGGCTTTTAGAGTAATACGCCTGGAGCTTCTTTTGTAGGTTACTGTAAGTCTAAAAATAACGGCTACCTGCCATACGGTTTTTGATAAGCGGCTCTAATGATTTCAACCTAATTTCTGAAATTAAGTGTAAAAGGTCTTCTGTAAGATAGTGAAAACCAAACTTTCAAGAAAATTTGTTTAACGGTACCAATTATATTTTTAAATTTCGACTATTTTGATAACTGCTGAAACAATTTGAACGAAATTCAATACTAAATATTTTAAATAACATGGCATACAAGGTTTCTGTCAAGTTTTAAATAATTTTCAAAAAACTGTTTTTGTGGATTCATGTTTCGAAAACTTGTTAAAGGATTTTTATGATATTTAGTTTTAAGCTATAATATATTAAGTTCAAGAAACTTGCGTACTTTTTTTTGGAGAAAAATATTTCTGAAAAAATGTTTTAAAAATCGATTTTTTCGAAAACCGCTAAAACGATTTGATTTTTTTTTGTATAAAATCAAACCTATTTAGAAAAAAAATGTTTGCATACTTTCATTTCGTTTTGAATCTTTGTAAGATATGGATTTAGAACTTTTAATAAAATTTCATACGATTTTTTCGTACAAATAATGTAATACGTATATTATAATGTTAATGTAATTTCCTATACTTATTTTATAAATTTTCGAGCACAATTTCAATTAACAGCAAATTCATTTATTTGTTTCTTTTTTTTTGTATCTCAGGTAACTTGCCACAAGAGCAAGTTTGTGTGACCCCGTGTCGTGCATTTTATTTTTGTATTTCACTCATACCTGACAACGTACAAATAAAATTCTGGTAGAATTTACGTATCTTGATCTAAATAAAACTATGTGCTATTCTTTGATGTTGTTACTTTTACTTGCGATTATAATTACTTCAACCTTTGTATATAGAAACTGTAGTACGATTGTAACTAGAAAATTCTAGGGTTTCGTATCGCCGATGCGGAGCTATCATCGGCTTTCGTTGACGTGCGTATTTTCATGTATAATGAAAGAATTGAAAATAATTGTTTGAAAAGAGTTAGCTATGTAGAGGTTCTGACAACAGTAATGCGATAAAAAAAAGAAATATATAACAATACATTCACAAAAACCAATTGCTTGGGCTGTTTTGTTTTCACATTCTAAAGTCTGACAAAGTCCGGAAACCAGTTCACTAATGTCGACACTAGATGGCCGCCAGGGAAATTTAGTTATAACTTTACTATTAAAATATATGTACAATGGTCGAACCATTGTATATAAAAACAGTAAAATTACAACTCGAACCTATTGGGGTCTAGTTTCACCATTCCCGGAGCGGAGCTAGCATCGAATATATTTGATTTGATAATTGTAATATTTCATGTATAATGAAGGAATGAAGATAATTCTTTGGAAAGTGAGTTTCTGACAACAATAATGCGATAGACAAGCATAAAATATTAAAAAACTCAAAATGTTCATTCGTTAACAAAATATAAAATAAATGAGAGAAAATGTTCATTATAACGCAAAATCGTATGATACACATCTCATTCTCACTCTTTGAAATTTCGTATGCATTGTTCTTGTTCTTTTTTCCAATTGGTTGGTCTACTTTGTTTTCCAAACTCTTTGAATTTAAGAAATATCCCAAACTACTCAAATCAGAGGTCTAATGTTACAATTTTAATTCAATTTTTATTTTTCATTTTATTTTTGACTACTTAAATGCTAGACAAAAACCTTAAAAACTAGCTTACAGAACAACTTAACTAACTTACTGGCCCAATGCGGGCTATTTAAAGCTACTTAAAAATACTTACAATAACTTTAAACTAGAACAGCCACCAGCTTCTTTTTTTTTGCATCAGCCTATACACATACAGACACGCTTATACATAATATGCCTATATGGCCATATATACATATGTAACAGCGCCAAATGCACATACCCACAAACAAATGCAAATTTAGATTTTTATAATTTTTTTTTGTGCCACCACTGTCCTACCTAAAATCTACCTGATAATACCTGGTCGGCCAAGCCAACAACTTAGGTCAACCATCAATATCAAGGTGGTCCCCCAACCACCAGTATTTTTCCACTTGCTTATCGTAGTCCTTTCTGTCCCGAAGGGGCACAGCTCTACTGAACTGCAGACGCTTTACTACGTTCCCAGAGCCGACATCTCGATCATACAGGAGTCGTCCATCCACAGTTCTACGGCCGACGTGGTGATTAACGGAACCGCCAATCTATACTGTATCAGCCCCCGACTGTCTAAATAGAGGAATGTCTCAGGCGGGATGAAACCGTTAAGACGAACGCTCTCACTATATTCATCATTGGGGTAGAAAGCCCATAAAATAAGACCATTGGCTGAGGTCGTCGCTTTTGCAATGTGACCCCGAATCAGCTTAATTAAAAAGTTATCTATCCTGTTTATATTGGGCCCGTTGTATAAGACCTCGTTGGCATAATAATGTTTGTACTTCGACTCTGGTGTTCTGTGTAATCCAAGACAGGTCCTAAGACACTGCCTCTCAAAGAGATGGTGAGAGATGGGGCAACGTTAAACCACACAGGGCACCCATAGGCAATGCACAAGAAGGAATGTTAAATGTTCAATCCAAAATACTGCATTAGAACTTCAAGACGAATTCTAACGGTATAGTAGAGAGAAAATAATCGAAAACCCCATAATTTTGTGTGGTTTGAACGCGTCATAAGAATAGAAGGTGTTGTAAAATCCATGTCATACATTTCCGGAAATATTCATTCAAGCAAGGATTTGTAGCTGTTTCCATTAATTTTTGTGTTTTGTATTATCAAGTCAATGGTTCTATAGTAGGATTTTGCTACTCCACCACTATGCTTTCTTCCCTGTTCTGATTTTTGTTCAGAAACCGCTCCTGTTTTCTTAGTTAGTGACAGAAATAATTTTAAACATTCAGCCCATCAAAAATGACGACTTTTCTAAATAATGGCTGATAACATAATCACTGGCGTTTGGTTTTGAGAGTTATAGGGCCATTCAAAAATACTACAGCAAGTAAACATTCTTTTTCACTTATTCCTCTAATGTAAAAGATTTCTTTTTCCATTTTTCTTAAAACATACGACTTAATGTGCTGCCTACTCTGCAAAATGATCAATCAATGTCAAAAAAGATGTTACCACTTAATAAAAAACGTTGATTTTGGCACTGCTTCTATTATTATGACGTGATTTTAATTAATTTATTTTTGACTTAATTTAATGAAGCCTTCTGAATTCTATTAATCCAGGTTTCTAAAAATTGACAAGTTCTCTATTTAGTTTTTAATGCACTACTTTATTGAACTCCATACTTTTTTTGAATAATTTGCATATAACGGTAGTAACATCAATGTATATATAAAAAGGTCGAACTTCCATCCCGCACTTCGAACTTCTTCAAGTCGAATCTCTCTATAAATCGAAGTTTTATTAAGAACTTTGCGATTTCAACATAATTTTCAGGGATTTTGTCCTCCATAACTCAAACTTCTACAACTGGAAATTATCTCTATTTCTAATTGTTTTGTTTGAGTTTGGCACCAAAAAGTATGTTAATCCCGCTCTCGCCAAAAATCAAAAAAAGTATGAAACATTTTTGAATTTCACTTTAGGCCGTGTGCCAATTGCGTTGAAATTGTTGTTAATTTTGATCCCAGTTAAATTTGGTCCCTTTTTGTTAGGGTAAATAAATTTTAAACCTTTTGCTGTATCCATTGGATTAAATATGATTTTTTAAATAATAATTTTCCCATTGAGAGTACTTGTGTTCAAGAACCTATCCAGAAATGTTCAGATACCTTTAGTACGTTAATAACAATAGTTGACTATTGTTAACAATTGAAATTTCAATGATGATTGAAATCACAAAAATAACAATATAACGCGAATCAATATAAAAAATTGTTTTAATAGAAAAATTCTACCTTCATTAATACCAATTAACGCCAACATTTTTTTTTTATATAATAATAATATTTTAACTATGTGTCTGTAAGCACATTGCCTTTTAAATGCAACAGGTGTTGCACGACACTATAGTTCATCCAGAAAAAATTGTCAGTACAGGAAAAATAGGACGTTTGCATCTCATTTTGGCTGCATCGAACTGCATAAGTCTTTCGCAAATAAAAGCTCTAGCAGCGATGCCGTAATATGCATAGTAAATCGTTTCAAGTTACATTGAAACAGTACCAGCGTTACCATCTGGTGGATAAAATCTAACAAAATGTTTTATTTTCCAATTATATTAGCCCTTCGAAACCCATTTTTTACAAAACATTAAACATTTCACCTATCACTTATAATTTCACACTTTTGTAATCACTTTTTGCACTTCGTTCTTTTTAAGCACACCCCTATGAACGATTTTTTTTCACCAACTGTTCTACTAACAAAACCATAAAATTCCAACCAGTTTGAAACCACGACATCACTCACTCTTGTTTTGGTATTGGAAAAGCATTTATTCTGTAAGCTCTTGCACACAACCTATAGAAAAAGGGGTAGTTAATGTTGGGTAGCTTAGAAAAAATAACTCTTTTAAATTATCAACGAACAAAACAACAAATGATCCTGGATGATCATTCCGCATTCGACAGTGTGGCAAGTAGGTTTTTAGGGATGTACGACTTTCTTTTAAGAATAAGTAAGGAATTACAAAAACAATGCCGTGGTGGCTGTGTGTTTTTGTTATTGATTTCAGGTGCTTTTTTTATGTTTGCGTTCCCCTTAAAAATAGGAAGGTCGCACTGATTTAAAAAAAGCTCTCCCAAAAGACATGCACTGACAATCTTTTCTGGACGAACTATAGTTAGAACGACTAAAAAGACAGGAAAGAATGTTTTTTTTTTGTACAATGGCTAGAGCTGGTTGATTTTTATTTTTCATTGAATACCCCATGGCGAAGTCCAGCATAAGCTGGGATGTATGCTGAAAAAAAAAACAATGCTTTGTACCCGAGTGAGAATTGAACTGGCAATCTCTGGGTGGTTAACAAGCCTGCACGCTATCGATTGTACCATTGCCGCCCACATTTTTGAATAATTGAAAAAAAAATTCAATAATAGCTATAACTGGCCCCTAATTCAAGAGTCGAGATGTCGGGAAGAAAATTATGGTTTGCCTCCAACTACACTCGACTATTTTGAAAAAAAAAATAAATAAAAAATAAAATGGTGAAACTTATGGAAACGCAAAATGAATCGAAAACATTTGTTTATTACAATTTATTTAGGGAAGGTACTCAAAGCCAGTTATTTATAAATCAACAAATTTATTTTTTTAAGTTTTCGGCCTGTTTTTATAACGCCGAAAGCTTAAAAACTAAATTTGTTTAATTATAAATAACTTGCTTGGAGTGCCATAGTAAATTGTTATAAGAACATTTCAACCATGCGATTCTTCTCTAATAAAAAAAATATTTGTTTATTTTAAAGTTAAGTTTCTTTAACTCAAAATGTTTTTCTCTCATTTTGAGAGTTTGAGTTATGGAATGGAAGTTCCAATGCAAAAGTTATGCATTTAGCTCAAAAAATAAAGATACTTCCATATAACGGTTTTGGAAAAGCTTATTTTTCTCGAAAACGGCTCCAACAATTTTCTTCAAAAAAATATAGATGGTTTTTGTGTGATTGCCTTTTGTTAAGTTGCAAAAAAAATGTTTGGCAAGCCTATTAACGGTACCTCTTATAGAACCATTGTTTATTTTCAATCAAACATGAATTAATTAAACATTTAAATTTTAATTATTTTTTTTTGTAAATTCAATATTCGGAAAATAACTTGACTAAAAAAAATTATTTTTTGTACAATAAATGCAAACTATTCAGCACTTAAAATTGGCGTAATTAAAACTTGTAAAAAAAAATTATACAAATTTTAAGTAAACATCAAATTTAATAACCGGTCTAAAGATTTTTGAAATTTTTTTTTGATAGACTCATATTTGGGCAACGAAATTTCCTGCATACCTACTTTGATTTTGACTTGAATCTTTGTGAAAAGTAGTTTTAGCACTTTTAAGAACAATTTATATGATTTTGTTAGTGTTTTTTATTTATATTAAAAAAAGTATTAAATTTATTTTTATTATATTTAATCTTTATTTAATTTGTTTTTGAAATGAAAATATGACGATATAAATATGATAATATTGAAATTGATAGAGTTAAATTTTTGACGTACAGTTAAGTACAGATTTTCTTTTTTTTAGTCATAAAAACTAACAAAAACTGCTTGAACACAATTTATTATTATTTAATTATTAAAAGGGGCGTTGTTATGTGTTCTTTTTCTATTAAAGGTGTGGCCACTGCAAAAGACTGAAACCAGAATATGCCAAAGCCGCTGAATTACTTCGTGGGGATGATCCACCAATTGCCCTTGCCAAAGTAGATTGTACTGAAGGCGGAAAGGAATCTTGTAATAAGTTCTCCGTCAGTGGATATCCAACTCTTAAAATATTCCGTAATGGAGAAGTTTCTCAGGACTATAACGGTCCACGTGAAGCAGCTGGTATTGCTAAGTTTATGCGAGCACAAGTTGGCCCAGCGTCCAAGGACATCGTCACAGTTGAGGAGTTCGATAAATTCTTAAGCGCAAAAGAATCAGCAATTGTTGGTTTCTTTGAGAAGGATTCAAAACTTAAAAATATTTTCACTAAATATGCTGACAAAATGAGGGAGAAGTATCGATTCGGACATTCCAGTGCTAAAGCTGTTCTAGAAAAACAAGGCGAAACGTAATTTAAAATTTAATGATTTGTTTATTTTTTTTTTTTTAATTTATTTATTATTGTTGAATCTCATTAGTGATGCCATCATTCTATTCCGTGCTCCACACCTTTCAAACAAATTTGAACCATCTTCTGTTAAGTTCGATGGATCTTCGGAGTTGGATATGACGAATTTTATCAAAGCAAACTTGTAAGTTTGATATTTTATTAAATCACCAGAACATAATCTTATTCATTGTTTTTATAGCCACGGATTGGTTGGTCACAAAACTCAAGATGTTGCTAATGACTTTAAGAATCCCATTATCACTGCCTACTATTCGGTCGATTACGCTAAGAACCCCAAGGGTACAAACTATTGGAGGAATCGTATTCTGAAGGTTGCCAAGGACTTTGTTGGACAACTTAACTTTGCCATCGCTGCTAAGGATGAATTCCAACATGAATTAAATGAGTACGGTTACGACTTTGTTGGTGACAAGCCAGTTATTCTAGCTCGCGACGACAAAGGTTTGAAATACACGTTGAAGGAAGAGTTCTCAGTTGAAAACTTGCAGTCTTTTGCTCAGAAGCTGATCGATGGAGAGCTTGAGCCCTATATCAAATCTGAACCTATTCCAGAAAGCAATGATGCCCCTGTAAAGGTCGCTGTAGCCAAGAACTTTGATGATCTCGTTATTAATAACGGCAAAGATACCCTTATTGAATTTTATGCACCATGGTGCGGTCACTGCAAAAAACTCACTCCAATTTATGATGAACTTGCTGAAAAACTTAAAGATGAAGATGTTGTTATTGCCAAAATGGATGCCACTGCCAACGATGTTCCACCAACATTCAATGTGCGTGGCTTCCCAACTTTGTTCTGGCTGCCTAAGGACAGCAAAGACAAACCAGTATCTTACAGTGAAGGCAGGGAAGTCGACGATTTCCTAAAATACATTGCAAAACACGCTACCGCCGAACTAAATGGCTATGATCGCAGTGGCAAAGAGAAGAAGACAGAGTTGTAAGAAGACTGGCGCTTGAACAACGTTCATAAACCAACCCATCATTTTAATTAAATTTATTAAAAAAATATGTTCCACAAATTGGGTAAAATAGTATCAAAAAGCATTCTTAAACATTAGTTTTGATAAAAGGTTAGTTAACATTTCCAATCATACGACAATTGTGAGAACATATTTAAAATAATTAGGTATTTCCAGAAAGATACTGGTACATAATTGTTTATTTCTCAGTAAAAATCGATTTCTATGTAGGAGTATGTTTTCATTTCAAGCTTTTTAAATCCATCTATAGAAAACCAGATTTCAAAGAACTCTTACTTTAAGTACAGAACTGTTATTTTTATGTTAACATATTTTGAACACATTTTTCCATTTTATGAGTTACAAATTTGTCTGGATAGTGATAAAAGGAACAGATATTTAGAATAAAAATTAAAATAAACTCTTTTGTAATTAAAAATTGGAAATTATTTATTTTTTTAACCTAGAGGAGCGCAGTCTAGTGACATGCTGATATGTTTTGTATTCGTGGCTCAATAATGAAAAGAGTTGGTTTTCTTCAAAAAAATTTTCTTTTTACATTTTTGGTGTTTGATTAATACCGTTTGATTAATTTGTTGAAGTTTCAAATGTTTGTTTTTGAACTTGGTTTGCTCTATCTAAAACCAGTATTACACAAATTAATGTTTTATTCAAGTAATTGACTCACATATAAGTAAATTCCGAAGAATTTACTAGTGCTCTACTTTCAAAGTAATTATGTAAATATGGGCAACTATAAACTGCAAATTAGGAATGGAATAGAATAAAACGGTATACATACAATAACACTCCTATTCAGATGTTCTTACACTTGTTCAACGATAAGTCATAAGTTTTTTAACTTCTGTAAGGATTTTTACTGTAAGTGGCGTTCGTAATGTGTGAGTGAGACAAGACACAAGTAAAACTAACATGTGTATTCTAGGTCCAGGCCTAAGCCCTACAACAGCACGATATTTTTTAAATCTGTGGATTTGCTCTTTTCGGTCACGTTCTATTATCAATTTAGGGAAAATTGCTTTTTTTTTGTATTCAGCATACCTTTCAAATTCTTCTGAACGTTACCCATGAAGTTATGCAATGAAAAATAAAAACAAACTCACCCTCAATCCATTGTACCAAAACAATTCTTTCCTATATTTCTATTTTTCTAACTTGTTTCGTGCAACACCTTGCACTTAAAAGGGAAAGTGATTGTGCCATTGATTGTGACACACACATAGTAAAAATATTAAAAAAAAAAAAAAACAGTAGTAAAACTTACAATGCCATATGCTATACCATTGAATAACTAACTACAAATAGAAGCGGCACCACAATTACTCAAACGGCATGCATTCGCAGCGGCCGAAAAATTGTATTAATAACTTCAATTTCATGTACGTGATTAGTTTATGTCTATGATCGCCGGTAGCATGTTTCAAAACCATAAAAAGATTAATAAATTTTCCCTCAAGGGATTTATTTTTTTGTTTTGGAAGGAGAACTGGTCATACCGTTATACCGTCATGAATCAGGAGACAAATAATAGTTTGTGGTAGGTACCCATGAATGAAAGAATATTCTTTAATTCATGGGTACCTATGTCTTTTGTCTATGGATGCAAAAGTTCTTTTTAATGTGAATACGCGGACTTTTTTTTCTTAAAGTGCATTAATAAAATAAAACAATGGGTTTTTGTGATTACAAAGGTTGTAAAATTGAAAAATGGTCTGGAAAACCTCGGTTTATGTTACCAAAAAATGAACATTATAGGAAAATATGGCTTTTTAATTCCGGTAATAGGTAGTTATTCGAAGAAACTTATTGATGAAAAAAAAATATTAATATGTGCTGATCACTTTGACAAAAAATATTTGAGTTTTCGTGCATATAAAAGAGTTTAATTTGGTGCTGTTCCTTACTCTCATTAAAATAGTGAAATAAGTGATAATTGTGGTGAAATTAATGCAAGTAGTGCAGTAACTCAACTGAAGCAAATCGTAATACTGCGTCTTTCTCTTTTTATAAGACGATTGAAAAGAATGATGTGTACATTTTAATTTAACTTATACCTAAAGCATTCATAGATAGATACATATCTAATTCTGCATGTAACTATGCCTACCTGAAATTTATATTTTTTGAACTATTTTTCCGATTTGCATTAGCATTTATTTATTTTAATATTTTACCATAAAACAACAAATGTTGAGGTGTTGCTCAGGTGTCTTCATGTTTCTTATTTTGTTTTTGTTATGTACATAGGTAGCTAACTACCTATCTAGGTAGGTAGGTATATCTCGGAGTTATAAAACCAACTGTTAAAATTACAACTCTTTCTTTTTGATTCACAATTGGACTGTCCTTAGTTAATTTTCAATGCAAAACAAATTTAATTTCCTTGTGAACGTTACAATAATAAAAAATAAAATGCACACCAATTTTACTGAAAGTAAAAAGGCGAAAACATTTTATGATATTTATACATTTTTAACTGCAGTTAAAAATGAATAATTAATTTAAAAAAAATCAAAATAGAATAAAATAATTGTGCTTTTTTTATAATTTCTGGTGCAGGTTTTTCCATTTAGTTTTGTTGAAATTTTCTTGAAAACTATGAACTTTCTAAAAAAAATGTTTGGAAAAAAATCGAGGTTTCTACAAAAAAAAAAATTAATACTTTTATCGTTATCGTACCACCAATCAATTTCGAGCAAAACATATTAAATTGTTAAAACATTAGTTTTTATAGGAGGCCATCCTTTGTTTTTCGGGAAAACGATCTTGTGCTCGAGCCTCCATTTTGAGAAGTTTTATTCTAATTAGGTTGAAAAACTTCAAATTATAAATGCCAGAACCAAATGCTCGAAAAAAAGTTTAAAAAACTTGATATTATGAGGAACATTTAAAAAATTATTTTAAGAGTTAGTTAAGTCACAATAGTAATAAAACACGGTTAAATCTGCCAAATATTATGTCTACCTATAAACAATGTAATCACTTTTAATTTTTTTTTTTCGCTGAGCTAAAATTGGAAAACAGTCTAAAATTTTGTTTCTACCAACCTATGTTTATGTTTGTTTAGAGTTCTATTGTTTTAACATACCTAACTTTTGCCACCCAAAAAAGTAAAAACAAATTAAGTTGATAAATGGCTACAAACTTAAATAGGTGCTGCTTAAAATTATTGCAAAAAAATGTTATTGTCGTTTTGGTAATCACAAGTAGCCAAAATTATGAGTTTGATTGTCAAATATCAACAAACACCTGCGATTCCACCCCATAAATCTTTTCTTTTATTTTTAAATGAAGTTATTCAAGTGAATATTTGCCACTTTTTAACCGGGCAACTGTAGGAAGTATAGGGGAAGAAGGAGCTGAAATGGGTTGGCAACCTAAAGTTGCCGAAGAAGGAAATTTAACAAAAAAGAAGAAGAATTTGGTAGGGACGGTTGATCTTGGGGGTGATCTTGACCCTTCACCATACCTCACCTTTCAAAACACTTATCATGCCAATTTACGATCAAATTAATGGGACTCGATTGGTAAATACAGATTTCAATCAATAAATTGATTTATTTCGTGGCAAACGGAACGCGATATCAAATTGATTTATTTTTGTGTTAAACTGATTTCTTGTCTGTGAATCTATAAACAACATGTCCGTTAAACTTGCATTTTTCAAAAGATCTTCAAGAATAAAAAAAACCTATTTAAAACTGTTACATTTTTTGTTAACAATTATTTCTTAAATATTTCGCACATAGTTTATCACAATTGAAATAAATGCGCACGTTCGGGTGCACACCAAAAGAGCTGTCTGGATACGTCTGTATCGTATGAGTTTGCGAACGACCAAAACCGGATAGGTGTCAAAAGACACACAAACACATATTCGTAGTCAGCTGTTTGCCAATCCTCCCTTGGCTTCGTGAGTATACTGAAAATTTTAGGATACTTTCAGATTTATTTCCCCGCCGCAGCTATATGGTCGATCAGTTGTGTTTTAACAAGGAATTACAACAACAGTAAAGTATGCGAACCACAATAGTTGTGCACGCGAACGCAAGCAATAAAACCCATTCACCAAATCGTCAGCTGATCATTACAGGTGGTAGTACAAGGAGGGGTAAATGCTTGCGTTCGCGTGCACAACTATTGTAGTTCGCATACTTTACTGTTGTTGTAATTTCATGTTAAAACACAACTGATCGACCATATAGCTGCGACGGGGAAATAAATCTGAAAGTATCCTAAAATTTTTAGTATACTCACGAAGCCAAGGGAGGATTGGCAAACAGCTGACTACGAATATGTGTTTGTGTGTCTTTTGACACCTATCCGGTTTTGGTCGTTCGCAAACTCATACGATACAGAAGTATCCAGATAGCTCTTTTGGTGTGCACTCGAACGTGCGCAATCTGCCGAAAAATTCAGATTCACCAAATCGTCAGCTGATCACTACAGCTGGTAGTACAAGGAGGGGTAAATCTGCCGAAAAATCCAGATTTGCAAAATTGATAGGAAATAAAAAAAAATCAATTTATTTGCCCATTGAAAAGCGTTAACTATCAAAAATTGATCGCCGATCGAAAATAAATTAATTTATTTTACCAATGGAAAGTCCCATAACAAATCTCAACACACACACAAACACCAATAGCCACCCCTACCAATGGCTACCACACTTAAAGGTGCTGCCGATGTAGTTGCAGCAAAGCCATAGAATAATAAATAAATAGAAAATCAACTCAGGAGGCTCCACCCACTTTTGCCTACAAACTTTCAAAACTGCAGAGGTTTAACTCTGTATGCATGCCCGTGCATTTCAAATGGGACTGTAAAATTTGGCTAGACCATAAATTCTTACAATTTTGCATTCTGCTGTACACACGGATTCATGTATAGGCGTGTAAAAATTTTGTTCTACGGGAGAAGACGGAGGATTACAAGTATATGACCTGTGAGCAAAGCCTACCCACTCCGCTTGACAAAAAAGAAAATTTAAAAAATGTTTTCAGAATTGCATGCTCTTATTATTTTTTATGTCGAATTCCTTAGATTTTTTCAGATTTGATCGGAAAAGTTGACTTTTTTTCCTTCCTATGGATGTTGAAACAACAAAGTTGCTTTTTTTCTGTAACTGTGTGGTGTATATTTTATAGACGCGATCTAAACAATTCACTTAAGTTCACTTTATTAACATATTGCACTATTAACAACAAGGTTCACGACCAATAGATTATTTTAAAATTATTTTATTTGAGAAATCTATATTAAAATAAACCAAACTAGACAATTAAACGGCTCGTCTGACAGAAGAAATCAAATCTGTTAAGTATGTGTGCAAATATGTGTGAATCTTGCTATCAAATCGAGATTCAAGAAAAGTTGATCTGAGGGGAAAAAAAGCAACTTTTTCTTGTCTATGGATCATGATTTTCGGAAAAAAAGCAACTTTAGTCCGAAAAAAAGCGACTTTAGTCCGAAAAAAGTCAACTTTTTATTTCAAAGGAATTCGACATTAGACACAGCGAAGTTGAAATGACGATCATTCAATTGTTAAAGAAAGCAAATCTTTGGAATGTCTAGGTAATTCTTTAAAATTTTACTGAGCATATGTATAGAATTAAGAGTGCTTTCCACTTCTGTTTCCTTTCTAGGCAAATCTTTTGTCAATGGGTAAGCCCAAAAGAAGGGGTTCTGGTCGAATTAACTTTGAATTCAATTCACTAGTAGAAAATTTTATGGTTCTGTAACACACCTTTTGGAGGTATGTTGACAATTGGCAGCACTTATAATTTTTTTGTTTTCCTGTCACTTTATAAAAAAAAATTAACTTCGAAAATTTCTCATTACAATTTGCACTTTGTTTCATTTTGAGGTATACAATTATAAAATCAGCTTGATATTTAGTTATTTGTATTAAGAGTAAGTTTGGTAAAATGAATATGCACGGAATGCCTCAGCCCGGAATGGGTGGACAAATGATGCCCACCGGAGTATCTCCAGTAATGATGCAGCAGGCTTCACCGCAACAAGCCCAACAAATGCAAGGAGTCATGGCACCACAGCAGATGCAGCAAGCTGCTGCTCAACAGCAAGCAGAAAAAATAGACAATATATCTAAAGTAAAAAGCCTATTCTTACCTTTGAGAGAATCATTATCACTCACCTTCAAACATGGAGCTGTATCGCTTCAGCAAAATAACTTAGCCGACACCCTCAAGCGCGATAGTAACAATCCAGCACGTTTTGACAAACATCTTGAAGAGTTTTATTCATATTGTGACCAAATTGAGTTACATCTTAAAACAGCTATACAATGTGTTCAGCAGCTTTCTTCGGCCCAGCATTATCTCCCGGGAGGTGTGACTGCCGTCCGAGTTGATCCATGCATGCCTTCAGACAACATTAATGGACCCATGTCGTATCCTCAGTATTTAAGTACTGTTCGTGGTCACGTTCAGTCTGCGAAGGACATACATGATACTCTTATCAGTGCAGCGCAGAATATCTCGCCGAGCGACTGATAAAAGGAGACCGTCTAATTCTAACAAAAAATAGTTTTAGGCAAAAATACATTTAATTTTTGTAGTAATATTTATTTTTCGAATCTTAAATAAAAGCAGTGGTATTCAATTTTCTTCATTTCGTCTTTGAAGTTTCATTCTAAAAACGGGATCTTCAACCAGGTGCGCTTTAGTTACAAACTGATTGTTTCCACAACCTGCAATCGGACACCTAAGGGAGTGAAGGAGTTTTTTGCATTAATATATCAAATGTATTTGATTTGTTTATAACATACCTTAGTCTTGGGTTTACTTGAATAGACTCGAGAATTGTAGGCTTCTCGTAGTAATGTCCGCAAAGAGTGTTTTTAACGGGATGTGTCATCCGACGTTTGGTTAGTGGATCTATATCCGATATTTGTATCTCCATTTGAAAGTCATCGCCTTCTACGAAGCTTGTAGATGCTACAGATTCAATATTCATGGAAAGAAGAGCTCTAATTTCATCCATAAAGCGTTTGTACTCGTCGGTATTTTTTGGTTTGGACTTGACTTGTTTATTGAGTTCTTTTGAAAACGCCTGAAAATTATCAAATTTTATTACACTTGAAGAATGATCATGAAGAATGGTTAACAAACGTCATCATATTCTGCGATTGATTGTTTATTTTTTGCAACTTCAGAAGCTTTATCAGCTCTTTTCACATCGTTTTTAATGTTGATTAGTTGCTCGACCATTTTACCAAATGTATCAGGATTTTTGAGTTCTGTGAAACGCCATGATAAATGTACATGTACATTTTTTATTGCGATTATTTATTTAAATCATACAAACCATCATCGCCGTATTGCGCAGCGAGCTCTGCAGTTTTTATTAAACTTTGAATAGCTTCTTCTACTTTAGAATTCACGAGTTGAGCCATAATTAAAAGTTAATTTATTTATGCTATTTATTAGTAAATAGTAATCAAGCGAAAAAATCAAAATATAAATAATTGTTTTCTGTTAAAATAAAGAGCGCCCACCTCGATTTGAAAACAAAAGCTCTGTTCAATTACCCTGTCCTCTCGAATTGTTCCGTGTAAAAAAGTACAAGTATTTTTTTTATAAAAAAAGATAAAAGAAAAGAAAGAATATGCAATAAAATTTAAATAAACAGTTATTTTAATGAGCGATAATATATGAAACAGCCTCAATTGATGTTCATTTGGATCAATTGAGAATTGTTTCGAAATAATTAAACATCAAAATTTTATCGGGTATTCAATGTTCACAAATAGGAAAAAGAACTGTGACCGTGTTTATAGCATTTTCACACCGAATCATAAACCAGGTTTTTGCAAAAAATCAAAAACCTGCATCAAAAACACAGGTTTTTCCCATAGAATAATAAATAAATAGAAGATCAACCATAGAATCGAATAATAAATAAATAGAACATCAACTCAGGAGGCTCCACCCACTTCTGCCTACAAACTTTCAAAACTGAAGAGATTTAACTCTGTATGCGTGCCCGTGCATTTCAAATGGGACGTCGAATTTGGATAGACCATACATTCTTACAATTTTGCATTTTGCTGTTCGCACGTATTCATGTATAGAAAAGCGAGTGTCAATTTTTTTTTCTACGGGATGAGCCGGAGGATTACAAGTTGATGACCTGTGGTGTGAACCCCCCTATTCAGTCAGACGTTTTCTGCTCTTGACAAATCTATTTTTACTGTTCATGCAACAAAGCAGATGAACGCAACTGTTGTCAGATTGACAATAGGGCTTTTTAGGTAACAACGATATATCTCTTTCTCGTTCTCACAGAATTGTCAAAAACAGCAGTATGCCGAACAGCTGATTTTTTTTTTATCATTGTTGACAAATTGATTGAAAACAAAAGCGGGAATTTTAAAGATTTGTGCGCGAAAATTGTGAAAATTGTTGGTTTTGCTAATTAAAATAAATTTCTAAGCCACGGAAATCACAAATTTCACACAAAAAGAATACCGCATTTAAAAATTATTTCCAAATTGTTTTCTGCAAGATCTTGAGTTCGACAGTTTGAAAAAAGCGCGATACATATTTCCTGTCTTCGGCATAGTGTGAGCTTTGACAAGATGGTAACATCATAACTATTGACATTTGAACTAGCATTTCCATTTTCCAATTCTTGCACATAAAAAAATATCACGTTTCTGTTTTGTATTAAACTTCAATTTGAAAATAAACCCACATTAAAATAAATGAATCGACTTTTATTAAAGTATGCTTCTATTTTGTCCAACGTGTGGTAATATTTTAATGGTGGAAGAAGATACAAACGGCCTGCGTTTTTCTTGTAACACATGTCCTTACATTTGTAATATAAATAAAAAAATTTCAACCAGAACCTATCCAATCTTAAAGGTTAGTTTAAATATTAAAAATATCACTTTCATTTGTTCAAAATCTGTTTATTTATCAGGAGGTGGATCATGTTATGGGTGGATCTGCCGCTTGGGAAAACGTAGATTCTACAGATGCCGAATGTCCGGCTTGCTATCATAAGCGCGCTTACTTTATGCAAATGCAGACGCGTTCTGCCGATGAACCCATGACCACTTTCTACAGATGTTGTAATCAATTGTGCTCTCACACTTGGAGGGATTAAGTTTATGCAAATGATTGCCTATCGAATATATAAAAACAAAATCATAAAAGCAACCACTAAATTTCACAATTACGCTGGAAAAATGATCGAGAAAATTTATTCAACTAACTCCTCAAGTGCATTAGATTCAGCTAAACATTACCTTGTCGAAGGAGAGGTTATAGCTCTTCCGACAGACACAGTTTATGGCTTTGCATGTAGTGCCAACAATGAGAAAGCTATTCAAAAATTATACGGTATCAAAGGACGAGACTTTCATAAACCTGTAGCTATATGTGTAAAGAACACAGAATCTTTCCGGCACTGGGGAAAAGCCGAACATATAAATGATGCACTCCTTAATCATTTACTTCCCGGACCAATAACAATTGTGATAGAACGATCAGATAATTTAAACAACAGATTTCTCAATCCGACTACTTCAAAGATTGGAATACGGATTCCTGATTTTCCCTTCATTCGAAATCTTTGCAATACGTTCGACCAACCTTTGGCTCTTACGAGCGCAAATAAATCTGCAGAGCAAAGCAGCCTGAACATCAAAGAGTTCGAATGCCTTTGGTCTCGTTTGGGTTGTGTGATTGATGGCGGACAGTTAGGAGTTACTGACGACTGCCGATCGGCTTCGACAGTCATCGATCTTTCTATTCCAGGAAAGTATAAAGTAGTTCGAGAAGGTATAGCCCTTAAAAAAACCCTTAGAATTATGGACAGTTTTAATATTAAACCATTGTTATGAAATAAATGCCAAGTTTCTGTTACTTAGAATATTTTTAATTTTCGCCTTATCAATCACATGGTTTATTAATGACTTTGAAGGTGAGAGAATGGTCTGGGGGATGACGACAAAGGTCGTCTTGGCTTCGGAAGGTCTGTTGGCAAACTCTGCCACCTTGATGGTGGCCAAACAATATAAGTCGCTCGAGCTGTCATTAGTCCCAGCGAAACTGGTCCAAATGTATTGCTATCCAAGGAATTACCAAAGTGATCACCTTCGATCCAACAGTGCCCGTCGGGTATTCGCACGATGTCAGTTTTATATCCTAAAGTTGAGATAACGTCTCCCTCCAGACCTACGATTCTTTTTATTATTTTTTGGTCAGGATCTTTTGGCGAGATAAGAGCTACAATGTCACCTCGTTCCACATCATAATTTCTCACAGCCCACCGCGATAAAAATACATAGTCAGTTTTACTAGGGTCCGGATTCAAAGTCGGTTGCATGGATATTCCTAAAAAAAAATTATATTTTTAATTTAAACTGTTTTGTATTGTATTTTTGAATGTACCTTCAACTCTGGCAACATGACCGATACAGTCGAAAAATGTAACACCAATAGGAATTCCGAATAGGAGCGATTTAAGAAACGGTGTAAGTTTCATTTAAATTTTTATTTAATATTATTTACAAAATATAAGTAAGAAAATAAATAAAATATTTTTGACATATTACCTAAGCGATCTGTTTCATTCATAAAATCATAACAGACGAAAAAATTCAGAGAGTAATAGACGACTAGAGGAGATACAAGTATGTATGTTTTCAAATTTGGCTAGACCATACATTCTTACAATTTTGCATTTTGCTGTTCACATGTATTTATGCATAGAAAAGCGCGTTCGTATTTTATAACAAAGTTTTATTTGAGACAATTTTCTTTCATGAAGAATTAATAATGAAATATTAATAATGTTAATAATATTAATAATTAATTTTTGTATATTCGTTTAGAAATCAAAACTTTCTTCATCGGAATAGAAAATAATTTTGGTGAAAATTAGCGGTTAGCAAGCAAAGCGAAGCAAAGTGAAAGCTTTCCACAAAAGGCGCTTGGAAAAATGTTTTCACATAAAATTTAGGTTTCTGTAAAGTGAACGCAGTTGACAGCTTGGATGTCATCTTGTCAAAATTTCTCATAGCCTTTTTCACGAATAGGGAATTTTACCATATTGTCAAAAATTATATGGCAGCTCACACTACGCGGATGACAGATTGAAATTTTGTATGGCGCTCTTTTCAAACTGTCAAATTCAAAATATTGTAAAAGAATTTTGTTAATAATCATTTTTTTCCTGTGAAATTTGAAATTTCCTGAAGTAAAAAGTTTTATAATACACTATTCACAATTTTCACACACAACATTAATATTTCCGCTCTCGTTTTCAATCAACTTTTCAACAATGATAAGAAAAATGTTCGACTGTCATCCGCGTACTGCTGATTTTGACACTGCTCTGCGAACGAGAAAGAGATATATCGTTGTTACCTAATCCTATCTATCCAACAAAGCCCAACTTCTTTTGAAGGCAGGCTGAGGCCTAACTAGAATGAAGGCAAATATGAAGTCTTGTGGTGTGAAGGAGCCAACTATACGAAAATATGATAATATAGCCGCCTGTTAAAAACGTCAATTCCGCAAAAATACCATACAGACCTATTACTCACGAACGAAAACAAGTTGCGAACAACTTTCTATTTATTTCATTTCTAAACATTTCTGCGAAGTGTGTGCTTATCTCAAGTACTTTTTTTATTAAAGAGATAAAAACTTATAATAACATCTTTGCAAAATGAATTTTTTAGACACCGGCTTAAGTGCCCGACTAAATAATACTGATCATTTGATATTTCCCAAAATAGAAAAACCGCAAATTCTCGGTTGCTTCAGTATCAACACAAACCGCGACTACGAAGACACAGCAGAAAACTTCCGTTACTTTCGTATGCCACACAAATTCCCGTTGGACCTAAATGCTGGCTATGGACAAGCAAAATCTAAACAAGAGGTTATGCAAGACGAACGACTAGACAATTTGCTACAATTCCTTTATTACCATCAAGATGAGCTTTTGTCGAAGTCAGATTTGCCGAACGCAAGAGGTGTTGGCGACTTCGATTTCATATGCTTTCGTGGACTGCTTCGAACGCTGATGTGTACTCCATATGAAGCAAGAGACGATTGGTGTGTTCATGCCACGAGATATAAGGGTAACATATATATGAGTCAAAATGAAACTGACCACAAACGACATGATCGCTGCAACCAAAACGAAAACCAGAAAAAATTCTGCGCTTACGGTTTCAAGTTTGAGCAATACTGCTTGACTCAGGATCCTGCCAAGGAACCAATTACAACTGCCTCAGTTGATGAATGTGAAGAGTTCTGCTGCATGTACAAAACCAAGATTGAAGGGATGGAATTGTTGTTTGGAGCAGAAGTAGATGGTGCAATGAGTAGTAAGGTATTGGATAACATCGAAAGCAAAGAAGTGTTAAACTCCATGAAACTAGTAGAACTAAAGTGTTCCCTTCGTCCCAGTAACGAAAGGCAACATCAAAACTTTTACCGTTTCAAGTGTCGTAATTGGTGGTGTCAAAGTTTTCTTGTTGGAATTCAAGATCTTATGGTGGGCTACCGAAATGAAAAAGGGTTTGTGGATGAAATCAAACATATGGAAGTTCGTTCTTTGCCAAAACTAGCGACGGTAAGGTTACTTATCTGGTTCATTACAGACATTTCAATTTTTTTTTTCTAGAACTTTTGGACCCCTTCACAATGTGCTGACTTTCTTGTTAAGTTTCTTCAAATGGTCAAATGTACGATGAAAGACGTAAATTGTCCGCACACGGTTTATGAATTTTACTTTGATCCCAGATCCAAAGTTATCAGTTATCGAATTTACAGAGGAAAATCTTTGCACACCATTTTACCAGATTGGTATGTTACATTGTTGCAACAGCGTTGCAGCTTAGGATTGACGAGAACTATATCAAATATTTAATTTTATTGTTCTAGAACTAATAAAGTTTATTTATTTTTCTCCAACAACATATGGCCTTTTGGTTTGAGTTTGTTTTCAAGTATTCTTGTCTTTTCAGCTTTTTTGCTGGCCTTCATATCAGAAAAGCGCGTCTTTGCGTAATGCAATTCTTTAAGAGCTGAGACCATCTTTTTTGCAATTTCCTGTTGATGTTGAATTCGCCTTTTCTGGTTTGTCTGTAAATGAACTGGAGTTAGTATTATTTTAATAAAAAAAATATATATAGCGAACCCCTAATGGAGTAATACGGCCATCAACGAAAGAAAAGTCTGGGAGGTTGGTCAGGGGACCGAATGAGTTTGGATTAGTGGGTAGACCATGATCTTCACGCCAATGCTGGTCAGAGAGTGAAGCAGTAGTTGAGAGACTTCTGGGTAGAACTTCAATATACAAAATGTGCGTTATTAAAATATAGAGTAAAATTTAAATTTTGTACCTCCCGAGTTTATTTGAACTATTCTATAAAAAGCTGCTATTTTCAACATTTTCAAGATTAATTAATGATTTTTTTTAACATCTAAAAAAACTTGAGGTCACAAAAACGTCAAAATCAGCTGTCGGCTGTCGCCGTAAAAAATTCGCCAATGATGCCAATATTGACGTATTAGGTATGGACCGCCAGTAGCCAACTTCACGCGTGTTCCAACATAACTAGAGGCGCCATCAACTACTAGCAGGGAATCTGCGTAGCAGTGATATAATTTTTTTAATTAATTATTTACTATTGAAATATTTTGTGGAAATTATTATCAAACTACTTGTATTTTACAAAACACATCCACTCCTTATGCCATGAGTTACTTACAGATGAATATATTACCGTTTTCATTTAAATTCTAATGGCGAAATTAGAACACGTATTTAACACTAACAACTTTTCTTGGCTGTTTGTATGAAAATTTCAACCGACTGGCGGTCCATATCTAGTATGTCAATGGATGCCAAGATAATCCAATAGATAAGAAAGAGAGGTAAGAAAAAAGAGTGCCGCAAAAAATTATCCTATGGGGGGGATCACACTCAACTGCAGGCATGACAAGCGCAACATGATGAGCTCAGTTTTGAAAGTGTGAACGCTTCATCATGCGGTCATCAACTTGTACTCCTCCGTCTCCTCCCGTACAAAAAAAATTTTACACGCGCTTTTCTATACGTGAATACGTGTGAACAGCTAAATGCGAAATTGTAAGAATGTATAGACTAGCCAAATTTAACAGTCCCATTTGAATACACGGGCACGCATACAAAGTTAAACATCTGCAGTTTTGAAAGTTTGTAGGCGAAAGGGGGTGGAGCCTCCTGAGATGATGTTCTATTTATTTATTATTCTATGATATGGACTTAGCTAACTGATAAGTATCGGGCCGGTTTCTCCAAGGCCTTTTAAATTTGTATTGGTTCGTTAAATTTTAAAACTACATTTTTAGTTTTAAAAGGAATTTTAACAAAGAATAAAAAAAAATATTTGACAGAACATCCAAGATTGACAGAACATTGAAAATTACAAATAAAAAAAAACAACAATGAACAGGTTACAGATTTAAATTTTATTATTTTGTACTATTATTTAATTATTCGTTGTTTAAAGAAAAAAAATATTGCAGATTCTTACAATGGTTCATCTGATGAAGATTTATATGAAGAAAGAGCTAGACGCCGTCCAAGAAATATTCGAGTGCATAGGAATATATTCATTTAGATTTAGATTTAGATTTAGAGTCAAAAATTCAACTTCCTATTACACTGCGTTTTTATGCAACAGGATCTTTCCAAATCTGAGTTGAAGAAATTTTCAATGTACACAAGGTCAACAGTATGCCGCTTCATAGGAAAAGTGACTCATCTATTAGCCAGTCTAAGGCCAGATTTCATTTCGATGCCAACAAATCGAAATGAAATAATGGACTTTCAAAATCAGTTTTATTTATTGACACGATTTCCAAATGTTATTGGAGCAGTTGATTGCACACACATCCGAATACAATCACCAGGTGGGGAACAAGCTGAAGTTTACCGAAACCGAAATGGTTGGTTTTCCATAAACACACAATGTGTTTGTGATGCTAAATTGAAGTTCCTCGATATAGTAGCCAGATGGCGTTTAAGTGCCCACAAACTCACAATTAGAGCAAGAAATTTGATAAATGCCGCTGCGTCGAATTGCCGCTGTGGGGTCTTTTGTGGATCATAATCGTAATTTAAATTTGTTGTACGATGTGCATTTCAGCTTTGGCAAAGACATGCGTAAGTTTGTTGGTGACATTCGGTGCGAAGGGCAAAGTAATGCGGTGCTTCGGTGTGTTATTATTTTCATCGAAAAGTGTACTAATGTTGCTTCTTTTTAACCTTCTGGAGTGCTTTTCAATTAAATGGTCAATGATGTTCTTGTCATATCCATTGACATCAGCTGTATGCACTATTTGTTTATACTCTTTCATATATGGTTAAAGAAAGACGACATGATGCGCAAAAGGAATCGTTTGTTATATAACAATCTGTAGATGTTGTCTTCCTGATACGATAAATTCAATTTTTTTATTTTTTCGTTTTATTTCCAAGTCGATAAAAGGCAGTGTATGACAGGATTCATCTTCTTTCTCGCAGGTGAATTTGATGCTTGCAAAACGATTATTATTTGTTTCTAGTATCAGAGGTCAACTTCAGATTTTTTCACCACTGAAAACGTATCGTCTACATACCTATACCAAATACGTGGTAGTTTGCCTATTGTGTTTAAATCTGATCCAAATTTGCACAGCTGCAGCTACATACGGCGATAAAGCATTGCTGCATTCAAAATTGTTGATGTAAAAAATACTTCGGAATTGAAAACAATTATGTTTCATGCAGATGTTTATGCATTGATGTAAGCACTTACTTGTTCTGATGGTAAATCGAATTTTTGTAGATGTTGTTCAATGTCTGCAATTGCTTCATTGATAGTGATTGAAGGAAAAAGGGCTGTCACATCTTAGGTAAACCACTTTTAGTTCATTTTGGTGAAACTGCACATTAGCTAAGTTAATATAGAATTACTGCATTACCGACACAACTACATGTGTGTTATATATAGGAACGTCGAATTTCGTCGGTAATGGCGTGGTCTAATTCCCAATATGGTTTTTTTTCACACAGTCTATATGGACTTGCAAAAAAACGCGGCTTCTATTTATTTTTCGACGTTTCACAAGTGTTGTCCCTATCATATATTTCTGAAAAGTTAGAGATAATTTTATATCATGTTACCACCGATCTGATTTAATCAAATGGTTAAATCATGAAAGGCGTTCCCACCGAACTATTTCCTGTTTTAGTTTGACATTTTTGTCAATCTTGACTCCTTTCAAATCGTTCTTATTTTAGTTTTGTCTTGAGACATTCCTATAAAGATAGCCATTCCTGTAAAATAGCTTTTAATTATAAATAATTAATAAAAACACAAGAAAACTTACAGAGAATAATAATAACATCAGCTCAGGAGGCTCCACCCACTTCTACCTACAAACTTTCAAAACTGCAAAGTCTTAACCCTATATGCGTGCCCGTGCATTTCAAATGGGACTGACAAATTTGGCTAAACAACTTTAATTTTGCTGTTCACACGTATTCACATATAGAAACGCGCGTGTAAAATTTTATTTCTGCGGGAGGAGACGGAGGATTACGAGTTGATGACCTGTGCACGTAACAAAAAGAGCCCGTGTAACTACAGCCTTACGAAAGGGTCGCAAAAAAATACAACGAAAGAACTCATAACATCACTGCCTCCACACCCAAAAATGTCAACAAAATGACAGCCAGCAGTTTTCAAATGACGTTAACCATCACTGCAATTTTTTCAAGGGATACGCCATCCATTTATATATAGATATCAGTAATTAAAACGAGAAAGTGTCGCAAATTTCCTCCATAATCCTCACTATTTAATGTTAATTTTCATTTTAATAATAAATTTAAGTGTTTTTTTATACATAACATATATTTTACCCACAAAATTATCAAAAAGTAACCCGAAAATAGTGCACTAAAAATTCATACGGAAGAAGAAAAAAAATATTGTCGGGGAGAAAACTTTTTATTATACTTTTTTTTTATAAAAAATCAAAACAGTGTTTTCATTAAATATAATTTTTTTTATCAAAAACAACCATAAGAAACAAAACAATTTCCATTTTTTGTTAAATAGAAAAATGATTTTGAGGAAATAATGATTAACAGTAGCAGCACCCGCCGACGCATTGTGTGACGAATGACCTACAATTAAAAAGAAAAAGAAGTTTTTACTTGTAAAGAAAAAAACCGCAGTAGCAAAAATCAAGTAAAATTCTTTTATACAAAATTCTAATATAATGTTATAATTTTTATCATCAAATCTTATCGGATTTTCTTTTCTATGCTCCTTAGTTTTGTTTAACAAAATCCAATTGGAAAACTGCATAGAAAATTTGGATAAAAAAAAAAACATGGACATCGAAACTCAAGAAATTCGTCTGGCTCGACAAAAAGCATCCGTCAAATGGCTTCTCTCGAAAGCATTCAACAATAGAATACCAGATAATCTTAAGGAACCCTTTTATCGTGATAATGAAAATCAAGAGCGACTCAAACCCCAAATTACAGTGGAAATGGGAAACGCAACTCTCTATTGCCAAACGTTATCAAATTTGTACTTGGATCCGAATTATCAAAGTCTGAATCATTGTTCGATATTACAAACATTAGCACGCAAAGGAGTACCAGTTAAAGAATCTCCAGATATGCCAATTACGGAAACTATATTAATTCAAACCAACCCATTACGAATCAACGCCCACATATCTGTGATAGAATCTTTAATGATTTTGTATGCAAAAGAGATTTCATCTGGCGATCGAATACCAAACGCCATAAAAAGAGTTTGTGGCAGCAGTAATTTTCAAGTGACATCCGTTTTAAATTGCGAACAATATCTTTTGGCTTGGATATCTCATGTCTGTGCGGCTTTAAAAAAACGCATATCCCAAGAAGTCGAACGCGGTGCAACCGATGATGATGGTGTCCGTCTCCAAGTTCCAGACATTCCTCCAATTCGCGATTTTCAAGATTTGTGTGATGGTGTTTGTTTGGCTCTTCTTATTTCGTACTATTGTCCCAAAGTCGTTCCCTGGACAAGTGTGAGGATAAATTATTTGCCAGCTGTTGCAGATTCCATTCACAACGTTTTATTAGTAAGTAATTTTTCTCAAAAACATTTGCCATATTCTGTTTTTCATATGACGCCAGAAGACATCACTTACATGCGAGGCTCGATGAAGCCAAATTTGATTGTGCTTTTGGCAGATCTTTTTAATTTGTTTGAGATTCATCCAGCTAAATGCGTGTGTTATCCGGGCATGGATGCCCTAGTGACACGTTCAGCATCCGAAAGTGTTATAACGACGCGTAGGTCGACTCCACCGAGAGAATACCGCTCGGTTGAAGAGAATAACTTTTCGTCATCTGGCAATGACGAAGGTTTTGTTGTTCACAAAAGCAGAGGTATAGCAACTTTGTCATCGGTGCAAAATCAGGAACCCCTTGTCCCTGCTCGTTTGCGTCAGGCTAAAGAGAAAGTTAACTTGGAGTCAAAAGCAGATGAGAGGGGCGATTTCGTGCCAGCTGGTCGACCAAGTAATTGGGAAGATCAACGAAGACCTAGCTACGCAGGACGAAGGTCGCGCCGTAACTCTTCAAGTGAAGACTCGCAGTTAACTATCGAAAATTTTGGTGGGTCACAAGATCAGTTGAACATGATAGGTCGAGGAATCGAAAGAGATCGTGATCGGGAACGTGAAAGAGAGAGGGAGCGAACACTTTCTAGTGCAAGTATTGAACCAGCAGTTGCAGTTAGATCATCCATCGCTGATGCTAGAGGTACTCTACAACTTGGATATGATACCGACTCAGGTTCCGAAAAACAAGATCGTGAAACAGAAAAAACCTTGATAAAGCGTCAAGGCAGCGTTGATAATATATCAACTCGCAACACGAAACATTCCAATAAAAAAGAACTTTCAGATGGAGATTTATCATCACACGGTGGTTTAAACAACTCTAAAACGAGTGTCTATAACAACACTTCGGTAGAAGAAACAACACCCAAGCGAAAGACATCTTTTGCTGAGCTACCATCTAATACTACAACATGGCATCAACAGTCTGCATTACAACAACAGACTGATGATCCAGAACTTTATCCCGAAGATGACAGTCGATCAGTGGTTGATGCGTCGAAATTAACTACGATTCGATTAAAACTGGAAGAAAAACGTCGTCGAATTGAGCAGGAGAAACGTAAAATTGAAGTTGCACTATCGAAACATCAGGAAAAAGTGGGAAAAGCGGCATTTCTACAAGCCATAAAGCAACCTTATGGCTCTCAGCAGCATATCCCTGATCAATTTAGTAGACAACCGGTTCAACAGGCCTTTGGATCGACTCCTCAAATTCCACATGCTTTCAATACTGCTACTACATACAATTCCCAGCCCACTAATTCCGAGCCCTTTGCACAACACCAACAACACCCTCAACACCCTCAACAAATCCAACAGCAGCAACATCAAATTCAACAGCATCCACATCATCAACCACACAACCAACAACACAATCCACAGCAACAGCCACAACATATTCAATATATAAATGAAAATGGACAATACATTAGTCAGCGCCCAGTATCAATGACTGTTCAGAACCAATCACCATTCATCCAAAAGTCGCAAAACAGTCAGCAGCAGTCCATGATGTATAACCGTGGTGGTGGAGATGGTCAATTTGAGAACGGTGGCTATAATAAGCATGGAAGTCAGCAATTGCATCATATACAATACCCTGTGGAGCATACTCAATATCAATCGCACCAACAACAATACATAAACCGTCCACCAGAATACGACCATTTTTCTCCTCAACCTCAACATGTTCGCGATCATAATTCGCCACAGCCGCCAAATCAATATTATGTATACGAATCGTCACCGCAGCCAACACACCGAAAAACATGGAGCCAACCAGAACAAGTTCATCTTCAACAAAGTCATTATCAACCGCAACCGATACAGTTAATCGATATAAATGCATGGCAATCACAAACGCTATCGCCAAAAATCAACAGTGAAACTGGTACTTGGAATTCTCCGTCGAATCATCAGAATAGCAGCAGTGGCAGCGGATTTATGTTGCATCAAAACGAAGATAACGATTATTGCCATCAGGAAAAATCTTATCAAAATCTATTTCAAGTACATCAGCCGAGTACTCAAAATAGACAGACACCACCCAGAGCTATGATGGGCAATCATGTAGATAGTCGTCAAATGAAATCATCGCCCGTGCAACTTCCTTTTGATGAAATGGCTCCGCAAAGTATTTGCTTCATTGGTGATGAGGACGATGTTGTGGACCAAATTGAAATGAACATTGAGACAATGTCCATGCGAAAGATGCCAGACTTTAATCAAAGTATGCGACCTCAAAGAGGTTTGAACATAACAAGCGGCAATTTGACGTACAGAATTCCGTCGCCGTCAAGGCCCAGTTTAAATGCAAACAGTTTTCAAGATCCTCAAGAAGATTCAACAATTGAAAAAGGATTTTACATTTCCTTCGATAATGATCAGCCAAAAAGGCCTAAACCTCCACTGCGAGCAAAACGTTCACCTAAGGTCGAAAAAAGCACAGACACCATTGACAGGGGACAACAGGTTCCAAATGCTTATGATAAATCTGAAATACAGCGCAATAGTAATTTTGAAAATAACAATGCTACGTACAACAAATATAAAGATGCACCCATTCAACTGCGACAGTTTGAAAGTCATGATTCGAATGCTATCGATCGACGTCATTTAGAAGATGTCACAAAAAAACAACTACAAAAACAGAATTCAACACAACAACAGCAACATAACCAATTGCAAAAGTCATTTAGCTTAATGCAATTAAATGAGCCAAAAGAGAACAAAGCGTTGTTAATTGAAACCGAGATCTCCAACATGAATCCGGAGTCAGTAGATGAAATGGAACGTAAAAAAGAGAAAATAATGCTGCTTTCACTGCAGCGGCGCCAACTGCAAGAAGAAGCCAAGGCACGAAAAGAAATTGAATCAATGCAGCGGCGAGAAAAGGAGCGGGAGAAAGAAGAGGAACGCATGCGAAAAAAAGAAGAACAAGCTGCCCGAAGGACTGCCATTCTCGAGCAACATAGACTGAAAAAAGCAATAGAAGAAGCGGAACGCGAGGGTAAAGTTATTGATCGGTCAGAGATGCAAATGCAAAAGATGTTAATTCAACAACAACAGCAACATAATCCAGCTCCTCCACGGATGCGAGGTGTTCAAAAAACATCTCGGCCTCGCCCAAAAACCATTCATGTCTCAACTGGTTCAGTTGATTTGAATAAAAGTTCTTCACCATTGATTTCCAGTCGTGGTAAGAGAGGCTCCATCACAAATCTAACAGATTATGGTCAGCGTCCAAACTTGAGAAGAGATTTGTATAGAGGTTCACAAGACTCTTTAGCTATGAAAGACCCTGGTCCGGGGCGAGCTACACCGCCGCGACGTGCACCCTCACCCGGAATGGGTTCATCGGGTAGACACATGCCTTCGCCGACAGGACCAGGCTCACTTCCGCCCGGATTGGTATCAAAACGCCGTGGCATCGAAGATAGTTCTAGTGATATATCTTCTTCAAACCCAAATTCCATAATGGAATATTCGGGTCCAAAGCTCTATAAACAACCAGCGGCTAAGTCAAATCGGGGCATCATATTAAATGCCGTTGAATACTGTATATTCCCTGGCGCTGTTAATCGCGATTCCAAGCAAAAAGTACTCGAAAAAATTGCCAGATCCGAAGCGAAACACTTTTTAATTTTATTCCGCGATGCTGGTTGCCAATTTAGAGCGCTCTACAGTTTTGTGCCAGAATTGGAGCAAGTTTTGAAATTGTATGGTACTGGGCCTAGTCATGTCGACGAAGTCATGTTTGATAAGTTCTTTAAATATAACTCAGGCGGTAAATGTTTCTCCCAAGTGCATACAAAGCATCTAACAGTCACAATCGATGCATTTACAATACATAATTCACTATGGCAAGGGAAAAAAGTTCAGCTACCAAGTAAAAAGGACATGGCACTGGTAATTTAAATTAAATAACAACAAAAGAATCTGTTGTCTTGGATTAAAATGTAGTAGTACGATATTCAAAAAAACGATGCAAAAAAAAGGTTTAGTCTCTTATAAGCTTTGAAAAATAATACGCATTCTACAAAATATTGCTGCCTACGCCGAATGTTTATTGTTTTTTTCACAGACTATGATTTACATATATTGTAATAAAATACAAAATACATAATTATAAACAAAAATAATTATTATTAAAAAAAAAAAAAACTAACAGGACTGTCATTTAATGAATATAATAATTTGGCGAAGTTGATTTCTATGTTTTGTGTTTTCGACGAATGTGGTTCCTCTTCGGCTGTTATAATGGTCCCTGAAATTGGCAATGATAAACGGATTATCCCATTAACTATATCCCGAATAATACAATGTGACGTATGGACGGGGATTGCTTGCTGTCTTCCTTCCTCGGTGGGAATCATTTTTTGGGAAATGGCACAAAAACACAATAGAAGAATATTGATTAAAATTTAACAATTATAATACCTATGACATTATTTAAAAAAAAAACTTACGTTATTTGGTAAATAAAATTATAAATTTTGTATTTCAAAGTTATTGAAATATTAATAAATAACAAATATTAATATTTATTTTAAGTTTTTTTTTTAATGTTTGAAGATTACTACAACTATCTATCTATATACAAATAAAAATGAATGCCAAAATGTGTTGGTAATCGCTAAACCCAAGATCGGCTGGTCCGATTTTACATTTTTATTTTTCAAATGTTAATAATAGTGCTAGGGAAGGTTCTTACGAAAATAGGTATATTAAAAAAATTGTCTTGACGCTGCTAGAATTGGCATTTTTCTGCATTTCTTACTTATACTTGCTCTTTTGATATTTCGCTCCAATTAATGAACTGTCCGAAAAATAAAGAACAACTTTCGCGACATTACTAGAAATGTATGCATGGTAGGATTAAAATGCTATAATTGGGGAATGTTTTTTCTTTATTTGTTGCGTTCATATGACCAGTTTGTCAGTGCGAGATTATTCTAGGGTTAGATTAACCCCTAGTTAACTGTGATGGAAACAGGGTTTTTCTTTTTAGTTAGTTTTGAAAATTAGTTAAACTAAATTGGTGAGTTAATTCTGAGTAAATTCGGGATTTCAAACTGACCGTGTTTCCATCAACGTTAACTCGAGGTTAAGCTAACCCTGGAATGATCTCGCTCTGAAAAACAGGTCCTAATGTCATCGTTAACAAAATATTTTTTATTTTATAAGCGGTGTTGGTCTGTTTAGATACTTTTCATGTGTTTAGATATTATTGATGAAAAATAAAATAAAATGAAACACTAAAAGATTTGAGATGAAATGAATAAATGGTTGCGCTACTGAGCCATTCTAATTTCTGAATGTAAGCAATGTACCCGCATTTTCAACAAACTTACCTAAAATTACAGCAACTGTCTGGAAAGTTTTTTTTTTTCTCTGGAGACTTCCCTCAAGCAGTAGCAACAAGCATAATAGAAGAGAATGTGTGCAAATGAGAAAATTAAAACTCAAAACTAATATGATAGTATTATATTCCAGACAATTAGCTAATGACTTTCTCAGAATAGTAAATACCAAATACCAAATTTCATGCAAAATATGGTAGACAAACTATAAATATAATAAATATATTTTATTGGTACCAAACATATAATAGATTGAAAAAGTTTATATAAACAACAAATGAGCAAATCAATAAAGTAAAAGTTTTGATTCTTGGACGGATTTAGAATTTAGATTCAGATGAAGTAGTTCATATCCCTACTGACCTTTTAAATCCAATAACACCAAGCATCCCAAAATAACTATAAGTTATCAACACTAAAATTTTGAGAAATGACAACTCTCATACATCTACAGACAGTCATTCGGTTATAGATAGTGTAATGCCGTGGCAAGTCTCTAGTATAATAATATAAGAAGAGTTAATTTGAAACAGATTTCAGAAACCTTACTTCTTCCCTTCTTTTATGATGATTTGAACAACTTGAATCATAACTCTCCAACTACCCTAAGGATCTGCTGCGATGTTTATCGTTTTTATTTCAAAAATCTTTCCATGTTTCGTAACATTCGCCAATGGAATGCGGGTGTTGTGGCATTTGTTTGTATTTGTACCAGAAGTTGTTAAGTCTGTCACTTCTTTTCATTGTATCGGAACTTCGATGAAATTCTGCTGTTAGGTTTGATTCCCTTTCACTTACTTATTTACTTAAGGTGGCGCTACAGTCCGGGGTGAACAAGGGCCTCAACCAACAAGATTCTGCCAGGCGGCACGGTTTCTAGCTAGCTGCCTCCAGTTTCGCACGCCAAGTTGGTTGAGGTCCTCTTCCACTTGCGTGCGTCACCTGCTACGCTGTCCTTCTATACTGCGCCGTCCCACGGGGTTGGATTCAAAGGCCATCCGGGCCGGAGCATTGGTGTCAATTCGCTCTATGTGACCAAGCCACCTTAGTCTTTGGCTTTTCACTTTTGTGACAAGGTCAGTGTCGCTGTACAGCCCGTACAGTTCGTTGTTAAATCTTCTTCTCCATTCCCCATTTACGCAGATAGGACCATAAATCACACGGAGAATTTTTCTTTCAAAGCAGCTTGAAGTGTTTTCATCCACCTTTAATAATGTCTATGATTCTGCACCATAAATAAGGACAGGGATGATAAGTCTCTATTAAAGGGACACTTTAGTTGCTCGAGAGAGGGATTCCCTTTCACACTACCTTTTCAAAACTCAGAAAGTTTGCGTTTTTTGTATTTGCATTATGAAATTAAATTTTATTTGATTTTTGCTGAAAAGTGAAGTGAATAAAATTTTCTTAAGTCGTCTTTATGAAGTCCAGATACAAACAATCTATTAATTTGTCATTACGATGATCATCCTAGAATGACTAAATATAGAAAACTTAAATGCACTCAATAGGTCGTTGGGAAAACGCCTTATTACTATCTATATTTAAACAGCAATTTAAATATAAAATAAATATATTTAACCTGCCATCAGTCAAAAAGGCCAATGCAGTCTTTCAATCCTTTGGCGTTTTTAGGACAAAGCTCTATAATTCAATATGATGATAAAATAACAAACAATGATGTTTAAATAAGTCTAGCAACCCTCTTATTTTCACAACAGAATCTTGTGACTTGCAACAGGAAGTGTAAAACAATTCGGATTAAACCAGACACAAATTAGTTAAACTGAATATAAAATAAACTATTTATTTGTATACAATAAATAAATAAATAGAAATTTACAAATATAATGGAATCATATTCTGTGGAGAAGTTGTTTTTATAAAACTTTTTTAATCTGTAGAAGATAATTATAATATAAAAATAATGTAGGCTTTCCGCGGTTTTAAAATTACATACAAAACCAACATATACGTATAATATTTCTGTTCAGAGAAAATCCATCAATTTTTTCTAAAAATTAGTCTACATGTTTCCTTCTTACGTTTGATTTATTTATTCAAAATCACTTGTGTAAAATTCATAAATTATTTTACTTATTGTTATACCTAGTGGTCTGCCTAGCTGACCACAAGGAAGCTTAGCTAACAGCAGCTGACCTTCTTCTTCTGATGAACAAGCATCGTAAGCTAATAGTAGCAGTTTAGGTGTAGCATACTTGTTAACAATAGCCATAGCGCGTTCCATCGAAAGTGTTCGCAGTTGTAACAATTGTTTTATGAAGACATCACGAACAGTTAAACCATTGTTACGCATCGAATTATCGTAAAAATCTTTAAATTTAAGAAGACCTATAGTAGAATCATATGGAGTACTTGGTTGAATGTCTTCCTTTACTGTACTTATCAGAAGTTTATCTTTGTAGTGTCGAATTAAGCAGCTAGTCATTGCTTTCAAATACAAAATAGATTCCCAATGATTGTTAGTGTACTTTAATTGAAAACCATTGTGAACTTGTGTATTGATTGCTGATTGTAGTAGTGTTGCCACAGGAAGCCCAACATGTTCGTTGTTGCCATGACTTTCTATTAAGTAAATCAGATTCTGAATTTTACTGCTCGCGAGACGAAATTTTTGTTCATGAAACCTTCCATCGCGGATGCTACTTGCAAAATCATCCATTCGTTTGCGTTCAACTATGTATGGCAGGACAAGTTCTTTTCCTTGTTCATCTCGACATATCCATGTAAAATCACCAATCGTCAGACGACGAACCTCGTGTGGGATATTCAGTTTTTCAATGTAATCTCGAGTTTTATCGAAAGTCTTTTTCGTTTTTCCATTTGTTTCTTGGGTATCTACAAGCAGCAGGATACAAAATGTACCAGGACTTATAACAATCTGTTCATTGGGGTCATCGAATTTCAGTTGTTTGGATTTTTCTTTTGCGGTGGTTTCTTTTTTCTTTGCTTCTTTTTTAGACTTTTGAACAGATTTTACAACCGTTTTGACATCATTCGGATAAGCACTAGCTGTTGTATTCAAAACTGAGGCAGGGTCTACTTTGCGCAGTTGTTGCAGCTCTTGGTCAATAAGATCACATAGTTTTTGTCCGAATCCTCTTAAAATTGCACAATCCCTCCCGGTAGCCAATGGTAGTGGAAATGCTCGAAGGGATTCCAAAGCTTGACGCAATCTATGTTTTGATTTGTAACCTTTAGCAACTGCTTCTTTTAGCCAACGTTCAATCCATTTTTCAAAAATAGGATTAGGATTTTTAAGTATTATTTCTATTCGTTGTCGGTCATCCATTTATTAAATTATCGTAAAAGAAACTTTATTTTAATTCAAATGTTTAAACAAAAACGCAAAAACTACAATTTGTTCCAAAACAAAGACAGAAATGTCAAAGACAAACGTCAATTAAGTAGTGGGTTTACAAACTAAAGTTTATTTATAATTTTAAACAGGGTGGTGCAAAATATACTTTGAAAGTGCATATTTAAGAGACATAGCGTTTTTCATTTACAAAAAGATTTTCCTTCAAAAGATTTTATCTTTTTGCAATTTTGGTGTTTCATTTAAATGAAAAGAGGGGAAAAAGAGCAAATCTCAACAAGAAAGAAGTGATCTCCCCAATTTGGGAGATTTGATCTAAAGACTGACACACGAAAATATTTTAATGGCGGATTTTTGCTTGCGCGTTCTTTCTGATTCCAAAACTATTGGATAGCTTTGTGTTCTTTTACCTTTTTAGACGATATAGGTAATATTATTGCACTCAAATTCATAATATTTTTCGTAAATTTTACAATTTTTTTACGAATTTGTACAAATGTTCAAGTAAACAAACAATGGTAATGAATAATGGTACTTGTAATTAAATAGAAGTGTAAAATATAATGGTGGATTTACATGTCTCTGCACCTGCAGAACTGGAGAAAACTAAAGGGAGAAGAAAGAAACGCTATGGAAAACTTTGCTTGTTTGATAGAGAGGGAAAACGAAAGTGCAGATATCTTCATACACAAATTATGGGATTATAGGTAAAGATAATAAATTATAGGTAAAGATGAACATGTTCATCTTTATTATAGCAAATTCGTCTGCAAGCCATTTTAAATAATTTTTGGGGTATTAAGTTTGAAACTTGAATCTTTTCGTGAAATAAATACGTAAAAGGAAATAAACCTATTTATAAACTGCAATAATATATTTTCCATCAAATTTTAATTGATAACGTGTAGTATAACCACTTTCTGAAAACAAAATGTGAAAGAATTTTTCTTACAACATTGTGGTGTGTACCAGCATTAATCATTTTTACAGCAACTTGTTATAGGAAATCAAGCCAGATGGTATCTGTGTACTCTTTTCGTCTTAAGAGTTTAAGATGTACATCTGTTTCTTTTTAGTTTTCTTTGTCGTTTTTACACACAAGTCTATATGGACTTGCAAAAAATACGGTTAATATCAAAATTAACAGTTTTCGAACATTTAAACGAATTGAGGATCTATAGTGGAATAATTTGCATTTGCTGCCTTGCTGGGCGATGCTCATATATATGGGCGACTTTCCATTGGTAAAATAAATAAATTTATTTTTGATCGGCGATCAGTTTGGGCAAATAAATTAGGCGAGTTTATATTTCTGAGCGCTCACCTGAGCAAGCGAATCCAAAAATTTTCAGGCTCAGTTTTTTGACAACAGTAGTGTAAAATTTCACTGAGGAATTGTGTTTATATTTCTGAGCATACGAAGATCTCGGAGATCTTAGAAACATAAACTTGCTATTGATTTATTTTTTGATTTTCGATTTCTTTGATTGTTAAATGAGTTTTATATTTGATTTACATACATATTAATTTCAATTGTGATAAATTGTGTTAAGAAATAATTGCTATACAAAATTGTAACAGTTTTAAAAGATTGTTTAATTCTTTGATCATTTTAAAAATTGAGATTTGACAGCCATGTTGTTTATAGATTCACAGACAAGAAATAAAATTCAACAAATTAACAAAAATAAATCGCTTTCCATTTGCCTGGAAAAAAATTAATTCAATTATTGAAATCTGTATTTACCAATGAAAAAGTCCCATTAATATTCGTTTATGTGGAGCAAAGTTTATGTGGCTAAACCCATTTTTTGTCAAAAGGGACCTACACAATATCAATTTTATTTGACAAAAATTATTGACGTATTTTTTTTCAAATATCATTTTGAGAACATACATATCTTTTCGAAAATGGGTCGGGGGAAACCTCAAAAATGATCAACCTTTGCAGATATTTGTATAGCCAAAATTTGAACTTGATTGGATAACGCTAAATGGTGCCGATATTTGCCGGAATTTGACAAAAACGAATTTCTTCGAGAGTTGAGGTCACTCTATTACACACGTATTAGTAACGATGACAACATTTTTTTTGTATTTGCGTGTATTGACAAGCTTATGCAAGATAAATAAGATAAAAGCTCATATATACAAAAGAGTGGTTGCTCTTTATTTTGCAAATTCTGCTTTATAAAATTCTGCCTTTCAAAGTTCTGACTGTAAAAAGGAAAAAAGGTTTTTTGCTACCATATAGAGATGGGAAAAAAATGCAATTTTTTTTATTTTAAATTTAATCAATATGATTTTATTATGTGAAATTTAATTTAAAAGGGTATTTTTGTTCTTTATTTATCGCAGAATTAAAAAAATAAAAGCAGAATTTTGACCCCATACGCCTTTTTTTGTATATGGTCTGTAGATATATTTTTCCATAAACAATCATTTTGCCGATACATATCTTGAAACTCTCTTGAAGATTGAGAAAATCAGATATTTCATCAAAAATAATTACTTTACAAATGCGAACATCGTCAGGTAACAATGTTCTATCAGGTATCATTGATGAAAATCAAAATAATTTTGTTTTTCATCAATGTATCAATTTTGTTTGAAACGAACATTGATGGGCATATACACTATCAATGTTATCTGAATGAGGTTTGATTCAGGCAATACTGACAAGTAACATTGATGGTGTTAAGGATCCTAAAGGGTCCCATATAACCGTTATTTTTAAATTGTATACCTCAACTGACAAGCCAGCAAAATCTTTTTTTTATGCCTAGTTTGTTTTGTCACTGGCCGGGCGGGGTTAAGTTAGTTTTGGGCACAAGATTCCATATTTCCCGCTTGGTATTTCTATTTAGGTACCCTCAAAATATTTACATTTCTTCAAACAATAATAATCGTTCCATGATGTTTGTCGTCTGGCTATTAATTCCTTTTATTTAAACAATTTCATAAATTAAATTAAATTTAAGTTAAATGAAATAGGCATTCTTATACATACCTACCTAAAGCTTTTAGCACCCGCGCATTTTAAAGATAAGCGGTTTCTCCAGTTTCTTACACATTGAAAACTAGATATGCCGATAAAATAAGTTGCGGGGATTTCAGAAAAGTGTAACACGAAAAGATACCCTACAACGCTCAGGCTTTTGCTGTTTGCCACTTAAGGACCAGTTGTACAATCGTGATTCAGCGTGGTTCAAATATTTTAACCACTGATTTCTATACCTAATCTGTCAAAATCGGCAAGTTAAAAACTTGAACCATGATTGTACAACTGGCTCTAAAGTGTTATTGCTGAAAGCTACATAAATATTTTCAGTTTTCACAACCATCATTTAAAAAATAAACTTTCGAAAACAACCTCGTCAAAACAGAGCTATTTATATTGAAATAAGCTTTATAGAACTTACTCTACTGCAAATAAACGTGTTCGATATAAATACTTGTATTCCTTCAATATAATACATCTGTATAGGTATGTGATCATTCCAAAACAAAAAACAGCTGACTAACTTCTTCCACTAGAGCAGAAAATCTTGAAAGCATACTACTTGCCGGTAATTTAAAAATAATTTTGCTATCAAGAATGCGATCCACCAATTGGATTGAAAGCTCCAGTCCCGAATGTTGACGGCAAAACTTCCTGTCTGGCACATGCATCATGTTCATGTACAACCCCCAACAGACTTTCCTGATATACACTGAACAACATCGCTCCATTACGCATCCTACAAGACAACCCAACCCCAACCCAGTCCCACATTCAGTGACGGCAGGTGGCAGGACAGGACAGCCATGCCATGGTTTTTACTCTTTGTGGAAGGTCTTTGTTCAGTTGTATTTAAACCGTCTGCCCGTGTGCTTGTTGGAATAAAATCTTTGGCTGATTATTGTCAAAACTCGTCTTAGACAGTTTCGGCGTGATATTTTCGTTCTGTGGAAATATAAAATAAGTTTTGGATAGATGCATTAAAACGCAGTATTTTTTTTATTGTTATCGGTTTTTTTTTTATAAAAATATTGTGAATAAAAACAACATTTCTCGTTTTTAGTTGCAACTAAGTCGGATTTATAACGGTTTGAAGTTGTCTTGTTTCGTGTGTGTTTTGGAAGAATAAAAATGTTTTTCTTATATTTTGTGAAGTGTGCACTTCTTTTTTGATATTGTTCTGTACCTACTGGTGATGCTGCCGCTGGTGTCAGAAATGTTATGCAAGTCAACCTCTTTATCATAAAGTGCTATGCTAAATTTAATGCAAAACCGGGTCAAGGGCCAGTTAAGTGACAGTGCTGCATGAGTTTGATATGGAGAAAACTAAAGAAAAATGTGTTCTTGTTAATTGCTATTATGCAAGAATAAAGGATTCTCCAAAGAACTCTTGTGAAAATTTTCTGCTTTTAACGGCCGGAAGGGTATAAAGTTTGTTACTTGAAAACTAAGTTTACAGTGAAATTTGACTTCAATTATTGGAAAGTGGAATACACTGACACCAACCAACATTTGAGCTACATGCAAATCAAGGATATATCTCAAGGCAAGTAGCTACAAAAGGTTTGTTTTCTTGGGTGGGTTAAAGAGGGTATTATTTTTTGGCGCCTATAATTCATAAAATTTTCGGAATAGATGTATATGATTTTAAAAATTCTTTGTCTTAAATTTTGCTATAAGAATTAACAATACGAAATAATAACTACACTGCGCTTCAACTGAATAAGCACAACATTTTTTTCATGTGCGATGTCCATTGTCTTTAAACCTTGTGCATTTATTTGCCAGTTGGTGATAGTTACTGTTCCTTTATAATGTTGGAAACAGAAATTAGAAAGAAAACATAAAAAATTACCACTATTTTGTCTCTGGTTAGCTTTCTAAGCAATTCATATGAAAAATACAGTGTTTTTTTTGCGTCAAGTGAATAGACACAAGATATATTATCTTCATTATCTTTATTGTTCACAGGAGACACAGTTTATCAACAATTGAAGAGTTTTAAATAAAATTTAGTTGTTAATCGCAATAAAAAGTAAAATGGCTAGCTCAAAATCGATCATTAGTGTTGAAAGAGCTAATATCACCTTATTAAGAGAACTATGGCTAACCGGGAGTGCTATAGCCAACAAAATGGAAAGTAATTTTAGTGTCATCCATTTCTCTTTAAACGAAGATTTGTAAAAAAAACTGACAGGTGATTAAAAAACGGCAACAATAATAGTTTATCCAAGTGCAATTTTAAGATTAGCTTCTGATTCTTTTGAATTTACGGCAAAATTAAAACAGAAAGCCGTTTTTTTTGGATGAGGTTTAATAGTCCTGAGGGTAACTAACAGCACCAAAGCATTTAAAATAAAACTTTAAAAGAAACCACCACAAATTGTGCAACACAAATGTAGACGTTTAGAATTTTTGCCAAGCGCGTACCGGGTGATAGAATACATTACATTATGTAGGTTATCGTTATACCTACTCATACTCGGAAAAATAAGAAAAAAATCCATTTCTCTTTTTTTACATATTTGTTTGCAGTCATTTTAAAGAAAAAATACGTCTCTTTTTAATATAGTTTTGGAATATAATTTATTTTATTAAAATTAATTAGTTTCAGCATGAAAAGTATTTTTTCTTTGTCCAAAGCAAGGTAGGCCAACTATTTTGCGTTTGGGTCGTATACTGTTCATGCGTCTTATACGTTATATTAACATACCAAAATGCTATACCTACTTGATTATTTTTCTGAAAACCTACAAATCTTTCAACCAAAGTTTAACTCTAATAATAGTTAAATTTTCCCGTAAGTTTTTTTTTGCATGTCGAAAAAAACGTAAAAAATTCATTTTGCAAAAAACAAGTAAGATATTTAATAACAAAAAAGATATTTTCTGCTAGGTACCAAAGGTAAAAGAGTTAAATTATATTACATATTATTATTCCTACAAATTTAAGGTAATCGTTTTATCCATATTTTCATATTTATATTGTTGTACAAATTTATGAATAAAAAATAAATAAAATAACAATTCCAACATGAGTGTATACAAACACACACAATATGTGTAGTGTACTTTCTTTTTTTATTTCAATTTATTCGAAACTGACAAAGCAAGCCTGCGGACGTATGTATATATATTAAATTGAATTTATCCCCAATATGATATAAACTTGGTTCGTTATATTGTTTTACGTAAACCAAGTCCACACAATTCGCAGTATTCATTAAATGTAAGCCCACGACCCTCTGAAACACGTCAGTATCAGAAGTTGCCCTTGAGCAAGATAATATCAACTGTAGATACAATAACAGCTTCACGCATTTATAAGGGATTTTTTTTTTTGAAATAATAATGCTGATTTATCTACATTTAAATCAAGTTAGGTAGATAGAGATACAGTATATTTACCACCTACAATTTGACTTGTCATCACAAAATGAAAAGCAACTTGAAAAAGTCTCTCCGATTTTTTTTTATATAAAAAAAATCTTCCCCATGGTTTCAATAATCCCATAATAACATGTCAAAAACAATAAAATGGAACATTCATTTTAATAAACAAAAGAAATAAAAAACAAACATTCAATATTTCAATGTTTAGAACTGACGAGTTTTAGAATTACCAAACATAATATTGTCATATAAAATATTGCGTATACGCCCTGTTAGCCCATAAAAACAATCGATTGGAAATGACAAAACTGTTTTTTTTTCTGACCAAACAGTTCTATTGTATTATAAAATTTGTTTGTTGCATGACAACGACAGGTCACGACAGAACAGCTATGTATGTTTGTATTTGCTCCTGGAAGTTGATATTCTATCAATTAATTTGCGTGATGTTTAAAGGTCAGAAAACTGCTGTCCTCATCATTTCAACCTTGGAATTCAAATTTAATATTTATTATAATACTTTTTTTTATGAAGTCCAAATTATTCGATTTAAGAAGAACAATAATTTATGAAAAGTATAGTTATTATGCATTTATTTAAATTCATATATAATACGGCTACGGCAGTTAGAACAGTCAGTCAAACTAGAAAAGTCAGTATGTCTGTCAATCTTTACCAACTTCTACCTCTGTCCCTTTATAACCCTAAACTACTGTAGGTTCTAAAAATAACTATCGATTTATAAAAAAAATTACTATAACTTTCGTTTTTGGCTGGTTTAATGGCTACAATAAATTATACATGCAAGAGAACCCCATCTTTTTGTCGACTTCCTTGTTAACGAAAATCAAACGACGCAAACAGCTTTTATACAAAATAAATTGGCCTTTTTTCTTAAAGTTTAGTTGGTACATAGGTAGATTTTGGCCGTTTCTAAAACGTCTGTTCCCGAACCTAAGTTGCTGGTATGCGATATCAGATTATTGCATTACGAGATATCATAATTAATTGTTTGCCCAAGATAAATATAAGATGTTAATGGTGATGAAGTCATATATGGTGATTTTTTAACGATTGAATAGCTGTAAGTTGGAAAGTATAGGTTAGTAACCTCGAGGAATCAACAAAACGAATAGTATAGCCCAATACTGGTTTGATCCAAAAACCAGAGAAACAGAAACAGTGAGTAGTTAGATCAGTCAGAGTTCAGAGACAGCTTCAGATCTTCAGACTCCAATGTGTTTGGTTGTATTTATAAAAACTAAATTAATATAAGGAAAACACAAACAAAAAAATGTTTAACAGTAGGTACTTTTAGCTATCAAACAGTATGGAATTCCGAACAGTAAAAGCGGAGAATTGGCCAGAGTTGGACAGTTGATATAGAAAATATTTATGAAATTCCTTCTTTTAACTAGAAAAATGTTCTTTAACAGAGCAATGTACCGTAATGATTCACATGATCATTATTATATATGTTCTGTCTTGTATCTGTTTATTAAATACATCTCTTTCAAGCCAGACTTATTTTAAACTTTATTAAAAAATATAAATCTTTAAAAAACTCATATCCATTGGTTTGTTGTAGAAATTGGATCCTTCATCAAATATTTACAACCCATGGTGCGCATTTCCTTTCCATTATATTTGCTTATTGAAAATTTATATTCAATCTAGATTTTTTCATAAATGGTTTTCATAACCGCTTGTGTCACGTCACTTGCAGACCATGCCCAGTCAGACAAGCCAAATACATATCATGCTTCTTGCTTCCTTAGCCCCAAAGCAGCTTAATCAAATAAGTACATGATGATAGTTTCAACACACACTTCAATCATGAACGTGTGTCTTAACATATTTGTCCCATAGGATTTTAAATCTGGGTTATGAATATACTTCTTGTATTTGTTTTACATTGCTGTCACAAGCAGGAATAATAAAGATTTTTTAAACTTGAAATTTATTTTTAGAAATTTTCGTTTTTAGTTAAATGTATTTTAGAAGTATGTACTAGCAACTAGTATGTTAACTAGGAAGCAAGGAACTAAACTTCTTTTTAAGTTCACTTGCTAGTTGCTATACATCCAAAAAATTGACCTGAAATGGGAAAAAAATATTTGTAGACTTTTCTTTTACTATTCTCTGAAGTTGCTCATAATTGTATTTATTTATTTATTTATTTAAATCTACGATAATTGAAATTCACAGATTTTGCTTAGAACTAAGTTAAGGAATACATAAGTATTAAAAAGAATTTTGCAACAAATTTGACAATATAGATTTAAATTGATACATTGTCATACATATTTCAATTTCATTGTAATAGGTACAAATTAAAATATTTACAACAATTGGAAATTGGCTCAGGCTGCCCATAATAAGTTGAATGGGATATTTCAAAAATGAATTGTCTTGTTCTCAATGCCCTAATCGGAGTTAAAATGTTTATTAAAGAAAGTAAAATCCCACAGTTATTGTCATTACAAAGAATATTCCGAATGAATAAAACACTTAAATCTTAAGACTTGATTCAAGAATTTGTATCAAGCACGTACTTTTGTAATTTTGGTCAGTATTACGATTAAAAGAAAACTTTCTTAAAGCGAATCTTAGAAACTTTTTTAACTTTTTCAATCCGTTCTTTTGATTTTTTTTTGTATCAGGACTCCAAATATCCGAACAATATTCCAGCAATGGTCGAACAATTGAATAAAATACAGACTTAAGAGTGTACGGATCATTAAAATCTGACATGAGATTCAAAAGTCAATTTTTCATCAAAGACTACGCCTAGATCTTTCATTTCCGGGAAAACGAATTTGTGATCGAGCCACCATTTTCAGTTATCTCAAAAACCGGATGTCTACAAATATTTCGTCAAATATGATTTGTAGGATATTATTATTATTATATGTTCTTGTTGTGTTTTCAAGGTCAAGGAAATTTCCAAATTCAGTTTTTTTCAAATTTAACTTTTTGCAAAAAAAATGTTTTGGTAAAAATTGTAGCTTATATGATTTTTTACAAAAAAGGTCTTAACACTTTTCATCGTACCATCAACCAATTTGCAGAAAAAAGTGTTAAATTGTTACAAATTCAGTTTTATGACAACATTGCACTTTTACATTAGTATTTAGCGCTTTTTGCTTTATTTTTTTTTTGACGTTTTCCTATTAAGCCAAATGCATGACTGTGTCGCACAAACTTGCTCTTGTTGCAAACTATAGGACTACAAAAATGTTGATTCATCAAATTATGTATCATATTTTTCGTTTGATGTTGTTTAGCTAAAAACTTTAAATACCATCTTGTCCTGCATATTTAACTTATGTGACGTACTAAATATATAAATGAAATCAGTTCAGCCGTTTTGAAATTCCGGCCAAAATTGTAAGCCTCTAACACCAAATCTTCGTTATGTGCATTTTGACCAAAATCCTGAAATGCAGTTATATTATACCTTGCAAGTATAACGTACACAAAGTTTCATCAACATCGCATGAGCCGTTATCAATAAAATTAGGAAAAAACTAATAAAAGGTTTTAATTTTTCCGAATTTTCTCGAAAACGGCTCATCCGACTTTGATGAAAATTTGTGTACGTTATACTTGCAAGGTTTTGAATATAAGTGTATTTCAGGATTTTGGCTAAAAATGCACATAACGAAGATTTGGTGTTAACGTCTTCTTACAAATTTGGCCGGATCTTCAAAACGGCTGAATTGACTGGAACGGCTGAATTTTTTGCTGGAATTTGTATTGCATATATTTTTATAACTGATAAACGCAATTTGTTTTTTGATTTTTGATTTTTGGTAAAGAAATTTAAAAATCCGCGAAAAATTCTTAAAGTGGGTTACTGCTGTAAAAGATCATAGACATTAAAATTTAATAGATAGTCGATTACACTGATTCCTACTCTTTAACTCTACAAGCTACTATGCTTTTGTAGACCCCGACGATTTCAAACAGGTGTGGTGGTATCCTGTTCATTTTAAACGGGTATTTGTCATATAACGGGTGATTTTTTAAGAGGCTTAGAACTTTAAAAAAAAAAAAACACAAAAAAATCGAAAAAATGAATAAAATATTTATTTGAATCGATAGTTTGAACTTTGCAATTTAATGTTTAAAGATAATTTCATGCAAATGCTGACCGCGGCTGCATCTCAGGTAGCCCATCCGCTGAGTCCAATTTTGGCATACTCTTTCACACATATCGGCCGGTATCTCACGAATGAATGCATGGATGTTGGCTTCCAGTGCGTCAATCGAAGCGGGCTTGTCCCTTTAGACATTAGCCTTGACATATCCCCACAAAAAATAGTCTAATGGTGTCAAATCGCACGATCTAGGCGGCCAATTGACCGGCCCGAAACGTGAAATTAACTGTTCACCAAACTCGCCTCGCAATTGCGCCATTGTTTCGCGTGCTGTGTGGCATGTGGCACCGTCTTGTTGAAACCACATATCATGCAAGTCAAGAACTTGCATTTCGGGCAAAAAAAAGTTTGTTATCATCGCTCGGTAGCGTTCACCATTGACAGTAACGCTGCGATTCGCATCATCTTTGAAGAAATATGGCCCAATAATGCCGCCGGCCCATAAACCGCACCAAACAGTGGCTTTTTCGGGATGCATTGGTAGCTGTTGCAATGCTTCTGACTGATCTTCACTCCAAATGCGGCAATTTTGCTTACTTACGTACCCATTCAACCAAAAATGAGCCTCATCGCTGAACACAATTTTTCGATAAAAAAGCATTTCGAACATTTCGAACCGAGCACGAATTTTGATAGTAAAATTCAATAATTTGCAAGCGTTGTTCATTTGTAAGACGATCCATGGTTAAATTGCAAACCAAACTGAAGCTGTTTGACAGTGACACAAGGTACTAAACACACGTCAGCTGTCAAAACCAGTGTTGCCAAAACCAAACCAGCTAAAAAATCACCCGTTAGTATTCATGTATAGGAAAAATTTCCGCTGTTCAAAAAAGACCCATCGCTCACAGAAAGTTACCGATGAATATCGTTTTTAAATTCATAAATGAAAGTTGTTCACCAGAATTATATTTCAAAGACTTACAACTTAGGTGAATAATAACGCGAAACTCAGAGAGCTCCAAGCTGGATTTCGCTCTATGGGTACTCAACGACGGACAAAGTTTTTCTTCTGTTGAACATTGCGGAAACATACCTTCACCTTGGGAAAAAAACTCTATGCTCTACAAATGAGTTTACGTTCTTTTCCATTACTTTAAATTTGCGGGTCTTACAAGCAAGGTAGTTTTTCTCGTGTCAATGTTATTCATATATTAGCAGTGTTTTTTTTCAAGTGCATGAAGCTGAAAAAAACGACATTAGGAACTAGCCCACCCCATTAAGACCAACAAATTTATATTTTCCAAAAAAATTGCAAAAACAAGAATTTTGACGCTGTTCCTTTCACCAAAAAAGTCTACAGCAAAATCCAGCTTTGTCGGAATTTTTCTGAATTAAAACTCTAATTTTACTGGGCTAATTTGTTTGAATAACAAAATAAAATGGGCGCGCCGATTTATGAAAATAACCACATTATTTAAATGTGTCAATATTGAAATATGATAATGTTATTTGTTTGTTATATTTTTAATAAAATAATGAAGTCATGTTTTTATATTCAACGTTTTATTATATAACAAAAAAGGATATCGCTTGGTATGGGGAGAACGACGCAATTTGTTTTCGTGTCGAGTCGCTTCGACTTTTACCATTAGACTGGTGTTACAGGTGACCTATTTATTTTTATTATTTTCTTCCTTTTGAGCGCCTTAACAATGTCATGTTTTCGTCGGTATGTGTACCTACAGGATGTGTTTCGGAGTTGGTGTTTTTTTTTCTTGAGTCACTTTGTAAAAATCTTAATAAAAAAAAGGAGAATGAAATTGAAGAGAGAATAATAAAGAATTTGTTTCACTTCCTGCATATAAAAATGTTATGATATCGCATACATTTTTGATGAAATTCATCAACGATTCATGTAAAAAAATTGTCTGCATAAATATATGTAGAGCCTTATGGTTTCAAGGTAATCATTATAGAGATATGAAAATGAATGATAAAATTGAATCTTTTGAGTGTTGATATTTACTATATAACTTTTTGTCTATTACAAACATAATCACTTTATTTTATTTGTTTCAGGTCTCGTTTTGCTGTGCACAATTAAAATACCTACAAAAAATACTTGTGTCTATAAAGTGTCTAAAATGTGGATAAATTGTGTTTATTAAAAAAAATAGTTAATCCTTTTATATAAAAAAAAAAAATCAAAATAAAAGGTGTAAAAAAATAAATCAACATTTTCAATCTGTGGTCTCGTATTCGTACGCCACGGCCCAATAGGGCTAGTGGCGGGTACTTCTTAGCAAGTACATCGAATATAGATGCAGTGGAAAACGCCGGATCGGATGAATTAATAATAAACCCCACAATCGCCGCTGATAAGGATTCACTAACTGGACTTTCAGGAAAGATGATTGCGCCACGATATCGTTTTCGGGATTTGCTTCTAGGTGATTTTTCATTTAATGATGATGGAGAAAGGTAAGTTTAACATTCTCGATTTTTGTTGTTGAAGCAAATTCAAAGCTTTAAATAATACATTATCCACTTTGTAGGTAAAATTATCTAAATAATGTACTTACCCTATATTTTCTTATTGTATTCTTAGCTTAGCAATTATATCAAAGAAAACGCACCCTTATAGGTAAAGTAAATGTTTTGATAGACAATTATATTTTAATTGGAAACCTTAAAAGATAAACAACTTGGTAGTTACATAGGTAAATTATGTGTTTATAAATAATCTAGACACCTTTTATTTTCTCTATAATTGTACTTGTATTCAGTTTATCAAAAAAGAACAATGAGTTTAATGGTTGCGTTCATGTAATTTTCTTATCATTACATTCAATCGTCAAATTAAAAGTTTTACTAAAGTGGAAAATTGCATACAACAATCGATAGATGTTATACGTACTAAATGAACAAACACGAAATGAAGGAAAGTGACAAAGTTGTAAGGTTTTCTCTAGTTTCGTTCACTACATAAATATTTATCTGATTTATTTAATACTCCTTTAAGTTCGCCGACTTTTGCTTAATAATATTATAATAATATAACTTAATATTTATAGTAATATTAAACTTGAAACGATAACGCATAGAAATAGAAAAGATGAATAACTTTAAGGAAGAATTGTAGATATTCGTATGTAAAGAGCGTGACTGGGTCACAACCCTGAACTTCGACACATCTGAAATTAACTTTGTATTAAACTATTGAAACCCCCTCTTGTTAAAACGAAATCTTATGGGTAAAATTTAGCCATTTGCTGTGATATTGGATTAAAAGAGATTTTTTAAAACACTACTTTGGCTAAAATAATTCAAGATTTAAGAAATTTCCCTGAAAAAGACGAAAAAAGTGGGTCCCGCCATTATGTCTGACTGTCTGTCTGTGTGTCTGTACCGAAACCTCAAAGCTTAAACGGTTTGGCCGGTTTTCTTCATGCATTGTTTTTACAAAAAAAAAATATGACCGATTTTGATAAAATTTTAATTGATAGTTTTGTTGCCAACAGCGATGTTTTTCATATAGGATTTTATTTTTCAAAGAAGCTTACCTGCCAAAGAACGGTACTTTTTTTTGACGAAATAAAACATTTTTAGAGCTCTGCAAAATTTGATTATTGCTGCAATCAAAAAATTGGAAAAAGCATTTTCTAAAAAGTTTTTTTTTTTAATTTTTATTTCCTCGAAAAAACCGATCAATTTTGATAAGACTTTATGTGAGTGCTTTGTTGCAAATGTTCATCTAATTTTTTTTTCCGAAAAAGCTTATTAACGGTTCCTGCCATAGAACCCATTTTTTAATACTGACTATTTCTTAAAGCGCTGAACCAATTTTTACGAAATTTCACAATTAATACTGCAAACAAAATTAAAAAAAAAGTAAATATTGAACAATAATTTTTCTGGAAAGTTGAAACACCTACCTAAGATCTGAACAGACGATTTAGCATTGTAAACTTTTGTACTTTCAAGTTAGCTCTTAGGTTCGTGCCCTTTATTTATTTTTGATGTATTAAGGTCTTAAATAACGGTACCTACAATTTCAATTTTTGTCGAAAAAAACGTATGTTCAATTTTGATAATATTTTAATAAGGGATTTGTTTCCAGCAGTCACATATGTATATTAATTTTTTTCCGAAGAAGCTTATTAACGGGACCTTCCAAAGAACGGTCCTTTTTTGATACCAATAATGTGTTGCGTAGCTGCATCAATTTTGATTAAATTAAATATTCAAAAAGTTCTGCTAATATCAATTAATACTGCAAACTCAATTTTTGGAAAAAAAAATATTTTCTAAAAAGTTTTGTCTTACTTTTATTTTTCTTAAAAAAATACGTTCAATTTTGATAAAAATTACATGAGAGATTTGGTGTCAACAGTGACATTTTCATCGGAAAAAATATTTCCGGACTATTTTTTAAGCTTACTATATTTTGAAAAAAAATTAGTTTTTTTTTTCGTAACTCGAACGCCGAACTGTTAACGTAGGACAATAGTCGGCCCTAGGTATTGAAGTACATAATGTAAATACTACTTGCTTCTAAGTCGTGTCCTTTACTAATAATAAAAGTGAAACCAAACTATCAAATCATGATCTAGAATCAAGTAATGTCTATGAAAATTAGTAATTTAAATATTTAATGACCCAAATAAATGACACTTGAGGACTTTTTTTTCGAAAGCAATTAACTAAGCTCTTTTAATAGGATGGGCAATAAAAAATGCAGTTTTCAATTAAGCATACGCCACCATTCCACTGTCAGGATATAATTAATCAATAAAGACTATGACAAAAAAAAAATAAGGAAATTAAAAGCTGAAACAATTTTCAATTTACCCTGGCCTGGCTGCATCAAAGATAAAAATTTAATGGCCATCAGAGCAAGGATATAGACGTCATTGTCCTTTGTTAATAATTATTACCATCCTTCGTATAGGTATATACCTACTTATGTACCTATTTTCTGCAATCAAAGAGTAACTCGTTTGCTGAAATAAAGTTGAAAAATTTTATTAAAGTGTCATAAAATATTTAATTCATAATCCCATACTATATAATGTTGAATCATTCTTCTCTATTTATTTATATTGCTAGATTGACAGTTTTTAAAATAGACACAATAATCAATTTCTAATATTAACGTATGTAAGTGTGTATGTCAGTACAATGTACTTCTACATGCTTTATTTTTATTTGTTCATATAAAGTATAAAGAACAAATCAGCAGTTGCAAGTTGCAATGCATGTCTATATAATGGGGGTATGCTTTGTACATCGATTTCAACAAAGAAATCCTTTTCACACACATAAAACGACAACCCCATTGTGTTTGTGTCATGCATTTTATAGGCTTGGTTTGGATATTGGAAGCCAAAAGTGATTGGCATTCGTGAGAATTAAATATTTTATAAAAGTACTATAGTATCGATTTAACCTACTTCAATGTTTCGATATATACATAGGAATTTCCGATATTTTTCACTCTATTTGGATCGTAAAATTTTCTAGGCTTGGAATATTATGTAAATAAATCGTAGGCGTCGAACTTTAATTGCGTGTCATTTCGTTTTTTTTTTATAAACAAATGACAGATGTTGTTTATTTTCAACGGCAAAAACTTTTTAATGCTTCAATTAAGTTCTGATGATTGCATGTAGTGACGGCAATAAGACTGAATTGTAAATGTCAAGTTTGCATACAAATCCATTTTTTGAAAATGAATCTATCGAAAGCGAATGTACATATGTACATACATATGTAGGTATGTACGTTTATTTATACGTAATGTGGTAATACTCAGCTGTTCTAGATGGATGGGATGTACATACTCCATACATACATATGTATGTACTGTAAATATGTACATATGTACAAGTTCTTCACATATTTTACAGACGAACAAATCTTCAAGAGAGCATTCTTGAGTGTTTGAACAGCAAATTGATTACGCTTCATTTCTAGATAACTCTTATAATTTCCTTTGGCGAAACATTCAATTAACTAAGCTCTATTGGTGAAATCACAACTTGTGAAGAAAGAAGTATGATTTCAAAATGTTTATCTTACAACTCAGTATACATAATTTGCAGGTCATTGTTGCAAGCCATTGTTGCGAATTCCTTTCTTGCCGTCGGGGTCTGTGCTGGCATCCTTGACCGACCTACTGCTAGTCGGAGGACGTATGTATGTAGGTGCAGGTACTTGACCCCTATCGAAATCACGCATACAAAAATCATGCCAGTCTTTGCGTCAGGATTTTAAGTACGCACGAGAAATTTTCCTAAATTGAAGAAAATCTATATGGTATTAAAATGTATTTTAAAATGTTTAAAAAAAAAATAAAATTTGCCGTAGAGATAAACCATATCAGTGACCGAAGAATAAACAACAGTTCTGGTAGACGCTAAAACAACATGCTCACCACAGGCTGTCAACATCACATCCACCTGTTCCTATTGGGAACCCATTTAGTTTTTTTAACAACTTTACCAGAATACATATAAGGTCAACAAAACCATTTTAGTCAGAAGGTTCTAAATTTCTGTCGCTTCTTATGGGATATGGGAATCAGGGACCTGATTCCCCAAAATTTAAAAAAAAAAATTAATTCCCTAAGATTAAATCGAAACCATAATCATTTCATAGATATTTCTATCATATCATAAAAGTATGATAGAGAGAGGAACGTTGAAAACGATATCTTCTGGCGATAATCGAATTACGGAATGACTCCCAGGGTAAAAACTGCTATACTAAGCAAACTTTGTAATTACTTTTTTGATGATTTCAAAGGTGTCTTGACAATGTGTTCCAGTCCAGCTTTGATTTTAATAGAACTATATGTAAATACTCACATTAAAAAACTGGAATTTACAATTTAAATTCCCTGATAACTACTCTATTGAAAAGGTTTTTAAATTGTAGGGATCGTTGATTGTTATTGTTATTTCTATATGTATGGCTTTAGGACTTACAATAGGAATGTGCAACAATGCCATTATTGCGGATTCCTTTTATGACTTCGGCATCATTGCTGACATACTAGACCGGCCTACTGCTCGCCGAAGGCGTAGGAACTGGACCACTGTTAGAATCACACATACAAAATGAATTATCAATCATGAATCTAAAACTTTGGCGACGAACCCAACACAATAACCACATCAAGCCAAGTATAATAATAGGTACAACCAATTTATTACATGAGATCTTTATTTGATTGAATATAAACTGATCTTTTGACGCAGCTAGTTTCTAAAAATATAGGTAATAAATAATTAGACACTTAATAGAAGTAAAAATAATTCTATATAGAACAACATTTTTTCAAGTCTCATCCGAACCGCTCAGCTCTAAAATGTTTAAATGCATTTCTTTGTTTTATTTAACTATTTTTTGCTAATTCAAAAGAACGAACAACATATACATAAATACAATCTTCTTCTCATTTTCGTTCTTTTCTGCACAATTTTTTTTGTTTCTAAAAATTTAAGAGAACCCCTTAGAAAGGTATAGAAATAAATAAAAAACCAAACAGTTGATTGAGCAGAATCCTTGTATACATTTTTCCTTGCATATGGTAAGTTGGAGCAGAAATACTCAAAAAACAATACTTTCACTGGAATCTTTAATTAAAGATGGGAGGGAAGGAACGAATAAACAACAGCAGTGAACAATAATTAGACTTTATGAGTTGAATCCAGAATGTGCTTGCTTCTATTCTATACCATACCTACTGGTGTTAGTAATCAATTATTTTCCAATTAAGGAGCGGTATGTTAGACGATTAAGACGTATTTAATGGTACTCTGATGGATACTCCATTAACAAGAGTGACGCAAAATATGTATTGCATTTGGATATTACGCACCGAATAAAAATCGATAAAATGACATTTCCTACTGGTTTGGTATTCAAATTGTCTTACTTTTGAAATGTTTGTTTTAGCTTAAAAAAAACAACAGTACCTGCCATACAACCGTAAACGAAAATCCAAATTTTCTCGAAAAAAAATACGTTCGATTTTGATAAAATTTCACATGAGTGATTTGTTGACGACGATAAAGTCTGTCATCAGAAATTTTTTTTCGAAAAAAGCTTTTAAACGGTACCTACCATATAAACATTTTTTTGTATCGACCTTCATATATTGGCCGATTTTGATGAAATTTATATTCAGGTAGTCCTGCAATGCCTGATGAATATGGCATAAAAATATTTCGAAAAAAGTAGGCATTTTTCGGATTGAAATTTTTTTTTTTTTGATTGCAAGAACAATTTTGTAAAATGCTTTATATTATCAGCATTAAAAATTTCAAGTGATTTAACAAAAAAATCTTCGTTCTTACATGTCATACTGAAACTTATCATCTAAATTGTTTTTAATGTTCCAAGCTAAGGAAATCTAAAGACTGTTTTTTCTACCATAAACACAGAAATGTAAAAATAAAAGCCTAAAAGCCTTTCATTTTCATATCCTTACGTTTAGTTATAAATTCCTTTCGTTATTTTATTTATATCGCACTTAATCCCTTTTTGTTTTTTTTGCTTTCCTTAACGAAAGAATGCGCTGCGTCATGGTCAATTTAGCTTTAAATTGCCTTCATAAATAATTGCCATAACATACAGGTCGCAAAATAATTTATGGCATCCAAAATATGTCTAGTTATCCTTTTAGAAGCATCAACATACATTATACATACATAGTTTTGCACAACAAATAAAAATCCTTTGATAAATAAAGCAAAGTAAGAAATTAATTAAATATACGCATTAAAAAAAAAATAACTTTTAATATCTCTTTTTGCTCGCAAGGTATGTATGTATGTACTTGTACATATGTAGGTGCGTATTGCATACTAATAATAATAAATGTGTGAAACTTTCTCTGGAAAATATTTAATAGAGTTGTTAAATTTTGTGATAACTTAATTACGGTTTATGGAGTGCGAAAGTATGAAGTGCAGTGAGAGGATCTCAAATAATATCCTACATATTTAAATACTGACTTTTACTCAACTTTGTGCAAATATCGTATCAAGCATTTTATATGATTAAATAATAATATTTCTGATTTCCAGAACCTTATTTTAATAAATAAAATTGCGTTCTTTCGTATTTACAGGCCTTTAGCTGACAGAAAAGTATGAGATTTTGAGCACTGTAATAAAAATAGCCCACAAAATTTCAAATAAAAAAAAGATATTTTAATTTCTATGAGTATTCTTACAAGAAATGTCCTAAACCAGCAATATTCTTAATTGCTCACTTTTTATTTGCCTTAAGCAATTTGCTTTTCAAATTCTTCAGTCCTTCAAAAATTTGAATATGATGCAAAACAAAAAAAGAAAATAGAAGACAAACTTACATTTGAATATGCAATTCCTTAGAAATACCGAAGTAGAAATATTATGTAAAACTAGATTGATAAAAAAACAGAAATGAAGGTAAATTTTGAAGAAATATGACATTTCAACTGATATTTGCATTTGGATTCAGGAAGTTTTGAAACTTCATAGCTTTATGCTGTGAATACAAATGCGGAGAATAATATTTGTTAAATTATATACTATTTCATTGTACGATGTACATTATCACGTAAAACAGTCCCTTTTCACCCAAACAAATGGATATTCTATGCCGAATTGACATTTGAAATACACTGTTATGATATTCTTCCACATGAATGTGAGTAATAAAGAATTTCTCTTTATACAATAAAGTGTTGTTTTTTTTTCATTACTTCCATTTGTTTGGGAAAATTTGTATTTTCGAGTTAATGAAACGAATTTATTATGAGTGGATAGATGCTAAAAAAATAAAATCAAAAAGAGTTTCTAATTGAATTCAAGAAGTAGGAAACGTTTTCAATATTTATGATATGCTACTCCATTTGAACTTTAATTTATTTTGAGAAGAGTGCATTATAGATATTTAAAATATAATTGGAGCTAAAATAGGCAATAAAACAGCATTTACCTGACTTATTTCGATAGACTTCACTTCGCGACACTTCTTAATGCAAATTTAAGTCCCCTTCCTCGGAGAACCTATAAACAAAAAATATTACGGTATAATAACATAATATGTTCAATGTTCATGCGTTTTCTGCCATTTATAAATAAAAACTTAATGTTGTTTTTGACTTTTCGACAAATACCTTGATCGATCGGAAATGATTAAGTTAAACTAGTGGGAGTTTTTTTTTCTGCGGTGACGTGAAATAACGCTGATAGAAATAAGACCTAATTGGCCTTATTGGGCTTTCAAAAACCAAGTTAAACCAAATTTAGAGTTTGGCTTTAATTCAATTTTTCGCCAATTTGGCGAAAATAACAAGGTATTTGAGTTGAGGCAGTAAGACGGGTATGCAACCCCCTACCTGGGCTCACTAAAGGGTTTGGGTTGGGTATATGAAAATTTTTATTTTAAAAACTTTGACTTAACAACTTAGCCAATTATTTTTTTTTTTATTTTTTCTTTCGGTAGATGGAAATCTTCAAAAGACACTTGATAATATTCGGTATCAAGTAGTGTGGGACTTCTACCGCACTAAAACCACCTAGAATCATGACCAATCTATAAAAGATCGACTAATGATTTTAGTTTCTCAATTTTTAGTTCACATTTTGGGAAGTTTGATGATTTAATACTTTCCCATCGCTTTTAGACCATCAGCTCATGAGACTTGGTTCTTCTTAGTCTCCGAACATTGGTACGTACATTTAAGACTGTCTCCATTTCGGAAAAAAACTTAGCTAATATGAACTCAAACTTTTATCATTGTATATAAATTTCTATAGTACAACCATGGAGCAGCGCCATCTAAAGAAAGTTGTTAACTGCACATTTGGAGGTTCTTACATTTATTAAGTTATTCTGTTACCCTAACAATAATCGTCTACGAAACAAATTAATAATATATAATGTATTTTATTGGCTCTAAAATCCATATTTCCTTGACAAGAGTCGTAAACAAAACAAAAATAATATATGTTTACGACTGTTGTCAGGGTTACAGAATAGACAACTATTAAATGCACGAACCTAAAAATGTGTTTATCACACGTTTCTCAAGATGGCCAGGCGGTGATTATTCAGCATGAAAATACTATAGAAATGTATATACAATGCTTTTATGTCGAAGAAAAAGACCCTTAACTCTCGTGATCAAGATTGTGTACCATACAATTTGTTTCTATTATTTTAGGTTGAATTTGAACCCAGACCAATGCCAGTGGCCCGATTAGGGAATAAGAATCGAATCGTTTTCAATTCAATATCTCCTTTCTGACCCACCTAGATTGTTTTAATTATTTAATTCGAAGCGAATTTTAACAATCTTTCCAATTAAGAGCTGATCTACACGAAAATACAAAACGTTTCGTATTCTATTTTTAGGGCTCTGAATACGACCGACGAACTCACGCGCAGTCACGGGGTAAAAATACAGTGTATCCATACAAAATCACCCATTCTTTCAGTTAATACAAGCTTCTGAACTAATTTTGTAATCAAATTTTCACACATTTCATTTAACTAAATTGAATCCGTTGAACCATCTCAAGAATAACTAAATCGATATCTTTATTCTTGTAATTCGGTTTTTAAAGTCATATTCCACAGGTAAAACAAAAGAAATCTTTCAATAACGTTAATATCCAAGCTACCGTCCGTCGGCTTCTTATATAACTACATATGTCAACCATGTTGTATACATATAATATGTGTATTCATGGTCTATCATTCGATAAGTTATAAATATAAATTCCATCGATATTCTCAGTGACATTTTTACTGGACTAACTTTTTTCGAAGTAACTTTGATTGTTTCCAAACTATTGACATAAAGAGAGACTTGAATGATCAATTTGTCGGTAGAATTTTATTTGCAAGAGTTGAAACTTTTCGTTAATAGGTTATTCATGTTTGTTTTATTTTTTTTTTAATATAATATTAATTGCTTCAGTACTATTTCAATATCATACAACGCTTAAATGTATTTGCGAAGAAGTTGAGGTAGGACTATGAGAGTATATGAGGCTACGAACTATTGAAAAAAATAAAGGAAACCACATCAACATTCAACCACATACAAATTAAATCACCATGGAAAGCGTAAATTATATAATAATTACAATATTATTTAGTAATACAATAGCCGTATTTTATTGTCCCCTCTGATCCGGAATGGATTGGAATTTTCAAGATCTAGAAACAAAGCTAGATTTATATGTGTTGTTTTCGAGTATTTCGTGACGCAAATCCAATCCGGATTACATCAGAGGGGATACTAAAATGCAGCTAATATTAAACAGCAAACCCAAACAATTATTTATCACAGCTCAGTTAATGTCAATACAGTATATGTAGGTTCATTTTACTCGTATACATAAATATAACATATTCGACCTTAATGGCGAAATTCATAGTCGTCACTTAACTAGCCATTTATTTTTCTCAATTACACATCTCATAGACTGAGTTATTCATTTTCCAGATTGTGAGGGATTGTTTAAGTATTTGCAATAGAATTTCCTCAGTTTGCAGGAAGATTAGGTATAAATATGCTTATGTGGAGAGAACCAAGGCTGAATTTTACCAGAAGCTGGATTCTCTTGCTTCATTGGTTGTGTAGTGTAGGTAGTATATCCATACATCTTGATTTCTAGTCCGAGAGGAGACAATGTTTGTTTGTATGTATTTATTCGACGACACTTTACCTGAAAACATTTTCAGCGGCTGTCTAATTTCGTTAAGTGAGCTTGGCTAAAGAGTGGAAGCCAACAAAAGCTTATGTATCTATTTACCTATGTACAATGTACATACATGTATCAGAAGTTCAGAACTGAGCTACACGTTCCCTTGCTATATTTAAAAAAACACGTTACCCAACGGACGGGCATAAAACATGGAAGTAGGTAGAAAAAACGTAGAATTCATAAAAAATTTATTTTAAATATTGTTTTAAGTACTGTTAATATTTGGCACCTATACTTAGTAAATACAGTTGTATTTATATGTGTAAAAATAAAATTTTAACTTTGTGAATACAATTTTTACTTGCTCAATGGGACAAGTATTGGTTTCGTGGCAAAAAATCGGCTGCCTTTTTTGGAATTTGTCGCCAACAAAACTGAGGGCACAATATAATAACGACACAAGTGACAAGGGCGCCTACACTAGCTAGACTACTATGAAAAATAACCAATCAATGATAATAAATATTTCTATTAAGCTTTAAAACTAAGCGCGGACGGGAGTGCAGTTTAAATTGTCACAAGATAGATAGGTACCTACGATGTACAAATAATTATAAAACTATAAATACCTATACACAGGGATGAAATTGTAAATTAGCAATAAGCACATTGTCAATTTTACAACAGGAATCATGTGTAGGTACCTACTTATTTATGTAAAGGTACCATTATTTATTCATGAATGAAAACTCTTAATTTTTAAAATAAACAAAATATTATTTTTGCTGTTGGGTTGCGATTTTTTCAAATGAAACATTTTATTAAACACCTCAAAGTTGAAATAAAAATAAAAGATATTTTTGTTGTAACAAGAAAAACTTGAATTAGGTAGGTACAGCAACAAACTATAATGTGTTATCTCCAACCGTCAATATCTAACGCAGTAATAACCTCAGTAATATTTACTATCCATAAGAAAAAAATATAAATTAAATTACAATACCTACCTATCTACCTACAACCAAAAATAAATCAAATTTGCCTACTAACCTTTTTATTATTTCGGGCCTCTAAAGTGAATGCATATGTACCTACATGTGTTAGAAAAGCACCACAAAAAATATAGTAAAAGATATATAAAATAGAATGCATGCTATTTACCTACAGTCTACTCTAACTCTACACCTTCATCTTCAATTCTTCATTTTATTTTGATAATCGTCACAGTTTTGTGTGCATATGCCTGCAGCGAAAAAATCCAAGGATTACTCTGCATTTCTCTATGCTCATCCATCACTTCATCATCAGCCGACGAACTTTTCATTAATTCATCAACCTTTACCTAACTCACTCCTGGTCCTGACTCCCGCGTCCCGCCCATGGTCATGGTATGGCCAAGGTGAAAATAAAAGATCATCCCTTGTCGTGTCGTTGCAAAATAAAAATAAAAAATGACTTTTCACTACATTCGCCGCGAACAGTTATATTTGCGGCAAGTTTAGCAAGTTTGAGTAGTAAACAAAAACACTAAACAAGTAAAGAGATGAGTTCGGTTCATAAGGTGCGCATTAATTCCGGTTGTTGCGCGATCGTTCAAATGCAAAATAATTTGATTTCGGGTTTTGTTTTAAATATTCGGCTTACCCTTACTATTTTATTGAAAAATAGTTTTATACAAATGGCATGTAAATATTTATTGTAATTTGTAACTATTTCCATCGAAAATTGTTTTTTCTCGATTGCTATATATTTTTTCTGTCATGTCGTGTTTGTGTTCGTTTTCGCCGTCGGTGGTGTTGGATTGTTGGACGTAGACGTCACTACATTACTTCAACGTCAGTCGTCCGTCACTGTCTCACGTTCTCATGGACAGGAACATACAGGATCATGGTGCGATCGCGGTGCAGAAAAATTGTCTCAATTTCGATTAAATTTTAGTTTTAAAGCACTAGCTCATATTAAGAAAAAAGTGTTCTGTTTTATGTTTCAATTTATCTACTAAAAAATATTTGCAGTGTTAATAATTGTTAGCATTCCTACCTATTTGTGTTTTTTTGTTGTTTAGTCTTGAATTTAAAATAATTTTGGAATTGCTTGGAGGTTATCTTTATTAAAGTGCGTGTTTATGCAGTGATGTGAAATTGTTTTTTAAAAACAAACTGAAATCACTATTTCAATATTTGGGTAAGTCCTTGAAAATTCTGCTTTGAAATATTATATACACCTATTTATTTGAATTTTGTTTAAAAAAAACCCTGAATACTCCTATAGGAGTATTTAATAGTCAATAACTATAGATCAATGTTGTGTCCGACGAGCGACGTTAACGTTAGTTTAGTATATAGGTATGTACTGGGAAGTCGACCTCCGATGATAAAAGTATATAAGATAATAGAGAATAATGTTGTGTAGGTGATACTTTTTCTCAAAAATTTTTGAAGTAATATAAAGATTTTTGATAAAGTGAATAAAAGCCACCATTTATGCCTAAAATTATTTAGATACCTATGTAGGTTAGGGACCTATGTGGTAAATTGTTAATTTTATAATTGACAAATGACTTCAAACATAAATGCTGACCATAACCTATTAGGCAATAATAAAAGTTTTTGATAGGTATGTGTATGTAGGTATATAATTTTATAAAAACTGTAATTTGGTTTATAGAAAATAAAAATCAATACGATTATGCATCTTACTTGAATTTTAAAAAATGCAATCCTTATGATAGATTTCGATACATACGATATACGAGGCAACCGTTGCAGCAACACAGCCATGTTAAAGCAACCGTTCCTACGTGTTTGTTGTTGCCATTGATTTTCGTGCTGCTGGAATAGTTGCCAGAAAAGTCAAAAAAATTTCATATTTTCAGTCTGTTGCTGCAACGAAACACTTTGCTGCAACTGTTGGCTCGGGTATATCTGTAGCATTATAAATTATAACATGCCTCCGTTTTGCTTCCTCATTTAAAATGTTTGAGTTTTAGGGGCCAGTTATAACTAGCATTGAAAAAATTCTTTTTCATTTTTTAGGGTAAATTATCCAACAAATTTGTTGTTAATTGGTATTAAAATGAAGCTAATGAATTAGAATTTTTTTTATAAAAGAGGCTTTTTGACTAATAAATAAATATGAAACAAATACATAATTATGTACATAAATCTAAAAGAAGCAATTATAAAAGATGTGTTGTTTTTTATTCGACACCTTCCATTGAATTTTTTTTTTAATAAAAATAAACCTCGTTTACTGTCATACTAATTAAGACCAAATCTAATATTCAGGTTTAGCCCAGTTGATTTATACGTTGGAGGTCGCCAAAAATATGGCGCCAAAAATATGACTTTGGGATATTGTTTGGTATGGTATCAGTAGTGTGTACTTAAACTTCGAACAACCGCCGCCAACTGAAGGAGGGAGGAAAACTGCAAGAATTTCGGCCTTTTTTTCGAAATACAGCTTATAATTTCTCAACTATGCATCCGAGTGGCATAGTTACTTCAGCCATCTCTAACTACGTTTAATTTGTAACAAGCTCTCTACGTACAATTGGTACCGAGATACAACTGTTCGAAAATATATATTTTTGAAAAAAAAAAAAAAAATTTCATACTTCCCAAAGTCAAAACTAGTGCTATATATTTTGCGATCTTTGCCTATTTTTTTTTGTATAGATCAACTAGGCTAGTAACTTAGCCCTGGGGGCAAATCCCATGAAATAAAAACGATCGAACGATCATCGTTTTTCAGATCCCATCTCATAATATCTTTATAAAAGGATAGAGAAAGGAACAGTGAAAGGACGATCGTTCAATCATTTATATTTTACGAGTTCTGCTCCCTGTTTTTCGTTTTTCACTAAAAATTGTAAACCAATATTTTTGACAATCTTTGAAAGAACAATGTATCAGTTCATAACCATATCCCCGAACTGATGCTATATAATTTATTACACAATTTCAATGTTAGAATGTCACAAGAGCAAGTTCATTGATTATTGCTATGTCGTCAATATATCTAATATAAAAATATACGACCATAATTAAATAAATAGTGTTATAGAAGATTTAACGGCACGAGTACGATAACTTTGGCGCCAAGACTTGATAACTGTTTTTTGTAGAACAGATCAATACAAGCATTTTTTACTATGGGTGAAGGGGGTCTATCTCCCTCCGTTTGGGCGGGAGGGGCAATTTTATAAAAACAGTGCTAAAAATTTAAAACAAATATTAAAAGATAACGGTAATACTTACAACTAAGTTTTATATCTTTTTTTAAAGTCAATACTTTTTTCTATTAGATGTTTTTTAAATCAAGTGAAACCTATGCATAGTCTTTGAAAATGGAAAATTACTAAATGTGAATTCGGGATCTCAAACATGGGCACGAGTACGATAACTTTGGCGCCAAGAATTGATAACTGTTTTTTGTAGAACAGGTCAATACAAGCATTTTTTACTATGGGTGGGGGGTCTATCTCCCTCCGTTTGGGCGGGAGGGGTGATTTTATAAAAACAGTGCTAAAAATTTAAAACAAATATTAAAAAATAACGGTAATACTTACAACTAAGTTTTATATCTTTTTTTAAAGTCAATACTTTTTTCTATTAGATGTTTTTTAAATCAATTGAAACCTTTGCATAGTCTTTGAAAAAAAGGACTTTAAACTCAAAAATTGCGAAAAAAAAGGTAAAAAAAAACTTTGAAGTGTGATTTTTCAAAACTGTAAAATAAAATACTACTTTTTTTTATAAAATTCGTTGCTCATATTAATTTTAAATCATAAACTGAAAACAAAATGATTTTATGTTTTCTGGTTTTTGAGAAAATGAAAAATTACTAAAGCGTATAAACAGTGAGGTATGTAAGGGGGGGCATGCTGCCCCCCTGCAACCCCCCTGCTTGGACACACTATAGGATTTGGGGTGGGTGCGAGGTTGGGTGTATGCAAAGTTTCTGTTGCATTTAAAGATACCCAAGCATCATTACAAAAACGAACCTACGTACAACATTCACCGTATACCAAAAAAAAAAAGAAAACTCTTATAAGAAAGTAGTTTTAGTAATTTTCCGTTTTCTCAAAAACCAGAAAACATAAAATCATTTTGTTTTCAGTTTATGATTTAAAATTAATATGGGCAACGAATTTTATAAAAAAAAAATAGTATTTTATTTTACAGTTTTGAAAAATCACACTTCAAAGTTTTTTTTTACCTTTTTTTTTGCAATTTTTGAGTTTAAAGTCCGTTTTTTCAAAGACTATGCAAAGGTTTCAATTGATTTAAAAATCATCTAATAGAAAAAAGTATTGACTTTAAAAAAAGATATAAAACTTAGTTGTAAGTATTACCGTTATCTTTTAATATTTGTTTTAAATTTTTAGCACTGTTTTTATAAAATTGCCCCTCCCGCTTAAACGGAGGGAGATAGACCCCCCCACCCATAGTAAAAAATGCTTGTATTGAACTGTTCTACAAAAAACCGTTATCAATTCTTGGCGCCAAAGTTATCGTACTCTCCCCGATTTAACACTCATTACTTTTGATTCCCTATTGATAAATTGATAAAAATCTTGCAAGGTGTTATGTTCCTTCAGAAAAACCATCTATATTATCATGAACTAAAAAAATCCTTTTCTTAATTTAACCTAATTCATCACTTCGGAAAACATACCTTGCCTTCTGAAAAAAAAAATAAAGACAAGGCATGGCCAAACGGCAAATCGATCCTTAGTATTCACATTAGCCAACACATTTTAATTTTATTTGATTGATTAGGGAAAAGTTTTTGTCGGCATGGCATTTCATATATTGGTTTCTGGTTACATTCACAACATATAAATAGATTAACAAAACATACTGCCCATATAATTACTTCAGTCCCATCTCACATTTGCCACAGGCAGCAGGTAGTGAGTTGATTAATTTTGGAAAATTTCTCTAGTTCCTTTCTATCCCAAACTGACATTAGGCTGTGGATTCATTTGTTGGGAAGAAGCCCAAATAATGAAGAAAGCTCATACCATAAACCATGAATTTCCAAACCGACAGGAAAAAGGAATTTATTCCAATTTCTTTTTTCAAAGATATGTACCTTCCTATATAATAAGGAAACAAGGAGCTAGAAGGTGTTTTTTTTCTGCTACCAAGCCCTCCTATAAAAATCGATATTGTTTAAAAATGCAAGGAGAAGCAAAAATAATAATAGTTGAGGTTAAACTTTGTTTATGACAGCTTGCAACTCAGCAAAAACAGTCAGTAGATTTTTTTTAGATAAGACAATGAAGTTTCCAGTTAACTTTTTCATATTTCATTTTACGATTCTTTTAATTATGTTTATGGACACTGACTTTTATCAAATAAGACCAAGCATCCAGAACTTAGAGAGACCTTTTGTTTTATGGAAGTTATTTTCTAATAAAACCTGTTGTAAAATATGTTTTAATTACTATCTGTTATTATTATTAATAAGGTTTCAAGAAGCTGTATGCATAAAATATTATTTGGGTAGGTAATGATATTTCACTTTTTAAAAAAAATTAAATATTTTTTTTTGAGGAAATGAAAAAAAATCGGACTTATGGCATATTGCCCAGAAAATAAAATTAAATTTAATAAAAATAAATGTATTATTTTTAAATACATATAAATGAGAAATACGAACAATATCATACAATTTTTTTTTACCAAAGTATGCGAAAATTTTTTTCCCCAAATATAAGTTTACCAAAAAAATTATTCCGATATCATAAGAGCGGGTTTTAAATAAATCGTTGTTTACTTCAAAATTTTTATAATTTTTTTTTACGAATTTGAAGTAACCACGCCAATTTTAAGTGATAAATAGTTTGCATTTAATGTACCAAAAATTAAATTTCGTTTTCCTAATATTGAATTTACAAAAATATAGCTAAATAAGAAAAGTTATTTAAGTTTTAAAACTAAGCACTAATGCAAAATGTTGGTAATGAACTTGTAGGCATTGAATCATCTAGGTTTTTCTAACAAAAAAAATTGATAACTTCACGAGATAGCTCAAGAAAAAACTAACGGTTCTATTGGAGGCTACTTAACAAAATACAATCAGACTAAAACCATCTCCAATTTTTTCTTGCGATTATAGGTAACCATAAGGCAAGTTATAAGTAACCGATAAGTCGAAAAAATACGATCAATTTCGATAAAATTTTAAATTAGTGATTTGTTACCAATGGTGATATCCGTCATCTAATTTGTTTTCAGAATCAGCATATTGACGTTACCTGCAATACAACCATTATTTATTATACTATCGTTTGAACGGCAGTACCGATTTTGATCAAATCAAATTTTCTAAAACTACTGCTAAAGTGATTAATCCTGCAAAAAAAAATTTGGAAAGAGAAGATAATTTTTATTTTTTTTTTTTGAAAAAATACCATCAATTTAGATAAAATTTCATGTAATTTAATTTTTACCGTCGCGACGGTGACGTATTTCTACAATTTTTTTTTATGTTTGTCTTAAAAGATTTTTTTGGAAAAAAAAATATTTCAAAATATAAAAAAACTGAATTTTGTTTTTATAAAAAAAACCGGTCAAATGAATTTTTCAGTCGTGAACACGAAATTAACTTTCTTCAAGAGCAAGTTTGTGCGACCCAGTCGTGCCCTTTTTTTTTAAAAAAATCGTTGGAGTAGTTTTCGAGAAAATTAGGCTTCTAATAAGGGCAGGTACCGTTATTTTTTTACAGATTGACTACAGACAAACAGACAGACAAACAGAATTTCCCCCTTTTTCAATTCGCTATCATCGTTATGTCATGTTCAATTGTTATCTCAAAACTTTTTTTTTTACGAATGCATGCTTTATAACGGGTGATTTTTTAAGAGGCTTAGAACTTTTTTTAAAAAAAAAACACAAAAAATTCAAAAAAATGAATGAAATATTTATTTGAATCGATAGTTTGAACATTGCAATTTAATGTTTAAAGATAATTTTATGCAAATGTTGACCGCGGCTGCGTCTCAGGTAGCCCATCCGCTGAGTCCAATTTTGGCATACTCTTTCACACATATCGGCCGGTATCTCACGAATGAATGCATGGATGTTGGCTTCCAGTGCGTCAATCCAAGCGGGCTTGTCCCTATAGACATTAGCCTTGACATACCCCCACAAAAATAGTCTAATGGTGTCAAATCGCACGATCTTGGCGGCCAATTGACCGGCCCGAAACGTGAAATTAACTGTTCACCAAACTCGCCTCGCAATTGCGCCATTGTTTCGCGTGCTGTGTGGCATGTGGCACCTTCTTGTTGAAACCACATATCATGCAAGTCAAGAACTTCCATTTGGGGCAAAAAAAAGTTTGTTATCATCGCTCGGTAGCGTTCACCATTGACAGTAACGCTGCGATTCGCATCATCTTTGAAGAAATATGGCCCAATAATGCCGCCGGCCCATAAACCGCACCAAACAGTGGCTTTTTCGGGATGCATTGGTAGCTGTTGCAATGCTTCTGGCTGATCTTCACTCCAAATGCGGCAATTTTGCTTATTTACGTACCCATTCAACCAAAAATGAGCCTCATCGCTGAACACAATTTTTCGATAAATGAACATTTCGAACCGAGCACGAATTTTGATAGTAAAATTCAATAATTTGCAAGCGTTGTTCATTTGTAAGACGATCCATGGTTAAATTGCAAACCAAACTGAAGCTGTTTGACAGTGACACAAGGTACTAAGCACACGTGAGCTGTCAAAACCAGTGTTGCCAAAACCAAACCAGCTAAAAAATCACCCGTTAGTATGCATACCTATATTCCTAATTAAAAAGTGAGGTTTGTTAGGGGGCAAGCTTCTCCCTTACAAGCCACCGGCCTGTCTCAATACAGGATTTGGAGTGGTTGCGAGTTTGAGTGTATTTATCGAAGTATATAAATTGTGGTTATTTCAAAAAGTCACAAAGTTTACCTTTTTCAATGGCACTTAGTGAGTTCATATAATTTAACACGCTTGTTACTTGCCACAAGAGCAAGTTCGTGCAAGTTCGTGCAACCCAGTCGTCCACTTCATTTTTACATGAAATTTCAAAATATACAGTTTCTAAATAAACATTAGGCAGACGGCAATGCCATGCAATATTGATTGTATTATGTATAATGTATAATAATATTTTTTAGACAAATTAAAATCAAATCTAATCTAAAAAAATCTAAAAAAATCTAAATAAACATGAACTAAAAAAACGAAAAAATATTTTACGTACTAAAATCAAAGATACCTAAATTAAATTGAGTAATAAATAACTCAGCTTAATTTTAGTTTTCACTATCCCTTTACAACACCACTGTAACCTTACAGAAAAAAGTAATAATTAGGTACCTTTTCTTAGTTTATTATGTATTCATGTACTTCATGAATGTGCAAGTTTACCTGAAGAACATATTTCGCTGATGGAATTTTTAATCCTAAAATCCTTTTTTTTTTGTTGGTAGGTAATTTAAAAGTTAGAAACATTACTTTCTTATGAGTTTTATAGCTCACCAGAGAAAATTTGTATGTTTATTTAATTTACATCCGTGTGAGCAAGTTTTGCGTAAATTTATGTTGTTTTTTATTAACATATCTTGAGTAATATTACAATTTTTTTAGAAGATGAATCACTGACTATAATGTATTAATCCAGTTGTTTTAGAAAGTTCATTCAAAATTAATGGTTATTTAGGTACTAAAACATAGTCTCATATAATTTTACTTTATTTATTTACGTTTCTTGAAAAAAATGCACCAATTTTTAGTATCTAAGAACTTAAATTTAAGAGAATAATTTCAATCTTATTTTTAATAACTTTTTTTATGACCAACCTTTTCTACCAAACGATGTATTTTTGTTTCAAAAAACGTCTTTATTTTCATACGACAGAGATAATCATCATCTCTAAAGACTAAAGAGATTGAATATTTTGCCGCATCGTACATTTTTCAGTGAAATTATTCAATTCGTTATATTACTGAAATATAATCGATTGCACACACATTTATTCAGTTCCTGATTTCTATTTGTCATCTTTTTTCGTACTTTTTAAAGCAAGCACAACGAAAATTGAATCTCTGCATATCTTTTTCATTTTTAACATCCCCTAAAAATTGCACTTTAAGGAGAAAGTGTGATAAAATAAAACACACTTCATTCACTTACCATCACCGTATACAATTTTCTTTTGAATGTTTCACAGTTTCACATTATGAAATTGTTGGCATTTTAACAATCTTGATAAAAGTTTTGTTGGTTTATATCTAAAAAAAAATCTTCAAATACTAAAAAAAGTTATTTTGCAGTAGGAGATTGAGCCAAGAAATTTAATTGGATTTAATTGTGGTAGTATAACTTTCTAAAGCACATAACAAATTAAATTTAATGGTGCAATTTTATAATTTCATTACGAAATGAAAATATCAAAACTTACGGACGATTTATGTTTTCTCTTGAAAATTAAATATTGTAGGTATATTCATACTACAGAAACAATTTTCATTCACCTTTAGAATTGTTTAACCTAAGTATTTTGTGGTAGAAATTTAGTTGGTTGAAGTTTTTAATTGAATTACTACACAATTAAAATTACACATTTATGTATATTTTAATATTCCAAATTGCAGGAACTGAATTAAATTAAAACGTAGATAGATTCACATTTTCCGAGCTTAGTTTTTAAAATGATATTTATAATAATTAACAGAACAGTTATGTGGGTGATTCTACAAAAAGTGGAATAAAGCGTACAAATTAGTATAAGCTATATGTTAGAATGTCCTTTAACATTATTGAAAACGACCAGTCAAAAAATAGCAATTTGATGACTGTTTTTTGAAAAAAAAGGTGGTCAGGGGACTGAGATTTTGTTACCAGGGGATTCGTAAAAAACAATTATATAAGATATTATTAATTATTCAAATCAGAAATAAGTGAAAGATATGAGCATGATTTATTGTGATAAGATAGCAGTATCTTCTATAACGATATTTAGGGATTAGTTTTGAAATTTATGAAAAACGCTGTATCTCGAAGGGAAATAACTTTTAGCTAAAAGTAACGATTTTTACGGGTTTTCTAAGGGGAAACCAACTATAAAATAAATAAATATAAAATATTGAAAGAGAGAAAGAAAATTCTGAAAAATTTGGATTTTTGAATTTTGGAAAAAGCGCTTTATCTCGAGAACACAGCACTTTTAGGCAAAACTAACGTTATTTAGGGATCAGTTTTGAAATTAAGCAAAAACGCTGTATCTTGCAGGGAAATAACTAAAAGTAACGATTTTTACGGTTTTTCTAAAGGGAAACCGACTATAAAAAACATATTGAAAAAGAGAAAGAAAATTCTGAAGCATTTGGATTTTTGAATTTTGGAAAAAGCGCTTTATCTCTAGAACAAAGCACTTTTAAGCAAAACTAACGATATTTAGGGATCAGTTTTGAAATTTAGGAAAAACGCTGTATCTCGAAGGGAAATCACTTTTAGCTAAAAGTAACGATTTTTACGGGTTTTCTAAAGGGAAACCAACTATAAAAAACATATTGAAAGAGGGAAAGAAAATTCTGAAAAATTTGGATTTTTGAATTTTGGAAAAAGCGCTTTATCTCGAGAACAAAGCACTTTTAGGCAAAACTAACGATATTTAGGGATCAGTTTTGAAATTTAGGAAAAACGCTGTATCTCGAAGGGAAATCACTTTTAGCTAAAAGTAACGATTTTTACGGGTTTTCTAAAGGGAAACCAACTATAAAAAACATAAAGAAAATTCTGAAAAATTTGGATTTTTGAATTTTGGAAAAAGCGCTTTATCTCGAGAACAAAGCACTTTTAGGCAAAACTAACGATATTTAGGGATCAGTTTTGAAATTTAGCAAAAACGCTGTATCTCGAAGGGAAATCACTTTTAGCTAAAATTAACGATTTTTACGGGTTTTTTTGAACTTTGGAAAAAGCGCTTTATCTCGAGAACAAAGCACTTTTAAGCAAAACTAACGATATTTAGGGATCAGTTTTGAAATTTAGCAAAAACGCTGTATCTCGAAGGGAAATAACTTTTAGCTAAAAGTAACGATTTAGGAAATTTAGGAAAAACGCTGTATCTCGAAGGGAAATCACTTTTAGCTAAAAGTAACGATTTTTACGGTTTTTCTAAAGGGAAACCAACTATAAAAAACATATTGAAAGAGGGAAAGAAAATTCTGAAAAAATTGGATTTTTGAATTTTGGAAAAAGCGCTTTATCTCGAGAACACAGCACTTTTAGGCAAAACTAACGTTATTTAGGGATCAGTTTTGAAATTAAGCAAAAACGCTGTATCTTGCAGGGAAATAACTAAAAGTAACGATTTTTACGGTTTTTCTAAAGGGAAACCGACTATAAAAAACATATTGAAAAAGAGAAAGAAAATTCTGAAGCATTTGGATTTTTGAATTTTGGAAAAAGCGCTTTATCTCTAGAACAAAGCACTTTTAAGCAAAACTAACGATATTTAGGGATCAGTTTTGAAATTTAGGAAAAACGCTGTATCTCGAAGGGAAATCACTTTTAGCTAAAAGTAACGATTTTTACGGGTTTTCTAAAGGGAAACCAACTATAAAAAACATATTGAAAGAGGGAAAGAAAATTCTGAAAAATTTGGATTTTTGAATTTTGGAAAAAGCGCTTTATCTCGAGAACACAGCACTTTTAGGCAAAACTAACGTTATTTAGGGATCAGTTTTGAAATTAAGCAAAAACGCTGTATCTTGCAGGGAAATAACTAAAAGTAACGATTTTTACGGTTTTTCTAAAGGGAAACCGACTATAAAAAACATATTGAAAAAGAGAAAGAAAATTCTGAAGCATTTGGATTTTTGAATTTTGGAAAAAGCGCTTTATCTCTAGAACAAAGCACTTTTAAGCAAAACTAACGATATTTAGGGATCAGTTTTGAAATTTAGGAAAAACGCTGTATCTCGAAGGGAAATCACTTTTAGCTAAAAGTAACGATTTTTACGGGTTTTCTAAAGGGAAACCAACTATAAAAAACATATTGAAAGAGGGAAAGAAAATTCTGAAAAATTTGGATTTTTGAATTTTGGAAAAAGCGCTTTATCTCGAGAACAAAGCACTTTTAGGCAAAACTAACGATATTTAGGGATCAGTTTTGAAATTTAGGAAAAACGCTGTATCTCGAAGGGAAATCACTTTTAGCTAAAAGTAACGATTTTTACGGGTTTTCTAAAGGGAAACCAACTATAAAAAACATAAAGAAAATTCTGAAAAATTTGGATTTTTGAATTTTGGAAAAAGCGCTTTATCTCGAGAACAAAGCACTTTTAGGCAAAACTAACGATATTTAGGGATCAGTTTTGAAATTTAGCAAAAACGCTGTATCTCGAAGGGAAATCACTTTTAGCTAAAATTAACGATTTTTACGGGTTTTTTTGAACTTTGGAAAAAGCGCTTTATCTCGAGAACAAAGCACTTTTAAGCAAAACTAACGATATTTAGGGATCAGTTTTGAAATTTAGCAAAAACGCTGTATCTCGAAGGGAAATAACTTTTAGCTAAAAGTAACGATTTAGGAAATTTAGGAAAAACGCTGTATCTCGAAGGGAAATCACTTTTAGCTAAAAGTAACGATTTTTACGGTTTTTCTAAAGGGAAACCAACTATAAAAAACATATTGAAAGAGGGAAAGAAAATTCTGAAAAAATTGGATTTTTGAATTTTGGAAAAAGCGCTTTATCTCGAGATCAAAGCACTTTTAGGCAAAACTAACGATATTTAGGGATCAGTTTTGAAATTTAGGAAAAACGCTGTATCTCGAAGGGAAATCACTTTTAGCTAAAAGTAACGATTTTTACGGGTTTTCTAAAGGGAAACCAACTATAAAAAACATATTGAAAGAGGTAAAGAAAATTCTGAAAAATTTGGATTTTTGAATTTTGGAAAAAGCGCTTTATCTCGAGAACAAAGCACTTTTAGGCAAAACTAACGATATTTAGGGATCAGTTTTGAAATTTAGGAAAAACGCTGTATCTCGAAGGGAAATAACTTTTAGCTAAAAGTAACGATTTTTACGGGTTTTCTAAAGGGAAACCAACTATAAAAAACATATTGAAAGAGGGAAAGAAAATTCTGAAAAATTTGGATTTTTGAATTTTGGAAAAAGCGCTTTATCTCGAGAACAAAGCACTTTTAGGCAAAACTAACGATATTTAGGGATCAGTTTTGAAATTTTGCAAAAACGCTGTATCTCGAAGGGAAATCACTTTTAGCTAAAATTAAAGATTTTTACGGGTTTTTTTGAACTTTGGAAAAACGCTGTATCTCGAAGGGAAATCACTTTTAGCTAAAAGTAACGATTTTTACGGTTTTTCTAAAGGGAAACCAACTATAAAAAACATATTGAAAGAGGGAAAGAAAATTCTGAAAAAATTGGATTTTTGAATTTTGGAAAAAGCGCTTTATCTCGAGATCAAAGCACTTTTAGGCAAAACTAACGATATTTAGGGATCAGTTTTGAAATTTAGGAAAAACGCTGTATCTCGAAGGGAAATCACTTTTAGCTAAAAGTAACGATTTTTACGGGTTTTCTAAAGGGAAACCAACTATAAAAAACATATTGAAAGAGGGAAAGAAAATTCTGAAAAATTTGGATTTTTGAATTTTGGAAAAAGCGCTTTATCTCGAGAACAAAGCACTTTTAAGCAAAACTAACGATATTTAGGGATCAGTTTTGAAATTTAGGAAAAACGCTGTATCTCGAAGGGAAATCACTTTTAGCTAAAAGTAACGATTTTTACGGGTTTTCTAAAGGGAAACCAACTATAAAAAACATATTGAAAGAGGGAAAGAAAATTCTGAAAAATTTGGATTTTTGAATTTTGGAAAAACCCCTTTATCTCGAGAACAAAGCACTTTTAGGCAAAACTAACGATATTTGGGGATCAGTTTTGAAATTTAGCAAAAACGCTGTATCTCGAAGGGAAATCACTTTTAGCTAAAAGTAATGATTTTTACGGGTTTTCTAAAGGGAAACCAACTATAAAAAACATATTGAAAGAGGGAAAGAAAATTCTGAAAAATTTGGATTTTTGAATTTTGGAAAAACCCCTTTATCTCGAGAACAAAGCACTTTTAGGCAAAACTAACGATATTTAGGGATCAGTTTTGAAATTTAGCAAAAACGCTGTATCTCGAAGGGAAATCACTTTTAGCTAAAAGTAATGATTTTTACGGTTTTTCTAAAGGGAAACCAACTATAAAAAACATATTGAAAGAGGGAAAGAAAATTCTGAAAAATTTGGATTTTTGAATTTTGGAAAAAGCGCTTTATCTTGAGAACAAAGCACTTTTAGGCAAAACTAACGATATTTAGGGATCAGTTTTGAAATTTAGCAAAAACGCTGTATCTCGAAGGGAAATCACTTTTAGCTAAAATTAACGATTTTTACGGGTTTTTTTGAACTTTGGAAAAAGCGCTTTATCTCGAGAACAAAGCACTTTTAAGCAAAACTAACGATATTTAGGGATCAGTTTTGAAATTTAGCAAAAACGCTGTATCTCGAAGGGAAATCACTTTTAGCTAAAAGTAACGATTTTTACGGGTTTTCTAAAGGGAAACCAACTATAAAAAACATATTGAAAGAGGGAAAGAAAATTCTGAAAAATTTGGATTTTTGAATTTTGGAAAAACCGCTTTATCTCGAGAACAAAGCACTTTTAGGCAAAACTAACGATATTTAGGGATCAGTTTTGAAATTTAGGAAAAACGCTTTATCTCGAAGGGAAATCACTTTTAGCTTAAAGTAACGATTTTTACGGGTTTTCTAAAGGGAAACCAACTATAAAAAACATTGAAAGAGGGAAAGAAAATTCTGAAAAATTTGGATTTTTGAATTTTGGAAAAACCGCTTTATCTCGAGAACAAAGCACTTTTAGGCAAAACTAACGATATTTAGGGATCAGTTTTGAAATTTAGCAAAAACGCTGTATCTCGAAGGGAAATCACTTTTAGCTAAAAGTAACGATTTTTACGGGTTTTCTAAAGGGAAACCAACTATAAAAAACATATTGAAAGAGGGAAAGAAAATTCTGAAAAATTTGGATTTTTGAATTTTGGAAAAACCCCTTTATCTCGAGAACAAAGCACTTTTAGGCAAAACTAACGATATTTTTAGGGATCAGTTTTGAAATTTAGCAAAAACGCTGTATCTCGAAGGGAAATCACTTAGCTAAAAGTAATGATTTTTACGTGTTTTCTAAAGGGAAACCAACTATAAAAAACATATTGAAAGAGGGAAAGAAAATTCTGAAAAATTTGGATTTTTGAATTTTGGAAAAAGCGCTTTATCTCGAGAACAAAGCACTTTTAGGCAAAACTAACGATATTTAGGGATCAGTTTTGAAATTTAGCAAAAACGCTGTATCTCGAAGGGAAATCACTTTTAGCTAAAAGTAACGATTTTTACGGGTTTTCTAAAGGGAAACCAACTATAAAAAACATATTGAAAGAGGGAAAGAAAATTCTGAAAAATTTGGATTTTTGAATTTTGGAAAAAGCGCTTTATCTCGAGAACAAAGCACTTTTAAGCAAAATTAACGATATTTAGGGATCAGTTTTGAAATTTAGCAAAAACGCTGTATCTCGAAGGAAAATCACTTTTAGCTAAAAGTAACGATTTTTACGGGTTTTCTAAAGGGAAACCAACTATAAAAAACATATTGAAAGAGGGAAAGAAAATTCTGAAAAATTTGGATTTTTGAATTTTGGAAAAAGCGCTTTATCTCGAGAACAAAGCACTTTTAGGCAAAACTAACGATATTTAGGGATCAGTTTTGAAATTTAGAAAAAACGCTGTATCTCGAAGGGAAATCACTTTTAGCTAAAAGTAACGATTTTTACGGGTTTTCTAAAGGGAAACCAACTACAAAAAACATATTGAAAGAGGGAAAGAAAATTTTGAAAAATTTGGATTTTTGAATTTTGGAAAAAGCGCTTTATCTCAAGAACAAAGCACGTTTAGCGCTTTATCTCGAGAACAAAGCACTTTTAGACAAAATTAACGATATTTAGGGATCAGTTTTGAAATTTAGGAAAAACGCTGTATCTCGAAGGGAAATCACTTTTAGCTAAAAGTAACGATTTTTACGGGTTTTCTAAAGGGAAACCAACTATAAAAAACATATTGAAAGAGGGAAAGAAAATTCTGAAAAATTTGGATTTTTGAATTTTGGAAAAAGCGCTTTATCTCGAGAACAAAGCACTTTTAGGCAAAACTAACGATATTTAGGGATCAGTTTTGAAATTTAGAAAAAACGCTGTATCTCGAAGGGAAATCACTTTTAGCTAAAAGTAACGATTTTTACGGGTTTTCTAAAGGGAAACCAACTACAAAAAACATATTGAAAGAGGGAAAGAAAATTTTGAAAAATTTGGATTTTTGAATTTTGGAAAAAGCGCTTTATCTCAAGAACAAAGCACGTTTAGCGCTTTATCTCGAGAACAAAGCACTTTTAGACAAAATTAACGATATTTAGGGATCAGTTTTGAAATTAAGTAAAAACGCTGTATCTTGAAGGGAAATCACTTTTTAAAGTAACGATTTTTACGGTTTTTCTAATGGGAAACCAACTATAAAAAACATATTGAAAGAGGGAAAGAAAATTCTGAAAAATTTGTATTTTTGAATTTTGGAAAAACCGCTTTATCTCGAGAACAAAGCACTTTTAGGCAAAACTAACGATATTTAGGGATCAGTTTTAAAATTTAGAAAAAAACGCTGTATCTCGAAGGGAAATCCCTTTTAGCTAAATGTAACGATTTTTACGGGTTTTCTAAAGGGAAACAAACTACAAAAAACATATTGAAAGAGGGAAAGAAAATTCTGAAAAATTTGGATTTTTGAATTTTGGAAAAAGCGCTTTATCTCGAGAACAAAGCACTTTTAGGCAAAACTAACGATATTTAGGGATCAGTAACGGGTTTTCTAAAGGGAAACCAACTACAAAAAACATATTGAAAGAGGGAAAAAAAATTTTGAAAAATTTGGATTTTTGAATTTTGGAATTTTAGGCAAAACTAACGATATTTAGGGATCAGTTTTGAAATTTAGAAAAAACGCTGTATCTCGAAGGGCAATCACTTTTATCCAAAAGTAACGGGTTTTCTAAAGGGAAACCAACTAAAAAAAACATATTGAAAGAGGGAAAAAAAATTTTGAAAAATTTGGATTTTTTGAATTTTGGAAAAAGCGCTTTATCTCGAGAACAAAGCACTTTTAGGCAAAACTAACGATATTTAGGGATCAGTTTTGAAATTAAGTAAAAACGCTGTATCTCGAAGGGAAATAACTTTTAGCTAAAAGTAACGATTTTTACGGTTTTTCTAAAGGGAAACCAACTTTAAAAAACATATTGAAAGAGGGAAAGAAAATTCTTAAAAATTTGGATTTTTGAATTTTGGAAAAAGCGCTTTATCTCAAGAACAAAGCACGTTTAGCGCTTTATCTCGAGAACAAAGCACTTTTAGACAAAATTAACGATATTTAGGGATCAGTTTTGAAATTTAGGAAAAACGCTGTATCTCGAAGGGAAATCACTTTTAGCTAAAAGTAACGATTTTTACGGGTTTTCTAAAGGGAAACCAACTATAAAAAACATATTAAAAGAGGGAAAGAAAATTCTGAAAAATTTGGATTTTTGAATTTTGGAAAAAGCGCTTTATCTCGAGAACAAAGCACTTTTAGGCAAAACTAACGATATTTAGGGATCAGTTTTGAAATTTAGCAAAAAGGCTGGGAAGGGAAATCACTTTTAGCTAAAAGTAACGATTTTTACGGGTTTTTTAAAGGGAAACCAACTATAAAAAACATATTGAAAGAGGGAAAGAAAATTCTGATAAATTTGGATTTTTGAATTTTGGAAAAAGCGCTTTATCTCGAGAACAAAGCACTTTTAGGCAAAACTAACGATATTTAGGGATCAGTTTTGAAATTTAGCAAAAACGCTGTGTCTCGAAGGGAAATCACTTTTAGCCAAAAGTAACGGGTTTTCTAAAGGGAAACAAACTACAAAAAACATATTGAAAGAGCTAAAGAAAATTCTGAAAAATTTGTATTTTTGAATTTTATAAAAACCGCTTTATCTCGAGAACAAAGCACTTTTAGGCAAAACTAACGATATTTAGGGATCAGTTTTGAAATTTAGAAAAAACGCTGTATCTCGAAGGGAAATCACTTTTAGCTAAAAGTAACGATTTTTACGGGTTTTCTAAAGGGAAACCAACTACAAAAAACATATTGAAAGAGGGAAGGAAAATTCTGAAAAATTTGTATTTTTGAATTTTGGAAAGACCGCTTTATCTCGAGAACAAAGCACTTTTAGGCAAAACTAACGATATTTAGGGATCAGTTTTGAAATTTAGAAAAAACGCTGTATCTCGAAGGGAAATCACTTTTAGCTAAATGTAACGATTTTTACGGGTTTTCTAAAGGGAAACCAACTACAAAAAACATATTGAAAGAGGGAGAGAAAATTTTGAAAAATTTGGATTTTTGAATTTTGGAAAAAGCGCTTTATCTCGAGAACAAAGCACTTTTAGGCAAAACTAACGATATTTGGGGAACAGTTTTGAAATTTAGGAAAAACGCTGTATCTCGAAGGGAAATCACTTTTAGCTAAAAGTAACGATTTTTACGGGTTTTCTAAAGGGAAACCAACTATAAAAAACATATTGAAAGAGGGAAGGAAAATTCTGAAAAATTTGTATTTTTGAATTTTGGAAAAACCGCTTTATCTCGAGAACAAAGCACTTTTAGGCAAAACTAACGATATTTAGGGATCAGTTTTGAAATTTAGAAAAAACGCTGTATCTCGAAGGGAAATCACTTTTAGCTAAATGTAACGATTTTTACGGGTTTTCTAAAGGGAAACCAACTACAAAAAACATATTGAAAGAGGGAGAGAAAATTTTGAAAAATTTGGATTTTTGAATTTTGGAAAAAGCGCTTTATCTCGAGAACAAAGCACTTTTAGGCAAAACTAACGATGTATCTCGAAGGGAAATCACTTAGCTAAAAGTAATGATTTTTACGTGTTTTCTAAAGGGAAACCAACTATAAAAAACATATTGAAAGAGGGAAAGAAAATTCTGAAAAATTTGGATTTTTGAATTTTGGAAAAAGCGCTTTATCTCGAGAACAAAGCACTTTTAGGCAAAACTAACGATATTTAGGGATCAGTTTTGAAATTTAGCAAAAACGCTGTATCTCGAAGGGAAATCACTTTTAGCTAAAAGTAACGATTTTTACGGGTTTTCTAAAGGGAAACCAACTATAAAAAACATATTGAAAGAGGGAAAGAAAATTCTGAAAAATTTGGATTTTTGAATTTTGGAAAAAGCGCTTTATCTCGAGAACAAAGCACTTTTAAGCAAAATTAACGATATTTAGGGATCAGTTTTGAAATTTAGCAAAAACGCTGTATCTCGAAGGGAAATCACTTTTAGCTAAAAGTAACGATTTTTACGGGTTTTCTAAAGGGAAACCAACTATAAAAAACATATTGAAAGAGGGAAAGAAAATTCTGAAAAATTTGGATTTTTGAATTTTGGAAAAAGCGCTTTATCTCGAGAACAAAGCACTTTTAAGCAAAATTAACGATATTTAGGGATCAGTTTTGAAATTTAGAAAAAACGCTGTATCTCGAAGGGAAATCACTTTTAGCTAAATGTAACGATTTTTACGGGTTTTCTAAAGGGAAACCAACTACAAAAAACATATTGAAAGAGGGAGAGAAAATTTTGAAAAATTTGGATTTTTGAATTTTGGAAAAAGCGCTTTATCTCGAGAACAAAGCACTTTTAGGCAAAACTAACGATGTATCTCGAAGGGAAATCACTTAGCTAAAAGTAATGATTTTTACGTGTTTTCTAAAGGGAAACCAACTATAAAAAACATATTGAAAGAGGGAAAGAAAATTCTGAAAAATTTGGATTTTTGAATTTTGGAAAAAGCGCTTTATCTCGAGAACAAAGCACTTTTAGGCAAAACTAACGATGTATCTCGAAGGGAAATCACTTAGCTAAAAGTAATGATTTTTACGTGTTTTCTAAAGGGAAACCAACTATAAAAAACATATTGAAAGAGGGAAAGAAAATTCTGAAAAATTTGGATTTTTGAATTTTGGAAAAAGCGCTTTATCTCGAGAACAAAGCACTTTTAGGCAAAACTAACGATATTTAGGGATCAGTTTTGAAATTTAGCAAAAACGCTGTGTCTCGAAGGGAAATCACTTTTAGCCAAAAGTAACGGGTTTTCTAAAGGGAAACAAACTACAAAAAACATATTGAAAGAGCTAAAGAAAATTCTGAAAAATTTGTATTTTTGAATTTTATAAAAACCGCTTTATCTCGAGAACAAAGCACTTTTAGGCAAAACTAACGATATTTAGGGATCAGTTTTGAAATTTAGAAAAAACGCTGTATCTCGAAGGGAAATCACTTTTAGCTAAAAGTAACGATTTTTACGGGTTTTCTAAAGGGAAACCAACTACAAAAAACATATTGAAAGAGGGAAGGAAAATTCTGAAAAATTTGTATTTTTGAATTTTGGAAAGACCGCTTTATCTCGAGAACAAAGCACTTTTAGGCAAAACTAACGATATTTAGGGATCAGTTTTGAAATTTAGAAAAAACGCTGTATCTCGAAGGGAAATCACTTTTAGCTAAATGTAACGATTTTTACGGGTTTTCTAAAGGGAAACCAACTACAAAAAACATATTGAAAGAGGGAGAGAAAATTTTGAAAAATTTGGATTTTTGAATTTTGGAAAAAGCGCTTTATCTCGAGAACAAAGCACTTTTAGGCAAAACTAACGATGTATCTCGAAGGGAAATCACTTAGCTAAAAGTAATGATTTTTACGTGTTTTCTAAAGGGAAACCAACTATAAAAAACATATTGAAAGAGGGAAAGAAAATTCTGAAAAATTTGGATTTTTGAATTTTGGAAAAAGCGCTTTATCTCGAGAACAAAGCACTTTTAAGCAAAATTAACGATATTTAGGGATCAGTTTTGAAATTTAGCAAAAACGCTGTATCTCGAAGGGAAATCACTTTTAGCTAAAAGTAACGATTTTTACGGGTTTTCTAAAGGGAAACCAACTATAAAAAACATATTGAAAGAGGGAAAGAAAATTCTGAAAAATTTGGATTTTTGAATTTTGGAAAAAGCGCTTTATCTCGAGAACAAAGCACTTTTAAGCAAAATTAACGATATTTAGGGATCAGTTTTGAAATTTAGAAAAAACGCTGTATCTCGAAGGGAAATCACTTTTAGCTAAATGTAACGATTTTTACGGGTTTTCTAAAGGGAAACCAACTACAAAAAACATATTGAAAGAGGGAGAGAAAATTTTGAAAAATTTGGATTTTTGAATTTTGGAAAAAGCGCTTTATCTCGAGAACAAAGCACTTTTAGGCAAAACTAACGATGTATCTCGAAGGGAAATCACTTAGCTAAAAGTAATGATTTTTACGTGTTTTCTAAAGGGAAACCAACTATAAAAAACATATTGAAAGAGGGAAAGAAAATTCTGAAAAATTTGGATTTTTGAATTTTGGAAAAAGCGCTTTATCTCGAGAACAAAGCACTTTTAGGCAAAACTAACGATATTTAGGGATCAGTTTTGAAATTAAGTAAAAACGCTGTATCTTGAAGGGAAATCACTTTTTAAAGTAACGATTTTTACGGTTTTTCTAAAGGGAAACCAACTATAAAAAACATATTGAAAGAGGGAAAGAAAATTCTGAAAAATTTGTATTTTTGAATTTTGGAAAAACCGCTTTATCTCGAGAACAAAGCACTTTTAGGCAAAACTAACGATATTTAGGGATCAGTTTTGAAATTTAGAAAAAACGCTGTATCTCGAAGGGAAATCACTTTTAGCTAAAAGTAACGATTTTTACGGGTTTTCTAAAGGGAAACCAACTACAAAAAACATATTGAAAGAGGGAAAGAAAATTTTGAAAAATTTGGATTTTTGAATTTTGGAAAAAGCGCTTTATCTCGAGAACAAAGCACTTTTAGGCAAAACTAACGATATTTAGGGATCAGTTTTGAAATTAAGTAAAAACGCTGTATCTTGAAGGGAAATCACTTTTTAAAGTAACGATTTTTACGGTTTTTCTAAAGGGAAACCAACTATAAAAAACATATTGAAAGAGGGAAAGAAAATTCTGAAAAATTTGTATTTTTGAATTTTGGAAAAACCGCTTTATCTCGAGAACAAAGCACTTTTAGGCAAAACTAACGATATTTAGGGATCAGTTTTAAAATTTAGAAAAAAACGCTGTATCTCGAAGGGAAATCCCTTTTAGCTAAATGTAACGATTTTTACGGGTTTTCTAAAGGGAAACAAACTACAAAAAACATATTGAAAGAGGGAAAGAAAATTCTGAAAAATTTGGATTTTTGAATTTTGGAAAAAGCGCTTTATCTCGAGAACAAAGCACTTTTAGGCAAAACTAACGATATTTAGGGATCAGTAACGGGTTTTCTAAAGGGAAACCAACTACAAAAAACATTGAAAGAGGGAAAAAAAATTTTGAAAAATTTGGATTTTTTGAATTTTGGAAAAAGCGCTTTATCTCGAGAACAAAGCACTTTTAGGCAAAACTAACGATATTTAGGGATCAGTTTTGAAATTAAGTAAAAACGCTGTATCTCGAAGGGAAATAACTTTTAGCTAAAAGTAACGATTTTTACGGTTTTTCTAAAGGGAAACCAACTTTAAAAAACATATTGAAAGAGGGAAAGAAAATTCTGAAAAATTTGGATTTTTGAATTTTGGAAAAAGCGCTTTATCTCAAGAACAAAGCACGTTTAGCGCTTTATCTCGAGAACAAAGCACTTTTAGACAAAATTAACGATATTTAGGGATCAGTTTTGAAATTTAGGAAAAACGCTGTATCTCGAAGGGAAATCACTTTTAGCTAAAAGTAACGATTTTTACGGGTTTTCTAAAGGGAAACCAACTATAAAAAACATATTAAAAGAGGGAAAGAAAATTCTGAAAAATTTGGATTTTTGAATTTTGGAAAAAGCGCTTTATCTCGAGAACAAAGCACTTTTAGGCAAAACTAACGATATTTAGGGATCAGTTTTGAAATTTAGCAAAAACGCTGTGTCTCGAAGGGAAATCACTTTTAGCCAAAAGTAACGGGTTTTCTAAAGGGAAACAAACTACAAAAAACATATTGAAAGAGCTAAAGAAAATTCTGAAAAATTTGTATTTTTGAATTTTATAAAAACCGCTTTATCTCGAGAACAAAGCACTTTTAGGCAAAACTAACGATATTTAGGGATCAGTTTTGAAATTTAGAAAAAACGCTGTATCTCGAAGGGAAATCACTTTTAGCTAAAAGTAACGATTTTTACGGGTTTTCTAAAGGGAAACCAACTATAAAAAACATATTGAAAGAGGGAAGGAAAATTCTGAAAAATTTGTATTTTTGAATTTTGGAAAAACCGCTTTATCTCGAGAACAAAGCACTTTTAGGCAAAACTAACGATATTTAGGGATCAGTTTTGAAATTTAGAAAAAACGCTGTATCTCGAAGGGAAATCACTTTTAGCTAAATGTAACGATTTTTACGGGTTTTCTAAAGGGAAACCAACTACAAAAAACATATTGAAAGAGGGAGAGAAAATTTTGAAAAATTTGGATTTTTGAATTTTGGAAAAAGCGCTTTATCTCGAGAACAAAGCACTTTTAGGCAAAACTAACGATATTTGGGGATCAGTTTTGAAATTTAGGAAAAACGCTGTATCTCGAAGGGAAATCACTTTTAGCTAAAAGTAACGATTTTTACGGGTTTTCTAAAGGGAAACCAACTATAAAAAACATATTGAAAGAGGGAAGGAAAATTCTGAAAAATTTGTATTTTTGAATTTTGGAAAAACCGCTTTATCTCGAGAACAAAGCACTTTTAGGCAAAACTAACGATATTTAGGGATCAGTTTTGAAATTTAGAAAAAACGCTGTATCTCGAAGGGAAATCACTTTTAGCTAAATGTAACGATTTTTACGGGTTTTCTAAAGGGAAACCAACTACAAAAAACATATTGAAAGAGGGAGAGAAAATTTTGAAAAATTTGGATTTTTGAATTTTGGAAAAAGCGCTTTATCTCGAGAACAAAGCACTTTTAGGCAAAACTAACGATGTTTAGGGATCAGTTTTGAAATTTAGCAAAAACGCTGTATCTCGAAGGGAAATCACTTAGCTAAAAGTAATGATTTTTACGTGTTTTCTAAAGGGAAACCAACTATAAAAAACATATTGAAAGAGGGAAAGAAAATTCTGAAAAATTTGGATTTTTGAATTTTGGAAAAAGCGCTTTATCTCGAGAACAAAGCACTTTTAGGCAAAACTAACGATATTTAGGGATCAGTTTTGAAATTTAGCAAAAACGCTGTATCTCGAAGGGAAATCACTTTTAGCTAAAAGTAACGATTTTTACGGGTTTTCTAAAGGGAAACCAACTATAAAAAACATATTGAAAGAGGGAAAGAAAATTCTGAAAAATTTGGATTTTTGAATTTTGGAAAAAGCGCTTTATCTCGAGAACAAAGCACTTTTAAGCAAAATTAACGATATTTAGGGATCAGTTTTGAAATTTAGCAAAAACGCTGTATCTCGAAGGGAAATCACTTTTAGCTAAAAGTAACGATTTTTACGGGTTTTCTAAAGGGAAACCAACTATAAAAAACATATTGAAAGAGGGAAAGAAAATTCTGAAAAATTTGGATTTTTGAATTTTGGAAAAAGCGCTTTATCTCGAGAACAAAGCACTTTTAGGCAAAACTAACGATATTTAGGGATCAGTTTTGAAATTTAGAAAAAACGCTGTATCTCGAAGGGAAATCACTTTTAGCTAAAAGTAACGATTTTTACGGGTTTTCTAAAGGGAAACCAACTACAAAAAACATATTGAAAGAGGGAAAGAAAATTTTGAAAAATTTGGATTTTTGAATTTTGGAAAAAGCGCTTTATCTCGAGAACAAAGCACTTTTAGGCAAAACTAACGATATTTAGGGATCAGTTTTGAAATTTAGCAAAAACGCTGTATCTCGAAGGGAAATCACTTTTAGCTAAAAGTAATGATTTTTACGGGTTTTCTAAAGGGAAACCAACTATAAAAAACATATTGAAAGAGGGAAAGAAAATTTTCAAAAATTTGGATTTTTGAATTTTGGAAAACTCTTAGGCAAAACTAACGATATTAAGGGATCAGTTTTGAAATTTAGAAAAAACGCTGTATCTCGAAGGGAAATCACTTTTAGCTAAAAGTAACGATTTTTACGGGTTTTATAAAGGGAAACCAACTACAAAAAACATATTGAAAGAGGGAAAGAAAATTTTGAAAAATTTGGATTTTTGAATTTTGGAAAAAGCGCTTTATCTCGAGAACAAAGCACTTTTAGGCAAAACTAACGATATTTAGGGATCAGTTTTGAAATTTAGCAAAAACGCTGTATCTCGAAGGGAAATCACTTTTAGCTAAAAGTAATGATTTTTACGGGTTTTCTAAAGGGAAAAAAACTATAAAAAACATATTGAAAGAGGGAAAGAAAATTCTGAAAAATTTGGATTTTTGAATTTTGGAAAAAGCGCTTTATCTCGAGAACAAAGCACTTTTAGGCAAAACTAACGATATTTAGGATCAATTTTGAAATTTAGGAAAAACGCTGTATCTCGAAGGGAAATCACTTTTAGCTAAAAGTAACGATTTTAACGAATTTTCTAAAGGGAAACCAACTACAAAAAACATATTGAAAGAGGGAAAGAAAATTTTGAAAAATTTGGATTTTTGAATTTTGGAAAAAGCGCTTTATCTTGAGAACAAAGCACTTTTAGGCAAAACTAACGATATTTAGGGATCAGTTTTGAAATTTAGCAAAAACGCTGTATCTCGAAGGGAAATCACTTTTAGCTAAAAGTAATGATTTTTACGGGTTTTCTAAAGGGAACAAAGCACTTTTAGGCAAAACTAACGATATTTAGGGATCAATTTTGAAATTTAGGAAAAACGCTGTATCTCGAAGGGAAATCACTTTTAGCTAAAAGTAACGATTTTTACGGTTTTTCTAAAGGGAAACCAACTACAAAAAACATATTGAAAGAGGGAAAGAAAATTTTGAAAAATTTGGAATTTTGAATTTTGGAAAAAGCGCTTTATCTCGAGAACAAAGCACTTTTAGGCAAAACTAACGATATTTGGGGATCAGTTTTGAAATTTAGGAAAAACGCTGTATCTCGAAGGGAAATCACTTTTAGCTAAAAGTAACGATTTTTACGGGTTTTCTAAAGGGAAACCAACTATAAAAAACATATTGAAAGAGGGAAAGAAAATTCAGAAAAATTTGGATTTTTGAATTTTGGAAAAAGCGCTTTATCTCGAGAACAAAGCACTTTTAGGCAAAACTAACGATATTTAGGGATCAGTTTTGAAATTTAGCAAAAACGCTGTATCTTGAAGGGAAATAACTTTTAGCTAAAAGTAACGATTTTTACGGGTTTTCTAATGGGAAAAAGCGCTTTATCTCGAGAACAAAGCACTTTTAGACAAAACTAACGATATTAAGGGATCAGTTTTGAAATTTAGAAAAAACGCTGTATCTCGAAGGGAAATCACTTTTAGCTAAAAGTAACGATTTTTACGGGATTTCTAAAGGGAAACCAACTATAAAAAACATATTAAAAGAGGGAAAGAAAATTCTGAAAAATTTGGATTTTTGAATTTTAGAAAAAGCGCTATATCTCGAGAACAAAGCACTTTTAGGCGAAACTAACGATATTTAGGGATCAGTTTTGAAATTTAGGAAAAACGCTGTATCTCGAAGGGACTTTGAAAGTGCTTCTAAAATAGGTTTTTATAGCTTCAATATCGCCGTTAAAAAAATGTTGGATCATCGATTTAAGATTGCATAGCAAAACCCTCCGCAAGACTTTTTAAAATGCATCATCTTCTGAAAATTTCTCAGACCTCTGGATAGCATTATAGTGCTTTTTTAATAAAATTGCCATGGGACTGAGTTTTTTTTTAAATTTTTTAACAAAAAAACACAAAAACGTTTAATTTGACAAAATAAAAAACAGAAAATATATTATGGGCTTACTTAGCTTATAATAATAATACTAACAAATATTCCTACATATATACAAACATTATATGTAAGTACTCACCAGGGGACTGATAAATAAAACGGTTTATCCACGACCTATCGCACAAACGTATTTTTGTAAAAGTGACATAACAACAGACGCGAGATGTTAACCCAATTTTTTTGCAACGAGTCGCTATAACTTGATATTTCATGAGATGCGACTAAGATTTATATAAAAGTTATCGATATTTTTGATGTTTTCAATCTTTCAGGGGACTGATTAGAAATGAGAAGGAAATGAGAAAGTTTAGTGAATTTTTTCGCAATAAAATGCGTTGCTAAATAATATTTATCTACTTCAAAACATTTCGGGGTTATTTGAGATTACAATGATAGCTTTTTTTTTAAATGTGCGAACTGAAATAGAAGAACGGCAAAGATTTTTTAATGTTCAAACGGGATTCTGACATTCCAGGGGAGTATTAGACCCTTTGAAAAATTTTTTTTTGCAAGAAAAAAAAAACTGCTATCTTAAGATTTTAATTGCGCATATAGATTTTGATCAGATTTAAACTTAAAAAAAAAAAAATTAGAGTGAATGAATGCAATGGTTTCAAATTATTGTCGCAGACGTCGTAAATTCCATTGTTTGTAGAATCACACAAGTACCATTTTGAGGCAAAAACAAGAAGAAACACAGTAAATTTTATTTCTCTTGGAAAATTTGGGCGGATGGGTCATCTTTTCTCAAAGAAGATTCAGTTAAACATAGTTTATCATAAGTATTCTGTAAAAGATCACCTGCAAAGAAAAAAATAATGCAACCAAACCATAAAATTTTTTTTCGAATGTGTCACAGATTCGCACATAATTTCAATCAAGGAGTAAAGTCTCACGAGTTTAAATTAGTGCATTTCTATAAAGCCAACTGAATCTTATAGTGCCGTTGTATTTGTTTGGTCCAGGATTTCTTATTAAGGATTGTAACGGATCGGAACGTTTGGTATGATAATGCTTTTTGTATACGAGGTTTTAAGTGTCTCTTGTTTGTTCATGACAATATCAGTTGATTTTTTCTAATTGCTATGTATTTTGTTCAGGACTCTCAAATGCTCTAAAAATGTCGAATTTTCGAATTTTTTTAAAGTAAAAATCTCGAATGAAAAAAGTTCGAACGTCAAAACTTCGATCTTGTCATAAAAGATTTTACGAACCTAAACCATTATGTTCACGATATTATTTTTGAAGTGAAGCCTCATTCTTGATTCTTTTTTTGGATCCGTCACCTTATAGAAACTAGAATCAAATATTGAAACAAAAAGCAAATGACCCAAAAAATTTCCTTGTAGCCCCATTGGGGGCTTGTTCATAGATGATTTTAAACTACGGTTTTGCTTAGCCTGGGTTTAAACAATGGCGCAAAATTATAGTCAGTCTAAGTTAAAGGAATTAATGCCACACTTCTTAACTTAATTTTAACTTTGAAACAGTTCTCTAACTTAAAAGTAATTATAGACTCTTTCTGAAGTACTGACAACTAGTGTGGGGTTTAAAACATTTCTCTAACTTATTTGTGCGGAACACGCCTTGAACAGTGTCAGTTCCCTGAGAAAACAAAGCAAACACACCTTTCTATATGTCGTCAAATGTCAACAGCCCGGAATGTGTCAATAAAATGTTAATAGGGCTTTTTAGGTAGCAACGATATATCTCTTTCTCGTTCGCAGAGCAGTGTCAAAATCAGTAGTACGCGGGTGACAGCTGAACATTTTTTGTATCATTGGTGACATTTTGATTGAAAACAAGGGCGGACATTTTAATGTTGTACTCGAAAATTGTGAATAGTATATTATTTATCTTTTAAGTCACGGTCTCAAATTTCACAGGAAAAAAGAGATTATTTATAAAATAATTTTACAAGATTATAATTACGAGTAGTGTAAGCTACGCGGATGACAGACTCTTGTCTTTTAACAAGATGGTAAAATTCCTTATTTTCTGTTTAATTTCAATTTTCTCCCTCTTTGAAATTAAAATTAATTTAATTTTCTTAAAAACTTAGAAATATATATCGATAAAATTTTTTTTTGGTTTATAGAAAATGACAAATTGACAGGAGTCAGAGAAAAGCAAGTGTGACACTATAAAAATTAAAATAGGGTTTTCATGATTTTAATTTTGATGCAAGTCTTTAAAGATAAATGTAGTTTAACTTGTCTATATTTGCCAAAAATGTAATTTTAGACTAGTGTCAAACTTAATTTGATTAAGCTTCGAGTTAAATGGACTATAATTTTGCGCCAATGTATTTAAAAAGGATAACGCATATAATATTTGGTTTTATTATCGTAAATTTGTCGAACTATAAAAACAAATTTGTCGCGGTAATTTATTTTTTATAAATAACCCCCAGTTGCGCTAATTTCATCTGTAATGTCGGCCAATTCTTTGCTGTTAGAGGCTGATTTTTTTGAAATTTTAGCGTAAAAAGCTGTTCATTTAAAAGTCCTTCACAATATGTAGCACACAATATAAAGCATTTTGTCGTCATTTACAAGGTAGTTGGTCTTGAGCATTACAAATGAACTTTATTGAACAATATTGTTATGCATCTATTAGCATGGGGCAGTTGCTAAAAAGTTTGATTTCTATTAGAAGTCGGTGCAAACTTACGATACACGTTCTTGGTACTTTTGGCTTAAGTAGATAACTATAACCTTTAAATCCTCAATTTAAACTCTTAATTATTTTAATAACCTGTTGTTGTCATTTACACTGAAACATGCATATAAATAGAAAATTAAATTCATGACCTGATATTGATTGCAGTCTTCTTTGAATGTTATTCTGTGACATTTGAACTGAAACAATTATCCTAACAAAGCTAATTTTCATCATGAACACAGGTAGGTATTATATTGTATTACCTAATTTAAATTTAAACGTATTTCAATAAGGAAAAGCTTCTTTTGTAATTGATGTTCGATTTTATCAAAAGGATGGAAATTTTCTCATTAGTTTAATAATGCCTTGCTCCTTTCGAACGGATATTATATTTTAGATTGATATGGATACCTCTATACCTATCTCTTGTAACAAATTCTTCAACACACACGTGTACAGCTCAAATATATATAGTTTTTTGCTATTAATATGGTGTGGGGCGCGTAAAAATATTTCAATGATGATGAATTTTTAGGGAGAAATTTTCCACTAGAGTTATTTTTGATTTTCACGATTAATTTAAAGTAACTGAACAGAAATAGAAGTCTGGGAGAAATGTTTCTTATTAATTAGTATTAGCTCCACGAACCGTCAGGTTTTGTTTTTAACTGATTCTCCGGACTATAATCAATAATCATCTTAAAAATAAATTTGTATAGGGTTAGTTATGATGGTAATATATTACCTACCTCCATAAAGTTCCAAAACTTATATTTTAAAACAGCACCATCAATAAAAAATTATTAAACTTATAGATAAGTACCTTAACATAACATTAATTATGTAGATACCTAGATTATTTATCAAACTTTTTAGCTATTATTTTCATCCTGACAAGTGACATCTATAATGACGTTGAAGCTGTAGTTCTATAATCGGAACTATGGCTGAAGTTTGCCACCTTTTTTTTTTATTTTGCATGTAACTTTCATGTAAAAGTGAAGTTGGAGTTTTAAGGCCAAACAATTTTTTTTAATTTAGCTCACCCTTTTTTCGAAATGTTGACAAAATGTTTTTTAGAATGTTGAGGAACAACACCCTCTTTCTGTTTTAATATTTGTTCAATTAACAAAAACACGTCCATCGAAATTGAAAGATTATGTTACGCGACACTGGTTTTAAAATTTTGCTTTTAAAATGGAAATTCACCTTTTCAAAATTCTGCATTTTTCCATTAGCAAAATTCTGGCCAAACAATTTTGCTTTTTTGCAACCACATCGCTGGATAGAAACAAAAAAAATATTTTCTTTTAAACTCTTAAGAAGGGAGCGAGTCGAAATTCTGGTTTCAGAATACTGCTTTTCAAAATTCTGGCTGTTAAAATTAAAACAAAATCTGCTTTTTTTTCGACCGTAAAAAATAGAAACAAAAAATTTAGTTTTTCTTTTAAACTCTTAAAAAAAGTAAAAATTAGCTCTGATTATCAAAATTCTTCAAATAAAGAATATTTTTTGTAAATTATTAAAAATCATATAATAAAACATTTTCCAAATCAATTTTTCTTTATTATTTGCAGAATAATGTGGTTAGTAGAATTTTGAAATCAGAACTTTCGACAAACAAATTTTGACCACAGCAGAATTATGACCACAACCCCTTTAAAAATTAAGAGTACGCTCTGCAGAGCTTTTTTAAACCTTTTGTTTTCTTTATTTAAAGAATTATGATTTTGAAAAGCAGAATTTTGAAGAGCAAAATTTTGACAAAATCATTTGTACCCAAACCAAAAAAACTGCTTTTGACCTTTGACATTTTTTTTCGAAATCAATATTTTGGACGTTTTGAAAATTACGCTAGGTTGTACTAGGCTTGTTCTGGACTGTGTTGCAATTTTTTTTTCTATAATATTCGAAAATGGGACTTTTAGAGCCAATAAAGTAAACTGGATTCTGTTTTCAAAATTCTAAATGCCAAAATTGTGTTTTTCATAGTTCTCTATGAGAAAATTAGCATAACGATAATTCTGTATTATAAAAATCAGTATTTAAAAATTGTGTGTTCAAAATTCAGTATTTCGAAATTCTCTACATCAAATCTGAAATACTGTTTAAAAAATTAACTCTTTCCATTGAAAAATATTATTTAAAAAATTTATTATTTCCTGTGAGCGAACAATATTAAACTTGTTTAAGAAATGTAATTTTTAAATTTCGATGGATGTAGTTTGAAGCAGTTATAAATTTTCGACATTTAAAATGACCCAGGCTTTCAAAATATTCTGCGGTTCAATTCCTTTGTTTGTATTCTTTATTATACACAATAATAATTACAGATTTCTCCATAGCTCTTTTTTCTGGATTGCCAACACAAAAAAATCGCAAAGTTTTCTTGACGCTTTTTAAAGTTGCGAAATCTGTGCCTTGTTTCTAAACAAAACAAGAAAAAGAATTTAAAAATTCTTTAAATATTTAACACCGCAAGCATTCCGATGTTGCAGAAGTATCGGTATCCTACCTAACTACCTACCTATCGGTATCCAATGCTAGGAAATTTTGGAAATATTCAATAATTCGGAGTCGGGACAATGCGGAGTCTTCTAATACTTCCATTTGTTCCTGTTCAAATGACCTCTTAGAAAAGCCAATTTATAACTTTTTTATGTTAATAAATTCGTTAAAAGATTTTTATCTTTTCAGAAGAAAAATTATTATCTTTTTATACATATATTGTTTTCGGCTATACTTTTTCTTGATCCACATGAAATTTAAAATGATTGACAACCAATTTTTGTAACTTTGTCAGGTGGGCCACATATAAAAGCTCGACGGGCCCGCGGGCCGCAGGTTGAGTATAGCTGTCTAGAATCTATAGATAGGTACCTATACTTACAAAATTAATTTTTCCAAAAAAACATAACTAAATATTTTTGTGTGAATAAAAGCAAACACAAGGAAACTTTCGTGCTCCTAATCAAATTTCATTAGATACTGAACAGAAAAATTCGTTCACATTGGATGGTTGAAAAATCAGACGTGAGATATTTCTTTTTTCTTTTCTGAAAGTTAAAATTAAATTGAATAAACTTGTTAATGGTTAAGAAAGCTGATGGAGGAGTTAATTGTGATAATGTCACCAGATTCCTTTTTGTGATTTTTGTTACTTTTGTTAAAGAAAAAAAAAGTTACGAAAAAGTTTTCAGCTACCCATATGGAAGAGAAAAAAACGTTTCAATTTATCAAAATGATATTGATTGCTCGCTTGGAAATGCTTTTGATGTACTTATAGTTTTGTGCTGTTTGTGTATACCTACCTAGTTCTTAGAAAAACACAAGATTTTTATTTTTCAGTTTTCTTGTAAGAAATACTTACTTAAATTAAGTTATAAAGATAAAGAAGTTTTCATTCGGTAAACTTATAAATTTTGGTCCTTATTTACTTACTTCAAAGTCCTTGTACATATTTTCGTCTCATTAATTTAAACCAGCTTGATTTTACAAAATAAAAAAAAGCAAACCACTTGTTCTCTTTCTAGCTTCATTTAAATGAGCTAAATAAACAGAAGCATGATATTTTAAAATCCAATTTAATACATCTGGTACGTGTCTCGCCTTTAAGAGAAATTTTGAAGGAAAAAAAAACAAAAGTAAAGAAATATGCAACCAAGGCCACAGTTGTAATTACATCGAGGAATCGTTTTGTGAGTTAATTATTTCGAAGCATGTTGGTTTAATGGTTATTTGCGTCGTTGATTATTAGAAGACATTTTACTGCCTAAATTATAATTATATCTTTTCAAAACTCACTCTGTTTAAATTGATTGTTGCTTACGTATTTTAGAATGTACCTATGGATTCGTGCAAAAATAAACACATTGAAATAACAATCAAACATGACATTACGATGATAGCGAAATCGAAAAAAGTAGAAAGTTTAGGTGGATTTGGGGAATTATTTTATCCTTCAAAAATAGAACGGAATTATAAACTAGCTAAACTTTATATCAACGTACTATAGAGTCAATGGTTCTTTACTGAGAAGTATAAGCTCTTTCTCTTTCTCCTTAAAAGTAAATATTAGAAAAGTAAAAATCTTCTCATTAACTAAATCTCTTTTTAGTTATAAACCTCTTAGCAAGGGTATTATTTCTAAAAAAAAAGGTGTGTTTAAGAATATCCGTTTGTGGTTTACTTTTGATCTAAAAGATGACACGTGAACGTAAAAGGGTTACATTTTAAGCTCTTTACCCACATATCTTTTAGTGCTGACATTATCTTCTTACATGTCGTTTTAAGGTATGACAAAGGTTAAAATAAATTTCACATTGCAAGTCCAAAATTATTCTCATAATTTAAAAAAAAAAAGAATTCGAAATCATTTAAAATGATACAAACATCTAAGATTCCAAATGGTTGGAATCAATATACAGTAGTCGGCATAATTATTTTGACAAAAATGTAATGTTTCTTTCAAAGAAAATATTAAATAATGGGTAAAGTTTAAAGAGTTAAAATTCAAAGAAGCCGTGTTGTTTTTGGCAAATTATACATAGTGAAGTGGGAAATTCAGAAAAAAAACCATCCACAGCCGCATCGACAGCCACGTTTTTTGTATTTGACATATGGTACTACTGAACTGTCAGACAGAATGAAATGAAAGAAAAAACAATTTATAAAAGAAGTATTTTCAAAGAGAAAAACAGATATAAAACTAAAACGGAAAATGTAGAAGAAAATGTGGTAATTAAAAATCGAAAAACTTGAATTTAAAAACATATTTCATATTATAATTCATGGCAAATTTTCATTATTACAGATGTAATTGCAATTTTGTTATTTTGCAGCAACAAAAATGAACAATTTTCGAAATAAGCCGAATAACATGAAACTTCAAAATAAAAATAGGAAAATCGAGATTTATTGAATGTTAATATATTTAATATAGAAATGCATATAAACAAAAATTTACTCCGCTCTTATTTTAAAGATGAGGCCCACGAAGGACGTCACCTTCGATTAAATTGAACGGTTAAAATCATATAAGGTTAGCAAAAAAGGAGTTATGATGTTCATACACTCTTCTTGTCTTATATTACTCAATTGTTTATAAAGGGTTATTCAATAAGAGGTGTTATTTTGATATTCAAGGACCCAATCAGCAAAGACACGACGTTGTTGATGATCAGCCGGCTTGAGTTCTTGTGTTAACTGAACTTTATAAGCCTTAAGACCCAAGTCTTTATGCAAAGTACGGTGTAATGACGTTTGTGGAATGGCTAATTCCAAAGAACGACGAGGAATGGACAAACCTGGGTTTTCTTCAACTCTTTGGGCTACAACAGCAATATTCTCAGTTGTTCTTGAGCGACGTGCACGGGTTTTATTCTTCACATCACTAACTTGTCCCAACAACTCGAATTTGTCCACCAATTTCTGTATTGCGGTCCGACAAGGTGCTTCACGACGACCCAAAAATGTTTTAATTTTACGAACCGTCTCTGCCAAATTTTCACCATTTTTATAGTGAATTTCAATGCGTTGTTAAAGCGTGTATCGTTCCATTTTTAATAATGGCGTAGTTTCTACTTGTCAAATGTCAAAAAATGACAGCTTCAAAAGTGACAGCTACCGATATAGCGGGCTATTCAAAATAACACCTCTTATTGGATAACCCTTTACATCCTTATATACTTTTTCGAATCTGTAACATATTTTTTAAGCAGATCCCACAATTTATTTCTTTTGGGAATTTGCAACCTACCTTTGCTAATATTTATATGACCCATCATATCGTATCATACTCGGCAATAAACCGACAAAAAGAATTTTTCTCTGGTGTTTTTAAAAGTGAATTGTGTCATTTTTTTAATTTTGTTTGCCATACAGGTGCTAACAATTTTACACTTAAAATATTTGTTTAGACGCAAAAAGAGAAGATTTTTGCTTTTATTAAAAAAAATTGATTTAAAATTTATTAGAAAAATTTTGCAATCAACAAGTAAAGTAAAGTTGTCAAAATTCATTCATTTGATTTAAAATTTCAGATGTATAATTTAATTCATTCATTTTTATTTGAAATTTCAAGTGACTTGCTTTTCAATTTTTTTTTAATTTCTATTGAATAGAAAAATATCGATAGGAAAAGGCTCTCGCAATACCGACAATCGATTATTTTCCTAATCGACTTAAATTCTATTTTAAATAGACTCCCGCAATAAGGCCCTTAATATTACTATTTATCTTACTGTGTATAGGTAATCCTACAAATGTTATATTTAAGTTTGTTATACCTAAAACGACAAATTGACATCTTTGACTAATTAGTATGGGTACAAAAATGCTGAACTCCTCTACATTTATGCCTTTTCAAAGATGAAGATTCGTCTCTTGTGGGTTTTTCGTTTGTGTGCCTTAATAGGTATCCTTTGATTAATTTATTCGCGAAAAGACACTTTTTGTCAGACACGTCTGTATATGTAACATTACTTAATTAAGATAGACGAACAATGTAGTTTCCTATGCTAATAGAATACCAAAATAGGAAAGACAACTTCATATGCTCAACAAAATGATTAACTCATGAGACTGGGACATGTTAGACAGAGTTGATGTCGTCTTATTAATTACATTATTTATATTAATATAATGCTTTACGTGTTAACCTTTTTTTTCGAATTCAGTATTTATACATCTATAACTACATAAATCATTTGTTGTAATTATTACCATTTAAGTGTGATTTTCTCTTTGACATAATGTTTCCAAATTGAAAACATTTTCAGCTTTAAATTGGTAAACTGTTACAATATTTCGAATTAGTAAATTGATATATTTGTTTGTTACATAGCATTATAAAAGCAATGAAATACCTACCTATTGAATGGACCCAAATTACTCATCCTTTATATATTATAGATAAGTAATGAGCATTTCGTGGCTATATGACGAAAGAAGATAACTGAATCAAATTGTTGTATTCAATTCAATTCATACGAAATTTATATTCGTAATATTGCAATGGATTTCGTGCAATGAATACATATATGCACATACTAGCAATCTATATTGTAACTAGGTAACCCATAACAGGGGTTGTAAATTGGAATTCTATTCAGCACATTTAATTTTCTTGGGAATAGGACCATCAACACAGGAGTTCTTTTTTTTTTTTTGGTTAGATTCAAGGAATTTTAAATTCGGTTGTTGATTTGGTGAAATGAAATGAATATTGAAAGTTAAGTTAAATTAATTTATCCATGAATTGATTATCTTGCATTGCAGCGCCACCACTAGCCAGCGGCGAGATAAAGAAGTGCAGAAATGAATTAAACTTTTTTGGTTTTACTCAAAACTGAAAATCTATCCAAACAAAACTTTATATTTCCTAGAATTTGAGTGATTAAATGCATTTAAATGATGCAAATTGGAAGAAAACTAGAGTGCACTTAAAAGATTATTCAATTTTAAAGGTCTAGCTATGAAGTCTGCGATGGAAAAGAGCCTAAAGGCACAACAGTATTTATTTTGTGGATATCGGACAACAACTGAAACGGAACAAACAGAAAGGTAATTTCTAATCTAACAACAGCGAGATTCGTTGATGTCAAATGCGATTATTTTCGAAAAAAAAAACTTGCCAAATTCTATCAATTTTTAATGAGTTAAGTGAAAACATTAAAATATTATAATATTGAAATATTAAAGTATTAAAATATTAAAATATTTTTAAGTTTGTAAGTTAGTAAGCCAGTTGCTGGAAATGAAATTTTCTGAACAATGTAATTTTGGACTGTTATTTTTAAGTCTAATTGTCAATTAAAAAGGTTGAAACATTTTTTTGAATGTTAAATATTTTAACCTTTCAAGAAACGGAAATAAATTAATTAAAAACGTTAAAAAGATTAGATAAAATCTTCTTTTTTCTTCGGCTTTTAGGTCAAAGTAAATGGCAACATATTTGTTTCATTTATAAACTCATCGTGACCTAAAAGCCGAAGAAAAAAGAAGATTTTATCTTATCTTTTTAACGTTTTTAATTAAATTATACAATTGGTCAATAATTTTATCTGAAAATACATTAAAACCGTTTGAGCTGATTTTTAAAAATTGGGTTATGCGTTTTTCATTTTTTCAAACTAAAAATTATAAAACAAAAAACTTTTTCAATATTGTTAGTTTGCCTGTTTTTAATAACTGCAAATCTATCATAATTAACAATTTTGTCAAAATCGGTGCAACCGCTGAAAAGATGGTAACGGTAAGTATAATGAAACCGGTGCGGAAAAGTAAGTAAATGCCAACCAACTTTTAGGAAAAGTTGTTTTGAAGAGTTTTTTTTCTTTCAAAAGGTGAAGTACAAGAAACCAGTTTTAAATACCGGTTTTCTACTTGCGATTATATGCAGCTATGTAATACATATAAAGTATGTATGTATGTACAACAATCAAACATGACATTACGATGATAGAGAAGCCGAAAAAAGTAGGTCCGACAATTCTGTCTGGATGTATTGACACCAGCAGTCTTAACGGTTGGGCCGATTTTCTTCAAACTTTGTACAAACTATTTTTAGAGAAATATCCCGGGAGTTTTTTTTTATTATTTTTGACCTAGGTATACAAATTCCATTTTTCTGGGAAAAAATACGATCGATTTGGATAAAATTATATATTAGTGAATTGTTGCCAATGGTGATGTCATTGATTTGAATTTTTTTTTAGAATCAGCTTATTAACGGTACTTTTCATAGAACCGTTTTTTATTAAGATAGTCGAAATCTTTTGAACGGGTTCACCGATTTTAACGAAATTTAATATTATAAAATTACGATTAACCTTAATAAGTAATACTGAGAATTTATTTTGAAAAAAAAAAAATATTTTTTAAAATGTTGTTTTTTTTGTAAAAAAACGATAATTCTAATTTTCTCGAAAAGAATACAATCAACTTTGATAAAATTTTTTGTAATTGAATTTTTTCCGGTGCGGCGGTGATGTTTTCATATAAATCAATTTTTTTATTGCAAACATTTGTTTTCAAATAAAAATTATTTCAAAATACATATAAAATATGTACTGAAATCCATTTTTTCATAAGAATCTTGTCAAATAAATTTTTCAGTCGTCATAAACGAAATGATTAACGATTAATGATTAGGCTTATTGAACAATTTATTTATACACAATTTGCTTAACACTAATAAATTACCTTATATCTTATGGTCTTAATATTATGTTGGCACAGAAATGGCCTAACCTAGTCAATTGTTTATTATTTTTTTTTAATGTTAGTTTAACATTTCTTTGAAATAACTAGAATAATTTATATTATCCCTATAATGATGTTCTTCTCGGGTTGTTCAGATCCGGTAGTCATTTTTGTTTTGTTGGTTTGGGGTTTTTAGCCACGGTAGTGGACTCATTTTTACAATGGTTCTTTCTTATTCAACCTTTTAAAGCTCTTTGAAGCTTTAACATACGAGTACTTACAACCATACGTTATTTTTCATCTCTCAGTATTAATTTTGAAAATTACTTGTAGCTCTACAAGAAACTGTTAAAAGAATGAATGAAACAAGAATTAGCTTTGAATGTCTTCTACGTTCATGTGTGAGCCGATTTGCTTAGTTAATTCCAAATATCCATTTGTATATTTCTCATATAAGCACGTGCTTAACTTAGCAACAACATGGATATCTCATCTCAAAATTGTATAAAAAAATACTTATCCTCCAGAGAAAAACATTTCATCGAACCAAGTATAAGGTTTCATATTCCCATCGCTGCTGATGGTACAAAAAATCTTTACGAATTTTCAATCTATATGGTCTATAAAGTTACCTATGTTCACCTATTCCTGTAGCGCCCTGTGAAGTCCGTCATTCGCACTAACTGGAATCACAAGAGGCACAACACATCTTTCTCTAGTTACTGCTAATCAAACATGATATATAAAAAGTAGAAAGGTATACACACAACACACCATCTAGAATAGAGAGTCCTTGAAATTATTGTGTGTGATGGCTGGGATTATATTGACCAAGCAAATGGGTTCGATTGCACCAGGATGTGTAATCGTGTTGTTGATGAAAACGGCGATGATGATGGTTGTGTGTTGAATAGAACGTGCTTCACAACAAGCTATCTCCAGTTAATGCTGTGCTATTTTCCAAAGGCTAACAGCTTGGAATTGAATCCGTTTAGAAAGGCGGGAGCATTAGTGTTTGCTGGGGTTCGATAAAGAAGCACTTGTATACTCTCAGGTCCTCTTTAGGTAGGTGGCAATTACACTCTGGATATACAGAGGGAGCATTCTTTAATCTAGGAACGGACATGGAATTGCAATCGACAAACACCTTCATTTGACATAAAGACGTAACTGCGTTGAGTGTCCTTTGATGCTTCTTTGATGTGAAAATTTTACTATGTCCAGTGAGTATAGGTACTCAGATGTGAATGTGAATGCGTAAAATGCTGTGAATTCGTTACTAATTACACTTCGGTTCGTGTATTGGATTCTGTTTGAATGTAAGAGTTTCGAATTGCAGTTCTGATATTATATTCCTTTTTGTTCACAAATTACAACCTACATTTAACATGGTTATGTGCTAGAGTATCAATTGGGTTGCTTCGTATGAAGTTTGTAGATTAAAATTTTATTTTTTGTTATTAGAAGAAAATTAAGGTATCTATCTGACGAAAATCAAATTATATAAAGACAGTACAGGACACAGCCACAGAAGGACATCACCAACCGACCATATCCTTCTAATATATAATATCGTCATTAATTATTCGCATACGAATTAACTTATATGTGAATGGTTTAATGCAGCTCCGCATAAAGACGATTGGTATGCCAATCACAGTGCCCTTGGGGGCCTTAGGTATAGAAAGAACCTTGATTTGAAAAAGATAAAATAATAAAGAAAACTATCAAGATTTCAACATCGAAAACATACTGTAGGCTTTAATTTGTATAAACATTACTCTCAGTGTAATATTCATGTACATATTTGCACTATCGTATTTATTAACACTGTATTATTTACTAAATGTATATACTATATGATTCGAAACATGACATTATGTAAATTATATAAAACCGTATAATTTCTCTATGTAATATTATCTACTTAAACCATATCGTATGATCAAGATCATGTACTTATCATTGAACATGCAAATTAAGAAATAAAGAGTCAGTTCTTGTCGACCACTCAAAGAATCACTTCGCCTTTTAATTATTACTTTGCCACTTAAATATAGATTCTGCAATACATAAATGAATGTAATAATTATAAATTATATCTTGTTCTATTTTACTTGCGAGGTACTATATACATGCAAGTTTTGGATTTGTGCAAAAATTAAGGACATGACTGGTTTGCACGAACTTTGTCCTGTGGCAAGCTACCTTACTGCAGAAAACTTGAAAATACCTAGGTTTACAATTTTATGGTTGCCAAATCGTTTGTCTAGTTTTGTTTTTGTATTTCAATTAAAAAAAAAATTAAACTAAAAAAATACTATTCTCAAAATTTTGCATTCAGTTTTATTAAGGCTTATAAACTCTTTAAATATTAATTTTCGTAACAATCGATGCAGTCGTTTCAAGATATTTGTTATGAAAAAAAATAAATGGTTTTATGGCAGGTACCGTTAACAAGATTTTATTTTTTTTTTCTTTCTACAGGTGGGAATCTTCAAAAGACACTTGATAATATTTGGTATCAAGTAGAGTGGGACTTTTTCCGCACTAAAACCACATGGAATCATGACCAATCTATGAAAGATCGACAAATAATAATTTTTATTTATTAATTTAAAATCGCATTGGAGGAAGTTTAAAGTTTTAATACTTTCCCATCTCTTTTAGACCATAAGCTTATGAGACTTGGTTCGTCTTAGTCTCGGAAAATTGCGACGTACATTTAAGACGGTCTTCATTTCGGAGTAGGTCGGACTAAGCAGTCGCTGATTATGTAATACAGCGTGTTTTCTAACCACTCCACTTATGTTACAAGATTTTAATGACAAAGAAAAATGCCATGAAAAACACCGCCGTTAGCAACGAACAATTCATATAAATATATAGTACATATATATTTTATCAGAATTGATCGTATTTTTTTCGAGAAAAATAGATTGACAAAACCGGTCAAAAAAAAGTAAAAGTAAATGTTTAGTATAATCTTCCGGTTCCTGATTTTTTTTTTAAATTTTAAGTTGCATTATTAATCAGGCTAAGCAGAGCTTAAAGAATAAAAAAACTTCGTCAAAATCGATGCTGCCGTTTAAAAATAGTCGATATAAACAAACGCTGTTTTATGGGAGGTAGGAAGGTTAATAGGTTCGAAAAAATAATTTCGATAAAAACATCACCGTTGGTAGCAAATAACTCATGGAAAATTTTACCAAAATTGATCGTGCCTTTTGTCATTACAAATACATGTTAAAAAGATTGGTAGTCTATATAGCTGCAAAGTAGGACACAAAATTGATTTTGGCCAAGTCATTTATAATTTTTCGGGTATCTACTTAAGATTTTTGTATTTTTGTTTTAAAAATTATTTTCCAAAGAAGGTGCTTTAAAAATACAGTGCTAAATAAGTATAGTTATATTTAACTATACTTATAATTACTAAAAATTATAAAGTGTAGCGGGGGGGGCGTGTGAATTTCCCCGTCTATTTACGGTGATGAGTACGAAGAAGAATACTATGAAGGAAAAAGTTGCCAACTCTTCTAAATACTAGGCAGAGGCTGAGGTGCTCTACCGTACTGCGTAGCAAAAGAGGATGAAGTAAACTTTTTATTAAGCCAGCGGAGAGTCGTGGTCTGGGTTCCAGAAAGTCTTCTATCCAAAAGAAATAAAAACACTAAAACAATTGGTATTTTTTATACGAGTCTTACAATTTATTCAACCAGTTTAAACAAAGGCGGAGGTACTCCACCGAATGTCGTAAGCTGATTAAAGTCAACTGAAGACTGATTTTATTCAGTCTTGTTTCCTTCTTTTATACTTTTTTTTTGACAGATACAATTTATTGGTGATGCCAAATTACTTTAATTTAATTTAATAAAAATAGGGAAAAATATAGTATTGCCAGAAGGGCTTGATTTGATTTCAGTAATAATGATTAAGTCTTATACATAATGATAATGATTAGAGATATGAATTAAGTAATTTAATAGAAAAGGTTAGTTTAAACAAAAGCAAATGCTACAATCTCCCCCTCTGGAACTTCAGTCGTCTCGACGAGGTGACAGGATTATTGGTGCTTCTTAGGTCGTCCTCTTCTTCGCAGTCTTTGAATTGGTTCGGCTGTAGTCTTTGGATTTTTGCTTAGTTTGGTTAAAGCGGAAACGTGATACGTTCCAAATGGTTCGATTATAGTTTTCAAGTCGGTATCTTGAAGTTGTGCTTGACGAATTTCATTAGCTTTTCTGGCAGGAATGTCAATCTTGACGTTGCAGATTTCACATGTATCAGTGAAGTGTTCAGTTGCCTGACATGGTGGCCTTGATAAAAGGTCAGCAACTTTATTAGTGTTACCGGGTGTGTACTGGATGTCGACGTTGTATGGTTGAAGCTGTAGTGCCCACCTTGCTAGTCTACCAGTTGGTGATTTAAGAGTCATTAACCATCTAAGGGGCTGATGATCGGTTAAAAGTGTGAATTTGGTTCCTTCTAGATAACCACGGAATTTGTTAATAGCCCAGATGATAGCCAAAGCTTCACGTTCTGTTGTAGAATAATTTTGTTCAGCCTTTGTCAAAAGTCGTGATATATACTCTATAGGGTGTTCTTCTGCTTTCTCCCCCTGGACCAATACTGCACCAATGGCATAACTACTTGCATCGGTTTTCAAAAAAAATTGCTTGTCCTCGCTTGGTTGCTGCAGAACTGGAGCAGTTGTGAGTGAAGTTTTAAGTTTTTCAAATGCGTGTTGTTCTTCTTTACCCCATTTCCACTTTGCACTTTTCTTTGTCAGTTTGTTAAGTGGTTTAGCTATTTCAGCAAAGTTTTTAACAAAACGGCGATACCAAGAACTTGTTTGAATGAAGGAAAGAACTTCTTTAACGTTCCTTGGTTCTGGTCTAGCTGATATGGCAATCGTTTTATCTGGGTCTACTTCTATGCCTTTATTTGTTATAAGGTGTCCAAGATACTTGACCTTAGTGCAACAAATTTTGGATTTTTGTCTATTAATTTTCAATTTGAAATGTTGTAGTCGTTGGAAAACTTTGATTAGATGGTCGCAATGCTCAGTAAAACTATTTGAACAAATGATGATGTCATCTAAGTATATTAGTAACCACATTCCATCAAACAAGAGTCCATTACGAAATTTATCCATTAATCGCATAAAAGTTGCTGGGGCATTCCGTAAACCGAATGGCATTCTTTTAAAACAATACATCCCAAATGGGGTTATAAAAGCTGTTTTTTCGATATCCTGCGCTGCTACTTTTATTTGGTAGTAACCAGATTGCAGATCGAGTGTTGTAATGTATTTAGTGCTTTTTGTAGAGTGAAGTGTATCATCAATCCTTGGGATTGGGTAGTGGTCAGCTATGGTTAATTTATTAAGACCACGATAGTCTATACAGACGCGTACTCCTCCATCTTTTTTGGGAACTAGGACTACAGGTGCTGCCCATGGTGATTCGCATTCTTCTACGATCCCATTCGTTAACATTTTCTCTAGTTCATCTTTCAACTGTTGTTTGCGAGTAAAGGAGAGTCTGTACGGGGTTGTTGCAAATGGTGCATGATCAATGGTATTTATTTTGTGATCGATGAAAGGGGTCGGTTCTTCAAGTTCTCCAAATAAGGGTGAGTGCTCAAACAGAATGTTGTTCAGATCGTCTTTTTCATGATTGGTTAAATGAACTGCTTCATCATCCCTTAAGGTGACATCTAAAGTTAATATTTCGATAAAGTCAACATCCATTTGTTCAGAAGAACTCCTTTGCATTTGGGGGAAAAGTCCCTGTTGAGATTGCCTTACAGGTGTGAGCTCATTCCGTAAGGAGTCATTAAATATATTGTTTATTGATTGTGGAGAGTAATCATTGCTAGTAGACGGCTGTATAATTGATTTAGGCTCAGGTCCATAGTTTTCAATGTTATCTTCATATTTTGCATCGTTCAATGGTGTCTTTGGGCTTGAAATTGAATTTGCGAAAGCAGTGATTCGAAGTGGTGTATTAGCTTGTCTGCCAGGGGTTTTTTGTAACGGCGATATTGGTTTAATTTGTTTGAACCATTGTTTATTATTTTCAATTTCACGTTGCAATGCAGTGGATGGCGAGACTTTATGATTTGTAGTGTCATAAAAATCGAACGTTTTCTTTGGGTCGTCTTGGAAATGCCAGCATCTTTGACCACAGTTGAGGACAATTCCATTCTCTTCTAAGAAGTCAATTCCAATAAGCGTTCTGTTTGACGTTGCTTTAGGAAGAGCTATAAACGTAATAGGTCTCAGTCTATTTCCAATTAGAATTGACGTTGACGTCATGCATATGTCATCGCGTTTGACACTTCCATCTGCTAGAGTGACATCTGCACTAAGTTCTCTAAACTTAACTTTGTTTTGTAGCAATATTTCAAATAAATGACGACCGGCATCGCTAGTACGAGCGGCGGTGTCAATATAAGCTATACCGTTTTGGCCTTGCGTTACTATTGGTATAGTTGGCAAATCACCTCCAATTGCATTTTTTATCAAATTAAATGATACCGTTTGCGGTCCTTTAGGCAGATCCTTACATGTTGGACAATTTGAGCGTAGATACCCTGGAGCTTTGCATTTATAGCAAAAAATGCCTTGATTTTGAGGAGATCTGGTCAGATTTTCTTGGTCGGCTCTTTGTTTTTTGCGACATTCAGACGTTGAGTGACCTAGGTGATTGCAAAAGTTGCAACGTTTTATTTTGTTTGCATGATCGTCACCTTTTGGTGGTTTTGCTGCATATTTTTCAGCCATGCTGTGCTCAGTTAATCTGGCTTTGTTTATTAAATCTTGAAAGTTTTTTACGTTTTCACGAGGTGCGCCGTCTCGAATATTGAGAAGCAATAGTCCATAAACCATATCGAGCATCATTGTTTCTGATGGTTGTGGAGCTGGTAGTTGTGAGAGTAAAGCTCTTTTTTTACGAATAAAATCGTCTGTGCTCTCTTTAGATTTTTGTTTGTTTTCAAAAATTTCTTGATAAATTATGAAAGCAGGTTTAGTTGGTGCGTATGCACATCGTAACGCTGCTAGAACTTCATTCCAGGTTTTAACCTCAGCTTTTATGCCTTGCCACCAACTACGAGCATCGCCTTCCAATAATAACGGGAATCCTTTAAGGGAGTCTTCCTCTGAAATGCGCTCTACGTCTTTGTAGCAGTTTATTGTGGCAATAAATTCTTCGACCTTAAGGGGGTCTTTTTCGGCGTTAAAACGACTGGTACAATTGCTGAAACTTCCTTGTCTAATATTTTTGGACATTACTGTCTCTAGTAATTTGTTGACTTGTTCCTCTGTGAACGTTGCCATTTTGTGTTTTTAATGTATGTGTGATGCTGTTGCTGTGCTGATTTCTTTTCGACAGATCTCTGGCTACAAGATGGGCGCCAATGTAGCGGGGGGGGCGTGTGAATTTCCCCGTCTATTTACGGTGATGAGTACGAAGAAGAATACTATGAAGGAAAAAGTTGCCAACTCTTCTAAATACTAGGCAGAGGCTGAGGTGCTCTACCGTACTGCGTAGCAAAAGAGGATGAAGTAAACTTTTTATTAAGCCAGCGGAGAGTCGTGGTCTGGGTTCCAGAAAGTCTTCTATCCAAAAGAAATAAAAACACTAAAACAATTGGTATTTTTTATACGAGTCTTACAATTTATTCAACCAGTTTAAACAAAGGCGGAGGTACTCCACCGAATGTCGTAAGCTGATTAAAGTCAACTGAAGACTGATTTTATTCAGTCTTGTTTCCTTCTTTTATACTTTTTTTTTGACAGATACAATTTATTGGTGATGCCAAATTACTTTAATTTAATTTAATAAAAATAGGGAAAAATATAGTATTGCCAGAAGGGCTTGATTTGATTTCAGTAATAATGATTAAGTCTTATACATAATGATAATGATTAGAGATATGAATTAAGTAATTTAATAGAAAAGGTTAGTTTAAACAAAAGCAAATGCTACAAAAGTAAGAAAACACCCGACGGGACACCTTGGAGAAAGTAAAATAGGGCACCTCCGAAAGCGTGTTGGACACTTAATTTGTATATGGTTTGCAGTAACCATGTATCATATACCGATCAAATCCAACATGACACGTCACTTTCCACATACAAAATAGCTTTTTTTACACACTTACCTACGACTCGAATTTCGTTTTCACAGGACTCATTACCTTTTTTCATGTGTTTGAAGCTGGTAGGGCAAATATAGCACAAACCTAATTTTTTTTTGCCTGAATTGATTGCTAATTAATTGCTATTTAATTACTGCAAATGGAACATAATTTGATTAAATCAAATCAAAAACAATTCAGTATTTAATTGCTAATTATTTGATTTTTTCTAATTTTTTTTTTAATTTTTGGCATTTTACAAAAGTTTTTTGCTACTTTTTTTTTAAGTAGGTATATCCTGTCAGCTGGAAAATAATGCTTGTTGGTCACAAAAAGTGCATTATTCGAAATAACACAGCAAACAATTTAAAATTATTACTAATTTGCTCGCATTTATTTGTTTAAACAATGCATTGAAAAACTAAAACCGTTATATAGGAGGTACCCGTTATAGCCGGGCTAAAATGAAAATTCAAATTTATCCTCTAGGGAATATCCAAAAAGTGCTGTATACGAAGTTTAAAGTAAATCCGTCAAACAGCTTAGGCTGTAGGTCGGTGCATAGACACGTTTTTGAGTGTTCATCAGTCACATTTGACACAACTTCACATGTTATTAAAACAAATTTTGAACAAAAATTATTTTTGCAATAAGAACTAAACTTAACATAAATGATATTTATACAAAAATCTATTCGACTTATGGGGATGTGTTTTATTGAGCACTTCGTAGGTGGACAGTGAAGTTTCTTGTTTAAAACTTTTTTTAAATAATCACAAAAAAACGAAAAATTCGGAACTATACAACTTTTTCTCTTAATGTGTCGGAGTATGCCACCTCCGCCCTACTGTTAATAAGCTAGTGATGAAAAATAAAATGTTTGACGAAAAACATCACCGTTGGCAACAACTAAATACGAAATTTTTATCAAAATCGAGAAAAATGGAATTATGTGTAAAGCTTATATGGTAAGCATATACCGTTTTCAGACCTAGGAACAAAATAAATACAATCGGAAAGTACCAAGTTTGAAGAAAATCGGTCCAACTGTAAGCTGTAGGTGACGATACATCCAGACTGACAGACAGACAAAATTTAAAAAATAAAATGTATGAAAGCTGTGCAGCACCTTTGTGGTCAATCAAAAAACGAGACGTACGACATATTTTGACATCTGTTCCAGGTCCAGCTCCAGTTACAGTTGCATTGCAGCAGTCTATTGTGTTCAGCCGTTAATTGGTTCAATTTTGTTCAATGATCAGAATAAGTATATTCATATGGAGCTAAGAACTAAAAGAACTTAAAGAATGCTGATGTATGGTCTCACGATTCTCTGTTTAACACAATCATGTTCAAATGCAAGGTTATGTTAAAATTGGAAATAATTTTATTATAATAATTTCTTTGAATATTGTGCGGCTGTTCGAATGTATAAACTGTTCATTTATAGAATGAATATAATATGTTATCTCTAAGTGACAAATTTTGAATAAAGTAATCAATAAACGAAAATAATAAAAAACCGCAACCCATGTCAAAAATATTATTAATTAGGTAGTATTATTTCACCTTTTATTTCACCTTCCTCAAAAAAAAAAAAAATATATAAAACCGACTTTGAAACTTTTATTAGCTTCAATAAATCATTTTTGTCTATCTTTTGATATCTATAAATATAAACTGAATCCACAATAATTAAAAAAAAAAACAAATATTGACTTACAAAAATTCCACAAAAGTAAATAAAATCAATAAAAACCATACAATTTCATGACCCATCTGTCAGGACAGCTCATGCATTGTTCAGGACGCACAGTAGTGTTTGTACTTTGAACAAAATGATAGAATATTATTTTTCTAATTCCATTACAATCAGAATTGCTTATTGTCCACTTGGCGATTGACATTTCGGAATCTTTCTTAATTTGAAAACATCACTAATGACCAAGTCATTTGTGATGCTTTCAACCTCAATCAGAACTCAATTTTCACATGGACTTGATATTTTTGAAAACGTATTTAGAAAACATTTCCTGAAATCAATATCTGAGTGTTCCAGATATTGCCGGCTCTGAGAGAAAAATGTAATTAATTGCGTTTTTATTGTGTATACCAGCTTGACACATCACGTCACTCACACAGTCTACCTTATAAAGAAATTGAATGTGTTCGATTTCGATATTGTGTTTCAAAACCTTTGAATAAAGTTTTTTCTGTATTTTTGTTTTGTTTTGTTGATGCAATTAACAGCCCGATTGGATATGGCTGAAGTTCAAGTGTACCGACATCAGGCAAAAGAATGAGGAAAAGATGTCCTTGACACTAATTGACAGTGAATGAGTTCAAGTTTGATTTATTCCTGTTGGAAGTTATTCTTTTTGTTGGTTTCGAAGATGTGGGATTTTATTTCAAATTATATGATTGTGTTTTAATAAAAACATTTTTTCATGGTAACTGTCAAATGAAATCGAGTTTTGTTTTACATTAAAAAAAAGCACCTTTGTCTTGTGTACTTTTAATTGGAAATATATTTACACATACAGGGTGTCTCATAAATAATTAATAAACAATATTTTTGAAATATGATTAATGGGCAAGGCATGTTCATAAAAAAAAAAACGGCACGACTGGGTCGCACGAACTTGCTCTTGTGGTAAACAAACGGGTGCCAAGTTGGCAAGAAAATAAAGTAAAATTTAATAATAATAAATTTTTTTTAAAAGTGCTAAAATTACTTTTTAGGAAGATTCACACGAGAATCAAAATATGCTGAAAATTTTGTGGCGTTAATGCAAGTTTACCGAAAAAATAATTCCGAAATCGTTAGAGAAGTTTTTAAATAAATCGATGTTTCCTTATTATTTTTTATAAAAAATTGTTAAAAACGACAATTTAAAGTGCTTTTTAGTTTCCATTTTATGTACAACAAATATCGGACTTACAAAAAAATAAATTAGAAAATTAATTAAAAATAAAAATAAGCATTTTTGCTAAAATTTGGTATCAAAGTTTTATTAAGCCCTCTAGGTCTTTCGAAAAAAAAAATTAAATTAAAATCGATTGTACTGTTCACGAGATAGCTCAAAAAAAAAAAAATAACGGTTGGGAGGTACCGTTAGTAGACTTGCAAATGTACATGTAAAAAGTGCAGAAAATGATGACTCGTTCTCGCAAGAGGCTATCAAATTGCTCGTACACGAGCGTTTTTAACAGGAAACAACATCTGAAGAATATTTTAATCTTGCAATCCAGAGCAATTTGTTTTCGTTGATCAGATAATTTTTTGCAATTAAAATTCAAATTTGCACACTAGAAGAATTTTGAGGGAAAACATCCCCTACATGTTGATAAAGGAAATAAAATATAAGTTTAAAATGTGGAAAATGTTAGAATGTACCAATTTTTTTTTTTTTTTGTGAGCTCAAATATTTTTTGGGTGAGCTGAGCTCACCCTAGCGTATGGCTGGCTACGGCCGTTATAACTTGCCTTATAGTACCTATAATCGCAGTAAAAATACTACCACTCCACTGGTAGACATCATTCCAAATAAGTCTCACTTTGGATTAGATATCTTGATCCATTTTAACGCATACATGTAGCTCTGTAAATACTTACATACATATAGTTGACACTTATTTCGAAAATAATTCTTAAAAACTAGTCTGCATTTAAATAAAAAAATTGGTATCTTGTTTGAGTCTTAAAATATCCAATTTCTAAGCTTGTCCCATTGTGTTTTCTAACGCTGATTTTTGATATTCAAGTTTATTTCATTTAAAATAATAAGTTGCAGGTAAACCCTTACTGTTATAATTTTTTTTACGGTGGCGTGCTCATAAATCATTCCCTAAATAACCTATTATTAACTAAGAAACACCCAGTTTTTAGTAAAGGGTCTTAAAATAAGAGGTTTTAAATATCCCGCTATATAAACATATTAGCTCCCGAGGGGATTTTAGGATTCTGGATTTACTCCGTAAAGCACAGTTGTATACAATGTAAACATTGTTAATTTTTAGATAGAAATCTGGTAGTTCGAATGTTCGGATCATTGACTTACTATACTTGGACTGCTAGGAGCCAATTTCCACGTGTTTCATCATAACTGCCAGCGCTCTACGTAAACTTTTGTAAAATATTGCAACTAGAAAATTAAACATTTTGAACGGTGAAGTGGCGTGTCCGCTTGTAATGTTTACACATCAGTTTCAGTACCTATTAGTCATGGTACTCAAACTTTTTTTATTTTTGCCATTAAAAAAAACTAATAGAATATTTACATGTACCCCCTTTCCTGCATCAGCCGATATTCTGTTTTTACTTTTTTTGCAAAATGCGAAGAGTTTTAATTATGTCAAGTGTATTTTTAGACAAAAACCAGAAACAATGGTAATGTTTCAAACACTTTATATACGAAATACTTTTACATTAAAATTTGTATGATAAAATTGATTAACAAATCATATACGCCTGAAAAAATGATGTAATTACAACCAGCCTTTATTAAGTCTTACAAAAGTGAACTACAAAACAGCTACACCTTTAATTTCACGTTTTAATTTCTCAGTAAAAAGGGTTGTGGCAACAGTAATTTTAATTATAATGCCTTGGATGAGTTAATAGCTTTTAAATTCACATTTTGTTGTCTTCTGATGAACTAAGGATGTATACATTGATCTGTAAATTATTGATCTGTAAATTTTCATTTTAAAAATTGTATTGTTTTTTTTTCAGTTTATCTATAGTTTTTCATAATAATCAGTTTACAGTCGCTGTACGCAGGCTTGTATTTCTGATACCACAAAACTTCCAGCTAATTTGTGTGTGTTATTGATTTGTGACCACTGAACCAATATTATTAATCAAATAAATTACACTATACGGACTCGTGTATTTACGTATTTTTATGTTTTTTATTCATTTGGTTTAGTATATAAAATTAAATTTGTTAAGGAGGCTGGTTTATAACATTCTTTAATTTAACGATTATTACATTTACTCGTTTGTATGTAATTTTATCAATGCTTTGTTATTTTAAAGTATCTTAGAATAATAAATTTTCATTGGTACGAGAAAGATATAATATTGTAAGTCAACTATGTCTGCCAAGTTAGGGTTGGTGATTTTCACCTCAAAGACATAACCCAAAAAAAAAAAAAAAACATTCCCAAGTGAAAATGGATCGATGACGGGATTTTATTTCTTATTTTGGGATTTTCTCTTTTGGATGTTTCTGCTTGATCTACGCATTTCCTGATACGCATATTCCTCACACTTCCTTTTTTTAATATTTTTTATTATCTATTTTTTAATGAAATAAAAAAAGTATATTTTTCAATAATTTTTTTTCCAGTCAAAAAAGGTCCATGAAATTTTCAGATGGTGTTTTGGGATGGTTAATTAAGATTTTCTCAAGTTTTTGACCTTGATGACCCGGTGCTAAAAGAAAGGGAGGGTACAAACTGCTAATTTTTCGGAATTTTTCTGTTTTGTCCTCTATAACTTTTTTTATACGTTTAACGGTAAAGGCGTTAAAACGTTAAATTTGCTACATTATTGATTATTCAAACATGTCACGTCGTTACCTAGATATGACGCTCCAAAAAATGAGTAGTTTTCCAAATTTCGCAAGCCAATTTTTTTTCCATAGCAAAATTTGTAAAACTACCCTATCTAAATCGAGAAAATCGAAATTTACAAATAGCGTTATGTGGTAAGAACTGTTAAAATGTGTAACCCTAGTAGAGCCCTTTATTTGTTTTTCTTCAATAAAAATAAATAAAAATAAAATTGACGTGACTTTTATTCACTGAAAGATAACTGATAACTGTTGTAAGGATTAACTGAGGATAAACATATTTATTATCCCCTAGATGGAACTGAGGTCGCTATTTTTGAATTATTTATGGGCCGACATGAAACGGCTATTCCTATTTCGAAGGAACTTTCACTGGTGGATTGCTAATTATGTAGGAATGACGGGAATAACTAAATTTGTTTAAATTACTTAATAGCGCTGAGGTCGTTTTTTCGAAAATTCTTATATGAACCTATTTGACTCAAAATCCCACTTTTTAATAATTAAATAATAAAAAGGAAGCCTCTTGCAAAATTTTGGCCTGATAGGACTATAATAATTACAATATCGTAATCCCCAAAAAAATAATGTTTCCTTCCTTATTCATTCTGTGGTAGCAACGCACTATTCTATTCGAAAATAAATTTGTTATAAAAATGAGACTAAAATATATGTAATTTTTTTTTCTTATTTATCGTTCTGAATTTTACATTTGTTTTAAAAACATATTACATTAAAATTTCTTTTTTTCAGGTAAGCAATTGGATAAATAAATATTAACATTGACTTGGTAAGACATTTTTTTGTTCGAATTAAAATATTTAATTTATGTTACAATTGGTAATGCTAGATTAATTTTCTTATGCCGATCAGAAAAACGGATGATCGAATCATAGAAATGTTAACATTATTTTTGTTAAATATCTCTTAATTATTTTAAATTTCTAATGCCCAGTTTCACCAAAATACACCTGAAAGCATTTAAGTTAACGTAGTAATAACATTTATTGGCATTTTAACTTAAAATAGTGCGCACCAACATTAGTAGGTGAATTTCGAGGTGAATTTTTAAAAATGAGGAAACTTGATGCCAATCCCGGATTTTTACTCACCACACATGGGTCTCTTTCATTAGAGCAAGCGAGAAGAGAGCATATAATCGACAAATCTCAACGTTCTCTTTGTCTTGCATTTTTAAGACGCCTTTAAAATTTATTTGGAACAAAATAGGACTTAAGTTTATTGGCTCTTAAAACTGAAAGTAGTTGGTGAAATTGGAAAATGTCATTTTAAGATTTAACAAACTAATAAATATTTAAAAGTGTTTGGAGATACTGGCCATAAGTCCCGGAAATGTTTGGCTTATTTGCCATATAAATTAGCTTTGCATTTTTCCTTTAAGAATAATGAAGAAAGATCACAGTTTTATTTTTGGAAAAAATTAAATATAACTAACTTTTGTGTTTTTTTTTCCAAAAATTTGGCAGTAATTTTTATGAATTCTTTCAAATGTTCCTTTTAAATTTTTCGTAAAACACTTTGCACATAGATGAACATTTCTATAATTAAGGTAAAGTAATTGAAGTTAAATAACTAAATTTGACTAAAATCTATAATTTTCTAAATAATAATAATACTAACGCAACATAATCGTAGTCTATAATTGCGAAAGAAATACATTGAAATTTCTAGTTTTCTCATGAAATGGTACCTATACAAAATTATTAATGTCTGCTATTAAATCTGAAATTAAGTTTATTGTTTCCAATTGAATAAAAATAATAACAATAAATAAAGATAATATATTAAATACTACATCAAATTGATTATGTTTGTAAATTGAGTTCAACTGTCTAATATTTGTCATTTTTATGTAAAATAACCTTCATTTTGACAAAGTTTTGTTTACTAAATTAAATCATATTCCCACAGATGTCAGCACATCTTCAAAGGGAAACAACTTTAATTTAAAAAAAGTTTATGTTTTCGGTTCCTATACTGACTAATAAAGGAAGCTTCCCAAAGATGCCCACAACTCTCAGAAAAAGAAGCTCATCCGAAATAAAAGTTGTCATTGAAACATTAAATGTCAACACACACAGAAAAATGTATAAAAACAGAATACAATAATCCTTATTCTACTTAACAGGAATGACATGTCAAAAATGACACACAAAATATAGATACAAGTGAAAGCTTCCATGAAATACTTTTCCCGCCAAAAACGTAAGCTATACAATTTTACGCAATTCAATGTTTTTAGGTTAGTAGTTCAAAGCATCTCGCTTTTACACACACCATGTGCTAGATGATGGCTGATGATGGTATCCTTTGGTTCTCTCTATTGTTGCTTTTATTTTTTTGTGTGTGAACTCCAATTACGTAATCAAGGAAAAAGGAAACGTGATAAATGATGAATAAAAGTGAAATTTCCCAATGAAAATCAAAATTCTTAGAGTAAATCGAAAGGACACACCACCAAGTGCGAGAGCTTTAAATATAATTTCGGGCTCGCTCATTTCGGGCCATAATCATAGACAAAATCATAAAGGTTAGGCAAGCAAATGGGAGAGTATTTATGTTATTATGTATGTGTATTAGTGGTGACAGGTGTTTGATATGTTCTTCATTGTTTTTGCAGAGCTTCCTTAACATTAAAACTCTTAACCATGACATGATGGAATTTCTGCAACAATATCGGAAGAAGTATGCCATGTTGTGACATCCTTAGGATATAAACATTTGTTATAATATTTCAAAGGATATAATAGGGTAAATGGTGGATGAAGAATAACAGAATATTTTTGTGTATGGGTGTTGTGTGGAACAGGATTGTGTGTGCAGAAAAGGACCGAAGGAGAAATTTAATTTTTTTTCTTTTTGAGAAAATGATACACTAGCAGGTTCACGGGGTAGAGGAAAAGCTCCATCTGCAAACTGTACCTATTCTATATTATTATTTCTTCGTCCTGAGAGTGGTTTTGTTGGTCGAAAAAATTGCTGCTGTCTTCATGACACCCAGTTGATGGTTAGAAAACGTTCTATTCGGATATCCCCTGTGAATGTAGTTCTTTGGCCCGTATATAGATTTTTTTTTAATTCAGCACGTTTAATCGTGTTACGTGCAAACAAAGGATTTCTCAATGAAATCATTTCTTTTTTTTTGCTAAAATATTTGCAGAATTCTTCAAAACAGAAAATGACCGTTAATGATTCGCGTGACCGATATAAAATCAACTCTTTAACAATGTGAAAGTGTGTTCTTAGTGCGATTGTCCTTGGTGCTAAACAAAGGATCAAATAAATCGATGGTTCTTTTTTTTGGTAAACTTGTGTTGATGTGATAAAAAAGAAAAACAAACAATGCAATTCTTTGTCTGATGACTAGAAATTAGGTCCTTTCTCATCCCTTTTACCACATTTTTCGTTAAAATGTATTTCACATTAAATGCAAAAATCATGTAAGATAAAAAACTGTTCGTGATGTTTTAGTAGTTTGTTTAAAAATTAACTATGCTTTAAGAGTGTTAGCAGTGTTTAGGGATTATTTCGGGATACAATCGTCTTAAGATGGATTAATGGATAACAAATATATTTATCGTGAGTATTTATCTTTTATTTCATTAAATGTGTCAGCAGAAAAACACGAGAATTTCTTGAAGGAGGTGTGGATTCAAAGAATGACGATGTATGTTTGTATATTATGTTCAAATTCGTCGTCCTTGATAATAAAAAAAATTAAATTTCAAGTTGGTGCATGGTAATGTCGGAAGAAGAAATCGATTAAAAAATAAAATTATTCGCCAAGTTGAATATTGAATTTTCTCATTTTTAAGGGTTTGACTAAAAATTAGATTTAAAACTTTTCTGCGAAATATTTTTTATCAAAAGAAAAAACAAAGCACGCATGCTAATCCTCCCTTGTCCCATGTTATGTAACAGAGTTTTACATTTTGTAATTTCTCAAACACAAATAGTAGGTGTAGGTACTCCTAAATGGGCCACAACAAGTTTACCCTTAAAATATTTTAGATTTTATATCGGAGTGGGAAAATATACGTAGAAATGTTTGCTTCTGTGACTTTGTTTGTATTTTGATTAACTGTTTTGATGATTATTGCTGTAGAAGAAAGGTGTTTTGTTTGTGAATTATTTGGATGAAGAAATATTATCTTTTGTGTATTTGAAACAAATAAAGTTAAACAAGGATTGGGAAAATTTGGAGTTGAATGGAAGCTATATACTCTCTAGTTCGTCAATATACATAGATTCCAACGTTTAGGTTTGCTACAGTTGTTTGTTTTTGAAAAAGTAAAAAAATCATTTGTTTTCGCTATAAGGTAGGTGAACCAAATAAGGCTCACCTTATTTATTTTCTTTAATAACTCTCTTATTTTATTAAACAAAAAGGGTTATGAAAATTAGTTCAAATGTGTATACAGAAACCAGCATTAAGGCTTAAAAAAAAATAAGCAAAATAATAATACAGATTATTTTAAAATAATTGCGATTATGTTAATATAACAGTAAAAAAACTTTTAAAAAATTAGTAATTAATGTCTTCTCATCTTCTGCAGTCAACCCAACGCAAAGTTTATGATAAACCAAGTGCCGAAAGCTATCTTGCAGGTGTGACATTACCCAGTACGGTTTCGGTGGGGAAGGTGCATTTGGAAGAAAATGGAATTAAGTATTTTATAGACTTAAAAAGGCCCACTTAAATTTTTCATGGGCCTTATTAGGACCATGATAGATTTTAGTTTATAAAATTATTAACAAAAATCTAGCCAATAAACAGGAGTTGTATACTAAACGAAAATAAATGTATACAATATGTATTTAGCTAAAAAAAAATATGAAAAGTACTTATACCTGTTAATATTTTCCACAAAAAAATAATTTTTTCATTCACTTTTTTATAAAAGCCACGTGGCCTAGCTTCGAAAACTTCAACAGGCTACAAAATTCAACACGATCGATATAACCGGTATTTTTTTGTTTTGTGTGAGATGAAATGCGAAGGGTTACATTTACATATACCAAGATAAAAAAAGTCCCGTTAATTGTTAATTTTATTGTTTTCTGTCCACTGGGCCTTATTAGGCGCCGGGCCTTATTTGATTCGCCTACCTTAGCTTAAAAAAATTAGGAGCTTAGAAGTGCTCGGTTGATGTGTCCCATATCCAACAATTTTCTGATATCACTGTGAAAATTTGGCAAATAGATCTGTTTTGTCACAATTATATCAGACAGTTTTCGAGAGAGTCTACTTTCAAGGAAAGAGTGCAACAGCTGTCGTGATAGCAGCTTTCGGAAGTCTGGTCTTATATTGAGTGTATACTTATACTATACATATACAATTTATACGTATAGTATAAATTCCCATAAAATAAATGTTTTTTTCGTACTTTTTTCTTTGTTGTATGAAATTTATTATTAATTTGCATGCACATAATGAAATAATAAATATATAATAAATAAAGAGTAAATTTATTAATTTTAAACGAAATTTAAACCAAAGTAATAAACAAAAAAATCAACAAGGTTATTCAAGCCTGCTAGGGTAATCGTTCAGTTTGACGGTCTCGAAGCTCTTAGAAGTTGGTTTCTATTTGTATAAAAACACATGGCCTATATCCCCCAGAGATTCTCAATTGGATTCATGCTTGGACTTCGAGATGAACAATCGAAAGTTGTTATGTGTTTTGCCTCGAACCAGTTTCCTAGGCTTCGAAAAATGTGGATAAGCATGTTATCTTTCTGGATATTATAGTGAGTATAACTCTTAAGCTTTCTTGACCGTCATATTCTCTAACAGCTAAATGTAAATTTTAAAGTTAATTCTTCCAGATACAAATGCAATATCCGAATTTGCCGAAAAATCTGCCCAAAGCTTGCAGCTACTGAAGTCGCTAATCATTCTCACCTCATTTGTCATTTCTGTAAAACTGAAACCCATTTTCTTTTGTATCATCCTTCGGTCCACCTGATGTGAATTTCTCCAAAATTTAGCCTAGCTGCATTCAAAGGTGGATTTTTAAATCTTTTTCGTAGACAAAACCATCTATTCCTCACTACCAAACTCCCTCTCGCAACATGTTCAGGTTTTTTTTTTCAAATAAAATTACGCTTAAACAGTTTTAAACCAAAAAAAAAAAAAAATAATAATAATTTACTACCCGTTTCAACCGAAAATTCAAGTCAATTTAGAGATTAGCCACTGTTAGGTAGGAATGGCGACTATTCTGCTAGAATAAACCCCAATTAGCGCTTGGTGCGCCGTTTTGATTTAACCACTGTTAAGTTCAACTTATTTATCCACCACTGTAGTTTGATATTTTGATCTTCTCTTGCAGCTTTTTAACATTAACATGGGAAACATGTTAATGTTTTGATCACAATAGTTTATATCATATTATGGGATAGCTTTTCGATATTGGTACTTTCATGAATGCAATGTGTTTTTGTTTCTAATAAACTTAAATAGGTAGTATTGATTGAGTTTTTCGAGATGGATTATATTTGTTTTAGATTTTGTTTCTAAGATTATGTTGTATATATGGAAAAGTTCCGCCTGTAGGTACTTATACTTGTTTTTGGCTTCGTTATTTAAAAACCACTTTCCTCTGGTTCACCATTTCTAAAATATAAAAAGTCCTATCGTTAATTGCTTGGGAAATATTTTTCCTCGGATTCCATAATTGCATATACAGTACCGATTTCTTGAACATTGGAATAAAGAATTCAACAACAAATATCACTGATTTAACACTCTTATTAAAATAATAAAAACAAACTAATCTTTAGTATGTATAAACTTTCTAAGTTTATAAAAACTAACTTTATTTATCAAAACAATTTAATTAAGTAAACTTTCTTCCGTGGCAGTCAGACTACGAATGCTTCATCCAGCCGCTTGCCTTCCAGTCGACCGATGGATGTAACATTCCATCTCCCTTACTCTAATATATCCTTTTCAGGATAGGAAACTTCTGGAACTTCTGCTTTACTGATTTCCTTAAATTTACCCATAGGATGTTTTCCATCTAAGGAGTGTAAATGAATATCACAATGTCATCGGCGTATACGTATAAAGATTGAGTTTATATACATATAGATGAATCAAGATGGTTTCAAACTCGCCAAAGTAGATGTCGCTAAATGAGTATATCGAGTAATTATTATTGTCCAAATTCCCTATAACAAAATTCACTCAAACCGAAGAGAAGAAAATTCTTCTTCATAAATTTTTTTTAGGTATTTCTCTTTCCATTTAACTCAAGAATAATTGTAACGACATCCTATGAGTAGTATTTGAAACTTACACATAATTTCTCTATGTGCATAAACTCAATGGTATAACGTAGTAACTTGTTCTTTTCCGATGATGTTAATGGTCTCGATTGTAACCATCACTTTTCCACTTCAGTACTTAATATAAGAAAATTCTTGTGGTATTCGCCATCTTGATTTCAGAAAACGGTTTTCTCTCGGTTTTGGACCGAGAGAAATTTCCATGAGGAAATTTTGAAATGTGAATTTTCATATAAATTTAACAAGCTAATTTTATCATCCCTAAGATAACTATCACAATTCAATAATGTCGAGAGTTCATTGTTTGACATCGCTGGGATAAACTTCATAATAAAAACTTGCACCAGTGCTTTATGCATGTTTCTTTTGTGAAGTGACCTTCTAAGGATAATATTCTTTACGGTTTAGTAGACAATTTGAATAAAATTACAATGTTTCGATGAAACATATTGATTTCTAACATTGGTGCATGTAAATGAGTTGAATGCATCAATTTAGTATATTTCCCAATGGAATATAGATTGCATCTCTGAAATTTCAATGATTTTAGTTGATTATCATATTTTGTGAAAACTTTCAAAAAATATTTTTATGAACTCATTCCATATTGAACTGCCAGATTAATAAAAATAACTTAATCAATAATTTAACTTGAGAGCACAAGCCAGGACTTGCTTTGTTTCCAACAGAAAATAACAAACTTTAATTTACATACAAAAGGAACTTTGCACAACAACTTAACTTTTCATTCTTTAAATGGAGGTAAATGTAATTATCTTGTACAAACTATCCAAGGATTGGCTTACAAAATATTTCATCTTGTGCTCTTGTGGTATGGAAAACTTCAACTTACCATCTCATTAATTTGCTGAGTCCGCTTATCACAACAAGCAGAATATGGTGGGTTCACTTAAGTGGTTAATTAATTTAATGCCAGTATCCTTATTTGTGGGAGTATATGTAGTTTTGTTATAGTGGTCTTTTATCCTCGACGTATAAAATTGATGGAATGCAGTTATGCATAATTTATACATTGCGTATTTGAGAGAAATATATTGATTTCGTTATTTTTCTCTTGAGTAATGATGATTATAAGTGTACGAGTATTATTGATTTAATTAATTAACTTATGTTATAATCTTCTTATATAAACATTCTTTCTTATACATTTTAAATAATTTATTCAAGAGCTCAGATTTAATCACCTCAGGAGAAATCTTCTAAGAGAAATTTATTTTTTTTTTAGCTCAAAAATTTGCTTGGATTTTAATGGAAAATTCGTGTCAGCCTGGAAAAACAAATGCAACGGCAATAGCATTCAGTTTGCCTTTCAGAATCCACAACTGTATGTTTTGCCGACGTTTTCTGAGGTTAACACTGCTAAAGTGCTAACCCTTAATATGATCGGTGAATTGGAAAGTGTATGGTTCCATGTCTAGACCACTATAACATCGTCGGAAAAGAGGACTAAAAGAAAAAGTTATTTTTGCTTGAAGCAATTTGGAAAAAAAAATTAAATAAGAAATAATTAAAAAAATAATAATAAAAATAAATAACTTTGAAAATCAATTTATAACAAACCAGAATTTTCCGAGAAAATCGTGGTATGCCAGTAATTTTAATATGTTAAAATATATTAAAGAAAAAAAAATTGCAATATCGTGGAGACAGTTTTAAAAAAAATGATTTTTTTCAAAAAACTTTTTTAAAATATTTCTATAAAAAAATTTCAGTATGTCAATTTCAACAAATTAATAATCTTTATTCGAAATTTGATTTTCAAAATATTAAATTTGAAAAAATAAAATTTGTTGGTACCGTTTTAACAGTTTTTTAGGAATAAAGGTTTCAACAGTCTGAAAGGCCTTTAGTGGCAAATCACTCATGTCTAGTTTTACTAAAATCGTGAGAGCCGTTCTCGAGAAAACAAGTTTTTCAATAACCGTTATATGGCAGGTACAGTTAGTTTTAGGTCTAGAACAAAATATCGAGAAACCCCCTTTATTTTATACCAAGTTTAAAAGATATAGGCCCAATCGTTTGGGCTGCAGGTGCAAATGACAGACAGACTGACAGACACACAGACATAATTGTCAGACCCACTTTTTTCGACTTTGCTATCATCGTAATGTCATGTTTGATTGTTATTTTTTGGTTGCACAAATTCATAACTTGCCTTATAGTACTTAAAATCGCAAGTAAAAATACGACATAAATATGAGAAATATCCATCGTTTGTCGATCTCTTTACTTTTATAAATAATGTAATTATATTGATAGATGCCGCCATTTTCAAATTTTATATCATATTTTGTTAATCGCCCAACTTAAATTCTAAATTCATACAAGCGACCTGGAATCCCTTCGCGCCTTAAACTAGTTCTAAATTGAGACCCACCAAAGAAGTCAGTAAAAAAAAACAAACACAACAAGTCATGTAAAATTTTGATCTCATTTCTAAAAAGGCCTATAGAATAAAGATATAGCCAAATAATGATGGCGTACTTTATTTTTCAATACCTAATTTTTTTTATGATTAATTATTTAATTTAAGTTTTTTTTATTAAAGCAAAACTTTCGCAAAAAAAACATTTGTTTGCTTAAATTTAACTTTCCGTTAAATAACGCTTTTTTATGGCTTGATAAAATTTAAAGAAAAAAAGCAAATAAAACGGATCTCGCATATTATTGCGATGTTCCATCCTAGCAATAAAAAAACCTTTGAAATATTGTTATTGTTCCCTTGAGAATTTATTTTATTAACTCAATAAAAAGACTTGTGTTCGATTAATAACTGATGAACAAAACTTGAATTGAGTAAGAACATAAAATTGAAACCAATACAATCACCTGAGGTACATGAGGTGTGATAAAACAAAATGCATCCTTGTATCTCAATATTCCAAGCAAACGAGACATTCTTGAATAGCGATATTTTTTTCGCCACACCACACTCTTCTTAAAACATAAAGTAGGGCAACATCTTCTTTATTTCACATTTCAAATTCCGTAAGAGTGTGTGGAAAAAAAGAACCAAACTGTAAAATCCTATTCAACTTTAAATTGAAAAAAGCCCTCTGCCAAGGTGTAAATGGGTGAGGGCTGGGGCATGTATTCCGTTGACCTTGCACACTTCTTCTGCTCTCTTTGTGTACATCATTCTTTCATTAACTATGTTGTATCACCATTGAAAAAGGAGTAGACACGGTAATTTGAAATTGTTCATCTTGAAGGATGCAATATCTGCAACCCTATGCTGCACAAGTAACTATATGATGATAAACAAGGAATGAGTTATTACGTTGGTTACAGAAAGTATTATATTATTAAAGGAGGATTTTATAAATATTTCCAGTTAGATGGGCACTTTATGTGGCTAGTTTGTGCTTTTTGAAAAAGAAATGTTTACACAAAAAAAAAACCCTCAAGATGTATTTGTTTGGAAAGTTTTATACTAAATTTGGGTTTAGGTTTAATGAGTTAGTTAATTCAACTGTTCGGTTAAAACTAAATGAATATAGTTTAGATTAGTTTTGTTTGTAAAGTAATTTATTTTTAATAGGATACCCTAAAAAAATACATTCTGATTTCAAATTATACAAAAACTTGAACTTAACTTTGTTGGGATAAGAATTGTTTTGATTGCTCCTATAATTTTATTTTGGCAGATGGAGTTTGTAGAAATTAAGTGGAGAAGAACCTTTGTCGTTAAAATTTCTTATCTATGTATAGCATATGTAAATCCATCAGCTCACCTTAAAAATAAATTAAAATACGCTGATTAGCAAGTGAGACTGTATTCTTTAGGGTACCATGACACTTCGAAAAGTGCCATAAGGGAAACTTTAAACACTTGTCTTTACAGAGCGGCATATGGCCATTTTGTAAATAAGACTTAATGTAGTTTTATGATTTGCTGATAAAAAGAAACACAAGGAACTGAACGAATCATCTACCATAGGTTTTCTTTATCAGAAAAAACAAGAAAACATTATAACAAAAAAGCGGTCCCTAAATTACTCCTGATTTTCTTTTTATAATTTTATGAAAAATTTATTTCTGCGTAATTTGAAGCCATTCACAGGCTTTTGCTATAAGCCGTTAATGATAAATTAAAATTTTATTAAAAAGAAACCTTTGAAATATTTAATTAACAATACAATACAGTTTTTTTGATCACAATTAAATTATTCATAGACAAAAATGATTTCTTTTTTCATAATGTCGTTAAATAAGAACAATTTTGAGCAAAATTTCAAAAAAAAAATTAATAAAAAAAATATTTTTGTATTTTTTTAAAAGAAACATTTTTTTAGGGGAAAATTAACAAAATTAAACCAAATTTTTTTCCCAGTCTTAAAAACAATTTTATTCTGCGTGATTTGAGAACTTTTTGAAGCTTGTACTTTAATTTTTTTTTTAATTTTTTTCAATTTTTTTGTATAATTAAAAAAACAGGATTTTCTGAAGAAATAATTTCTTAATAGTTGAAATTTTTTTTCCGTACCTAATTCTAAGAACAGAGTTTAATGAAGAAATAAAAACTTAAACTTAAGTATTTTAAAACTTAAGTGAACCAACCTCCATTTCAGGATTTTTTTATAAGCTTTTTTTCTGTAAACTTATTTAATATTAAATTTATTATTTAAAAACAAACAATTCCTTATAATTTGGTGTGTTTAACAAGTTGCTTGATAAATTACATCAAAAGATATAGCAGTTTCAATATACCAACAAATTACGAAAAATAATAAAACTAAAGCACCGTTATTATTTTTGCTCAAAACCTACAAGTGGGTATTTTTCTGAAAAGTTTTGTCGTAATATAAGGTATAAGTAATATATATAAGTATCAAACCTATTAAAATTATTTAGAAGTTTGTATGGAGGGATGGTTTTGTTTCCTTGGCTATAAGTAAACATCGATGAATATACCCCTATTCTGGATTTTAATAATAATTTTATCTCAACATCGATTTTTTCATAATTCTATAACATCCCTTTATAGTATCTGAGAAGTAAAAAATAAACTAACTTAGCCTTTTTACTATCAGAGCTTTGGCGGATTGAGTTAAAAAATTTCTTTTGAACTTTTTAATCCAGAAAATTTATGATAATAATTCCATCACGTATTTATGGAGTTAATTCAATAAGTTATGGCTTTTTTTTGTGGCGTATCTGAAGAAAAGATAAAGAGATAAATTAGTGTCTAAAAGATAAATGAAATAAATATTTGTGCGTGACCAAAAATTAGTTTCTGATGAATTTCTCTTGTAATTGGGAATCCAGCTATTCAGATAAATACCTGAAAAAAAAGTAAAATAATTGAATACATACTCTAAAAATGTGTACTTAATTGTATCTTAAATAAAATTTAATAATATGCGGTTCTATGAATAGGTTTGCAATCAAGAAGAGTGGATTTTTAAATGTACTAAAAAAAGTTGTATGTTATTTAGAAAATTCTTTTTTTTTTTTGTATTTGAAATGAAATGGAACCAATCATTGTTCAAAAGCCGCGGTTTCGCAAGGTGTCACAGATTCTAAACTAAAAGATTAATTTTCGCAACGAAGTAAATCGAACTGCTTAAATTTATGGTACCTTTAGTTATTGATTTTAATATCTGTTTAAAGTTCTTAAATATCTGCTTTAGAGTATGATCAGGCAATATACTCTATTATGTAAATATGTATAATGTTTTGGTTTTTATAAGACCCTTCGCATGGTATAATGAACTGATTTTGAACTCAGGTTCCAAAATAGCACCGTATCTGCTGAGTTCTCTAGCCAGAGATCGAAAGTAAACCTCAACCTTTACGCAGGTCTTTAAAATAACACACTCTTGTTGAGATTTTCATTTAGGATCCCTTAATAACCGGTTTACTCACAAAGTGTTTTTTTCCGTCAGTGGGAAATTTTTATTTTCTTTTTTTTAGATTTTGGTCAACAGGTGACCACTTATCGCTGAGGGAAAAAAATAAAAGTCTTTGGTTATTTACAATCAAGATATATAAATTAACAAGGTAAAATACACCCGCTATTCTTTGACGTCATCTGAATTTAATTTTGTTGCATTGTTGTTGCTTTGCTAATGTTGGAAACAGCGCAAGATGCTGAACTCGCGACACATATCAAATGTCAAACCAAATTAAAAAAAAAACCTAAGTAAGTCAGGTGACGTCACGTTTATATAGAGATATAGGATGACGAAATTCTAAGTAAAATTAATGTAACCCTATTGTTAAAATTATTTTATTCATGGGCTTATATATATGGACTGCTAGTCCAACGTCAGTTCCATACAATAATTGGCAAAAAAATTTCGCCAAAATTGTATACAGCGATGCTAGCGATACGCCACACCGTAGGCAAAACAAATTGTCACGTAGAATCTCGCGACATCTGTCTTAAAAAAATTATAAAGTCGCATATTCCAGCAACCAAATAACAGACTTTTTTAATTTCATTCATACAAATGTGCGACATCTATGAGTATTTACCTTCTTTTTTTTGAGTGAATGTTTTTGTTTTGACTTTTCAGTATGGATTTTGACAAATTTTGTAAAAAAAATTATTACGTAGCAAAATTGCCTTACAATTTTTTGCGTGATTTTGTTTTATTTAATTAAAAGTCAAGTTTTAAAGATATTCCGCGATGATCGACAAAAAATTGCAAAAATTATGCATTTTTTTTTATGAAATAACGAAATTAGATAAAGTGAGAACCACGTCAAAATTAATGTTAAAAAAAAACTTGAAATCTATGCAGATATTGTTGTTTTTGTGATACAAATATTTATTATTATTTGTATATGTAATTAATTTAACTCCATTTATAAAAATTGTTGTTATTCAAATGAAAATATCTATTTGTTTGCCGTTTTCCAACAAAAATGAGATTTCATGTTTTTTCCGCTAGTGTAGTTTCGAGTGTCGCTCAAAATGACAGACTTATAAAAAGAACCAACATGAGGTATGCAACTAGCAGTCCATATCTATTACGTCCATGATTTTATTAATGTGAATAGAGAGTTTAAGTTTAAATTAAATGAAGCAAATTTTTTTGAGTTTTAAAAATATACAATAAACATAAGTAATATATATCTAATAACCTTAATGAGCATTGTGGCAATTATTTTAATATTTTTTTCTGAAGTTTCAGCACATTTCAGGTCCCGTCCACATATATTTTTTTCTTCCTACGCACATGATTTACCTATATATATGTATATACCTTGTACTAAAGAAAAAAGCACTATTTATCATATTAACCACTTTTAGTTTATTTTCAATGATTAAAGCTGTAGGTTGACTTTTAAGTTTTATTTTCTACGATAAAAGTTAACCGACGTGAGTAATTTTTAAAGTAAAAAATTAACTTCAACCAAAGATTTAAAAAAAATTTTTTTTTTAATAAAAGTCAGACCAAGCCCTATAAATATAGTATAGGTCAATTTAATATCGTTCAGTGGGATACCGAATGAAAATAAAAGTGAAATGTTATTTTTGATCTCTGTCTCCAGCACACGAGTCAACTGCAACCATAATGAAAACTTTCAACCATAATGAAAACTTCCAAGTGTATCTTATTAGAGAGGTGCATACACACGACAGAGTATATGAATAAAGTTATTTCAAAACCAACAAATTGTGAATTGGTTACATTTACTGATCAGGCAGATTATGACAGATGATTTGATATTAGTTGCGTTGTTTAGACTATGGACATCGAAATATTGCAAACATGTTTGCAAAATTTCGGAATGTTTGCAAATTAAGTTTCGAAACAATTTACTCATGTACGTATGGATTTAGTCAACTGAAATGAAATAAGCTTAAAACTTTGCAATCTACATTGGCAGTCGAGCACGATTTAAGTTTCATGTTATGAATTTATGAACTTTCCCGTGTTTGCCTTATAATTGTTAGAAAGCGAAAAATAGAATTGGATTGTTGGTATATGATGAGGGTATCTACATATATACGATAATATACTGGCTTATCAATTATTCAGAATCGGTTGCGGTGTTTGTGAGTGGACAATAAGTTTAAACCTTTTGCATATACTTATAGTTGACAAAAATTTTGAAATAGCAAATAGTTTCCACCATGTGTGTTAGGCCTTAGACTCTATATCAAACAGAACGTACATAAGTAAATATGAACTTTTATCTTAATCTTTCTCTTGACTTAAAGTTTGCTATTTCTTCTGATTTACATATTTAGCATATAAATGAGAAACCACTGAATTATTTGATGAAGCAGTCATCCTTTGTTTCCTTTTCCATACAAAATCTATTTGAAAAGATAAACGTAATGGATCCCATTTGGAAAATCATTCCAAGCATTTCAGATAAAAAGATTTGATTATATTTTGTGCACAGATGGATTCTATTGGTACAAATTGTTGACCTGAAAATAACAGTAAACGAAGGACAACCACAAGCAGTGGTGCAAGTTATAGTAGTAGAATAGAAATAATTGTGACTGTTTGAGTGACTGACACCACATGACACAAATTTTCTTATGTTGGATTAATTACATTTTCGTGGAAGGACAATTTATTCGGAGAAGGCAAATAAAAGTATTAAGGTTTTATATTTATACAAAATTAAATTTAAAACAACTTTCAACTTTGACCTTGCGTGTATAAAAACTGTTTTAAGTGTTATTTAATTTTTTTTTAATTCCCTTCTCATAAAATCTCCTCCGTCAAGACTGATTTTTATTTCAAATCGTTGAAACCATCTTAACCTCATTCAATTATCGAATGCCAACTTAAAAAATTCATACAACTTTGGGAAATTGCACCGAGTCATTCACTTATTTCATATCAGCAGCAGCAGTCATTTTCAATTTTACGATACCTTCAATGGGATTTATTTCATCTTAGATTTCTTATTGAGACAAAAGCAATTCTATTAAAATCTTAAAATACCTAGACTTACTCGATACCACAGCGAAATAATAAAGACTGTCATTAAACCACCGTATTCTCATCGTGGTTGCAGTTAAATGAATTATTTTGAAGCATTCAGTTTGATGGTGGCAGAGCAAAGACTTAGAGTTACATTTTTATGCGTGCAATACCTTAAAAGCTTATATACGTTGAATTAAAATGACTGAATTTATTTCGCGGAACAATGAAATCAACATAAACGATTAAGTGGTGATAAAATAGTTTTTATTATTTCACACTTTTATGCTTTTGGTATATTAAATCAGTTTTCTGTAAAATTTTATAATTTTATAAAGTGCTCTTATAAGAAATTCCGATTGTGTTTTAAGCTTAAATCTTGCGATTAGATAAGTTATGCATTCGAAATCTTAGGATTAAAGTAAGTTAAGCATTCGAAGAAAATGCTTAACTTTGAGAAAACAATCGATTACGATCACAAAAGAAAAGAGCAAACAACCCTACAATTTCAAACTAATAATTATGTTGTCATTCGACATCGGATTTGACTTTACAGTCGTAATCGAGTATATGAACTTTTATAAAAAATTATTTTACTAGTTCTAACAATTTGTATAACAATCTTAGCATATCCTTAGTCTTCCCAAGCTGGCAAATTTCAAAAATATTCCTTTTCGGACAAATTTTGGAAATCAAATCAAATTTCAAATCATGTGTTTTAGTGTATCTTTGATAGTTCATTTAGGCTTTCGCTCCTAAAATAAAGTCCTGGTTAAAGTCATAAGAGACAAACATTTCAGTATGATCTAAATAAATTAACAATATTTTGTTTAAATTTATACTTTGGTTTCAGCAGAAGGCCAGAACATATTATTTAACACTTCCTGATGGAACACCGAAAGCCATTGAGTTATTAAATGAGAACTGAATTTTAAAACTTGCTTTCTGAATTACAACAGGGCTCAATCGTGAGACCATTTTTGTTTTGCATATCTAATGAAACCGATTTGGCGTTATTTCGTTTCCAATCCAGTCAGGTGGGTTGCAGGGAGCAGCATGCCCCCCATACGAACTAACTTTTTATTATAAAATAATTTCGCTCTATTTCCAAAATTAAACAAAACATTTTTGGCATATTTTCGTTTACCACAACAAAATAAAGCCGTTTAGTTTGGCGTTATTTCACGCCACTAAATTTGGGTTGGGTTCGGTTTTGGGTTCCGTTTTTCAGAATCCTGTTTTTTAAAATCCTGTCTTTAAAATCCCGTTTTTTAAAATACTGTTTTCAAAAATCCCGTTTTTATAAAATCCCGCTTTTAAAATCCTGTTTTTTACCATCCCGTTTATTAAATTCCCGTTTTTATAAGACCGCTTTTGGAATCAACACAAGGTGTTTTATTTTAAAAATCGCCGCGATTTTTAAAATAAAACACCTTGTGTTGATTCCAAAAGCGGGTTAATTTTACAGCCCAATGCTGATGAGTGATGATGATGGGGTGACATAATGTAGTGACTCTTCATTTGCAGGAATTAATTTTCCTTTGTATACAGCTCCATCGAAAAAGTTCAACAGCTTTTCTTTCAAAATGGTATTCGTAGCCGTCAACAATTAATTTTCTGCAACCTTTGTTTGATTTAACTTCAGTTATTCGACTCATTGCGCACACTTGAAAAATCTTGCACATGTACCTACGTTTGCCGCTTTCTTAAAAACACTAAATATTTCTCTTGCTTAACCAACCAGTTTTTTCAGAAAATGCAACTAGAAAAACAGGTAGCCGTTATCTGTTAAAATTTATATTAATAAAAAAAATGTTCACACAAACCACAAACAACTTTATTGCTCAGCCCAGCTTTACAAATTGGGGAACTGCTAGGTAATATTTATGTGTACAACATTCAGTAAATTTATCAAAATACGAAACGGGCTAAGCGGGATTAAACGGGTTAGCGAGAAACGGAACGGGCTAACGAGAAACGGAATTCTGTTTAAACAGGATTATTAAAAGCGGGATTTTAAAAAAGCGGTACTTTAGAATCGGGATTTTAATTTTTTTTTTGCGGGATTATAAAAACGGGATTTTAAAAAACGGGCTTCCGAACCGCTCCCACTAAATGTCTTACTGTTTACCTTGAAGTACATGGTGGGACAGTCAGACAGTAGACAATCTTAACATCTAATAAAGAATCTGACGTCAAATTTACGTCAGAGGTACCTACATAATTATGTTCATGTTACACGTCGTCGTTTAATACAAGCTAAAGAGTCTCACTTCACTTAAGGCAAAACATTTCGTATAGATATGGAAATAATTTTTTAAATTTTTTTTTCGCTGTGTTTATTTTCTTGTTTATTGAATATACAACAAGAAAAAACACTGTTTCTTTTAATTAATAAATTCAACAAAAAATCTAAATATTTATGTTTATTCAACTACTGACAATGGTGCCTACGAGTGTTATGCATGGAAAAAAGAAATGCATTATTGCTTTCATTGAAATATAGATAGATTTAATATAAACTGTTATACTGATTTAAATCATAAAAAAGTTAAAAAAAAAAAACGTTTTGTATATTAAAATAATCCCCTCTCCAATCAATGCAGAAATCCTGCTATTATCCTGATAGTGATTTAACTCACTAAGCTAATGGAAATCAATCGATAAATTCGATTACGCTTGACAAATAATCCTAAAAAGATGTTGCCAAGATAATGGCAATCATTATAATAATACAAAATGATGCGGTTCGTTCAATTACTATAAGTCACACAAAGTTACTCGTTATTGCAAAAGCTTACTTTAAATTGAATTAATTAATTTAAATAAGCAGATATAACATTGATGCTGCATTCATTAAGCGCACATATGATATTTTAGTGATATTCTGGTTGAATTCAAAATGAAAAACAGAAAAATTATTGTAATTTTTGGAAACGAAAAATAAAATGTGAAACACATTGAGTATCTACATACCCACGTTTCTATTTTTGCAAAGAATTTCGTTTCAATTTGTCTGGTCTATAGAATTTTCCAGTCATAAATTCCATTGAGCTATAGTTTTTTTTTTTTTTTTTGGTTATGGGGGATTGTTAACCCTTAGAATAACTTGTAAGAAAATAAAACACAACTCCACTGTCACAAATTAGTCTAGTGTGCCGTTGTTCGTGACATATTTCATTCATTTTTATGCCAGTTGTCACTTTCAATTAAACTGCTAAAACGTTGCCTTGTCGAAAGTTGACCCATATTTTTAGAAATAAACTATCCGTGAACATGCGACCATAAAAAAAATATCACAGACTTCACAAGGGCATATTTGTATCTTAATCTTTTAATCTAATATTACTCAATCAGGTGAAATAAGAAATTCTATAAAAATGCTTACCTTTTGTGTTTTATGATTTCTTTATGAAAAAATATATCCAAATATTTTTTTATGACTGCAAGACTTTGATTAAAAATAATATACATATAATTTATTAAGGAAAGGAAATGTTTATTTCGATAAGTTTTTCTTTTGTTTTCTTTATTGATTTACCATTTGAAGAAGGAAAGATTTTTGATCAAATAAAAATAAAATCATTTTTGGGTTGGCCAATTCAAATGAGTTTGACTTTGAGTTTTATGTCGTTGGATAAATATAAGTTTGAAAAAAGCGCCAATTTTAATTGCTTAATAGTTTGCATTTAATTTAAAAAAATAAGAAAAATATGTCTGAATATTTAATTCACAAAAACATACATTAAGAAATTAATTAAAATTTAAAGAAAGTATTTTTCAAAATGTTGGAATTCTGATCTGTTCAAGTCCAGGAATTTCTAAAAAAATGTTTGGTTTAAAATCTATTTAACCATTGCCAAGAAAGCTAAAAAAAATTAAGAGTTCGATAAATTATGTAAGTACCTTTTTACAACTACAAAAAAAAAAAAAAAAAAAAAATTGCCAAAAACCAGCTTTAATTTTTTTCAAGAAAATTGTTTAATGGTTTCGAGAAAAATTAATGACGGTTACTTGTATGTTTTTATCGTAATTTTTTTTTAGCTATAAACACCTTAAAATTTGTGGTTAGTAAAAATTTGTTTTTAAAAATTTTCGATTCAATTTTGAAAGAAAATATAGGCCAAATATGTGTATCCCGAATTTTCATCATTCGGGATTTTGCAATTTGGGATTTTTGAATTTTTGCATTCGGGATTTTGTAATTGGTTATTTTGTAGCATTCCCATCCTAAAACTGCATTTGCAAATTTACACATAACATTTATGGATTCTGTAATCAGGATTCTGTCTACTGAAACCGAAATTTTATAGCGTTGTCACATTCAAAATATTCTCTTGAACTTAGGTATAGAAGCATCAAGGTCATGAATCTTGTTTAGATATCAACTTAAACATGAAAATTACGAACCACATTAAAATTTCATAAGCCATGTCATCCTTTCGTCAAAAAAAAAAAAAACATACCTAAGAGAAATAAACTTAGTTCCATTTCGTATTTTATTTTTATCTAAGCTTCATACATAAATTGAAATACATTACTCACATGCTTCCTCTCCTTTCTCCTTTGTTTAATGTTAACACCCAATTTTTATCATGTGTGTCGTGTGTGACACTGTCGGCACGCAAGAAAAATCTCGTCACTCTTCAACATACAGAGAAACAAAATAAAAACAAAGTTGCAAAAGTTGGAAACGGATATAGATATACATACTCGAACACATGAATCCCTTCATTGAATAAGCTAAGAGACGTTTAAAACCTTCCAACAGAAATGTTTGTGAAAGGCGCATAGTCATCGGTGTGGCATTGTGAAAAGTTAACTTCTTTAAGGACTATTAACGCCAATCACTTATTCTTTTTATTTTTTTTTTTTTTTGTAACCGGGAAGTAGAAAAGTAAATAATGCGAAATAAAAATGTCTTTTTAGCTAAAAGGGATTCAAACTGAAAGTGACTTGATGGAATTGAATAGATTTTGTTTTCAAGGATAATAAGAAAAGAGATGTTTTAGATTAAACATTGACAGGCAGCACCCTGGTGCGTAATGCTATAACGACCAACTTAATCCACAAGATAAACAATACAATGATATCCGACTTTTTGAAATTTAATGTGGGAAACTGTCGAAACTGTTTGTTCATTTGTGTTTTGTGTTGATGTGAATCTAGGGAGTCAATGTAAACAAAATAGAAAAAGGAATTGTTTTGAAAACTTTTGGTGATTATCTAGAATTTTAAGTTAGAAAGTTTATCTAAAAATAATGATCCTATAGTATAGTCATCATTCAGCAAAGAGCCCTTTCTCTGTATAGTTTCTTGAAATTGTAACGCAGACCTCACTCATTCACTAAAGCAATATATAAATCTATAGTTTTTTGTTTCTAGATAATAGGTCAGTGTCGGCAGAGACAGAATTTGGTTTCCATATAATGCAACAGAATATCCATTCAATTTTATGATTAAACATGGTTCATTAGTCTTTTAGGAGTATAAAAAATAAAATGCACGACTTGCTCTTTTAGTAAACCATGGGACTACACAAATTTTAATTTATTAAATTGCAGAAAGTTCAAAAAATATAATAAAATGGCCTAAGCGTGAGCTATCATTATACGAGCGTTTAGCAATAAACTGAGAATATCATCTTATGTTAAATATCAAATTCGAAATCTGTACCGAACTTCAAAGAAATCGGGTTAGCCATAAAGTTATGCCCAAATTTGTAAAAACCGTTAATAGCAAATCTCCGTTATGTGCCATTTTAGCCTAAAACCTGAAATGTAGTTATATTAAGAGCACTCCGAATATAACGTTTACAAAGTTTTATCTTTATCAAAATCGTTTGAGCCGTTTTCGAGATAGTTTGGAAAAACTAAAACCGTTATATGGAAGGTACCCGTTATAGCTGGGCTGGCACAAAAATTAGAATTCGTCCTCTAGGGAAGCACCAAAAAGTATTAAACACGATGTTTAAAGAAAATCCTTCAATTCGTTTAGGCTATACCTCGGTGAACATACAACCGAACATCCGCCCATACACACATCCGCACATCCGCAAAGACAGATCGACGGACGGCATGACGAAACCTACTTTTTTGGTATTTATTGGTTTGATTGAAACCTCGAATTTTTTTTCTACACGAAACCAATACTTGCCTTATTGAGCAAGTAAAAAGAATGGCGGGGTGCTGTGAAATTTGAGTTATATTCGCCTTTTAGTAAAACGAGTTGTTTAAAAAAAACCAAGAAAAATATTTTCGGTAGAACAGATGATTTTCTTTTTTGTGTGCCTACATTTTTTTGTGTAGGTATTACACTTAAGAAGTAATAGCGGATAACAGTTAGTTTGTTTTCAAATTTTAAAATTTTAAAGATAAAAAAACAAATTGCGTTAAAATTTTGACAAAAAATAAACTTTTACAAGCCATAACTTGTAAAGTGTTATAGCTCTTAACAATATTTTTCGTCCGATAAGCCATTCTTAAGATATTTGAGGAAACACGTTTTTTCAAAGGGTTTGCTAACGCAAACCCTTTACCATCCCGTTTTTTTTTTGTAAACTTCTGAAAGATCAAAAAACCATATCCAAATATAAACCTACAAACTTATTTTTATTAACTATTTATCAACTTTTTATTTTACCACAATATCGATAACTCGACCGAGCGCCCATAACAATTGATATGGAATGACGTAAGATCGTTCAACAACCAATTTCACTCAGTCGAGCTGCATATGCAGTCCTACCCCTATTCTACCCATACTAACAGAGTGATCGGGATTTCATCACTCTCTATCTCTACAGTAGACCACTCATATTAGATAGGTAAAACTTATTATAATTCACAGTCGTAACCTCATATATGCTAACAGTAGGACAACACAATCTTAAAATTGGATGGGTGTTCTGTTGCAGGCAAAAAGTCTCTGCCGACTGGCCTATCAAAAATATCCTGGTTTTACGACGAATTTTAATTATTGTAAATAATGGTGTTGGTATTCTTTTCTAGTCAGTACCAAAAGCCTTAAAGATCCTTAGACCGACCGAATATAAATTCACTATTACGTGCACAAGATACAATTCTGGTTCTTGCTTAGCCGTCCGCAACATTTTGTTCATTATAATTCTCCATTTAAAATAGTTTGACAAACAAAAAGAATGATCAAAACTCAAAAACTTCAATAAAAATATTGTTGAAACTTAATAAAATAGCAGCCAAAAATCACAACTCACTTTACATTACTAGTTCTTGAAACAAACTTCCGAAAAAATGTATACATATATGTTCTTTTACTGCATGCCATAGACACACAAGCGACGAAATTCTTCACTTTGACTTGACCTACAAAAATATTCATTTATTATATTTCCTCAAATGCTTGCTTAAATTTGTTTGTTGTTCTTGTAGTATATCGGGTATTATGAACAATAATTATTATTTCTACACTGAAAAAATACCTACATACATACTACAAAAAAAGTTTCTTACATATATTTAAATTATTGTTTCATTTTCTTAATTCTTTTAACCTACATAAGTTATTCAATTTAAAATCTATTTTGACATGAGATAAATTGAATCAATTAAGTTTGAAAAGTACCCCGTTTACATATAGAATCGAATCCAGACCGAGGGGCTTGTCACTAGCCAGTTTAGTGGTTCAATGATTGCAATATTTCAAATGACTTCATATGATGTCAGGTGATTTCAAACAGTTATTAAATTTATTTAAAAATTTTGTGATTGCATTGATTTCAAATAAATTTACTGATTTCAAATGATTGCAAATTAATTCAAGTGATTTCATAGTGATTTCAATTCGTGATTTCATTATGGCATTTTTGATTTCATGATTGCAAAAGAACTTAAAGTGATTTCAAATATTTTTAATGATTGCAAAAAATCATTTGAAATCGATAACCAAATTTTTTTTTTTGATTTCATCACTTGAAATAGTGATTGCATCTGATTTCAACGTGATTTCAAATGATTACAAGTAGTAGTGGTCAGGTGATTTCATTCGTGACAAACCCCTCGATTCAGACTCAGTCCCATGTAAATCTGGATTATACCAGAAAGGAATTTTTGGACGGGTTTTATGGTGGCGTGCTTTAAGCAACATCTATAACAACGACATCGACAGCTAGCATCGACCCCAAAGTGACCTGCGGATTTAGCATACAATAACATTGGTCAACATAATAATTTTTTAATTTTTTTTTGGGAACATGGCGTTGTCGTTGGTATCACTCTACTCCTTGTCCGAGTTCATAATATCATTTAGGTAAGTGAAGAAAGAACCATCAAGAACTGTTTAGCCCTTCACAGCTGAAAAAAATTTACATTCTAGGTCTGTTTGTAAGGCGATATTTGGTCCAAATAACTTTTCTTTAAATACTTCCTAACTCATATGGGAAATTCTGATTAACTGTGTCAAGTGTAAGTCTTGTTGACACTGGCCTTTATAAGAGAACGCGACCAAACTATATTCCAAACAACACATACTGCCGTAGAAATGAGCGGATACAAAAACCTACCGGCTAACTTTGAAAATTCTCTTTTTTAAGCCATCTTCAGACTCTAATAAGAACGTTTACCTAAATGTAAACAAATCTTTTCTCAACGAATTTCAAAATCAAAAATCAAAATAAAATCAAAATCAACTGTCATTTTTTTGATTTGAAACAAAGTGATTTTTTTCCGTGTATAACCCAAACAAAAATGCTCTCAAGCCAAATATAGCTCTTCTCTGTTCATAAACATGCCACTCAAACACAAAGGATTAATATATATGTATGTATATATTTAGAAAGGACAACGACAACGAAGAGTGGTGACTTTGCAATCCAGGCTCTGGCATTTGATAAATGAAATGACAACATGAATCTAATCATGTGGCACACAAATAAAAGCTACTCGACTTAGCTTAGTTGTGCGTGTAAATACCCCAAAGTGGTGATGTTAATGGGGGAGTAAGTTACACGCCAAGAGCTCCTGAAATGTGACAGATTGTTCTATTGACTTGTGATCTAATGATGTAATTTATAAATAGGCTGTACAAATAAGGCAAAATTTGCAACCACAAAATCAAATAAGAATATTTTGTTAAAATTGATTTATTTGTAGAATGATGTCATTCTAGTGAAAGTCAGATTCAAATGTGGCTTGTGGCAATATTTTTCTAAATTATAATTTTGGTAATTGTGGGAAAGCTTAGACTTGTAATTAGACCAATAAAAATGATTAATTTAAATCATTTAACGAGGGAAATTGATAAATGTGACATTTCATTAAAAATAAATTAAAAGGCATGAAATGAATTGGTTGGATTTGCAAATTGATAGACATACATAATTGTGTATATTAACTAATTAAAAAAAAATCAGGGGAAATTCTTAAAAAAATATTTATGTTTATTAAGGATTTAAAAAGTTTAATTTTGAAACATAATATATGTAAATAAAGTTCACGACTTGTTTGCTCTTGTGGCAAGTTGCTTTTTTTCACAAATGTAAAGCACCCTACTTTTATATGCTGAATAGTTTGCATAATACATACAAACATAATAATCCGTTTTTCAAATGGTGACTTTACAAAAAAAAATTATTAAAACATTAATTAAAACTAAACAATTTTGCTAAATGTTATAATTCATATTTGAGCACGTCATTTGGACATTTAAAAATAAAATTGGGTTAAAATCGGTTAAGCGGCTCAGGAGAAGAAAAACCGTTTCTATATGGACAGTACCATTAGTTGGTTCTACATTTTTTTTTTACAAACACAGAAAAGATAATTAGCCAAAAACCATCACATATATTTTCACGAATATCGTTGGATCCGTGTTTAAGCAAAAAAAAAAATATAAAATTTTAACAAGTGCCGTTATTTTCAATAAAATAAATCAAAAAATTAAATTAATAAAAAAACAAAATAAATAATAAAAAGTACAATTAATAAAAGAAATAAATAAAAAAAATAAAATTAAAACAAAAAACAAAATAAATTAAATGAAATAAAAATAAACCAAATAAATTAAAAAAATATTTTTTTTATAAAATAAATAAAAAAAATTAAAAATTACAAAATACAAAATAAAAATAAAATAAATTAAAATCATTAAATAAATAAATTTATAAAATAAATAACATTGAAAAAACAAGCAACATAATAATAGAAACGAATTAAATGAATAAAATAGATAAAATAAATAAAAAAAATTAAAATAAATAAAATAATTAAATAAATAAATTAAACATGCCTTGCTCAAATCGATCATGCAGAATATCCGTTGAGGCATTTGTTTTGTTGCTTTTCGTTTTTAAAGTAGTTAGATACATATAAAACATATATACATAAAGAAGAGTTACGAATTGTTCGTTTCATCCAAAATGCACCTTGTCGATTAAGATGATTTTTCGGACAAAACAAGGATTTCTTCCAACCGCCCAAAGCCCACTAAGTGAACAAATGGCGTTGTCTATGGTCATTAACCTTAAACGCCGGATAGGTCAATAATGTCTTATACGAATGCAGGTCAGTCACAAATTTCTCCAAGTTGAAGTCTTTATAGAAGACCGAGTTATCCAGTGTACGGTTGAAACTGCCTTGTGTTCTCCTACGTTTTTTTATGGCCGATCTGGCAAACACTTCAATACCAGTGTGTTTTTTCGAAGTTATAAGTCATCAAAACAGTGACCCGGTACGCAGATCTTAAGAGTCAAAGGTGAATATCTTTAATATAATCGGAAAAAAAGAATAATACAAAGTGTTACATATGAGGCCTCAAATAATGGAGGTTCATTTGATGAAGTCAAAAAGATGGACTGGCTATATTTCCTTAAACAGATACCACATTTTATTTCTCCTTAATAATTGACCCCATACCAACATACAAAGTTAGACATTATTGGAGCACGTTTTAACCATCATTACATAAGCCTACTTGACTTCGTTATTAAAAATTAAATGACATGAGTCTTACAGCACCATAAATTATCTCAATTACTTTATTGACGGGATTGTTTTAAGTCAAACGTTCGTTAGAAATAAATCTAATATTCTGAATGGAGGATTCGTAATAAATAACTTGTTCATTTAAATAAATTAATGGAAAGAAAGATTTATCGAATTTTTCTTATATAAATATATTATTAATTGTTGACATTTATAAGGATTAACTAGGAAATTATTGTTCAAAGTTCACTGAGAAATATTATGTATACAAATTTCAATAATGATTTATATAAATCAGGGCTGTCCTTCCACAGAAAAAATTATTTTCATATTTCAACTAAAAAATACAGGGTAATCATTTCTTTATGTGTATACGTTTATTGGTGCTTCGTTAATTTATCTTTAATAATCAAATCTATGTACATCAACGTCAAAATTTATTGTTGCCAGACGCATTGCATGAAGAAGTGATTTATTTTATAAAATTCTTTGTTGAATACGCACTTTCACATAAATAAGTGCTGTCCATCATCGATCCTTTTTTCAAGCCAAAATTTGTAAGTTTGGGCAGACGATCTCCCAGGATCTTAAAAAAACACTCAGTTTCTGTCCTACCCTTGTAAAAGGGATCTGACTGTACGTCACATAATTCCAACTGGTATTCAGTCCTTTCGCTTTCAATTTGAATTGTTAGTGGATGCAAAAAGAGACAAATCGCTCTCTAATTATTTGAAATCGATGAAACGCTGCTCGAATTCAAAAATTACCTCGTCGATGTTCTTTAGGTGGTCAGAAAAGTTGCATTCTTCGATATAATGTTATTTGCAAATAGGAAAATAAGAAAAATCATTTTTTTCCGTTGGCGTTTTGAACAATCTCAATTTAGTTATGAATCCATTCATAAATCCATACAAGTTGGCTATATTGTGTTGTTTGCCTTGTTATTTTAAATTTATTTCGTTTAAATGTTGTGCCATATCAGTTAAAAATGCAAGATCAGCAAGAAATTCAGGATTTTGCATTTTAATATCAGTTGTATCAGATTTTATTTAATTTAAAAAAAAAAAAATATGGGAATTTCTTTCCGTCTATCTGTCTGTCTGTCTGTCTGCTCGCACCTCTACAGCCTAAACGGATGGGTCAGTTTGCTTCAAATTTGTATATAGTATTTATTTGGAATTCCCTGGGGGATCTTTTTCATTTTTTACTAGATTGAAAAATAATGGTACCTGCCATACAACCATAAACAAAAAAATTGATTTTTTCGAAAACGGCTTTAACGATTTTGATAAAACTTTCAGGGTACCTACTACTTTTACTTGCGATTATAAGTACTATACAGGGTGATTGGTATAAGGTGCACCAAAAAGCTTGAGCGTGTAGGTTAGGTTAAGACAAGAAAAAAATCGTATTGGAGGGGGTCTATTTCCCCCTGTTTAGGCAGGAAGGGCAATTTTCTAAAACATTGACTTAAATCAGAAAAAAAATTATTTAAAAACAATTCGAATGACACAAAGACTTGTTATATCTTTTTGAAAAGCCAGAAAACTACTCTTTTATTAAATTTTAAAATTAAGTTGTTTAAATGAACAGTTTTAAAAAATTAATTTTCAAACTCAAAGTTTTGAAAAAAAAAAATTAAAAAAAAAATGTTAAACTAATTTTTTTAAAAATTTTATGTAATTAACTATTATTTTTATTTTCAAAATTCAATGCTCTTATTAATTTTTAGTCAAAAACAGAAAACCGGATGCCAAAATGTATCTTAGTTTTTGAGAAATTAAAAGTTTTTTTTTTGAATTTGTCTTTATAAAAAAATTTGCAGTTTAAAAATTATTTAAAAAAAATCATTCCACTCGATTTCGAAATATTTTGAAATTCAATTTTTTTTTGAAAATTATTAAATATCAAAAAAAAAAAAGTTTTTACAAACTTTAAAATGCAATACTAATTAAATTATAAATAGCTTCCTGTTTTAAGTTTCTTATTGAAATCGGAAGATAATAGTTTACAAGTAAATCTAATTTGAAAAACCGGTTCTATGAGAGGTAGGTACCGTTATAAAACATATACAGGGTGATTGGTATAAGATGCACCAAAAAGCTTGAGCGTGTAGGTGGAGTTAAGACAAGAAAAAAATCGTATGGGAGGGGGGGGTCTATTTAAAAAAAAAAAACTTTTTTAAAAAACTGGTCCAACAATTGTCAGAACATTCTTTTTTCTTGATATAGACATTTAGTAATGAAAAATTATTGCATACTTAATTTTTCCAAGAAAACTCCTAAGTTTTTTAAAAAAATTCAATATTCTTTAAAATATTTTTTTATAAGCAATTATCAAACATAAGAGAAAGTTCGTGCAACCCAGTCGTGCATTTCATTTTTAATTCTTTTTGAAATTCAACGTTTTGTGGGTATACAGGGTGATTGATATAAGGTGCACCAAAAAGCTTGAGCGTGAAGGTGGAGTTAAGACAAGATAAAAATCGTATGGGGGGTCTATTTCTCCCCGTTTAGGCGAGAGGGGCAATTTTCTAAAACATTGATTTAAATCAGAAAAAAATGTACCTTAGTTTTTGAGAAATTAAGAAAAACTAGAAGTATTTTTTTCCAAGAAAAACACTTTTTTTTGGTTTTCCCAAATTTTATTAATTAGGCAATTATCCCTTTTTTATTTTTTATTACATACCATCCGATTTTAATCAAATAATAAAAAAACGAATTAACTTTTTACTCTACTTACTAGTTTTACTTTAAATTTTTTTAATTTCTCAAAAACTAAGATACATTTTGGCATCCGGTTTTCTGTTTTTGACTAAAAATTAATAAGAGCATTAAATTTTGAAAATAAAAATAATAGTGAATTACATAAAATTTTGAAAAAAATTAGTTTAAACATTTTTTTTTTAGTTTTTTTTTTCAAAATTTTGAGTTTGAAAATTAATTCTTTTAAAACCAATATACCAAGGCTTTGTATCATTCACCGTTGTTTTTAAATAATTTTTTTTCTGATTTAAATCAATGTTTTAGAAAATTGCCCCTCTCGCCTAAACGGGGGGAAATAGACCCCCCCTCCCATACGATTTTTTTCTTGTCTTAATTCCACCTACACGATCAAGCTTTTTGCACGCTCAAGCTTTTGCACTTTATACCTATCACCCTGTATAGAACACGGAACAAATGCAGGTAGTAAATGATTCTATTCTGTTCTAGTCATGCGAATGGAATGTTACATGAATAAAGATAAATAAATTATATCTAGCAAATATTGATATATATGTTTTAACGAAGAATTCTTTTATCCAAACTATTTTTGCATAAAATATTTTCTGATTAAAACATGCGTCGCGGGCCGCATGAAAACCACGTTGTTTGGACAGCCCTGGTATAAATAATCCAAAGGAAATAGATAAATATACACAAAAGTTCTTCAGTTCAAAAATATCTTGAGCAAAATTTAACTACATTGGATTCATGAGATGGGTCTCAAAAATATGTTTTGGTGACTCTCTGTCTCAAATATATAAATAAATAAATTGAGTGGCACTGACAATTCCAAAGAACCACGTCCTTCAGTGCTTTTTTTATACAATCTAAGAAAATCTTATCTTCGGATTCAAATCATTAGAAATATTTTACTACGACTAAGAATGTTTTCTTTAAAAGTTAAAATCAATAATAGAAATGTCCTATATATATATATTCTTGAAAATAATTCACTCTTCTATAACACACTCGTCGTCATTTTTATAAATAAACAAAAATACGAAAAACTCAACTGTCAATAATTATCTCCACTACTCAACAGAACCTATAAAATACCATCCTTTCTTCTAAAAGCAAAAATAAAACATAATTAATGCCATTTTCACAAAACTAATCTGTCCAAGAAAACCCATTTCACTTTGATTCATTTGATACACTGACAAAAGTCAAAACAAAGACCAATAATTCTGTTAAAAGATAATTAGATAGTCGAGTTGCTGATGGACTTACTACAACTTCCACTAAAACATCTCCACACAAAAATAAATAATATAATAAAATTCATTTCATATCATCGATCGCATTAAGAAAAAAAATTGCGTATACTCCCCAATGTTCCGGAAATGCCTATCAGCTTTTTATGGGTGCCTGAACAAACGAGTTAAACGCAACTTTTTATGGTTGTGGTTGGCAAGTATCGTCTTGTGCCTAAGGGAGCGATTATGAATGATGAATATATATATACAACATATCTATCTATCTAGACCATACGTACATGAATGATTCTTAATAAATTTTGGTCACGGTCAGGAAAGGATAAAATAAATAAATAATAAATTATGGTTATTTAGGTTGGGTATCATAAATAAACAGAAAGACTATAAAAATATTGTGAGTGACTACAAAGCAAAATCAAAAAAAGGGGGAACAATGATATGCAAGAGAAAATCAAGGACTTTTTTGATTATAAATAGACACATGCGAAAAGAATTTTTATATTTTGTTAGTCTACTGCAAAAATGTCAAAATGAAGACAAAAATTATTTTATTTAATATTTTAGAGTGCATTTCTTTTGAACCTTTAGCTTTTTGTTAGTTCTAGATTTCACGTATTGAGTTCGAAACATAAAGCACCGCCCAGGGCGCTGGCTAATATAGCAAGCTGGTCCTTTAAATTATTGACCACCTAATTAAGCAATGACCAAATGTCCGTATATGAAGAATTCAAGGTGGATTCTGGTTTAAAATGATTCTCAGTAGACCGTACGAAGACAAAAAATAAACAGAGAACTGCTATAAGGCAGTCATTTGCTGCCATCCAATGTGCGATAAGATTTTTAAACATACTATAACTCGTTTTTAGCCACAACTTTTCACTGCAAGGCTGTGTCTTAGGTTTCCACTTAAAAATTTGATATGGGTTCTTGGACCATAAGCAAATATCCGTCAGGCTCCATAGCTATTAGGTCTACGTGCGACCCAGTCGTACTCTCTATCCTCCTTTTTACGTATATTATTTTAATATTAATCAAGGTTACTTATCTTCCTTTTATTGTACATTTTTGCAAAAGATTTTCTTTCAAAGATCAAGAGAATAATACGAACGTAAGTCTTTCCTTAAGGCCAGTTTTAAAATAATAAAAAAAAATCAGCCGTACAAAAAGCACTTTTGAAAAATTGTGGTAAGAAAGACCACGTACATAAATGAAAATATAATACACTTTTTCACCTCAGGCAAATACTGTTAGGATAAAATAATCCAAGTATCATAGTATGTTGCTTCACGCGCTTAAGTTCAATTGCTTTAATATTCATGTTATCCATAATCATTATTTTGTATTCCCTGAAGAGCTACATGGTTTAAAAGAGTATATACATTTGAAATTTTGTATTCCCCTGTGCGTGGTGAGATAACGATATTTGAAGTAAGTTCGCTTAAAAGTTTAGCGAAGAAATCAATTTAAATTGTTAAAATAATTTGAATCCAGATTTTTCCGAGGCAAAAAAAAAAATGCCATTGACAACGTTAAAACAGTTGCTGCAGATTTCAGATAATTCTTTTTATAACTCTGAAACTTGTTTGTTTGAATATATTAATATTAATTTTGAAAAAGCCTATTGATTAAGAAAAACAATCACGCAAAACATTAGTTATATGAGAATCTAAGTTTACAAACATAGGTAGGTAAGGTACATACTACGTACATATATACATAGGATAATGAGTAAATAGCATCACGCTTGATTTTATTTAATTATAAGAAACAAAAATGAAAGTATGCAGTTGATGTCAACTGGCAGGAAAAATTATAAAATAAAAACTATAAAAGCGATATTCCCAGATTACCCGAGTGTCAAATAGCTATATTCGCGGATGATACAGGTATCTTTTCATCGCATGAATTTAGTCTTAACATTGAGACGAATTTAAAAAATGCAATCGAATTGATGACCAAATATTATGCAAAATGGAAAATAAAGCTGAACATTGACAAACTACAAGCTATCTTTTTTAGTAGAAAAAGAAAGTCTTGTTATCTTCCAAACAATCAGCTTAACGTTAATAGTGTGAATGTCAAATGGGACTCAAGTGTTAAATATCTTGGTATTTATTTAGATCAAAAACTAACTTTTAGGGAGCATATTGCCAAAACTGTGCAAAAAGTAAGCATTGCTATAAATATATTATATCCTTTTATAAATAGAAAGTCGTGCCTTAGTAAAGATTACAAAATGATTATCCAAAAAGTTATATTCCAGGCAATCCTCTATGGATGCCAGGTTTGGGGAAAATGTGCAAAAAGTCACCTCAAAAAACTGCAAGTATCGCAGAACAAGCTACTCAAAATGATGCTTAACCTTCCACAATACCATTCCACCTTAGATTTACATGAGAAAGCAAATGTTGAAATGATTTCGTTTAGAATAAATAGACTAAATAGCAATTGTTTGCTGAATTGCGAGACCTCTGATAATCCACTGATTAATCAATTGATTCCTTAACCATTTTTTTGGAGTAATTTGTAATAATTTTGTTTTTCTGTTCAATATATTATTATTTATTTACTCATATATCTATTAATTATTTGTTTAACTGTTAATTTATTCATGTTATCATTCATCATCGGCTCGACAACCGGGGTCCGGTCCTGGCCTCCTTCAACAAGTCTCTCCACCTATCCCGGTCTCGAGCCGACGCCATCCAGTTGCGCACCCCAAGGCTCCGGGCGTCCTGGTCTACGCCATCTCTCCAGCGCAAGCATGGTCTACCACGCTGTCGTCTGCCATAGAATGTACCACAAAGAACTTTCCGAGCAGGTTCCTCTTCGCTCATGCGAGCTAGGTGCCCTGCCCACCGAAGTCTACCGAGCCTAATTTTTGTCACTATATCTGCTTCAAGGTAGATTGCGTACAATTCATGATTGTACCGTCTCCGGAATCGTCCTTCCTCACATATGGGGCCAACAATTCTCCTTAAGACTTTTCTCTCGAACGCGGCTAAGAGGTCAGAGTGCCTTTTGCTAAGCACCCAAGTCTCGGATCCATATGTGAGTACTGGCAGAACCATGGTCCTGTACAGCAGTAGTTTTGAAGTTATGGTGAGATTTCTGGATTTGAAGAGCTTTGACAGACTGTAGTAGGCTCTGTTGGATTTGAGAAGCCGCCCGCGTATTTCTTCTTCTATATTGTTATCGGCTGCTACTATTGACCCAAGGTATTTAAAGGATTGCACCACTTCAAATTCGTGCTCCGCTACCTTGATTGTTTGACCAACTGTTCCTCTCGCATTCGACGCCACCATGTACTTTGTTTTACCTTCACTAATGTGCAGCCCCAGATTTTGTGCCGCCTGCTCGATCTGGATGAAGGAATCGTGTACAGCTTGCTCGGTTCTTCCGATGATGTCGATGTCGTCTGCGTAAGCCAGTATCTGGCTGGACCTGTTGACGATGGTCCCTCTTGTTGCCGTGCCAGAGTCACGGATTGCTTTCTCCAACGCCAGGTTGAAGAGGAGGCAGGCCAAACCATCCCCTTGTCGGAGTCCATTAAAGATGTTGATTGGTCTGGATAGCAATCCAGCTATTTTTACTTGGCTTGTTACGTTGGTCATGGTCAACCTACATAGTCGTGTCAATTTATTTGGGTCATGTTATCATTGATATGTTTTATACTACTTATTTATTTGTTTTTCTATTAAATTATTTTGCTTTGTTTTATGGTCAATTTATTCATGTTCACACTGTACCTATTTATATATTTAATTCTTTATTTATTTATTTATTTATTTATTTATTCATTTATTTATTTATTTATTTATTTATCTATTTATTTATTTATTTATTTACTTATTTGTTTATTAATTTATATACTTATGTATTCATTTATTTATTTATTTATTTAGTTGTTTACTTATTTATTTATTTAGTTATTTATCTATTTATTTATTTATTTATTTATATATTTAGTTATTTATTTATTTATTTATAAATTTTTTATCCATCTATTTAATTTTTTTATTATCATATTAATTTATTTATTTATTTATTCAAATTATTTATTTATTGATTTATTTATTTACTAATTAACTACTAATATACTAAAATAAACCTATCTATTTATTATTATTCATACTAACTTCATTTTTACTAACCTGCTTCATAACTATAGTTTTGAAGTTTAAATTTTATCCGAGTCAAAATGTACCTGCCCTTTTCAATTTGCATTGAAGGTTTTGTTTGTATTTTCCTTCAAAATTATTATCCTTACCTTATTAAATTTCCAAATAAATTAATATACTTATTCAGTAGAAAGATATCATAATGTAGTATATCAAATCTCTGTATGTAAACTGTGCGGTAGCTTACCAAATGTAATTGTTAATACGAAAATAAAGATTTATCTATCGATCTATAAAAGCGAAAAATTAATTTTCTGTTAAAAAAAAAAACAACAAACAATTAATTTCCAGGCAAAAAATTATAAGTTTCTGGTACATTTGCCTTGCCAGCTGAACAAACACGTTTCGCTCAAACACATAAAAAAAAATCTTCGAGTGTCTCCCATCACAAGAATGTACTGGTTGTTATTACAAGATAGATATCAATAATATAAATCTAGGTCCAATTACAAAAGTTCTTTCTCAGGTGTCCAATACATTCTTAATTTCGTTTAGTCGTATCTTTCATGATTATTTTTTTTTTTCAAAAAAATTACGAAGTTAATTATATATTCTACAAGTTGGTGCTAAGAAGCACTTAAAAGTCATTTCGCCAAAGGGAGCCTTAATTTTTAAAAAGTTCCAAACATTTTATCCTTTTTGATGAAGTTCTATCTGTTGGTAACAACAGGAACAAAAAAAAAAAAGCAATCAACTTTTGTTTCAAGGTATTCGTTGTCATCTTTGTAAATTCATTTATTTAGTGTTTTCATTACAAAAAGGATTCAATCAACGATGAGTTAAAATAAAAACTTTTTAAAACAACAAAAGGTACCTATAAAAAAAGAGAGGGAAATTTATCAAAGGAAAATTATTATTAACATACCACAAATGTTTTTCTGAAAATGGGTTATGACGAAATTTTCAACTTTTGTTTTTCTCAAATTCAAAAGATAATGATTTCTTAATTACGATTAAAAAAGGTGATAAGTAAAATAAAAGGCAATTGTTATAAATGGAGTGTGATACCATTATTATTAAAGATCAAATATTTGGATGATTTTGGATTATGATCTAAGATTAAAACCAACAAGGATATTGATGTGGGCCAATTAGATTATAACTAATAAATCCTAATTGAATAAAGGCGAATTAAAGTTACATTAAAATGATATTCTTATTTCTTAGTTCATGTCCAATCATGTGTAGTTCATTGAATAAATCAACCTTAAACCATATTGATCGCATAGTGATTAAGAGAGAACCTACATTTTGAGAGGCGAAAATTGACTTGCATCATTATCATATTATCAACAGTTCGAATTAATTGACTGCAGACACTTTTCGGAAAAACTGCAAATAAGTTAAACATTGTAAAGCTACAATAGCCTAGAACCCATAAGAGTTTACGTTGATAGTTATACTCTCTCTAAACGGCATGTAGCGGAATTCAAGTCAGTACTAAGGCTCGACACTAAATTTCTGCAGGTTTTTTAATAATATTAATAATTTTTTCCAGCCAATTGAACCTGCCATTCAAAATTAAAGACTAAACAAAAATCCAGTCTCGTTCACATGACCTTGCAAAAATACAAAATGAAAAAAAAAAATTAAATGCACGACTTGGTCGCACGAACTTGCTCTAGTAGCAAACTATGGGATTACGAACAGTTCAATATATTTGATTATGTGGAAATGCAAAAGATATCGAAAAATGGCCTAAACGAGATATCAAGTTGCATGATAGCTATCATAAGACCGTTGATTAGCCAAAACTTTAAATGCCATCTTGTGTCAATTGTCTAATTTAAGTTCCATACCAAATTTAAATTAAATCAAATTAAGAACCGTTGAAACCGAATCTCCGTTATGAGAATTTTCACCCAAAAAACTGGAATGCAGTTATTTTAACAGCACTCCAAATATATCGTTCACAAAATTTTATCAAAATCGTTATAGCCGTTTTCGAGAAAATTTGAGAAAACTAAAACCGTAATATGGGAGGTACTCACACAAAATTAAAAACAAAAGAGTCATTAGTGGAGATTATTGTTTGGATAGAGAAGAAGTATTTGCTCATTCGGAAGCAAATACTTGCTTCAAGTAGAATTTTCCTCACGTGCAAACGATTGCTTCAATTGATTTGATTGATTCATGCAAACAAACGTTGGCACACCAAAAACACTTGCATGATATGTTGTATCCATTTAACTTGCATGCAAATCACTTTCTGGAAATCATTGTTGCTCACAATCTCAACTCATGCAAATATTTTACTTGCGTGCAAGTGACCACTAGTTTTTCATTCGAGTGACTTTTGTGTGCTAAAGCAAAAATAAAAATAAAACTAATTTAAAAACGTTTTTGAATGGAAAATACAATCTTAGATCATTAATTGCCGTCATAACTGGACACTTTTTCATAGGAAGATATGCCATTCCCATAACAAGAACGAAGGGATCCACTGTCTAATTTGCTTCATTAGTGTGTTATCACAATGGACTCATTATTGGTGTCAGCTCATTAAGTGTTTCAGCTGTTTTTCCTAACAGCAACGTTAACCTAACCTAACCATAGATTAATAATCGTCAGGTAAAATATTTTTTTTTATAAATTTTTGATTGATGAGCCCACCATCATACCAGGACGAAACGCATGCTTCGGAGTAAAGGCCACAAAACTTTTAAATTTAAATTTCATTACTCCACTTAGGGAAATTGTTTCACACTATCTAAGTAAGTTTCAATTAAGCTATTCAGAGAAAACAATAAAACAATACACACTAAACAACGAATTTAACTGCTGATTATTTTACTTGAAACTTATTTAGAGACTTTAAAACAAGCCCTCAGTAAAACATATAATTTGGCTTTTTTTAGCCTTTTCATTGTTTTTCAACTTTTTCAATTATTATCTATTAATTTTCTTTTTTTCAAATATGTGTTTTATATTTGCACCAAAATACACTAAAAGCTATTTAAGTAATACTAAATATACTAATACTAAATATAAATAAAATCAATTGTGTGTCTTTAAATAAAACTTAAGATCTGATGATAGAACACCCATGCGTGTTTGAGATTTAACAACTCAAAAAGTATTTAAAACTGATTGGGTGCATCTGGGCATCAGTATCAGATTCCAGTTTTTTGCTTTGAGTGTACAAAACAACATTCATCACCCAAAATTATAACCTTCTTATTTTATTTTTTTTGCAGCAGTAAAATTTATGATAATTTTGAAAATTGGGCTATTAAATCATGACAGTAAAATAAGTATAAAAATATATCATTTAAAAGTGATGAAACATTGTTGAAATCAGTTGAAATCATTCCTAAAAATAAATACTATAAAATTTTTATTACAACCTTCTTGGCTCTCCTATATAAATGTCTTTGTACGTATATAAATATTGAAGAATTTTGATACCTAAAATAACGAATTTTTCTGTACACAATAACACTTTAAGACAACAAAATAAACAAGTAGGTATTCTTATGACACTTGACAAGGCAAGGTATATTATGATGTCATGCTATATCATAACGAAATATCGTTACTCAAGTAAACCAGCGAAATTGTAAATGTTTTCCAATTCAATGTAATAAATTGGCAATAATGTATTCAGAAATGTGACACAGAGTGTTCTGTAACAAAATATCTAAGCTTCGTAAGAGTCTTTGCAGAGAGTCCTCAAACATAAAACTGTTTAGTATGCAAAACATGTTTAAATTACGTTTGGATAGGGAAACAAAATTTTCATATTTGATTTGAACAGGAGTTGATTAAAAACTCAGACATTATATCGATTTCTTCAAAGGAGCATACAATTTTTGCATACAAATTTAAGGTAGTAGCCCAAAAAAATATAAATAAAATAACCTCATTAGCACAAGAAAACGAACTCTTTATGTGAAAATACCAAAAGCTTGTTTTTGATTAGAGCAATGCCTTGAGGAATCAAAACTCGAGACTTGTTAAATTTTAATTAACGCTAACAGCATCACACTTTACTCGCGGATAATATTAAATTTCCCGTGAGATGATTTGTTTATGGTAAATTAGTTTCATATTAACGAGCAAATTTAAAATTGAAGAAAAATTTTAATAGAGAATGCAGACAAAATTTCAAGAGGAAAAATCTCAATTTGATTATATTGTATGGCTTTTCTGCCCTTATAGCCAGTATACAATTTTTTGCGCATTGCTCTTCGTCGGTTTTTTGAAAACGATCATAATGAACGCCATTCATACATATGTCTCGAAATGTTTATTGCTAGATTTGCAATCTTTGGACGATGTTCACATTGGACGTTCTCATCCGATGCATTTTGGCGTACGTCCAGTCCACCGTGTTCAGACACAAAGTATTGTGAACACAATGGATGCACGAAACCACACGAAACAAAAAAAACAAAATATGTGAAATGTACCTAGATGTTAACAATTTTCTTAATATGCTCATGTTAAATGAAAATTTTCAATCAATAGTGACCGAATTTTGTGAAAACTTTAAAAATATTGATGCAAAAAGCGAAAAAATATTTATTAACAAATGTCAGAATAGCAAATGTCAAAATGCATCCATGAGAATTTTAAAAAAATCTAAAAATCTGGACGCAAAACCCCGTCTCTTTCTTACAACGAAGTGAGAAGGGAACAAAACATATAGACATCAAAATGCGTCGGGTGAGTACGTCCAATGTGAAGATCGTCTTAGAGTTAAGACGTAATATGTTCGGTGTCATGTTTGTTCGTGACGTTTTTTAGTCAACCATTGACTGTGGGAATTTATTGTGCCTTTTTAACGTTTACGCACCTCAAAAATCATTAAGATCTAGACAATTTTTGTGGGAACCTCTACATAGTACTTCCTATGGCTCACGAATTAAATATAGCTTTAAGCTTATTGTAATATTTTGTACATTTTTATTTTTTAGTAAATTATATAATATCTGTGGATGTAAAATCGTAGATGAATAAACAATAAACACGAATAACGTGTGCCGTTACGTACCCTGAATTTTAATATTATAATAATATAATATAATATTTTAACTATGTGTCTGTAAGGCACATTGCCTTTTAGATGCAACAGGTGTTGCACGACACTAGTTAGAAGTAGTAGAAAGATAGAAAAGAATTATCCATTTTGCAATGGATAAAGAGTCATTTGATTTTTACTTTTTATTGCATACCTCATAGGCGACGCCCAGAATAAGCTGGGAGCATTAACGTATTAGGTATGGACCGCCAGTAGCCAACTTCACGCGTGTTCCAACATAACTAGGGGTGTCATCAACTACTAGCAGGGAATATGTGTAGCAGTGATATGATTTTTTTAATTAATTATTTGCTATTGAAATATTTTGGTGGAAATTATTATCAAACTACTTTTATTTTTCAAAACACATCCACTCCTTATGCCATGAGTTACTTACAGATGAATATATTATCGTTTTCATTTAAATTCTAATGGCGAAATTAGTACAAGTATTTAACACTAAAAGAGATGATGGCGTTTTTATGCTGTTTTTAGCTGAAACAACTTTTCTTGGCTGTTTGTATGAAAATTTCAACCGCCTGGGGGTCCATATCTAGTACGTCAATGGCTGGGAGGTATGATGAAATGAAAAAAATGGCCGCCATATTGATAGTTTTTTTGTTTAAAGATATTCCCGCAGTTGTCTGATTTTAATTTTTGAGGACTCATTTTAATTGCTTTTTATCGCCAAACAAACTTTATTAAGATTTTTATTTTTTTTTTGCAAAATCAGGTACTTCATGAGATATTTAAAAAAACAAATTTAAACTTTTTCATGTCTTGCATTTTTCAATACGATTTTGATTGTTTGGGAATTTTGCGTTTAGCAAGTTTTCATTTCGCTATATGATTCTTTCGCAATTATTTAATTATAGCGAAAATCTACAATCTTACAATTTTTTTTTAATCTCTAATTATTTTATTATTTAGCTTCTTATTACTTTACAAATCCGTTTTTGAGAAAAACAAGCTTTTTCATAACCGTTGTATGGCATGTACCGTTATTTTGAAGCCTAGGAAAAAATTCCAAATTCTTATCTGACGGTCACCCTAAAAACTAAGTTCAAATGATATCCAAACAACTGTTAAGGCTGCAGGTGCTTATGACAGACAGGATTTCCAGACCCACTTTTATCGACTTCGGTATCATCGTAATGTCTTACTTAATTGTTATCTCATAAATTTTGTTTGCACTAATACAAAAGGTACACACAAAAATGTAAAAAAAATCACAACAAATTATTCTATTATTAGCTAGCGTTAGTTTCTAATCTTTTTCAAATAAAAACTTTTTACACTCAGCTATGTTAAAATTAACTTCAATATTTTTCCTTTATCTGTAACCTACCGTATTATAATACATACCAGACAGATAATCTAAAACTTTCTATTTTATAGTTCAGCATCACTCAGTTTCAATAAAAATATTTTTTTTTTACTATCTGCCTCGTGGGGTAAAGTGACAAAATGGCAAGTATGTATATTCAAAGTTAAATTCATATCGGAAAACCGCATCAATAGACTTTAATTCATCATATCTTGTGCATTGAAGTTCATTGCATTTCTATTGAGGTTAAATATTACGCTGGCCATAATGGGTGTTCTCAATTATAGACTAGGGATGCAAAGTGAGGAACGAACTTTGCATATACACTTTTGTTTCATCCTAAAGTTAAGTTCTCAATGAGTTTGATGATTGACTTGATGTTAATGTCATAGGCGGCGTTTGGGGTTTATAATCACCCATTTGTAAAAAAGATAAAATAAATATTTCAGTTCAGCCACTATGATAATTGGTTCCTGAAAACTCGCTTATAAAAGGCAATATGTAAAAGTAACGCGTAGGAAGGTATTAAAGAGAAATTCATCTTTTTAATTCCAAAAAAAATGAGACGAACAATTGTAAGCAGTTTTGATTAGAAAGTTGGTTTTCGCTTTCATAAGCATTAGAATACACACATATATATTTTTCGTTGCTATCTTTCTTCAACTGAATTAATCCTTAAATCCTTTGAAAGGTTTGAATATTTTATTTTGTATCTTACATTTTGCAGACAATTTTATATTTCTTCAAGCCAAAAGAATGTAATGGTGTATCCTTTTTGTCATTTTGATAGAAATGTATTCGGCTGAAAATAATAATTTCCTGGCTTTCGTCAGATAAGTTAAATTAAATTATATTTGAATATTTGACTGTATATCGTACTCCTACGGGTATTTTATTTAAGAGTGAGAATGTTTAAGATTCAAACGTGTTTGTTACCATCACTACGATGAAATTATAAATTTTAATTGCTAAGAAATGATTGATAATAGAAAGTACTTTCGTTGAAATTAAATATATTTACGTAATACGTGGTAATATTGGATTTTTTTTCAGAATCACCTTATTAACGGTGGTGGGATGACATAAGGTCCGCGGACATAATGTCCATGGATATTATGGCTGCTTCTTTCCGGACACAATGCATGGACATTAAGACCGATAAGAATTAGTCATAATTTCCAACAACAAAACAGTCATAAGGTCCATGGGCCTTGAAACATTTAAACTAGCACCCACTCAAAATCAGGTCAATACTGTTTGGCGAAATTTATTTCGAATTTCTTTGTTTCACTTTAATTGGCAATTAACTTTTTGTTTTCTATTCATTTTGGTTTTTATCAATTCGCAATCAACATTTCTATACATTTATTTTGTAATTTGTTCTTTTGCTATTTTTTGTTTGGCAATTTATTGTAAAGATTTTTTTTATTTGGCATTCAATTCTTTTGGAATATTTTCGCTTCATTAAATTACATGCCTTAAAATTTCGCGCGAAAATGCCAAATAAAAAAAACTTTACGATAAATTGCCAAACAAAAAATAGCGAATAAAATGACAACCTAAATAAAAGTGACACACAAAACAAAAATATGCCATAAAACAAATTGATAAAATTCAAAAAGCTAATCAATCAAGACCAATTTGAAAATGGCGAAAATAAAAATGGAAATGAGTATTTAGTGACACTGGGAGAGTTTGCAAGGGGCAGCATTCCCTATACCAACCCTACTTTAAACGCCAAAATTTCAATACCAGACATTGTGTCCATGGGCCTTATGACTATTTCCTAATCGGTGGACTTTGTGTCTATATAAAGCAGCCATAATGCCCATGAACATTATGTCCGCTGATTTTATGTCATCCCACCATTAACGGTACCTATATACAGTCAAATATTCTTCAATTTCTGCTAAACCTGAGTTACACTCAAATATTCTTCAATTTCTGCTAAACCTGAGTTACACTGCAAAAAATTGTAAAAGAAGAATTTTTAATAAAGTTATTTTTTTTTCAAAAACCGATATTTCTATTTTTCTTGAAAAAAAAAAAATACCATAAAAATTGATGTAATTGAACTTTTGCCAGCGAAGATGTTTTTCATATACTTTTGTTTTATTCCATATACACATTGCAAACAAATGCAGAAGATTTTTGTGAAAAAAAAAATATTTCAAAATACTTAAAATTTTTTTTATAAAAAATTGGTCACATTAATTTTCCAACCGTCAACACGAAAGTAACTTGGCACAACAGCAAGTTTGTGTGACCCAGTCGTGTCCTTTTTGTCAAGCATCCAGCGCTGTCAGTTTCAATCTATCAAACAACTTGACTTAGAAAATCTGTAATCCCTCTCCTGCCTTTTTCTATCAGAATATATCCTCTATATGTACATATATAGTTTTGAAAATGAAAATAAACTAAAATAAAATCTACGCAACTGAAAATTAGCTTTATGGTTCACCCAAATGAAAATGTCATCATCAAAATATACAAAAAATATCGCATATGTATGTATATCAAACCTCCTTCAAGAAATCGAATGCACACATATTCTGCAAGTTGTACTATGTGTGGGTATTGAATATGTCACTCGTGCTTTTCTTTACGTTTACGTGTTTGCACACTTGATTACTGTATTTGATATTTATTTTATTCCAATGTATCTAGGGTCTAATTGGCATCGTCCATCGGCAGTCATGTGAGAATCACTGCATATCTGGAACATCTGCAAGTGACAGAGTGAAATAAATATTTAAAATCGGATTTTTCTTTTCATATTATATTTTCATTAAAAAAAATCAATAAATTAGATTAAAAGAAAAATATTGGTATTAAAAACGGAATACGCTGCGGGACGTGTGACCGTCGCGTCGCGTCAAATTTGCCGTTCGAAAGTTATAACGTGCAAAGAGCGGTTATGATTTTGAACAGAACGCCGCGAAATGAGTAATAAGTTTGAAGTCACTTACAGTGCACTTGGTATGTCTGACGATACTTCATCAACGGCACCGTCCGGTCGGGCGGGTCGAAATGTTAACTTTCAACCGGAATCAGCAAATGTTTCAACATCAAGAAGAGGATCACGATTTTTTCAGCGACCACGTTCCATGTCCGCATGGAGTGACATCAGCAGAAGTAGCATGCGTCTGGATGAACGGTATGATTCTTTGAAAAATTAATTATTTTTTTTGTTTTTGTTATAAAGCCCAAGGGAAATTAACAGAGGTATTTTTAAGTAAAAAAAAAATAATATAAATAACGCGAAAACATAATTACTTTTTTAGTGGAGTGAGTTTTGTTTGGTGCATCCATACTAAAGAATTATTATTCATAAATAGGGTGGTTCAAAAACACTAACCCGATTTTGGGTTTATTATATCTGAGCGAAAATACTTTTTGATGAGGATGACTATAAAAAGGTCCCTCGTACATTTAAAAAACACATATTATTTTGCATGTCATTCGCATAGGTACATGAATTTCTATCGTAATATTTGGGCTCCAAATAGAATAAAAAACTATTATTTGGTAACGCAGTGAATATTTTTGTGAGGAGCAGTGGTAATTTGAGTACCAATTGGGACTTTTTTGCGAGCTTCTTTGCACATTTAAGATTGATATAAAGTCCAAAACGATTTTATAATTTGCACTTTGCGTTTTTGAATCTTTTTTGTATGTCTGAAAATAAAGAAAATCGCATAAGAAACATGTAAACAAAAATTTATATTGTTTGTTTTTATGAATAAGTGAGGTATGAACGCGATGAGCAATTTAAATCGCTCTTACTTCATGACACACCGTACGGTTTACTGTCAAAATTGCATTTGTTGATGAACCAAACAAAAAAATAAACTGATTAAAAGGTAGGAGAGTCTGAAGTTTTTTTTTGCGAATTTTGTTGGTAAATCATAATCGTGGGAAGATGCAAAGTTGAAATTTTTATTCAGCTACCCCAAAAATTTTAAAAACAAATGAGAATGTGTTTTTTTTTCGATTTGGAGGGACTATACTCCAAAAATATTAAAACGAAACCAACAGTTGCCGCAAAATTTTCAAAAGTCACATCTTTTTCCGATGGATTGATACATTTAAGGCCACCCTGTACAAATCTCTCTTCCGCTTCTTTGAAGATGTTTTACTTTTTTTTTCATTCATATCGTTCCATTTCAAAGGTATTGTTGTATAGCAATCATGACAGGGTGGGAAAAGAGTTTCGTTTCATCTCTTGAGACACCTTGGAGTTATACATATAAGCGGGTAAAGGGACGACTATACGATGAAAACAGAAAACATACATTTTAAGTGAAGTAAGAAATTTATAGTTTTTGGAATTGTGCCAAAGTCCTTGGGTAAGGTCAAGTGAACAAAAAAAAATTATTTACCCTAAGGATTTATGTATCTTCTGGAACCGAATGCAAAGTAAAGGACTTTAACAAAGAAAATACACAAATAGCATTAAATTCTTGAATCGAAAAGTAGGAAAAGTGAAATTATTTGGGTCATAGCTTTCCGGAAATGACATGAACTTTGGCAATGAAGAAGTCACTGCGTGAAATAGGATAGAAATCGATTTGAAAAAAAAGTTAAGGCATATTTTATAGGGCGTAAAACTTATTTTATGTTATTTAACAAAGACAAAAAGAGAACAAACAAAAAAAATACTTTGGCTATAACTTTTGTAAAGTATGGTTCACTTAGCTCATTAGATTGAAAATTTGTTTTGTTTTTTTAAGAAAGTTTTATAAGATATTTTAACTATTTAAGAATTTTCATCTCAACTGTGGTTAGTTAACTTTCTTTGTGGGGAAAGGTATGGTCTAACTCTAGAATATTTTACAATAAAATCCTACGCTTATGCGATTATATTGATACTATCAACTTAATTTTAATTCATTCTCATAAACTCTTATGTTTTCTATCTAAAGTATGAATACAGCATTATTTAAAGTTTTATTATTAACAAGCTGTTACCCGGCGCGTTGCTGCCGCAGAAAAAAATATAAGGGAGAAAGCATTGATTTCGAAAAAGTAACTTTAATCATATTGGTCCAACATTTTGCCAAAAGCTTTTTAGCTCATAAAAGTTTTCAAAAAAACTTACCGAGCGCCATTTTTGGGATAATTTACTTCATAAGTTACTTCCTTCAAAAACAGCTATTTGCCAGTGAAAGTCCCGCTAAAATCGGTCCAGTAGTTTCTGATCGGTTCATATATAAGAATATGTGAAAAAATCAACCCGAGTGCCATCTAAATAGCCCCAGCGCCATCTAGAGTGTAATTAAAATAACTAAGTCACTCCCTGCAACATCAGCTACTGAAAGTGGCAAGTCCCGTGAAAATCTGTCAAGCATAGTTTCTGACCGGGCATAAAAACGATTTTTCTAGAAAAAAAGCGACCTGAGCGTCATCTAGGGAGTAAATGAAATAGCCTAAATTCCGCGCTACAGCATTATCTATCTGCCAGTGAAAGTCCCGTCAAAATCGGTCTAGTCGTTCTTGAGATTAGCCAGGATAAACAGACAGACAGACAGACAAAAATTTTAAAAACGTATGTTTTCTTATAAGGGCTGTGTATGCTTTCATATGCGTGTAGTAAAATACTGTTATTTTGACATTTCAAACAGACACTCCATTTTTATTTATGTGTATAAATCAAGAAAAAGGTCTTTTTCCATGACAGAATATCGTGGGCTTATTGCAAATATGCAAATAGTCATTAACGTGCACTTAATAAACGGGTTGGTTTTGAAATCCCACTTTTTATATTCAGCCCTATCAGAGGCCACGTCGTAATATATTCGTAGTACGATACCCGAAAAAACTAAATGTGATGCTTTTTTATTTTCCAGCTAAGGTAGTTCAGTGTTCGTCCAAGGTTGCTCAAAGAAAACAAACGAAAAACTTTGATGTGATTTAGGGCTCAACAACTACGTCTCCAATTAAATAAAACTCAATTTTAATTTTAATTTCGACAATATATATCGCGCAGAATAAAGTATCTGCCTCGGAAGAGCGGAAGAGGCACAAATCTCCAAATCAAACTGCCCGTAGGAGCGCAATTGAATATAATATCTGCCCCTTAAAGAGAGCACAGATAAATATAAAAAAAATCTGTCCCAAAGCTAAAGGAACACAAATAACCTAACCCTCTGCCCTTGAAAGAGCACAATTAATTATAAACAAAAGAATCTGCCCCCTAAGGAACACAAACAAACTTAATACCTATATACCAGCCCTCGCAAGAGCACAACGGATATAAATCAAAAATCAGTCCCCAAAGGAACACAAAATAATTCCTATCAGCCCTTAAAAGAGCACAATTATAAATAAAAAGATCAGTCCCCAAAGGAACACAAATACCTAATAAATCTGTCCACCAAGGAACACAAATAAATACTATGGCAATTTCTTGCCTCAAAAATTGCCTATAGTATAGTGCACTACGCACCTAATACGGTCGGCGGTTATCACTAAAGACTTTAGGAGTTAGCTGAGAATGCTCAACTTAACTCTACGGTCGGAAGCGAAGTATCAATTCCCGACACTGAAAATTATGCTTCGAAATTCGGAGCTCGGGAAATGAGATATCACTAGCCCCAAATGAATAGAAAGTTTGGCCGATTTTTCTACGAACAGATTTTTTGATCGGAATCAATTTAAAAAACAACCGCGAATGATGAAAACGCACAAAATATATAAAATAATAGAATATTTGTTTCGGATATTCCAATTTGTTGCTTTTGAATACGTTTTTTTTTTACCAAAAACTTGATCCACCTCTGTCGGGGGTGGCCCGGTATTGCAGTACCGCCGGGATCGACCCAAAAAAAAAAAAAAATTAAATGAAATTCACAAACTAAAAAATGATACAAATAAACGATAAATAATTAAAATTTTGTTTGACATTTTGATTGTATTATGATTCCGAAAGTAGGAGTAGGACCGAGTTCCGGTCGGGGCTTGTGATGTAGTTTTTTTCGTATTCGTAGAGTGGCGTTTCGTTCGGAACTTTGTTACGAGAGACTGATTCCCTTTTAAGGAATCCAGCTTTTTATAATCCTGTTGTTTATAATCCCGCTTTTTTCAAAATTCCGATTTTCGAAATCCCGTTTCTTTTAATTACGATTTTTATTATCTCTAATAATTATAAGAAAATTAAAATAATCTGAATAATGGTGATTGGTTTTGTTTAAATGCATTTTATTGTAACTTTTAATAAATATTGTACATAAGTATTAGAATAAATTTTAAATAGCCCAGTGAACGAATGCTCAAAAAAAGGGTCTAAGTGGAAAAATGGAGGGCAGCTTTGTTTGGGCTAGCGAGGAGATAAACAAGCGAAGAGGCAGTCCCCGATCTTATAGGTAAGTCGCAAAGGGGTGCGGAGGGTGCTTAACATTTCTTTTTTTTTTTTCAATTTTTCGCTTATAACTCAAAAAATGGTTTTGAAAGCTCACAGTTGAAGCATGTATAGTACCCATTAAAAGTACGCACCTATATGAGTACATTTATCTAGCAGTGTCCTTTCTTTGGGGAAACATTCCTGTAAATTACACTTCATAGATAGGTGGTATAGTACGTCGGTACAGATTATTACTGTACGGATAAATGCTAAGTGCTTGAAGTTACGCAAAATTTTTCATTCGAGTCGAGAAAATAGATATATAATAGTGTTTCCATAGTGGATCAAACCAAAGCATACTCAAATTCTCTGTAGATAATATTATGTACTTGATAGTAGTTTAAAAATATAAATATACAATTTTTTTGCATTGGCATCACAAACTTATGTACATAATATGCTTCAAGAGACACTTTAAATCACCTTGACACCTTTCACACGCTTAAGGGATGAACATCATATCATTTTTCTTTAGTTTGTTATCTCTGTTATCTCTTGGTATGTTAAAAAAAGAATGAGGTATCTGAATATAATGTTCACTTTCACTGAAAAACACTGCCCCAAGGAATGGGTAAAGTATGTGACAAGGATTTGGTTAGTCCTTTCACAATATTATAAGACAACATAAGGACAACTTAAAGAGCTTACACAATAAATGGATCCGCAAAAAGGATTTAGAGTGGATTTATTATCCCATAAAAGAAGAATTACTATATATGGATTAAATGTCAACAGAAAATTTCCTTTTTTTTTTTTTAAACAGAGTGTTGAGCGCTAAGCTGTTTGTATGGATAAGCAGGAAGCTCGCAATTTATTATTATATTTACAGATTCTTTCATTTTAACGCATACATTACATATAGTCAAAGGTAGTAAGTGTCCTTTGCTTTTGTGTTTGTTAAAGAATAAGTCTAATGTGAAAATGGGAAAAAAATGCAACTGCGTTATTTTAGGTTGTGTCAAAGGAGAGGAATCTTTTATTGAAGAAATTACCAATATACTTAATTTCATGGATATACAAATCTTAATGTCACAAATGACAATAACGTTTTCATGATACTTAAGTCAAATATTTGTAAGAGATGAAAAAAGAAAAACAATAGGTACAATAAGGCAAGTTATGCATTCGTAAAAAAAAAGTTTTTAGATAACAATCAAACATGACATTACGATGATAGAGGAGACGAAAAAAGTAGGTACGGAAATTTTGTCTGTCTGTCACCAAAAGCCTAAACGAAAGGGCCGATTTTCTTCAAACTTGGTGAAAAGTATTTTTTTTTTTAAATTCAATTTTTTATTTTCAATTTATCTTATAACTACTTAACTGCTACACAAAAACCTTAAAAAACTAGCTTACAGAATAACTTAACTAACTTACTGGCCCCATGCGGGCGCTCTAAATTATACTATAACTATATATTAAAAATGCCTTTCGACGTAAAAACTAACTTAAATTAAAAATTCAATATTTCTTAAAACTAAACGAGAAAATTCTTAAAAAAAACTCGTTTTTCTGTGACATTTATTTTATATAAAACACTTAAAACTACCCTTTACCTAAATAATAAAACTAAATTAACCTAAACTAAAATATACGTACTTAAAAATACTTAAAATATCTTAAAACTAGAACAGCCACCACAGTCTTTTTTTTTTTTTTTTTTTTTTTTTTTGCGCAACAGCCTATGCATATGCACATACACTTATAAATATGTATATAATGACATATATACATATTTAACAGCGCCAAATGCACATACACACAAACAAATACAATTTAATGTATTTTATAATGTTTTTGGTGCCACCACTGTCCTACATAAAATATACCTATTAATACCTATTGGTGAAAAGTATTCTTAGCGTGATATGCCCGGTCACGAATTAAAGGTGACTGAAAATATAAGCGTCACCGAAAATTCCAAATTTCTCGAAAAAAAAAATGCAATCAATTTTGATAAAATTTTATATGAGTTATTTGTTGTCAATGGTGATGTCTTTCATCTATTTTTTTTCCGAAGTAGCTTATTAACGATAACTGCCCTAGAACGGTAATTTTTCGATACCGATTAACTCTTAAACGACTTAACTGATTTTGACGAAATTTGATATTTTAATAGGTCTCCTAAGCTTGATTAAAACTGCATTCAAAAATGTTGTGCTATTCGAGCTCTTTATTTTGAATATGCTTAGTGAGATATTCAACGATTTTATCATAATTGACCCCTTTACCGTTTTGACCCCTGCTTTCCCCTAAATATTTTTTTAAAACTTTAAAGCATTTACAAACAACAACTTTAGAAATTTAGAGATTTCTCAAGTTTAAACACCAAGTAACTTGCTACAAAGTTAATTCATGTGACACAAGTTTGCTCTTTAAGCGCATTTGATTCCAATTGCCAATCCAAGTATCAATTATCTAATATTGAATAAAAGTATCATATAAGTACACATACATATACATCAAATATTCAATAAGTTCAATTGTCGGCGGCAATGGTACAATAGATTGAGTGCTTGGCTTTTAGCCCATAGGTTTCTGTAAATGGTTTAATGGCAAAATAACAGAACATGGAGTACTAAAAGTTAGAAATCCCTTGCCTCTAAAAAACACCCTTTACTTAAAGAATTTAAATAAAATCCGTTTATGCTAGAAAATCCGTCATAGTGAAACCTGGAAATATGCTTTACTTTTACAAGCAACCCTTTGATGAAAATGAAAACAAACATATAAAAGAATATAAGGATTTCATGAAGTGATATCAAAAACAATAAAACTATGTTCGTTCTCAAGTTTTTCCATTAAGGAAAGTAGAATAGGTAGTTCTACTTTTACATAGAAAATTGAAGAAGTTAAAGCTGGGGGAAGTAAACAACATGGAAATTAGAAAACTTTAGAAACAAATTTGTTTTTGGTTTGTGAGAACATAAAATTGGAGCTCTAATTTCCTTTTTAAAAATTGAAGAAATCGAAAGATACTTTAAGTAGTTCAAAATAAAAAAAAAGTGTGTTTTTTTCATAAAAAGGCTGGTTGAGAATTATTTATTTTGAAAATCATATCAAATAACAAAATAAAACTGCACTTTTGCGTTTCGTGTTATAGGTCATAAACAATTCTCAAAGGTGACATTAACATTTTCATAATCCCCTTACAACACAATGAAGGTGTTTGTTTAATAGCATGTGTTATGTATTACTGTTTTTTGGTATATGATAAAAAAGAGTACATCGAAGCAGAAAGTGTAGGGTAGAGAAATGACTTTGTTCTTTAGATTTTAATATCTATTCCAAGTATTGAAATAATTCCCTTAAGTGCACTTAAATTATTCAAAGTCGCTTCTTATGCGATTTTCGGGAAAGCTCTATAAATAAAGTTAAAACTTAAAGTTTAGTATACTGACATTTACAAATTGATGTTTGCTGTAAGGTCAAACATCGTTACTCAGATAACAATAAAATATTATCTAATTGAATATCTATATGTAGCGAAATTAATGGTTCATATCAAAACCTTAACAAAATTAAAAGTGATTGTTTAATTGAATCGAGGGGTTTTTCACGAACCTGTTTAGTGATTCAATGTTTGCAATATTGCAAATCACTTCATAATATTTAACAATAAGATTTTGTATTGCTTCTTTTACAGTTCAAAATAAAAATGCTGTTTTGGAATTCTTTATTTCGTCCAATATTATTTGAGGTTAACTTTCCTTCTCTTCAGGGACTAACATAAATAAATTAAATAATAACATTTTATTTAATTTTAATAATAATAAACAAAGAAAATTGCCTTCATATAGTATTATAGCTAAATCAAAAAATAATCAAATAATGGGTGTTTTTTTTTTCGAGGTATAGAACTTTAGTTGGCATTACTTTTCAAGACGGCGACCGATTTAACAGCTGTTAAGTGATTTATTCTCAGTTTTTTTGTTTTTTTTTTTTTTTTTTTTTTTATTATACACTATCAGATCCTGTTCATAAGGAGCTTAGAGCAAGCTTCAGCTTATGAACAAAGATTTGCCAACACATTATATGTGTTCCACTGGCTCATCACTTAGTGCTGGTGTTAGTTGTTAGTAATGTAAAACAAATGACAACAATAACACAAGCACTATAATACAATAAAACATATAATTTAACAATACAAAATACATAAAACATGAACTAAAAGCGTGGAGCACTGGTTTTAAGTACATTGTTAAGATTTATTTTATTGTCATTAAAATCAATCATTTTAGAATTTAAATTGAAAAGCCTGCACATGCGGGTAAGCGGCTCATTTATACCATAATTAGTCCGATGGTGTGGACAATGTAGGAGCTCAAGGCTACGCAGATGGTGAGCACCCCCACGATAATTGAGTCCAACACAAGTAAGTAGATCAGGTGCATCTAATGCGCCCGAAAGAAGTTGGTGGATAAAAACTATATCGTTATTTACACGCCTCTGTAACAAGGACTGAATGTGTAGAAGCTGAATTCGGTGTTCATAAGGTGGAAGGTTATAAGGATCTGTCCAGGGAAGACCTTTTAAAGCAAAACGAACAAAATTATGCTGAACTGCCTCTATCCTAGATCTATGAACATCATAGAACGGAGTCCATACCTGCGATGCGTATTCCAGATGCGGACGAACAAAACAATTGTATAAAGATAGTGTAACATAAGGGTCTTGAAACTCTTTGGACCATCTTTTTACAAAACCTAACATTGAGTTAGCCTTTTTAACAAGAGAGTTGATGTGCTCTGTGAAATCTAGACTTGGATTGAAGACGATTCCAAGATCTTTAAAACTAACAACACGGCACAATGTATTGTTGTGAAATATTATAGTCAAATATGATGGGTACTCGTTTCTTTGAAAAAGTCATAGTTTGACATTTCGCTGGGTTAAGGTTTAATCCATTCTTGCTGCACCAAGTACAAAAGCTATCAATGTCGGCTTGCAGATTCACACGATCACCGCTTGAGCATATAGATTTAAAAATCTTCATATCGTCAGCAAAAATCAGAATTTCACTATTGCGAATACATGATGTTACATCATTAATAGCAAGAATAAAAAGAATGGGACCTAAATGACTTCCTTGCGGTACTCCAGAGTTGGCAGTAAAAGGGTTTGAAAATGTTTTTCTGAATTTCACCTGGTAGGATCTATTTTGAAGATAAGAATATATCCAATCAATAAATCCAGCAGAAAATCCAAAGGCCTTAAGTTTAAAAATTATAATGTCGTGTAAAAGTTGGTCAAAAGCTTTTGAAAAGTCGGTATAAATGCAATCTAGTTCCTGTCCGTTCTCCAAAGCATTGGAGCACTTGTGTAAAAACGTTAGAAGGTTTGGTTTGCCAATTCATCATGAATAGACTCACGCCTGAACAACGCTTGCAAATTGTGCAATTTTATTTCGAAAATAATGGTTCTGTGCGGAATACGTATCGCGGACTTATGTCCATTAGCGATGTTTAGCGATGAAGCGCACTTCTGGTTGAATGGCTACGTCAACAAACAAAACTGCCGCATTTGGAGTGAAGCTAATCCTCAAGTGTATATCGAAACACCGTTACATCCAGAAAAACTGACTGTTTGGTGCCCTTTATAGGCTGGTGGAATCATTGGTCCGTGCTTCTTCAAAAACGATGATGGCCACAACGTTACAGTCAATGGTGGTCGGTATAGAGCCATGATTATTAACTTTTTCATTCCTGAATTGAACTATCATGATGTCCAGAAGCTGTGGTTACAACAAGACAGCGCAACATGTCACACAGCTCGTGCCACAATCGATTTATTGAAAGATACGTTTGGTGACCGCCTAATTTCACGTTTTGGACCTGTGAATTGGTCTCCAAGATCTTGTGATTTAACACAGCTAGACTACTTTCTCTAGGGTTATATAAAGTCATTGGTCTATGCGGATAAGCCACAAACGCTTGACCATTTGGAATACAACATTCTCCGTGTTATTGCCGATATACGGCCACAAATGTTGGAAAAAGCAATCGAAAATTGGACGTCCAGATTGGACTACATCCGAGCCAGCCGTAACAGTCATATGCCAGAAATCATATTTAAAATGTAATGCCACAAGATTATCTTTCGAAGAAATAAAAAATCATTTCAATCGAATATTCCATCGTTGTTTTATTACAATTTAAAGTTCTGTACCTCTTAAAAAAAAACACCCTTTAGTTATGTCTTATGTATATTATAACAACATTTCTTGCTACAAAAAACAAAATAGGCTACGTTCATATCAAACTCTTAAGAAAGAGTACGCTTTGGTTACTAACATTCTGCAAATAATTAAAAAAAGAATAGGTTTGGAAAATGTTAAAATGAGTGCGCGTTTTCCAAACATATTCTTTTGAATTTTTGCAGAATTTTGAAAACCAGAATTTCAAAAAGCAGTATTTTGACAAAACAATTTTAACCACGGCAGAGATCTTTCAAATAATAAAAACAAAACTTTCAGGAAAGTTTGTCTAACGGTAACTGCCATGTAAAGTTTTTTTTTTTTTTTTAATTTCGGCATATACAACAATCTTTAAAAAATAAGATTGCTTACTTATTTTTTTTCAGTTCTTTGCTTATATTTCTTAAACTTAGCATATTTTGTGTACTATATTGCGAAACAAAGTTCAAGACCATTCAAATATTGACGGAGTTACAGCTGATTTACTCTGGGGTATTTTGACCTACAATAAAAGTAGGTGGTGTATGTACAGTAATTCTTTATACAAAGTTATAAACATAATCTGTAAAACAAACAAGTTAAGCTAGAAAGTTGGGTCAAGATAAGTAAAAAATCGTAATAGACGGGGGCTATTCCCACCGCTTAACCGGGAGGGGCAATTAAAAAAACAAAAACTGCGATAAAAGAAAAAAATGATTTCAAAAAGACCGGAACGCCTACATTAACATGTACTGCCTATTTGTAAGGCCAGAAATCTCTTCTTTCGTTTGCTATTTTAATCTTCTCGATGTCAAGGAATTAGGGAGTTCATCCTATTATACCTCCGAACAATCTGTGCAAGTTTCATTAAGTTTTCCAGGTAAAAGTACATATCGACTGGACTAAAAGCAGACGCTAATTCATATAAAAAAAAACTTTCCAATGGAGTCAATTTTATCACTCAACAAGTTTTAAATGAGGTGCCAAAATTCGTTGACCAAATAAACTTTGTTGCCAAACTTTTTATCTAAGTATTACTTGTTGTCATACTTTCATACTGAATACACCCACAACCATCATATACACCCACATACACATTATCTCAACAATATTCCACCCACAATCGCAATCTTGGCAATGCTACAACTTAAAAATGAAAATCTGATAGCTTCATATCATTGAATTCAATTGTACAATCGATTGGTTTTTTTCTTAGCCTTAAATAAAAACTGGATGATTGGTATGTCAAATCAATTTGATTTATTTAAAGGTAAACAAATGTATAAAACTGAAAAAAAGTATATAGGGATTACATAAACATAGCTTTTTAGATTGTAATACCGACAGCTAATTACTATTTTTAACTGTTTGTACATCCCTAAAGTATCAACAAGTCATGTTTTGGGTAAAGGGTAAGACGCTAGGGCAAGAAATAGGTTTTGAACCAATAACTTCTTATGTAAGAATCCGATATATTTACTCGTTTTCGTACTGCCATAAGTTTTAACTTATGATAAACCGATAGCGATTTCATCATTCCAATATTAAATTCAATTCTTGAAACAGGTTTAACGAGATGTTTAAATATAAAAAAAAAACAGCCATTAATTTGACGTTAGCATTTGGAACTTTACTCATTACTTCTCCGATTTGGCCATGTGAAACATTTTCACAAGTTTCGTTTTTTCTGTTCTCTCTCACCAATTTGGTTTGATTAATTATTCTTAAACTTATCTAAGTCCTTGTTCTTTTCTTCAGACGAATATTAATTGAATTAGAGTTCGCAAGGTCCATCTGGTCCATTAAGGCTTTTTTTTACTTTTATTTCTTCATCGGGTGTTCGAGTAAATCGTGTCCTTGATCTCAGTTTTATTCATTCTCTTTAATAAACAATCTTGAACAGTTTTTTGTTTGCCCTTTGCTACCAATGAACCACGTCAAATTGAATGATTTGTTTAAAGATGCGTCCATTTTTCTAATAGCATCGCTCGTTGAGAGATGGGTAAACACTTTTATTTGTCCATTTGCTTTTATACTAACGAAAACATTTTTATTTTTAGCGAAATGGTAAACAAGATTCAAAAGCGTAACTTCTATAAATCATTCCATAACTGATGTTCTGGAGAAGAAAACATGCACTTGTTATATTAAGAAACAACGAGCTATGAAGCTTATCCTTAGTTTGGTTTTTGGAATTTTGTTTTGTCCTCCGTATGGAAAACAACTTTTTGTACTGAAAAGAATTATTTTAATATTTAATAAAACATGTGCGCATAAACATAAAGTTAAGGTAGGATTTATGGTTATTTCATGAGCAGCCAAGCCGATCATCGAACTCCTTTAGTGGTGCTAGTCTATTTATAGATTCATAATCAATTGAAAAAGACTTAAACCTTATTTCCTAACACTGTCGCTGTCCCAACATTGAAACTTCGTTCCTCTCCACCAGATTTGTTTTGATATTCTTCACGCTTCGATTTTGTCATTTTACATTTTTTATTATACAAGTATACAATTTATTACATCTTATAAGTGACACATAATATTCGTTGACCAGATATTTAAGTAAAATTGAGGGAAATATTTACAACGCATTAAGAATTTATAAGGTTTTATTTAAAAAATAGGTTTATTAAAAGAATTTCTTTAAAGGTGTGTTCAGAGCAAAGAAACATTTCAAAACAATTGTTAAGAAATGTTTCTGAAATTTGTTTCTTTTGATATGAACGTTTGAAGAACATTTTTTGAAATTTTTTGTTTCCCCCATTTTATCATTCACGTGTAATTTTCAGATTTTCTTTTAAATAAAAACTAATAAATGGCGCAGGGCCAGAAGTCCACGGGCCAAAAGTCCATAATGGAAATACATTATGGACTTAGGACTCACCCAGGTGGGTCAGAAGTGCACAAGAAAGTGGGCCACAAGTTCATAACTTTTAAGGAGAAATGGGTCACAAGTCCACAATAAAACTAAAACAATTATGAAATCATAGATACCTATTTATTTTTAAAGAAATTAACAAAATTAATTAACATAAATTATATCAATACAAAAATAATATAAAAAATAGCGCGATTTTTTAATTGATTATATTAATGATTAGTTTAGTAATCATATAAATTATATCAATACAAAAATAATATAAAAAATCGCGCGATTTTTTAATTGATTATATTAATTGATTAGTTTAGTAATCAATTAATATAATTAAAAAAAATTATTGTTCGTTTTTCAATATCCTAACATAATAATATTTTATTTTTATTTTGCCCCAAGAATTTTGATCATGATCACCCTTCATGGAGAGTACAATAAAGAATTCCGACTCATTTAAGTCGAAAAAATAAATAAATTGAGAGCTCTACTTGTAACACCATTATGGACTATTGGCTCACCTCAGTGGGTCAAAAGTCCATAATCGATGGGTCAAAAGTTCACAGGAATTTCTTGTGTACTTTAGACCCACCATGGTGGGTCATAAGTTCATAATGTATTTGGGGACTTCTGACTCACCCTAGTGGGTCAGAAGTCCATTATGGACTTTTGGCCCGTGGACTTCTGGCCCTGCGCCTAATAAACTGCGAAAGAAACAGAAAACATTTTAGAAATGTGTTCTTATAATTTTTTTTTAATAGTTTTTGAAATATTTTATTATAAAACTGTGGTTATATTTTACTCCATCATTAGAACCTAACTGCGCCAAAAAAAATCATACTTCATTTAATTTAGATTTACAGTGAAATTTTATGGAAAGTTATCGGACTATGTAATTTATGAAGAAAGTTAATATCCAACAATGCTCTTTGTTGCGAAAAACCAACATTTCGAAAAATAATTCCCGAATACGAAATTCCAAATACATGTAAACACCAAAACAAAATAAAAACAAATAATTAAACAAATAAAACTGGAAAACAAAAACAAAAAACTTTTGATTGCACTTTTCATAGATTTTTTTAAACGTGAATTTTGATTTTAATTTAAGAAAGATATTGAACACTGCTGTGATAAATAATTATTTTAAAGTGAATAAAATAAAAACATGATTTTGTTTGAATAAATTGATAGTTTACTTAAGAGTTTTTAAGTTTCACTTTTCGAACCATAAAAACATTAAAACATAAAGAAATTTCATAAGAACAGCACTTTAGGTATGAATGTTTGAGTGCGAAACCTTTCATTCCTTTTTCTCAAATATTGCAAATTTACATACTATTATATTTGCATGGTTTATTCAGAGTCTTTTATCTTTTCTAAGATAAAATTGTGATCCGTAAAGAACTTGAATCCACTTTTCAAATTTTGAAATTTGCTCATGGTTGAATAAGTTAAACCCAAGCCTTTATCTTAAATGATGTCTTCTATTTTATCTTTATATATTGTTGAACATCCCACTTTATCAAGCAATTTTCTGCCTTTGTGTTTATCTGAAAAAAGATGTTGGCATTTTTATATTTGCTTTGTTCATTTTTATATCTTCAATAAAATCGAATTGTTCTCGTCTTTATTGGTTATGATAACCATTTGTTTTTTTTTTCTTTCTGTTTCTTCTTTTGTGTGACTCGAGAAACCAAGTACATTCCAGCAAATAGTTACAACAGTAGTTTGGTATTGTCTTTTTATGATGAAGAAAATAAAACAAAAGAAAAATATGTGTAAATTACCGAGAAAATTTGTTCTTTTTTTATGTCAATATAATCGAAAAATAAAGGTCATGTCATTATTCTGAAGACTAAAGTTCTCAGGAAATAATATTACAAATGGTTTTAATTTTCTAACATATCATTTACCATCGTTTGAATGCATCACACTATCCCAGATGAACAACATTTATATAAAAATTGTATTATCCTTTTTGAAAGAAAGGTTAAGTTCAAAAGTATCTTTGAACAAAAACTTTTACTATTAACCACTGAGGAAAACTTTCTTTCTGGCCAGATTTACATATATACCTCATCGTTAAAAATTTGAGAAGTTATTCCAAATATGTGCACCTATTTTTTTGGATCTTATCTTGTCGTTGGATATTTAAAGAAAAACAACCTTTCGTTATCAAAATAATACTTGGAATATCAAAACATTAAATTTTTATTTACTTTATTTTATAAACTAATTTTTATTATTCAATATTTGACATTGGTGTACAAATAAGACTTTAACAGTCTTTTATAGTATCTTAATATGTAGGAAAATCCACTCCACCACCTACTAAAGAACTTGCGAAATTCCTCTTATACAATAATATCTGTTTGAATAAACAACATAGCAATGCGTCCTAATCGAACCAACTCGAAAAATTTCCACCCCTACAATTTATTCTCTTAAAAGTCGAAAAATCCCATTTCGAAGTATACACATTTAAGTAAAGTTCTCTAGGGTAATACCAAAAAGGAAGAAAAAACTTTCCTATAAAGACGACTTGAGCTTATTGGGTACACCAATCCTATAAATATCCCTTCGAAAAGCTACCAAAATATCACCTAGGAGTAGGCAGCAAAAATGTTAGTTTATCCAAGATTCACATCAACCAGTGGATAAAGCAAAGTCTTCAACTAATAGTACAGTCCGGCACTAGTACGAAAATTTTGTCATAAAAAGACGAAATCTTAAACTGTCATACCAGCAAAACAGATTTAAGTATGTTCAGAAGATGAAACTTCGATTTGTAACGATTCAAGGAAAAAGCTTATAGTAGTAAAAATGTATTGATTTGGTACACTAAGAGTAATATAAGATACTGTAGCGCATGAAAACGAAGTACTCAAAAATGCAAAATATAACTTTAGTTTCTGGAAAGAGCGAAGAAAAAATTTAGTTTCGAACCATCCATTTAATCTCAATCGTAAATATTGTTGTTAAGAATAACGAACCGCGTAAATTCATTACATAATAATATGTAATTATGCATACAAACAAACATTCGCGAAACGTACTCTAAACGCGTACACAAATAGGAAAAGTTTAAAACAATAGTCGTCCGATTGAAAGTAAATACTTAGAAAAACACCTATCAAGTAAAGTTTAATCAACCTCCATAATTACTTACCGAATTCCAAGCAATAAAAACATCTATGGGAGCTGAAAAATAAGGAAAAAATAATATACTTACTTACTCAGAAATACAAACCATAAACCTAATAAATTTTAATAATTCATCCGAACGCTACTCTCAAAGAAACAAACATAGCAGAAATAAATAGAATAAGATATCTTCCAACAAGAATTACCATCCGTAAGAAAGTCTCTAGAGGAAAAGAGAAAAGTAATGAATTCTCAACGAGACACAAATTTGGATGAAGTCAACCAAATAAATTATCGTGTAAACGAAAAATACAACAAAAAAATGTTCACACCATGACAAAACCATCAGGAGTCTGGTCACTTGAGAACAAGTACAATGAATCTCGAAGAACACACGAGTATCGTGCAAAAATAAAATAAAGATGGACGAATATTTTTCGAGAGCCGAACAATATCTTCTAATGAGAACAAAAGAGACCAACCACCTGAAACAAGTCTATCGCAAAATAATACGAATTTTTCAACCGCCAAAAAGCATCGAAGTGAAAGCTCTTTTACACGTAACGTACGACGTAAATGAGCCGACCAACTTCATTCGCGATTTCCATTTCGTCCAAAACAGATGTGCTGAAAATAAAGAGGTAAATTTAAGAAAAAAGTTAATCAAGTTACGCCAAAAGAAATTAAAGCAAAAAAATTATAAAGATAAAACACGAGATAGTATAAATTACAAATAAAGAAAACATAAAATCAAAAAGAAATCAAGAAAGCTGAAAATTTTGACGAGGAAATCGAACACGCAAATAATAAACTACGCAATTCGGATTAAAGGACAAGGTAAGAAAATTTTTATTCAGTAATTTAAGACAACACTCAAATAACAATTGGGCCTACGCTCAATGAAAGAAAAATTCGCGAAATTTAAGACAAAATAATAAAAAAATTAACTAAAAAGAATCCATCCATGTGGCATCACCACGTTCTTTCATACAAAAGCTAGTAGAACCAGGTACACCACGAGATATCAGACTAGATAAAAAGACACCTAAACCCATCGCTAAAACGAATGATGCACTTAAACAATTGGTCGTCCTATCGTCAAATTAAATCTCGCCACGCCAAGATAGCCCTATTAAAAGTTCCACCTGGCTTAGTGATTCTACGACGAAAAAGGAAGGATTACACACAAAGCGACACCACAGTGGAAGCAACGTCTTATTCCAAAAATCATCGCCAGCATATATATATAACGAGACCAAAAACCAGGTAATGAAAATTTTTTTTTCATACAAGATTCTATATTGTACCTACAAAAAAATATATATATACGTATACGTATATATCGGAAAATATCCGAGAGTCAAAAACAGATGACTCAATGCACACAAATTATGAACAAACGTGCATAAAAATTCCGTTTCATAAACGGATACGAAACTGAAAAAAATCGATAAAAATTAAATTCTTTCTTAGTTACGAAAAAGAAAGAAGAACAAAACATAAAAATATAAAACCCAGTCAAAAACATACGTCTTCGTAAATTATCATTTCGAAATACTAATTCATTTTTTTTTATTCTTAAACAGATACGCACCGAGTGGGACACGTCAGGTCAGACGAGACTCAGACCAAGGCGGAACGCCTAAGAATCAGTCACGTCGAATCCGTCACAGAGTCTTCCACTCGGCCTGCGTCATCTGGTTCCTACCGGGGGACCAAGGAACAAAATCATCAGAAATAGTCAGCAATTTTGAAGATTTTTGTGAATCGCAACAAGTTGAATCATCAAATAAAACCAAAAATACAACATATCATCGAGGGAATCCTCTACAAATATCAAGATCAACCATCACCAATATCATCACATGAAGCAGAAACATTTTTTTACCCCTGCTGGAGACACCTTTAGGCAGGAAGACAGAAGTATATTTGTAATTATTAAACTTGGATGAGGTATGGTAGTTGAAATTTTTTTTTTACGTATTGTATATAAATAGGTATGATTCCCAGAATATCAGCCTTTCTTTATCAAAAATTAAATAACGTCACCACTATTATAAAAGGTGACATAAATATCCTGTGTTAAAATCAAATTATTATCGAAGTGTTTATCAAACAAAAAGTTCATAAGAGAACGAATTAAACTGCAAATTTATTTATTTTGATACCTACATTGAGGTATAATCGTAACTATATGGTTACTTACAAAAAAATATATATTCGTATTCGAAGTACCTGCAAAAACAAAAGTCGATTAACAAACATTATCATTTTTAGTATTTATAATATTGAAAATCAATTGTTATAGTACATTGGTTAACCTATTACAAAGAAAATATTGAATACCTATAAAAGTAACAAAAGATAAAGGTGTGAGAATCTCGCCTTAATAAAGGCAACATTCGGTCGTAAAAATTTGTCATAAAACTTAAGTGCAATTAACTTACCTACGTCAATAAATTTAGTAATCCGTGTCGCGAAGATCTTAAAAGAAAAAAAAAAAAAGAGATTAATACTTACCTAGTACTTACCTGTGCTGGGAGAAAAATCGGTCGTGTAAAAAAAAAAAAATCTACTAAAAATAATAAAATTCGGAAATCAAGTTAAATTATTTTTTTTTTGTGTTGAAATAAAGTGTACCTACCTGAAGTGTTGAGTGTCTCAAGGATGCAAATAGCCTTCAGCTAGAAAATAAAAGTAAATATTTGTGAAGAGATTTATCTAAGTCAACTATAGAGGTTTTGTATACCGAACTTAAAGTTGCCTATTGTTGATTTAGATCAATTTCAGTTAACGTAATTGTGAAGTTGGCTGAAATAAAAAGCCAAGTTAAAAATAAAAGTTTTATTTTGTTTAAACCAAGCGTGAGTGATTTTAATTATTCTTCTGATCTTTGTGAAAGGAAAAAAGAGAAAATTAAGATCAGTCGTTACTTGATGAAAATAATAAAGACACTTATAACGGATGGTAATGCTTATAAATTTTATTTTTTTTTCGATTATCATTCGGGTTTTGCCTAATAATTTTTTTTTGAAGTCAATTCGGAGTCATATAAAAAAACTTAACGTCGAAGTATTGTTGGGAATTCAAAACGTCAGTTTTCCTAAGTTGGTTACAATACCAATACACCTACACTCACTGAATCATCTTCGAAAATCCATCTGAAATCTGAAAATAAAGAGAAAGAAAAAGTTAGTAAATATAATAAAGATACCAAACATAACGTACCTAATAACTCTGAACATACTTACCTGGTTATCGCCAAGGTGAGGTGCACCTCCCCCTGTCTGACCCTGTATTGTAGAAATTTTTACATTGAATTTTGATTTAAAATATATTTTTTTTATTGATTAAATTTTACGAGCTAACCATATTTGTTTCAGCTACGGTAAGGTTTGGATGTACCTACCAACTATTTCGATGATCCTTCAGATCCACAAATTTTAAATTTTAATATTTTTATTTATTTTTGAACCATCTTGAAAACTTTTTTGAACATTCTTCTTTCATTTTTCGGGAGGGGTTTGTCATTCAGTGGAGGCGTCCTACGCAAATCTTAATATTGAATATTTCCTTTTGAATCATCTGAGCATTTGCATTTGCAATTGTGATACATTTGTTTTTGTTAAGAATGCGTGATATAGGTACTCACCTATCGTTTAGCTCGGGTAATTAATTTATCGTGTTTGAAGAATACGTTAGTCCTTTTGATCTGGGCTCGTAAATTCGTCGACCTTGTCTAAAATTGTGTACACAATATACAGATAAGAGGCCTCGCAAAGATCACTAAGGAAGCGAACGATTCTGGGATCCGTTTTGCAACTCGTGATAGGCATATGAAATCGTAACGTCTATTCACTGGAATAGGTCGTTGAATATCGCGGTAGAGGGAAAGTGATTGAATTCACGAGTCCTCAATTGAAGATTTTTATGATCAAAATTTATTTTTCTGGTTCATAAAAATCTTTGAAGAGTTCATAATAACATTGATGATTAAACTCATCTTTTAGTTTCATTTCGTTTCATCTTTGCTAAATTGGTAGATTCTCACACGCTAGTTTTAGTAAAAGTTAAAGATCACCATTTTTGTTTGAGTCATTTGATTTCAATTCATTTTTTTTTTTAAATTTAAAGTCAAGTTTTGTTTAAAGAATAAAGTTCTTATTAGTTTTTTTTTTACGAAGAGGTTTAGTTTGAGAAAAATTAAATGCTACTTGAGATTAATGTTGTGGAAGATGAATTTTATTGTATAAAGAGTAAAACTCTAGTTAAAGTCTATTAGGAAAGTTAAGTTTGGAGAAGTTGAAGTATTTAAGATATCTTATTAGAATTTATCTTATTAATTTTGGATATTTAGTAAGACATTTCAATTGTTAGTTTTAAGATATTGGAATAAAATTTGTTAAAGTTTGATGAAAGTTAGAGCTTTTGTTAAAGATCGTCATCAGTCCGTTAAGTTATATGGGAAGTCAAGGGAAGTCAACTCCTGTTCTTTTGAAGATCTTTTTCAGCTAACATGAAGGACTAAGAAGTTTAAGTGGAGAGGCGTGGCTGGAGCCAGCCCAATGTGAAGGTAACAGCAACAACATCGAACAGACAAACGCAACAATGTAAGAGTTAGATAAATTCTTCCGGTTCTTTCTTCTGTGTTTATGTGGTCGTGGGATATTTCCATAATAAGTTTAGCACCAATGGTAATATCAAAGGGTAGTGTCTTTGGAGGACTAGTCTCCAACAGAGTCACTTAGGTCGGGAAGTTAGGTGCAAGGGGGAATCGTCATCACCAGATTCTCCCGTCATATTAGGGTTCTAGTAAAATTGCAAAGACAAAACAGAACTTTGGAGGGCAGGGTTAAGTAGTCCTTAGAGACCATAACACCATCGTCTCGTTTCTGTCAACACTCGGTTTCCACCTTAGAAATTCTTCGTCCTTTTCAATTTCTATCAATTTACTCAACTACATTACTCGGCCCCTTTGCTTTTTAGCATAGCTTTTCCTAAATTATCAGAGTCAACAACCAGCTAGACTCCAGGTCTAACAAATGTGACACCGGCTATCACTCCTGCAGCACCACCCACTTCCCTGAACCGACGTGTTCGGCCCCGGCGAAAATTGCAGACCTGAAGCAGCGGTGTGGTGATAGTCACCCTATTCGTTCCGGCTTGGACGTGCCCCATCATTAGAGAAGGTACTAAAAGTCGTGCGACGTATAGGTTTCGGATCCGGTATTGAAGGGATGATTTGGTAAACGATTTTTTTGAAGTAAGTCTTTAGTCTATTAACATTATAGATAGAGGAATTGAAAACTCTTCAGCAACTTTTAATTATTCTTCGAAAATCGCCTCCAGATTAATCGCCTTCAATCCCAAGTCAGATAAACATTCTCTGGTAGTGTCGAAGGGAAGTGGAGACTTCTCCAAGATCACTAGAAGATCATCTGACTACGCCTCGATTATAAAATCAGACGTAAGGTTTATTAATCCGTGGTGTCGTTGAAAATGAGTATATAACAGCTACATACTCGAAGAGTTACTCTATCGCGATGAGGGGAGGGAAGGGATCCTCTGGACTATCGTCTACTAAGCAGTAGATGATGATCAACAGTATCCCTTCGCACTTTTCTTTTCCCGATGGAACTATCTCTCAAATTTTTATGGAATAGGATCCTTCTTTATTTATTTGGAATCTTCTTTCGCTACGATAACAGATGAGACAATAAAAAGATAGGGCATGAGCATAAAGCAGAAGATAAATGAGTTAGTCTTGTCCAGTGTTCAGGCATCTTTTCATTTTCCATTTCCTTTTGAGTTGTAACCTCCATCCACAATCATATTCAGTCTCTAGCTCCATCTCATTTCCTTATTAATAATGATTTTTTTTTCATATTCGGGATTGTACTTTTTGAAAATACTAATTAAATCATTTCATTTATGATTTCTTTATCATATTGATTTTCCATTTTTTTTTGTTATTGTTTAAAATAATAATCTCGAGTATGGATTAAAAATTATTTTTTTTTTCTGTTTTGTAGCGGGACCATCCAAATACCTCCCGTTACATAATGGCGCCCGAACGTGTGGGGCCCGAGTAATGTTGAAGTTGATAGTATTTGAGAATTAGTTAGATTTTTTTTTTTTTGTAACTTTTGAGATGTAACAAGTTTGAGTAATATAGTAAATTTTTATTCTCAAACGTCAGTTTGAAATGTTTAAACAATTTTGAATTTAATTGTAGTTGGTAATGTTAAGGAGATTTAAGACCGGATGGTTTTCTGACTTAAGTGTCGACCGGTAATTAGTTGAACCAGTTCCTGAATACGTCTGTAGCGACAACCTGTCAAATTTCCACTCCATTCTCTTAACATTCGTTAAATAGTTTTCAGTAAGATTAGTTTACATAGGGATGTCCGTATTGGATATGTTTAGTCCAGTAGTCCGTTGCTTCTCATGAAAGCCAATCACAATCCTGAAACGAACGTCTTTTTAAACTGTTTAGTTGTTTGCAACTACGTCCGGTGAATAGTTGAACTCATTCCTGTTCACGTCTGCAGCGCAAGCCAAATAACGACGGCTAAATAAAAGAATAACCAATTTCAAGCGATAAAACCATCTGAAAAATTTGAGTCTGCTACATTTCAATAAAAAGTTCGAAATTTATCCTTGAACAATCGAGTTAGTTAGTTTGATATGGAATTCTGGTCTGATGTCCACTAGGGGATGTTATCTACTTCCCTAGGTCAGTAGCAGCAGGGAGGATTGTAGACAAGCTAGTGTAACAAGAGAAGTCAAATAAGTTTTGCGAGTTGTTGAAAATAGAATTTTTTTAATACATGAAGAAGAATAGAAGGAAGTAAAGAAACTTATGTTGTTGCGGAGTTGCTGCTGAAGCATTGGGTTACTTCAGTCACGTCTCCAAACTTATAATGTTTAGAGAAACCAATTAAAGAAATTTTTGAAAAATTTTTGAATAATTTTTTTACCAAAAAAAAAAAAAAATTTTGAGAAATTTAGATTTAGTTATGCCTGGTGGCACATTTTTTGAGAAAATTCTGATTATTTAGTTTAGTATGCCTGGTGGCAACCTTTTTGAGAAATTTTGAGTATATAGTATTGCCTGGGGCACATTTTTGAGATTTTGATTTAGTATGCCTGGTGGCACAATTGTTAGATTTAGGATTGTCTGGTGACACTTTATAGTTAGTTTTGCCTGGTGGCACCTTTTTTTTTGTAGATTTAGTAAGATTTAGCATTTAGTAAGGTTTAGTATCATAAAAGTAAATACAGTTTAGAATTAGTTTTGAGAATTTATTTTTGAATTGCCTGGCGGCACATATTTTAGATTTAGTCATTTCAGTATTAAGATATAGCATTTTGAGTTAAGGTCAGAAATTTTTTTTTTGATTGATTTAGTAGTTAATAGTTTTGAAGTTTAGATTTTGAGTATAGTTCATTAAGAGGGTTTACCCTATCAGAAAAGTAGGTTAAGCTTAGGTTAAGAAATAGTTAGTAAGATTATATATTAGGAAATAGTTAGTAAGATTATATAGCATAGGAAATAGGTGGCGGTTTATAGTTAATAAGATTATATATTAGAATATAATTATTATTTTTTTTGAATACGTAGATAGTAAAGTTAGATTAAGGAAGAAGTTTGTAAGCTAGGAATAGCAGTAGTATTTAAGAGATATTCAATTTTTTTGTAAAACTTTAATAATTTCTTTAATTCACAATTCCCAAAATTTGTCTTTAAAAAATTCCTTGATTCGACTTAATAAAAAGTTTTTTTTTGCGCTTCACGATGGTGAATAAAAATAAAAACGATTCTGCAGATAAGAAAAAGGGGGGCAGACCTCCCAAACCACCAGTTCCAGCCAGAGTACCGATACTTACAACTCCTGAACCCCATAACACGCGATATAGAAAGAACCTCGACGTGTATCATAACATGACGATGGATACGAACGCAGTGGCGGACATGAGTCAAGTAGAGGAGACAGCTAGACCATCTAACGTAGAACGCACCAACGAAGAAGATGTACCTTTAGTCGACTTAGCCAGACACTTAACACCAGAAGGAGCTCAAGATGAAACGATAAATCAACAACCTGAAGAATGGGAAGACTACGTTAAAGAGATAGCGTTGGCAACGATAGGTCTTAACAGAGCTGAAGATCGAAAGAACTTGCAAGAAACGCTAGCTCAAAGTCAAGCCCAGATCTTGGAACGAGTTGATTTAGCCGTCAAGAATGCCTTAGCCCAAATGAGCGAAATAGTACGACCAACAACTACAACTATACCTTTGTGTGACTTACCTACTCCGGATACTAGAAACTACAATGCCAGAAGAGAGCCTATTCCAGAAGCTACTACCAGAAATAATGTGCAAGAAACAGTGAGAGAAACTTCAAGAGACATTCAACATGAAAATTTGAGAGAAGCGGTCAGAGAAGCCTTAGGTGCGCGACCAAGGCGAAACGGCACTCCACCTAGAGTTGATACCAACCGAAACAACCTACCGGAATTCCCTAGAGAGTGGCCCAGACGCAATGCATCACCACCTAGAGCTGAACCTTCTCGAAGATATGATCCAAATTTCTATGAGAGATTGGATCAGATACAGTTTGACAACACATCATTGAATCGTAATGTGAGAGCACCAGCACCATCACCAGCAACATCTTTTATACGTTCTCCACACTATCACAAATGGGGCATAGTGTATAATGCCAAAAACATGCCAGTAGACGAATTCCTTTTTCGACTCGATCGAGTGAAGGATAGCTACGGTGCATCGTGGGAGGAGATAGTGGCAAATTTCCACCATTTTGTGAGCGGAACGGTAGAGGTGTGGTACTGGATGTACTTGAAAAACAACCCGTATTCATCTTGGGCAGCGTTGAAGTTAGCGCTAATCGAACAGTACAGAAGTCTCGAAACTGATTCCGAGCTATCTAGACAAATGGCAGAACGTAAGCAAGCTCCAGGCGAAAGCTTTGACACGTTTTACGATGCCATTCTGAAGATCAATTCTCGCATGAAAAATCCCAGACCAAACGAGGAGTTAGCTGAGATTATAAAGCAGAACGTTCGTAGACGCATGGGAGAGTTGTTGTTAACGTTTAAATCGACTCGATTGGCAGACCTAGTTTTTACCTGTCGAGACATGGAGAGATTTTTGTCGCAATACGATCCGTCGAGAGCTAGAGCACCTCTAGTTTATAACAATCCTCCAAGGAAATTAGTCCACGAGATCGAAATCCAAACCGATTCTCAGTTGACTGAAATGTCAACAGCCGTGGAAGCTTTTCACCATAACAGGAATCGCGATATGAAACCGAATTCAGATAACATCAAATGCTGGAATTGTTTGAAAAATGGTCATACTTTCAGGGATTGTGCTGATCTACAGAGAAGGATTTTCTGTTACCGTTGTGGCAAGCCAGAGGTTCTGTCACCAAACTGCAAAATGTGTCCGGGAAACTCGTCAACGAGCCAACATTCGACCGAGAGGGAGTTGGCCAAGATGGGCAACTCGGGGAGTCCGTTGTAAATATAGAAAAGTCTGACAAAGTTACCATCTTGAAAAACCCTGAAACGAAAAATATTTTTAAATCACCATCCACTAAGTCTAAAATTCCTAGGCTTAGACCTTTAAAGTCCTTGCATCAAAGGCAAGTTGAATACAATATAGCGAGAAAAAGAATATATACCTACCCTAACCATTTAAAAAAAATAGAAGCTTTGAGATCTAAATTTACTAACAAACGTAAACTTTACAAAGTAGTGTCATCTACAAAATTGTCCAATTACAAGGATGATCCACGTCCTTATGTCCAAGTAGAAATTTTTAATGAAGAGTGGTATGGTTTGCTAGATTCTGGAGCCAGTGTTAGTTGCATGGGAAAAGGTGCTTTAGAATTTCTCGAAAGCCATAACATACCTTTCCAAAAATTTTCTACTAACATATCCACTGCCGATGGAAAAGCACAACCAGTAGTAGGGATAGTTAAAACAAAAATTTCATTTAACGGCAAAATACACCCTATAGATTTATTTTTAGTACCCTCATTAACGCAAAAACTCTACTTAGGAGTAAATTTTTGGGCCCTATTCGAGATAGCGCCCCATATTATACCGTTTAAAGATTCAATTTCTGAGCTAGCTCCAGAGAAACCGGTTTTCTCTGAATGCGAGCTAACTGCAGAACAGTCCGTTGTGTTGAAAAACACCATAAAACTTTTTCCGTCATTCGCTGAGCGGGGACTCGGACGAACACACCTAATGGAACATAGCATAGATACCGGCGATGCGTTGCCTATTAAGCAACGACATTACCCTATCTCTCCAGCGATACAAGCTTTGGTGTACGCCGAAGTGGACCGCATGATTTCTTTGGGAGTGATTGAATAAAGTTCAAGCCCATGGTCCTCACCAGTTGTATTGGTGAGGAAACCCGGCAAAAATAGAATGTGCTTGGATTTTCGGAAAGTCAACTCCGTAACAAAGAAGGATGCGAGTCCAATTGGGCATATAGAAGGTTTGTTAGCACGACTTTCAGAGACACGCTATATCTCTAGCGTGGATTTGAAAGACGCGTACTCGCAAGTACCGTTGGAGGAGATGTCGAGGGAGAAAACTGCGTTTTCAATTCCAGGTCGTCCGTTGTATCAGTTCAAGGTGATGCCGTTTGGGCTCTCCAACGCCGCTCAGAGTCTGACGAACTTGATGAATAAAGTTATCCCGTCCAACTTGAGAGATCAAGTTTTTATCTATTTAGATGACCTATTGGTCATTTCCAAAACGTTTGAAGAACATGTTTCAGTTTTAGAAATCGTAGCGAAGAGGTTAGACGAAGCAGGCCTAACAATAAATGTGGAGAAGTCACGCTTCTGTTTCGAAGAACTGCAATACTTAGGTTATGTCGTAGGGCGTGGCTGCCTCAAAGCAGACCCGTCCAAAATTTCTGCAATTCTAGATTTCCCGGTACCAACGACTGTACGTCAAGTACGTCGATTCCTTGGAATGGCTGGTTGGTACCGGCGATTCATTGAGAATTTTTCTGAGGTGGCCGGACCGATGTCTGACACTCTGAAAAAAGGAAGTAAGTTTGAGTTCAACGAACAGGCGTTAGAAGCTTTCAATAAGCTTAAAGTAGCTTTGACTTCGGCGCCAGTTCTCCGTAACCCCGATTTCAGTAAGCAATTCGTGATGTTATGCGACGCTTCAGCAACTGGAATCGGATGCGTTCTGTGTCAAAGAGACGAGACTGGCGCAGAATACCCCATCTATTATTACTCGCAAAAATTAAATAGTGCGCAACGTAACTACTCAGTTACAGAACGCGAATGTCTAGCAGCCGTAAAAGGCATATATAAATTCAGACCATACATTGAAGGTTACAGGTTCTTGGTGATCACTGATCATGCAAGCCTGAGATGGTTGATGAGTCTCAAAGACCCAACCGGACGTCTAGCTCGATGGAGTTTGAAGCTTCAAAGCTTCGAATTTTCGGTAGAGCATAGAAAAGGAACTTTAAACGCTGTGCCCGATGCCCTGTCTAGAGTGCATGAAGTGGAGGCCTTACGTTTATTTTCCCTAGAAACGCCCATCGAAAATTCAAGTCCATCTAAAGTGTTGCATCTTGATTTAAAGGATCCGTCTTTCAAGTCGGAAGAATACCTTCAAATCGTGGAACACATCAGTAAAAACAAAGATCGTCTCCCTGACTTGCAAGTATCTGATGGTTTCATATACAAGAAAGTCAGGCACGTAACAGGTAATCCAATTCAAGACGATTTGGCTTGGAAGATATGGATTCCATCGCAGTTGGGCGAAAGATTGATAATTGCGGCTCATTGCCCGCCTCAGGCAGCGCATGGTGGTATCACCAAGACCCTGCATCGCCTCCGTAACCAATTCTATTGGCCAGCAATGGCAGCTCAGGTCAAGATGTATGTGAATAACTGCGAGATATGTAAAACAACCAAAGCGCCAAATTCAGTTCTGAGAACCGAAATGGGAAAAGGATTCGAAGTGGAAAGACCCTTCCAACACATATACATAGATTTCTTAGGTCCTTACCCTAGATCTAGAAGAGGTAATACATTCATAATTATCGCGTTAGACCAGCTAACAAAATTTGTATTCATCAAACCTTTAAAAAAGGCCACTACTTCAGAAGTAGTCAAATTTTTAGTGGATGATGTATTTTTAATATTTGGAGTTCCAGAGAGTCTACTGTCAGACAACGGCTCACAATTTATTAGCCATGACTTTAAAACTTTCCTGGAAAATTTTGGAGTAAACCATGTTAAGACTGCTGCATACGCCCCACAAGCGAATGCAAGTGAACGAGTCAATCGTTCTATTCTAAGTGCCATACGTGCTTATATCGACACCAAACAACTTAATTGGGACGAGCATCTCTCTTGCATTAGTAGTGCTTTACGCACATCATTGCATAGTGCAATCGGAATGACCCCATATGAGGCCCTATTTGGTCAACGCATGATCGAACACGGTGCCGATTATGCATTGTTGAGAAAACTTGGTGGACTTAATCAGTCCGAGATTGACTGGTTGCCCAAAACAGCTAAGATGAACATTCTCCATTCCTACCTCAAGACAGCACTTAATCAAGCTCACGATAGTTACGAGAAAATTTATAACTTACGAAGTAGAGTAGTAACTTTCAATATAGGCGACGACGTATATCGTCGAAATTTTGTACTAAGTGATGCAAGCAAACATCGTAATGCCAAATTGTGTCATAAGTTCGTGAAAACCAAAGTCGTAAAGATTGTAGGTAATAACCTATATAAGGTTAGAGACGCTAACGGATTTGAATCTGTGGTTCATACCAAAGATCTTCGTAAATGAAACCAATTAAAAAGTCATCGACAATTTCCTTGGTGGATTTTATATTTTTTTTTGCTTTGACAAGTGTCATAGCCAGCTACTCAGCCTGTGCATGAGACACCAAAGGGTCGTGGGTAGCGAATATTTTTTTTTGAGTCGTGTAGAAGGAGCAGACAACAAGTTAAGGTAAAAGTAAGATTTTCTTTTCCATCGTCAATGTACTTGTTGGCACCAAGCACGTTGAAGATGTTTTGTAGGAAAATCCACTCCACCACCTACTAAAGAACTTGCGAAATTCCTCTTATACAATAATATCTGTTTGAATAAACAACATAGCAATGCGTCCTAATCGAACCAACTCGAAAAATTTCCACCCCTACAATTTATTCTCTTAAAAGTCGAAAAATCCCATTTCGAAGTATACACATTTAAGTAAAGTTCTCTAGGGTAATACCAAAAAGGAAGAAAAAACTTTCCTATAAAGACGACTTGAGCTTATTGGGTACACCAATCCTATAAATATCCCTTCGAAAAGCTACCAAAATATCACCTAGGAGTAGGCAGCAAAAATGTTAGTTTATCCAAGATTCACATCAACCAGTGGATAAAGCAAAGTCTTCAACTAATAGTACAGTCCGGCACTAGTACGAAAATTTTGTCATAAAAAGACGAAATCTTAAACTGTCATACCAGCAAAACAGATTTAAGTATGTTCAGAAGATGAAACTTCGATTTGTAACGATTCAAGGAAAAAGCTTATAGTAGTAAAAATGTATTGATTTGGTACACTAAGAGTAATATAAGATACTGTAGCGCATGAAAACGAAGTACTCAAAAATGCAAAATATAACTTTAGTTTCTGGAAAGAGCGAAGAAAAAATTTAGTTTCGAACCATCCATTTAATCTCAATCGTAAATATTGTTGTTAAGAATAACGAACCGCGTAAATTCATTACATAATAATATGTAATTATGCATACAAACAAACATTCGCGAAACGTACTCTAAACGCGTACACAAATAGGAAAAGTTTAAAACAATAGTCGTCCGATTGAAAGTAAATACTTAGAAAAACACCTATCAAGTAAAGTTTAATCAACCTCCATAATTACTTACCGAATTCCAAGCAATAAAAACATCTATGGGAGCTGAAAAATAAGGAAAAAATAATATACTTACTTACTCAGAAATACAAACCATAAACCTAATAAATTTTAATAATTCATCCGAACGCTACTCTCAAAGAAACAAACATAGCAGAAATAAATAGAATAAGATATCTTCCAACAAGAATTACCATCCGTAAGAAAGTCTCTAGAGGAAAAGAGAAAAGTAATGAATTCTCAACGAGACACAAATTTGGATGAAGTCAACCAAATAAATTATCGTGTAAACGAAAAATACAACAAAAAAATGTTCACACCATGACAAAACCATCAGGAGTCTGGTCACTTGAGAACAAGTACAATGAATCTCGAAGAACACACGAGTATCGTGCAAAAATAAAATAAAGATGGACGAATATTTTTCGAGAGCCGAACAATATCTTCTAATGAGAACAAAAGAGACCAACCACCTGAAACAAGTCTATCGCAAAATAATACGAATTTTTCAACCGCCAAAAAGCATCGAAGTGAAAGCTCTTTTACACGTAACGTACGACGTAAATGAGCCGACCAACTTCATTCGCGATTTCCATTTCGTCCAAAACAGATGTGCTGAAAATAAAGAGGTAAATTTAAGAAAAAAGTTAATCAAGTTACGCCAAAAGAAATTAAAGCAAAAAAATTATAAAGATAAAACACGAGATAGTATAAATTACAAATAAAGAAAACATAAAATCAAAAAGAAATCAAGAAAGCTGAAAATTTTGACGAGGAAATCGAACACGCAAATAATAAACTACGCAATTCGGATTAAAGGACAAGGTAAGAAAATTTTTATTCAGTAATTTAAGACAACACTCAAATAACAATTGGGCCTACGCTCAATGAAAGAAAAATTCGCGAAATTTAAGACAAAATAATAAAAAAATTAACTAAAAAGAATCCATCCATGTGGCATCACCACGTTCTTTCATACAAAAGCTAGTAGAACCAGGTACACCACGAGATATCAGACTAGATAAAAAGACACCTAAACCCATCGCTAAAACGAATGATGCACTTAAACAATTGGTCGTCCTATCGTCAAATTAAATCTCGCCACGCCAAGATAGCCCTATTAAAAGTTCCACCTGGCTTAGTGATTCTACGACGAAAAAGGAAGGATTACACACAAAGCGACACCACAGTGGAAGCAACGTCTTATTCCAAAAATCATCGCCAGCATATATATATAACGAGACCAAAAACCAGGTAATGAAAATTTTTTTTTCATACAAGATTCTATATTGTACCTACAAAAAAATATATATATACGTATACGTATATATCGGAAAATATCCGAGAGTCAAAAACAGATGACTCAATGCACACAAATTATGAACAAACGTGCATAAAAATTCCGTTTCATAAACGGATACGAAACTGAAAAAAATCGATAAAAATTAAATTCTTTCTTAGTTACGAAAAAGAAAGAAGAACAAAACATAAAAATATAAAACCCAGTCAAAAACATACGTCTTCGTAAATTATCATTTCGAAATACTAATTCATTTTTTTTTATTCTTAAACAGATACGCACCGAGTGGGACACGTCAGGTCAGACGAGACTCAGACCAAGGCGGAACGCCTAAGAATCAGTCACGTCGAATCCGTCACAGAGTCTTCCACTCGGCCTGCGTCATCTGGTTCCTACCGGGGGACCAAGGAACAAAATCATCAGAAATAGTCAGCAATTTTGAAGATTTTTGTGAATCGCAACAAGTTGAATCATCAAATAAAACCAAAAATACAACATATCATCGAGGGAATCCTCTACAAATATCAAGATCAACCATCACCAATATCATCACATGAAGCAGAAACATTTTTTTACCCCTGCTGGAGACACCTTTAGGCAGGAAGACAGAAGTATATTTGTAATTATTAAACTTGGATGAGGTATGGTAGTTGAAATTTTTTTTTTACGTATTGTATATAAATAGGTATGATTCCCAGAATATCAGCCTTTCTTTATCAAAAATTAAATAACGTCACCACTATTATAAAAGGTGACATAAATATCCTGTGTTAAAATCAAATTATTATCGAAGTGTTTATCAAACAAAAAGTTCATAAGAGAACGAATTAAACTGCAAATTTATTTATTTTGATACCTACATTGAGGTATAATCGTAACTATATGGTTACTTACAAAAAAATATATATTCGTATTCGAAGTACCTGCAAAAACAAAAGTCGATTAACAAACATTATCATTTTTAGTATTTATAATATTGAAAATCAATTGTTATAGTACATTGGTTAACCTATTACAAAGAAAATATTGAATACCTATAAAAGTAACAAAAGATAAAGGTGTGAGAATCTCGCCTTAATAAAGGCAACATTCGGTCGTAAAAATTTGTCATAAAACTTAAGTGCAATTAACTTACCTACGTCAATAAATTTAGTAATCCGTGTCGCGAAGATCTTAAAAGAAAAAAAAAAAAAGAGATTAATACTTACCTAGTACTTACCTGTGCTGGGAGAAAAATCGGTCGTGTAAAAAAAAAAAAATCTACTAAAAATAATAAAATTCGGAAATCAAGTTAAATTATTTTTTTTTTGTGTTGAAATAAAGTGTACCTACCTGAAGTGTTGAGTGTCTCAAGGATGCAAATAGCCTTCAGCTAGAAAATAAAAGTAAATATTTGTGAAGAGATTTATCTAAGTCAACTATAGAGGTTTTGTATACCGAACTTAAAGTTGCCTATTGTTGATTTAGATCAATTTCAGTTAACGTAATTGTGAAGTTGGCTGAAATAAAAAGCCAAGTTAAAAATAAAAGTTTTATTTTGTTTAAACCAAGCGTGAGTGATTTTAATTATTCTTCTGATCTTTGTGAAAGGAAAAAAGAGAAAATTAAGATCAGTCGTTACTTGATGAAAATAATAAAGACACTTATAACGGATGGTAATGCTTATAAATTTTATTTTTTTTTCGATTATCATTCGGGTTTTGCCTAATAATTTTTTTTTGAAGTCAATTCGGAGTCATATAAAAAAACTTAACGTCGAAGTATTGTTGGGAATTCAAAACGTCAGTTTTCCTAAGTTGGTTACAATACCAATACACCTACACTCACTGAATCATCTTCGAAAATCCATCTGAAATCTGAAAATAAAGAGAAAGAAAAAGTTAGTAAATATAATAAAGATACCAAACATAACGTACCTAATAACTCTGAACATACTTACCTGGTTATCGCCAAGGTGAGGTGCACCTCCCCCTGTCTGACCCTGTATTGTAGAAATTTTTACATTGAATTTTGATTTAAAATATATTTTTTTTATTGATTAAATTTTACGAGCTAACCATATTTGTTTCAGCTACGGTAAGGTTTGGATGTACCTACCAACTATTTCGATGATCCTTCAGATCCACAAATTTTAAATTTTAATATTTTTATTTATTTTTGAACCATCTTGAAAACTTTTTTGAACATTCTTCTTTCATTTTTCGGGAGGGGTTTGTCATTCAGTGGAGGCGTCCTACGCAAATCTTAATATTGAATATTTCCTTTTGAATCATCTGAGCATTTGCATTTGCAATTGTGATACATTTGTTTTTGTTAAGAATGCGTGATATAGGTACTCACCTATCGTTTAGCTCGGGTAATTAATTTATCGTGTTTGAAGAATACGTTAGTCCTTTTGATCTGGGCTCGTAAATTCGTCGACCTTGTCTAAAATTGTGTACACAATATACAGATAAGAGGCCTCGCAAAGATCACTAAGGAAGCGAACGATTCTGGGATCCGTTTTGCAACTCGTGATAGGCATATGAAATCGTAACGTCTATTCACTGGAATAGGTCGTTGAATATCGCGGTAGAGGGAAAGTGATTGAATTCACGAGTCCTCAATTGAAGATTTTTATGATCAAAATTTATTTTTCTGGTTCATAAAAATCTTTGAAGAGTTCATAATAACATTGATGATTAAACTCATCTTTTAGTTTCATTTCGTTTCATCTTTGCTAAATTGGTAGATTCTCACACGCTAGTTTTAGTAAAAGTTAAAGATCACCATTTTTGTTTGAGTCATTTGATTTCAATTCATTTTTTTTTTAAAATTTAAAGTCAAGTTTTGTTTAAAGAATAAAGTTCTTATTAGTTTTTTTTTTACGAAGAGGTTTAGTTTGAGAAAAATTAAATGCTACTTGAGATTAATGTTGTGGAAGATGAATTTTATTGTATAAAGAGTAAAACTCTAGTTAAAGTCTATTAGGAAAGTTAAGTTTGGAGAAGTTGAAGTATTTAAGATATCTTATTAGAATTTATCTTATTAATTTTGGATATTTAGTAAGACATTTCAATTGTTAGTTTTAAGATATTGGAATAAAATTTGTTAAAGTTTGATGAAAGTTAGAGCTTTTGTTAAAGATCGTCATCAGTCCGTTAAGTTATATGGGAAGTCAAGGGAAGTCAACTCCTGTTCTTTTGAAGATCTTTTTCAGCTAACATGAAGGACTAAGAAGTTTAAGTGGAGAGGCGTGGCTGGAGCCAGCCCAATGTGAAGGTAACAGCAACAACATCGAACAGACAAACGCAACAATGTAAGAGTTAGATAAATTCTTCCGGTTCTTTCTTCTGTGTTTATGTGGTCGTGGGATATTTCCATAATAAGTTTAGCACCAATGGTAATATCAAAGGGTAGTGTCTTTGGAGGACTAGTCTCCAACAGAGTCACTTAGGTCGGGAAGTTAGGTGCAAGGGGGAATCGTCATCACCAGATTCTCCCGTCATATTAGGGTTCTAGTAAAATTGCAAAGACAAAACAGAACTTTGGAGGGCAGGGTTAAGTAGTCCTTAGAGACCATAACACCATCGTCTCGTTTCTGTCAACACTCGGTTTCCACCTTAGAAATTCTTCGTCCTTTTCAATTTCTATCAATTTACTCAACTACATTACTCGGCCCCTTTGCTTTTTAGCATAGCTTTTCCTAAATTATCAGAGTCAACAACCAGCTAGACTCCAGGTCTAACAAATGTGACACCGGCTATCACTCCTGCAGCACCACCCACTTCCCTGAACCGACGTGTTCGGCCCCGGCGAAAATTGCAGACCTGAAGCAGCGGTGTGGTGATAGTCACCCTATTCGTTCCGGCTTGGACGTGCCCCATCATTAGAGAAGGTACTAAAAGTCGTGCGACGTATAGGTTTCGGATCCGGTATTGAAGGGATGATTTGGTAAACGATTTTTTTGAAGTAAGTCTTTAGTCTATTAACATTATAGATAGAGGAATTGAAAACTCTTCAGCAACTTTTAATTATTCTTCGAAAATCGCCTCCAGATTAATCGCCTTCAATCCCAAGTCAGATAAACATTCTCTGGTAGTGTCGAAGGGAAGTGGAGACTTCTCCAAGATCACTAGAAGATCATCTGACTACGCCTCGATTATAAAATCAGACGTAAGGTTTATTAATCCGTGGTGTCGTTGAAAATGAGTATATAACAGCTACATACTCGAAGAGTTACTCTATCGCGATGAGGGGAGGGAAGGGATCCTCTGGACTATCGTCTACTAAGCAGTAGATGATGATCAACAGTATCCCTTCGCACTTTTCTTTTCCCGATGGAACTATCTCTCAAATTTTTATGGAATAGGATCCTTCTTTATTTATTTGGAATCTTCTTTCGCTACGATAACAGATGAGACAATAAAAAGATAGGGCATGAGCATAAAGCAGAAGATAAATGAGTTAGTCTTGTCCAGTGTTCAGGCATCTTTTCATTTTCCATTTCCTTTTGAGTTGTAACCTCCATCCACAATCATATTCAGTCTCTAGCTCCATCTCATTTCCTTATTAATAATGATTTTTTTTTCATATTCGGGATTGTACTTTTTGAAAATACTAATTAAATCATTTCATTTATGATTTCTTTATCATATTGATTTTCCATTTTTTTTTGTTATTGTTTAAAATAATAATCTCGAGTATGGATTAAAAATTATTTTTTTTTTCTGTTTTGTAGCGGGACCATCCAAATACCTCCCGTTACAAATACAGGATTCAATAACCTTAGATTAAAAATAGATACCTTCATAAAACAGAAGTTAAAGTTATATTAATACAAAAAAGAAAAGAAATTAAAATAATAACAACAACTATTGCTAGTTGTTAATTTTTATTTTTAGATGAGCATCAAATTAATGAAATTCAAAAAGAAGTTTAAGTAGCCTTTACAATGATGTGTTTCGCCTGAGTGTGAACGGTAGGTAGGCATCATCAGTTAGGCCGTCCACACTCTCCTAAAGACACATATTTTATTTTGATCGTTTTAATTGACTATATAAAACGCAAAGCAATAAGCGATGCGAATAACATAATATTAAAGTAAAACTCGATCTTGATTTTCAAAAAAAAAAAAAATAAAAAACAGCCACTCATAATTTTATTAAAGTCAAACGTACTTTTTTCGGAAAAAATCTGATTTATATAATATATAATAAGGTGATTTTGAAAAAAAAAAAAAATCTAACAAATATCTTCGTTATTGGCAAAAAATCGCAGTCACACAAAATTTTATCAAAATAGATCGTATATTTTTCGATCTAAATTGAATTAACTTTAAGTCTTAGTTGGCAGGTACCATTAATATATTAACTTATTCTGAAAACAAGAAAAACATTAACGTTGGCTATATCCATTATACAAATTTTCATCAAAATAGGTCGTATTTTTTTTTCGAGTAAAATGTAATTGTTGAAAACGCTTGTATGGCAGGTACCGTTAAAAAGATAGTTCTAAAAAAAAAATGACGAAAATACACAGTTGTCAAAAAATCAGTCATACGAAATTTTATGAAAGCTTTCATACTAGTCGATGGTATTTTTTCGAGAAAAATTGAATTATCTGTTATGTTTATATGGCAGGTACCGTTATAAGACAAAAATCAAAAATACGCCTGGGGATATTACTCTGAAAATACAGAGTACCAAGTTTGACGAATTGAAAGAAAAATATTACTCAAGTGCCAGGTAACTGCTAAAGTTAGCTAGTTGGCTCACTGATTCCAGTTAATATAAACTACAATGTTTTTGTAATATGTTTTGTCAGTTATCATCCTTACTCTTTACATCATTTCTATAGTATTTTCATGCTGAATAATCACCATCTTAAGAAAATTGTGAATAACACATTTTTAGGTTCGTGCATTTACTAGTTGTCTATTCTGTAACCCTGATAACAGTCGTAAACATATATGATTTTTGTTTTGCTTACGACTCTTGTCAAGGAAATGTGGATTTTAGAGTCAATAAAATACATTATATATTATTAATTTGTTTTGTTGACGACTTTTGTTAGGGTAACAGAATAGGCACTTAGTAAATGTAAGAACCTCCAAAAATGTGCGGTTCACAACTTTCTTTAGATGGCGCTGATCCATGGTTGTACTATATAGAAATTTATATACAATGATCAAACAAAAATTTTGTATTCTGGGAATTAAGTTCCTATTTGGTTAAGCATTTATAACATTTGAAATCACATATTATGCATCGCAAAAGAAATCCTAAGGGAAATATTTTTATATTGTATAACTTACATCAAAGAACCAATAAGGATGTAACCAATGTTAGTAATTTTACCAGTGAATAGCAGCTGATATTCAATGTCAATAACAAAATATTGCAAAATGTCTATAAACCAAATCGAAATTCTCGTATCTCTTGGAATACCACAATTTCATGCTCTGCTGATTTTCTATCGATGTTATGATACTCCATTAATATTTTAGTTAGACAAATTTCATTTCAGCGCTAACAATGTTGATTGTAAATATTTAGTAGCAAACCAATATATGAAGCAAATACAGAAATGGAATAGTAAAATCAGCCTACCTACTTTAATCAAACCAGTACAATAGAAGGTTTTAAAAAATTCCAGGAAAACTTTAAACACACGTGTATTTGTATATCTATTTCAAGGATTTTATATATGTAAATTATGTAGAAAATAAAAATATTCTTACGCCCATCTTAGATATGTTTTCAGACCCTTTTTGAACTTAAAATTAAATAATTATTTTTTTTGCTTAGCCCTTTACAGATAACTTAAAAGAAAACTTCACAAGCTGAAACAAAAAGTCCTTATACCCTCAATTGATTAAACTATGTTTTATTTTTCCAATTTAGATGTAACTTCTTTAACAGGTAGGTTAGAAACAGAATTAGCATTTCTATTTGCATTTGTATTGTATTTAAAATAAATGAGCTGTAGAATCACCCAACAAGGACGGGGCCCATGAGAAAATTAATGTTTTGAATAACGAAGAGGATGCAAAATTTAAAGAATGAAAGTAAAACCTCAATCTGTGTTGTACAATCTTGTTTTGTACTGAAGTACTGAACGGACTTACGAGGTACGAGTTTAGGCTTTTTTGCTTAATTTATTTCTTAGTCCCAAGAGACAAAGCGATAAATGACCACATCGCGGGTTAAATTTAAAAAATGTTTTTGGACCCATTGTTTTTGGGCCTTTTTTTAGTAATGTGTTTTAAAAAAGGCTCTCAATCTGTTTGATTTATAGATGGGTGTATCCAAATTTCAATTTTTCGATAGACGACCGAAGACTGATCGCTTTAAAAAATTATTAATATTTGGTACCGTTTATTAAAAACTTTTTTTTTTTTAAAAGTTTTATTTTTACAACGAAACCAATACTTATTTCTTGAAGACATATAAGGAAAAAATTACGCCTCTAAGGGCTTGCTTCACAATATCTAAGTAAGTTTCAATTAAGCTATTCAGAACTTTTTTTGACAGAAAACAACAAAACAATATACAGCAAACAACGAATTTACCTGCTGAGAATTTAGCTTGAAACTTACTCAGACACTGTGAAACAAGCCCCTAATAAATAAATTCTTTCTCTTTAAATGAATCAATATTTCGTTTAACTTTGTTATAAAATCACATTTGTTCCTCATCCTTACAAATTTATAAATAGTTTACATTAACGAGCATTTTAATTAATGTTTTTAATAAATAAGTAGACAATCAAACAAATCTATAAATTTACATTTGAAAAAGCTAATCATCTCTGTACATCAGTACAGAACTAAAGATTGTACGAATTTACCGAAAACGTTAGCATGTAATCATAAAAATAATCCCAAACTTTTCAGTTCAAGACGTGGCTTATAAATGTTATTAATCAACATTATATGAAATACTGCTTTAGATTTTGCTCAGGACTAATATAAGGTCTGATATTTTTCAAACTATTCCAACAAACTATTTTCAAACTATTACTCAGACTATCTTTTGAACGGCTGCACCGATTTTAACAAAATTGTAAATTCTAAAACAACTGCTTACCTTGAATAACACTGCAAACAAAATTTGAAAAAAAAAAAATAATTCTTAAAAAAGTTTTTTTTTGGCAAAAACTTATAATTATAACTTTTTCGAAAAATACGATCAATTTCTATAAAATTTTACATGAGTGATTTGTTGCCCTTGGCGATGTCCTTTATCTGAAATTTGTTTTCAGAATCAGCTTATAAACGGTACCTCTCATAGAACCGTTTTAATTACTCCGACTATCTTTTGAACGGCTGTACCGATGTTGAAGAAATTTAATATTCTATCGAAATTTAATTGACTACTATTAAATTTCAATAATACTGCAAAAAATAAATTTGATATAAGGAAGTTTTGAAAAAGTTTATTTTTTTTACTTTGTTTAATTTTGATAAAACTTTATGTACCTAAATTAAATTTTTACCGAAAATGGTATTTTTCATATAAATCTTTTTTTTATTCCATACCTACATTTTTTCTTAAAAGTTTTAAAAAAAAAAACAAATATTTCAAAATATAAAATAGGTGTATATTGAAAATATTGTTTTTATAAAAAAAAAGCTGGTGAAATGAATTTTCCAGTAGTGAACACGAAAATAACTTGCCCCAAAGAGCAAGTTTGTGCGACCAATTCGTGTCCTTTATTTCTTCTCCTTTTACTTTTTCGAATATAAGGCATTACCTGTCATGCGGTCATGTTTCCACACAAATATTCATAAAAAGGAAAAAAAAAATTGCTAACATTTTTACTATTCACGCATATTGAGAAGTGTTTGAACATCAATTAAAGGATGTTCTCCTAAAATTACAGATTCGCTAGAATTAATATTTAGGTAGTAATACATTTTCATCTAATAAAATGTAGGAATTTCCTAAAAAAATAATAAGGATACGCTTCTATATTCCTTGTTATGAAAACAAGCCATATTATTTAACCTTAGTGGAGGTTGGTGTAAACTTTAAGCTTGTAGACCGACAAAATTTCCACTTAGTTTGTTTCAGTAACACATCCAGATATTTTTTAAATCGTACCGGAAAGAACAATTCCAAAACAATCATGGTATGAATTTAAATTGCATGCGAAAGTGCAATAGTTACAACCATGATAACAGGATGTTATCTGAAAATATATCCTCAAAGTGGCCATTTCCGTTGCACTTCCGCTACAGGAACTGAATTCATCCAAAACATACATTTACCTCCCATGACTTTCAAGTGAAGTTATGAAAATAAACTGAGTCGTATAATTGAACGTTTTCTAGGCAATTTCGGTTGGCTATTTTCTTAAAGCTTGTTTATGGTGTGAATACGAAAAGCAACACTGAGTCTGAGCTGGCATTCATTCCTTTATACACATGACAGGATTTTGGATATTTGCCACTAGCCTTCATGAATATTTATCAGCTCTCGGGCCTATTAAGGTGCAAAGTGATTTATGCTTTTGGGGCATTTTGCCACACTCTGTTGATCTTAATTAAGAATTCGTTTCGTGTTTGTCTTACCTGGAACACAAACTGCCCATGGACCCATATAAAAGAACAACATTGCAGGCTTTTTCAAAATATTTAAATAGTTTAATTTTATTTTTCGATTGGAATGAATAAAATGGAGTAAACACTCGAAACTCAGTGGAGGAGCACTGAGCAGTGAAGCATACTGCATTAAATGTCTTATGTTTAAAAGCACACATCTTGTAAGCTCGTTATTTTCTATATAACCTTAGTTCCCCTCTTTATATAGAATATATGATCTGTAAAATTTAATTTATATGGAAGTTCAACATTTAAAAATACGACCCATTGTAACACTATGAATCAAAAAAATTATGTGTTCCATGTGCATTCAATTTCAACAAGTTAAATAGCTGTGCACGAGCAATTATTTTAAGTGCCCCCAAATGTGTTGCGTTATAACTCAACAGGAGTTTATCGCATGAAAGTTGTTTTCCTGCAGTTTGTAAATGTAAAACAAACCTTTTGTGCACTTAGTGTATATATTGCATGTGCTGGTGCACTTGTGTAATGGGTTCATGTTTCGAAATCGTTCGTCTTATAGAAGTGCATCCGCGAAGTAGGTTCTTCCGCTTCATTTCGTGCGATGTTGAAGCACTTAATAGCTTAATGTTACTGTTGAAGTCATTATAGCATGTCAAGAGCCTATTTAAGTTTTTCCATATCAATTAAAATTAACAAGAATATGTTGCGCCTATATATAGAGCCGCTGTGAGTGAAAATTCCATTTTCTGTAATAAAACCGCATGTTTTATGAAATGATTTTATGACTAAAATTTTACGCCAAAAATACCAACCATATTTCAAAATCAATCAACATTTACAATAAGAGATAAATCTGTTCAGATGTTAACAGATTTTCAAATTGTAAATAACTTATTGAATTTAATATGGAGTTTAAATATCCATGGAAAAAGGCGAAGTGTATATTATCCGATAGAACATTGTTAGCGACCAAAAGTAAAACAGACTATTTCTCAAATCATTACCGATTGTTTATATATTCGACGCAGGAGAAGTTATTTTATCACCTTTATGTCAAGGTGTTAGAACATTGCGAATGTAAATATTTGTAACTTTTATTGTTACATAACATGCTTCCACATTTCACCAATCCGTACACACTTCAAATAGCTTTTTACCACATACGATTTTTGGAAAGAAAATACCTTGTGTGACCACTTAGTCTTCTATTTTTACTTCAAATTCATATTATCTTATTAGGTTCAGGCGTCTCCCGGAAATTACGCCAGGTTTTTTTTTTGAAAAATCCCTAGAAAATTTTTCATACAAAATTTTGTTTTTTTTTTTTTAGGAAAAAATCCCAAACTTTTCTGTCAAAATTTCTGATTTTCAGGCTTTTTTTTCCTTAAAATTTTTTTGTCTTTTTTTCCATTTACAAGAATAGAAAAAAGACCAGAAAAAAGGAAAAGCCAGAAATAAAATTTCTGGCGTTTATACCTTTTTGTGGCACTGTTGCGGCGCGGGTGCGTTGTGGGTGTGGCGCAGGGTGTGGCGGCACTTTAAATGCACCCTCGTCGCTTCGCAATGGGCCCCCTCCCAGCGGGTTGATATCAGTGGCTGTTGTTTTCTGTTCTGATAAAACTGTCTGGACATTTGTAATTTTCGTTTGAATCTGCAACTGCTTCAGTTTGCAACTTTAAACTCCACTCCGAGCTGTTGTGATGTTGCCGTACAGATACATGAATATATAATGGCTCTATTTCCAAATTGGTATTGGGAAATTAGGCCAGAATATATTAATTGATTTTGCTTTCTGGCTTTTTTCCATTTCTGTCTGTCATAATTTCAAATGTTTCTGGCTTATTTTCCAAAAAAAAATCAGCTTCTTTTTCCAAATTGAAATGAAAAAAATTTCTGGCGTTCTTTAAAAAAAAAATCTGGCCTAATTTGTGGGAGCCGTTAAGGCTTTTAGTCCAGTTTTATTTCTTTTCTTCTATTAAGTGTTCATCATTGTAAGCTTTTATCGTCAATTCTTTTCTGATCTTGTTCAAAACGTGTCTTATTAAAATAAGTATTGTTTGTAATAATACGAATTTACCTAATTAATTATAATTATCATATTTGTTCAATGTTTCCAATTATAAATAAACATTAAAACTCAAAATTAATTCCTTAATAAGTGTCTTTCTGTTTTTCTAATGAAACACATATAATTGGCGCAGTCGGTATATAGTTATGTTTAATATATAAATAAAACAAATACAGATTAGTTACACCATTTATATTTGAAATACGGCTGGACGTATTTTATTGATCTTTTATTTGTTAAATTAGTCTTCGGTCGAATAGTTAAATAACTAAATATTAAATATTAAAATGTAAGAACATCTGATGGTAAGAAATTGCATTATTCTGCATACCTAGACCGTTGGTACTTCAAACACTAACCTTGATCTCTAAAACCCAATGGGGTTTTGATAAACCTCGAGTTAACTCTGATGAAAAAACGTTATTCTTGTTTGAAATCCCGAATTAAGTGAGAGTTAACTCACCAATTTAGCTACGTTTTAACTGTGAGTTAATTCCGGATCTCAAAAAGACTAAAAAACGGGTTTCCATTAGAGTTAACTTCAGGTTAATATTACCCCGAAAAACAAAAAAAAAAAAATATTTTCAACATAGTTGAATCGACACTGCTCATTAGATATAATTTTTTTAAATCAGAATAAAAAAGTAGTAGTAAACCTACGGATTTCACAGAACTTTTTTTTTTTGTCTTTGCACTTTGAATATTGGCATATAATTTTCTGTACGTCCTTTAATGTAAGTATCTATATGTACAAAATATCTTATCTCGATCAAATCAATCTTTTCTCCGTTCTCCATCACTTTTTTCTACTATGTTAGTTTTTCTTCTTCAATATCTTTTTTCGTTTCTAATTTAATCTAACCCCAACTATCGAATTATTTTATGAACTTTTTACATGGTTCATTAAAAAGATTGTGTAAAAGTTTAAGCTTAATCGACCGAATCCAGTTAAATATAGATTTTTTTGGTGTTCTGTGGTATGTGTAAAATATACTCGTTAATTTTATCCTGTTTAAAAAAAACTATCTTGCTATTTTCTCAATTTACTAATTAATATCCTTCATTTGTTTGTTTTTTTTTCAGGTGAGTGAAGTAATTATATCGTAAAATGAAAATTGCATTCTAAGGTAAGAATAATAATAAATTTTCCTGGGAATAAGAGCATATAACGTGCGAAAATGTGGCTTCATAAATAATGTAAGTCGCAGCCGTGTGGTATTAAAACCCCGAAGGTAAATCTCGCAGAGGTATACATACATATATGCTAACACTCAAAATGGCAGTGCGTCACTTGGGATGCCTCTGTAAATATTGTATTCATGGAAGTGGAAAATAACTGCAAATGAGTAGTGCACATTTACAAATGCAATCAGATTATTTGAGTAAAAGATTGTTATTGGAAAAAATGTCATCTGGTTTCATTTAAATTGATTTTCGTTCAAAATATTTAAACTATTTATGAATGAAAAACCTTGGACATCAAATTTAATTAATTTTTATTACATAATATGTGTACAATATACATAAATATTATTGGCTTGGAATTTTGTTCTGTAAAAAATAAGTAATATTGGATTTCCCAAATTTAAAGACTGTTTCCATGAAATCACAGTCTCTTTTAAGAAGAACTGTTTAAAATTGTGTATCCAATATATTGTATATTCAATATCATCAACTATTCTTCTTTGCTAGCAATAACTTTTAAAAATATATAATGAAATATCTAGTAAAATAAACTGGCAATATAGTTATGTAAGCAATTTGCTATTCCCACTATCCTTTATCCTGTTTCATAATATAACGCAAACATATTCTAAGAAAGAATATATCCATTCACATGCAATATGGTTATTGATTTTATAAACCAAACTTGCATGAATAATATTTTAAAGGAGTATCTTTTTTGCATTTCATTTCCCACCATCATTTTTTCAATAGAATATGTTATTTATGACAATCGATTTGAACTAGAAAATTTCGATTATCCACATCCACACTAAAGAGGGATAACATTCAAAGTTTGAAAGTTTTCAAGATAGTTTTATAACAGTAGAGAAACATGTTTGTATTTAGTTATGGGTGTTTTTAGTTTTTGAATTATTTTAAATTACAAAAAAATATGAAAATTCATTTGAAAATATGAACTTTAAATTCTTTAATTCTTTAAATTTAACTTATGAAAAGCAAATTGTGTTGATTTTTGTTATCGTTGTTAGTTAGAAAATACTTTAATATTGATGTATATATTTATTAAATCGTTCGAGAATTATAAAAAAACGTATTAAGAAATGTTCTGTTCTATTCTGAACACCTTTTCCGTTAAAGTTAGTAATTTAAGTTATCGGGTTCTGGAACGGCAGCGTTAAAGGGTTTGAGCTTTATTGCGATGTAGCTTAAGCTTAAGGCGTCGGAAAGTGTTGAAGTTTTTGTTGAATTTGGCCTTAAAGTCGTTATAGGGATGGCAGAGCATTTTGAAGCCGTGCTATTGAGTGAAGCTTTTTTAGTGTTTAAACGTTTTCATACGGGAACTTTTAAATTCTTAATCCCTGCAACAACCAAGCTGTCAGGTCACCAAACCTTTTAGTTGCTATACCGCTAAATGACTAAGGAACTGAGCCCTCATCAAAATATTGCCAGAACCCGCTACTGTCCAAAATCATCAAATAAACTTACTACCATCCCAATCATCTCCAAAGTGATTTCCCTTACTTTTCTTTAGCATTAGCAGAAAATGCAATATGTCTTCACTATCTTCAGTATTTGAGTATATATATGTGCCAGATTTTATTTCCCTTAAGATTGGAGTGGTACTACTTTTTAAATAAATTATCGTTTGATCGGTCGTATGATTACAAATGTTTGCTTGATTGTTTTTTCATTCTCCAGTTAAAAAAAAATGTTTGGCTTCAAAGTTTTGGTTTTTGCGCTGAGTAAATAGCAGATATGTTATAGTTTGTTTTTATAAAGATTTACGATGACATATATCATCATCATCGGCTCGACAACCGGGGTCCGGTCCTGGCCTCCTTCAACAAGTCTCCCCATCTATCCCGGTCTCGAGCCGACGCCATCCAGTTTCGCACCCCAAGGCTCCGGGCCTCCTGGTCTACGCCATCTCTCCAGCGCAAGCATGGTCTACCAAGCTGTCGTCTGCCATAGAATGTACCACAAAGAACTTTCCGAGCAGGTTCCTCTTCGCTCATGCTAGCTAGGTGCCCTGCCCACCGGAGTCTACCGAGCCTAATTTTTGTCACGATATCTTCTTCAAGGTAGATTGCGTACAATTCATGATTGTACCCTCTCCGGAATCGTCCTTCCTCACATATGGGGCCAACAATTCTCCTTAAGACTATATGTGAGTACTGGCAGGACCATGGTCCTGTACAGCAGCAGTTTTGAAGTTATGGGTAGATTTCTGGATTTGAAGAGCTTTGACAGACTGTAGTAGGCTCTGTTGGATTTGAGAAGCCGCCCGCGTATTTCTTCTTCTATATTGTTATCGGCTGCTACTATTGACCCAAGGTATTTAAAGGATTGCACCACTTCAAATTCGTGCTCCGCTACCTTGATTGTTCCTCTCGCATTCGAGACCACCATGTACTTTGTTTTACCTTCACTAATGTGCAGCCCCAGATTTTGTGCCGCCTGCTCGATCTGGATGAAGGAATCGTGTACAGCTTGCTCGGTTCTTCCGATGATGTCGATGTCGTCTGCGTAAGCCAGTATCTGGCTGGACCTGTTGACGATGGTCCCTCTTGTTGCCGTGCTAGAGTCACGGATTGCTTTCTCCAACGCCAGGTTGAAGAGGAGGCAGGCCAAACCATCCCCTTGTCGGAGTCCTTTAAAGATGTTAATTGGTCTGGATAGCAATCCGGCTATTTTTACTTGGCTTGTTGCGTTGGTCATGGTCATGGTCAACCTATACATAGTCGTGTCAATTTATTTGGGATGCCGAATTCTCTCATGGCTTTGTAAAGTTCTACCCTGGCTATGGCTATATATATGGATGACATATATACGTAATTTAAAATAAAACGAGTCTAAATCACGTTAATGTAAATGTATGGTAAATCATATAATTAATTACATGATTTAGCTAAATCAGATCGGTGGAAACATGGTATTATATAGTCAATGAAAAGTTAATAGAGTTTTTTAGAGTTTTAGACCATGAGATAGTCCTCGTAAATGTGGTACGGTCTTAATCGTAAATTATTGTATATCGTACTTTCTTACTACCGCTTTGACCAACTTTGCCCAGTTAATCTTTCAAGTCATTGTCATTTTGGAATGTTAAATGATATGTTTTGATACAACTAGAAGTTCCGATCTGCTTAATTATTTGTCCACTTGAGCAACGCAACGCAACTCACAAGCAAATCCAATATAAAAAAACTTTAAAAAGACTGTATGAAAGTTTCGTGTATTTTTTTTTAAATTAAATTTGATCATGAGTTGCAGTTGCGTTGCTCCAGTGGACGAAGGTCATAAGTGTTTTTTCGATGAAATTATTCCTTGACTTTTTTTAGAAAATCATAAGGGATCAAAACATTGACTGGTGGTTTTTTTCTACCTTGATTTTCAAAACATATAAAAGCACTTTAATCTTAAATGATGAACCCAAAATATAGCCAAACACTTGCACCATTCCATATTGAAATTAAAATGTTGTCTTTCCTGAACAAGTATACTTCAGAGTGATTTTAAAATGTGCTCATGGAGAGTTTCTTTACTGTTTGTGGTTCCGTCGAGTTTTCTGGCAATGGTCCAAAACTATTTACTGCTTGAAGTAGTTGTTTTTTTACTCACCATTATTTATTCTAATATGGGGTTAGTCAAGGGTTTGCATGTATTCACATATTGCTTTATAGTGACAATTTGGTTCAATATAAAATTTTCTAGCAGAACTCGGAAATCATCTCTCTAAATACACTTAAGGAACTTAAGGGATCTATTTTGGCTTTAGAGGAATTTACATCGAATAAGGGTTGTTTGCTCATATCGATATTTTGGCATGGAATAAAATATTTATGTTAAAAGAATGTTTTAGTACATTTTTATATTCAGTTACTTTACGGCGATAATTGACAAAGGATAATGTTTTTTGAAGAAAAAATGATTGTTTATAATGCATATTTGATAGTGAAAGGAAAACGCAATTTTATTAAGGCATATTCAATTATGGAACATTAAATTCTCCGTACAAATATCTGTCCACTTCTATCATCACGTAATGTTCTACAATTAAATAAGCATATAGATTAAAAGGGTCACATATTTTAATGAGTTATTTTCCGTTATAGCATCGGTTGTTTTATGTCCTTTGATTTGGTTTTAACATTGTAACAGTACTTAATGCTCCTTCATTATAAGGAGCTGCTTATTCTAGAAAATGACTCTGGAAACGAAGAATTTAAACGATTTAATTGTCAGAAGTTGATCAATTCTAGGGAAACTTTTCTTAGAAATAAGCAAACAAATCTTCATTGAGCTTCAAAGTGTTCTATTATTCTACGATTAAGCTGATTTTTCAAATGTCTTATCTTAATAAGAAGTATAACATTATTCCTTCACATATTCACATATAATTTCGACCCAATCAACACTTTCTATTACTATAGGTGTGGTAAATACCAAACTAACCTGCTGCTTCTATATAACTTTTATGGAAAAATACAATTCATACATGCTGATTTAACTACAAACGTGCAATTCATTTGAGTGGCGCAATAAAAATAACATCCGCTCAACTACCAGCGGAAATTATTTAATTATCCTCAATTTGATTCAAATGAACATGAACTTTATTTTGCTGGGCCAGCGAAATCAACCATTGATTTATAAAATTTGCTTCACATTATTTCCTGTCGGGAAGTTTAATTTCTCCATGACTGGCAAATATAAATTAAAAAAAAAAGAAAGAAACATGGTGGTCTCATATTATTGCCATAAAAACTAATTTCAAACTCGGATACAATGTTGTTTGTCATGCTATCATCTGTCGACAAAGTAAGCCACAAACATTTTGTACCTGAAGGATCTTTTTATTCATTCTACACACAAGTTCTGGTATTTTGTGAAGGTGTCGTATCTTTTCAAATGCCCATCCTTAATTTTGTTTTCTCTAAATGTCAATCAATGTCCTTAACCTAACAACAGCAAAAAGTGAACGACTTACGACAAAATGTATACCATGTATTTATATTCAAACTCGATTGAACTTTCTTAATATAAACTGATTTAGGTTTATACCTAAATCATTTGAGTGGCTGTATTGGATTGAAAGCTTAAATTGATATTAATACTTTATCATTTTCTTTTCTAGTAAAAAAAAAATCCTTTTTCAACTTACTTCTTAAATTTTAATCTAGAATCACTTGTGTTAGATATTATAAGATTTTTAAAGACTATCAATCAAAAGGACGATAAAAATATCTTTGAACATAAAATACGTTAAGTGGGTGTCTGAGTGTGATAAAGTATCCAAAGTGTGGTGCTCCTATTAAATCGTAAATTATTATTTTAATTTTGCGAAATGAACAGTCATGATGAAGATTAATAATGCTGAGTGCGTCAAATATTAATGCCAAAATACTGCTAAAATACATACATATATATTTTGTTTTTGTTTTTTTTATGTTTTATGATTAAAACATAAAAAACTGAATAAAATCTTCAGTACAGGTATAGTCTATATGTAAAGTAAGCAGGGTTGTCAGGTTTTAAAAGGAGGAATCGCCAACTTTTAAATTAAAATCGCCAAAAAATAATTCAATTTTTTTAAATAAAATTCGAGAAAAATAAAAAAAACTTTTAATTTCACAAAAACAATTTACATAATGAACTTTAGCTGATTATTTAAGTTAAACCGGAACTATCTCGGGAAGCGAAATAATCGTTGAAATTGGTTTCCATTTCCAAAATGTTAAATGTTTCCAAAATGTTGACAGTGGGAACGTCGACTAAAAGTTAGTCGTCGAGCTCTGATTGGCCAGATCCCCTTAAAAGTTAGTTGACATTTAGCTGTCATTTAGTGAAGAATTTAGTCGAGAATTTTTGCACTAAAAATTTAGTTGGTCTGATATGAAACGTAAACAACAGCTGATTCGTTATTTGAAGTAGATACTACACAGAAAAGTTGAACTTTGTTTCATTCTGTAGCTAGGTGGTGCGGTCGCAAATATTATTATTTTTTATTTTCGCTTAAGTATTCCAATGCTTTTGGTTAAACTAAATACAAATATAGCAAATGCTATATTCAACAACAAAGTCGAATTGAGGTAAAAAAAATAATGATCAATTTTGAGTAAAATTTTGAGAGTTCTTGCAGAAATATCAAAGATAATTGTAAACTGATAATATTACCGACTTAAAAGTTCATCTTCAAAATTTAATGGAGTAGTCACCTCTTCAAATATAACTTTATCATGAACAAAAATACAACTTCAATTGTTCTCCAAAGTAAAGGCGGTAAGTAAAGGAAATGTTTGAGTATAAACAAAACAGGCATGAAATTTCTAACATTTCACTTAATCTTAAGTTAGTTTTGTCGTTCAATGGTTTCATTTCAACTTAACTTAAGTTCTTAAATGTATTGAACGTACCCAGTCTTAGTCAATAACTTTTTTTGAGAAAGAATGTCAAAAATAATTGTGAGACAAAATTGTAGAAAATATTTTTCCTCATAAAACTAAAAAAAAGTAAATTATTATACGACCAAAAGAAGTGGAGAAAATCGCATTAACGCCTTTTTCAAAATGGTGGGCAACGCAGAATTTTTATTTGTGAACTTTGGGGATTTAAGACTCTCCAAGTGGTACTTTTTAAACCAAAAACATAATTTCGGACGAATACAATAATTTTTGGAGATATTTGTTAATTTGTCTGCAAATTTGACTGGAGTACTGCAAGAGTATTTATTTTCTGTGATGTTAATCTAATTTTAACCGTGTAGCTGATGGTTAGTCAACTCTTAAAAATTCATAAAAAGTAATGTAATTTTAATATCCACTTGAATTTAGTCTTAGCCGGCGATAGGTCCGCTCCGATACAATGAAACAAACAAGGCACGCAAAGGTGTTCGTGAGGATAGCTTTCGTTATGAAGCTGTCTTGCCAAACATTATTAATATTGAAGAAAAAAACAATTGTTTGTTTGGGGTTTTATTGTAATTTATGTTAATTTGTAAGAATTAAGATAAAATTAAAAAAAAAAGAAACAAAATATTACTTTTTCGATTCAAAAAACTTCTATCGCCAAAAACTTAATAACGATTTTGGGTAACGTCACCAAATCAAATTTCAAATCGCCAGTTTGGCGATAAATCGCCACATCTGACAACCCTGAAAGTAAGATCTAGATATAAGTTAAGAATTTCATTTACGCCCGATTCGATCACATTTAAAACTGCAACTGTAATAAGGAGGCAGAAATCTAGTCACGGAATTCAAATTGAATGGGAAACTTGGATATACATTTCTATAATATTTTCATGCTGAATAATCACCGCCTGGCCATCTTAATAAACTTGTAAATAACACATTTTAAGGTTCGTGCATTTACAGTTGTCTATTCTGTTACCCTGAGAACAGTCGTAAACATATATGATTTTTGTTTTGTTTACGATGGGAAATAAAAAAATCTGATTTCAAACAAAATTCAAACTTAAGGTAGAATTCAGATTTCAGTAAATTCGCCTTTTGTAGTCTGAAAATTAAAATAACATATTTATGAAGAACTGTTAAACTAGAAATTGGGACGTTAGTCAAAATCACGAAACTAATGCATAACCCTCGAAATATGTACCTACTTATGTATATGAAAAGAACAAAAGGTTAACCGATTTTTTTTTCTAAATGTTAAAAGAGTAAGGAACTTCCAGTCCTTACTCACTCTACTTATGTTTCTTTTATATTTCCACTATCATTGATTTAGTTGTTTTCAATTTAGATATTAATTTTGTTTTCGATTTTTGTACTCCAAAATTATTCCTCGCTAAGTTCTTGCATATTTCACCTTTAATTCGAATAATTTAAAAGAAATTATAGAGTGCGTAAGCCATTACTTCGGCGTATTTTTCAGCATGCTTAAGTACCTAGTTAACATACTAAAAATCCTGACGTCTGGGTGGTGAGCCGAAGAGGAAAGGCAGGGGTATAAATTTACTCTTTTTGGGACTTACCACGGAAATCGTGAGCGGGGTCGTAAGGAAAATTTGTGAGAATAAATTAAAGCCCATCAAATTTACTAAAACTTTTGTTACAAATGTCACGGTTTTTCAATTCTCAGCCGTTTCCGAGCTACACACGCACCGCAAAAGCTACTAGGGCTCAAACACAACACAAGAAAACAACAAACGAAATTTCATTGTTGGGTTTCTGAAAAAATAAACTCTTTGTGCTCTTTGTATTGTATAAAAAAAACATAAAACTAAACCAACTCCTTCCGATATAAATAACCGGGTTATGCGCGAAACAGATTAAAACCAGCACCAGCACCGTCAATAGTAATAGCACGATGGTCAACAACTTTGTATCAAACACATTGCCATCAGGGCAGCGCCAGCACCAGCACCATTTGACATTTCATACTTCATTCTATATAAAATTTTAAAATACAGTTTGGTGCCACTGAATATCATAGTTGGAAAGTTGCCAGCAGCAACAATCTATAGGACTTTGGTCTAACGACGCTGTTGGCGTTGCTGGTGCTGTTCTAATCTGTGTTGAGCAATTGAAATGCATTGGTTCTAATTTAATGGTGGTCGCTGGCGCTGGTGTTGTTGCTGTTGCTGGCTTAATCTGTTTCGCCCTTTAATACTCAAAAAATCTTTGATTCGCATGCATTACTAAAACTTCATCAATCTATTTTTCTGACTTCAGACTTTTCTAATTTTTTAAATGAAATAATTTCATATTATTGATAATTGATAACGTTTTAGTTGTAAATAAACTAATCATGACTTTTCTTTAAAAAAGAAATGTTAAAATCATAATTCATTATTTCAAAATTAAAAATTAAATTTCTATGCTTTCTCCTTTTAATACAAATAATATCTGTAAGTTCATGTAGAATGACTCATGATTTCATGAACCATGATATAAAAACATGGTCCCTTGCGTGACTTTTGTTTGTGTTTTCTTTGAAAATAGATGGACTTGATATAAAGGAGAAGACAACCAAGTCAATTCACCCATTCTGCCCTACAAATGACATTTTTAACGATACCATAACAGTTTTGTGTGCAAACCCCAAAAAACGTTCGACCCAGATGATGCGAATTCGACCTTGTCACTGGGTTTGAGTATGCTCTGCAATATCTCTGCCCTTTTTTTTTATCTTTTTGCTTTATTTTTATCAGAATTTCGTTTTTGTTGCACATACATGGTTATTTGACATTTCTCTCGGAATTTCTATGTCTCTTTTTGTCCTTTTGTGGGAGAACATTACGAATTTACGACCACGTGCTTCACCAGTTAACCAACACAACCAAACTTTAAAAAAAGAAGGTGTAGAATAAAAATAAACATTTCGTGGGTATATAAATATGGAATAACGATTGTGGCTTTTTCGTGACTGACAATAGTTTTGTTTTAAATGTCAATTCTTAATTCTCTGTCCTGAATATTATATTTTTGTCTTAGGATAGGAACATCTGCTGGAGTGTTTATTTAAACTTACAATCATATATCAACATTTCTAGGATATAATGCCATTTTTTGTGGATCATATTATAAGATATTTTATCTCATGCATACAGATACAAAAATATGTATGTATATTTTGTATGAATGCTTTACACCAGAGCTTTTAGTTTTGCTTCTCTTGAATATTTCCCCAACTTGGTTTAACATTGAATGTTAATTGAGTAAAGTTAAGAGAACTTATTTAAAGCTTCAAAAACAAAAGTTATTTGAGATGTGTATAAATCCCATAGATGGTGCTGCTGTAGATTCAGAGGATTTCTGGTCAGCAGTTGTTATGTGTTTCTATATTTTCAAATTTTAAAATTAAACCAAATATAATAAATATAGGTAATTTATTTAAATGTCACCAAATGACAAAGGTTGTAGAAAAAAAAATTATTTGCCTTATATTTGCAGTTTTTTATGCAATTAATTGTGTGTGGAATATTTGACTATTTTCTAGAAAATACAGAATTTCATAGATAAATCATTTTCATTTTTGTTTCAATAGACTTGTCAATAGAGTTATTGGACACCAAAAATCAACAAGTACTTCAAGAGACTCCAGTAAATTCTCTATAATGACCGTGTGGTATGAAACTCATGCCGTAATTGTGGTATTGTCGATAAAAATGCAAACATGACGTACCTCAGACCTCATTGAAATATATTCCACAAAAAGTATGGAAACTTTTTTCTTTCTTGCTCATTAGTTTTGTGTGGAGATCAGTTTGTCTGTACATACTGGCAGTTGTACGTCTAATCGGTATCCGGTTCACACAGATATAATATCCCAGACGGTTTGAAGGTTTTCTTCCAATATTTTTCAATGTTTTGAAAACCTGTTGACGGATTTTTATAAAATTTAGTTTTAAGGTATAACAAATTAATTTCTCAAATCTGTCACGTCTAGTAATTTTTCAAAATATAATCTCAAACAATTATTTAAAAAATATCGATATTTTTTAAATAGGTACTACAACGATCTTCAATTTATTTTCATGTACAAGGTAGCCACATTTCTTAAAGGAAGTTAGGGCAAATTTTTAAACCACTCACTTCCATATAGATAATCTGCCAAAATCGGTGGGTAAAAAACTTGAACCACGTAAAACCACGATTGTACAAATGGTCCTAAGGTTGTGTAAAATAGTTTCCCTTTATTTATTTTTCAAATTAACTAAGTTTTTTCGTTTTAGAAAAATTGAATCCGAAGCTAATGCTAAGCAGACAAGTTTCTTGGGTTTACGTGTACATTCGATATATATTCGAAAATATTTTTCAAAATATTTTTTTTTTAACTCGTAGTATAGGTAGTTACGCTGATTTAAAGTTTTCAGCTTATTTAAGATATTTAAAGCTACAAAATAAAAACAAAATTAGTCTAGACAAAATACCACCTCTAACAACTATCTAATTCTAATCAAACCACTCTCTAAGGATTTTATTCCAGAAATGTGTATCGAAGAACTGCTACCAATGTGAACCCAAATTCGTGAAGTATAGTATTCGAGTCTATGAAAAACCAAAAAAAATATTGTACTCGAAATTTTGAAAAAAAAAATTAAAAAAAAAATGTTTAAACTAATTTTTTTCAAAATTTTATGTAATTAACTATTATTTTTATTTTCAAAATTCGATGCTCTTATTAATTTTTAGTCAAAAACAGAAAACCGGATGCCAAAATGTATCTTAGTTTTTGAGAAATTAAGAAAAACTAGAATTATTTTTTCCAAGAAAAACACTTTTTTTGTTGGTTTTCCCAAATTTGACCTGCTCAGGCTTATTAATTAGGGAATTATCCCTTTCTTATTTTTCATTACATACCATCCGATTTTAATCAAATAATAAAAAAAACGAATTAACTTTTTACTTATTTTAATAGTTTTACTTTAAATTTTTTTTAGTTTCTCAAAAACTAAGATACATTTTGGCATCCGGTTTTCTGTTTTTGACTAAAAATTAATAAGAGAATTGAATTTTGAAAATAAAAATAATAGTTAATTACATAAAATTTAAAAAAAATTAGTTTAAAATTTTTTTTTTTAATTTTTTTTTTCAAAATTTTGAGTTTGAAAATTAATTTTTTTAAAACTATTCACTCAAACAACTTAATTTAAAAATAAAATAAAAAAGTTGTTTTCTGGCTTTTCAAAAAGATATAACAAGTCTTTGTATCATTTACCGTTGTTTTTAAATAATTTTTTTTTCTGATTTAAGTCAATTTTTTAGAAAATTGCCCCTCCCGCCTTAACGGGGGGAAATAGATCCCCTCTCATACGATTTTTTTTTGTCTTAACCCCACCTACACGCTCAAGCTTTTTGGTGCATCTTATACCAATCACCATGTATATTCGAAAATATTTTTCAAAATGTTTTTTTTTTTTAACTCGTAGGATAGGTAGTTACGCTGATTTAAAGTTTTCAGATTTTTTAAGATATTTAAAGCTATAAAATAAAAACAAAATTAATCTAGACAAAATACTACCTCTAACAATTATCTAATTTTAATCAAACCACTCTCTAAGGATTTTATTCCAGAAATGTGTATCGAACTGCTACCAATGTGAGCCCAAATTCGTGAAGTATAGTATTCGAGTCTATGAAAAACAAAAAAAAAATATATAGAATCATTAAATTAATATCTTAGCAGAAAATTCTGTTGAAAGTCTTCAAATTGTATTTTTTGCGTTAACCAAAATTAAATTACAAAAATAAACAGTTGTTTAAAACACCATACACGTAGGGCAATATAAATAAATACTCACGTATAATGGCACTCCAATACTTAGTGCAGTTATTGAATTTAGTACCAAGCCGTGCTGAGTGAACTTTTTTCGGTTTTGGTTTTCAATGCAAGTATCTTTAAATTATAGCTGGGAAGTTTTATTATCTGAGGCATACATTCGATCGAAGAGTTCAATGATAAGAAAGTCTAAATCAACATTTCAAGAATTAACTATTCTTTAGATTAGAATAATAAACAATCAAAATAAAACGACATAGTTTGCATAAAATGGATGAATATACAATTTAATAGTAATATCGATTATCGACACACAATTTATTTGTTTTTGTTTACGAAATCAAAGTAAATGGCTCAAAAATAGCAGACACGGATTGCTCCTAAGCAGGGTTGCGAGTTTATGAATTAAAAAAACACTGAGCTTTAAGTTTACTATTAACTTGTAATTTGGAAAAATGTAATGCATACGATAATTGGTGAATTGTGAATTAAAAAATATTCAATTCCTTATCTAGTTGGTGAATTATGAATTAAAAAAAAAATTATTCATAAGCTATTTGGTGAATTGTGAATTAAAAATAAGCTAGTAAAAATCCAGACACAAAAAACTCGAAAACAAACTCCCAAAATACATAATCCTGACACCGAAATCCCGAATTAACTTTATTCTATACTGTATTTGGTGATTTTGTATTTTGAGATTTTTTTTCGGGATTTTGGTGTCGGGATTTTCACTAGCTTATGAATAAAATCTTGAATTGAATGGGAGAGAACTCAAAAATAAAATTATATCTATGGTTTAAGATTAAAATAAATACAAAATGTATATTCCAAAATTTATATAATTTTTAATTTTTAGATTTTTTCCTTTAAAAACTGATTTTTAATAAACCGATTTAAAAAAAAAACAAATATTTCTTTGTCTAACAGTATACTTTAATATTTCATTATAGTAATTGTTTAACTGACAGTTTGCGTGCATAATCATATAAAGAACGTTTTTTTATGAAATAGGTACTCAATAACTCTTAGCTATCCTACATTCAATATCGATGCCATATTGCCATGAATAGAATTATCATGATTTCTTGTTACGTAAAGATAAACACCGCAACTCCAAATCTACCTACATCGTTAGGAAGAAATCAGTTTTCTATTGTAACGTGAAGCTTTCAATGTCGATATATCGAAAACGATACCATCAGTATTCATGATGGGGTCCAAGTTTACTTTTATAGGGTTTTGTTTTCTCATCATGAAGTTTATTATCCCCTGAGAACTTTAGAGGATATCTAACATATGCTTGCACCTGTCCACGCATACACTGAAGTTATAAATGTAACTCATGTGTGAAATTACCAACAAACGATGGCGATGTTAACATCAGTCTTATACCAGAAATTCATTAAATTCATTTTGCGGTTAATTTATAAACCACTTTCTTGTGTTTGATTTGAAATGTGTTAAAGAAGCGTTAAATGAGAAATATACAAAATAACTAAACCATTCACTAATTTTAATTAAATTAAAGTTAAAACTAATTATTGATTATTATTAAATGAGTTCATAGTGAAACAAAGAGTAACGAGGGGTTTTAATAAATGTTAAGTGAAGACGAATTTGCAAATATACATATTAATCAAAACCACTTATTTTTCGTAGGAACATAATCATTTTGTTGTTGTTTATTAAAATAAAAAAAAACTTACAGAAGTTGTGTTTTTATTATTAATTATTAAAACTTAGGCAACTAAAAAAAAATAGTCGCGCAACTTTTTTTTTTTTAATAACCCCAAAAAACTAATTTTTCGGTCAAGTAGGGCTTACCAGCCTAGAAAAGAGATCAAATCTAATCGAATTTAAAAAAGGATAAATCAAATTATTTCAGTTTTTTTTGTCGTAAATTTTAGTGCAACCAAAAAATTTGTCGCGCTATTTTTTTTTAAATTACCCCTGCTTATGCTATTTTGACTGTCAAGTTAGCATTATCAGGGGTTATTTTCTAAAATAGTCGTGCGACAAGTTCACGACAAATAATCCAATAATTAATCTTTTGAATTTCGAAAGTGGTAATGCTAACTTTACACACATTGTATTTTTATAGTTTTTAAGACTTTACAAAAAATACATATATAAAGTATGTATATAGTAACGATGCGAGACAAAACAACTTTTGGTATTTAAAAATCTCAAGGAGAGAATCAATGACTCTTCAAAAATGTTTTTAAGGTTTTTTATCACCGCCACTGGGTTAAAATATTTTTAGCTGAATTTTGTTTACTTTTTCCAATTCACACTTCGTTATTAGGAAAACTTTTACTAGTAGAAGTAACAAACTGGCTAGAATGGACGGAATCGATTGGTTTAAAGTGGTGTTGTGCCAGTATAGAGTACACATACCAAATATCCGCCCTTGGAAGCAAACTGAGTTACTTCACGAGTATGCCATTCTCAGTTGAAGTGTTAGAGATATTTATCACCACCAAACAGTGAAGTCTTGTGTATCCCAGGATTTTGACGGTGTAGTCTGCTGTCTCAGGATTTATTCTGTGTGGTCTCAAAATTTCTTAATGCGTAGCACTATAAGAAACATTAGATCACAATCTACTTAAATTAGTATAAAGTATTACGTCACAATTTTGTATCGAAATTTGATTTTCAAAAATGTTTAATGCTTATTCCTGCATTAAAAATTTCCATACATCCGTAATAAACAAGATATCTGTATTAAAAGTTGGGTACATGTACTTCACTTTATTTTTAAAAGATTTAAATTTCCCCTTAAATTCGCAAATTTCTTGTTTTGTTTAGACTTTTAGAGGGTGTACACTAGTGGTACTTATCCGTTATTTTTTTATACATTCAAATAATGTGTATGCTCTCCGAATGCATATTCATTTATTCAACATCCTTCGTTTATTGTCAAATTCACATTCATGTAGAAAAAAGCTTATAAGCTAATGTCAACCTTATATTCAATATTGATAAGTTGACATTTCTACATGGACTAACAATTTGAACGCAGGAACACAATGCAAACACTGTTTCTTTTAAAAAATGTGATCCATGATAATACCTTAAGCCCATAAAATATTTTCAAATTTTCCATTTGCAAATATTGATACCAATATTACATGAATATTAACATGGAAAATAACCAAACAAAAACAATTATTTTTATATTGAAAATATTATGTTCAATGTTCATTCTTAATTATTGCTTCTCAACAATGAACGTGTTAAGATCCAATTCCGTTCGAGCAGAATAAAGAAATCCCTTTGTTATTTTTCTTGTTTCATTTGTCTTTAGCTTTAAGCTTTATTTGTGAATAATATAACCTAATAATACCCACAGTCGAATTACACTAAATACCAGCTGCTGTGCTCTTTACGCCTTGAAAGACACAGAAATTCACTTGAAACATTCCTTAAGTATATCCTTGCGATTGTATAACGACATGTTATCGCCTTGAGAGGCATTCTACTCATAAAGATTTTCTCATATACATCCGATTTGCTAAAGGACTTTACAAGACTTTGAACATTCTTTACTGAACATACATTCGAATATCCCCCATTCGAATGTATGTTCAGAAAAGAAGTAGAAAGAACCCTTCGATTTATTTGATTTCCAAGACTGAAACATTCTCAGAAAATCGATTGTGTTCTTCTAGATATAATCATTATCATCATCATTGTCATTATCATCTTAAGAATCTGGGTTAAATGGTTATTGTTCTTGAGGTACTCTATAACTCTTATTGATGGTTTTAGAGAGGAATGTAGAACAATATGGCTGGAGGAAGTGCTTAATGGATATATGTAGGAAATTTATACAGTTTTGACTTCATCATGTTGGCGTGTTGACAATAGGCTAAATTTATGAATTGTTGTCACTTTGGTTGTACACGAAAGTAGCATATTAGTAGGCTATTTGTTTTGCAGGCTTGAGTCTTCATTGTAGGAATAATTAACTAATGGCTTTGACTTATTGGATATAGAATTAAGAACTAAAGTGGGTTTAAAACAATTGTGTGACATATTTATAGTACAATATAAGAGAAGTGTCCCGTGGTGTAGTGGTTAGTGTGTAGGACTATCACGCCGGAGACGTCTGGGTTCGAGCCCAGCTTCGAGAACACCTTGTTTTTTTCAGGGGCACTGCCTCTTGCGAGGAAGTGACAAATCCTCCAAGAGTATTATTGTTATGAAAAGTGCTCACTTTAGACGTTCGGATTCGACATAAAATTGTAGGGCCCCTCCAATCCTGTAAAACTAATATCGCACAAAAAAGGATTGATTGAGAGTTGTAAGCCACTATAGGCCGTAGTGCTTCGGCAATAACTTTTTTTTTATAAGTGACTTTCACAGTCATCAACACACGTTACCACCATTAATAAGATTTTCTTTGTATCCGACCTTAAATATGTATTGTTCTTTCAGCGCCAAAACATATAAAGTTTAAATAATGATAACATTCAACAATAAAATATTTAATCAGCTCCATCTTTATTTGTAATTATATTTGAAATAATATCCAAAAAACCTTGTTCACAACGTGGATACAGTTTATCACAATCTTCACCTAAAAATCCTTTATTTTCTGCTTCTTCATAGGCTTCCTTATAAACTTGTTCATTATTCCCAAAGGCTTCATGCATTGCGGGGCTGCAAAAAAAAAAAATTAAAATCTTATAGACATTGTTTATAAACGAAAAATGGTTTTCGAATTTCATGTCATTTGCCGTTTGGTGCCTCAAGAAATGAGAGAACATTAAGCTAACACTATGTGCTGAGTGGTGCCAGGCGGAGATATTTGACCATAGAACCTTAAATTGGTGGTTGGGTCTATTCAAAGTCAAGGCCTACCTGATGCTAGATACATACATATTATGTCACTATAGTTAAAACGCTTACTTAGTGCTTGTTCGGAATATATTTTCTAATTTAGTAGTAGATTAGTCCTTATTAAAGGATTTTTCACTTTGTGATAGTTGGTACGGAAATTCATAATATCGAATAAAGAGGACAACTTTGACATTCTTATATATTTGTTATATAGTCTCCTAGGGTTTTCGAAATGATTTTTTTGTGTTAAGGAGAAATAAAACCAAGTAGTTATGTATTTAGATATAAAAACCTATGGTAGTTTTTCTTGTGCAATTAAAAACCTATTAAAAAATATTTATTCGTGTTTTGGTTTTATTTATTTAACAAAAAAGACATTTTAAAGCGGCTATAGTTAAACGAGTTCCTTTGTTAGTTGGAAAACAAGAGTATATTTTGTGTGAGAGAGTGCGTCATCAAAAGTATACTACTTAACTCTTCAAACTTCAGGAAGCATGCGCTTGAGATGCACTTATACATAAGGCACCGAAAAAACGTTTGGTTTAGTATGAGCGCTGTAGCCCGCTGGTGCACTTAATCATGTGGATTACAAATGTTTTGTTATCACACATGTATGAAGTATGATCATACATCTTACATGTATGATCATACTTCATACATGTGTGATCATACATGTATTATGTATAATGTTTATGATGTATGATGATTTATCATACATGTATGATGTTTAATGTGTATGATGTATGCTCATACATGTATGTTTAGGTATGATGTATGATCATATGTATGTATAATGTAAAGTGTGATCAAATATGTATGATCAAACATGTATGGTGTTTGATGTATGATCATACATGCATGATGTTTGATTTATAATGTGAGATCATACATGTGTGATGCGTATAATGTGTGATCATTCATGTATAATGGTTGATTTTAAATGCATCTTGTGTTATGTATGATCATAGATTGTGCTTTACGAACATCATTCTACATGGTCATAATATCACACATATGCATAATGTATAGGCATATACAATTACTTACTAAATGAGTATCATAGTTCATAATGCATAAATAATCGCATGTATGATTATAAATGTATGATGTAAGATCATACATGTATGATGTATGATCATACATTTAAGATCTTTTTTTGTAACCGATTTCGAGTTGTATGGCTTTGAAAAAAAACGCATAAAAGTCCGAGTTCGACAATGCTTGATCGATCTCACATGCAAGTTGAAGCTTGTCAGCTCTGACTCTAAGTACTTTCACATCTTTTAGCATATATAACCCATTATTATACTGTGGCTGAGAGCTTAGCTCTGCATTGATCTACCAACTTAAACGGAGACAAACCCGAAATACTTTATAACCTGAAAAAGCAAATAAGATAAATGCGGGAAAACAATGGGAGCATAAAGCTGACGAACTTTACAGAACTAACAGTAGATATTATTATTGTTTATTTTGAATAAACTATTTAAATTCCACTTTTTGTTTACAAACATAAAATCATTTAATCTCTAGGACTAAAATTAAGCGTTCCTGGCAATTATGCCATTTTTTTAAAACGACAGGTTTCAAAATTAATGAAAAAAAAAGATAAGGGAAAAGATTCAGAAAACCAAATAGAAATTGAACCAAAATATTATATTTTATGGAAAAAAAACTGAAACCAGACCAGAAAACGCAATTTTTCATAAACCCAGAAATTTTTAAAAAATGTCAGAAAAAGTTTGTTTAAGCGTCAAATCCGGTAGTTCAGATTTCTTGCAGACTAGTTTATGATTTTGGCCCAATGAATTGCGGAGATAGAAAAAATGATAAACTTTGAAAAAAACTATCTCGAAAACTATCGGGCCTACGGAAAAAAATTTAGTCTGCTTTAAAAAAGTTTTGATAAAATTAGAAATTCGGTTTTTGACAAAGTTTTGTTCGGCGCTCGAGGTCACAAACTTGAATTTTTCATTGGGCCACAGTAAACAAATATGCAAAAAATCAAAATTACCGAATTTGACACACATTACCCCATACTCTAAGGCGACAATTTTACTAGACAAATTTGAAACTTAAGCATTTTCCTCTGCATAATCTATAACTTACATATTTAAGTTGAACATATACAGTATCGTTTCAGCAAACAGCCCTACATGATGGAGAGGCTTAGTAAAAAATTGGTTTCTTTTTGACACATACCGTTATTTTACACTTAGAATGTCGGTTAAAATGCTAAAAACACAAGGTATCAAATTCGAAAAAATGAGACCAGTTGTTAAGACAGTAAGTAAAAAAATTTAATTCTATTTATGGTTCTCCAAATGTCATTTTCAATATACCCATAAAATGCTAAAGCAAATTATGTATTTATATAAAAAATAATTAGTTTACAGTCAAACATGACACTACAATTATAGAGAAGTCGACAAAAGTTGTTGAGAACATTTCGGGTGGCAGTGTATTCGTCTGTAATCTTTACGCCTGTAATCATTACGTTCACGATGTATTTTTGTTTGTAACCAATAAATTTTCAATCTTTAAAAAATTCCGTCATCTCACTATCACTCACCTTAAAACAAATGTAACTATCTCTGTTATCAAATTTTCTTCATCATCATGAAAAGGATGTTTCGCTAGTTCACAAACACTTTTCAGCAAACATGTTTCATGGAATCCATAACTGTGAATAAAATGCATCTCTTTTTATCTTTTGTAATTAATAAAAAAATAAAGAACATTGATTTACCTAACCAACAAATCTTCCAATCCAATATATAATTCACCAGCAGTAAAATCATTCGAATGTACTCCTTCATTAATTTGATATTTAGAATAATCGATTTCCCTTACTTCCCTCTTATTGTATGCTCCTGGCCAAATGGGAATCGAGTAGAAATATGTTAGATTCGATGGAAGATCATAATTCATTTGAAATCCCCAATCAAAATACATTTTCTGATTTGGAACGTAAATTGGTGTTGAAATTGACATTGTAATCTGACAGAAGAATCAAAATAAGCTTATAGACAAAACATGAAAAGTTAATAACCAAACCTGGAGAACAGACGTTTTTGGAAAAAGAAGATACGATCGTGAATAGCAAATGATGCAAAGTAAACACACAATTAGGAGCACGATTTTTATTCTACACAACATTATTTACTGAATAAATTATTTCACTTTGAAATCAATAGTGTAGTAAATTGCATTTAACATATAATCACATTTTACGCAGACGAAAACAATTACTAAGCTGGATGACGACGCGAAGGCAAGATATGAATGACAACACACGTGTATCTGCAAACTTACTGAAGTTGAATTAAAAAAAAAAACTATGTCTGACCAATCGTATACGATTTTTGTAAAGCAAACACAACTTACCATTTATCAATTTAATTAACACATCAGTTACTTCGTGTTGATGACAAATTCATCATATGAAGAAAAATGTGTTTTTGAATGTGTAAAAATATCTGTAGTTCACTGAACTTTATGTTATTAAATTGAACACGGTTATATGAATGTCAAAATACTGAATTCACACAAATTTTAAATTTTAACAAATCAAGATATTCATTTTATTTATTAACAATGATAAAGAAGTCAATAAAAGTGGAACTGGCTAAAATTTTTGTAAGAGCATTTAAAACAATAACACCGTTAAAGGTTATGGTAATTTCCCTCAAACTATGGTATCACTTGGGTCTGCAAGGTTACTAAGGCTAAGAGAAAAGTAATTTTGGAAATAAAATTCCAATTTGTGCTAAAAGATAGAGTTATTCCCCCCCGTTTTGGGGGAAGTTGCAATATTTTTAAAAGTTGACTTAGGTTTAACAGAAAAAAAATTATTGAAAAACTACGGTAAAACCTACAATGCCATGATGTACCTTTTTGTAAAGCCAGATATCTATTCTTTAATTTGCTTTTTAAATAAAGTTGTTTGAGTAAAATTAATTTTCAAACTCAAAATTTAGAAAAAAAAAATTAAAACAAAAATTTCTCGGAAAACTCTTAATCCCGTATATGACGCTACATTTTTACTAGCGATTATAGGTACCTGTACTAACTCAAATCTTAGATTGGTTAAAAAAAAAGAGATAACAATCCAACATGACATTACGATAATAAAGAAGACAAAAGCAAGTGTTCCCGCCAATTCTATCTGTCTGTATGTCTGCCTGTCATGTCACGTACAGGTACAGCATAAACGGGTAATCGCCCACTCTAAATTTGGTACGTAAAGTTTTTAGGGTAAATCTCCCGGAATTTTTTTTGAAGGCCACTGTAGGTTTAAAAAAGAACCGTACCTGTTATAGATAAATACAACCATTATTGAAAAGCTAATTTTTCTTGTAAACGTCTCTAACGATTTAAATAAAATTTCACTTGTGTACCGAATAAAGTGTCAAAGATCTATCACTTAATGGAAACCAAACTTTCAAAAACATTCGTTTAACGCTATACCTGCTATATAACGGTATTTTTAAATTTCGACTATCTCGATAAAAGCTGAAGTGATTTTAATTAAATTCAATACCGACCTTTTCGTAGCTATTATTTTAAAGTCATTATATTTTGCCAAAAATGTTTTTGTTAAAATTTAAATAATTTTTAAAAAAACAATTTTTTGAATTTAATATTTCATAAACGTGACCGACTTTTATGAAATTTAGTTTTGAAGTATAATAAATTTGTACATATTTTTTAAGTTTTTAATTACGATTTCATCTGACATTAACATTATTTTCATATTCTTTTTTTTTTTTTTTTGTTAAGCCCTCAGGTAACTAGCCCAAGGAGCAAGTTTTTGCGATTCAGTCGTGTCCTTTATATTATTTCTTCATGTTTAATGTATTAAAAACCTGATAAGAGAAACACTTACAGTACCACAGATAATTTTCTCAAAGATAAGAATAAGAACACTAACGAGATTTTCTTACTAAAAATAAAAAAAAAAAACAGTCATTAAAATATGTGTCAATTATCAAATTTTAAATTGCTGACAGTAAAACTATTTAAAAATTTTTGATATTAAATTTACGATAATGAATTTTAGAATTATTGTAAGTATTAAAAAAAAAATAACTCAATTCGAGTTTAATTTTGCGTTCAATGATCATTGAAATAACAAAGGCTTTAATATTTCGTGAACTGAACTCAAATTGCATTAGTTTTGCATTATTCATTAATTCATTAGCTTCATTTTATTAAAAAAAAAATTTCGATAATTTGTTTTAAATTAAAAAAGCACATTTTCAATTATAAGTTTCAATGGTAGTTATAATTGGCCCCTAAGGGACATCATTGAAACTAATCATTGAAAATTTTCTTGTTCAATTCTAAGGCAAATTATCAAACAATGTTGTTGTTTTTTTGGTATTAAGATGTAGGTAATGAATTTTAGAATTTTTCTATTTCACAAAAATAATTAAATTTGATCTTAATTCGTTCAATATTGTCACTATTGTGATTTCAATTATAATTGAATTTTAAATAATCATTGAAAAATCAAAAGTGTTAATATTTTGTGAATCTAGCCCAAATTCCGTTAATTAATTACTTCCATTTTAATACCGATTAACACTAACATTATTGGATAATTTGCCTTAAAATTGAAAAAGAAAATTTTCAATGATGAGTTTCAATGATAGCTTTACTGGCCCCTAACGAGGGGTTTTTCACTAAGCCAGTTTAGTGGTTTAATGATTGCAATATTTCAAGTGACTTTATATGATTTGAGGTGATATTTCAAGCAGTATTTAAATTGATTTAAAAAAAAATTGTGTTTGCCTTGATTGCAAATTAATTCAAGTGATTTCATTATGATTTCAATTCGTGATTTCATTATGGCATTTTTGATTACATGATTGCAAAAAAAAAACTTAATTAATTTCAAATATTTTTGATGATTGCAATAAATCATTTTTTTTTTAAATTTCACCACTTGAAACAGTGATTGCACCTGATTTCAACATAATTTAAAATGATTGCAAGTGAAGTCGTCAAGTGATTTCATTCGTGACAAACCCTTCGGCTCTTAAGTAATGGTGTTCTGTCAAAATATTATAGAAAAAGCTCAGATGATCAAGTACTTCTTGATCTAATAGTCAGAAAGACCCTCTTTGTCCTATAGCCATTTTGTCACGAAATGTCTCTATTTTTTTAACACTTACCAACAATTTTGGATACAAAATCAAATAAGATTCAAATACATTGTTTATTTTCATTAAAATATTTGTATTGAATTAAGTGTACAAATGATATAAGTTGTAAATTTCTTTCCATCTATTAAATACATTATATATAAAAATATTGTCATAGAGAAGTCTTTAATCTTTAAGTTACTAATAAAGACAAAAAAAAAACATCTCAGTAACTCAGAGAAGTATCTTAATTGATTAATTCTTAGCACATCACACATCAATTAATACAAAACTTCTAAACAATTCCATTTCTGCTGAAACACATAAAGTAACTCAAATTGACCTAGAAAATCGTAAACATCTCTGACACAATCGTTCAACCGTTCATCAATTAACACAATATTATCTCACTAATGTGCTTACACAGTTCACATCTTCCTGCCATTCGATCTAGATACGTGTATTTTTTTTTTTTATTTTGTCACCTTGACGCTAATACTGACAACTTACAACCAACCCAAGTCCAACGCATTGCAGTCTTTTTTTATATAAAATAATATTGTCACTGCACGTAAAGTGCACTTACTGTCAATAAAAATTTATCTTAATCATTCAACACTGTCTCAACCTACACAAAAATAAAGAAACGTCTGCTTGCCCCCACCTGTTGCTACCATTTAAAATTATTATGACAAAAATTGAATTAATAAAAAAGTTTCCAATAATCGTGAGAACAATTTCTGCTTGTTAAATAACGTTAAATAAAACCGCGCTTCATAAAACTTTAAAACAACTAAGTAGAGAAAATCCACCAGCACTTTATTTATCAATTGAAATTCTATCTCTTAGATACTGTAGATTTTTCTCAAACATAAACATTTGTTTCTTCAAGATTTATGTATCGACAATGGCAAGAGAGCAGTTCGACTTCCTCAGTAAAATATAAAAGTATCTCCAGCTGGGACGGTAATGGTATGCCGGTAGATACATTGGATTCTTCATAAAAATGCGCGCACATAGAAATTATCATTTATCTAATTATTGAAATATCTTTAAACGGTTTGGGATAAATTTCTACGAAGAAAAAATTTTCCCCACAGAAATCATTTACCCTCCAATCCGTGGTGAATTATATTATCTTCCACTTCCGGTTATAAAAGTTAGATACAAAATAGTTACTCTCTTCTTTTAAAGCTTTCGCTCTCTTTTTCCTTACATCTGATTGGATAAATGGTCGAAAGAAAAGCTTTGAAGTATGGTAAAAAGTCTTCTCCTCTATAAAAGGCTTCAGGGGGAAAGTCCTTATGTTGAAATAAGTAAACCTTACAAAACCAATCCTAACTCCGCCGCTTATCAACATTCGCTGAGAAAATACTATCAACATTTTCTGAAGGCTTCCTTCGGCAACGATGATACATTTTTCCGGCTCTCTCTTTCTCTCTCGGTGTTGTATATCCGTTTGATAAGAATAAAACTTTTCCTCACAGTGAGTTCGGCTTTCAGATTTTCCGTTGTTTTCTTTTTTTCTTCTGTTAGTTGGACCGGTGGCAATGTAGACATTGTCGTGTTCTCCAGCGTTTTCGAATGTCGGGGGTTTTCAGTGAATCTGAAAATTTTATGTAATTCAGTTTGTTTTTATTCGTTGCGCTTTTGACAAGATACGTTATAACGGGTTTCGTTACTTTTGGGGGGTTCAATTCAAACAAAATAGTGTGTTTTATCGACAAAAACATGACATACTCATTTAAATATCAGTTTGATGCACCAGCGATAAACGAATTAAAAAAAACACGCGAATTCTTCGGTTGAACGTTAACGAACTTTTGGATTTAAATTTGTTCTACTCCCACCAAATGTACCCCATTGAAAATTGAATTACTTAACTGGTTTTTTTTTTGTGCTCTACATGTTTTTTTTAATGTTTCAAAAATGTGCATTGATATATTATTAGTATCGGTTTTGAATATACATTGTTTTTTTGACGATTTTCCCATTATATAAATAAATATTTATAAAAATTAATGTGTGATGTATAAATGTAAATAAAATAAATAAATTAATAAATATAAGAAGAAATTAAAATGATGTTGTTCTGTGTTATTTATAAACAAAAATTGAAATAATTGAAATAAATATTGTGTGAATTAGTGTTAAATGTCGTACTATAATATTAATTTCAAAAAATAGTGGATTTTTTTCGAATGCTTTTTATACACTATGAGTCCCAAACAGCAAACGGAATAGACAAACCGATGGATTTATTTTTTTTTTAAATTGGAAAAAGAATATATTTTTACCCTCACACTAATCAAATTATAAATACATCACTGGTAAGTTAATGGAGAAACCATTTTTTTTTTTTAATTTCAATTAAATATTTATTACTGCAATTGAATCGAATTCAGATTTATCGACCATCAATGTTATGTTTCAAACAATTACTGATAAATTACAAAATGTGTTTTATATTTTTCTAATTACATTTAATTTCATAAAATGTTTGCATGCGTTTTTAAGGAAATAAATTATTCAGTTGTGTTTTTTGTGTGAAGGTGTTGGGAGGGTAGTAAATTAATGTTGCAAGGTGTAATGAATTAATTATTTTCACACGGGTTAATGGATTGAAATGCAGTGTTTGGGTGTATCTATATGAATTACAATGATAATTATAAGGGTTGAACAAGTGTTTTATATTTCACGGGTTGAAAATCAAAAGTTTTGTGGAACAGTTTCCATCAAAATATATTTGTATTTTTATTCATTTGCATTTGATTCATTTTAAAAACTGAAAAATATAATTTTTTTTAGTATCCAATGTATACGTACAAATATGTAGTTAAAAATAAAGCAATGTAAGTGGAAATCAAATGAAGAAATATAATGGGAGGGAGAAGAATGTCCACTGCAGCCCGACCTATACAGGGTGATTGGTATAAGGTGCACCAAAAAGATAGAGCGTGTAGGTGGGGTTAAGACAAGGAAAAAATCGTATTCTATTCCCCCCTTTAGGCGGAAGGGGCAACTTTCTAAAGCATTGACTTAAATCAGAAAAAAAATTGTTTAAAAACAACGGTGAATGATACAAAGCCTTGTTATATTTTTTTAGAAAGTCAGAAAACTACTATTTAATTTAATTTTTAAATTAAGTTGTTTAAGTGAACAGTTTTAAAAAAATTAATTTTCAAACTCCAAAATTTAAAAAAAAACTAAAAAAAAAATTTGTAAACTAATTTTTTTCAAAATTTTATGTAATTAACTATTATTTTTATTTTCAAAATTCAATGCTCTTATTGATTTTTAGTCAAAAACAGAAAACCGGATGCCAAAATGTATCTTAGTTTTTGAGAAATTAAAAAAAAAAAAAGTAAAACTATTAACTAAAGTAATTGGTTTTTTTTTTATTATTTGATTAAAATCGGATGGTATGTAATAAAAAATAAAAAAAGGATAATTCCCTAATTAATAATTGACCTGAGCAGGTCAAATTTGGGAAAACCAAAAAAAAAATGTTTTTCTTGGAAAAAAATACTTCTAATTTATCTTAATTTCTCAAAAACTAAGATACATTTTGGCATCCGGTTTTCTGTTTTTGACTAAAAATTAATAAGAGCATTGAATTTTGAAAATAAAAATAATAGTTAATTACCTAAAATTTTGAAAAAAAATTAGTTTAAACATTTTTTTTTCAGTTTTTTTTCAAAATTTTGAGTTTGAAAATTAATATTTTAAAAACTTGATTTAAAAATTAAATAAAAAAGTAGTTTTCTGGCTTTCCAAAAAAATATAACAAAGCTTTGTATCATTCACCGTTGTTTTTAAATAATTTGTTTTCTGATTAGAGTCAATGTTTTAGAAAATTGCCCCTTCCGCCGAAACGGGGGGAAATAGACCCCCTCCAATACGATTTTTTTCTTGCCTTAAACCCACCTACACGCTCAAGCTTTTTGGTGCACCTTATACCAATCACCCTGTATAGTTCTTCCTCTCCCCTCCCATTTTTTCTTCTCTTGATCTCACTAAAATCTCTTGCCAGATTCTAATAGTTAGAATAATTCGTTTTTTTTTGTTGCCTTCCTTCAAAATAAACTTCAACTATCTAGTGTAAATTCCCTTTTTCTATTTTATTTCCATTCTGTGAGTACAATTCTAATTTTTTTTGTATTTTTCATTTTTAAATCTGGCTCTTTATGATGCCGAAACAAATGTTTCTTATTTTTCTCTAAACGTGCTTCCTAATCAAAAACAAAATCTCCACCTGTTGTCTTATTTCAAATGGCGCCCATCGTAAGCCCGATTTCAATAAAAAATATTTTTTTTTCAATTTTGTAGCTTACCTGTGAATTTTGGAGAGCGATTACAATCGAACCGATGTACATTGTTGCTCTTGTTTTTCTTTTGATTGGTTTTAAGGTACCCGTTAAACAATTTACATACAGTCATTAAAAAACAATTAAAAATATAATTTAAATTCAAAAGAATTTATCTAAATAGTATTAATTGAATATCCTGTCTAGACTGATCATAATTAAAATTGTTAAGTCAATCTAGATCTAGAATTTTAGTGTGATGGAGGAAGAGAGAGCCATGTCGTTTAAGGCTAAACTCGACCAAATAAATTGCGTTTGATGTAGATTTCCTATAGGTATAGGTATATGCACACTTCGGTATGTCTCAAAATCTTACTGCTGAAAAAAAAGTATTTTGTTTGTATCGAAAACGTTTGGACGGATCCGGCTTAAGCCTTATTTTTTAAATACTGGAATATAATGTCAGAAAAAAAAATATTTTTCTTTAAAAAAAAAATAACATTCTTTTATTTCTTAACTTAGAAACTTATGTAGAAACTTATGTATTTACCTGACCCAAGAAAGTAAATATCAGTCTTATAGAAGGTATGTACACCTACCGTTTAAAATCTATTTTCATATTTTTTTTCGATGGAAGACTTCACCTTTGTCAATAAATCCATATAAAAGAATTTATCAAAATCACTAGTATTTTTCTTGAAAAAATTGATTACATATCTGTAACGCTCATCTATAAGAGACCGTCATTTTAAGACCTATGGGACCCAAAAATCTTACCAAGAATGAATTAGTTCTCAAAACATTTTACAACAAACATTTTCTAATTTTAATATCATACCTCATCTCGTTCCGTCCCAAAAAAAAAAAAAACAGACAAAATACATCTCTTCCTAAACAACAGATGACAGGGACAGCTTTTAAAATTTTAAAATCAAAACAGATTATGATTTCTGAAATAACGAAACCGTCCCATTCTTAACTCGTTGGGAATGTAAATGATTTTTATTGCATCGCATCGTGAAATTATCCCCATGGTTCCGAGTGTGGACTTCAATACCTTGAAACAAAATAAGCTTCCAGACTGTGTTTGAATTTAGCTTTCCAGTGACATCGTGAAAAACTTCACAAAAACTACAAACCACTTCGTCATATTTATAATTAAAACCATCTGTTATCGAATATATTTTTTTCGTCGTCAAAACGTATTTTGAATATTTTTCGAACTATAATTTTAAAACCCCAAGCAAAGAAGGCAATTTTGAATTTTATAATGGGTTACATTTTCCCAACACCATCCAAAACTATACCTTAGTTAATCTTTGTGCAAAATGAATTTCTTTTTTCAAGAGTATACAAATCTTTTTTTTTAATCAATTCCATCCATTAAGTCAGAAATCAAAATCGTACTTATATGCTTATATTATGTGTTTATGTGTTCATCCAATGAAAGAGCAAAACATGTTTAAATACTATCAGATAATAATTGTATTCCTCCCCTGCACAATGACCATTAAGCACATCCTTACGGATAAATTTAACCACAGCCTATGTTGTCTTTGTGTGGTCTATGTCCCATCCTCAAATCACATAAAAACAACACATATATCTATCTACGTATACTTAGATACATACTTTGTATCATTGAATTAGTTATCAGACTTTTATTTTTATATAAAGATCTCATTGTAGATACAATGAAGGTATGTATAAATATTTGAATTGGTATTAAAACCAATAAAATGTATTTTGTCGTACCAAAAGCATTGAGATTAGTTTTGTGGTTTGCCACATTTAAGAGGAATTTAATATGCTAATAAAACTAAATCTGGGATAATCAATTAATTAGTCTAATGCAATGTACTTTTGAGGTGGAGTTTTAGTGTTTTTTTTTTAGGGATTATTATCAGTTTGTGATGGGGAAGAGAAACAACAAAAAGCTTTTAGAATATTCACAGTAAATTTAAAAGTAAGTGGAAAATTGTATCAATTGTTTTGTAATGTTTTGTATAGAATTTCCAAATAATAAAGATGACAGAAATTTTACAAATTAATTGGAAGAAAAAAAAGGATACAAAGTCGTAGAGAGAGTTTGGAAATGTATGCAATTGATTACAATGTTTTAAATAACAATGAGATGAAAACTCGACTATTAGTACGCTGAATTCATCAGTAACTCTTTAATTCATGCTCGAAAAAAAACTCTATTCGGATAAATTGGAATACATGATTTAATCATATTGAAGATTGTCATTCTCACCTAAACATATCTCTTTAAAGGTAGACGCATTATCATTGAAACACAATCAGTGAAAAGATTGTAGTTTTGTGTGACAGTTGGTTATAGCAATCATTGAAAAATTTCGTTATTGAAAATGAATTTTTCATACCAAAAAGTTGGTTCGAGTTGATCATTGAAATCACAATTGAACGAAAAATTGACAACTAGGAAAATGTAGAAAATCGAACACCATCGAACGGATCGGTTGTAATCCACTTTGTAGAACTAAAGTCTGTTGTTAATTGAAATCGAATTCCAGCATTTAGATAACAAAACAAGCGTTATTTTATTGAGTAAATCAAGTTTAAATTCAATTATTTTTTTATTAAAAAAATTCTATAATTCATTAGCTTCATTTAAGTGACAACACAAGCCTTAAAAATGGAAAACAAACTTTTCAATGACAGCTATATTTGGCTGTATATTAGCCCTTTACAATTCGTTCTCAAAACAAAGATTTTTTTTATTACTATTTTAATTCATTAATTACTATGTTCCCACTTAGGTATAGCTCGAAATTGCGCAATTCGATACCCCAATTTCGAAATTAAGCAAAGTGTTTACAGTTCACACCCATGAATGAAAGAAAACAAGATTACGACACTTGGTTTTTTTTTCAGCTTTTTGTTGTTGTGTTTTTTTCACTTGTGACGTAAGCACAAACAGAAAAACAATTAAATGGTGGAATCTTGCTATGAATTTACCCCAACCAAGAGGAAAAAGAGTGCAAGGTGCTTACGTCACAAGTGAAAATTACGTCACAAGTGAAACAACAACAAAGTGAAAAAGCCAAAGTGTTGTAATCTTGTATTCTTTCATTCATGGTTCACAACTAAGTTGGGATGATTTTATAAAATATGTTTTTCTCTTTCTGGCTTATGTTACCATGAATATTATTTTTTGACATTTCGAGAAATTGCCCAATTTTGTAAGATCTGTTCGATTTATTCGCTTTCATTAACCATGCGATGGATGAAATTCTTCCACGGAGACTAACTGAAAATGTTAATGATGATTTGCACGAACCATAAATCAAATCCTTAAAAAAACATTGTGTCATATTGGCTTTAGACTCTGTTCGAAAATTAATTAATAAATATTAAGGGTGCGTGTTAAAATGCTATACAGATATCAAAACATTCTTTTAAAAAGTTATTTTGATACCAAAACGACGGAATTTAGCTATTCCTTACATAGTAGTAAATCAGTAAAAGATTAAAAAAATTTAATTAATAAAATGCATTTTCTATTAAAATTACTTTTAGTGTGAATAATGGAACAATCAAATTAAAGCATTCTGGTTGTTTGGTGCTCTTTATACAAATTACATAGAATTTGCCATTTTGCATTCCAAATCATAAATCATATCGATTTAAATTGAAAAAAAAAAAAAAAAAAAAAAAAACATCAAAACAGAGTGGGGAGAGTTTATAGATGGTGTTGCTTTTTAATGAAATGCCTTCGTTATCGTTGTTTGTATACATAATTAATTTTTTTTTAGACCAACACCCGTTAAAAAGACAGATGTAACCTTCTGCAATAATGATTAGAAGGAAACAAAAAAAAAAAAAAAAACATGTTATAAAAAAGTTCGCAAAATTATACAGGAAAATGTAACATGCAACTCATTAAAATTAAAATATCAAGTTTAAAATTAATTGGGTGTCAGTTGGTATAAATATAACTTTTTTTAAATAATCCCGATGAAGAAAAGAACAAGGGTACACCTACATAATAAAGGATTTCCAGCTTAAAGCAAATATGTAAAAAAGTATCGTAAGTCGTAATAATTGCTCAAAAAGGGGTCGTATAGACGTACATAATTTGAACCCCAAAAATATGATATAGAACTGGTTTGAACTAATTGGAACTATACTTAGCAGGTCAATGTAATTTAAAATTAAGGTTACGACTGGGTTGCACAAATTTGCTCTTGTTATATCGATTAGGTATGGGGAAATTGTTTCACCAGTTTTTTGTAAAAAAAAAAAGATTTTCTGTATAATATTTTTCGAATATTTTTTTTTTCTAAACAAAAATTTAAAAAAATTAATATCATGCAATGAAAAATATTTATATGAAAGACATCAAAGTCGGAAACAAATCACTTACATATAATTTTACCAACATTGATTGTTGTATTTTTTTTTAATAGAATTGTTTAAAAAAAAAAAGAAAAAAAAAATTTCTTATTTTCAATTTTGTTTGCAGTTTTATAAGTGGTGTTGAAATATAAATGTTTGCCAAAATCGGTGCAGCCGTTCAAAAGATAGTGGGTGTAACAAAACTGTTCTTCGGTAAATATATGCGTATACCGTTGATAAACTTTTAAAATTCAGAAGAAAAACATTAGCATTAGCAGAAAATCACTAACGTGAAATTGTATCTGAATTAATCGTATTTTTTTTCGCAAGAAATAGAATTATCGGTTAAAAAAAAAAACTTTTTTCAAAATTAATTTTTTTCAAAATTTTGTTTGCAGCATTTTTTAAAAATTAAATTTGGTCAAAATCGGTGCATGGAAAGTACCGTTAATAAGATTTTTCCCATAAAAAAAAAAACTGATGAAAGACATTAGCATTTGGCAACAAATCACTCCTGTAAAATTTTATCAAAATCGATCATGTTTTTTTTTTCAGCCAAATGGAATTATCGGTACGGCTTATGTGGTAGGAACCGATATTTTAGGACCTTGGTCAAAATAAAAAAAAAAAACTTTCTATGATAATTCTTGAAAAACAGTTTGACGAAAATTGTGTCAACCTTTAAGACTAATTTCCTTACTTTTTTCGTCTTCTTTATAGTCATTATATCATGTTTGATTGTTTTCTGAAAACTTATTTTTAACAAATGCATAACTTGCCTTATATAGTACTTGTATTCGCAGATTATTAGATCTATGCATGGCGGCAACCACACCTTTGCTAAAAAAGCTTTTTGAGATGGCAATATGGAAACATTCTGCATACTTCAACTTTACATGAAGTGAACGAGTGGCTGCGGCACACTTGGGATATCGAACAGCATTAGAAGAATTCATTTAACAATAATTCACCGCCGAAACATTTTCTCGTTTCTTATATGATATGAGATATCAGTATACGAAGAGAATGAAAGCGTTCGCATTTGTACTGAGTATCAATGCAGTTTAACAGTTTTCACAAGGATTTCCTCGGGTGTGAAAAGTTGTGATTGAAGAATGCTCTTTTCATAGAATGGTATTAAAGATCAACCGTAAAAATTAAGAAATTAATGCTTATTTGCAAACAAAATTGAATATTTCTGTCAGTTGAGAATGCCACCAAAAAGTTCATATACTTTTATATACAGATCTGTCACTTTAAAATATACTGCAACAGAATCAGAAAGAAAGAAAGGGTTTATTTTTCCAATGGGATTATCATCATTGACGAGTATGCAAACATCTATGTCAAAGAACAATACTTAAGCTACAAAATCTAATAAAAAAGAAAGGTCAAAAAGTTGGTTTTTCCACTAGAAATTTAAGAATTTTGATTCAAAATTCCTAGAAAAACTTTCTATTTGAATTACATATACATACATAATTTAGAATTTTTAGATGAGAAAAAGAAGCCTCATTTGTATTCCCTTCGATAATACATTTTATATTATATTATTTTTTAAGATGTACCTACCTAATAAATATGTATATGCGTGGCATGTTCTATTAATCAAAACCCTTAAACAAGTCACATGCCAACACACAAGAGCGTTGCTGTTTTTATTAACTAACATAATAGTAAAATAAATTAAGTGGTCAAATCCTTTCAAAGGTCAACTTTGACTCTCGATTCATTTAAATTCTCTCTTTAACTTTCAAAATTAAAATAAATTTTAAATCCACAACATTAGATGATTGATGATTGGGTGAAACCCTATTTATTTGACCTTTTAAGAAAAGATATTTTGACAAGGATCAAAATCCTTTTTAAAATTTGAAAAACAAAAACTGAATTTTACCCCAGTTTCGCAAATATGAAGTGTTATTTTCTCAGAATTTTCCAAAAGAAGATACTAATTTCAGATAAACGTCATAATTATCTATCTTTGCTTCAAATTATTAACCCATCATCACAACCGCACAAAGTATATCCTGACAGTTTTCTAATTAAATACAAATGCAGTATAAATTCTGTCGCTGTTGGTGGCATAAATTATCCTTCTACTTCTGTAAGGAAATGAATAGGTAACTCCAAACGGTGCGTTTAGGTAAATGTTTTTCTTTTAAGATGAAAATTAAATAAGGTTTATAAAATTTTTTAGGTATTTCATTCAATGCTGGGGGTTGAAAACGACAAAAAAAAATATCTCTGACAAATTGAATTAAATTTCCCTAACTACACATGATTCCACAGATGATTAAATGTTTATTCAGTCAGAAGTCAGTTATACAATATATCTTCCGGTATGTAGATACTTCCTATAACATTACCATAAATAACGCTTTATAATGTCCTTTCATTGTCACTTGATATCTTCATCAAGTTTGCTTTATTTGTATTTTTATTTTCTTCTTTTGTAAAGGAACATAAAATAATTGAAAACATAATGGTAGATGGAGGTAAGGAACTTTTCGTCAATAATTGCTCGCACAAAGATCCTTCCTTGATGGGAATGTGTGCAGGTGTGTTATTGAAAAAGTTATCCATAAGCCTATCAAAAACTTTGTGTTCTGTTTTCTTGTAATTTTATTTAATTTTTTAAGAGATGTTGCTGTTACTGTTTTGACAAAACTGTCATTATCAGAAATATTTTTGAAATTTGTATACTTGAAATGTTCTTAAAGAGGAGATGAAATGTCTTCTCGTACTTTTTTTTAATCAGACTTAAGAAAATTACTTTTCTAAAGAAGAAGATACAAAAAAAAAAAAGTATCTTTCCATCGTAGAACTCAAACATGTTCATTGTGATTTATTTATTAGGTATAAGATTCATTATCGGGATTACTATTTAATTTTGTTTTTACTTCTCTGCTTAAGTTTTCAAGGATATACTTGCATGGTGTGAATTAAATTTCATTAATCATTTTGTAACGAACTAAAACTTCTTTACTGTTTTATTTATTTTAACGAAAAACTATGTTTTTTTTTTTCTTCTACGATTGACGTGAGGATACTTTGTCCACCAGCAGTCAGTGTCCTGTCCACATGCCAATATAGGGAAGATTTGATACTATCATATGTGTGTTTGTGTATGTATGTTTACAGATTGTTGTGTATATATTGATTATAGAATGATTTAGAAAATTATTCGAGGGTGGTATTAATAAATTTTAATGAGATCATGGAGCCAAATGATTAGACAAAGGACACGAAGCTCAAATACATGTTCAAAAGGTCTTTTGTGCTTTGAATATTTAATGATGTTTTATTTGAATTATTTATTATCTTGAATTTGAAGTAAATTAAATTCATCTCAAGATATGAAAGTTAAATATAGAATGATATATTATGTAGTTTTAATGTCTGCTGGAATGTGCAAGTAAATAAGATGGAACGATTGGGTTGAAGTATGCTTGCTCTTGAGGTTCAATGTTACATTGGTGATTAAAAGTGTGCAACAAAATGAATTATTTTGAAAATATGAGATTGATTTTCCAATTCAATGTTGAACATTATGTTCTTATATTTACAACAAGTTATTCGAAGTATATATTTTAAATGCCACAAAGCTAATGATTTCCAGTAAGATCAAAATCTCGAACACAAATCCATATTTCCGAAGCAATAATTGAGAAAAGTTCTTAATTATTGTAAAGGAATATAAAAATGAAGATGTAATTTCTTGATCCGTTTTAGTTTTAGTAATTTCTTATTTCATTTCATTTTTCAAATTTCGACAGCAACGATAGCTTTCAATGAACTTGACTTTAGACTTAGACTTTACTATTTAGTTAATTAGTTTGCGCCTTAAGGCAGAACTAAGTAAGTAAATAAGTAAGTAACTTTTGTTTATTCAGAAATTCATTTCTAATACATAAGAAAATAAAGCGTTTGATTTTCTTAACTAAAAAATTAAATTAAACTGATTTAATTATCATTTAACAAATAATAAAGCATCTATGGCTTACTTTAGCCGTCTGTTGCGATTGATTAACCAATATTTAAATCCTATATCAGTGTTAAAGTAGTTTATGGTTTTCTGTTTATTGTGTTTTTTTTATTTTTAAATGGTATTTTTATTAAGTTGTGTTTGATTTTAAATTTTTATCCATTATACTCTCTAAGTAGATACGAGCGATAATTAAGTGCCAGAGGTAAATATTTTATGAGAGCACTCCATCCTCTTTCGCCATTCAATGTGTCCAAAATGTATTCAATGCTGAGCGCTCGCAATTCAAAACATTGTACACGAAATTCTTTTAACACAGGACAGGTACCTAAGAAATGTTCGAAGGTTTCATCTTCTCTTAAGTTGCACATCGTGCATTGTGTAGTTCTGCCAGTTGATGAAAAGGTTCCGTTTAAGAAAATTAGCCCGCCCCGTGACTTGAAAATCCAACTTATTTTAGACAGGTCCCGTTCATTTTTTAAGTAACTGCTTCCCTGGATATAATTGAGACTATTGTACAATCCATGTGAAGTTGATGCATGCGCTCTTTGAAGTGATACTTCCCATTCCTTGTTCATGATTTTTGAGCAAACAAGATGGGTTGAATGTTCGAACATCCCATTATGTCTAACGATTTCACCAATCTCCATTCCTTCTTGTCCAATGTAATCCATCCAATCATTGTGCCAATATATATTTTTGGATATAACTTTATTCGCCAGTATTAAAGGCAGTCGGGTTTCTCCATAACTATTTAATATATTTTTGACGTAGCTCATATGACACTTCATTGTATATAAAAAAAGGGGTTCCATTTTACATTCTAACGTTAACATGTAATTCGGCGAGGATTGAGGTATTCTTAGAATTTTTTTCATAAAGTATCGTTGCACTTTTTCGACTTCATCGTACTGCTGATGACCCCATACTTGTGCTCCATATCCAAGAATTGACCTTGCTACCGCGTTGAAAAGTTCAGTTTTGGTTGAGATATTGATATCTTTTTTAGAGACAAAGGTTTGCCAAGTAAGGTTTAAACTCATTTTTGCCTGCTGAGCTCTGTTTTTAAAGTGGTCTGTCATACTCAAGCTAGGTGTAACCCAAACGCCCAAATATTTATATTTATTAACTACTTCAATTTCCTCGACTCCCAGACTCTATTTTTCGCGTCGATTCCTTCTGCCACCATTTTTCCTAAATATCACTATTTTCGATTTCTCAAGGTTTATTAATAGGTTCCACATACGACAATACTCCTCCATTTTATCTATCATTGATTGTAGATCCTCTGGTGTATGCGAATAGCACTATATCATCTGCATACAGCAACAGCCGAATAGCAAGCCTATCAATTATTATACCATCTCCAATGGCCTCATGAATGTCGTTAACAAAGAGTGCAAATAGCAGTGGGCTCAAAAGACAACCCTGTTTTACACCCATTTTAGTACTGAACCACTCTGAAAGTTGTTGTCCATCCCAGACTGCACTTGTTGTATTTTCATATAAATCTTTCAGTGTATTCAAAAATTTAGTGGATAGTCCTATCCTAAAGAGTTTGAAAAATAGAGCTCTGCGACTTATGCTGTCAAAAGCTGCCTTAAAGTCTACGAAGAAGCAGTAGGTTTTTTTTTAAGGCAGAACTATAATAGAAGAATTAGTTCGTACGGTGCCGTACGAAATAAGCGAGAACAAGGAATTTGTATAGTGCTCACATAATAACGGATTGCTCAGTTTCGGCAAGTTTTCGTTCACTTTTGCCTCCGTACGTAAAGAGCGCTCCAGAGCGCAGTTTACGTACGTTATTCTGACAGCCAGCCAAATACATGTGAAATTGGCTTGCGTGTGCGTTCGACCATTATGGTCGAATGAAGGCGGCACTTAAGGAAACTTGACGTAGAACTATGACATTAGCTTTCGTTTGCTTACGGATATTATGGTTGGCCCTTTAATTTCAAAATGTGTATTACATTTGCATGGGAACAAAGTCATATAGATATTTTTTTTCCACCTATTTCTTTTAGACAGTATGATAATGCCTTTTGAGCAAGGTTTTCAGAGTTTCTGTTTTATATAAATAATGTAAAAGTACTTGGTCGTTCTGTTTTTCCTATAAAAATTTATTTATTTATTTATTTAACCATCTATAAGTTGCTATATTATATATATTATATAAAGAAAAATATAATTCTAAACAATTGTATTCATAACAATGCATTTAAAAAATATCTCGATTTTGATCAAGGTCGAGAACATTCGTTAAATTTAACACAATTATTTCTAATTGGTTCATTTTGACCATAGTTTGTTGCATGACGAGAAATATGAAAGAAATCATTATATCTAGGTCTTAAAGTTCTAGATGGTGCATGTATACCAAACAAAGCTAGAAGCGGGGGGCTGTCAGTATGCCCTACAATCACAATCATTACAGAATAATAAGTTCTTCTACTAGATAGAGACTTTAAATTAATCAATAAGCATCTACTGTTATAAGATGGCATAGAGTCAGACCAATTCAATTTTCGTAGCGCATATTAAGTGAATCTTTTTTGAATTTTTTCAATTCGTTTTAAATCTTTTTTGAATAGAGGCGACCATACAACGCAACAATATTCTAGTATGGGACGAACCAATGATTTTTGTATGAGAATTTTCTTGGGTATGGTGTTACTTCTAATTTTTATCACTTTTAGTGAGTCTTTGCTTTTCATGATCTCACAAATTAGCCAAACGGTAGCTTAAGTACGTCTCTGCAAATTGTCTTCAAAAGTAGTTTGTCAACGTGATGTGTTGACTAGTTAACAATAAAATTTAATATAAATTTTGGACAAAAAAGCCTTGCCTTTTACTTGTTGTCAGGTAGCACATATTTTGTATTTTAGCTAATAAGAAGTGAAAGAACTCATCGACAATATGCCTCCGCCCACCACGCCATAATACGCAAAATTGTTTTTCAATTAAAAAAACGTGTGGAATAGCATTTATCCAGTTTTTTCTTTTTATTGTATGCAATCAGCATTCTGGATATTTTTAAAATAATAAAAAAAAGGTTAATCCTTTAAAATTCATTAAATTAAATAAAAGTCCAGTCAGGTGAGTAGAAAAAATATTTTTTCTTATAAGAGGTGGTTCTCGTTATTTTTGATTTTCTCAAAAACTAAAAAACATTTCTAGCATTTGGTTTTCTGTTTTTGACTAAAAACTAATAAAAGCATTGAATTTTGGGTACAAAAATTATACTTAATTACATAAAATTAAAAAAAAAAATTAGTTTGATTTTTTTTAAGTTTTTTTTTTCAAAATTTTTAATTTGAAAATTAATGTTTCAAAAACTATTCACTAAAACAACTTTATTTAGAAGAAATATAAAAGAGAGTTTATTTCTGGCTTTCCAAAAAGGTATAACATGGCATTGTTGATTGTACCGTTGTTTTTTAATAATTTTTTGTCAAGTAAATTTTTAAAATTGACCCTCCCGGGGGGAGATAGACCCCCATATATTCGGTTTTTTCTTGTCTCGCAACACTTTTTTCTCGAAACTGGTTGATACTACGATGAAAAGTGCTAAGAACTTTTTTGTAGAGAAACATGTAAGCTGCAATTTGTACCCAAACATTTTTTGCAACAAATTCTTAGTTTAAGAGATATTTGCAAAAACTGAATTTCGACCCCCAAAAAAATAAATCAAGACTACTTTTGAGGATTTGCTCAAGCAATAAAAAAAAGGTCCACTTTGTCTGAATTTCTTCGAAGTAAAATTATAATTTTACTATGGGCTAAAAGTGTATATTCATTCACGAAATCTGCTTCAAACAATAATACAAAATATATTTTCGTCGAATAATAAATCTTCATTGAATTCATGTTTCTAAAAAATCTTCTACATGAATATTCATTATTCAGAATTCTTTTAAATGATACAACGGCCATGTTAAATTTTTAAATATTTTCTTCCCCTATAAGTCAGTTCTTTTGAATGTATGTGTGTGTGTACGTATTTAAAAAGGATAAAGATTTCTATCGTATCGTATCAGATTATTAAAGCAAAATATAAACAATTGAATCAAGTTAAGTCAACATATTTGATTGAATATTCATTCAACCAAATAAAATACATTGATGTGAGTGAAAAGTTCAGGAGATAAATAATTAAAAATTACTCAACCTCACTTCATTATTATGCAGTTCAACAAAAGACCCAAGGCCGGTTGATGGCTTCATACTTGCTCATGTTCATTTACATTTATTTTTATCGTTGATATACGCACATTACCCTATACAGTAGTGTTCTAAAGTTTAATCCTTATAGTTCTTAAATCATTGGTAATTGTTTTTTTTTTTTTTTTTTTGCTCAATTAGGTGAAAGTTTTATATAATTTTAAAGGCATTAACTTAAATTTTTTTTTTGTTTTATTTATTTATTGCAACTACAGACGATATGTCAAGTTGTTTAGAATAATTCACAACATTTACATTTTTGTTTGTTTTTAGAAATAGTATTAAGGTACAACAACATTAATTTTCAGAATTAAATGTATTCATAGTTATTAGTTATATATTCCTATTTCTAAACAAAATATTTTTCATACTAGATTTAGATTTATTGAAATCTATTACAAAATGAAATTTGTTAAAATCTCTACTCATAAAATTAAGGGGTTCATTTAAACCATAATTATTTCTAGATGAAGATATGTAGAAAAAATTAGGATTTCGAGTAGTTCTTGGACGTGTATTCATGTTAAGTTGACTTAGAATATAAGTTGAATTAATGGATCCTGATAAGAGTTGAAACAAGAATATTACATTATGAACTCCTCTTTTTTTAAGCGTCGACATATCAAGAAGATTTATTCGACTTTTATGTGGTGGTAAATGTTGCGTAGCATTCCAAGTTCCAAAAGAGGTGATGAAGAGCATACGTTTTTGGATACTTTCCAGTTTATTAGTTGTGGTATCATAATAAGGACATCAAACACAGCTACAATATTCCAACACAGGACGAACAAGTGCACAGTGTAAGAACTCTTTTGAGAACCTCATTATTAGTCCAAGTCGTCCACTCGCTTTGTTAATTATTGTATCAATATGAGGATTAAACGTAAGTTTAATAAGAACATCTTCAATGAAATAAAAAGATAAAGCTGTATCACGCCTCCTTGAATAAGTCATTGTCTTCCATTTATCAACGTTAAGGCTGAACGTTATAAAGAGAATAGGTCCAAAATGACTCCCTTGGGGAACTCCAGATAAGACTTCGATTGTTTAAGAGATGCAATTTTTAAACATGACATTTTGGGTTCTGTTCCCTAAGTTATATGCTATCCAAGTCAATAGCCAGTTAGAAAACCTTTAATTGCTCAGTTTATTTATAAGAAGTGTATGGCACACTCTATAAAACGCTTTACCTTAATCGCCATAAAAAACATCAGTTTGTAGACCATCAATCAAGTTTTTATTTGTTTGACTTGTGAACTCAAGAGTTTGTGGTGTGGTAGTAGTAGATCGATTCAGGCAGAAACCATGTTGTTCTTGTGCTATATTTTTTATGTTAATACCTGTGTATCGTTTTGTGAACGAACAAAATTTTTTTTGAACGTATTAAAAAAGTATAATATCATTTTTTTTGTCTAACAAGACATACATAGTGTGTATTTTCTCCCACACATTTATAGGTGTGTGGGTATAGTAATAAATTTTTGATTTTTTAAATGTGATGAGTAAAAATTTGCATTCAAGTTTAATATCTCGATGAGATAATGTGATTTAATTTTCTAGCTTATCGAGAAATAAGTTAGAAGAATGTTGCATTTGTACCAAACGGGCAGATTTTCTTCTTATTTTTCTTGTCGAGAAATTCGGAGTCAGACTGAAAAACGATGAAAATAATAGTATTTTTTTTTTAAATAACAATACAATCACCAACAATCTTTCAATTTTTGTACATCAAATATTTTTTTTTAATTTTCTGACTTATTTAATATGCAATAATTTAAAAAAATATTAATAAATAAAAATAAGTAGCTTTTCCGAATAAGTATGGTATCATTTTGATACATTACAATATATTCTACAAATTTTGTTTACCAAAATCGTAATTTAAGTTAAAAAGAAAATTGATTTTATTTAAACATCTTTTTGTAAATCTTTTTATTAAAATATTCGGCATATAATATAGACGACAATTTTAGTATAGAATTGCATTTAGAGCATTTGAGCCGTTATCCAGATAGTCGAAATTTGAAAATACCGTTATATGGTAGGTACCTTTAAACGAATTTTCTTAATTAAAAGTTTGATCTCCACTATCTGATAGATATTTGACACTTTATTAAGTACATATGTTAAATTTTTGTTAAAATCGTTGGAGCCGTTTTCGAGAAAAATATACTTTTCGATAATGGTTATATGGCAGGTTGCCAGGTATCTTTATTTTTAAACCATCAGTGGCCTACAAAATAAAAATGTCCGAGAGTATTACCCTAAAAACCCTATCTACCAAATTTTAAGAAAATCGGCCTACCCGTTTAGGCTGTAGGTGCCGAGACAGACAGACAGACCGACAGACCGACAAGGGATAGGGATTTCGGTAGTCGAGATTTTGCCAGTCAGGATTTTGGCAGTCGGGATTTTTCAATCTATCCAGTCGGGATTTTGGCAGTCAGGATTTCCTATCCCCTGTCGGTCTTTCTGTCTGTCACGGCACCTACAGCCTAAACGAGTGGGCCGATTTACTTAAAACTTGGTAGGTATGGTTTATAGGGTAATACGCCCAGAGCTTTTTTCGTAGGTCACTGTAAGTCTAAAAATAACGGTACCTTCCATATAACGGTTTTATTATTTTATAAAAAAACCATTTCAACCAACTTTCACATGTGTAATAAGGTGTAGAAGTTGTATAAAATAGTAAAAACCAAACATTCAAGAAAATTCGGTTAGCGGTACCTGTCATATAACGGTATTTTTCAATATCGACTATCTCGATAACGGCTTAAGCGATTGGATAACGAAACTCAATACTGAAATTATTCTAGCTATTTCAATTAATATGGCATAAAATAATTTTTCAAAAATGCTATGTTATTTTTAAGAAATCGATTTTTTCGAAAACCAGTCCAACGATTTTGAATATTTTTTTTCTTAAACTAACATTTAGTAAAGAAAATTTTTTGTATACTTTGCTTTTGGTTTTAATCTTTTTAAGATACGGTTTTCAAACTTAAAAAAAAAAAAAAAGTTCATACGATTTTTTCGTATATTCCGTTTGTACTTTAAACCCTCAGGTAACTCGCCACAAGAGCAAGTTTGTGCGACCCAGTCGTGTCCTTTATTCTTCTTCTTTATCATCTTAATGTCATGTTTAATTGTTATCTCAATTTTTTTTGCACGAATCCAAATCTTGCCTTATAGTATTTGTAAACGCAAGATAAAAAGTGTCTACTTGAATATTGCCTTGTGCAGAAAGCGGAGGAAAAAGTATAGTTTTTATTCATTTTCTCTCACAATGATCATCATGGTGTCGTTGGTGTCGGTCGTTGCAAATATGCAAATAGAATTCGCATTCCTCATGTAGGTTGGCTTCATCTACAAAAGTAGTGATGTTATTGTTATTACCACCACTGTTAAAAAAAAAAAATGAGGAATTGTTTTGCTTTGCTTTCATTGTTGTGGGTATACGAGTAAAGTTTTAATTTAACAATTCAATTTTAATCGCAAACCATGCTGTATAAAATTAACGTTTGAGATGCAAAAATAAATTAAAACCACATCCATGCGAATCCATGAGCCTTGACACAACATTGCACTTTTTCTGATGCTTATATTTAATTAGCAAAAGCAAAGGTGTTACATATTCCATTCATTATGTCTCAAAAGGTTTTTTGCATTCGGGATTGTGCAATGCTGACAAAACAAACGAATATCAGAGTAGGTGAACCCGTCTCACTTTGTCAGTCATTGCCGCCAGAGTTAACATGATATGTGTAAGTCCTGGGAAATGTACCTATTTTATAGTTTTACCGTGGATTCAGCTCCTGCATGATTTGTCATTAAAATCTCTCTTTTATACGTGAAGTATCTAGGGTCTGTATGTGTGTTGAGTTTGAAATAACATGATAAATGAGATGCGGAATCAAGGGCAATTAGTAGACATACCTATGGCAATGTCCTTTGTGATCACGAAAGGATGCACCTGAAACTGTAACATACATACAATAAAGAAGTAAAATCTGATACGAGCTGATGACATACATTTTGTGAATTTTAAATTAGAACAGAAGCTTATTTTGCAACTGATTATATGATGCAGGTTTTCCCAACTGATGGCATGTGCATTCACCCACGAAATAGAAATTCTTTTTAACTCTTTTTTCGGAGGGTGCCAGCAGTTTTTTTTAGCAATCTGCTATTTTTTTCATCTTGGATGAAATCAGGAGAATTAAATTGGGGGTTTACTTAATTCAAAATTATACAATTACTTTTCCATGATCTAAGTTCATAAATAACGCTCACATTGAAATAAATTTGAATTCAAATAAGTTAATTAAGCATTTTCAAGTTAAACTTCTGTGGACGAAAAAAGGTCTTCACATGCGTTGAGAGTTCTTGTAAACACTTTTGAATTGATAGTTTCCCTAATGATTGCGGTTTTCAGAATCACACAGTCAATGAAGTAAGTGAGATAAACCGATAAGAAAAAAACGAGATGCAGTCTTGAGTTTCGGAAAAAGATACCGAATTAAGAATTAAGAAATAGATGGTGAAATAAATAGCGAGTATTCTTCCCTCTCAAACTTTAAACTGATTACAATAACGTAAACTATCAGCTTACATTTTTTTTTAAGAAGCAATGTTTATTTATGACCGACGGTACGGTTTTTGAAGAAATAAGTGCACTGGTATTCAAACATTTATCTCTTTAAATCGTTTTTAATAGAAAAAATTATTGCATTTGATATTTCAATAGCTCTTGATACAGTTTAGCACATTAATTCTTTCATTAGAAATTATCAGTTTCTTCGATATTGATTAAAATCTTATTTGTTTTATTGGGAACTGGCGCATTGCTGCAACAGAAAATAAGACAATAAGGGAGAAAGCATTGATTTTGAAAGAGTTATTAAAATCCAACATTTTGCCAAAAGCTTTTAGGCTCATATATAAGAGTTTTTGAAAAAGTGACCCCAACGCCATCTATTCGGTAATTGAAATAGCCTTTGTCATTTCTTACAACATCAGCTACCCACCAACGAATGTCCCGTCAAAATCGGTCTATCCGTTCCCTTCATTGCGTGCGTCGGAAAAGCAACCCCTGCGAAATCTTTTGAATAACTTACTTCATAAGTTACTTCCTACAACATCAAAATCGGTTAAATTGTTTCTGATCGGTTTATAAATACGAATATGCGAAAAAAAAGCCATTCGAGCTCCACCTAGGGATTAATTAAAATATTCTATGTTACCCGCTACAACATCAGCTATCTGTCAGTGAAAGTCTCGTTCAAATCGGTCTAGTAGTATATGATCGGTTCATATATACAAATATGAGAAAAAAAGCTACCCGAGCGGCACCTAGGGAGTAATTAAAATAGCCTCTACAACATTCAACATAAGCTATCGGTGTAGCCGTTCTCGAGATTAACCGGGACAAACAGACAGACAGACAGACAGACAAAAATTTAAAAAATTTATGTTTTGTTATAAGTGCCGTATATGCTTTCATTTATGCATCTTGTAAGTAGCTGTTATTTTGACATTCCAAACAGTACAGTATACATATAAACATAACATTTTGGACTACTCAATAGCAGACCTTCGACTGTATAGTGCAGGCCAATGGGGAATATAATATAACGTGGAATTTAGTATACTTCAATGATGCCTTTTGTCGCTAATACGCGAATCAGGCTCAGTAAATTTTCAATGATGAGTTTCAATGAAAGCTATAACTTGCCCCTAAAGCTGCATACCTTCAATATATCTATCCATTAGTACCATCTTAATGTTACTTCTTTCTCATTATTATCTTGATGCTTTTATAAATATTCATCTTATAAGTATATTGGGCTTATCAATTCACCTTATAAACCCCATTTTTGGACAAATCTAATATATATCTTTAATTTCGACATTTTTAGCATCGGTATCTCATTTTCATTCCTTATAATTCCATTTCGTACAGTAGATATTAAAAAATTTTGAAACTATAGTCATGACCTTTTATATTATAAAAACAAAAATCTTTTTCATATAATCATGATTGAACTTCATGAATTTACCATCACTGATTCAAAGGAATATTATAACCAAATAAATGTTTTTCTCATTGCTAAATTTCATTATAATTCAGAATAATCTTTTGCACAATTTGTCTAAAATATCTAATTTAAGGCAGCAGTTTCTGAAAAAAAAAAAAAACTTATTGATTAAAAAAGGAGTGAGTGGTATATATGTACTTAGTTAACGTATCCATAGAAATATCATGCTTGTATACATATATACACAAATCTATTAGTCTACTCATCATTGAATAAATTAAATTGAAGAATAGCTATGTCGTTGGTAAAATAAAAATCCTCTGATTCTCTATTCCAACAGACAATAGCATTATATTCACATATCTTTCGCTTCTAAAAGTATAATCAACTCATACTCAACTACAGAGAAATATTTCAAGGATTTTCTTTCATAAATAATAATAAGTTCTTTGAAATGGGAAGAAGGGATTTCTGTTCTTTTTTTTTCCAATTACATATTTCCAACTTTTGGAAAGGGAATGGTTCTGTATTTTACAAGTTAAATCGTTTATAGTTCCGTCCGGGCCACAGATTGTTTTGTGGCTTAAATGACATGTTGTGGTAAATTTTACCAAAAGGAAATTTTAAAGTATTTGAACTGATATTGTATCATTTAATTGGCCAAGAAAAAAATGTGTATATAAAATTCAAATCGTTTGAGTTGAAGAGAATAAAGAGATAAAAACTTTTATGTTGTTTACCTTTAATGTTATTCCCAGATTTTTCCCTTTTATTTCTTTTTCTTTATTCCAATAAATTTTTTATTGTGCATGAGTCTTACATTAGCCGTGTTTTATTATATGAGATAAACCATATGGATAATCAGTTTACCCACAAACACAACAATACAACAAGATCCTGTGTTCTGTTATCGTGATCCAAAATTTCGTTTCAATTCTCACCGTGAGAGCATTGATTTCAGCCATTTTCATTTTTAATTGTGTCTGTCTGTTCCTGAATCTACTAATGTCAAGTACGGTGTTGCCATACATTTGGAAATTACTAAGAACTTTTTAATTTGACTTCGTTTTACTCGGATTAGGTTCCTTAAAATCTTGCACTAGAACAAATTTGTTTTTTATATTTATTTATTTTTCCAAATCAGAGAAGTTGTCACAATTCAGCAGAACGTTAAATCAACATTTCATCTTAGAATTAGAATTTTTTTGTATTGCATGAAAACGAGGAAAAACGACTTAATGCATCGGTGAAGTGATAACGCTCAGAACCTGCTCGACATGCCTCAGGCTCAACTCAAAATTAAAAAAAAAAAACGCCTAAAGTAAAATAAAAACATCTGGAAAAACCGTACATTTTATATTTTCTTTTTCTTTTGGGAAAAAAGATATTTTATTACCTTGCGGTGACACATTGAAGTATTTTGTTTTCTTAAATTGTTAAAATCTATTGCAAGATCCTTTGGATGTCAATAGATATAAAAAATTCTTCAATAAACAAAAAGGAGAACAAAAATAAACACAAATTAAAACAATATTTTTGTTTTAAATTAAAAATAACGCGACTACACGGTTGATAACATTTTTTTGTTTACTAAATTGTTTATTGCATCAAAATGAGAAACGTCAAAAGTTAATCAAGAGTACCAAAGTAGTAGAGTTAAAACGTTGATCCAAAAAACAGTTTTATTTTTTTTTTGGGATGATCTATAGGACCGTGTTTAGACTGGGAAATTTGAGGCCGTACTCACGAGAGTTCGTGGGCGAGAGGGGTGAGGGGTGAGTTCTCTCGTGAGGCAGCTTAAAATTATAAACATCAGAAGCGTGAGTACTGTTCCAATTCCAAATTCAAGTTTTTTCCCATTTTCTTCATTATCTGCTTCACTGCCGATGTGTTAACGTCGCAGTATTTTCATAATTAGGCTAAATGAAGAGTAATTGAACATGAATTCTTGGAAAAGGAAACAAACAGAAGCATTAATAATAATTTATGTTATTTTCTTTTATAAAATGCAAAAAATTTGCGTCGTACAACTGTCTCACTTTACAAAAATTCCACCCGCCTCAATTAGGAGAGTACTCACCACGCCGACTCAAATTTCCCAGTCTAAACACGGTCTAGGTATGGATGATCTCGGATAATAAAACGCGGCTATTATGTGTTAAACTATAGTAATAATTGAAGTTGTGAAATTCTCCTGTTCATATTTTAGAATCCATTTGGATTCTTGTTTCATTATATAAAATAGTTATTTAGTTTCAGTTTCATACAATCTATAATATAGCTTGCATGTTCCCTTCATTGTATTTTATACTCTGATACTGAAAATATTGTGAAGATATCAATGGATATTCATACCTTTACCTCTATGTGAAAACTCTAGCATTATAACATTACATTTTGAAAATGAAGGGTTTTATAATTGATATTCAATCAAATGTTTCGAGTTGGAAGTTTTTATTTTTTGTTTTGCCCGTGGGATAGTTCAAAAAGGTTTCCATTAAAAAGTCAGCAAATATTGGAAAACGTTTTTACCTGGAAATGCTTTATTGAATTGAAGATAAGAAATCCATTTTGTCGTAGTTGCAGTTTTTAGAACAAAAGAGTGTGTAATTTCTTTTAAATGGAAAAATTATAAGCACCACATTTGTGTTTTATATACATATACATAGATAAGCAAGGGTTTGAGGTTGGATGAAGAAGAGCTAACTTCCCATAAAAACAATTAAGTCAATGTATAACTGTTGTTTTGCACATAAAGGCAAGTAATTACAAATATTGTTTTACTAACGGCCGTATTTTTCAGTCGTTCAGATGTAAGTCATTCATTGGTTTCGTCTAATTCCTTAAAGAATCCATATTTTCTTATTTCTTCTTCTTGTATTTAGATATCTTATCTTGTTTATTCTAATTTATTAATTATTTCCTGTAAGAGAGCTATATTAAATTCTTTATAGTTTTAATTGTACATCTGGATTAGAAGGGTGAATAAAAGTAAATAATCGTTCCTTCCCAGGGCTGTCGTTTCATTTCTCATGTTAGCAGTACCTAACGAGAAAAAATCAGTACATAGCAGTACGTCAGTAAAATAAATTTTTTGTTACAGTTGAAGTTTTAAATGTGAGCGATTTGGAAAGGTTCGTTTTTCTTGAAACTGATTGATGGTATGATAAAACATTTCAAGACACTTTATGTAGAAAGTTATATAAATAACAACTCATACCGAAACAGTTTTCCCAAAAAGTTCAGAATTTCCAAGAAATTTGAAAAAAAAAACTGAGTTTCGACCGCTTCCCACCCCTCTCTTAACAAATTATGGATACTTTTTAGGATTTGCTTAAGACATGAAAACAAAGTAAGTCTCCAGCAAAATCGAGCTTTGTCGGTAAAATTTTGGACTACAAGGAAATAAATAGCTTTTCTTGGGTTTATTTATTATTGTGTCCTTAAAATCAAATATTTTCACTGCCCGGAAAAAAATATTTAAACAACTAATGTAATGTAAATAACATGCCTTTGTCAATATTTAGGATTAGAGGTAAATGAAGATGTTTTCAATACTTTAACTCAAGATGGTCACCATTGATGTCAGTATCATTATGAGTTGAATCTCAATCAATGTTGTTTATAGACCTTAAGTTCTCATCATATTAAAAACATTGACCGTGTATATCGTCATATTAGCAAATTTCTTGTATTGAAAAAGTAATTAAAAATGCCTCAAGAAGAACCGTTTGTCGGTCGTTCAGGAACTATGCTTCATCGCAAGATTAACAAGGTTTGGTGGAACCAATATTTAATATTTTAGATTTTGTATTTAAATCTTTTTTTACAAAAAAGCAGTACTTTGGGTGTGTTAGCGGTACGGAAGTACGGAGTCTCAAAAAGCAGTACTAATACTGCAATTGCAGTATATGCAGTTTATCATCACGTTTATCTTTTTTATTGCATTATCTGCATACGTCTTTATCAGTTAAACTAATATAGATATTCTCTTTAGACGTCTATTTTCGTTGTTTCTGTCTTTCGATCTATTAGCATAATTGAATTTAGTTCTATTTCTATTGTGTTTGTTTATCAATATCACACAGGATCAGAGTGGGTATACTTTTCAGTAAGCTCTTCAAACTTTTAAAGTATTTCACACAATTTTATTTCATTATATTGATACTTAATAGAGATACTAAATACTATTGTTTAATAGTGTAATTGATCATTTCAAGGCTTCTGAGAAGACTCTAGCTCTAGTACGTACGCTGAACAAGTATAGGTTTATATTTTTAATCCATTTATAAAAATATATTTGGTTTTATAGGTTTTAGAAATTTGAATCTAGATTTTAAAAATTCTATTCGAAATTCACTAAGCAGTAGATATAAATTGAGTATGGTTTCTAAGCCTGAAACATTGTTTAAAATTTCTTTATTAAAAGTTTCGACGCTTGTAGAAACATTTTTGAATTAATTCGTGTTTGCCGTTTTATCATTCAAGTGAAATTTTCAGATTTGCACAACAATAATCAATTAACTTTCTCCCTGAATTTTTTTTACGAAATATTGAATGTTTTTTTCATATAGCCAATGGAAAACAGAGAAATATTTTAGAAATATTCATCATTCATCCTGACCAAAGATGCATTCTTAAAACATTTAAAAAAGAACATTTCAAAAATGTTTTCTTAGAAAGTAAATGTTTTTGAAATATGTATTGTTGGGTCTGGAATCACCTTAATATAGGTATATTATAGTAAATGTTATATATTTAATTTGTTTCGGAAATGTTTTTTAAAATGTTGTTTTGTTTTTTTAAATAACGAAAATAATACTCTTTGAAAATTTGTCATTTTTCTTCCCGAAAAGTCTATGGGAGTAAACTTAAAGTATTAATATGTATCTTTCTATATTAACTTTATTTTGAATTAAACAAAACATTTCTTGAAAATTTCATTCATCCTTTAAAGCCAATTAGTAAGAAAATCAATTCACTTTAAACAATTTGTTAAAATTTTTGATGCAAATGATAAATGGTAAATAATAAAGGCTACTTGATAAAAGCCTGTGGTAACTGTTATAAGTTATGTATAGATATTTCAATACCGATACTGAAGTCTATAACAATTTTCTCTCTAAGTGTGATGCAATTAAAAATGTATCATATAATATCGATCTTTTTCCCATACCTTCATGTCGCAAGTATTCGTAACAGAAAAAAAAAATGTCAACTTACATTTTCCTATACTGTATGCAAAGGTATATTTATACTTTGAATGCAAAGTGCATTCCTCAGCTCAGACAACTTTTCGACACAGGAACTTTTCGTATATGTGCGTTGGGTTGGGGCTATGTGTTCTAGCGTTTAATACAGTAATTGCATTATTAAACTACCACTCAGGAGATTCAGCTCTATTAAAAGTCAGAGACAGAGTGAGTGCCAAGCAAACTGATGAAAGCATTTACAAACGGGGTTCCCAATTTAATTGAAGTGAAATAAGTTTTTGGCTTTTAAAACTGAGCACAAATGAAAAAAAAAATTAGGGAGCAAAAATGCCTGTTTATGACACGCACCGAAAAAAAATAAATAAAAACGGAGGTTTTAATTAGAGTGTATTGATTTGCAACTTAAGTTCTTGTCTAGTACCCCATGCAACCATGAAACTTTGTACATATTTCTATAGTTAAGAGACGCACACTACCCACTAAGATATTAATTTTAATTTAATTTGTAACTAGTTTCGAAATGGTAACTTGTAGTCATGCTTGTTAATAATTAGTTTTTCATAAGATCTGAACTTTTATCCCGGATTTCAACTCACTTGCATAGGCTAAATGAAATTATTTATAGTCATGCAATAGTTTTTTGCTTCCTTCGTTTTAATGCTTTTTGTTCTTTATTCGGTTTTAACTGAATCAAACGTGTGTATGGCTATAAAAACTTGACTTTATTCAATTAATTTAGTTTCATAATGTGTGGAATCTATCCAATTGAATTTTATTATAACCCAAGTGGTGTCACCGTCTTCGAACCTTAATTTTTAGCTTGTCGGCAATAGAAACCAAAAGTGGAAACCCTTATAAGCAAACATTAAACGCTAATAATATTGTAAAGGTTTTAAGCAAACAGAAAATATAGAGCTGTGTTCATGTTAACTCTTCAACTCGAGAAATAGGAAGGAAATATAGTGACACTTGAGAAGTATGTTTGTTCCTTATCCACTTTTTGTTATAGAAGAAGAGTTCTTACTACTAAAACAAAACAGAATAAGTAATTTGAGATAAAAGCAATGCATTTTGTTTGGTGTGAACAATCAAATAGAATGTCCTTCCTTCCACTACAATATGTTGTTGCCTGGGTAGAAAAATACTCTTTTACGATGCACATCGCACATCAACAACAGATTAGTTGGGAAGAAAAGAAATATATATCTAAATATAGAAAGGATTAAATTTCCATGGCATTAAAAAAATAGTGGTATCATATGATGCAGTTGACGTTGCGGAATGAAATTTGTGAAAATTGAAAACAGTATGACGTCTAATAAATTGATGAGATTTACTTTGAAAATAATATTTAACAAAAAAAAATCGATGACAAAATGTTTAAATGGAGATTTGTTTCATGTTTTCCATATATTCCATTGTTAAGTATATTTGTATATATCTTTGTATCTTAAAATTTTCCAATTAATTAGAAAACAAACTGTATGATCTGCAGTGACTTAAAATATTTGTGCATTTACCTCACATATATTTTCATGAACAAAAAACTAATAAAATTCTCGTCTATTCCGGGCTTAGTAGGCTAAAGGGGTCTGGTCGCCTGATTATGTAAACATTTAATACTGACGATATATATTCTTTTTAACTTTTCAGTGTTCACTTATGAATTTCCCACCTTATGGACATATTTTTTATAATTTCACTACATAAAAAAGGAGGATCTAGGCTAATTCACTGTGCACAATTCACTGTACACAACTCACAGTGAATAAGGTGGCTTTGAATAAAGACAAAGGGATCTTCTTCAAAATTAAAAACCCATAGATATTGCTCAATTATGTCAAGTTCATCTAAAAGACGTTCTACCACAACATTTTTCTTTGGAATTGGTTGAGTATTGTACAGATGCTTTTTAAATTAAAACAAACAAACTATTTGTGTATTTACTGATTTTAGTAAGGCTTCCGACAAACTCTTTCATCCGATTTTACTTTGGAATTTATGAAAGTTGGGATTCCACGATAAATTTTTAATGTGGCTTCAATATTATCTATCTAATAGGTTTTACTCTCAACTCCGGAATACCACAAGGCAGCCATTTGACCCTTGATGTTTTATTTGATAGAAAACTTGAATTCATTCAGGACATTAATAATATAGCAAATAAGCCAATTATGTTCTTCGATAAATAAAGCGTCTAGAAGTTTATAGTCTCGTCTAGAAGAGTTTGAGCCGATTTTGAGTGTCAGCAACATGAAACTCCAATAACATGTGATTTTCAAATTTAATATCAAATTGACTAGAATTATAAACAAATGAATGTGTGATTTTAAGTTTGTATAAAATGAATGTGTATATTTTTCAAGTTCAAGAAGATAGGATAGGAAGATAGTTCAACAAACACCATTTTTTGATATTAAAGTTTGAGTCCATATTGTATTATTATCCCAAGGTAATTTTTAGAGGTAAAAGCTCTCTCTGAAATGGAGATCGTGGACTCATGCTTACTACTATACTCGACGCAAAAGCATTCAACTTTTATATGCTTTTTAAGTTTTGTTGTAAAGACTAGATATTTTTAATTTTAATCATCTATTCTTCTTAATCTTTTGAAGCTGAGATAAAGATGATTGGCTGTGACATAGCTTAATCAAGTTAAAAATAAGAAGATCCCATGATGCTTTCACGTAAAAAAAAAACATCATGAACAAAATATAGCACGACTAACTCAGCTGTAACAACGCTGGGAACTTCGTCCAAAATGCATCATTATTCGAAATTCCTTTAGAAACGCGAAGAAGATCAACTCGGCACACCCCACTAGCAGATTTCTAGATTAAGTAATAAAGTGGGAAAAGTGTGTTCACAGTCATGATCACTATCAATGCTTTGTAGGAAAAGAAAAAGAATATAGAAGAAGAAATATTTTTTTAAAGAAACTGCTACTTAATTATGTATCGATGGTATAATTTTCTAAGGATTTTTAAAATACGAATGGCCTATTTTTTCTTGCTCCTTTACGACGGTCATTCAACGGGTTGGCATACTCTTTCACACATATCGGCCGGTATCTCAAGAATGAATGCATGGATGTTGGCTTCCAGTGCGTCAATCGAAGCGGGCTTGTCCCTATAGACATTAGCCTTGACATACCCCCACAAAAAATAGTCTAATGGTGTCAAATCGCACGATCTAGGCGGCCAATTAACTGTTCACCAAACTCGCCTCGCAATTGCGCCATTGTTTCGCGTGCTGTGTGGCATGTGGCACCGTCTTGTTGAAACCACATATCATGCAAGTCAAGAACTTCCATTTCGGGCAAAAAAAGTTTGTTATCATCGCTCGGTAGCGTTCACCATTGACAGTTACGCTGCGATTCGCATCATCTTTGAAGAAATATGGCCCAATAATGCCGCCGGCCCATAAACCGCACCAAACAGTGGCTTTTTCGGGATGCATTGGTAGCTGTTGCAATGCATCATGCTGATCTTCACTCCAAATGCGGCAATTTAGCTTATTTACGTACCCATTCAACCAAAAATGAGCCTCATCGCTGAACACAATTTTTCGATAAAAAAGCATTTCGAACATTTCGAACCGAGCACGAATTTTGATAGTAAAATTCAATAATTTTCAAGCGTTGTTCATTTGTAAGACGATCCATGGTTAAATTGCAAACCAAACTGAAGCTGTTTGATAGTGACACAAAATACTAAACACACGTCAGCTGTCAAAACCAGTGTTGCCAAAACCAAACCAGCTAAAAAATCACCCGTTATTTATAAACTTTTCTCATTACTGCGACTCAAATTCATAGTCAAATATGTTTATCGATTGTTTTCATTCATTTGAGTGATACCACATATTGAAAACTTTATTATATGTGTATATACATCCCCGTTATGACATTTAACTATATTTGTGAACTGATATGGTTCATTTCGAAGCAAACAAAATATAGGTCAACCAACGGAAATAGAATATGTTTGTGTGATGGGAAATGTCTCACCTGAATATTAAAAAAAAAAACAGAAGTTCTTGTGCTGTGAAACAGAAATAGGTTAATGTCTTTGTCAATAAATAAAATGTTCTTCCTTCAATGAAAAAATTGACAGCTCATTTCAACGAATATAAGAAACTTTTTCTTACAAACTATAATGAATACTTAGATAAAATGACAAAAGAAAACGTTTGGTTAAAGCAATGATGAAGGAGTTAGGAGAAGAGTGGCAGTTGTGAGACAATTTATATGTTTCGATTCCAAAATGATTTGCTTAAATATTTCTATGATATAAATAACGTTTTTTCTTCAATTTTAACTCATCATAATCATCTTCTATTAACCACTCACAACAGTAATACCATAACAGAAATGTTCAGTTAATTTAAAAAAATTTTTTTTTTTGAAAATCTAATCACCAAAAAATAAAACAAGAACACAAAAGAAGCTGTCTTATAAAAAATGTTTTTTCTAAGAAATTACATAAAATATAGTGAAAACATGAATTCTTTTGATTAACATTCAGTAAAATTGCCTACAGTTTTTTCCAACCATCTGATAGTCAGCATCTATGAAATAATTTCTGAAAATTATAGTTATTTGTAAATGAAGACCAAATCTTCAAGACGGTATGTAAAAAATAAAAATTAACTCAATTGTAAATTTGCACCTATACATCTTTTGTACTTCCAAGAGAACACGTTTCTCTTAACAACCTATTACAATTACCATTGACAACTGGTGACACTGTCACCAGTATATAAAATCCAATGCTATTAGAGGTGTTGATATAAATCCTATCTTCATCAAAGCTTTTCTTCTATTGCTTCTTTCGTTCTTCACTCATGTAATTAATTCTATCCTTACTACGGAAATCTGCCATACACAAATGGAACAAAAGACTTCCATTTATATTGATGTAAGGAAACTATGATATTAGATAGTATCAAAGTGTTATTTTTAAATAAGTTACATGATAGTGCAGTACTTTGGTTCATTACTTTCCTCTGATGTTATTGAATTCCGTAGAATATTTTTCAATGTTGGAAGAGCAAGATATTGTAAAAGTATATTCTAAGGTCATCTTTATTAATATGAGTTTGGCAGCGGTTCCAAAATTTGGCATAGCCATAAATAGTTTTTCGGCCTCGAAATCAAAAAAAAAGAAGTGAGTATCGATATAAAATTCTTGTATTATTTTCTTGCAGCTGACGCAATATGAAGCAATAATATATGACGCTACATCTTCATGTCTATAGCCAAATTCTGTTATGTGCGTTAATAATTGTATAGGATTACAGAGGATTTACAATTTACCGCTAAAATTCATAATTTTCAAACTTTTGGCTTCTCTGCTGGGTTTAATAAGTGAATGTATTGTTATCTCTAAAATAGATTCTACCAGTTCAAATTCAGAAAAACATTAACATAATATTTTACTGCAAATTTTAAGGTTTCACAAAGATTTCACTTTGGGTAATTCTTTTTATTACAGCCATTAATGATGGAATGTTATCTATTTGCAAGTTTTAGTTTTTGCTTACGAAATAAAGATTTCAAACCTATCAACTCTACCGGTGATCTATTACAAAATAGCACAGAATTACTTAAAGAAGAACTTAATAATTATAAAGAATTAATTAAGAAATTAAGTTAATTCTAAAATCAAACTTTTTATTGCAACTGTGCTATAGAATGTGTATACACCAGTCATCGAACTGTTCTATTCTAACAAGAAGCGTTTCTGTGCCCTATTAAATGAGCCAATCTATCTTATGTAAGCGCATGATACAGACATCGCATTAAATAGTCCAATTGATAGTACTATTGTAAAAGATCTTAAAGAAGTATTAAAGAATAGAACAAAATCAATTTAATATATCAACAAAATAAAAACGTATGAAGATCGATTAAAGTAGTACTAAAGAATCAAAATAAAACCGATACTAGACAATCCAATTGAAAAAGCATTATTATTGATGAAAATACCTAGTTAAGATTAATTAAAAAAGAAGCAATAATTTGGAATACCAATAATTTAAGATAGAATACTATTTTATTTTTTTTTTTACTTGGTGCTCCAAGAATGGTTAATCCAGTAAAATGTGAAGATTATATTCAATGAAACGATTACCAATAAACATATTTGACTATAATTTTTCACAACATATATTGTGCCGTGTTCATAGTTTAAGAAAACTTGGAATTGTGCATTTTAATATTGGGCTTTTTGATCTATGATTTTTTAAAGCAATTAAAAGACTAATTCATTTATTTTCCTGTCGTTTCGTTTGTTTTTTTGCCAACAACTTCAGAGTTTTTTAATTTATTTAGACCTTTAATAAAAATAACATCTTTTTTGATAACGTTTTGTTTATTTTTTAAGCTATATTTCCTAAAAATGCACTCACATTTTTATGTGATTAATTTTTCTACTTAATACTGGGAATTGCCTTTAACACAGGAACTTGAATTCACAGAGGTACGAAAACCATATAAGGTTTCTTTAAAAGCTGCGGTGCTATGAGTTTCAATCTTCATCGCAGTTTTAGACTCTAGAGTGTATGATGTTCTTAGTTGTAGGAAAGAAGCTCCTTCATTGACATGTTAACAGAATAAATATCGATATGTATGAGGAGCTTTTATATAAATCTTACATAACATAATTACATATATGCAATAATTAATATTCGGATAAATCCAACAGCTTTAAATCTCCTGTAACTGTGAAAATAAAAAAAAATTAACTTATGATAAAACACTTCATAACAACTTTATTGTTCTTTAAAAACTGCAAAAACCATCACGTTTCGCTGAATAAAAAATAATTTTCGAGAGACGCCTTTTAATTCGAGTTTATATTCTGTACACATTCACCCCAGTATAGCTATTTCCTTTTTTTAAACAACTTGGCTTTATAAAGTGCAATATAAAAAAAAAAAATTAAATAAAGAAAAATATATCATGATGGTAAAAAATTTAAAAACCCAATCAAAATATTTTTTTTTTCTCTTAACCAATATCTTCATTCCATAGATACTTTTGGGTCCAATTGTGAATGGCACAAAAAGGTCTTAATTTTTTTCCCACGGGAGTGGGAAAGTGTGCCACAAACTGATGATAGTCAATGTGTATTCAATACCTGAGTGCATTGGAAAATTCTGAATTAATTTTATCTCTCAACACTTGGACTTGTGAACAGTGAATACCCTTTTGAATAAACTAAGTGCTCTTTGTGAATAGCAGCAGAAAAGTGGAGAACCTTCCTTTCTGAATTGTTAAGGGAAATACCTGATGGAATTGAATGGAATCAAATCAATTGAAGGATATGTATACCTCCTACACCTGCAGCAGTGGCAGATACCTTATCTTACTGTCGATGTTTTATATAAAAGTCTTATAGAATTCAAAGTCATGTCACATTCCATGTCCTTAGTTTTGTTATTTGTGAATCATTCGTCCTTTTATAACAAGATTCCTATCATGATGGTCATGGCAGCTTCTGGTTTGAAAGTCTCATTAGTGCAATGCGTAAGATTTTCGGAATAAAGGAATAAAATGTAACAATTAGAATATCGTAACAGGAAAGGTAGTATAATTGGCATGAAGTTTAAACAAAAAAAATTTACAAAATATTGGGTAGCAAGATCTTGCTCTTGTAATTTAAGTAGCTTTGGATTTTGAAAATTTATGTATGTATATTTAAATATATATAAATATTAAATATTTAATATACACATTAATATATTAAAAACATGTCCTTAAAGAAAAATCACATGAAAATTAATATGCTGTCTTGCTATAAATGGTCAAGACATTATTACCAAACTTTGTGCACTATTAGTCAAACGTATTACAAGTGAGTTTGTAATATAATATAATATAATATAATATGCCGACACTTTCTGAGGTCAACCCGACGAACCCCATAAGCAGATCAGTAAAGAAGCGGTGAAGTGGGAAAGTTGTGATCCCACTCGAGATCATAACACCGTCGGAAAAGAAAAGAAGAAAAGAAGAAGATAATATGTAAAAGGATTATGAAGTCTTCACAAAATCTAATGAGCTGTTTTTGAGAAATGTTCGTGAAACTAAACGAATTTCTGGTTTGGGTTAGCACCAAAAAAGTACCTATTGGTATAAGAATTCATAAATCCATTCCAACCAATACTATCGTGTGCATTGTTGGTTCTACAGAAATTGGGGGGACCTTCAATTTTCATGCGTATGTATCAACTGAATTTTTTTCTAGATTAAGATTTTGTTTTTAATCAGATACATTTTTTGAAAATTGACTTACATCTAAGTTGTTGCTGTCGTCTTAACCTAATAAATGATATATTTTTATAAATAAAGTGTTTTATTGAAAAAATTTAAAATTTTAAATTGTCCACTGTTCTCTCGTTTGAAAAATGGTCTTCCTTCCTGAAATGTGTCATCGATAATCGCTCTGGGGTTCAGTATCTTCGGGTGGGTAGAATTTCTACTTATAGTATCTGCTAATGCTCTTCTGGGTCTTGGCTAATACTAATTCACAGTGAATTGTGCTCAGTGAATTCTCTGTCTTTGGCTTTTCTAGGCTAGAATGTCTTTCTTAATTCTGCTTAATTTCGATGGTTAGTTCTTACATATATTGGATCAATAAGATTCACGTCTGCTGTCTCGTAGTGCATCTTATACAGTTCTGTCTTCTGTCCACATTCTCAAGATCTTTCTTTCGAAAAGTTGTATTTTCTTCAAAGCTAATAGAAATATGGTGAACCAGACTGGTAAACTGCTCTGATTAACATCTTGTAGATGAGAAACTTCGTCTTAGTGCTGAGTTCGTTCTGTCTTCTCAGTAAAGGGTGATCAAGATGAAAAGAAATGTCCGCACGCTTCAGAATCACCATTGTATGTTTGGTAAACTTCACTTTATTTTTGTGATCAACTGTTATCAATTTTCCGTACAATTTCTAGTTGCAGGAGAGCTAGCGACCGATTTTGGTACATTATTACATTATTTTAAATTTTTGTCCAGTTATTGCTTCAGGGCCACTCAATAATGAATGACAATTATGGCTACCGGAAATGGCCGGCAACCAGAGATACATCTCTTCAAAGTGCAGAAAAAATAACCCAACTATGTTAAGTAATTTTGGCACGATTTTTTTTGTCACTAAAATGTAGTTTAAAACATTAAAATAATAATGTAAAACTGTCAAATTATTATCAAGTCGGAAAAGGTTGCCAGAGCAACTCAAAAAAACTGTATAAAAAAACACTTAAAAAAGAAATCCTTTCGTGACAAAATTACTTACCATAGTTTTCTGCACTTTGAAGGGTCGTTTGTCAAATGTCAAAGCAGCGCACATCAAAGTTAAAGTTGAGTGAACTTTTACTACAACTACAGCTACAGCTACACATTCTGGGCGAATTATAGGATTGACGTTGTCTCTACGTTGACAGTGCTACAAGCTACAGCTACTATCCTGTTCAAGAAGTTCTACATGACAGTTCCAGCTGAGTCGGTCAAGATAGTATTTTCTGACGTGGAGTGATCTTATTGCATCTGATTCAATTTAGTATGTCCATGTATCAAATCAATAATAAATGGTTATTTTAATTTTAAATTAATTTTATGTGATGAAAGAGCCACAGTCAGAGTTAACTGAGAAAAAGTAAAAAATAACGTCGCAAAATCTTAACATGAAAAATTAATGAATCTGACTAATTATCAACAATATAGTTACATAGGCATAGAATTCCTCGGGGAAATATTTTCCTTAAAGTAACATTAAAAAATATCGAATTTAAAATACTTTCCATCATTCCGGTTAAAAAATTGTTTGTGTTTACCTAAACTTTCAAAAAACTGTGACAAATATCTTATTTATTGGCACATATGTATTGTACGTAGATACATTTTCCTTACAAAGTTTCAAGATAAATTCTTGTCATATTGTTGAAAATTACATTTACAAACAATTTTCCACTGCTTTTCATTTGTAATAAAAATTCCTTGCGAATGATGAAAACCATTAATCATATTCCATCTGCAAAAAAAAAAAGAATTTTCAAATTCTGGTAAATCATCTAAACATGAAAAATTACCCAATCATGTTATTTAGCGAATACGACAAAGTGACTTTCAAGCCATTCTGTATAAATTTATTCATTTTAATTTTATTTTATCCAGAGTCAGGACCTGCCCAACAATGCATATTCCTCCCACAACCCAATTTCCCCTAGGAGCAGTTATCCTTTTACTATATAGGTAAATGTGACAGACTGTGTCGTTGTTCCGTTTTAATTCAGGACATTGTGCTCTACAGATTGCGTACTTCTTTTGTTTGATGGTTTGGGTTAAGAGAGATATAATTTTACATTTGCATCATCTCTGAATATAGTTATGTTGGTATCTGTAGAGACTGTTGTATGAGTCAATTCCCGCAACAGACGAATAGTAATATTAGTTTTTCTCTGTGTTTTTAATTTTTTATTTAGTTTTATTTTATTCTCCCTTTGTTGCAGTTTAAGTAAGGAACATTTCTAGATTGTCTATACACAGTAGATTTTAATGGCATGAGAATTGAATTGTCACTTTGTTGCTTTGTGAGTGTGGAAGTGATAGTTTGGTAGACGGTATATGTATATTAAAATTTGAACGAACTTAAACTACTGTTAAAAACAAAATGGTGCTTAAATCGAATGAATTCGCTTTGAATTTAAAGTTAGTTTGAAAACTTAATGTAAATGTCAATGAAACAGTTGAATAACCCCAAAAGGGATTGAATTTGATTTACAGAAGAATTTCTCTTCTTTCATTTTCTATAAAAAAATGTAATTTGCTGAATTTTATACTTGTGTAATTGGTATGATTGGGGGCTTCTTTTTTCATTAGCCAAGTTGGAAGAACTTATAATTGGTTGAAGTTGTATGCGTTTTATATAGTAAATCTGGCTGGAAGATATTTGAATTAAGTCGCAATGAGAAGAAATATTTTTTTTTACTCCCAGTGTTCATTGAAAATAACAAGATTAATTAAATTAAACAAAAGATTGAAGTCCTCATATATCAAAATAAGCTATTAATTTGCAACGAAGTTACACTTTATTGACTTTAGAAGAAAATTGAAGTATTCCTTTTACCTTTAAGACCGATTTAAGTCTTTTAAACTAGCCAAAACGGTAATTTCTAAATTATTGAAATAGTCAAAGTGGTAGCGAAGTCCTTAATGAGTTGATATCGAAAAATTAGTAATAAAAATTTCATGGCGGTATATTTAGCTTTCAGGATACCAGAGCTTATAAAATAAAATGTACGATTCGGTCGCAAGAATGGATGAAATTTTTCTTATACATATATGTATATGAAATAAGTAATTCACAGAGCAAACATGTTGACAGAAAACTTGTGAGCTTTACAAATGTATACAAGGTTAACAAAGGTTGAAGGGAAATAACTACATCACTGGTGGGGATTAATTTCACTTTTTTCAGATGAAACTATTGCCATATGAGGTGAGAAATATTTCTCTTTGTTGCGGGAAAATAACTTCACTTCTGATGTCAAGGTGAAGTTAATTCCCGCTAACGCAGAGTTTTAATAACTTCTTTTTATAATATATTGAACCTATTATGTATATGGATCCTAGTAGCTATATCCTAGATAACTTTATCACCTTATGTGGAAAATAACCTCATCAAAAATTTGTCAATTTGTTCCCATTTGAAATAATTTTCTATGATGTCATTTGCCGAAACAAAACAAAGAGTATTTTCAAATCCCTTGTTCCTTTGTCGGAAATCTGTTTTCTACCTGAGAATTCGTGAATTCATTCGAGAATTCACATGAACTCAATTGAAAAAGCATCCCGGTAATATAATTTTTTTCAGGGATTCGTAGACGAGGGAGCTTGCGAAAGCAGTAAACTATTTCTCCTATACTGCTCTGTTAAAATTTAGTGCAACAAATTTCTTCGGATGGAAATGACAAAAATCTATTTGATTTTTCACGTAAAGCATTAACAAAAAAAAAACAGTTAAATATACCGCCATACTTAAACGTATAAGAAAAATAGTAGGCCAAATGAAAGAAAATGGACACAATCAAACAATTGGTATTTAACAGAATAACTTTTGCTGCGAAAAAATTAACGGGATAAGACCGACTATTTAATGTCAACCCACAATTTATGCGTTGAAGTCGTGCCTTTTATTTTAATTAATTTAATTTGTCTTAATTTTTCTGTTAAGCTCTTGGGTGACTTGGTACAGGAGCAAGTTTGTACATCCAGGTCGTGCCTTTAATAATCTCATTAAGTTTAAGATTAAAAGAGAAGTGTGTTTGACCCAGCCTTGTATTTTAACTTGCTCTATATGTACTATACTTTAAGGCAAGTTATGCATTCGTAAAAAAAAAAGTTTTGAGATAACAATCAAACATGACATTACGATGATAGAGAAGACGAAAAAAGTAGGTCCGACAATTCTGTCTGTCTGTCTATCTTGCTCGATGTATCGACACCTTCAGCCTAAACGGTTGAGCCGATTTTCTTCAAACTTGGCATAAACTATTCTAAGGGCTTGTTTCACAATATCTAAGTAAGTTTCAATTAAGTTATATAGAACTTGTTTTTTGACAGACAACACAACAGTACACACCAAACAACGAATTTAACTGCTGAGTATTTTACATAAAACTTACTCAAAGATTGTGAAACAAGCCTTAAGTGAAATATCACCGGTCATTTTTTTTATTTTCGACTTAGGCAGAAAAATAACGGTACCTCCCACAAAACCATAACCGATAATACTATTTTTCTCGAAAAAAACTATCAATTTCGTAAAATTTTATGTGAGTGAGTTGTTACCAATGGTGACAGCTTATTAAAGGTACCTGCCATAGAACCGTTTTTTGTTACTCCAACTATATTTTGAACGGCTGCACCGATTTTGAAGAAATTTGATTTTAACAAATAATTGTTAAGCCAAAATAATACTGCAAAAAAAATTTAAAGAAAAGTAATTTTTGAAAAAGTTTTTTTTTTTAAACCGATAATTCTAATTCGATTTTGATAAAATTTTATACGAGTGATTTGTTGCTCAAGGTGATGTCTGTGATAGGAATTTTTTTTCGGAATCAGCTTATTAACGGTTTTTTATTACACTGACTAACTTTTGAACGGCTGCACCGATTTTGAAGAAATTTGATATTATCAAACAAAACTGCCAAGCCAAAAATAATACTGCAAAAAAATTCGAAAAAAGTAATTTTTGAAATTTTTTTTTTTTTTTGAAAAACCGATAATTATAATTTGAAAAAAAAACTTATTACATTTATTTTCATTAAGGTCGTAACTTGCTACAAAAAAAGTTCATGCGGCCCAGTCGTGCACCACAAGACCAAATTCGTGCTACCCAGTCGTGCACTTTATTTATTATTAAAGATACCCCTATAAGTTTACATGTATTTTGCTTGTTTTATTCAAAATATGTTCTTATCTTTGTTTAATGTTTTTAATCGAAATCTGAAAGCTTTGTTGTATGAACAACTATAGACTTTTTGAATTGTGATTTGTATCTTTAGGAATATGCGTACTTCAAAATATATGAAGTGTATATCGTAAATGTTCAATAGACAGCAATTTCGAAAAAAAAATAACATTTTAGTTTTTTGTTTTGTTTGTGTAGCTATAGAAAATTATATGATTCCATCGTGGACGATGGATATCATTCAAATGAATTATTTCTTTTATCTACCCCAAAGTTTCGGTCAAATAATTCCTATTATAGGCTTCACGTCAATAAACCACTTAAAAAATTCCACTAAATAAAACCATTTGATATACGTAAGTCCCATGGGATATCAGGAGCATTGTTATGGTACAGTCTTTGTTTCGTCTCTTCATTGATACACGTATGGATTAGTAAATAAAATCATGTTCGTGCTTTTTTCTTGGTCACCGGAACAGGAAGAGAAACAGGAAATCTTTAAGCATGTAGGTACTTAAATATATTGATTTGGTTTAATAGTGTGGCGTTATTTTTAACTAAAATAGACTTACTTAAATAAGCAAGGTGATCTAATTTTTTACTGATTTATTAATATATAGGAAGATATGACACAGCAATACAAAAACAAGTTCGCAAGTTAGGTGATGAATTCATTCCTTAACGGCTTTTAGAGATTTGAGTATTTCGTCATTGGTTATATCTGATATAAGGACCGTATGACATTTGCGTGATGGTGAATAACATATTTGCAGTATTTATACAATATACAAAAACTTATATCTCAATATTCAAGCAGTCCACAAGAAAGTTGTAATAAACAAAAAAGTTCCTTTGGGAAGTAGTAACGTTAATAGAATCTTCTGAAAAGTTAATTCCAACAAAAACCAACACCTTCTAACACGGCTTCGGCATTGAAAAACCTCAAATCACAATCAGATAATAAATGAAATTAAAATGTAACCCTATTTTTAAATTGATTTTCAAATGCAGAGAATTGCATTTCAGTTGCTGCAATACTATTAGACAAACTCGTTCGAAATTTTTCATGGTATTATATGGAAATATTTTTCTAAAGTAATTATTCCATGACATTCTTCTGTTGTATCGATTTATCATAACAACATAACCTATTTATCTTCCAATAAAATCTCTTGGGAGATAGAGATACAAATCTTTTTTTTAAATGTTTGACATTATCGCTACATGTAAAGTCAGAAAAATATCACTGAAAATTTTGAAAATTTAGAATAAATTGCTTATTTTGCAGTGAAGTCACACCCATCTAATTCCGATTGTATTTTATTATTTCGCATTTGCTTCTTTTGCAATTTTTATTTTGCAAAGCCGTGAAAACGCGCCGGTAAATTAGTTGCTTTTAATATTATATTTATTTTGAAGAACACTGTTTTCGTAGCAATAGGTCCACTAGTAATTTGATGGCAATTCTTACCGAAAAGTGGAATCAATTTTATTTTCGGATGAAGTAAGATTTAAAGCTTTAACGGAAAGTTGATATTTTAGGATATTTTAAGTACATAGGTACCTACCTCATTTTTTTTTTGCAAGTATAAAATGGAGTTTATAACTATAGACAATATTGTCTACCGTATTATTTCAATTTATGGCCATGTCATGATTCCTCTCTTTTAACAGGAATACAAAATTTACTTAAATTAAAACCCCTTACCAAAAATTGTTTATTTCCACTGTCGTTTTCGACGGGTTTTCAGCTAGTAGTACCTATAATCGCAAGTAGAAAGTAGCCAACAAACAAAGAGAAAACCAATGTACCTTTTTTTCATTTCAACATTCAGTGACCAAACACGTCGTAGGAAGACTACACTTTCTTTCAAACACAAAAAACAATTTTCACTTCCCATTTAATATTTCATATTTTATGTGCGATTTGAAAATTCAGGTTGTTTTTGTAATTTGTCTTTTTAATTGCAAAAAAAATCATCATAACTTTTATAAAAGCTTCTCTATTTTTAAATTTAACATATTTTAATACCAAATTTATAGTGAAGGGCTCTGCAGTTTAAAGTCTAATAATATAGAAGGGATACTATTCTAACTTTTCGAAATTCATTGATTTCAGGTAAGTTTTTTCTCTACTATAAATCAGAACTACCCATGTACACTGTCATAAAGTTTCAAACATAAATAAAAACCTAATAAACAATTGGTCAGTAATAAAACTCCCTTCTCTATATAATACATATTATGTATATAAAATTTTGCTCTTTTGATCCATCTGACAAAAAGTGAGAAACAAAAATGGGCATCAAATCCTTTTTTTTATTACATAAAAGAATGAAGTCTCGATAATAAAATATATGAATCTACATCACTCGCAAGTTTCAACAGTAAAACTTATAATGCACTCTACAAGATGAAAATGTCCCTGCCAATCTCTCTTGTAAAATACAATATTACTTTCCTTCATCGTAACTTATATTCTATATAAACACAAAAATAAAGAACAAGTTAAATTGTTACTTGAAAACCATATTGACTAGAAAATTAAGTCATAAAATTCAACTTATCAGTTCTGGTCGATTATATAATGGCAAAGCAAATTTTATATATTTTATGACCGAAACGAGAAAATAAACAATTTGGAACAGTAGCGGCCATAAATAAGTATTTCATCATTCAGAAAATAAATTATTTGAACAATAAAAAATTGCATTGATACCAAACTGCCTCTTTGGAAATTATGAGTTTAAATCAAATTATTCTGATATTATTATGTATTGAAATAAAATTGTCCAATTTATTGAGACAAAATTTTAGCTTCTACTTTCCGTAAAATGAAACTTAAAAATGCAAGTGTAAATAGCAAGTTTCTTGTAAAATTAATGTTAATGTTACCCACCTTAAAGGCTTTTACAATTTAAGAAAGTTATTTATAAACAATTAATCTTCTTCACAAAATTGAAAACAAATTATATTACTGGTCATTTAAGAGGGGAGTATATATGTATTTAAAATGTGAATGTACATTATTTTGTACTTTTTGAGAATTTATTTAATGAAATCATATTGCACAGCTAACTTGCACGAACTTTGTTTTTTTAAAAATTGTAATTAAATAAAAGTAATAGATGAGAAGAATAAAGAAAACGCACCTTTTTTAAATCAAATTAAAAGTTTTAAAAGAATCATTTAAAAAATCATACTAATAGAAATAAATTCTGTGATTCAATTTCATGAAGACAAAGATTGGTAAGATTGAAATGGCAGTTATAAAAAAAAAACGTTTTTTTAAAGTTATTTGAAAACAATATTTCTTGTCAGCATATATGAGTGCTAACCAGTCTTTGTCTTCATGAAATTGAAACACAGAATTAATATCTATTAGTATAGTTTTGTTTTGTTTTAATCATTGTAATTTACGATTGTATTTAATTAGTGACCGATCTGCCCAAGGAGCATTTCAGAGCTACAAACCATTTACTGAACGTTAACATCGTAGCTGTAATGTTTCAGGCGTATATGAAATGTTTACTCACTGTACCCAAAATGTAAACGGTTTTGGGGAATGAAATGTCGTGTTGACAGTATATGAACAAATTCTATTTGATGTACCTGATTTGTACGTTTACAAATGTAAACGTTCAAAAACACTTCGAAATAAATAACATAAAAACTAACGTAGGTACAAATCGTTTACAGAAAAATATTAAACTGTATAGGTAAATACGTAATGCCATTTGAGATCATATTACTACATGTATACAAACCAAAACTTAAAAAAATTCCATCTTGTTCTTGACATTATTATTATAATATGGGAGGTATAAAAATAATCAATAATATTATATTTTTTGTGCAAGTAAAGGCAAAATATGGAACTCGAGAAATATTTTCTACCAGTTTTGTAAAACAGGTCGATAAAAATAAGGGGCCTGTAAAAACTTTCTTATTTTAGAAATGATTTCTTATAAAAATATTTGAGACAATTTTTTTTTTCCACAAAAATCATATTTTTCAATATTTTGTAAGATAAATTTCAAAGTCCTATTTCAATCAAATCCGTAACATGCTTTGTTTTTACTAAATATCAATAAAAATAGATTTTCAATATTTTTGGTTTTCTAGTTTGATAAAAAATGGAAACAATAATGGCCGATTTATCTCGTTTGGTGATTGTTATAATACATTTGCACTGTAAATGTTTTGTGATGGTTTAGTTTCAATAATAGTTTTACAAAACTGCTACAAATTTAGTGTTCGTGATATTGACGATTTTTGTTTTACAGTATGCTTACGTTTGAAGATGTGCTGTTACTATTTACTGTAAACTTTTTGTAAGAGTAAAGTTTTGATAATGGCTTTACAAAACTGCTACAAATGTAAACGTTTCGTGATATTAATTTTACATTAACGATATTTGATTTACAGTACGTTTACTTTTGAAGTTGTGATGTGACTATTCACTGTAAACGTTTTGTAAGCGTAAAGTTTTAATAATGGCTTTACAAAACTGCTACAAATGTAAACGTTTCGTGATATTGATTTTACATTAACGATATTTGATTTACAGTACGTTTTCGTCTGAAGATGTACTGTGACTATTTACTGTAAACGTTTTGCAACAGTTAAGTTTTGATAATAGCTTTACAAAAGTGCTACAAATGTAAATGTTTTGTGATATTGGTTTTACATTCACGAAATTTGGTTAACAGTACGTTTACGTTTGAAGATGTGTTGTTTCAACAACATTCTGTGTGTTACATATTGTTTACCAATCATCCAATTAGTTAATGTAAACATACAAAACATTTTTTCAGCAACTGTATATGAATTGTAAACGACATACAATAAATTTGTAACATAAAAGGTACAAAATGCTACTTGGGTGTATCAGACTTTATATTTTATTATTTATTTTTTGATTTAACCTTGATTGATTTGGGGTGAAATATTTTTGTATGGGAAAGGGGGTGGTCCTTATGGGAAGAATAATAAATCTCAAACATTTTATTATAAAACTTATGTTTCCCATTATTTACTTGTTTTGGATCAAACATTAACTATTTGTTTTTTATATCAAAACGAATTATGGTCAAAAATTCCCCAATTTCACATAAAATTAGGATTTTTGTTAAAATTTGCTTGGTAGTTGCCAACAAAGAAAAACAAATTACTGAACGAAATTATAGTAATTATGTTAGCTTAAAATAAGCTTATAGTGAACATGAACAGGAATCCGGATTATATTCATCAAATAAACACTACATCAAGTGTCTTGTTATATCTAAATTAGTTGTTGATTGTGAGGCTAAATTAATTTTATCCCCATAAAGTTTCTGTTCTCTTGAAATATGTTACTTTCCTAGGAAAAAAGTTTGATAAGAAGATAATATCATAAACATTCTAATAGTGCTTTTGAGTTATTGTTGTTTTTATTTTGTGTCAGTCTAAAAGCCTCTTGATTGCTATATAATAAAGGTTTTTTTATTTGTAAACTGACTTTAATAGTTCCCGTTGATTTTTGCTTGCTACGATTGATTGGTCCTGAATTTCAAGAATTTTTCTGACAAAATATGTTTTTCATAGAAATATGAAAAATGGAAGAAAAATGTTTTTTAAAATATATTTTGATGGTCATAAAATTAATCTTTCATGTCTAACTCAATGACGAACAGTAGCTAAATCTACCTTTATAATCATATTATATTAGGTGCCGTGACATTGTGCCAAGCGTCATTGTGCCAAATTTCTAAATTTGGCACAATGACACTTTCGAAAGCGACATTGGGCCGAATTTTTACATTTGGCACAATGACGCTTAAGTAAAGCGTCATAGGGCCAATTTGGCACAAAGACGCTTTGAGTACACATTTAGATTTTGCTTACCATCACTTAAACCTTATTTGCGAATGCATATTTTCAAAGTATTTATTGAAATTTAAAAGAATTTCATAAACTTGCAAATATGTATTTTATTTATACAAAAGTGAACAATGCATGATATGTACTTTAACAATAAATTCTTGTGCTATTTTTAACAACTAAACTGATTGCAGAGAACATTCCACCGACCAACAGAACCATCTTTATGGACGGAACTATTAAAATTGTTCCTCAAGGATGTTTCAAGCAGCTGTTGGTTATCTATATAGAATATTTTGACGAGGTATTCTGTTACTCCCTGATGGTTTGCAGCACGATCTTTACATTGAAAAGCATTAGTAAGTAACAGAATAGCTGAAAAAATCGCGCGATTTTTTCAGCTATTCAGCAAATTTAGAAATTTGGCACAATGACGCTTGGCACAATGTCACGGCACCTTATAGTACTATATCAAATATAAAGCCATTAAAATTATTGAAGACCTTGGTTAAAAATATAACTTTAAGAAAATTTTGAAAATAAAATGCGTCCTTAATGAAACTACTTCTAATCTACAAATTAAATAAATTCCAGCATTAGGGAGTGAATTTATATTATGAAACATTTTCGAACAAAGATGAAAAACGTCCGATAGCCAAAATTCAATTCGTTTCTAGTTAATTAAATAAAAATCCAAAGTATTTATTACAAATTTATTTCATTTGAGTCACAGCAACATTCTGTCGAAATAAATCGCATCAAGCAATATCAGACATTTTTTTTTTTTTTTTTTTTGTGGATAAAAATAATCGTTTTGTCAATAAATATACATTTGATAATAATTATGATTGCCACACGAAACTGAAATAATTTTATATATAACTTTGTGTATTACCACACGTGAGACCAAAAGCAATTATGGGTCCTTCAGGGCACATACCATCATAAGGGACACGGGTGTATTCAATTTAATATTATGTATCTCAAATGACAATACCTGGAATTTTTATTTTATTGATTTTGATTTTGATGTTATGAAAATGTCAATTACATTTTGTCTCTAAAGAATGGACGCAGAACACGCACATTATTCTATAGAATTTCAAACTAAATGCTTTACTTATAATGTTTTAAATTGTTCCAGTCATGTTTTTGTATTTTGTTCAAGTGTTTATCTATAGAATAAAATTACGTTCCTTAATTTTATTGAAGTTATTACTAAATATTTTCCAATAAAGGATCATTGATTATCTAAGTATCTGTGAAGCAATAAGTTGAAGGTATACTTATAGCATGTTTTTTGTGTTATTGTGATATTACTTAAATAGGAATTGTTTTAGCCCTATCGAGGTATCCGCTCGGAACGGAAAATTCTCCTATTTTATACTAATTTACAAAAAAGATTTTAACATAAAAAAGGTAGAGAATTTAATTCTGTTTAAAATTAGTTACAACCATTTTCAATGCACCACAATACGCCTACAAATTGACAAAACACAAAATCCAAAATTCCGTTCACGCGTAATATCAAATTTTGGCCAAAAACTGTGGTTTCGTATTCTATACTTTCTCATTGAATAATAATTGCGTCAAAAAATGTCATACTTCATTTAACTGAAATAAAACTCCTAGATTTATCAGGCTACATTCCAGAATTCATAAGGCCAACAATGGCTATGTACAACCGGCAGCGAAAATAACTGAGCATGTAGCCAATTAACGATGTATAATTATGTAGCATGCAATTTTGTTAGTTTACTTGTTTGTTACTTTGTAGAGATTTGTTACTTTGAGATTATTATTATTATTGTTATATTGTCTACTGAATTAGATTAAAAAAAAAATAATAAAATTGAAAATTCGAAATGAAGCAAAAACATTTTACCGAGTCAATCAACCATCAACCAGGTTGACACACCATATCTAATCGTTGGGAGGCAGTCAAACAACATTCTGGATTCCTGAGCTTTTCGAAATGCAAATATTTTCTCTGACGATTATTTTGTTGCTTTTCAATTCACAAACTCGAATAAGACTATGGAGTAATGTTCCTAGGAATTTTACTTCACAAAGCTATACAATTGCGATAGGTCGTTAGATCTACGCGGATTATTTCTTCTTCACTCTATCATCAGGTTAGAAGACCACTAGCAAGAATGCTATTAATACCGTATTCTAAAAAGTCATTAAAACAATGGTGAAAATCCTTATAGGCAAAACTGCAGGCCCAAATTGGGAATGACTGAAGAAATAAATTGTAAGTATGCCCCAGCTCACCCATACGCCAGTTCAAAGAAGAAGAAGAAGAAGAAGAAGAAGAAGAAGAAGAAGAAGAAGAAGAAGAAGAAGAAGAAGAAGAAGAAGAAGAAGAAGAAGAAGAAGAAGAAGAAGAAGAAGAAGAAGAAGAAGAAGAAGAAGAAGAAGAAGAAGAAGAAGAAGAAGAAGAAGAAGAAGAAGAAGAAGAAGAAGAAGAAGAAGAAGAAGAAGAAGAAGAAGAAGAAGAAGAAGAAGAAGAAGAAGAAGAAGAAGAAGATGATGAATAAGAAGAAGAAGAAGAAGAAGCAGATGAAGAAGAAGAAGAAGAATAATAATAATAAGAAGAAGAAGAAGTAGAAGAAGATGTATATCGTCATCGTTCAATGAATAGTCCTTAACTCCAATTTGGAATTGATGTCAGAAATATTTATACGTTGAGGTGATTGCATTAAAGGATTTTTCAATCTGTGTAATTTAGAAATAGTTTGACTTAGAACTTTGGGAGTTTTCTCAGAACTTTTATATTGTCTTAAAAAAAATGCGTAATTATCTTAATTTCTCTATATAAGTAAGACATTTACTGATATAAGAAAAAAGTTTTAAGATTCTTCAAACACTTGGTATGCGCTATCTATGTCGAGAAAAATGTCGCAATAAGCTCTTTGTTACCACAGTTGTCTGGGAACTGATCTGATCAGAATTATAGTTCCCATCTGTTGTTTGCTTCTTCATTTTTAAAAACAGTGCGCGAACAGTTTAAATTATTTCAGAGATTCCTAAAATACTGACAGATTAAGATTTTTTGTTTGAATTTCTTAAAGGGATTAGCTTTTGTCGAAAATTAAATTTTCAAATTAAATCTTTCTATAGTAAGCTAAAGTAAGCTAAATTGTTATGAAGCTTACTTTTAAAAACAATTGTTCTTGTTTGTTGCAAAACGAAATAACGATATTCCGAAACCATACGTTTTTCTATTATGTTTATATGTATTTAAGAGAACTATTTATTGGTTGGCCTATTCCGTCGAATTCTTGAAGTGCAACTCTTATTTCACACTTGCTAAACCGTAGACAACTTAGCCAAAAATATAGTGTTCAAGAATAATTTGAATATTGCTTCAGTGATAATATTGGGATACGGACATAATACCGAAATCCAAAAGACCGAAAACCCAAAATACCGAAAATCAAAAAGACCGAAAACCCAAAAAAAAAAGGAAATCCAAAAGACCGAAAACCCAAAAGGCCAAATGACAGAAATTAAGATTGAATTTTTTTTAAATTGAAAAGAATAATTGAAAAAAACAAAATAATTTTTTAAAATCATTAAAAAAATTCTCTCTCACCTCAATTCAGAAAAAATGTTATTTTAAATACCAAAACAAATTTTTCATTTTAAATAATTTGAACAAATTTTTCATTTTAAATAATTTTTCGGTATTTCGGGAAAACTTTTTCGGCTTTTTCGTTTTTTTTTTGGCTTTTCGGTCTTTTGGCTTTCGGAATTTTGACCCCAACACGATTATATTCCACACAGACCGACCAAAATAACTGGTTGTCTGAGTATTTCCGATATCTAGTGTAAAGTGTTCATAAACCTGTTTTTGGTTCTTGTCTCTGGTTAGCTATTTGTGTAAAACAATAAACTCAAATAACATTTTTTGCGAACAAATGGTTTAAAACTGAGGATCACGTGACTATTTGTGATACAAAATTCTATGTTACCATAAAAAAGGGTTAGATAAAACTGCTTTGATAAAAGTAAAAGTCGAACAAACGTTTTTTTTTAATATTTCCTAGAATTTAATTTTCAGTGTAAATAAACTGCCAATCCAAACATATAAAAAGTTACCTAAACCAAAAATTGAGTTTTACCTCAATTTGTATTTTAAATATATAAAATATTTCCAACGAAATTAAACAAAAACAAAAGTTATTATTATTGTTCAACCATCATCGGCTACAAATTTTCGAATGTACATTTTATCAACGGACTTTCAATCCAATTCATCTATAAAGTCTAAACAATTCCACATCGCTACCCACAACTTTTTTTCTAAATCGCACCGATAAACCAAAATGAAAATAATGAAATCGTCCACTCAACAAAATCAAAATAGCGTATCTCATCAATCAGGTGCGATGCACACATTCATTTTACCGTGTTTATTCAAATGTCAAACTTTTACATGTTCCCACGTAATTGAGAGATAAACCAGTACCGCAATTTTCCACAACAGCTACCGAAGGATTTATCGATTTTGAATAATATACGCACCGCTAGCTTGTCTTCACACCTCTTGCCCTCCCCCTCTATAGCTGCGGTATGTCAGCGAGTTTTATTGCTATGCCAGCCATGAAGAATGTGACAATTCAAAGCTTTTAAATTTTAGGCAGTTTTATTTTTTTTTTTCAACCAAGGATATAAAAATCCTGAAAATTTTTCACAGTTGTCTGTTTGGTTTCACAAGGTTGGTGCGGTAGGTTGATGTTCAATTTGATTTATGTTTCCATGTCGGTTTTGGAAAGAAGAGCCAGGAGGAGAAAGAAAACCAAGTTCTGTCTTCCTATCGTTGGTTGATTTGTATCAAAGTATCTTTTTTCGAAGGATTTTCCCTTGCATTCTGCGTATGTGAGATTGTAACCTTAAAAAAGGGTAGGTAGATGTACTCGGTTCTTTTTGTGGGAAAAAAAGGTATCGGGATAGGCAATAAATTTTCTTTGGAATTGGTTAAGTAAATTTTGTTCGACTTCAAATACAATTTGTGTTGTTTAACTAAATTTGAAGGCAGGTATACCAACCTAATAACACAAACATAATATTATGTTTAACCTCTTGGTAGGTAAATCTTTCAAATAAATATAAGAAAAAAATTTTGACAGAAAAAGGTATATAGGCTTGAAGTTCTTGAGACAAATTTTCAAATGGAGAGCTGTAGGTAGGCAATCATCATTTTGAGAATGAATGATTTTTGAAGATATGTTGAGACATGAACAAAATTTATGTGTCTGAGGTTACGCCAATTTTTCAAGGGACTTTAGAATAAATAATTCAATATTTATCAGATCGATGGAAAAGGGTAGAATAAAGTTCTCTGGAGCAGCAGTAAATTTTGCTTTTATGCATTTGATTATTGAATTTTTATTTATTTTAAGGTTTCAAGGGACATACTTTGCGGAAAAATAAATTTATCATCTCGGAAGTCATTTTGGAAGGTCTTCTTTATTAGTTTGTAGTGAAAATGCTTTTTGGAAAATGAACGAATTAAATTGAATTTACTTGTTTATCGCTTTAAATCTGGAAAATAAAATTGAGATATAGAGACGCATTCTTTGTCGATTCTTTTTAGTTTAGTGCAAAAAAGATTCACTTAAAAACTCAAAGTTAAAGTATGAATACAAAACAGTGATTCTTATTTTTAAAATGCTTCTTGAATTGGGTATAATATTTTCCTTTCCATATTTTGTATAATTCTATAGAAGTGAAAGCAAACGAAATTGCTTTCAATTTTTGTCCAAGTTAAAGGTTTTTTTTTTTATATTTAAACAGATTTACCTGGTCTGGTACCACAGGAAAGTCTAAGTTTCAGCCACAAAAAAAAAAGTTTCAGCAACAAGGTAGGTATACCTACTACGAAGCACTTTAGTTGCTTTAGCATGATAAATCAATATTTCAATTTAGTAGACATACATTCAAATATGTCTTCCATTCAAAATTACCACCACGTAGGTAATAATTCACAAATTACAGATTATATTCGATTAGTAAATTGATTTCTAATACTTCGTACATGTAAATTCTAATTGATTGGTATTGAAATAATAGGCTACTTAAAACTGATAAGATTAACATATATAATAATGTATACAACATATATGAATATCTAGTTATTCATAAAACAATCTTATTATGAGTTGAAATTCAATGAATAGAGAAGCGCATATAGATAAATTCATAGAACACAACATAATTCGCAAATTAACTGTGGGAGTATCATTGATCTATAATAGAATTTACTTTTGTAGATATCGGAAGCAATTAATTAATCGAAGGCTTACGACTTCCTTTTGCAGGAAGGTAAATTACAATCCTGCTAAAATAATCAACTGAGAAAATGTCAATTTCAACAGGTTTATAACTCATGCAATTACTTATTCTGCGAATACATAATACCATTCTATATACTTTCATATGGGATTAGATTGCGTGCAAGAAATTTATACAGATTATGATGTTCAATAAACTTGATCAATGTTCGTGCCACAGTTAGATACGTACTTAGGGTTTATTAATTCCAATTAAGCTAAAGTTAATACTGAGAACGTGTGGAAAATAAAATGTATTTTGTGAGTATGTTTTATGATTTGTGGGAATTTGGGAATTACTAAGTTCAATGTAAGGTTTACATGACTTTTTACGTGCAATATGATTTTTAAATAAAAAAAAGAGAAAGAATTAAAAACTGACACTTTTTAAATTTAAATAAAAATAAACAAATAACTATACATAGGTATGCTCTTTTAAATTAATGCTGTGCTCCATCAGTTCAATAACGTGTACCATAGAATCTTAATAATATTCTCCTATTAAGTTTTTTGGCTTCTACCATTAAACTTTAATGGTATCGACCCTTTGAAATAATTTTATTTCGGAATTGATGTAATAGTGTGGAAGTATCAAATTAAAACTATATTAACATTCTTTTTATATGATGAAAGAATTAAATGAATAGTTCTTTTTTTTTGCTCAAAGAAAAGGATATCCTGTTGGAGTAAGAAGACGGCCATATTAAAATATAAGTATCTAAACCATTGTTTTGAATACATTTTGTCCTATTGTTTTAATAAAGACAATACTATGACACTGTTTATGGAGATTTCTGGCTTTACGAAAAGGTATAACATGTTATTGTATAGGCGTTACCGTTGTTCTGAAATCTTTTTTTTTTTCATCATGAAAGTTGATTTGTATGTTTTTCAATACGATTGAATTACTCATTTTGTGAATTGAAATTTTGAAAATCAAAGTAAATGTTCAGCATTTTAATTAAATAAATTTTTGACGTTTTCATATCTATGTATTTGTTTCTGCTTTATGAATTCGGGAATAAATCGGGAAATTGATGCTGTTACAGTTGGTTGTATCTTTGTTATAAATTTCTGCCCAACTTATAGTAAAGCCGTTTTCGAAAACGTCGGCAAATGATCCTCATTTTATGACACAGTTGTTGCAATCGTCAAAATAATGCGTTCGTCCCACTTAATGCTTGATCAATGTCAAATATTTTATTGCAAACACATTAGACGTTTTTGTACAAGAGTATAAATGAAATGGATCTGATTATACAATTGTTCGAGAAAAATATATTTAAAAATATTTCTGTGACGTCTAACAACAAATATAAAAGAAACAAAAATATGTATTTTGTGTTAGTTGAGAAATACAAGAAGAAACATTATTAAAAAAGACGAAACTACGTACAAAAATAAAAAGTTCTCAATAGAGTCATGTCACGGAATATGAAACAATAAATAACAATTTTAGGGTCAAGATGGACTACCGACTTCTTTCTTCTGTTTTGAGTCTTTGTTGTCAACTGAATTTTTCGACTGCACAGGTGCACCGCAGATTATGTTTACGACCATGTGAATTGAGCTAACTGCATTATTAATCATAATGTTAATGAAGAAAAAATTCGTGTTTGCGTTTTCGAACAGTTTTGCAGGTTTCGTATTTAGAAATGAAGTCTGCAGTCTGACCTCGCTCAACCTGGATTCTGCTTTTTACAGGATTTCCGCAAGATAATACAGGATTTATTTTCTTGCAGGATTTTGAATGAAAATAGAGGATAATCCTGCGGAACACAAGATAGATGGGAACGTTAGATAAGGTACATAAAATCCGCATAGTTTAAGAAACTGTTAAAAGTAGGACAAAATTGAGGTTTTTTTTTTTTTGCCACTTTCCAAGTTAGCAAGAGTCCACAAGGTGAACATTTTTAGGGGATCTTCCTAGTATACCCCCAATAAAAAACTGCGAAATAGTAAGTAAGCAAGTAAGTAATTCATTTATTTACATTCAGTTCTTAACAATTAAAAACAGTTTTTTTTTTAATTAATGCATGCCGCAAGCTAGGTTAACAGATTTCTGAATATTTCTAACAATTTTCTAACAAAATTATTCATATTTTCCAACTAGCCCCATTATTTTCGAAATATCGACTGGACTATGTGGGTCATATTTTAAAACAAATTGAGCAGCACTAAGAACATAAACTAAAAAAAACATTTTAAAAAAGATTTTGAACAACAACTTTTTTGCAGCAACCTTTTTGCTAAAGTTAATGCATTGACAAAATATAGTACAGCACCATATACCAAAACTAACAAGCCTATAACAGTATCTATATGACTATAGATTTGAATAAATTTTTTTTTATTCCGAAAAAGAGTTTAAAAGTTGTGACTTTTGATGTTATAAATCAGGAAAAATTTGTTTAAATAATTATAAAGATGTGTTCAAAATGTAATTTTCCTTATTTTCCTTAGAAATGAAAACACCGCCGACGTTAATTTTTAACACTTCTTTCATATCTTATCAATATTTTTCTATGTGAAGGTGTGTATATATTAGACAAAGAATATAGGTAATAAATTCAATATTTAGAATTAAAAAAAAAAAAACTTAAAGAAAGAATTTAAAAAGTTAACACAATACAAGAAATTTAATTAAATCTTCATAATTATCTATTCAATAATATTTACCTTTCATAAAAACCATATTTTCATAACAATAGTGCTAATATTATTAATGGAAATAATCAACAATTTCATATTATAAGAATTGTAGTAAAATAGAATTGATTTAATAAGACGCAAATTATTAATGATAAATAATATTGCATTATTGAGGCAATAGAGAAAAAACAATGAAATAGGTTATCCTTTTGAATTAATGATTTTGAAAAAAAAAATGCCATAGTACAAGAGACCACCAAAATCGTTCTTTTTATAGGACAAAACTATTATTTAATGTACTATTAAATAAAAACTGGTACTATTAAATTTTGTTTTTTTTTTGTGTAGAAATTGCATCCAGATAAGAGAATTAGCAAAATCTACCAGTTGATTTTCCAAAATATTGGTCAATAACGAAAGTTTATTTGCTTTACTACCACAGAAATGAAAGACTCGTATGATTATTTTTGGAACTTTTAATTACAACAGCATAGCCAAAATCACCATTAAAAATAAGTCTGTCTCCATTTGGGTTCTGATGATGATAAAATTATTTACTGTGCTATAAGTGTTGTAAGTTATGTTATATCAGATATATGAGTTTGCTTAAATTACTGTCAACATAAGAATGTCTAAGATAAATAATATATTCCATGAGACAAACATTCATTCACAAAGACCAGCAGTGCAATATAATTACTCATACGCCACCATACAAAATCTATCGTTGTCGTCGGTCGGTCGTCGGCGCCAATAAAGCTTGCTTATACAGCTCCTTATATCAACAACGACGATAGGACATCATTTTTCATTTCCGTGTCCACAATCCAGTGTTCATAAATTTAACTCAAATGACTTTCTGCACATAAAGCGCGTGGCACCACGCCCTCTAATTATTGGTCAAACAAACATAAACACTGTTTGCATTCGATTATTCGAGAACACAACCCTCTGTCCTCATTTTGTTTGCTTTCACACATGATGACATATTATTGTATGAATGAACAGACATGTGAAGCAAACCAAAACTTTAAAGGGCGCTTCGACTTTGATCAATTGGATTGTCTATCTGGTACTCGCCCCGGGGGCGTTCTGTAGTGACGTTCTTCTTTGTAATCATTTATGTATTTTTTTTTGTTCACATATATCTTTTTTTTTGTTTGTATTCAAGTATGCATGTTTATTTTATGAAGAATATAGGGACCTTATGAATGGAGAAACTCTTCTGGAATATAGCAAATAAATGGCTTGTCCATCTTCATAGATAGGGATATTTGCATTTGAGTTCAATGTTGCACAATAAATCAAATCACATGTGTTTAGTTTTTCTTGGGATACGATGTCGCTGAACACAAAAATGATTCATAACACTTATGCTTATATTAAGGATATGCTTCATCAATCAATATAGATTTACTGATTCAATAAATTTTCAAAAAGTAATAAAACCATACATACACAAAACAGGATTATCAAGTTCATACGAGTTCACAAATTTTAAAATTCTCATATTTCCGTATATGTAGTTTGAATTAGAAACTGTTCAATTCAATACATTGGAAATAATATTAACGGCATTTTATATTTTCACTCTGATATTAAATAAGGTAAACGATTAGAGAATACGAAGCGAGTCGTTTTTCGATGCAAAAAAGGAAGTTTTGTATGACAAACTATTTTTGATTATTCCCTAATCAGGGGCAGTATTAAAGTTAATTTTAAATGCAACCCTTCAAATCAAGATTAATTTAATCCAACAGTTTAAAATTTGTCTGTTTAAAAACGTTCTCTTTTCTATTACTTATTTATTATTTCGATTACCTTATACTATTTTTATATTTGTTTCCTAGAAGATTTCAAAATTAGATTAAATTAAGGATTGAGTGATATGAAATTGAATTACATATTTATCTGGATGTAATCACTTTAACTGTACTCAAGAAATGAGTTGAAATTAATTTGGATATTGGATTTAAAAATGCAAACGCAAATTTAATTATTAAATTTATATCCGGATCTAAGTTTATATCTTAGTTAAATGGTTCGAAAACCTAAGGGGTATAACTTGATGCCATCATATTTTCTCTACCATCATATACCATCTTCATTTTGGAATTCGTTCTTAAATTCCATGTGGTTTGATATAATCGTCTTATCATCAGTTTGGTGATCTCACGATTGTGAGGCGGTATAGTATTATATGACCCTTAATTTTCCATGATCATCAATGATTTTCTTAATTATTTGAATATGAAGCATAACAATTGTTTGTTCGTTCTTTATGCGAGGCCATACCGTTCATCTGATTGCGATGAAACTTTATCAGCCTATTGCTTAGACTAGAGCGATGGTTCGTCCATAGTACAATTTTTTTACAGCAGGTGGCTCGCATGTCGTGCCGTCCGCATTGCCATACCGTTCATCCGATTGTCAACTTATTTCTTGCACTTCAGAAACTGTTATAGACATAGTAGAATTCACTTAAAGTTAGTGTTTTGCCGGTTGCGCTCCTATACCTATACTATAGCTTTTAGTAAGGATCTTTCGGTGAAAAATATTAGTAAATTTTCCACGTTGCTACTAGAAAACACATTTTTTTGCATTTCGTACTGATCTACGAACTCAGTTTTAAAAAAAAAAATAATCGAGAATCAAATAAAAATCGAACAAATTAAAACTTCATATACATACATATGTATGTAAGTTTCTCAATTTATTTTTGCTTGATTGGTTTTATTTTGTTTTTGCATTCATAAATGACTGCGCAGCAACATGAAGAGAAGAATTAAATTGAAAGGATTCAGGTATTACAAACCATTCGCATTCTCCATCTCGAAATTAAAGGGCAGTGAGTGCATCCTGTAGTTGTTTTTTTACTCTCCTGGTTAAAGTTTCGCAATTTGTTAAATGATAAAACGGATAAAACATTGACTCAAGCACAATGCAAAAAATTTAATTTCGTTGTTTCTGATCATCCGGAACAAATTAAAAAAGTATTTGAACAGTGTGTTCGTTGTTGGGTGCATTTTGACGTTTCCTTTACATTTTCAGACAATATTTTTAAACAAGTTCTAATCGTAATCGAAAGAAACATGTTTACAAGAAAATAAAAACAATAAAAAGACTAAAAATAGTCGAATTAGATTTTATTAAATGGAGTATTTATGAATGAAATTCAATATTAAAGGTTTTGTGGCCTTTACTCCAAGCATTGCGTTTCGCCCTAGTTTGATGGTGGGCTCATCAGCTAGATGACATCAAACCCAATCTAGTACGCAATAATTGTCGATGATTACCGACTGCTTTATAAAATTTACAGAGAAAACTCCCTGTGAATTATATTATTCTAAAGAACTTTGATTAAAGTTCGACATTAGAAAAATTATGATGTTATGCTCGTGGCCAAGCGAAGTTATAAGAAAATAAAAACAATAAAAAGACTAAAAATAGTCGAATTAGATTTTATTAAATGGAGTATTTATGAATGAAATTCAATATTAAAGGTTTTGTGGCCTTTACTCCAAGCATTGCGTTTCGCCCTAGTTTGATGGTGGGCTCATCAGCTAGATGACATCAAACCCAATCTAGTACGCAATAATTGTCGATGATTACCGACTGCTTTATAAAATTTACAGAGAAAACTCCCTGTGAATTATATTATTCTAAAGAACTTTGATTAAAGTTAGACATTAGAAAAATTATGATGTTATGCTCGTGGCCAAGCGAAGTTATAAGAAAATAAAAACAATAAAAAGACTAAAAATAGTCGAATTAGATTTTATTAAATGGAGTATTTATGAATGAAATTCAATATTAAAGGTTTTGTGGCCTTTACTCCAAGCATTGCGTTTCGCCCTAGTTTGATGGTGGGCTCATCAGCTAGACATGTTTACAATAAAGAAAAATAACTTATTCAATTTGATATGAAACAACTTTGAAATAAAGCTAATATTATTATTTCTATAATAATTATGTATATAATTAAATTTCAAAAACTATTTTCCGCAATTATTTTTCCTGTGAAAAATAACAAAATTTAGGTTCAATAAACTTTCAGTAAATAAAAATATACAAAGTCTAAAAGTCCACTTTATTTATTCCTGCAATATTAATAATAATTATTTTTCAAATATTTAATCCTTCTCATTTTCATTTACATATACATAAATAAACAAACAAAAATATTTCAATACCTACAAATTAAGTATACACTGAGAAATCATGCTTCAACTGTCCCTATGATAAAATAAAAATTAATTCAAAATGTCAAAGGACTCATGGTAGTTCATCCCATCCTTTTTATGGAAAAAGTTAATCTCTTAATAAAATTTCACAATATCCTTTGTGTGGATGAAATCAATGGTTTTCATGAGCTTGTGCTCAAAATAAAAACAGCGGTTTGGGACATCATGTTTCAATGAATTTTGGTTGTTGTTGAATATAAAATATCCTTTCAGATGAGATGTAGGGATAAAGATATTCCTCCTGCCAAAGCATATAAAGAAAACTTTTCTTTCTTGTGAAGCACATTTAAAATTGATTTCCATTGTGTTTAAAAATTGATTGCCTTGTAGCATGTTGTGCAGTTAAATATTTCTGTTCTTAATATTTTAGATTACATATTTTTATGATGATGGGTTGTATGTGCGATGACAAGGATAGCTGCTGGCTGTTTGGTTTAAGATACGAACGACAGGAAACATGGAAAAAGGAAATGTACAACAAAGTTTCTTAAGCTTAAGAAAATTGATAAATTAGTTCCGCCAAAGTGTCGGATTAAAGATAAAAGGAATCTCTTGTCGTGTATAATTGGTTGGAAAATATAAGAAAAAAAAAAAAAAGAATTTTTATTTGATGAATGAATGAACAATCACGTTAATCAGTGAGTTTAAAATAAGAAAGTGAGTATACGTCAAGTGCTTTGTGTTTTTGAAAAATGAACTTCTAAACATTTCCTTGAAGATGAGATTATGTTAAAAGAGGGTTTAATTTGTTTTAAAATAATTTGGTTTTGTCTTTTAAGCTGCTTTAAGGATTTATTCAAAGGTCACTAGGTTATTGATATTGTTTTAGAACTAATGATTAACTTTTAAAATAACGAGAATATCAAAAACATTATCATAAGAGAATTTTTAAATGCCAGTAGGTTACTTATTTTAGAAGTTGGTGAAAGTGCTGACCGGTTTGTCAAGTTCAAGCACATTTTTGTCTATTACTCTAATATCGGCTGAACAATATATTCTAATACTATGTTCCCACCGACCTGATTTAGTCAAATGATTCATAAATCACAAAGGGCGGCTCCACCGAAGTATTTCGTGTTTTAGTTTGACTTTTGTGTCAATATTGACATTTTATTTCCTGCTTAGTTTTTCTTTATCTCTATGACTATAAATAATGCAAAATAATATTGAATAATGAGTAATGAATAATGAATAATGCGTCCGTAATTTGATCAATAAGTTCTTTGGCTGACAACGGAGGAAATTTTGGTCCTTTTTCTAGTATTCAATGATATGTCTGTACAGTTACCAGTGTGCGGCTTTAGACCGGAAAAGTCTACCACTGCTCAAATCTTAACACTGCACCAGGGGGTCAATTCCCGATCTGTGAAACTGTGAAGTGATAAAAAAATTATCATTTTACTTTTCACAGCGAATTTTCATTTTATCACTTCATGAACTCGCATAATGCGATTCTCGAACTTATTATGATAAACAACTGTCAATGTGTGTACTAAAAAGTACTAAATGATACACCCAGAGCAAAAAACAACGTTCAATCACAGAAAACCACTTTGATTTAAGCCTATTTAAAAAAAAAATTGCTTCGAATACGAATGTTTTAAAATCAAAGTTTGGGAAAAAAAAAAAATTGGGAACGAAGCATAATTAAATCAAATTTACTCGAGCTAAAGTACCATTATAAAACGGAAATCAAATTTAATGTATTAAATTTTAATTTGCCTTTTTGTCTCTCAGTGTAAGATCTGTCAGCGCGTTTTCACTGCTCTTCACAGAACGATTTTACTGTGATAAGATATTTATCATTATGAAAGGTTTTGAAGTTTGTTTTCACAAATCGGGAATCGAATTTAACGCTAAGGCGTGAAAAAGTTTATCATTTCACATTTTCACAGATCGGGAATCGACCCCCAGATGCTGGAGAAGATCCAAGAATTTAATATCGATATCCACCACCTTTTCGTCGATTTTATATCTGCATATGATAGTGTGAATAGAGAAGAACTTTACTGTGCCATGTCTAGTTTTGGTATTTGGTATCCCTGCCAAACTTATTGGGATGACATTAGAAAATGCTCGCTGCACCGTCAAAATTGGAAAAGATTCGACGGAAACCTTCAATACCAACAGAGAACTGAGACAAGGCGATGCACAGTCAAGCAAAGCTATTTTAACATTGTGCTTGAGAAGGAAGTACGAAACTCCCAGGCCAATACATCAGGTACTATCTTCAACAAATCCACACAACATCTTGGATTTGCCGACGATTTCGACATCATATAGGAAGAAACGAGCGAGCTGTTACTGGTGCCTTCGCAGATTTCAAGTCGAAAGCGAGCAAAATGGGTCTTGTTAACGAGGATGAGTCGAAGTATATGCTCTCATCAACAAAAGTCGAATCACACCGAAGACCTGGCCAGAATGTGACCATTGATAGGTATAACTTCGTGGTGGTCAGTGAATTTGTTTATCTGGGCACTGCTGTTAACACTACAAACAGCATCAGGGCGTAAATCAAACGTAGATTAATTCTTGTTAAACGCTGTTTCCTTGGATTTGGTAAGCAATTGAGAAGAAAAGCCTTATCGAGAGCAACGAAGGAGACGCTTTACAAGACACTCATCATTCCGTCCCTGCTGTATGGTGCAGAAGCATCATGGACTCTTTTTAAATCGGATGAAAGTTTTCTTGAAGTATTCGAGCGGCCATGGAGCACCCCGCTCCCGCAGCGCCAACCAAGTTATTAAGTACATAAGATCTGTACAGATTAGCCAGAGGAACCGCATTATTGAAAGTCCCATTGTAAAGAACTATGAGTTTGGTCATATAATCAAAAATGACTCAATATCTTATATCACAATAACTCGGCATTGCACCAAAAGTGTTGGAGTTATTCAATTGATGGAGGCATTTTGCCACATCAGCTCACGGTTTCTTTTGCTTCTGTAGTCTTTTGGCGTTTGACACGTGGCATTGTATAGTTCATTTTCTATTTCAATAAAAAGCATGTTTTTCTTTTAATTAAGTTGCCTCTTGTAATAATCTTAAAGTAGTTAGTTTCTTCCGTGTTTTTTAACGACCTTGACTAGCTGAACAGAATGGTGTAGCTGTAGCTTTAGTTTGTAGGGCTGTCAAAATAGAGACTACGCCAATCCTATAATAACGCCCAGAATGTGTAGCTGAAGTGAAGCTGTAGCTGTAGCTGTTGTACAAGTTCACTTAACTTCAACTTTGGCGTGCGAAGCGAAATGCCTCAATGAAAGTTGATGTTCTGTGCTACACCATTCTGGACGAGCTTGCTACTTTTATGAGCTACATTTTGACAGTGGCTTTGACAGCCCTACAGGCTACAGCTACAAGCTTCACCGTTCTGTTCATTCTATTCTGTTCAGCCAGTAAAACATAAGCTATAACCTGATAATGATGATTTCGAAGTGATGAATTTTTTGAGACATATTTCTCTTCACAAATATATTCTTGTTTTCTATCAAAATGTTTATAACTTAACTTTTTTGGCAATTAACTAAGTCTACAATTTTCAGCCTATAAAAGCCTACTTTAAATCTTTAATCTTGTTTAAGTAGACTTTTATAACGAAAACCAAAATAAAGAAAAGACTATTATTGTCATCTCACATCTTTGCACCCCTAAAAGTAATCAAATTAAATATATTGAAAGTCCTCCTTAGTCCCACGAAGTTTTAGTTTAACATACTCATTGTATGAACATTACGATTAATTAAGTGGCATTCATGGGGCGCTCATAAAGAACGCGACAAAGACAATATTCATTGCCGCTTAGCCTAACAGTATCGCATAATAAATTTATTCAAAACGACTTTGTCACCAGCAAAATAGCTTTCTCTCCCTTATGTTTCGCACGGATACAAAGTAATTACAACTTAATCACGAATGCGCATTAATAAACGACAAAAACAAACACGAAATATCAATTCAATCTATAGAAACCATTAAAGTGGTCTTATTTTAGCCTATATAAACGATATGTATAATGTAACTAATACAATATACTTAAGTCTGTGTTACTTTGCGTCTTCAAGTCGTGTTATCTTTTGAGATCAAAAAAAAAAAAGAAGAAATTGACAATAGCGAAATAGCAATCAAAACTATTTCAATTTAATTTACCAATTTAGTACATTTTTATGGTTTTATTTCCTACCTTCAAGTTAAAGTTGAGCGGGATACATTCCGAGTACGACATCCTTTGGAAAATGTGATGTGACTTGAACACATTACCTTACATCGTTCCATTTACTTTCAGATACATTCTTATTAACGATACAACCGTAGTCTTTGTCTTCATTTCAATTAAATTTTATGATTGTCTTGGGAGCATTTGTTTTTTTTTTTTTTTTCAAAAATTGTAACAATTTAATTCGCTTGGATGAACCTTAAGTTTTTGTCTGCTTTCTCGGTATTTTAATGTAACGTATTGCTTTCTATATTGATATTTGAATAAAATATAATAAATTTGTTTGTATTGATGGTAATAGAACAATATAGTTACATAATCAAAGAAAAGAGTTGCCAAGTAATTTTTATCATTTGCACGCTAACAAACCCAGTCGCCAGAAATAAAATTTAATTTTCATAATGCACATACAATTTTCTTACTGGATATGATTCGTTTGTCTTTTAAAATTATAAAAAGAAAAGGCAATGCTTTTAACAATTTTTTTTGTCGCGAACCCCCAAACATTCCAAAACTTTGTTTGATACTCTTAAACGACAAACAAAAAATTATAAAATTGGATGGGTATTCTGTTGCCGCTGTAAGTTTTCGCGTCTCTAAATCACTTTCACATTACACTCCAGGTAACATTGTCACAGGAAAGCAAATCATCTTACAACCGTTCTTATCAATCTCTTCTTCGTTGGACTAGAAGCTTAAAAAATTTCTTGGATAAAATCTAAAAAAAATATATTTTGGCTAACTCCTATAAGCTTCTTTTTGTGCCCGACGCTGAACACACTTTTTATCAACGAAATTTCTAGTTCATGTATTGGTTTTCAAACCCAAAATCCTGGTCTTCAAATATGATACTGGAATCGAAATTCGAATCGCTACATAATTGTTCAAACAGAAGAAATAAGTGAGGCCAACCGAATGCTGGGATCATTGGATATGTTTGTAGCAAGAAGACAAGTTGGATTTTTCATACTATTTCACTAAACAACGTCTAAATATCTTCCATCCCTTTATTCTATTTCTATCTTTATAAAAATTGCTGTCTTTAAATAGCATATCGCATCAGTTTATTAAATAGGTTTAATATTTAAGGATCTGAAAAACTTCCTCTTGTATCCGAATGAAGTGGTTTGAATACATATGTATACACCCAAATGTCCCTAAATTTGAATTCTACTAATTCAATAGCGAACCAACATTTAGCGGTATATCCTGGGAATCATAATCAAACCGAGATTATCCCTTAAAATTTCTTGGATTTGTAAGTAAAGTATTTACAAAATTTGTTGATACGAGAATTTAAGGAAACAACTCCAACAGCAAACAATTTTTTTTTTCACCACACAATGGCAACTCTGTCAGGAATTTATCAATGTATTCTAAACAGTTATATAATTTCCTGTCTTGATTTATTTTGAAAAGAGCTTTTCCAATTATTTAAGTGGAAGACATCTATGTTTATTCTATAATGACATTATTGTGAAAACGAAAAGAAAAATTATCTTAATGAATTCCACCTGGCACATTTGAATAAGAAATAATGGGACTATATGCCATTAATTTTTATTTTTGTAATTTTGGTTGAAGAAAAAATGTTGGTTGGTTTCAGAATTTTCAAGAGAAAGAGAAATGATTTTGCTTGGAGTGACATCTGGTGTAAAGATTTATTTAGGTTAAAGCATTTAACTTTGTTTTGAACAAAAATTTATTATCTGTACATTTCGAAATTGTTGCTTGTTAAGTGAACTATAAAATTTAGTATTGCCCATCTTTGTTAAGCAGTGATGTGAATAAACTTAAATGAAATTATATAGAGAGACACAATTGCAGCAATTGAATAGAATCACAATTACAAGTAACATGATTGGCACATCCAAAAGATAAAATTTTATTATCAAAATAAATTTTGAAATTTTTCTTACGTTTTGTGGCCAAATTCGAAATAACTGGTTTGAAAAGCAATAAGCCAAGTTAAGAGAACACTAGATCGCATCTGAGAACATCACTGAACAGTCCAAGATGGTGCACAGGGGATGTTGGGGAATTCCTTTCTTTACCATGCCAAAAATTCGTCATATCAAAACCATTCAACTTGGCGATTTTTGATATGGGAATTTCGCGTTCTTGTTGCCATGCGGTTGGAAACTTGAACGATATGTTTTTCCATACAAAATGTTAAAGGTATTCATGGGCCCTTCAATTTCAAATAAAAAAAGAATTTGTTTTATTTCTAAGACACAGATTTTTAAATTCCATTGCGACATCGACCCGTCCTCAAATTGGAGAACCATTTATACCACTCAAGTGAGTCATTGGTTTAGAAAATATTGAAATGACCGTTTGGAAATCAACCCCATTTTTGTAATCAAAACTGATAAACCAATACTGCAACTAGTTGATAATACTAATCGCAACAAACTCATTAATACTTCATTGTTTTCAAAAAGATACTAATATAACTTAAATCAGATCATGGGTTCTGATATCAATGTATAGTATAGTAAAGTATAGTATAGTATATCTTCAATACTGTATAAATTTGTTTAACTAATAAGGCCTTTCATTTGTCAAAGAATGTAATATATTTCGGAAATTATAAAAATCCAAAACTTACTCTTCTAGTAAATTTGTTGTCGTTTCAAAATCTACTTTTTTAAACTTCTTCAAAATTGTAATGCTAATTTTAAGTAAACCTTGATTTTTTGCTAAAAAAAAAATTTGTTGAAAAGTAAAATTTAGATGATGTGTTTGTGCAGACCAAAGAAACATATTAAAAGACATTGTTTAAAAAAATGGAAATAGTTAACATTTGTTTCAAAAAGAATTTTAGAAATGTTTCTTTTTGTGTGGATGATTGAATAAATATTTTAGATATGTTGCAAAAACGTTTCGTTTTTTATGTCATTCATGTAAAATTTCCAACTTGTCACAACAAAAAACATTTAATGTTCTTCATCGCGAATGCGAAACAGAGAAACGTTTCAGAAATTATTATCAAACCTCCAGAACAAAAAAGGATTATAAATGCATTTATAAAACAATTATCTTATTCAATAAATTCTGAAATGTTTTTTTTGGTCTGAGCACACCCTAAGAATTGTTCTTGGATGAAATGGTTGACCTCAAAAAAAGGACATACTTATGGACTTATTTGCTTAATTTGATTCCTATGTAATATTCCTAGGTATATTTCAATATACTTGCTTGCTACGAGAAAACGATCATAGAGTGAAATACGCACTAAATGAACCTATAACTTGTTGTGTCAGAGAAACAAATATCATTTCAAACTATATAGATTTTAATTTTCATTTAAGTATAGATATACTTTACAATATTTTCAAATTATCACTTTTTGTTATAAAAACTATATTATCAATTAAGAATTATTTACTTGATCTTAATGTAAGCTTTCGGTAGTCTAATTGTACTTTAACTATCTCTTATTGATGTAAATAAATAAATAAATAAATAATATAATAAGAGACAACTTCATAGAGAAGGTTTCAATATATTGATGAAAATATGATGGAAATCCATGCCCATCATATTTTCAAAACATTTTTCGCTTTTCAACATTAATTAAAATCTACTATGGAAAAGTTTTTATACAAGAGCTATTCCATCCAAAGCCAAAGGTTTCAAGTGAGATGAAGAGGTACCAATCCTTCTTTTATAATCACATAATATAACGTAAGAGCTTTAAAGAATTACTACTAATCCCTGTCGTGTAAACTAAATTTGTAGGTTATTTCACTTAAAATTGTATTTTACAACCTTTTGAATAATCTTGATAAACATCACCGCGGTGATCGCCCTATGGGGAATCAAAGTTTGAGTTTATAAATTCCAAAGTATCTTTGTCTCAAAGAACTTCTTACATCCTTAAATTCATAGTATGAAATAATGAAAAAGTCTTCTACATTACAATCTCTTATCGTGTATTTTCGGCAAAACTCATCCTACAGTACATGTTTACGAAATTCTCATATGTTGCTTCCGATTTCATTCCTTGATACTTTTAATTCCTTTATTCTGATAATGACATGTTCCATGATCCATGTTTTCATAATCTATTTCTTTGAATGAAAAGTCATTTTGTTAAAATGATATCACATAGACTGCGCTCTTTATATAAATTGCTTTTTTATTTGCAATAACCTCACCTTAAAAAATTCTACAACAAATCGATGAGTGAGGGAAAATATCAAAAGAATATTCGCCTCCTGATAAAAATCGATTTTAATCATGTATTCCCACACGCATCTAATATATGAGAAGTTCTTCCCAGAGGACGTTTTTTTTTTTTGCTTTCCCTCCGATTTTCAGCTTTTCTTGGCATAGATACACATTTGAACAACATACATCTCCTTTTTTCATGTGCATATCGAATGAATACATGCGTCTCATTATCAATACAAGCAATTTAAAGGAAAAAAAACATACCTAACCTAGAACAAACAAGTTCCCTTATGTAAGGCTAACAAGGTCCTATCCTCTCTGATTACACATGCAGGAACATCCAATAAGCTATCATAAGGTAGTGACAGCAACCCATGTTATGTAGAAAGATTTAAACCAAAATGCTATATCAGGAACAAACTTCGTATTGTTCGTTTCCGTTGAAACTTTTTTCAGAGTGTCAGCTTCAAAAACCTTTTAAGCTAAGTAAAATAATAATAATCCCTTTCCTCATGGCTAATACCACGTATGATATTATACAGGCGCGTGTGTTTCACTGTTTTGATGAAACTCAAACTAATTGAAATAAATAAATGAAAAACTTCAGTTTGACTAAAGTTTGTGTTTTACGAAATGACGAAGTTTCATTAATTATTTTCTAGTAATTGGCATCAATGTGATGAATACTTTGAGTGATTAAGTGTCGAAATTTTGTGAAACATCAAACTATGGACATATATTAAATCACGACTCTTAAAGGGTTTCAGGAAAAAGTCGAAAGTAGGTTACTTGAAAAAGTCTATAAACATACTTTTAGTATTCGTTCCAACGGGTAATACGTTAATTCGTTAAAACACTTAAGATTTGAATCTTAGGATTTAAAGACTATTTGAAAATGTTATTAACTTACAAAATTTCTTAAAAACATAAGCAGCTGTATAAGGTATTAGATTTGAACAGTTGTTGTTACAATTGTAGGTTCCCAGAACAGCAAATATATTTGTTGCAAATGTACAAACTACTTTAATCGATTTTGTTTAACCTAAACACCCAGGTTTACATGGTCAGGTAGAACAAATCACTTAGTTTTATTTGAAAATATATCAACTGTGTTTTCATATCACCCTCATCGGTTGAAATGTTCATACAAACAGCCAAGAAAAGTTGTTCCAGCTAAAAACAGTCTAATAACGCCATCATATTTTAGTGTTAAATACGTGTACTAATTTCGCCATAAGAATTTAAATGAAAACGATAATATATTCATCTGTAAATAACTCATGGCATAAGGAGTGAATGTGTTTTGTTAAATAAAAGTAGTTTTCAATAGTAAATAATTAATTAAAGAAATCATATCACTGCTACGCAGATTCCCTGGTAGTAGTTGATGGCGCCCCTGGTTATGTTGAAACACGCGTAAAGTTGGCTACTGGCGGTCCATACCTAATACGTCAATGACCCTCATAACTTCAATAAAATGTATCAACAAATGAATGTGTTTTTCATTTGGGACCGCATTTCATCTCAGGCAGATAATGATAACAAGGGTTCGGATTTTGTGGAAAATGCATTTTTTGTTCATGTTACATGTGTTGCCCATGGAATTCACAGAGTTTGCGAAACTATTCGTAGCCAATACCCAAAAGTGGACGCATTGATCTCGAACTTAAAAAAATGTTTTTAAGGTCTGCCTCTCGAGCTTCAATCTTTTAAGAAAAAAAACCTCTGTTACGTTTGCCACCACAACCAGTAAGTTAAATATTTTTCAATATTGTATTAAATATTCATTCGTTCTTAACTGGAATGGAACAGGTATTAACTCGTTGGGGAACATGGTTGGATGCAGCATCATACTATGCTTAGTACTTTTCGCGCCTAAAAAGAGTCTAAAACCATAGTGGGAGCTCGAAGATGATGCAACTTGCGTTCTATTTGCAAAAGAATTACTGGCTGACAACTAAGTTCAAGTACAGTTGACGTTTATTTGCAACAATTTTGGTTTCTTAGTAGATCCGCAAGAACATATATTTTCGAGCTTAAAAAAACAGGTATTTTTTTAAAACTGTCAATTAAAAATTAAAAAAAACTTCAATTTTGCATTATCTGTTTAGGTGAACCAATTAGAGCTGTATTCGAAATTTTGGAAAAAATTCGTTCCAAATAGGAAAAATCTAAGGGGATCGTTGGTAAAGAAGTTATTAAAAAACTGAGTGCTGTTTTTCTGCAAACGAGGGACTAGAAATACTCAAAAACGTAAATGGAGTAATAAATGGGGATTTAGACGCTGAAATTTCGGACAGAGTCGAAGTTAACAATATTTCAGCATTAAAATGGGCGCCACTAAATTCAGCGCGTGTCGGAAGAACATTTAGTTCTTTTAAAGCGCTTTTGAGGGATAACCGCAGGCGTTTGTTACCAAAAAATTTAATTGTACATTATTTTTTATAATTTTCAATAAATATTAACATTTTTTCTTAAAATCTTTAAAAATGCCTTAATTTGTCTTATTTTGCTTTTTTCAATGTTTTGATTCGCCTTTTTTGGGTTTTTAAGTGCCTTAAAATCCGAACCCTGATGATAACTATTCCTAAGAGTAGTCTCATGGAAAAATCAGACATAAATTGAAGCCATGCAGCAACTGATTGTTTTAGTTATCTATATTTACTGGTGGGGATTTGTTTAACAACCGTGATTTGTTAAAAGAAGGAAAGAAGTGTTCAAGCGATTCACCCGAAACCATCATTATCTAAACATTGTTTGGTAAACTCTCATGTTACCTTTTACTGTCAATCGTTACAACAGTGTCTCTTAGATCAAGGTAATTATATTTCTTGTCAGGAACAGACCGTCATTCTTTGAAACAAAATTGCCGGAAAAATTCTTTTTTTTTATATAAAATTAGGCTGGCTGAATTCATAAATTCAACTTTGGTTATTTTTCAGACAGAACTTATAGTAGTGCAGCTTTGCGGGTTCTGCTATACAAGTTCCATGAGGTTTTTGCAGATAAAAAATCAAAACTATTCAATTTTTACTTTGATTTATCAAAACGTCGTTTGTTTTGGGTTTCTTAAAATATCAAACCCCTCTTCTACATTCGCAGAATCTCACACAACGGCAAAAAGTAATTAAAACTTTCACCATGCAAAATGTTTACTTGTTCCACTCACAAAAGTCAACTTTTTAGTTAATGGGCCAGAACTCTCTTATCCCTACTAGTCGCAAGCTGTTTTGAATACAAGTTTATCAAGTTTATATGAGCTAATTTGATACATTCTTTTATTGCAAGGCATAACCAAATATTCCAATTTTTCCTCCCATATAACCATCTTTAGATGAAGGTAATCTGTTCAACTGTTTAGTCTTAGCCAAAGTGTTATAAGTAACAACGAAATCTATTTTCTTCAACATTGTAATTTCACGTTTAACTCAAATGTGGAATTTATTTTCAAATGTATCCAATAGTATGGCCACTAAAGAAATCGTTCTGATAGCTTTAAAGGAAATCTTTTAGTTTTCAATTCATGTTTGTAAATTTTCCTGAAGCACATTAATCTCGTTTAGTTGAACCTTCACCATTATTCTACAGAGATTCCTTCTATATCGATATAGCTTCAACATTTTATCGATTGATACCTTAATTGACGTAAATGTATTTTAAGAGTCCAGTTATATTTTTATACACGAAAGCTGCACATCTGAATAAAGTATCTATAAATTGATCGGAATTCAAATGTATTTGAAGAATGTACGATGATGTTGCAGTCGAATTTTCTGCTGAATGATTTCAAAGAATTTCATAAATGCATACATATTTTGAATTCTGTTCCTTTGGCATAAAAGGATTAATTTGAAATATGTATGTATATGTTTTTTTTCTAATAAATTGTTTTGTATGCAAAGAGATCAATAAATTTCATTATATATGTATTTGTCAATGAATTATTTGGAAGTACATGGAGGTATAGAAATATTTTATTTTATAGAAATACATATAGCTACCTAACGTATATGTATTTCTTTGTTACTTTGTTTCTTTTTTTTATTAAATTCATCAATGTAAAAAAATGAATAATTCTGTAGATACTTGTTTCTCAATCATTTGTTAATTTGTTTGTATTGATTTGATTTCAAATTGTTCATCTTTAAAAATAAGTGTTTCCCCTTTCCACTTGATGGAATAAATAAATTGCTTAACAACCGATGTTCACAAAGAAATAAAGTTTCACCATTAAAACCTCTTTGTTAAAACTTCACTTCAATATACACCACTTCCTTACCAAAGAAGACCAAACTCATCTTAAAATTCAAATACAATTATTCAAAAAACCCTCCTTAAAGTTTCGTTTCATTTAGCAGCAATTTTGCTTTACGAATCTCATAAAAGTTGAATTAATGAATTATTAACGATCCCATGATACTTTGCGCTATTCCGGTGAAGAAAATTTAATGGAATTTAAAAATTAATCGTGCACTTATTAAATACTGTCTGAGGAAATTTCTGAAAATGTTATCAAAAAGAAAACATCGTTTTTGTTTCAAAAAATATAATAAAATTCCAGCCGAACATTGAGAATCAAAAGAAAATGGAATTATGATGGCCAACTGGGAATTGAATCTTATTGGTGTATATCTGAAACAAATTTAATCAATTCAATTTCCATCCAAACAATAGCAATAACGAAGCCAAAAATTAATGAAAATACGAATCTTAATACCGCCTGGAGCAACGAATATAACTGTGGACAAAGCTAAAATTCATTGAAAAGTTTTGGTATCAGTTTATGCCTATGCAATTTGCACAGGTAAGGTATTCCTTCGAATTTGGTTACAGAGACCAGAGACGAAATATATACAATGGTCATATCGTCAGGTCAGAAGTCAGGATGTTGATTAACAGTAGGTTATACAAAAATTGTATCTATACTGTAAAGAACGTGTCAATAAAAGAGTGTATAATATTTTTTCTAAAAAAACGTTGCAAAGATACAGGGTGCTTTGTCATTGTCATCCGATGTTTTTTGGGTTTAAATTCAATTCTTCCTTAACATTTATGAAGTATAAAAAAAAAACGTCAACTAAACTTGGATTGCTATAATTTTTTTTATGTTTTTTCATTCATACAAAAATCACAACTAAAGCAATTACAATGAACAACTTTGCGCCACCTATAGTTTTGTCACAGGCTTTGACAGCTGTCAGTTGATTTGTTGTCACTTGTTTCATCAGTTTGGGATCATAATGTACCATGAACCGACTTAGACCCTGATTAGACCAGTTCTTTTTCCGTATGTTTCATCATACGTCTTTTTCTTGGTTGAACTTTGACGTTTCTTGTTTGACGCCGTATAGCGAAATTGAATTATTTAGAATAATAAATATTGCAATTGTTTTGATATAAATTTTGTTGTAAATGTGAACAACAATTAAAAAGAAACTATTAGCAATTATATTTAACAATAATATTTTTTTTTTCAACAAAAAAAAAAAAAAAAACTACCAAAACTTCCATCACTTTGCTTTCCGGCGTCAAACTTCGCTTTCATGCGTCAAATTTTGCTTTCCGGGGTCAAAATAACGAATTGAAACGGGCAAATATCAACGAACCGTCTAATCACCATAGTACGTACCTGTCAGAAAGACGAAACGGATATATGCATAAAATATAAGCAGATATTGAATAAATTTATTGAAATTATTCACAATTGATAGCAACTACTATATACATTGGTGGAGCAGTATAAACAAAACACTTCATTAAGTTTTATCATTTTTATTCAGGACCCAAAAACATACCACAGTACAACAACTATAGAGCATGAATGATTAGGGACTTGCTCAATAGTCCTCAATATAAAATTCATTAGTAACACGAACTTAATTTGACAATTCAATTAAACAAACATTAAATTACACAACCTCGCACGGAATACCTATGTAAAGAATTTTTCTCAAAATTAAAAAAAAATATATATCCGGAAGATCAACTTTCATTTCTTTGGAAACTTCTGGAACTGCAATGGGAAAGTCTAAAGTAAGAATGGAAACAAACTGGAAGCAGCTGTCATTTAAATGGGAAAGCTGGAAATAAGAATGAGAAACGACCTGGAAGCAGCTGACATTTAAATGGAAAATGGAAAATGGAAAGATAATTTTCGAACCTTTTCGATTTTAAGAATTAACCTAAAGCGAAGATTGTCGAGATTGAGATATCGCTTTCAATGCGATCCTTCGCGCTTTTTGGAATCGGCTACCTGAGTTGTCAAATTTCCGGAACTCTTGTATTAAGTTTCTTTAGTCCGCCGTCATTAACTTAAGATATTTGTTAAGTTGTTGGATTCTGCATGATACTATGTCCTTCGGGGTATGCAGGGGCAGCCACTTCAGATTTCAGTTGCTTAAAGTTAAGCTATCTTAGTTGTTCTTCGAAAGGCTTAATTGGATATAAATGTTCGCGTATAGCTTAACACAAACAAGATAGTGGTCTAAGCAGATACATAAGTACAGCCATCCAGCATATTAAGGGAGAATATTAGAAACCTAATTACAAAAAACTGTAATGATATCTTATTTTATTGGGTAACTCTTTCTTATACTCTAAGTCGGTCAGAATGAAGCTTTCGCAATATCAATATATAGTTGAAAACGATTTTAAATATTCCTTTCAAAAGCATTATTGGTATATCTTTTAAATAATATAACTTGTCAATTATGCTAAAAAAAATTTTGTGTGTTAGTTATTTTCTCTTGTTAGCCCTACTGTAAGCCTTCTTCGGGGAATATATAATTTCCAAAAATACAGAAACACCATCCTTCTATGGTATTGTATTCCAAACGAGACATGACTTGCATTTTTGCCCTAAGGGGTATAGTTTTGTTCAAAACTTTTCCAAGTGATACCATTTTAGATCGATTTATGCATATGATTTGTGTGATTGGGGCATATGTTTTTTAGGGCTGAAGGATTTATTACATTTTATTGAAGATACATATGGTAGAGGACAGTAAATCAACATATTGTTTCCAGATCATACCGATGCCTTATTTAAATTTATTGCAAACTGGTAAAATGATTTTGTGTTGATATTTTCAATCATAAAATAATTTATAATTAAACAGTGATAGTAGATTTTGCTAAAAAAACGATCATGGGGAAGCAATTTTTAAACTCATAGACATTTCCATCAATTTTTACTTGCTCTATATGAACTATAAGGAAAGTTATGCATTCGTAAAGTCTTGAGATAACAATCAAACATGACATTACGATGACAGAGAAGACAAAAAAGTAGGTCTGATAATTCTGTCTGTCTGTCTGTCTGGATGTATCGAAACCTGCAGCCTAAACGGTTGGGCAGATTTTTTTCAAACTTGGCATAAACTATTCTTAGTGAAATATCCCCGGACGTTGTTTTTTATTTTTGACCTAGGCATAAAAATAACAGTACCTACAATATAAGCGTAACCGATTATTCTATTTTTCTCGAAAAATTACGATCGATTTCGATAAAAATTTATATGAGTGATTTTTTGCCAATGGTGATGTCCATCATCTAAAATTTTTTTTTCAGAAACATAGAACCATTTTTTTTATTACTCCGACTATCTTTTGAACGGCTTCACAGATTTTAACGAAATTTAATATTCGAAAACAACTGCTAAACTTAAATAAAACTGCAAAAAAATTTTTGAAAAAGTTTTTTTTCTGGCAAAAACCGATAACCTCTAATTTTCTCGATAAAAAAATACGATCAATTTCGATAAAATTTTATGCGAGTGATTTGTTACTAATGGTGATGTCTTTTGTCTCAAAATTTTTTTCAAAATCAGTTTATTGACGGTACCTGCCATAAAACCGTTTTTTATTGTTACGACTATCTCTTAACCGGCTGCACCGATTTTAAAGAAATTTGATATTATCAAACAATATAATACTGCAAAAAAATAAATAAAAAAGTAATTTTTGAAAAAGTTTTTTTTCGGTAAACCGATTATCTAATTTTTTCGATAAAATTTTAAATGAGTGATTTGTTGCTCAATGTGATGTCTTTCAAAAGATTTTTTTTTCCGGAATCAGCTTATTAACGGTAACTTCTATAGAACCGTTTTTATTACAAATTGAATATTATCAAACAACTGCTTAGCCAAAATAATACTGAAGAAAAAAACGAACAAAAGTAATTTTTAATCTAATCGATAATCTAATTTAATAAAAATTTATTAAATTTATTTTTATTAAGGTCGTAACTTGCTACAAGAAAAATTTCATGCGAACCAGTCATGCACCACAAGAGCAAGTTCGTGCGACCCAGTCGTGCACTTTATTTACTATCAAAAAAGTACTTTATAGTTTTAACTGAACAATAATATAATGCACAAATCACCGTTGTTTGATAGAATTTTTACTGTTGATTAAACAGAACACAATGGTTGAATTGACAAAATCCGTTGTAAGTGTCATTGAAAAGAAAAAACCTCAATTTACAATTGCAATATTTGATAGTTAGATAAATTGGAAACAAAGTGGTTTAAAAAGGTTAAGAACATAGTGTAAGACACCGAGCAAAACCATTTGTTTATTGAAGAGAAATTAACTAATCCCTAAGATTTAAACTGCCCTTTTCTTGGTCCACTGGCGCAATACAACTAAAAAAAACGAAAACTCTTGAACGTTGTTTGGACATCATTTTACAATAAAACTCGTGGTGAAAAGTTAAATCTGAAATTGTCTAAAACACTTGATTTCCAGGTTAAAACACATTTTTTCATTAATTAAATTAATGCGATTTTTTGTCAGAATTTTCTCTATGTATTGGAAGAGCACATGAAAAACAAACGGAAGAGATAAAACTTCTTAGCCCTTCATTTGAAATTAAATATTAAAATAAACAAAATACAAAAAAAAAAAAAAAACTCATTGAATATAGAATTTGCAATTCACAACAAAACCTTTCTTTAATCCTTTTTAAGGAATTAATTTACTATTTTCAGAAAACTCCGCATACATAAATATAATATTTATATTATTCAACAAAAAAAAAAAAAACTTTCCTCCTCAACGTCGCACAATTATAAAAGTTTTATTTACATCCTTAAGTTATTCCGTTTTCCCTTAGGGGCCCCTTCAAGTACACTTGACACTGTTTACAATGCCAGAATTTCCCATTCTTTGATGCCTTTGCTCTTATGTAGCTTTCTTTTTAGATTCAACTTTCTCGACGCTTCATGAGTTAATCATAGTTGGCGGGTGTTGGGTTGGTAATTCTTTTGCGTGATGAGATTGTTGGTTGTAGGAGGTTAAGAGCAATCTTTTACTTCCTTTACCCAACAACGACACAAATTGTGTTGCAAAATTATAAGTGGCACAAAATAAATAATAAAAAAAAAAATAGTGAATACTTAACCCTATTTTTCACTTTAAGATATGACATAAATGGCAGCTGAGTTTATTGTTTATTTTTATGAAAAAAAGGAGATGAATTACAAACTGCATTCAAAAGTAATTTGTCTGAAAGTCATTATTATTTTACTGTTCTAAGAGTTTTGAGGTGTTGGAAATGGAAAATTTTGCTTTGATGGTAGAATTAATTTAAGAGTTTTTGGAAATACAAAATGAAAAATCATTTAAACATCGTGAATGATGATTGTGTTAAAATTATTGTTGATTTATGAATAATCTTTCCCCCCCTCCCCCCGGCGGCGTTCAACAGAATAGCGCAGATTTTGTTCCAACATTCATAGCTAAGTCAAAATATTATTTTAAACTTTTTAGTAAAATTTTTCATCATTAAAAGAACTTTATTTTAAATATAATTCGGGGAAAAGGTGTTTTTTTTTTTTTTGAAAATGTTCATAATCAATATTGATAGCAATAAACCAATCATTAGCGTTCAATCCACAAGTATCCATCTGGGAAATCTATATTTCTGGGTACAGTTTATAAATCTAATCATTCATTTTATTCAAGTCCATCTGACACCAATGAGTTCATACTAAATAAAACGTGTCACAAATCTTTAAAACTTTAATATTCATCGTTACCATCGATTATTTAAAATTTCCAATTCGTTTTAACTCATACCAATTCTTGTTTTATGAAGTAGAATATTTACGTCAATTTATTGTTATGCTTCAAGAAGATGAAATTGATGGATCAATTTAGTTAATGAGGAACATTATTTAGAGACACGGTAAGCCTTAGGAACCTCACAGAAAGTGGACATTTAAATCGTTTTGCCTATAGTTGGATTCATAAAAATGTAGGCACGTTTACAAGAATTTGATATTCAGTTCACGAATTTTAATAAATCAAGCAGTTTCTAAGAAGACAAATATTTTAAAAATTGACTAGATAAATCCTAAAACTTAATCATCTCTTACCTTACCTATAAATATTTTCTTTTTGACATAATTTTTGAAGGTCTTAAAAAAATGACCGAAACTCATGCGCTTACTAAAACTGGAAAAGATTCCTGGAATTCAAAAATAAAAGTTCAATATTAATCAATGTAACAAATATTTAAAAGTGATTGCAGAAACTGGGCATTAATAAATTACTTTTTTGCTTAAATAACCTTTAAAATGAAAAAAAAAAAAATAATAAAAAATAACAGCGGAATGAATAAGCAATTAAATTAAGTATATTTATAAATTTTAATTTTTTTAAAAATTCAAAATTATGCACAAAAACTTATCATTTTATTTTGTATTTGGTTTTCAATTAATATCGAATAAATCAAAAACAAATATCAATGACTCGTAGAATTCAATATCTCGCTAGCCTATGCAACCCCAACTAACATACTCTTGAGAGTTTCATTCTTCAAATCTGGAGAAACCACTCACAAGACTTTTATAAAACTCTTCATAACTACCAAAATAAAAATTAGTCTTTAAATAGTTTTGTCATAAGAATTTGTAAACCTGAATTCTCATAAAACTTTTTTAATTACACTTCAACTCTTTACCACTCTTACAATAGTTCTTCTTCTAGTAGATATATACTTAAATTCTCTAAAGACTCTTATTACAATACTTGAACTTTACAGTCTCTTTATTCTTACAACAAAACTCTTCTAAGAAGTTCAGTTCTATCATAACCTCTTAAAAGATTCAAAGAATTTCATTTCTTATGCAAAGAATCTAACAAGATCTTAAGCAGATAAGTTTTGAAAACAAGAGTCTTTAAAGAGGCGAAAAATCTTTAGTCTTAGAAGAAGATTTTAATAAGAAGATGATAAACTGAAAGTGTCAAAGCAAATCAATTTTGATTGTTTGTTTTTATTTTGTTTAGTTTTTCACTTTCACTTTTTACTTTTTGTTTTTTAATTAACAATTTCCAAATTACTGCCTTTACGGTAAGCACACATTTAATAAAAAAGCACACACTGATAATTTTGTAACAAAACAGAGCGAGATGAATATTTTAGGCGGGATTTGACGGTGTGCATAGATTTAAGATATGTATTCTTAGCCACTTCAAATAAGAGGCTTACTAGAATTCTTTTGACATTTGTGTAAAATTTCTCTCTATGAGTAAATTACTTGCTAGAGTAATTTTGACTTGTGAAGAATTGAATTCTTCTTAAATTCGTTTACTAGAGTAAAGGCACAAAAATGTCTCTACCACGCAAAACAAATTAAAATTGAAGTGATGTTAGATGAGATTACAATCGGAAATTTCATAAAACTAAAAATCCCGAAAAATCCTACTCATCAAATAATTAATGTTCTTATTAACAAATAACATGAATAACTATATTGTTGTTTTTGGTATTAGCTTAAAGGGGTTTCTTTATAAATAATTCCACTTTAATTTAAATGTTGTAGTTATGTAGTTAATGATACGAAAATCTAATGAGAACGGTATTTTTTGGGGCAACTTGTTTTGCTATATTAATTTATAATTCAATAATTAAATTATTTTTTTTTGCTTTCGAGGCGTTTCATAAAAATCCCTATGGTTAAAATACCAAACATTTTTAACATCCGTTTACTTATAAAACCACCGTTTAGGTATTTAGCTAATTACTGTGGGAAAATATGATGATAATTAGAAGAATACCTTTCCTAAAATCAAGAACAAATTTAAAATCCTTTATCACACTTTAACAATTACCTAGGTGGATCTTATATTGTTGTAAGCTCTGCCTTAAATGAATGTAAAGTACCCTGTCTATAATAGAAATTTAACTCAGAAACTATAATAGATTATTCGTGGTACTTTTGATTATATTTTTTGGGATAATTGGGTGGGTTTTTTGTTTTGGGAATTTCCCATTTACAAAATTTTCTAACAACACTGTTTTGTATTGAAAGATTTCACGCGCAATTCAGTTAAACAATTTCAACTCTTATTAAAGAATTTTAACTCTTATAAAAAGTCTTTTGTTTTTAAAAGGCATTCACTTCAAGATAACGTTTCTTGGTATGTCAAAACAACTCTAGAAAATGTCTTTTATGAAGAGCTCTAGTGTTAGGCAACACGGCCATCAAATCATGCTTTCTTTCGTTTTTTAGGGTTACCAAAAACCGAGAAAATTATTTATATTCGTAAAAAAAATTAACAGCAAAATATATTTATAATGTGTACCTACCACGTAGGTATTTAACTTTTTTTTCTTCACTGGTACATGAACTTGAATAAAGATAGAATAAATACAATTTTGTGAAAAAAATATGTTAACAAAAAAATAATAAAAAGCCGTAGAAAAACAAAAAAATTAAATACAAATTAATAGATATAATTCTCATTAATTTATTTCATGATAATAATCAATTTTACTTAACTAAACTTTTTGGTCGTGCAATAAATTAATGAAAACTATTTCTTTGAAACCCTAGAATATTTAGTTATTTTTATAATTTTGTCTTTATTATAAGAAAATATTTCAACCGCCATAGGATTTGAGTCGATATTAGTGCAGATATCTGTTTTTGAAGTAATTATAACAATACCTAATAAGATAAATAATAAAAAAAAAAAATTATGTGTCATAAAATACTCTCACAAACATCTTTTATTATATTTCTTGAAGACAATTCGAATATTTTCGTAAATGAAAAACGCCATAAGAAACTTCTAAAAATCCCCAATTTTTCAATATTTTTTGTTGACTGAGGGCAAATTATGTCTTGCCATAACCATAACTCTCTGTTCGTCCGCTTTCATATTTTTCACCCATTATTTGATTTACAAGAAAGATATATAAGTCTGTATAATATACACTCACCACTTCATTCAACATTAACGTCAAATTTTATGACAGGATTTTGAACCACGCGAAAAATCAAGATTGCGATGACCGGATCATGGATAGGATTTTTGGTTAAATAAACTGTTGCTTGTGTTTGTACCAGAAAATAACTTTTGAAAAAGATGAATAAGTTTCATTAAAAAAAATAAAGCAATAATTGTTCCGAAAAATGGTAACCCTATTTGCATTAAAAAAAACATTTATAAAATAATTACTTTCAGCTTTTCAAAGGGCGCTTCATTTTTGTAGAGGCAAAACGGTATCTTAGCAGATAATATTTCAACCGCAATGAGAATTCGGTTCACATAATGTGAAAAAAATATGATTATATAATAATAAATATAATACCTACCAATTAAGATTTTTATCAATCATTTATTTGATGTGTCAAAAAAAACTCTTTTAAAAATACACTAATACAATCTTGCTATATATTTCTCAAAAAATATATCTGTCTTTCTCAACAATAATAAAAAATATTAAAGATAGACAAAGAAGAATGTTGCTACTGTTTTTCTTTTCTCACTTCTCTCTTTTGAGAGACTCTTAAAGTGAGAAACGCTTTCTCATAGCAAGAACTAGAAAGGTGTTATGAGAATTTTTCAAGAGTAACATAAAACAGATTTTTACTCTTGCTGCTAGATCGAAAGTTTTCTTGTGAGAAATGCATTCTCGCTGAGAGAATAATAATTCTGATATGAGATGAAACTAATTCTTGGCAATTGGGCCATTTAAGACTCAAAAGACTCTTTCAAGATTTTTATAGAATGCTATAAAAATGTTTTTTTAGAATATGAGCTCTTTGGATTAACTCTTTCAAGATTCTTGAAGATTCTTAAGAGAGGAAAATTGTTACTTGGGACGTGTTCCTTAAGTTTTGCCTTCGAGCTTCGTAAGAAATACAACGGGGTGTATAAAAACTGCACCAAATCATAGTCGTTTGGCGTCCATTTTAAAACTGTATTTAAGTATTAATTCACATAAATGTTAACAAATAAAAAAAGGAATACTAAAATTTGCGGGTATTACAGGAATGGGGGGTACGAGTTGATTTTTTTATTTTTTCTATGATAAGATAAAAAGTTTGTGACATATTTTCATATCTTATTGCTAGCCATTTTAATTTTTTGAAGACTAGGAGCCCATACATGTACACAAGTACAATGTACACATTCAATCAGAATTCCCTACATATTTGATGTCATTCTAATGTCAGCTGTGATTGTAGCTTAAAGTTTGATTTTATTGTGAATGAATATGAAATTTCTCTAATTTTGTTTCTAGAATTAAAAGTTTGTAATATTTAGACAAACAAATTTAATGTTTTAGGATAAATATTTTTAAACTATATGCGTAAATAAATCATATCAAAATGTTACGTACATGAGTCGTACTGTAGTTTGATTTCGCTCAATTTTTTAACAAGGTGGTAATCTGAATTCGATTCAAGGACAGTGTTTTTGAATAATGATTTAATTTGATTATCCTTTTCTTTTCAGGACCACTTGAAACAAAAATTACAAAATAAAACCAATTTATACACAACGTCTTATGAATTTTCTACAGTTTTACACAAAATTATTCATACGAAATTATTTTAAAATATTTTAAATATTTACTACAAAAAATAAAATTAAAATAAATATAAATCACAAAAAACAACAAAAATTTTGTTAACAATATGGAATGAAACAAATATCGTAATTATTGCGGACCAAACGGACATTTTCCGGATATCAGCACTATTTTATATAATTTGCGATTTATTTAAATATTTATAAATATAATAAAATTAGAACTATATTGGCCAAATATATAAAAATATAGCTATATTTTGTATTGAATGGATATTTTTTGTATAAAAGTTTTTTTATTTTGTGTACATATTATACAACAAACAAAATTGGTGAAGCTTTAAAATTGTGTCAATTAATAAGAATGTAAATTAAAATGATAATTTTAATTACGTATAATATAAGTGACTTAATTTAATGCGTAAAACACCTTCAATAATAATATTCTTCAGTGCGAAAATAAAATATCGGAACTAAAAATAATAGAATAAAAATTAATAATAAACAACCAAAGCAGGTAATTAACTTCTCGACTTTTAACTAAACTAATCATAAAACACAGACACACATTTATATGAAAATATTATTTTTAATTAAAAACCGTTTTTTGTGTTGCGTCGAAATCAATTTTTATTTTAAAATAATAAATTTATCAAATTAAAATATGACATAAATGTATAAAAAGAATTTTTTTTTAATAATAAATGTTTTATAATTTGTTTTACTTTTAAATGAAATAAAATAAAATAATAAAAATCAAATTATAAAACAATAAACATGATTGTTTCACAAAGGTGAAAGGTGAAGTGCACAATATTATGTAACAAATATTTTTATTATACACTTATATATAACATCCTTCTCTGTTTTGGTGTATGTTTTTGATTTTAAGGGTTTTAAAATGCCAGTCTATGTAGTGAGCAACAATGTTTCTGGAAGGACACGCACAGCCTCTTCTTCTATAGCTGATTGGTTTTTATTTGTAAGTGTATTTACTGATAATTTTAATCATTTTTTGCGCTTCATTTCATAAAATTAATATTTCTTTAATTTTTGGCTTTTTATGTTTTGCATGGTGTTATTGTTGACCAGGTACCCTTATTTAGATTTCTGCTTAATTTTTGGCTTATACTAACTTAGACTGAGTACTTTTTAAAAAGCTAACAATTATTTTTATTGGAGAAATTTCAAATTATAGATTTATAACGGTATAAAAAAATAAAATAAACTTATGGACAAGTAAAAATTTCTGATAAAGTTCTAAATAACCCTACGTGCAAAATTTTTGCAGTAGCCATAACTGTGACTTCAGTTTATCGGTATTTTAAGTCTGAAAGTATAGTTAATGATGCAATAAAATAATGTGTTTAATTTAACAAATCAATAAGTCAAAATAAAACATGGAGTAATTATGCATGAAAAAGATTAACCTATATTATTCAAAGAACACTTTACTATTTTACAATGAAATTTACTGCAGTACTTTTGTTTCCTTTAGACAGGAAGCTTGTCTCATACGATTCATTTTTTAAAGATTGACAATTAAATACAAATTTTAAAAATTATTATTGTTTTCGAAGAGTTAGTTTTAAGGTTCCTCATTTTATTTTTTGTACGAGCTGTTCATCAGCAATTTCTTTCAAATTTTTGCTTGGTTTTCGCCCTTAATGACTTTTGGAAAGGTTCCAGGTTCATTTCAATAGTCTCTGTTTCCGGACGTCAACGCTGCATTAAGAATACAGTTTGGTAATAATTAAAATAGTAACGGTGACATTATACCGCTTTCATCAACTTGTTACACTTATGGGCATTTGAAGCAAATATCTTATAACTTATATATCTTCATTTATTCTTAAGTACGTTTACAGCTATAGCACAGCAGCTCAGCTATACATACATATTATTTTCTTGAGCAAAAAATGTTCCTTGATTATTTTATAGGTAGACTGAACATTTGATTTAAGAGACTTCCATCTTCCTCGGCTTTTGTGGATAAAATTCAACTTGTCAATTAACAAATACGTTTATGTGTTTTGTTTTATTCACTTACCTATCTGAAGTTTTATTGGGAAAATTATTAGACTTCCATTGATTGGTTAAATGCCAAAGATAAAGCCACTTTAGAGATAAAGTCTTCCCATAATATTTGATTGTCTGACATGTCTATATTGTCCAATGTCCACCCATCGCATGCTACCACATTGAATTTATTCAGCTCTAAAAATGTAGGAATTTGAAGAACAATTCATGAATTTCTATACCCCATCCAGAATGTTTGCTAAGAGATTTTCTCACCTCATTATTCGAAAATCGAAAGAGAAATACAATTTTGCTGTTTAATGTTTCATCTCCACAGACTTTTAATGTTGAAAAGGAAAACAAAGACATAATCTGGATTAAATGCACTTGGGACTATCTATTCAAATATTTTTCAAAGTCCAATAAAAGTTAATCATACCGAAATACGAAAGCAAAAACTAAAAAAAAGGACTATAATATCCTTATAAAAAATAGTATTTATTTTATTTCCTTTTTTTATGGGATTTTTGTGTTTTGTATTTCATATGATTTTCATTTCCTTTTCTATTTTGATGTTTCTCGATCAAGTTGATTTTCTATATTTTCCTTATTTTTCACTTGAATGCATTTACCATTTACTTGAGTTTATCTGACTTAAAAGATCCTTTTGGAAGAGGGATAGCTTTATCGACAAAGTATTTTGTTGGGGGGTTCCTGCTTATACCAGTAGATTAAATTTAAGCAATCTGATGAATAACTTTGATTATGACGTTTTTTTTTTGCTATAAATTCCTATTAAGATATTATTTTCCACAGAATTAGCCATTTTGTGGCTTTGTTGTTTGATTTTATTATATAAAGAAGAACAATTTTAAGAAGAAGGATGCGTTATTAACTCTGGTATCTTGTTTCTTATATCTTAAGTGATTTTATTATAGGAAATTGCGATTAGGTTTATAATCGTCGATTAGGTTTATAAATGTCGAATAAGTGAATAGCAGGTGCTTTTGCTAACAAGATTCATATATTAACTTAATCATTTTGAAATCGATTCAATGAACTACACCATGTCATATTTTGGTTAAACATGTCACGCGAACTTTTTGGCACCGAACGGCCGGCATGACGATGGCACGGGCACGAGTCGCAACATGTTTTTACGTAGTACAGTATAAGGTGGGTCTGTCAATCTTGTATATGTGTTTTCTTCAACCAATCTTATCAAATATTTCAAGTCGTTTTTTCAGTTTGTCAATTCCAAAAGAAAATCCGATGGCTACCCAACCTTTCTCTCTTTCAATAACGAAACATCTAATGATCCGCATACTATAGCGAATTTGCTTGTCACTTTCTTCAAACAATCTTTCACTTGCGAATCCTTTGTACCAGATTCTGATTATTTCAACTATTTGCCTGTCTTCTCTCTGGGCCCATTTCTCCCTCATACTTTCGACCCCCATCTCGTTTGAACCAAACTTAATCAACTTTATGATGAATTCACTCCAGGCACTGATGGTCTCCCTGCTATTTTTCTCAAAAAATTCACTTCCACCCTTTCTCTTCCTCTCTCAAAAATTTTCAGTTTGTTCCTATCTAAAAGAGAGTTTCCCCAGATATGAAAAACTGCTTTTATAATCCCTGTCCACAAAAAGGGTTCACGAAGCGATGTAAATAATTATCGCCCCATTGCTAAAGTTTTGCATATACCCAACTTCTTTGAAAGTATGTTTTAAGTTTTCAACATGGCTTCCTTAAATGTAGATCGACAACTACCAATCTTGTCGAATTTGTTTCCTTTACCCTCTCTGCCCTAGAGAACGGCAATGAAGTCCATGTCATTTCAACTGATTTTAGTAAGGCATTTGACAATATCTCCCACATTCTTTTTAAATAGTCCTTGGATTTGAAGCCATTTTGCTTAAATGGATTTAATCGAATTCTGCGAATTCTGCGCTCGGGTTTGTGAAACGATGGTCCAAAAAATTCACGGATCCCTACGTAACCCGTTCCCTCAACACAACATTTGTTCGTCCCCTTCTTGAATACGCCTCACAAGTGTTGTCCCCTTATCAAAATGTCCACAATTCTAGAATCGAAAGTGTCCAACGTCGGTTCCTCTGATTTGCCCTTTGAGGTTCGACTTGGAACAATCCCTTTATCCCACCCCCGTATCTAGACTGCCTTAAGCTTATCAACCTGAACTCTTTGGAAGAGCGTAGAATCGTTTCCTACATAACCTTTATTCATCGACTTTTTTCAGGTTCCGTTGACTGCATTTCCATTAACAACTCTATCTTTTCTTATACCAACCCTCGTAACACACGTAATCCTCGTCTTTTCTATCTACCCTATCACCGTACCTGGTATGGCTTCAATGAGCCCCATGCTGCGAAGAGTAAATTCGAATGATCTATTCGATTTCAACCTCAGTACTCCTTGTTTAAAGCACCGTCTTTTCAACCGTCCTCCCAATCTTCTCCAATCTTAGTTGTTAGTTTCTTAGATAGTTTTCAAGTTATTTTAAGAATTGTAGCTTGACTTAAACGAAATAAATGGGGGTTGTGCCCCCACCAAAATAAATAAATTCACAGTTTGTTACAATGTCCTCGACAATGTCACCATTTCTGCCTTCGAGTCTGTCTGTATGTCATTAGCACCTGATGCTTAAGTTTACAAAAAAGGCTTTTAACGAAAAGCTTTTCTATGTTTATTTCAAAATCTGTGCGAATGATATTGATAAATTTTTATAAAGATTATAATGTTTTTCCTATATAAAAATATCAGTTTTGAGAAAAATCTTTTTAACCGTATGGAAGGCCTCGAAAACATTGTTATTTTTTTGTTTCTCAAATTCAGTTTTTTCGTCAATAATTATCAATAATAATTGTCAATTCGACAATATATCTAACTTAGACAGACTTGTTAATCATAAACATTTATTGTGTATCGAATAAAAAAAAATAGTCTGAATTTGAAACTTGGAAATTTTATTTTTTGTGATCATTTTTAAAAATCTTAAAAAAGTTTAACAAACAGAAGTGAAAAATAAAAACCTGTTTTATAAAAATATTTATATAAACCAGTTTAACAATAGATAGGATACAACGGTTTTCTCTGAATAAATTTTTTTTTAATGAATTTTTAAAATTAATTTAATCATGTATATATTTTGTTTCTCATTATTTTAAATAGTTTGATTTTAAATACAAACAAAATCGTTTAAAATAATTGATTTAAAAATAAAAGCATTCATGAACCAATACCTGCGACCCAGTCATTTTTTTTTCTTTATTTCTAACAGTCGGCAGAGACAAAATTTAATGCAACAGAATACTCATCCAATATTTTGTTTGGATATGATCTTTTAGAAGTATCCGACAAAAATGGCGGAATGATTTTCGCGCGTTAGCCACCATTTTGAAAAACGCTTGTTCTAAATAACTTAAGAAAGGATTAAAAAATATTCAGAGCTTTTCGATAAAAATAAGACAATTTTTTTTTCATGCCTAAAATTTGTATTATAGTTAGTTATAACACTTGTGAAGTTATAGCGTATAATATTAAAAATTTGAACGTTAAAAATTTGAAAAAAAAAATAATTTTACGCATTATAACTCCTTAATTGTCGTAGGAACCATCAAAAAAAGGAAAATCTTATTTTTTATCCAAAAGCTCCTTATAAAGGGTGTTTTTTTTAGAGGTATAGAACTTTAAATTGCAATAAATCAACGATGGAATATTCGATTGACATGATTTTTTATTTATTCGAAAGATAATCTTGTGGCCTTACATTTTAAATATGATTTCTGGCATATGACTGCCACGGCTGGATCGGATGTAGTCCATTCTGGACGTCCAATTTTCGATGACTTTTTCCAACATTTGTGGCGCATGTTTTCTTCCAAATGGTCAAGCGTTTGTGGCTTATCCGCATAGACCAATGACTTTAGTCTAGCGGTGTTCAATCACAAAATCTTGGAGGCTAATCGATTGTGGCACTAGCTGTGTGACATGTTGCGCCGACTTGTTGGAACCACAGCTCCTGGACATTATGATTGTTCAATTCAGAAATGAAAAAGTTAGTAATCATGGCTCTATACCGATCACCATTGGCTGTAACGTTGTGGCCATCATCGTTTTTGAAGAAGTAAGGACCAATGATTCCACCAGCCCATAAAGTGCACCAAACAGTCAGTTTTTCTGGATGTAACGGTGTTTCGACATACACTTAAGGATAAGCTTAACTCCAAATTCGGCAGTTTTGTTTATTGACGTAGCCATTCACCAGAAGTGCGCTTCATCGTTAAACATCTCTAATAGACGTAGTGCTCGATACGTATTCCGCACAGAACCATTCTTTTCGAAATAATATTGCACAATTTGCAAGCGATGTTCAGACGTGAGTCTATTCATGATGAATTGCCAAACCAAACTTAGAATAAATCACTTGACAGCTGTTAAATCGGTCTCGCGCCGTCTTGAAAAGTAATGCCAACTTAAAGTTCTATACCTCGAAAAAAATTTTTTTTTTGTCCGATAATCCATTCTACTATTTTAACATGCCATAACTCCTAAAGTATTGTTATTCCTACCTAAAAACTGGTGTAAAGGTATGAACAAAAAAATCATATTTTCTGTATATTTTTTTCGTCCGATAAGCCATTCTTAAGTTATTTGAGAAAACGCGTTTTTTCAATATGGCGACAAACGCCAATTCTCTACACTCTACCATCCCGCCATTTTTTGTTCGATACTCCTGAAAGATTAACAAATTTATTCAATCACAAAATTAGATGCCAAATAGCGAGAAGGGATGTTAAAGGGGGCACTTAAAATTGGCGAATAACATTTCAACAAATTCGAAACATATATTTAATACAAAAAATATTTAAAATACCCTTTATTTCAATTTTCATTTAACAATCTTGGTCTCATTATAAACATTTAGGTATTAAATTTTATATACACCACACCACATAATATATTAACCTATAATTACTGGTCACATCCAAAGGCAAATGATGCTTCAATTCAATAGCTTGCTATTGACAGATGGTACTTCTGAATCCAATTCAAGGCCACTAGAAGTATTCCCCATACTAATCTCTAACTTAAATACCTGAGCATGCTTCAGTGCAAGCCTATCGTACTTTTATTGGTCACGAAATCACAAACAGAGAAAATCATTTCCAATTGACTGGAGGCGGCAAAGTGGGACTTTAATTACGTTCGAAAGTACTTGACACGTATTTTATGCCTCCCTGACGACAGAATGTATTTGCTGGAAAAACGAAAGGGTTATTTTATTTTTCGAAGAGTTGTGCAAATAAGAGGTGCCATCTTTCCTAGGTCCATGATGATTAATTCCCATCAATTTAACACCCATAAACCACTCCCCAATAATGAAGCCATAATGTCCTTTGGAATATATATAATTATAAAATCGATAGAACTTATTAGAATGTACTGCTATTGTTGTTCTAACATTACAAAGAGTGTGAGAGGCAGTATACATTTAGTTTGAGTAATATGTATGTATGTACTTCAGTTTGTATCGCAAATCATCCATTTTAGTCAAACAAAGGTCTTTAAGGAATGACCTTCAATATCACTCATCCTAGAAGGATTCTTTTTACGAGAAATTGCCACAAACATAAATCGAAAATCTGACTTATTAACATTGTATGTTTAGTAGGTACCGTTACTGGCAGTAGACCATGCAACAGTAAACATGAGAACAGCCATATTTACACTCTCATTGGAGTGAGCTTTTGAAAAGAACTTTTATTCCCTTGTATAGTTCTTCGTCACACCGCACTGATGCGGCTAATGGGGCGAGATTGTAATTGATGTTCGCAGAGATTTTCGGTAAAATCTAAAAAAAAAAAGAAGAAACATGGTCATGCAAACTGACACGTGCAAGAAAAATAGGTCGGAGTATCAATTTGGAACTTTTGCAATAAATGTTGAGAAACCAATCTTAAAGTAAGAAAGGGTTTTGTTTATCGCTGAAAGGTTAGGATTAAGGTTAATTATTTCGACCATGAATTTATAAATGGCATACATAGTGTCGATTCGGCTTTTTGTTCTTTCAAAAATGGTTAAAATCCTAATAGAAATTGGATAATTAAGACGGAATCAATCTACAGATAAAGAGTTAACTTATTTAAGACGTAAAGTATGTATTTGATTAGAAACACATTGACAATATTATAAAGTTCCTATATATGGAAACATTAATAAATAATTTTTTAAGAATTCGTCATGGTTTCTTGTCTTCAAAAATTATTTTAAATGCTAACCAGTTTTTCACTGGATAATGATTGACGGAAGCTCCCTAAAATAGATGGCGCACATCATAAATGGAAAACATCAGCACCCAATTTGCTATGCGGAGACTAGCTGAGAACCATAACTGACTGAAGATATTCATGTTCATATTGAGGCCTTAGTTTTTTCTGTAATACTAATATTTTATAATATTTTAACTATGTGTCTGTAAGGCACATTGTCTTTTAAATGGAATTGGTGTTGCACGACACCGTCGCCCTAGTATTGAAGTGCCGTCAACGCCATTTTTACGTTTTTGGGAAATCGCATTTAAAGGTTTGGCAGTCTAGTGTGGAAAAACTGACCAAATGATTTTTTAAATTTTTTTATACAGTATCTGTATGTAAATCCTCTTTTAAAATTTGTTATTAGAAACCTTCCGCATGTTTTAGTTTTAAAAATATTTACATTTTTGTTCAAAATGAGTTTGCCGTATACGCCACCAAAATCAACAGTTTCTTTTTGGTCCATACACGTACGTCAAAAAATCGAAAACATACGGCATTTCAATACTAAAAACGTAATATAAACTCCTTGGGAAATTTGACGTATGTGCCAACCATTTTGCGCTAACGTCAAATATCTCACCAAAAAGAACGCACCCGAAAACATAAGACTGCATACCCAGTTCAAAAAACGCAATTTGGCGTTTACGGCACTTCGACTAAAAAGTAGAAAGATAGGAAAAAATTCTTTTAAAACAATTGAATGGATAAAGAGTTAGTTGACTTTAATTTTTCATTGCATACCTCCTTGGCGAAAGTTAAGTAAGTTTTTAACTATTTTCTATTATTGAAAAGTAAGTAAGATAATTGAACGTATCTATGTCCGTTGAAATATAGAACAGGTGTAGAATCTACAAAGTACAGACATTAAAAAAAAAAAAAAAAAAATAAGAAAAAACGGGACACAGGCTCTTCGAAACACCGACGGTAACATAAACCTACTCACCAAAGCTGCTGAATGAAAAATTATATGTAGATCGTGTAGACAGCCCACTTCTAGAACAAAGACAAAGTTGTATAGAAGAGTAAAGCTTATAGCTGTAAACAGCATAAAAAACAATAAGAATCTGATGACCTACCAGCTGAAATGTTTAATTTTTTGGATAGGATGCGGCCATGCGGTTTACCTATCAAGCACTCTGGTATTTCGGTTTCTCACACGTTAGTTGAACTAACTTGCTCTTGTAGCAAACTATGGGACTGCAAAAAAAATACAAATTACTTGAAAGGCAAAAAAAAAAACAAAAAAAAAATATCCAAAACGTGATATCAAAGTATATGGTAGCTATATCACTAAGCCAAAAACTTTGAATGTCAATTTGTCCTTAAAGTTCAATTTAAGTTCCATGCTGAATTCTCGGCCAAATTAGAAAAAAAAAATTCAACCAAAATCCTGAAATGCGGTTATATTAACAGCACGTTCGCGAAACTTAAATCCGTTTTTGTAAAAATTCGGAAAAAAAAACCGTAGAAAACATAGAGAAATCATGTGTAAGTTTCAAATACTTCTCGTAGGATGTCGTTACTATCGACTTTTTTATTTTTACTTTTGTAGCAATTATTCTTGAGTTAAAAGGCAAGAGAAATAAAGAAAAACAATAACAAATGTATGCAGAAGAATCTTGCTCGTTTCGTTTTTTTTTATAGGGAATTGGGGCAATATTATTTACTCGAAATGCTCATATAGCGACATCTACTTTGGTGAGTTTGAAACCAAAGTTTCGACTATGTTTATAGTCTTCTTCAGACATTATATTTTGTAAATGTTATTTGACATAAAACAGGTTTTCAATAATTCTTTTGACAATCACCCTAATAAGAACTTAATTAATGGATGTACAGACATAATTTTGACTGTACCAATTATAAAAAATCGCTTTTAAAATAAAAGTCATATTTTCTATAAAGCCCTCAAACTTATACATTCCCCGAAAAATACATTCAGGCAAATCATCCTAAAATGTACAATGACTGGACGATTGTACATACATATGTATATGTTTAACCATATAAGTTCTAAATGAATACAATGGAGTATTCAAAGAATTAGCGACAAAATGCCATAAGCTTTCCAAAGATCCAGTAAACTAAACAACAACAAAAATACTAAATAATTCATATCCGTTTTTCTGGCCACAATAGAATCATTTGTGTCGATTTTGGTGGTTGGCCACCCACAGTCTTATTTATACAAACATGACTGCCACATTTTTCCATTTATGTGTTGTCATATTTTTTTTGTTTCTTGTTTTCTAAGGAAAAAAACATTTTTCCTCCGAACTCCGAACAAATATTTGTTTTATCCAGAAAAGTCCAAAATAATTTTTTTTTTCAAAGAAATGACACTTTTAGGGATTGGTTTTACAGCTTGAAAGACTTTTTTTTTATAACCCCTATGTGGTATCATTCTAAAGGGTTTTTTTTCATACCTCGTGACTTTGTAAATTTAATTCCATAGAGAGAAAGCTCTGTCCAATCCAAATCTGTATTCCCATCGAGCAATAAAAAAAAAGCAAACAGTCCCAATAGTCCTTCGGGTATAGATATATCCGTATTATGAGAACCGAAGCGTTCACAGCGACTCTACTGTAAAAAGTAGGAAAAATGTAATATTTAGGTACCCGTTATGTTTTCAAGATTCCATTTAAGGGATCATGAGTGGGATTAAAAAAAAATATTTCAATAATATTTCTTAATTCTAAAATATTTTTTTAATTACATAATTGAGTTGCAACAAGTGGTATTAAATTTTAGAAAAAGTGCAGAAATATTTCAAAACTAAAAAATATAAGAATTAAAATAATAAGAAATAAGAATTAAAAAAATGTTAAAATGACTGAGTAGTTCTAATCATTAATTTTTTTTAATTAATTTTGTTTCCATTACTTTTTGGAGGTGACATTGGTCAAATATCCGCCGCCATTGTTGTATACAAATCCACGATCCGCCATTGTTGTGTTGGGCTCTTTTTACAGGATTTTTAATCATTTTGGCGACAACTTGAGGCGATAAAGATCTCTCAAACTTCTCTGTAAATTTCCTTTTAGAGCTTCCGTGACTTCAAAAAATAACACCAGACGATATTACTTACGATAGATTTTTTGATTTTTTTTTTTTTAAATTTAGACGCAAAAAACGACAGTAAACCTGTTTTTGGAAAAATGTCAGACCAACATTTTTTTTCCTTTTAATTTCCTTGTATCACAATTCGGACCCATTAAGTTTATAGTGAGCTAAAGAAGGTTGATTGTAGTGCAGGGCAACATGACCCCATAGAAAAGTCACTTTTGTTGGGCTTTTGTCATTACACAATTACCAAAAAAAAAAAGGTGAGGCAGCTTGTGCATGGATTTACTTTGGTGACATTTCCTGCTCTCTTTTTAAAAACATAATTTGAAAATTAAATACTTAGGCCAGAAAATATACATGTTCAAACTCAATTTTTATTTTGCTTTCTGGCTCTTTTTTATGAATCTATATGGCAGAATTTCCAAGATTTATTATAATATTTTTTTTCCACAAAAATTAAGCTTTATCGCCAAATTTAAGATTCACCAATTTTCTGTCCTTTAGTTTAGTTTAGTTTTATTTTTTTTTTTTCAAAAAAAGAAAGACATAATCGTCGACAAAATATTACTTTTTACAATTTTATTAAAATCGATCGTATTTTTTTTAAGAAAAATAGATTTTTCGATTTTTTTTCGAAAATTATTTAATTTTTTTTTTTTGCAGTATACCTAATTAAAGTTTAGCAGTATTTTTATAATATTAAATTTCTTCAAAATCGGAGCAGCCGTTCAAACGATAGTCTGTGTAAAAAAACGATTCTGTAATGACAGGTATCGTTAATAAGTTTCTTCGGTTTTGAAGTTTGAAAAAAAAATGGTCCCAGGGTATCAATACATCCAGACAAACAGGCAGACAGACAGACAGAATTTCGTCTTCTTTATAATCGTAATGTCATTTTTAATTTTTATATCAACCCATATGGCAGGGAATCCCTGAAATTATACGCCATATGAAATTTTGTCGAAAAGTGTTTGCCCAAAAAAGGTAAAAATTTCCCGCATTTGTTTTTTTGTACCAAAACATTTTTCGGCGTTTTTTCTTCAAACAATAGAGATTTTTGTTTTTTTTTCTGTCTAATTACTTTTATTGGTGAAATTTCAGGGTTCCCTTCACTAAATAAAGTCCTGACAAAAAATATTTGAGCAATGATCATGAGTCTGTAACGCCCTCCAGTTATAAAATCATAATTATGGTATCTTGACCATATCACATGGGCGATATTCCCTATAAAACCAGCGCTACCTAAAATTCAATTTCATCAGATTCAGTTAATCGGTTTTAAAAATAATGGGCACTACTGAGTCGCACAAACTTGCTCTTGGAGAAAGTTACTTTCGTGTTCACGACTGGAAAATTCATTTGACCAGGTTTTTTTGTATAAAAAAAATTAGTTTTTTTATATTTTTTTGTTTGTAAAAAATCTTTCGGAAACAAATGTATGGAATAAAAAAAGAATTATATGAAAGAAGTCACCATCGGTAAAAAAATATATTATATGAAATTTAATAAAAATTGATCGTATTTTTTTCGAGAAAATTGGAATTATATCTTTTTCTAAATAAGAAACTTTTTTAAAAATTACTTTTTTCAATTTTTTTTTGTGTTATTATTTAAATTTAGTAGTAGTCTTTGAAAATAAAATTTGGTCAAAATCGGTGCAGCCGTTGAAACGATAGTCGGAATAATAAATAACGGTTCTATGGCAGGTACCGTTAATAAGTTGGTGGAAATCACCATTGTCAAAACATCCTCATATAAAATTTTATAGAAATTAATTGTATTATTATTAATTGTTTGTTTGTTATCTCAAAACTTTTTTTTTCACGAATGCATAACTTGCCTTAAGTACCTTTAATCGCAAGTAAAAGGATTTTATGAAATGACTTCATCGAATATACGTAGGTAAATAGGTGTGTCCACAACATTTCTTTTTCCCGGCAAAACCATGTGACACAAAAAGTTGCTTTAGGTATAGTTATACAGCTTTTTACTCATAATCCAATTCGGAAACGCCTAGAACCTTTGAAGCATTGGAAAAGGTCAGCTTAGCACACAGTTCTCTTTATAGACCAAGCTGTTGAAAATATTCACGCTGTACGCAACGCAGCGGGAGAATCCTATAAACTTTGGGAGATTTTTACTTTTTTGTTTGGGTTTCATCTGCTAGGACGAATTTAATTTTTTTTTTACTGCCAGTGGTATTGTACCGTAATTTTATAGAATGCACGTAATCCTTTTGACGTATAAAATATAAAAATGAAAATCATTTGATGTTGCCACCATGAAATGTTTACTGTCACCCTTTAGAAGTGGCAGTTAAATCAAATAACCGTAACAAGGTACATATAGGTATTAGTATACCTACACATTTTTTATTTTTAGATGAATTTATATATAATGTAAACGTCATTAAATATTTTATAGGAAAGACAGGATTAACAAAAATGGACATACATTTGTGGTTGTTTTGTGAATTTTGAAATGTCATAGTTGAAGTAATATTTTTTTTTTTTTTTTATAAAATAAAAATAAAATCTCATGGAATAAAATATAATAATTTATATTTATTATAGTTATGAAGATAAATTCTAAAAACCAATGGAAGGTTTGTGGTTGGGATGCCATACAAAATTCAGAAATTATTCAAAGTATTCGAAATGTTGAACATTTATGGAAGATTTTTTTAATTAAATTAAAATGGAAATGACCATGAACTATATATTGTGAAATGTAATTATTGTTTTACAACAAACCTACTCAATTTATTTGAAATGCACAACTCTGTTGAAGTAGGTACATTTTGGTATTTTGTAAATTATAATGGAACATCATTACGAGTACCGAACGACCTACATCAACATTTGTTTAAAGTGTTGTTTTACTTTGAAGTTGTGCTGTTTGGAAACTCTTGTACCGTTGCTCGGGAAAAGATAAAATATCGTGTAACGGAATTCTCTTAACATTTTTCTACGTTAAATTTTGATTAGGTATGGTTAAAATAAAGATAACATTTATGGAAATTGTTTTGAATTGAGAAGTATTTTGAATAAAACAACAGCAACTTTTGGTAGGAATTAAAGCTATTTTACGTCAGCCAAGAAATTAGTGATGGCTGAAATATTCTCATGTTAATTCGAAAAATATTTTATTTGCTTTCGCCGATCATGGGCTTTGGAATTTTCGATAGAGTTTAATAATAGAGATACCGATGCACATTAGTTTTGAATGCCTGAACATAACAATGGAGAGCTTCAATTCTATGCAATAGCTTCCTGCATATAAACTCCTATCAAAAAAGAGAAATAAATCCTAGAAGTTTTCATGTAAAGTTAAGAATTATTACGCATAAGGAAAACTATGTGAAAATAAAATAAATTCTAATTAAAATCTATACACATAAATAAAAATGGAGTGTCTGTTTGTAATGTCAAAATAACAGTATTTTATTACACGCATATGAAAGCAAAACAAAACACACCTTTTTAAAAATTGTGTCTGTCTGTCTGTCTGTTTGTCCTGGCTAATCTCGAGAACGACTAGACCGATTTTGACGGAACTTTCACTGGCAGATAGTGAACTTAGTAGCGCGAAACTTAGGCTATTTTAATTACTTCCTAGGTGGCGCTCGGGTCGCTTTTTTCTTGCGAATTCGTATATATTCACCGATCAGAAACTACTGGACCGATTTTGACGGGAGTTTCACTGACAGATAGCTGATGTTGTAGCTGATGTTATAATTGGTGTTGTAGCGGGTAACAAAAACTATTTTAATTACTTGCTAGGTTGCGTTCGGGTCGCTTTTTTTCTCGCATATTCTAATATATGAACCGATCAGAAACTACTGGACCAATTTTAGCGGGACTTTCACTTGACAAATAGCTGTTGTTGTAGAAAGTATTTTATTAAATCAATTATATCAAAGATGACGCTGGGGTTTCTTTTTTGAAAACTCTTATATATGAGCTTAAAAGCTTTTGGCAAAATGTTGTACCAATATGATTGTAGTTATCTTTTCGAAATCAATGCTTTCTCCCTTATTTTTTTCTGCGGCAGCAACGCGCCGGGTAACAGCTAGTTATAAATAATTTTTTAATCACAACCGGTGTTTTTTTGGAAAAGCTATCTGTAGTGAAGTTGGATTTTCCATACAAAAATTTCACTGCCGATCACTACCAATAAAAAGAGAAGTCAAAATTCACTTCCGATAAATTTTCGACTTTCCGAGTATCGATCAAAATTTTTGTTATTGTTGGTACAAATGGTAAATTAATGAATCTCGATAGGGGTATGTGTTTGTAGAATTTTAGTGGCTTTTAAAGTATGATCTTGTTTTATGTTCGATTGCCCACAAACATACCCAAATCTCAAAACAATTTATCAAATTTTTTTAAGAAAATAAAAGGTTTTTGGAAAATTTATACATGCAAGGACAATACATATATAATACAGTTCCACCCAAAAATGTGCTCTTGTTGTATTTTTCATATTTTCTCGAGTAATACAAAATAAACAGTACCTATCGTGTCAAACCTGAAATTTAAGTTCTTTTTTGTTTTAAGGTTTTGAGCTTTGTCATTTTGTGGTTGGACAGATTCGCATTTGCGGAATATTCAGTTACTTACTCTTTTATCAGATTCTTAGGGCTAAATTTGCAAATATTAAAACTAAGACTTAAATATGATTGTTCAACAGGCCTTTACAAATCCAATTTGGAAATTTGTTGAGTATTTAGTGCTAACTGTCATCAGAGGCAATATTTATATATTCGCCGTTTTAAAGTTTAAAAGATCTGAAATTTCGTATTTAGTGCGAACCGTTATCGTAAAGCTATATACAAATTGTTATTGTTTTGGTTTAAAGTATATGCTTAATAATTGGTTAATATGGAACAGACAATAAAAAAACTGTGTTCCAGAAACTCCAATGGAATTAAAAAAGAGTGTAAATTCATAACATATGCGTGCAAAACATATCTATTCTACGAACAAACCCCATTTGCTCTTAATTTTCGTTCATTTTTGTTGCTGCAAAATAACAAAATTTCAATTACGTCTTTAAGCATGCCAATTTGCCATGAACTCAAATTCAACTATTTCGATTTATTAATACCACATTTTCTTCAACATTTTCCGTTTTAGTTTTATATGTGTTTTTCTCTTCGAAAATATTTCTTTTATGAATTGTTTTTACAAAACGCTGTTGCCGATGCGGCTGTGGATGTGTTTTTTTGGGAATTTCCCACTTCACTATGTGTAATTTGCAAAAAAAAAAACACGAGTATTATTGTTAAATGTCTATATACAGTAGGTATTTACCTTTTATTGTTTATTCTGCTAAACAAGAAGTAAAGAAAGTCCAACTCAACTATGCTAAGATATGCATTGGTAACATATTATACGATCCGATGAAGATCAGTTCGTCAATTGCCGTATTCATAGTTATTGACAGTCTTAAAGTAAACAATTTATTGCTTATCATGTAAATTAATAAAACTCAATTTTCTCCTCATTAGAAGTATCCATAAGACATAAGAACAAATTGACCTAATTTTTACTTTCGCTAATCGACATAAGACCAACTCAACTGGATCCGTCAATTTGTCCTTAGGTAAATTTCTTAAAGTTCTTATAACAAAACCGAATTTCAAAAACTTAGTCAAATATCACAGCATTATACATTGCCAAATTAAATTCAAACTAAATATTTGTCTATAGGGGAACATGGGGCGGAATTGAGTAAGTTTTACATTTAGCTTAAGAGCTGATGTTTTCTGCAATTTAAAAAACTAAAACTCGACAGTACTTTTATTACTTTTGTATATATTTTAGGGTCCTTTAAAGATTATTTAAAAAAATAATAGAAAATGAAGTGCATATGACTGGGTCGCACACCTTCGTGTTAGCGACTGGGAAATTTGTATGATGAGTTTTTTTTAATTATCTGCATATTTTTTTTTTTTAATGCAAGCAATAAATAATTTTTTTAAATGACAAACATCACCGTCGTATTTAAAAAAAATAATGTTTTAAAAATTAAGTTTTTTTCAAAAATTTCAAAAATTTCAACAGGATTTTGAGAATATTAATTTTTGTAATAATCGTTGGAAAAAAGAAAAAAATGGAGATAAAAGAAGACATCAATATTGGCAATAAAATCTCATATAATTTTTTTCAAAATATGATCGTGTTTTTTTGAAACAAAATGGAATCATTAATAAAGATTTTATATTGTGAAGGTACCGTTATTTTAATACCTAGGCTGAAAGTAAAAAAAAAACGTCCGAGGATGTTTGTACAAATTTGAAGGAAATCAGCCCAACCGTTTAGACTGTAGTTGTCGATACATACAGACAGACAGACAGAATTGCCGGAACTACTTTTTCGTTTTCTCTGTCATGTTTTATTGTTACGAATTTTTTTTACGAATGCATAAGTTGTCTTATAGTAGGTACTTATAATCGGAAGTAAAAATTCATTTGAAGAAACAGTTTGACTTTTCGCTTTTCGCCCCATTATACCAGGCAGAATAGGATTTTTTTCGAAGAGTGTTGGTCAAAACTTTATCCGATTTCTTAAAGGTCATTATTCCACTTACAGTGTTGGCCGAAATGACCTCACGTTTTGCGCTTCCGTTTTTCGAACTACATACATACGCATATCTATAAAACGGAAAATTATAAAATTCTGTTTTGAAATGCAAGTGGGGTAGAACGGAGTATTTATATTATTTATCCCATCGCGCCAAATTAATGTTGTTTAAAAATAGTCTTTTTTTCAAATACTGAAACAAACAAAAATTATCTTTCTCAAATGTAAATATAAAATAACGAATTATATTTTAATAAAGAAAAATCGACAATAAATAATTAATTTCACTTACTTTGAATCAAAATACAGTAAAAATTACAATTCATCTGAGAAACAAACAACCGATATAATTTTTAATTATTTTATTACAAAAAAAAAATAAAAACTGCAGGAGATTCACTTTGAAAGTTTTTTGTACGCGAAAGTTCGCAGGCTACTAAAACATTTAAAAAATTATTAAATGATTCAGATGGACTCTAAAAAGAAAAGGCAAAACTCCATTCTGCCCCTTGTTCCCCTATTTTATAGTTTTTGACATTGACAATCTTGAATTATTACAAACCGATATTGATAAGATCATCAATTTTTTCCAAAACGGCTCTTTGAAGTTTATAAAATCTAATGAGAAATCTTCACCACATGGGAATTTATTCCACTTTTCAATGTGGAGTAAATTCCAACTTAGGGTGAGAATTTCTTGCACTTTTGAGTGAAAAAGTACTTCACTTTCTAATGTGGAATTGTATCCCAGTGACTGTGAGAAATAATTTAACTTTCACTGATTTCAAGGGGCGACTTTACCACGCTTTTAAAATTGATTTTTGTATAGGTAGGGGAAGGTCTTAATTAAATTTTAGGTGCGTTCGAGTTTGAGTGGGTGCAAGTTTCGGTATGCTACCGGGAAGTAAAGTAGGGCCATTTTTGTTTTGTGTGTATTTTTCTTCATTGAGGTGAGAAAGAATGCCACACAGTTTTATGTGGAATACAATCTCACTATACGAGTGGGAATCAAATCTTTTTTTTTTTATATTTAATGATCGCTGCTTTAGATTGCATCGTTATCTTTTTCGACTCAGTATCTATAAAACAACTTTTTTCAACATCGTCTTATTTTTAAATAAAAAAAGTGTAAATCAATAAACACTGCATCTTGTATGTCTAGTGTTACAAACTATTAACTTTTTTATGATATATCTTTTCCATCCACAAAATTTTGAGACAATCTTACTTTCCTTTTATTATCATTCTTTGTCTGACTCATACAAAAATAACTTTCATGGTTTCATATCGAAATATGACCAAATCCAGACAAATTAAATAGTTTTTGTCATTTGTGAACATTACGATTATCTCTGACAAAAAAGATAATATTCCTCTTATATCCTTTACTTGCACAAAAGAAAAGTTCTCAATATCTCCGGTTTTCACGAAAACATATCTCTATAACAATTTTTCCATTGTACGAAACGCAAGTACTTCACAGAGTAAAGCAACAAAGATACTCAAGTGACTGCAGTAACCTAAAATTCATTTCAATTGGAGGATTGCGAGATAAAAGTATCTCTCCCATGGACTCATATAAATTTGGTGCTTGTCTTTGTTATACTGAGAGACAAGTGTCCTATTGTTCGTCTTCTTTTTTTCGATTTTTTTATCTCTAAGTTTTTTATTATAAAAATGTTGGTTTCTAAAATTGGCCTGAACACAGTAGCTATTCAGGGGCATGCCGCTAAATATGAATAAAGAAATATAAAAAAAAACTACATACATACATTTAAAACGAAAGATTTTTCATGAATGCCAAATAGAATTTTTTTTTCTTTGGGGCAGGATTTTAGACATTTGCATTTATTTGTATATTTAAGGTTGATGTTTTAAAAATTGTTGGCTTTCTTTATTTAAAAAAAATTATTATTATTGCCTTAACTCAGAAATTGCATGTTTTTTATATGAATTTCTTTTGCGTTTTCATCAAATCATAACTCACAACCACACTACACCTTTACAAAGAACATTTTGTTTATTTTATAAAAAAAAACCTACTAACACAAGAAATCAAATTGTCCTTTTTTTCGAAATTCTTTCAACTATTCTACTTTGGGTTTAACTTAATACCATTTGAAAAATATTAACAAACATGTGCAAAATTGACTAATACACTATTTTCATAATAACTGAATATAAAATTATAACTTTTAAAATAACAAATAATAATCTGTTATGTGAAATTAATAAATCAAATACAAAAAAAAATGTGCAAACAAAACGAAGAATGTCAATGTTCTTCTTCCGATTACATAATCTTCAGCGTGCTGAGGAAAGTAAACGCAAAAAACGAGCAGAACGGCAACGCCAACAACAGCGCCAACGTAGAGGCGCCAAAGTGTTTCGATGCGTTAGCAATTCAACAGGACATCTTACATTGGCGCCATCACGCCTCTTCGAAAGGACTCCGATGAGTCCATCAGATAGTTTGGATGAGATTGCATTACAGATTCCAAGGTAAGAAATATCATATTTGTAAAACTAAATATTGCTTTTGAATTATGATAAAACAAAACAAGTTATTTCATAATCTTTTGTGTAGTTATTTCTCACCAAAGTATTTTTTTTTTTTGATAAAAACAGTAAATCAGTTGAAATATGGGGCGACTTTAGTTTCCGGTGTCCCAAACAGTTGAGATTGGTAAGGGGGAGGGGGCTTTCTGCCCCCTTGGAACCCCTTGAGTGACCCACTGTAGGATTTGGGGTGGATGCGATTTTGTGTGGGTACGCAAGTTTTGCAAACTTGCATATGCAATATTGTGTGAATTTTGTATGAAAATTGTAACTTCCCCAAAAGAGTGAAATAATTTCCTACCAAAATGTTAAGTTTTATTTTTTTTAATAGAAAACTGTTAAAACATTAGTAGGTGCCTATCAGCTTGTTAAAAAAGATTTGAAATTGAACTTCTGATACCTACCTACTACCTTTAATAAACTCTATATCAATCTATCTTTAATATTTTACTTTGAAATAACTGCAAATCGTACGAAAAAGAACGAAATAACATTAATTTTTATATTTCTTTGAATATCACATTTATACATTTATTTATCTTTCGGATATACAAGTATGCTGGGTGTCTAGTCGTGCGATACCATTAAGAATTCATTACATACATTTCAGGTTCATCAATAAGAGTATCTCAAAAAATTTTAATACTTAACTTTTAAAAATATTTTATTAAATCATTAATTTTCAATAAACCCCCAGGGCCCAGATCATGCACTTTTGCCAAAAAGCTTACAAAGTTTTAATCTCCAATAATATTCCAGAATTTGTTTGCAAGTGAAAGTTATATCTGCTAAGCTCTTTCATAATCTGTATAATCTTTGACAATTTGAATAATTGATTTGGTTCTTGTTTTCTTTTTTCAAACTAAGTCCTTAGTAGTCCCTTAGACCTACTTATACATAGGATATTTTATTATTTTGTCAACCAATGTGAATGTGTGCGGAAAAATATTATATCTATATCATTTGAAATAACCGATTAAAAGGGTAAACATTTGATGTATTATTGAAGATGCAATCTACCAGATGAATCAAAAAAACTGAAAACCGGATATAACTTTTTACAGATTGTATTTGAAACTAGCGACAACCGACACGCTTCGTTAGCTAATTCGGATAACTATTCTATGAAACTGCTTTGTGATATAAAATTTTCTACATTGTTTGCTTACAGATATATTGAGTAAATAGGACATGGGCCCGAATTTCTCGCGACACGACATTTTAGTTTTGGTATAACACATACCTATCCTGTCAACTATTTCGACACCTATTTTTATGTTATTATATAATCATTTATCAGTAATAATTTAATGTTTTCTTTGTTCTCTAGTTTCTACATCAATTGCTTTAAAGTGCTAAAAAAGAAATAATATTACTGATATTCTCTTGTTAGTTAAACTCTAATATATTTGATTATTTCTATTTATTCTTTGAAACACCCTTTCTTGCATCTTATTATGGTATTAGAACTGCTTATAGCGAATATACTAAGTGTTTTTGATATGTTGCCGTCCTATATTTGCATCATTCTTACTAACAGTAGAGCTCAGTTCATAATTAATCATATAAGTAGTTCGGAGAACCTAACTTGAACCCTTGAACGATAACGGAATATCGGTTTAGTAAAACTGAACCTCGCTGATATTCTCTTAGGAAGTTCCTTGCGTATATCCAACAGCTTTTGCATTACCGCTGTGGCTGTCAATATAATACAAGATGCTCTAAAGAATGAAATTCCTCTTTAATTTACTGGGGGCTAAATCCGTAAAATTAAAACAATTAAATGATAATCGTTTTATAGATAGTATCTATCATATCGTAAAAGTATGATATATAGAGACGTTGAAAACGAAATCGTCTGGCGATAATCGAATTACGGAATGACCCCCTTAATACTAATAGTATATAATGTGGTAGCTGCATATTGGTAGGATTTCGTGATGCCGATGGTATTGGCAACAAAGTTGCAACTCAAACCTTACTTCAGCATTATGGTGGATTTACATGTCTCTGCAACTGCAGAACGCAGAAAACTAAAGGGAGCAAGAAGAAACGCAATGGAAAACTTTGCTTGTTTGACAGAGAGGGAAGGTGAAAGTGCAGAAATCTTCATACATAAATTATGGGTAAAGATTATAGGTAAAGATTATAAACTATAGTCAATGATGAACATGTTCATCTTTATTATAGCAACTTCTTCTGCATCCATAATATACTAATGCCTATTTAATGTAGCACGAAGACATTGTAAATAATTTTTGGGATATTAAGTTTGAAACTTGAATATTTTCGAGAAATAAATATGTAAAAGGAAATAAACCTATTTATGAATTATAATAATATATTTACAATCAAATTTTAATTGATAATGTGTAACATAAACACTTTCTGAAAACAAAATGCTAAAAAATATTTCTTACAACTTTGTGGTTCGTGCAAGCATTAATAATTTTGACAGCAACTTGTTATAGCAAGTCAAATGAGATGGTATCTGTGTACTCTTTTCGTCTTTAGGTTTTAAGATGTATATCTGTCTCTTTTTAGTTTTCTGCAGTTCTGCAGGTGCAGAGACATGTAAATCCACCATTCTAATGAATCTAGCTTCTATGTTCCTCTTAGCCAACCAAGAGATAGTTTACTTGCCTGCATGCATGTTTTGCCAAAACGCAATTCCATAAATATCTCTCTTTTCCAAGAATTAGCGAATGCTTTACCCAATGATTTTGAAGAACTGACGCTACATTTCTTTCAGTTAACAGCAATGTATGACTTCTTTTATAATAATAATAATATTTTAATAGTATGTTAGGCACATTGCATTTTAAATGCAACAGGTGTTGCAAGGCTACTAGTTAGAAAGAGTAGAAAGATAGGAAAGGATTATTTTTTGATACAATGGATAGAGAGCTAGTTCAATATTATTTACCTCATCTATTGTATATACTTAGGCCCAGTTTTTCAGTGCGAGATTAATCCAGAGTAAGATTTAACTCGAGTTAACGCTTATGGAAACAAGTTTTGATAACAGCCTGTCTCGTTTCGATGCACATGGATAAACTGAATTGATTCATTTACGAACAAAGGAAAACAAAAAAATATACATAAAATATAGGGGTGGAATTTGTTAATTTGTCAAGATGGTAGATCATCATTTTTTTAAATTTTATTCTTTACGATTAGTAATAATGATCAGTAAGTATCTTAAATATTATTTATCATTCAACACAAATGTGAAAAAAAATAATCGCTTACCATAGAATTTCTGTGGTTAACCAAGCAAAATTGACTGGTTAACGAAATCTCTGTTTACCATAAATTCTCTGGTTAAAATTTTGCTAAAAAGACCAAATCTCTGTTAACCGACTGGAATAATGACACTAACCACGGAAAATTAGCTGGTTAATGTAATCTATTGTAACCATAGATTCTCTAGTTAAGATTTTGTTGAAAAGACAGAATCTATGGTTACCAGCTGAAATAATCAATGATTAAATTTTACCAGAGCTGAAAAGACTGGCCCTAAATCTGAGTTGATTCGGGATCTCAAACTGTCTGAAAAACGTGTTTTCATAAGCGTTAACTTAGCATTAAGGCCCAGTTTTTTAGTGCGAGATCATCCCAGGGTTAGAGTCAACTTCAACTTCAACTTTAACTTACTTCAAGAACGATGTCGGTAAGAACACCACCGAACCGTTTGATATTGAGAAAGGTCTAAGACAAGGCGACGCGCTATCATGCAACCTATTTAACATCGTTCTTAAAGCAATTGTACGAAAATCGCAATCTAACACCACTGTTACAATTTATCAAAAGTCCGATCGACTACTCGCTTATGCAGATGACATAGACGTTATCGGCCGAAATAAGAGAGCTGTGACTGATGCATTTGCCAGTATTGAATCGAAAGCGTCAAAAGTTGGAATGGCTGTTAACGAAGACAAAACTAAATATATGTTATCAACGAGAAAGGTATCTCAACATCGCCGACTCGGGAAAAACGTAACGATGGATAGATATAATTTTGAAGTAACTTGTATTAAATAAAATTATAATTTTTGACATTATGCTGAAATACCATTGGATATATTTTTCTTTTTAATATTAAATAAATGTATATCTATTTGCCTTCTTGTTTTGGAAAATAACATGTTTCGAGAAACATGCCCATATTGATATAGCATTTCCAATCAAAGTTTTTCCTTTACTGAAAAACTGCTTCGTGAGTTAACTCGAAATTAATTTATTCTCGTGATTAAATAGCTCTGAGCTTAAGTAAGGGATAACCCAATACTAAAAAAAATGGGCTTAAGAATATTTCAAACGTCGTTTAAGGAGAAGTTCAGAATTCTATATTTGTTCTTCTTTAATTGGCTTTTGCACATTGCTCTGAATATTGTAATCGTTTCACTGCAAAACCAGATTATTCTCATCCTCCAGTGGTCAATGACTGAACTTTAATGTCTTACCTAACAACAAAATAATAGAAAAGTCAGGAAATGAGGAATAAAATTAACAACGGAAGAAACATTTCGTAGGTATTTCCGGTTTCCCAAATTTGTTCAACCATCATTTACAAGAACAGCAGGAATAGTTGTTTTACCCCATACATTTCATTTGAGTTATGAGTTAAGAATATGGGTTAACATTCAATCATGATGCCAATTAGATTTCTAAAATTGCAATTCTCTTATGTTGGCATTTCATACCGAAATCATGTACCATAATTAAATTACATTTTTATTGCCTTTTGAGTTAAAAAAAAATAATGCCTCTTCTACCACCACAATAGATTAAAAGAAGTCAGTTTTCGGTGAGTTATGATGCGATATCTCCTTCAAAACAATTTGGCCATTTAAACACGAATTTAATGGAAGTAGTGCCACAAATAAAACCCATTAGCAAAATGTTTTCTTTTTCTTTTATTAAAAACTAGACACATTAGGACCATGAACATGAACATTATAGAACTAAGTTTAAACTTATTTTCACAAACATTTTCAAACTAAATTTCTTTGAAGGGACACAAAATTATCAATTTAAAAGGTGAAAAATATGTAACACGTGTCCTTGAAGACTAGGGACACTTTCAAGGATTTTCATAACTTTAGACAGAACAAAGATGACAACAAATATAATATATCCCGTTAGGAGTTTGTACATATTTCTATGCGGCCTGTGTCAATTTGTTTTCTCTTTAATTCTTTTTTTCCCATTTTTTAAATTGTACTTCAAACTTTTTTAACAATCGTGTTGAGCGGTACGCCACTCGGGAAAGGAATTAGCGAAATTACATTTGTTATTAGGTTGGGTAAGTATTAAACTTTGTGGAACGCTGGGATTTATTAAATTGTGGTCGGAAGCTTTGTGGTTGTGTGGTTGATGCGAAATGAACTCCCCTGGCAATTTGTTGTGTTTTTGTTACGGGGTGTCAAATATTGTTTGCTCTTGTAAAATCAAAACGATTACAAGTACTTTTTGTTTTACATACATTGATAGCGGTTTAAATGATAATTGCACAATAATTGTATGACACACATTTGGGTATATGGACATTTCAGAAAAAAATACTTTTAAATGCGTCTATGAACTTGACTACGAATTTATCTAATTTGTCGATTTAATTGATAACAAACCACAAAGTTTTATCGACTATAGACATTTAAATTGGAATTTTACAATTTTTTTTTTTATTTTTATTTATTAAAGTTGTTAAACTTTGGTTCAGATAGATTTTGGTACACGTGTTTGAGTATTTCGTGAGGTTAACGAAATACGAGTTAAGAAACTACTTTATTTTTTGTGCATAAAATGCAAAATATTTAGCACTTACAAAATTTGCGTACCTAATTAAAATTCGTAAAAAAACAAACTTTTTTTTTTTTAAATTATTAAGTAAACATCGATTTATTTAAAAACTTATCTAGTGTTTTTTGAAAATTTTTTTTTGGTAAACTTATAAAACAGGCAGCAAAGTTTTCTACATACTTTGGTTTTGGCTTGAATCTTTATAAAAAGTAGTTTTATTGTAGAGGATTTTGTTCGTTCATTTATATGAAACAAAATTATTACATTTGTTTTTATCAAGTTTCAAGTTCGTGCGACCCAATTGCTTTTTATTTGTCTTACTTTGTCATCGATTTGGAGAAATTTAAAATTTTAACACTTTACCATAGTTTTCAGACCATCAATCGTTTTTTTTTTCTTACTAACATCAACATGGTTTCATACATTTAAAATGGTCTTCATTTAATATAATTAATATAACTAAACAGTCACTGATTATGTAATACAGCGTGTTTTATAACCGCTTATTTAACCATTTCTTGATGTTTACATATACATACGTACTTTGATTTGGAATGTTTTTTATGGTATAATACTCGTATAAGCATTTGTTATCTTTGTACAACCTCAGAGTTGATTGCCATACATCTACCTCTGATTTTTTTCATTATAAGGAAATTTAATACATGTATTTAGGTTTTATGTATTGGACTTTTTTGGAGGCTTTTGTTGGCATTTCTTTCTGTGAATTCATCAATAATGCGACGTTTGAAGATGTTGAAGAGATGGTCTCTTTCGACGTAGTTTCGTTATTTACTAACGCACCAATCGACAAGATAATTGACATTTCGGATGTAAGATGGGACGAAATCTCATGCTATACTTCTCTCGATAAGAACGAGTTCATCGAAGTTATAACAATTTGTACTTCTAACAGCTATTTCTCTTTTAACGGCCAATGTTACAAACAATGCTATGGTACCTCGATGGGTGCTCCATTATCACCGATTCTCGTGGATTTGTTTTTAGACGATATCCTAGATAAAATGCAAGAAATAATGAAACATCACTCACGGAGAATTATAATCTTGAAAAATATGTTGACGACATGTTCTTATTGTTTCCTAGAGATTCTATTCAAGAGATTCTGTTTCTATTTAACTCTGTTAACGATAGAACACAATTCACTTTCGAACGTGAAACCCTTAAAATCATCCCGTTTTTAGATATGACAGTGTTTCGTGATGATGACCTCTCTCTTCGAGACGTTTATTGAACTTTGAATCAATACACCCAATGAATCAAAAAATCAGTATGGCATACGGGCTCATTGATCGTGTCAACCGCTTAAATCATAAACGTTTTACTCAGGAAAATGAAAAATTTTTAATTGAAATGTTGACAAAAAACGATTATCCAAAGAGACTTGTCCATCGCTTAGTTAAACGCTTTAATCTTAATAAAAGTACAAATTCACTGACAACAACTCCAAGCAACAACTTCATCAGTCGATATTCCATCACAAAAACTTGTAATAACATACGCATTGCTTTCAAAAATACTTACAATGTTGGCCTACTTTTTTCGAAATTGAAAGAAAAAAAATTTGTTGCTGATTCTGTAAATGTGGTTTATCGTGTGCAATGTAAAGAATTAGATGCCACCAATAATTGCACAGCGAGGAGTACTTAAGCTAATCATGCTGCCACTTATAACCATAATTTTAATTTTGAAAATATACAAATAATTGAACGTGAGAATTTTTACAGAAAACGTATGCTTTTAGAACAAATTCATATTAAATCAAGTAAAAATTGTGTTAACTCTAAAAGTGTAGAGTCTAAAAATATCAGCGATATTTATATGAACTTATTTCGAAAACTGTCTGAAATACCTTAAATGATAACTTTTTATTTCATAAATCAATTATTTAGTTTATTTAAAAATTTGTTCATTTATATAAAATGTTTAAAATAATTTTAATTTCAGTTTGGCCCTCTAGGCATTTCTAAGGACACTGTATTAATTACATAGGTTTGTCACTGTCATCACTGAAATTGACATTTTAGTTGTCATTTTGTCACTGTCATTATTGACATTGATGTTTCTTATAAAAACAAAAAAAATTGTTACGATTTGCTGAAATTTTGCTCAGAATACATTTTATTAATTAAATGATAGCTTTAACGTGTCCATAACAGATAACTTCACTAATTTTATTAAAATTAATGTTATATACGGCTGCTGTTGATCAAAAAAAATCTGTTAAGACACAGTCAATATTACTAATAGAGTAAGTGCAAAGGATTGTTTTTAGTTAAGCCAAATTGATATATGTACATTAATGTTGTTATTTGTTAATTAACTTTCATATTATAGGCCTTGAAGAAGATTCCAACAAGAATCGAAACATCGTCAAATATTTAATAAATACTGATTATAAAACACAGACTGCATCCGGCTTTTTATTCCACAGAACAGAAACTATGTATATAGCAGCTGTTACAATTTCCCTGTCAATGGGGCAAAATAGGAACAAAAGTATTTATTTAGTATTGAAGTTTGAGATTTTTACAATTCGCGGTTTTGCCATTCGAAATTTCGTCATTCGAAATTTTGTTCCTGTCCCGTATACCCGTAGATATACTCAGTGAATTCGGTACTGCTGTAAACTCTTGAAATTCCCTCTTGTCACTAGTTTTCTGGTCAAAGAAAGCAAGAATTTTGTTACTTTATAAGTAAGCATTTTATAGCTATTAATCAAAAATTTATTATATAAACTTAATTTGCTTATAAAACCAACTTAAATCATCTCAATGGTTGCCTAGTCAATGATGTCAATGATGTTTAAAAGACAAACATTATTACTCAACCAAATCTAAATCAAAATAAAGCATTTTTTTGATAGAAACACTTTTCAATACATTCACTTTAATTTTAATAATTGTATTAAATTAAACAAAAAATATTGTTTATTTCAATGATAAGCGTTCTATAACCGAAACCTAAGCAGTAAAACGCTTAATTAACTCGACTAAAATTTTATATATTATCAAATTAATTAACAGTACCTCCAGTTTGCTTTATGTATGGTATTCAATTGTATGAGAAACGAAATAGATAAGTTATAATTCGAGTTTAATTAGGGAATGTCATTTGAAATATTTTTTTCGTTTTCATTAATATTTTCAATTATCTAAATTAACGTAAGAGCTACAGAGAGAGAGAGGAATAATGCTGGTCATTTTTAGTATCGAGCCTGCCATTTCAATTGACAGTTAAATATTATTTTAGTCAATGAAACCATTATGATTCTTTTTTATGCACATTGTCATTCACGTTCATTTTGACTGACCAAAACAGAAGAGCCCACTCAAAATTGCCTTTAATGCAATTCCGGTGTACGAAATATTAACTGAAATGTTCGTAATAATATGATTTTGTAATTAAAATGATGTAAATTGCAGTTTGCTGCGTGGTTATTGGCCTGCAGCAATCCAGTGCACATTATCATACCTATTTACACTCCGTGTCACTTAATTAAATACAGGCAGTTTTCTATTTTCATTTTGCGATATTTTTCAAACCAAATGCAGAACGAATGAAGGATATATTAAGTTTATGTTGTAAAAAAAATTTGAATTATGTTGATAATTGCATCATTTATGACGCGTTTCCCAAAAAGGTCATAAAATGTACCTGCTTTTTTTGTTTCACTTGATTAAGGACAGTAGACAAATTTACCTGTTTCAAGCTTAAAAAAACAATTCAACTGTAAAGTTATTGTTTGTATAAATAAATGTTAGTTTTATTCCAAGAATTGCAACAATTTTTAGTAATGGGTACTACCTTCTGATCGCTGAATCACTTAAAGTAGCCTGCTGTGTAGAGATTCATAGAGCTTTGTCAAATAACTTGTACTAAGCTCCCTCATACTTTAAGTACCCTTTTAGTTGTTTAAAATAACGGTAATAAGTAGATTTTTACACTGTCCTTAATCAAGTGAAACAAAAAAAGCAGGTATAATTTATGACTTTTTTGGAAAGAACATCATATATGTTGTAATTATAAACAAATTACTAATTTGTTTTTACAATAAAAATTTGATATATCCTTAATTTTTTTCCAAAATACCGAGGGGTTTGCAAAATATCGCAAAATGAAAATGAAAAACTGCCTGTCATTAATCAAGTGACACGAAGTGTACATTATACAATAATGCATGTCCTTGTCGCAGAAATGCCACGTGATGGGCTTCATTCAACGGGCAGTAGAAAACGTGTTGAAAACCAATAATAAAGGGTAGGGAGAAAATCGCATATTTTGAAACATGCGGCTTAGATTGACATGAAGGATTAACCCAGAAGCTGATCAATATTGAATATATGATGTGATGATGGCGAATGTAGAACTAAATTGAATAAAATCCATGATGATATTATCCATGGCATTTATGTAAATGCAATCAACATTATCGAAGTGCACATCAAATTAGACAGATTGTGATGGAACAAATTTAGCATGTTGGTAATTATATATAAAATAAATAATTTCCACTTCTTCACATTATATTTACAAGTAGTTACATATACATATATCAATCAGAAAGTATTTTCAGTTATTTCATTTTTTTTTTTTTAATTGAATTTCTTAAAAGAGGGTAACTGTCCTTTATGCCCATGGATATGCTCGCGTTATTTATCAGCACTTCTGTATTAAAACCCAGTCTATGAGATGTTTTCTAATCGTAGGTTTTTCTAATGTCATGTTTTCTCAATGTGATATTAATATTATATTATTGCGATTTGAGGAAATGCTAAGCAGAGATAAGCACCAAAATGAGTTGCTCAAATTTAGCTCATCGGAAAGAAATCTGAACTGGAAAATTAAAATTTTAATTTCCAATTTTCTACGGAAGCTAAGAATTTTTCGGATATTGAGTAAACACATTTTCATTCGTCTATATTTCTGCAATCACTAGAACGATTAACATAGCTCACTTTTTATTGGATTTTAAACTATGTCGTGGTCGTAAATGTCAACGGTATGCATTTCCAGAACAAATCAATTTAAACCATTCAAAATATATAAAACTTAATTTTTTGAAGTGTTGTCTTTCAGGTAGAGTTTACGCTTTTTGCGCGTTTCTGTGACACCCATACAACTATAATGGTCTTCCCAATATCGCGTAAACACATTTTTGAGATTTGGCCGCAAACAAAAAGGATTGTTGTGATAAGTGTTTTTTTATTAATAATTTTGAACTTTCTGAGCAACAAAAAATTTCTCTCCAAAATATTTGAAAAGTGAATGAAGAGAGGTAAGCATACCAACCGATGATTTATACATAGCTACAAAGTCATCCAGGTTACAGGTTTTCGATAATCATTAAGAAGGAGTTTTATCTGGAGATGATAGTGAATAGATAAGAGAATACATTTGCTTTTATTAAGAAACAAAAGAAGCATGCGCAATTTATTGTAAAAAAGTGTTTTACTCATTACTTTGTTTTTAATTACACAAAAATTATATTTAAGCATTCAGTTTGCATTGAGGTGAATTATAGGCAACAACGACCTGTGGACACCAACACTTTTTTTGTCAGGATTTATAGCCATTTCATGGCCGCCAACGCCAATTATCAGACTCCTTTTTATTTGTTAAGGGAGCACGTCCATTTACAATCTCATGTTCAATCGGAAAACACGTTATTGAATTTTTCCCTGGGCCGGGAATCGAACTGGACCTTTCACACATGGTTATCGCAATACTCAATTCTACCATTGTTCATGTTAACCTCAGTTCAATTAGTGGTTATCAATCCACTGAGAACATTCAGATTTTTGTTTTTGATTAAAAGTTAAGTTAAATTTTGAAAAAAAGAACAATTAATAAATAAATATGAAATAAAAAAAAAATTGTTTAAATTTTTTTTTCATAAATTTGAGTTTGAAAATTAATTTCAAAACAAATTAATAAACAATTTTATAAAAAAAAAACTAAAGAAGAAATTTCTGGCTTTAAAAAAACGCATGCCATATCATTGTAAGTTTTACCATTGGTTTTTAATCATTTTTGTTTCTGTTTTAAGTAATTTTTTTTTAGAAAGTTGCCACTCTCGGATTAAAGGATGGGAATAGATCCGTTCCAATACGATTATATTCTTATCTTAACCCAAACTACTTGCTCTCTCATTTTGTTGCAATTAAAATCCCAATCCTACTGTATAATACAAATATTTATTTTTGTTATAACGAATTCACGACATCAATGATTTTCCAGTTTTTGTATAAAATAAATTATTATTATGAAAAATCTATAAATATTCATAAAACATTTTCCTCTTCAAAATAATTTAGTTCCGCCAGAATAGAAAATCGGACCATCAAATTTAAATAGCCTGCAGGATTAAGGATGTTAAGATCCCAATCTCTTAATAAAACAAAAATTACAATCAAATTGGAAAAGATTTAGTTTTATACAAAAAAGAATGAGAGACTGAATTCAAAATGAATTAGATTTAAATCACCGAATGTGAATTAATTCAGTGATTCAAAAAAAAAAAAAAAATTAATTCATGCTTAAATCTGAAATCATTTTGAATTCTGTGAATTAAATCACTGAATTCAAAATGAATTTTGAATTCATCTCGTTGTAGTCTTCATTCAAATGAATGCAATCACCAAATGATTTAATTCTTTTACAGGAAATTGCAAAAGGATTATTTGATATTAATTTCCCCTTATCAGCAAAAAATAACTTAAGTAAACAAAAATCAACCTTATATTTTGAAGGAATTCAACATAATAATAGTCGTGTTTTGTTGGTAATTTTTAGTTAGTCAGCACTGGAAAGAACCAATGAAACGCTATATTCACTTTTGTATCCACTTTTTTTATTTTATTTGAAAGTTGGTATTCTTGACTTTATACCAAGCCGAAGTTTCAAATAATTTTATGGATGTGTCTGCAAAGTATGGCTTTTTGTATATGCCGAGTTGGTCCAAGTTGTACCCCACCTTCCACTACAAACAAATAAAAAACGGATAAATAATCATTATTTAGCTTCAATATTACCAAATTAAATTCCAAATTATATAATTTTATTTAAAGATCCGCTTTGACCAATTTTTATTTGTTTTTAAGCGAAAAGTTCAAAATCATCATAACTTTTTTGCAACTTTCGTAGGTTGAAAGCTTCTTACTTCTTCCGCAAAACGCGGCCCTAAAGGAAAACACAATGAACACATCCATTAATATTCACTATATATGAAGTCCATGTCTTAAGCTGTCATAGGTGCCACCAATCTTAAGCAAAAAATGTATTTCCAGGCATTCCAAGATTTTATCTTCACTTTTATGTTCACTTTAATTACTGACCAATTTATCGCCACTTTTCGTATCCCATACAAAATTTTGCTAAAGTGACTAAAAACTTACCAATAAAACACGCCTAATGTACTTAAATTTTTGAATGTCTATTTAAGGTAGCAATAAGTCATTTTTAATAATTTTGAAAATTTCAAATTAATTCGCAAAAAAAAAAAAAAAAAAGACACTTGTCAAATGTCAACTACAGTAATATATTTTCTATCATATTATTCAAGTTATATTTTCCAAGTAAAGTTCATACGAAGAAGTTTATTAAGACTAAACTTCAATAAAATGTTGTACTGATTCCCCTTACACACTGTAACTAACTCGAATATATAGACTCAAAAACTATCTACAAAGATTTTTGTCATTAGAATTTTCCAAATTTTAAATTAACAGTTTTGTATGTAGGACATAATGAAGGAATTTTGTCATCATATGATGATATCTATCTTATTACTAAGAACTTTAATACTAGATTTACAGTTACACTTTACAAAAATGACAAAACAGTTTTTTTATGAGATTGAAATACATAAAGTTACTGTTCATGTAGTATACTCAGTACATACTGTCGCATTGCACAATCTCAAACAAGGAGCAAACCTTTTACACAGAATTTTATTCTTAACTCAAGTTGAGAAACATATAGGAACACAAAATATAGGAAGTTGTGTATACATTCATAGTTTGTTACCATTACCAAGTTATTCCTTCCGGACTTCTGTTAGTCGTCTGCTTCCTAAAAATTTAGTCGTAAAACAAATTTCATTACTTTTCGCAACATACTTTCGTTTTGGTTCGAAAAATTAAAACCAAGTACGGAGATGAGCAAAGATGAAGTTTTAAACTCAATTTAAGGGAACCCCCTCCCAGTTCCCATCATCTCTTTCACATTTTATCGCCTGGATAAAAAAAAGGATGGTGGTACAGGAATAAAGTGGGTCGCATCAAGACTTAAGCATCCTGATTCCTGAGTTGAGTGTTCGGGATAGAATTGCTTTTTTTTATATATATTTTTTTTTTGACACTACTCACATTCTTGGGTTGTCGTCCCTTTTTTAATACACAAGGTGAAAACCTCTTGACATATTCAAGACAGAAAAAAACAACATAGAGCACGTGGAATATTCATTTTTTTTTTGCTGGTTTCTGTGAAAATATATAATATTATGCAAGAGTAGATTATGCGAGGTGGCGTCTGATAGGAAAATATTCTTGTTACATGGAGAATGATATCTCTGGACGGGTTATTGGGAAATGAAGCGCAGAGTGTTAGAACGAAAATATTTGCATGGCAAAAATGTGTAACGTGCGAATAGAGGTTGCATATCTAAAGAAATTCTTAAAGTGATTTGTTTTAGTGTTCAGTGATTTCAGTCAACAAAACTAGGTGAAAGGTGAAACTGTTTTGTTAGTATAAACAAATGGAGAGTGCTTTTAGAAAAGTGCACTGACAAACACGTTAACGTAATGAAGTTATACGAAGTGGAAAACAATATGAATTTCTATAAAAATATGAGTATAGACTGGGGGTTTACTAAAAGAGTCTGCTGAACGGAGGAAAAATGAAAGAAGCAGAATAAATTTTCTGAACTAAAATGATACTAATTTTTGAGAATTAACGATTCTTACTTTTGAGATAAATTAAAACTGTATTGCATTGCAATGTAATTTTGTTGGATATAGTTCACTTTACCTCTTTGTCAAAAAAACTTATGTTAGTTGAACTGAAACAAGCGGAAATTTGCGTATTGACAAGGTGCTCACTCGTCGTCAACTAATGAGTGCAAAGTGATCATCCGCACGAAATCACATTTTTTCATGGAATAAAGGCTATAAAAAGCTAATTTGAATCAGTGAGAAAATTATGAGAAAATATATGCGATCTTTTTAATAGAATTTTCCGAATGGATATTTTTCGAACAGTATATCCAAAATAAAGAAAAAAGTGTGTCCATTCAGACAACACAAAATTTTCAAAAACATTTAAGAAATATTTCAAAAATATAAAAAAAAAATAAACATTTTAGAAATATTCAACAATATTTCAAATTTAGAAAGTATTTTTGAAATGTTTCTATACAAAATTGATTTTTTACACCCCAACGTCCAAATTAAAAGAAAACTTTCGCTTCACTGTCCAAGGAATCAAATTTGATACACATATTAATCAATTTGTACTCGGTTTTCAGCGTCCCATGTGTCCGGAGCGAACAAAATTTTAATCAAGGAAGGATCGATGTATGCGGTGTGATAATTTAAAATTCCCGCGATAAACAATTGAAAATTTGCTGTATTACACTTTTGGAAAGCGAAATAAGGGCAAATTACAAAAGTTTGCCTTATTTCACTTTTGGCGTTATTTGCCGGCACTGTCCCATGTATCATATCAATGGCTTAGTTCACAAATGCTTTAAACTATAGATTTTTCAGAAGAGTTCTTTAAAGATTTGATGTTCTACTTGATGGAAACTGCTTTAGTAATTTTTTTTTTGCAAAAATGAGTTAACAACGTCATTTTCCTCAAAAACCAATGTCTATATACGTTCTGAAAAAACTCCTTTAGCCCGACGTCACTCCAACTCCACATTACTTAGATTCAAAGCTCCAAAACTGCTATCACCTTAACGTGTATTTCCAACTTCAACAACAAATATCTCAAAACGTCAAAAATAGACATAAGGAATTTTCTTTGAACAACGACGATATATGCGGTCAAAGCATATAGATATATGCTTTACTGTCAAAGTCAAATCTGATACATTGTGAAACATGAAATTATGAAATTTTTCATATGACAAATTCTTTTTTAGATGTATATTTTTTTCCATAACAACACTTTTTTCGCAAAGGTTTAAGCCCCTATAACGTTGTTGAACTCGTATATTTGAACAGCTTCTCATAGTTTGGAGGACGGAAACAAGTTACCTATATAATACTTGGCATAAGGCTTTTTACTCTTTACGATACCGACTTGCTCAATATACATCCTATTTACGACACATATGACTCGCCAAGGATTTTCTTATTTAAATAGGTGGGGCAACAATTCCTCTTAAAAATTAAAAAAAATGCTTACATATAAATCAATATTTCCAAATGCACTTTTTCACCGGAATGCAAACAATTTTTTGCACTGTTTTTACCTTCGATCCATTGCAACCGATGTCTACCGTGGAGTTGATTCACTTCTTTTTTTTTATATATCTGAGCGCATTAATTAATAGGAAATGAATTATAGATGATTCGGCGTTACCTCCTGATGGTTATCACATAATTTGTATGTGGCACTGCTGGATTTATCGAGGATTTTAGGATCTCTTTTGAGTTTAACCAGTAATGAATCCCGTTATGATTCTTAGTTTGTTTCTATTTAGGTCATTAACCAGCTGTAAACTGCTTTGATTTTATCTTAATTTTTTAATTGCTATACAATTTCTTGATTCCATATTCAGTTTTTTATCAGATTTTTACATATCCCTAAATTATTTTCAGATCCTTTCCAGTGTGTTTCTGTCCCTGTGTTGCTAAATTTTGAAAATTGAAGTTTGAAAATTGTAACTTTTTGAAAATTGAAGTTTGAAAATTTAAATTTTAAAATTGAAGTTTGAAAATTGAAGTTTGAAAATTGAAACTTTTTGAAAATTGAAGTTTGAAAATTTAAATTTAAAAATTGAAGTTTGAAAATTGACGTTTGAAAATTAAAGTTTGAAAATTGAAGTTTAAAAATTGAAAATTGACGTTTGAAAACTAAACTTTGAAATTTGAAGTTTGAAAATTGAAACTTTATGAAAATTGCAATAATCAGCTGTCTGGTTGGTGAATAAGTTTTATTTGATTTCAATTGTGATAATGTGTGAGAAATATTTAAGAAATAATTTTTATCAACAAATGTAACAATTTTAAATATTTTTTTTAGTTCTTGAACTTCTTTTGAAAAATTCAAGTTTGAAAATTTAAGTTTTTTTTATCTTATTTCTGAACTCCAATATGTTTTGGTACCCAGTAGAGGCTGACAGTATTGTTTTTGCCTAAATTTTTGCGTTGTTGTGTAACACATACAATTTTCAAATCTTTATACGTAATACGATCTCTCGAAATAACAACATACATATACTAACATATCATCTTTATTAAGATCTAAATCATTTAATGTCGCTCCTTACGATTTGCCCTTTGTGGTGTGTCTTAAAACGATACATTGCTCATATTTGATGGCCTTAAATTAATAAGCTTACATAACCGATATAACAGAAATTTTCTTCATCAACTTTTAGTTTCCGATGAGTAAATGGGATAAACGTTTTTAGCTCTTTCTTTTTTAAAACTTGTATTTAGTCAAATTAAAGTGGGATTGGTATATCAAGCTTCATCAATACTTTCTCTATATTTCCCATTTTACAAACAATTATATTTATTCTTATAATTTCATTCCTATAAATTTTGAAATAATCGATATTTTTTTTTGTATATTTCCAGGTAAATATAACATCCAATTGGATTTATTAAACTTTTGAAGAATTGGTATGATAACAAATCAATTTATGAAATATTTCAAACTTTTAATCCTAAGACAATATGTTTACCCTAAAAGAAAATAATGTATCAAAAATCCATTTTTCAATCAATCATGAAAAGTTTCTTTCAAAAGCACTTAGTCAAGACAAGAATGACAAAAGGTCATGTTACCATTTTGTTTACCCCTTATCAAAGTATCACTTAGCCTTTTTCCCACACATCAATAGGATAGATTCATCGGATTTGTTTTGAAAAGATACAGGCAATGGTTTTACATTATATGAGAAGCTAAACACCTTATCTTGGAATCAATTTAATTGAGATTAAACAAGGAAATTCAATTTTATCCTTTGAAGGCATGTGTGGGTCCTTAAATTTTAGGGCAAATTCAAAGGTAGATATTTAATTACTTTCCTATTGAAATATTTGCTAAACACCTGCCTTTTGAAGCCTTTATTATGGTCTTCAAATTTCATATTTTACAACAAAATTGTTTGTCTGTATTTTGGAAATATAAGGTCCTGTTAACAATAAACCAATTGGGTAGATTAGGAAAATATCTAATTCTTAGATCAATAAGTAAACACTATTCATGTTTCTACAAATATGTGAATTTAAGACTTTATTGTCCTTTTGAAAAGCATATTACTGTTATCGCACTCGTAAAATTTGTCCAAACACAACACAAGGTTTTGTATGTCTGTTGTGAATAAAGATGTGGGTTTCATTGAATGTCTTGTTATCACGTTTGGCATATCCCCAACTCAAGGGATGAAGCAATAATACAATTCTAGGATATAATACAATACATATATTATATGTACAGAGATGGTCTTTGTGTGCCATCATGGAAGAGGATACCAATTTTAGCAGAAGTTAGGGTATTTTGTTGTCTACTAAACGTCAATATTTCGTCTTTGAATTTTTTTTTCTATTTTTATTTTTATTTTATTTTTCTTGCCCTTGGCATTATACTAGACATCTGACATTTTCTGGTGTGTCCCTGGACATTATTATAGTTATTGCTATGGCACTTGTTGTTTGGTATCTTAATAGTTATCCCAAACAGGGTGTTGTTTTACATGTCACATTATGTCAACTTGCTTATAAAATTGTGAAGCAAATTGTCTTTTTAAATTATTGATTAGGTATCAGTAAAGAAACTTTTTTGGTATTAATTGATTAGTAAATACTTTGAAACATGGATCTTCAAAAAAAAGTAAAGTTACTTATTTTAACTTCCATTTTAATTTTATATAGAGATTAATACACGATTGGGTCACATGAACTTGGTTTTCTAACAAAATTTAAATTTGTTTGGAATAAAGTTCCTTTACGTTTCTCACGTAAGAGTAAATTGGAAGATATCGTTATCTAATGAAAATGTCTTATTCCATCTCTAGGGATGACGCAATAAAACTAACTTCAAGTACATACTCGATAATTTTGTTTCGATATCAAAAGTACTATTGGCAATGATACTTTTATGCGGAAATTAAAGAGAAAATGGGTCCCATTGCTGTTGTCGATTTTCTAAACGATGATCGATTTTTTTCGCTCATCGATCATCGATTGATGTATTTCATATTATTATGAATATCAATTATGATCGATATATTGATTCTATATTTCCTTGTTGATTGTGATTTTCTCATCAATTCTTAAGGCAGCTGATATCTGGGCCTCTGTGGTGTCACCTTACTTTACAGAAATTGAAGAAGCCTCCACGTCAAAAATACCACAATATTATATAAAATTCAGCAAGTCAAACTTAGCTGGTATAGTTCTGTCTGTAATGTAATAAGAGAGACGCTGAGTTCCGGTAAAACGTGAAAAAGAGGCAGGCACAAAATTCTAGGAAAAAACAAATGAAGAAGCACATTAGCAATATTCAGATGGCCTTAGACATGGAACAATCTATAACCAGGTAGCTTGGTGACAATTTCTGACGGCAATTTCACAAAGAAAATAAGAAAACACCATAAATTGATTATCATTTCGCCTAAATGCTTCTCCCACTTCTAAGTTCATTCATCACCACCATCTTACCGTAGTTTGTATTTATTTATCCCTTACAATGAAATACTCTTGTTCTTACTTACATTCATTTACTTTACACAGTGGGTTTCTTATCACAAATCAAAATACGAAAGGTACCTAAATAGCTACATATTACATTTGTTGTTGAAAAAAATAAGTAAATTTGCTCTTATTTGCTCTTATGTCATTTTCAGAAAGCGTCATTAGGTCAAATTTGAGAACTCGCTGATTTTATCTGACCCACCAAGCAAGCCAACCAGTCATAGGTTAGGTTAGGTTTATGGTCTGGCGGTTGATCTTGTGTCCGCCACACTTAGATCAATGTAGATACATTGTAATGCCCTGAGGTGTATAACTCCCATACTGCGTACCTGTAATGAAAAAATCAATTATTAATTACGCCATTTAGAGGCATTCATAAATTTCAGTAGGTCTGTTCCTGAAATGCTTGAGACTACTTCTAGTTCCAGAAAAAAGTATTTTCCCAGGTGTTCTTTTCTTGAGCGACAGAGAGCTGGGCAGTGACAAAGAAAGTGTGGGGTGTCTTCGTGTAAATCTTCATTACCACATCCTCGGCACAGATCATCTGAGCTTAACTTTCATTTTTAATTTATGGTATCCAAGCAAGTTATGCCCGGTTGTAATACCGATGAGAGAAGACAGAGGTTTTTTGTTCAATTGTATGATACTGTTTTCTCAGACCAAAGCTCCTTTAGCTCTGGTGAGAGCAGCATTTTAATTTCTATTGAGGTACAAGAACTGAACCAGCCAGATTCCTTGTTTTTTTTTTCTTTTAGTCGTAAATTTACTTTTTTACTTGCTCTATACCTAAAAACTTTTTTTTTTCCACGAATTCAAAGACTTGGGTTATATAAGGCAAGTCTTTGAATTCGTGCAAAAAAAATTTTTGAGATAACAATCAAACATGACATTACGGATGCTAGAGAAGACGAAAAAAGTGGGTTCGGCAATTCTGTCTGTCTGCCTGTCGGTCTGTCTGTCTGGTCTCGGCACCTACAGCCTAGACGGGTGATACGATTTACTTCAAATTTGGTAGGTATGGTTTTTAGGTTAATACGCCCAGAGCTATTTTTATAGGTCACTGTAAGTCTTAAAGTAATGGTACCTGCCATAAAACGGTTATCGAAAACCTTATTTTTCTCTTAAACCGCTCCAACGATTTTGAATTTTTTTTTCGTTAACTCATATTTAATAAAGTTTAAGAACGGCGGAGTCTTATCTTCTGGATTCAAAATAAATGAACACCCATTTGAATATTTAATAAATAGGTCTATCTTTATTTATAACAACAGCGGAACACGTCTTTATACTAGCGAGGCAGATGAATGACTGACTCTTCTTTCGTGTTATTCGATGAGCCGAACACAGAGTGTCTTAGCGAATACACACATAATAAAACAAAGCAAAGATACTTATATATTTAAACAAACCATTACATGGGTAAAAACATAACAAAGGGATACCTATACCTAGCAGCCCGTGTTAGTTTGTGTACAATCATTTTTCTTTCGCTTACAAAAGGAAATTTTGGTTTGAATTCTTTGTAAGACATGGATTTAGAACTTTTAAAAAAATTTCATACGATTTTTTTAAAACCTTCAGTCGTGCCCTCTATTTTAAAAATAGCATAGTAATGATCTAGTTCATTCTCGTGACAAATTTCTGATAGCTGGCTTTTAACTTCTCGTCATCACTACAATGCCGCTGAATCTTGATAAAATCATAAAAAGAATTCTGATAACTTCAATTTTCGCTGCTTTGTAAGTAAACTGATAAGCTTTACGTTGGTACCTGTGCGATTAAGCATCTAACCCCACGGTGGCGAATCCACTGCGGGTTCAATTGAACGTAAACCAGCGTCCTGAAGTATAATTACCGAAGTAGATTACACCGCAGTAACAAATTTGAGAACATGTAGGTATGTGCACACTCCTTGTTAAGAAGCGAGACCGATCTACATCTCTTGCACCGAAGTGCCAAATGTTTCCGCTTTGGATAACCACAGCCAGCACGAAGCTCCCCGAAAGGGCCAGCCCAACTGTTAGGGTAGAGAATGATCAAGATTAAATTCCATAAAGGACATTCCTCTCGAACAAACTCTAGGGCTCCTAACACCCGTGTTAAGTTTATGGTACGTCAAACCTAAAACGTCGTTTAATTGAGGAAAAAAACTGTAAGACTTTGACATTCTGACTTTACCTACGAAGCCACAGGGATTGCCTACCCTGAAGATGTGCCCAAGTATGTCTTGAACTGGAACCAAACTCAAGTTCCACATCTCAACTTCCGTCAATTCCACTCAACTTAGGCGCCGGTTATAGCGATCAAGAAAACGCATCAGGAAAAATGTTCAAATGGATCTTTTATGTTGTTTTAAATCGATTTTAAACACATATACTACACTAATCGACTACAAATAACTCAAAGAATTTTTTTTGCTAATAAATTTTACTATAGAATAATTGTTTATTCTTTAAAATGTATTTCTTTATTTTCCTGACGAAAACTAATTTTTCGTGCCAGCTGATTGACATTTAAAAAAAAATGGAACATATCGTTCCAATTATTTGAGTTCAATTTTCACTTGTTCCACTGACAGATTTCTGTCAGATAAAGTTTTTCGTGTGCATTTCAATCAGGAAAACAGCCTGTTGACTGACACATTTTTCCTGATAGCTATAAACGCACATCAGGAAAAAATTCCTGTTCTCATTTGTTTCTACTTTTCCTGATGGTATTTCCTGATCGCTATAACCGGCGCCTTACTCAATTTTTGACGGTAGTAACGCTCGTTACCCAAATTATGTTCTGGGATAGAGTAGTTATCTACCGCCTTTTCGGGTGGCCTCCTTGAGTTACAAAGACCACCCTGCTTATTTGCTACTATCACAATGGCACTAGCCCAGTGAAAAACTAACAAAACACTCATGTTATGAAAGTTCCCTTTCTAACGTTTAAATGAGTAATCGTCAAGGACACTTTCGTGATTCCCCTGCCTTAACTACTTTTGCCTGATGTAGGGCCGTTACCCGGTTAATCCTGGGATAGGTTACCTATTTATTGAACACGGACATTACACTGAAGATGTTTATAAATAAACATTCAGGTATGCTCTGGTTCTTCACCAAACTTAAGAGTGAACGTCCTAGGGCGAGGCGTTCTCTCGGATTGCAGTTAGTTCACTCATCAAGACATCTTAGATGCCGTAGAATAATGAACAGTTTAAGCCCTACCACCACGACAAGGTCGCAATCCATCGGTAGAGGCTGTTTTGTAAGATTATATCGTCGTCCAAAAGAAAAAGAAAACTTCCTAATTTGAATTCGACACGAATGTTAATATGACAAGCCTTAAGGATGACCCGCGACAGCAACATTCTTTTTTATTTGCTTAATATTTTGTGTAAATTTGTTGTTTTACTAATTTTAATCACTTTTAAATTAAAAACATGAATTCAAAATTTAATCCCTTGTGAACACTGACTTTATATTTAAAATTAAAATGTACGAAAACATCACCATATTATTCAAACATGACTATCCAAATTGTCAAAAAGCAAACGTTCTTATAATTTAACAGTGTTGTTCATTATGCAACCAATAAATTAAACCTTAACTTCAATAATTTGTCTCTATTAACCTTACATCAAAAAACCACCTACTACAAAAACACTCAAATTCCCTCACGTTGAATCTATTACAAAATATAATTCGATTAAATGCCTATAGCTATAATAAATTCGTCATAGCTGTCTCCATAATTGCCCTATATAGCGCGACTAAATGTGCGGAAGAAAACTACGTCTAGTCGTTTAATTGACTGTTCCATGGGGATCGGATGAAACAATCCCAAAGTCGATTGGATTAAGTTTCTGAATATTTTTTTTTTCTGGAAGAAGACGACACCGTCTTGGCATAGTTAAGTGAGAAAATTGGCAACGAACGTAGTTGATGGTGTCATCACAATCGATGGGGTATTATCCAATAAAAAAAAAAATGTAACTTAAATGGATGTCATCATCGTTTGAATTCTTTAATCCCCTGTTGGGATATTGTGTTCTTTATCAAATTCGAATCTGAGATGGGATGATCGGATTTTATTTTAAAATTGATATATCATCGGTGGATTTTTATTTTTTTTATTTTTATTTGTTCTCTTTGTTGGATAAACTTTTTCGTCTTTTTATGATAAAGGTTGTTTTTAAGGTAATTCAAAGAAAGAATGTATATTATTTTTAATATAATATAGTAGATATAATATTATTCTATTATAATATTATTATAAGAGGAAATGCAATCGGCGAAATCTCGGGTACAACTTTTAGATCTTGACAAAAGATCAAATGTACATAACTTTTCAAATAGAATATAACTAGTTTGTTGTCGAAAGACGAAAATATAGTTTTTATCAAAATTACACACCAAAAACATTTTAAATAAAATTAACGTAAAATAAAAACTTAACAAATCACTATTTTTTACTTGCTCAATAGTGCAAATAGTATATTGTTATGTCAAACCTGACATAACAATATAAGAGAAACCTAAAAAAGGAGGTTTCTTCATGCCTTCCGTCGCGTCGGTCTGTCTGTGCGGTTGTCTGTGCACCGAACTACAGCCTAAACGGTTCAACGGTTTTTCTTCAAACTTAGTGTATGGCACTTTTAGGTGATTTCCAAGAGGAAAACACCTAAAAATATAACGGTTTTATTTTTTCCAAGTTTTTTCGAAAACGGCTTGAACGATTTTGGTAAACAAATTTTAACGTTACACCGAATCATAAAACTTGTTTGTTTTTGTGTCAAACTTAAACATTTTGAAGTTGGAATTTTCATTTTTTTTATTTGAATGACACAATTTTCGTTGTTAAAATCAACAACGCCATTGTTAATTTTGTTCTTAAACTATCACTAAAAAAATAGTAAAATGAGCAAAAACATTCTTAACCAACAACGTTTGTGATGCTAAATTAATATGAAGCTGAGCACGATAGATTTGTTGATTTCAATATAAAACGTTGTTTATTTTCTACAAACATGATTTTTCAACCAAAAAAGTGTTAATTTTTATAATATTTAGTTGAATAGTAAATTTAACACGTTTGTTGTTGATAAAGTATAAAATCAGCTATATATGGGGTTGTTGCTTGAAAATTAGAACATATTCAAATCAACTTCAAACATGTTTATTTCAAAAATAGTTATAATCCCTAAAAAAAAAAAAAAAAAAAATGCATCACAGCTGCATTGTTGATTTGAAAATGCGATCTTATTTATTTTCATTACGAAAATTGCTTAGATTAACAATTATTTCTGAATTATTAATTAACAATAAAATATGTTTAAACAAACCAAGCTTTTTCTTTCGGTGTATATTTGCAGCGCTATTAATATAACTACATAACAGGTTTTGGCTAAAAATGCACATGACTTGATAACGGCTGATCCGATTGATAACGGCTGATTCGATTTCGTTTGAATTCGGTATAAATTCTATAAATTAGACATTTGACTTAAAATGGCATCCACATTTTTTTTTTTGCTAACCAACCGTTTAACGAAAACTACCATACAACTTAATCTTAAGTTAAAGTCATTTAATGATATATTTCGCTCTTTCAGAATTTAATAAATGAAATTTTTCGTAGTCCAAATTTTTCATGCATATTTACCGCACTTAGGTATTGCATTTTCAGTATCCATATGATGTCGATAATAGAGCATCACTAAAATTTAATCCCGAAGAAGTGAAGAAAAACAATTAAAAAAGTAAAACGAAGCGACAGCGCTTAGATAGAGTAAACATGTTGCAGGAATTTCGCATTAATTGTTTTTTTTTTCGAACGATATGTTTATTTTACTTCCTCACTTGGATGCAACTGTAAAATTTTTGTTTAAAGAATTGATAAGGACTCATAAACATGCAAAGAATTTCCTTGACTTTAGTTGTGACTATACATAAATTTCGCTTCGATAATGTTTGCCAATTAAGGATTTTAGACGAAATGTAAACTACATCTGATAGGTGTGGGCCGTATTTTGCTTTGAGCCGTTTAGAAAAGAACTTTTTTTTAATATAATAAAATAACGGTAACATTCGAGATTGACCAAATTAGTTTTGTGTTTGTTTGATTCCTCCCCTAAAAAATAAAATTGTTATACTCGCACTCCAAAAATTACCAATAGAGATCAACCTACAGCCCCACTTTATACGTTCAGTTAAGTATACAGATATTTTCTTTTACAAATGCATTAATTGTATTAATAATGCTCCCATATATTCTATAAAAACTTTAACTTCGTATCTTAGAGAATAACGAAAATATTCTATATATATGTAACATACTAAATGTACCCAAAAAATGCACTATCCCATTCAGTGTATGAGCTAAATGTACAAAAGAAATAAAAATAAATTCCCCTTTCAATGCAGAATGTATATTACCAACGGATCAGAATGCATCAGTTAACCTTTTTTTTATTAAAAACTACCTATTTTTCTGGATAAAACCTCAAAATAGCTCTCAACAATATTCATATCATAACGCATACATAATATCCTTGTTAAGAAATTCCATTTCATTTGAATAGTGAACCTCCATAAATGTTGCTTATGATAAAAGGTTCAAAGTACCTAATTTTGAAAGCTCCTTTATAAGAATATAGCCCTCGTATCATAAAGCCATACTATAACGAGAACATAATTTGTTCTATCTACAAAAGTTGACAAGCTATTTGCCAAAATATTAGATAGCTTATCTTTTGAGTAATGAACCATAGAAACACATCATGGGTTTCTACATAAGCCTACACTTTGATTAGTTGGTATGTGTTATATTAAGCTTTCGCCATCTAGCAGACAAATTTTGAACCTATATTTTGTTGGTCTAAATTAATAAAAGCTTATGACAAAAGCTTAATTTTTTGAACTTCACCACAAAAAGAGATGTTGTCAGGAGCATCACATTTCTCCAGCTGTAGAGATACTCTTTAATTTTCTCTTCAAAAACCGATAACATCCCAGCAACTTCAACAAGAATGGGAGTCCTTTATTATGTTGTCTGGGAGAAAAAACGTAAACAAAAGCCATATCAGTATAACAGTTTAAAATGCAAAAGAGTTCATTTTATAAACATTGAAATTGCGCAAAATCCAGCCAAGGACGTTCTCTATCATTATAGAGGCCATATGACTTTGATATCCTATTCCGTATTGCATGTGCTTTTGCCTAAGCAAGCACAGCTGATGTTGGTACATACGCAAAAAGCCACTCCACAAAAGACTGCCGTCGTCGCCGCTAAAATGTAAATAAACCCTGCTGAGTGTGTGTTCAAAGGATTTCGATTAATTCAATGTATAACAGTTCATCAATTGGTTTTAGTCCTCGTGGTCGTTAGTCGTAGATTATGTGTGGACGCGATGGTTCGTAAAAGTTCGTCAACCGTTGTTCTAGATAAGGTTCAAGATTAAAACGCTTCACCTTTTAATTAATTGCGCGTTCGTGTGAATTCGTGTAAAACGCGTACTTCGTTCGTTGTGTCGTGTTGTGTTAACCGTTAAAAAAACGTTTTTTTTTAAAATATGAATAGTGTGTGTACAAAATTTTATTGAAAAATTCAAAATATACGTTTTAGAGTGCTTACCTGAAGTCCTTTAATTTTTCAAGCTCGATTAAAGTTTTAGAAATAACCTTTTAGGATTTCGCTGGAAATAACTGCTCGTGTGGAAAATATATATTTTATTTTCATGAAATTCATTACCCCTAACGTTATTTTATGACGTTTTTTTTTTTCAACTTATATATTTATCTTCCTTTGAATTTACTGGTGAAGAGATTAAAATTCTCAGAATGATCATTAATATTTTTTTATTTCTTCTTTAATGTTTTATTTTCGTTTTATTATATCTACCTACTTCAGTTTTATTGTTTCGTGTAAGCTATTGTTGCCGTTGATGCTCGTTACCATCTTATTTTTCCATTAAATTTTCGGGATAGAAATTTAACAAGTGGTAAGCCCTTAGAGATTAAAAAAAAAAACAATTAAAGTTATAACGGTTGAATGGATAAGGAAACTCTTCAAGATTTGATTTATTAAATCAAAATTCTAAGGAAACATATTTTTTGAAGTATTTTTATTGATTAAGGAACCATCTGGGAAATTAGACATAAAATTTGAAGGTATTTTATTAGCTTTGCGGAAATGAATTTAGGAAAACTTAGAAATCCAATTTAAAATTCAATTTAAATATTAAATTATGTATTGTATTGTTACTTTGGAAAGATCATTATTCTCTGTGTTGTCATTTTTGATAACTTTTAATGTTTACCTGTATGAAGGGGAGAGGGTATAACATTTGAAGGAATGATCTAAAAATAAATGTTATTTTAAATCCTGATCAATAATAATTTTTATTAAACAGCAATTTGAAATCTATATAGATGTCACTAACTTTCCGCAAAGTTTTTAGTTTTCGACGGTATTTACGGGGCATTGTAATGGCCACATTATTCACTCGTTTAATCATAATGTAAAAAACCAGATAAACTATTCATATTATTCTCTTCTTTGTCAAGTTTAATAGTGTTGGCTCACAAAAAAAAAAATGAATAAGAAGAAAAAAAGATATCTAAAGATGCTGCAATTATTAAAAATGGATTTCATATGAAAGTACGATTCGAATCTGAAATAATGTTTCACGCGAGTACACGACTTAGTATGAGGAAAGTTTATACACTTGTAAAACAAATAAAGATGGTAGGTAGTCTACTCTACTATGATAGCGGTGCCGTGAACGAACCCCATACGAAATAATGCCATAATGGTATTAGTTCACTTTCAAATGCAATTAAAGCCACAATCTAAATATGGCTTAAATTCACTTTCAAATTTGAACTAAAACAATGACTGAAATATGAACTACCGCCATATGGTGGTAATTCACATTCGATTGTGAACTTATGCCATACCATGTCCATATTACAGGTTTCTTGAAATCCAATGGAAAATTTTTATATCGTGCCGTTAACGCAAAGTGAAATAAGGCCAATTTTTAACTGTTGTACTTACATAGCTATTTTACTTTACAAATCTCGAATGCAAAACTACTATTGAACAAGTAGTTTCAGTTTATGACGTATATAAACAGTGGGAAAAAGTGGGACTGGAAATTCTATTTGCGCTTCTGTCTATCATCATGTCTGTAATAATAATAGATAACAATATAATAATGTAGTTGTTTCAATTTGCTTTACTTTTGCAATTTAACAAACAGAGTGTTTTTTTCATATATTAGTTTTGTGTCTAAAAACAACAGTAGGTATACTTACCGTAAAAATCCTAAACAATAAACTCGTTTATATCGAAAAGGCTTATTGTAGGTATTTTAATTGAGGCATACATACCTAGACTCTCAAAATCCTGACTAGAAAAAAATCCCGAATCACAAAATACCGACTGTAATAGGCTATTCACAGCAAATCAAAATCTAGATTTCGAGCTTTCGAGAAATCTATATTTTGTTTGACGTTTGAGTAACTTTGTTGCAAGAAAAATTCAAATTAAATCTTTCTTCTTCTCAATTCTTCAAATTTTTGTACACAAAACAAATATGTAAGGTTTTAGAATTTTTTTTTTTAATTTTATTGTATTAAATTAAAAATCGGCACAAGAATCGATAAGGAACAAAACTTTTTAGATTTATTTTGTTCAAATTCAGCAACTAAGCACACATGCTGAATACTCAGGAGGTACAAAGCCAATACGAACTAACGTCAAAATGGTGTAAGTTCTCTTTCAAATGCGAATTAAAGCCACAATCCAAATATGGCTTCATTTCACTTTCAAATTTGAACTGGAACCATCACTGAAATGTGATCTAACGCTATATGGGAACTTATGCAATACCATTTCTATATTACAAATTTTTTGAAGTATTTCACTTTACAAATCTCGAATGCAAAACTACTATTGAACTAAAACAAGTATTTTCAGTTTATGGCGATAGGTATAAATAGTGAGGTAGGTATGGGGGGCATGCTGCCCCCCTGCAACCTACCTGAGTGTGCCTGTTATATGATTTGGGGTGGGTGCGAGTTTGGGTGTATGCAAAGTTTCTTTTGTGTTTATTATTTATTTCGTTTTGCACCGAAATTCAAGATTTAATTTTATACTATTCGAAATTTTTGCAATTAATTTTCACATTCAAATGAGAATCAAGATCACTTTCTAAAATGAAACTACACCATTATGGTCTCAATTTAATTTCAAAAGTGAATTTAATTTATAATGGGATTATTGCTCTAAAGCATTTCAAAGTGATTTAAAACCATTATGGCGTTAGTTCGTATGAGGTTCGTTCACGGCACCTTTTCTTTTACCGTGATCTACTAGACTTCGAAATCTTAAAGTGTATGGGCAATTTACTTTCAACGAGATTTTCAACATTTTGCTCAAAATCTATATTTTGGTTTGGTGTGAATAGCCTATAAGTGGTCAGTTATCTTTGAAAATTTTCTTTTTTTAATTTTAATCCATATTATCACCAATGATTGGTATTAAAATGAAGAAAATGAATTATAAAAAATATATCTTTTAGAAAAAATAACACAATTTGAGCTAAATTCACACTTTCGTTAATTCAATAATCATTGAAATCGGTTTTCATCATTGAAATCACTAAAGTGATAATAATACGCGAATTAAGCTTAAATTGAGTTATTATTTTTTTTTTTAATGGAAAAATTCTATAAATAATTTTCTTTATTTTAATACCAATCAATCACTAACTTTGTCGAAACCTTGCTGCATAATTTGCCTTAAAATTAAAAAAGAAAATTTTTAATGATGATTTTCAATTATAGCTATGACTGACCCCTTAAAATCACAACTGCCAAAAATACCGAATAGTACAAATTCAAAAATCTTGACTATTTTACTACTTTTGTTTTTCAATTTTTGAAATATCGATTGTACGGTAAATTTCGTCGAGAAATTTAATTTTTAAGTATAGTCATCGATATTTAGCTCTTTCCAATATTTAATAAATTCTTAATCCAAAAGAAACAAAAGTGAGCAGGTATATAAACAATAAAGCTAGTTTATGAGAATTTAAGAACAGAATCTTACAAAATTCTAGCTTTTGGTGATTTGAAAGTTAGGATTTTGAGAGGCGGGATTTTGAACCCAACCCTTAGCTATATCTATAGTGTCCTAGTGGCAACACGGAATTACTTAAAGAAAAATTAAAATACTGAAATCTTAATGGTCTAAGTGTCAAAAAAAAATATATAATTCGGAAATGGCGCGATTTTCATAAATCCAAGCAAAATATTAAAGAATCATAAAATTACCAATTTAATGCCTCGAAAAACAAAAAAGTTTTTAGATGAATTAAAGAAGTGTTAAGGGAGCAAAACACTAAACACCAATAAGAAAGACCAATTGAAAAAGCTTTAAAGAATGCTTGAAGTATAGAAGTGAACATACCAATTAAATTATTATTGTTGTTATATTGTACTATTTGTACTATAGAATGTCAGTTTTATTACTGACCATTCTGTCAATTTTTCAGTGAATGTTTGAACAACAACAACAACTTAAAGGTGGTGCCACTAATTTTTAAACGAATTTTATTTACTCGTTTTTACGAATTTTACTATTCGTTTTTTCCATTCTTGGCTGGAGATATAGCTATTTCAAGGAGTGCCAATTCCTATCATCAGTCCCCTTAGTGGTGTCGAGCTTTAATCCAATTTTATTATGAAAAACTTTTTCACATGCACATCATGAGATTCGAACCCACGCATTATCAGATTTGCTCAGTCTTCGAAGTCGTATGCACTACGCATTCCACCGCTTATGACCACTGATGACACAGGTTGAGATGTTATGTTTGTTTTGTTTTTTCAAACGCATTTGGAGCTTCAAAATTTTTTTAAGCGCCTTTAAGTATGCTGTTTTGTTCCGCCTCCATTTTCTCCTAACCTTAATTTGAATAAAGAAGTTATAGATAGGCATCATACCAATATTAAAGATTGAATAAATAATGAAATAAGAAATATTTTTAACTTATTCAGATATCTTCTTTTATTATGTTATGTATCCTAGAGAAAAAAACTTCTTGAATATAGTTAAAAGATTAATTATGTATAGTTGATATTTGATAAGTACTGAAATTTGGTACATAAAACTCAATTGAACTGTTTAACTTTTCACTGATGATATTCAATTTTATTTGAATTCATAACTGTTAGATTTATATTTGATGGCCAAACATATTCATTATGTACATTGATTTTTAAAACAGTTTCCAAATTAAAATTCAATTAGCTGAATTATGTTCGAAGACGAAAAAGAAGTCTAAATATTATCAATTTGTATGATATGATGACTATAACTAATAATTTACTGCTTAGACAAAATCTTTAAATGCTCTGACAAATTTAATTAAAATTAGTTGAGCGATTATCAATTTATGGCCAAACCTTTATATGAAAACCACTGCTTGAATTTTTTTTAATTTTATAAGGATCGACATACAAAATCCTGAGTGTTTCATCTAAGGGTCACTTTTTTAAATGTGCTCATTTTGTGTTTCTTAACTTTTTTAACCCCTGAACTAAGTGTCGTTTTTGGGAAATTTTTTAAAAACTAACACCGTAAGGGGCTAAAACAAATATTCGATTTTCTTCTCTAGGCTTTCACCAAAAAGTACCTTTTACATTTTTTTTTATAATTTCTAATGTGGTTCAATTTCCCCTCTCCCTACTACAAAAACAAACCTATCCAAAACACCTGTTTTGTAGATTTTTGTTGTTTCTTTAATTAAATTTATTTGGACTTTTATGCATAAATGTCAATCAAACAAAGAAAAGGGAAAAATCTAAATTCAACTGTAAAATCTTTAGGTACATAATGTGTGTTGTTGCGTCGCCTTTTCAACTTCGACCCTTAAAATGATGTGGGTAAAACTGTCGGTATTGGATAAAGAATAATGGAAAGAGAATGCAGGGTTACATTTTTTTCATGTTAATTATTTATACTTATATGTATGACAATTAAATAAAAAGGAATAGCGATCATCATGTGAAGTTTTATTAATTTTTAGCACCAAAGAGCATGTGGTTTAATTTATTCACGTGAAAAAACACTGTAATATATTTAATGTGGAATCAATGGTGATTAAAAGTTTTTTTTTTTACATAAATAATTTATACGTATATGAGAAAAAATACAATACGGGTTCCATGACAGAAGAAACAATAATTTTTATCATTTTGTCAAGTTTATAAGACATAATTTTACAGACCAGAAATCAGAAATCTTGTAGTTAGATATACATCTTAATATGAGTTGATTTTTATATTTTCTTATAAAATGATTATGAAAAAATAATTTTTGAAAACACTTGTTAAAGCACATCATGCAAATTTCTGAGGTCACAGGAAATTGTTATTGAACTTGTTTTTTGTGTGACCCTTTAAGTTCGATAAATGACTTCGATTCGTAAAGGGCGTCAATAGACTTTTTTTTCACCGAAAGTTGCAATTGTCATTTTATGTTTAACGTTTAGCTTACAAACCATTTTTTACAAGGAAAAGCAAGTCAAGAAAAAAATTGAATTGAAATCTTTTAAAGCTAAGAAGGGGGTTCAAATAAATGTGTCGTCACCATAATTATGCGTAATCTTAATTCATATATGCAAACTTAACAGTCACATTAAAATATATTAGTATTTTGATCATGTATGTTTAAATTCTTTTCAAAGTGGTTAAATTGGGCTATGATGATCAGTTAATTAAATGCAGAGCCGAAAGCTTTTGCTGCTAGTTGCTCTTATCTTTTATATTAGTAACAATTTTTAATTGTATATTAATATTTTAATAAATAAAAATATTGGCGCAAAATTATAGTCAGCCTAAGTTTAAGGAATTAACGCCACATTTCTTAACTTAATTTTAACTTTGAAACAGTTCTCTTACTTTAAAGTAATTATAGACTCTTTCTGAAGTACTGACAACTAGTGTGAGGTTTAAAACATTTCTCTAACTTATTTGTGCGGAACACGCCTTAAACAGTGACAGTTCGTTTAAAAAACAAAGCAAACACACCTTTCTATCTGTTATCAAATGTCTTCAGCCCGGAATGTGTCAATAAAATGATAATTTTCTGTTTAATTTCAATTTTCTCCCTCTTTGAAATAAAATTAATTTAATTTTTTTAAGAACTTAGAAATATATATCGTTAAAAAGTTTATCTTTGCAAAGAATTTCAATTTCATGTCGTCAAACAGTTCATAATTTTCGTCCTCCGAAAATTTTTTTGTTGGTTTATAGAAAATGACAAATTGACAGGAGTTAGAGAGAAGCAAGTGTGACACTATCAAAATTAAAATAGGGTTTTCATGGTTTTAATTTTGATGCAAGTCTTTAAAGATAAAGTGATAACTTGTCTGTAATTGCCAAAAATATAAATTTGATTTAGCTTCGAGTTAAATGGACTATAATTTTGCGCCATTGAATGCAATTAATAAAAAACTAATTCATTGTTCCCACCGCTTCGCTGATTTATTTTCAGCTTCTTTAGGGGTTTTTATTTTTAGCCTTAAAAACAAACTACAATTATGGTTTTATTCAATTATGGCAATACTAATAAATAACTAAAGACACTTTTTTCAAATATTAAATTTGCATTGTGTTTTTTTTTTTTGAAATACAGTTTTGTAAATATATTAAATGAACATTGAAATTATTTAAAAAAATACAAATTAAAATTAAAATACATCTAAAAACGTTGGCGCAAACATTTAAAACCCATTCTAAATCAATTTTAAAATGAGCCTCGTGTCAACGAGAGTCAACTCTTTGTTAAGTTTAGTCGACATAAAGTATACATTTACCTTAAAGAACTTATCTAACTTTAAAAGAAGCAAACCCCCCCCCTTTTTTTGAAAAAAAGTTAGACAAAGGCTTGCATCAAAATGACTTCTTTAACTAGAGCGGGTTTTATTGCCAGAATGAGCAATGTTTAAAATTTTACGTTATTAAATTTAAATTATGAACAACAAAACACTGAACAGCAAACTTAAAAACTACTATCACTTTGTATCACAGATCAGCTTATGCGGCAACACTGTAAATCGAGCTTATGTTGTCGATTGCTTCTTGGTGGCTCATAGTAAATTTTATCTTTTGCTGGATGAGAAGACTCTCCAGTGTGAAACGTGTGTTTGTTATTTTTTCTTTATCCAGAATTTTTACATTATCGAATTCAGCCAAAATGATCTTTATCCTACTTATGTTGTGAGAACGCCGTTGCTGTTCTCTTTTTTCTAATGTCAGCTTCCTGTTCTGATAGTCTCACTGATAGCGTCCGTTTTGTTGTGTCTAATATGTAAAACCAACACACGTATATCTATAGATGTGGGACAGCAAAGTCTATCGATTATATAATGATTACATTGTTTTATTTAATGATTCCAGGACAAGTTGGTAAATTATAGAACACAGATAAGAAAACCACAAAATAAGGATTTATATGATAGTTCTGCATCATAGGAACCTCAAAATCTAGGGTAACCTACCAATCATACTCATCCAATCAAAACACCTTCCATATAAAAAGCGAAGATTTTTAAAATTATAAAAGTGCAACTGATTATCGCATTACAGTATTTTCTTAAAAAATGATAGGCTTTACTTTGTGGAGCAAGTTATTTTGTTAAATTGACAACATTAATGCAGTAAAAGATTTTTCATTTTTATGCATTTAATTTAAAAAATTGACACAAATTTTCTTCTAAAATTTGTAATTTCTTTTATTTCCTCTTTGACAGATCAAATATGAGCAAAAAAAAATCAACTTAAACATAGACATATAAATATTTAAAGTGTTATACTTGTCGTATAAAAAAAACATACAAAAAATAATATGACTGGTCATATTCTTATCGTGTAAATTAGCCTTTAGAAATGTATTATGCTTAAACCATCGAAAAATAATTTTTATTGAATAGAAAAACCACATTACATTATTGTCTTAAAGAATTTCAACATCGAAGTTGAGTGTAAGGGTTAAAAACGGAAACTAGAGATCCACTCTTGTAATTATTGAAAAAAAGGAACTAATATCTGTTTCATTTATAATTGTTATTATCAAATTTATATTGATGTTCTTTGATATTTTGGTAATTTTCATGTTTCTCAATTTACCAATTAGTGCTTTTTCAACTCCTACTGAACTTTAAAGCATTTTGTCATACTTTTTAATGTATAATTTCTGTTCGATTAAAAAAATTCCAGCCAGTAAGTTATTACCACGAAAAAAAACTTCTTGTTCTTTTCCGAAGATGTTATAATTTTGAAGTAAACCACAATCGATTCACCATAATTAACATGATATACTTATAAGTACAGAATTTAGATTTCTATAAAGATAAAATATGTACATATGTTTAAATTTTCAAAGTATTTATTTTATCGCTGTCTATTAATTTAACATGGAACATTTAAAAAATCAATTTATTTTTCAAACATTTCTTTAAAAACAATTTTTTTGATTTGTCAGTAAGAATGAAGAAATTAATTTAATAATAGTTTTTTAAAGAGTTCAAGAATTTCTTTCGTTTTAAAGAATCTCATAAACGTTCATACTCCATAGAATATTATGAATTTATCCTTATTTTCTAAACATTTCTATAAGAATGTATCTCACAATGCAAATCTTCTTAATATTCAAAGAAGTGGAAAAATATTCCTTCAACATACGGATTGATTTTGATTTTTTTTTTGTATATCATAAATCTCTAGAGATTTGTTGAAATATCAGCATAAAAGGAATCGATTTCATTAGTATTTCCATTGTGTTGTAATGTTATAAATAGATTCGTCTTTGCTTTTGTCACCGATTCTATAAATAGATGAAATTTACTTGAACTAAGCTATCTGGGTTTCTTTGAACTTTATCCTTTAAAATAACGATGTGTTAATTTTTTTTAAAGCGAAGCGTTTAACCTTTACCTTAATTGTTTTCCGTGTTTCCATTGACATATTCAATTTGATTTCGGAAATAGTTTTGAGTCGAAATATTTAATGAATCTTGATGTTCCGTCCTGAAGGGCTTTCAGAGAATAAATAAAATATTGTTCTTTTTTTCTGAATATCTTAGCTATTTCGAATTTGAGATTTTAAAAATAATTGTATGAATTCAAAAGAGTTTGGGGTGAAATGGATGAAGTTATATGAAGCATTAAATAGAAGATCGGATGACATGGCTTCAGGAGTGGCTGCCATTACGAATATTTTACGATCTTCTTAGAATGAATATATTAAAATGCATAGTTTCTATAAGGAATATTATTAACATGACGAAACAAAGTTAAGAAATAGTATCTAGAGTGAAATAAGAATCCTTAATACATTAAAATTAAAAATAACTCCTTGGAAAATGCAGAGATAGTAGTTCACTTTTTTTAAGTCTGTTTATCCGGCTCTTCACTTAGAAGATTTTGTATGAATAGATTTTATGATTCCATTCCAATATCTTTATCTTTCATTCATAAAGTCTGCTAGTGTAAATGTGTCTTTTACAGTTTCAGCGACTAGTGAAAAAATTCGTGACAATTTCACGTATTTTAGTTAAGCTGAAATAATGTTTGTTAAATTTTTTGTTTTTTGTCTTTCGACAGGTGGGAATCTTCAAAAAACACTTGATAATATTCGGTATCAAGTAGTATGGGACTTTTACCGCACTAAAACCACCTGAAATAATGACCAATCTATGAAAGATCCACAAATAATTTTTATTTCTTAATTTCAAATCGCATTGGAAGAAGTTTTAAGTTTTAATAGTTTCCCATCTCTTTTAGACCATCAGCTCATGAGGCTTAGTCTTCGAATATTGCGACGTACATTTAAGAAGGTCTTCATTTCAGAATTGGTGTGACTAAGCAGTCGCTGATTGTGTGTGTACAGCGTGTTTTCTAACCACTTCTGTAATCATTTCTATTTGGAGGTCACGATGTTAATCGCTATTTCTTATATACCATGGAGCGTTTACTATTCCAAGAAGGACTTTGTTTTGGAATGTTTAAATGGTGTCAGCATTTGTTTTCTTTGTACAAACCCAAAGTTAGATGCAATACGTCCAAACAGGTTTTATTACCTGTTTATATAACATTAAGATTTTGTTTCAGTCTTATGAGTTTGTTCGACTTTGTTTTAATTGTCTGTTTTTCTCCTTCTTCTTCTTTTTTTTCTTCTTTTTCTTATATTTCTTGTATTTCAATCTCTCAATAGGGCTTTTTTATGTCCTATTAAGACTGTTTTCTCCAAATAGTCAACATTATCTTCTTTATTAGCAATTGACTGATATCAATGAAACGGGTGAGAGTGCCAGTTGAAGTTAAGCTAAACAACAAATTTTCCTTCCAGTTTTGAAGAAATGACATTAAGTGTCCTGAGTACTTCTTGGGTATCTAACAAGCGATTATTCTTTCTTTTGAGAAATAATACAGTGCCGATTATTTCTTTGAAGAAGGTTTTGAATTTTGATCATTGTACGGCCGGAAAATCTGTACCGAAATACACATTTTGCTGAGAACAGTAAGTAATTATTGCGTAACAGTGTATTCTGCTGGTGTTTTTGTTTTTATAATCTTCAAAACATTATCGGATGTGGTAATACATTGTGGGCCACCCTGTACAAAACATAATCTTTACCGAACCTTCACCGAACACTAGAACCTTAAATTCCCTTTGTAGATATAGGTACTTTCCTTTCAATCTTTAGGAATTCCATTATAAGTCTTAATACCTTTGACGTCTTCAATGTCAAATCTGATAAATTATATAGCATTATCACCTTAAAACAAATTTCCTTTAAGTTTGCCACTTGAACCGGAAACACTTTCAGAAAATATCAACCCAATAACATTTCTGTTTGGAGTTCTTCTTCCATCTATTTTTAACTATGCTAGTTAGAGAATTATATTGTCTATTTGCAGAGTTTTCCAATCAATCAGAAAAGATACACACTCATGAAATATTCATCAATCGTATATACAGTGTTATGCAAACGTCAGAACAAAGCATCAGCAAGTTGAAGATCCTTGCAAATATACTAAGAATTTTCTTTTCAATTCTGGAGCTAAGGCTTTGTGTGTCGATGATATATTTTGCTCTTCTCGTTACCAAGGTGTTATATTCTTGCTGCCTTAAGCAGTCTAATACTCTTGAATTATGATGTGGCAGACAATTTAAATTGTCATATAAAAGGATACAGCTTCCTCAATGACATCCTTATAAATAAATCTAAACCCACAATGTCGCGATACAATTTGTCACCACTTTATGTATCACTCAGTCAGTGGTTGTGGCATATCAAGCCGCACAAGCGGCACAAGCACAAACAATGAAGCAAAGCGAGGAAAAACAAAAAAGCCAACTACCAGGATAAAGAAGCAATATAAACAAACAAATTTCAACAAAATAACAGTTACCTATACCTACTTATTGGATTGGGGTTGAATTCAAATGCCAGTGGCATATAAAATTAAAGGATGAAAAAAAAAAAAGGAAACATAATTGCGGTTGACGATACGATAGGAAGTAAAGGATTTTGCTTCAAGGTTACACAAAAGTGTACCCTTTAACTGCCATAAAAAGTGGTTTCACAGAACTTATAGGGTTAGGAAAAGGGTATGAAATGTACTTAGAGACGGTGTTTTATTTTTCTGACAAAAGCTTTAAGGGATAAAATGTCTTACGGGGCGTGTTTGGCCTGTTGCTTTTGCCTAATTAAGCAACAATCGTTTTTATTCCATCTTACTGGCCATTGTTGTTGATGGGAAAATACACAAGTGTTTTTTTTGTAAGGAACATGGAAAGCTTGATACAAACAAAAATATTTAATTTTATATAATATTCCCTCGCAATTTCTGTTTTGTGTATAGTGAATTTTTAGATGCCGTAGTTTTTACATTCGATGTTATTTGATAGAAAAGTTTTATTTCGTGAGTAGAAATGTTGATGCCAATACCTACTTACTTTGTATTTGAAATTAAAAATAAATCTCAGTTATTCTGTATGTTAACAAAATATGATACAGTTAAGTAGTTGAAAATTATTGTATAATAATGAATTTTTTCAACAAAAAACATATAAACAATGGGCTTTTGTGGGCCATTCGAAATGTTAAATGAGTTAATTAACAATATCGTGTTCGAGCACAAGGAATATGGTAGACTTACCGAATTCACAATAAGAAGAAAAAGAAAAAGAAGAAGAAGAAGTAGAAGAAGAAGAAGAAGAAGAAGAAGAAGAAGAAGAAGAAGAAGAAGAAGAAGAAGAAGAAGAAGAAGAAGAAGAAGAAGAAGAAGAAGAAGAAGAAGAAGAAGAAGAAGAAGAAGAAGAAGAAGAAGACGAAGAAGAAGAAGAAGAAGAAGAAGAAGAAGAAGAAGAAGAAGAAGAAGAAGAAGAAGAAGAAGAAGAAAATACATATAAAATGTAATGTATTTGGTACAGAAATTTCAGTTTAAGAAACAAATATTCAATGATTTTCTTAAAAAAATAAAGGGCACGACTGGGTCGCAGAAACTTGCTCTTGTGACAAGTTACAAACGGAAAGTACAAACGGAATATACGAACAAATCGTTATGAAATTTATATTAAATTATTATTTTATTTTAAAAGTTTGAAAAGCATATCTTTTTCATAAGAAAATCAAAGTATGTAACAAAATTTCATTTCTAAATGTGAAATTTTTTTTCAAAATCGTTGAATCGGTTCTCGAAAAAATCGAGTTTTTCAAAATATTTTTTCTTAAGCTTAATATATTACATCTTAAAACTAAAGTTCATAAAAATCAGTCAACTGGTTTTTTAAATAATGAATTCACAAAAAGAGTTTTTTAAAAGTTATTAACAAAAATATTTTTGACAAAAAAATTTATGCCATCTTATTTGAAATAACTTTGAAAATTGCAGTATTGAATTTCGTTTAAATCGCTTCAGCCGTTATCGAGATAGTCGAAATTTAAAAATACCGTTATATGGCAGGTACCGTTAAACGAACTTTTCTGAGAGTTTGGTTTTCACTTTAGGGCAGACCTTCATTAACTTATTACACGTGTGAAGTTTGGCTAAAATCGTTGGAGCCGTTTGTGAGAAAAATAAGTTTTTTGGTTACCGTTATATGGCAGGTACCGTTATTTTTAGACTTACAATGACCTACAAAAAAAAGCTCTGAAATTATTACCCTAAAAACCATACCTACCAAATTTGAAGTAAACCGGTCAACCCGTTTAGGCTGTAGGTGCCTATACAGACCGACAGACAGACAGAATTGCGGGATCCACTTTGTTCGTCTTCTTTATCATCGTAATGTCATATTTGATTGTTATCTCAAGACTTTTTTTTTGTACGAATCCAAAACTTGCCTTATAGTATATAGAACAAGCAAAAATTGGAAAAATGGAGATGAATGCTATCAAGTAGATACAATGCTATATTAAGGGTGTATTTCATGGAACCGTTTTTCATCTCTCACTTTACATTTTGGTCTTGTACATTGTAATGTAACTTTATCCATGGCAAATGTGACAATTGTTTAACACAGTGCACTAAACCTTGGCTCTTATAATAAAGCTCTCGTGCTATTTAATTAATTTATGTTAAGCCAACAATTTAAATAAACTAAATTACTTTTATTAAAGCCATAAAAATAATAATTGCATCTCAACTCAATTAAAACTACGACCAAAGGGTTTAAATTTTACTTTTCAGTTAAAGTACATCCCTAACTTTTCGTTAAAAGCGTTTTTTTTTTTTTTGTTAATGTTGTCCTTTATGATCTAAAAAAAATTGGTTAATATCTCCTTATAATCAATCCCACAGACGTCTGAGCTGAAATGAAATCCTATTTGACAAAAAAGGAAAAACATCAAAGAATGTCGAGTTTCACTTTAAAAGTGTTTTTAGAATTTCAAAGAAAATCTTAATACTCTTATAGAATACACAGTTTACTATGCTGCTGTGACTATTTATTTTCAATGGTCTATTAAGTTTGGGTATTGAGATTTCGTGGATTAAATATTGTTAAATTGAGAATAAAATAAACTGAATTTTATTTTTTTTTAATGTACAAATAATTCAAAGAAAAAATAACAATTAACTTTTGTGTTAGTCGATGATCTGTGCGATGTGTCGATCAATGTTTTTGCAACTTGAGACTTTATTTAAATTCCAAAACCAATAAAACCTGAAATCTAACACAATGGTTGCGATGGCGATGTATGACTAAATTAATCCACATTGGCACAAGAAAATGTAAAAATAGAATTAAGACTTTTCTATCATCGAGAAGTTTACGAGTTATGAAGCTAAATGAAGATCCTTTAAGTTTGAGTTGTGAATTACTTTAGCTAATCAAGTGTGGTTACAATGTGTGTCGTATCTTTTGTAAGTTCGTATTGGGTACGAAATCCCGACTGCCAAAATCTCGACTGTACAAAATCCCGACTGAGAATCCCGACTGCCAAAATCCCGACTGACTAACTACTTTTTTTTGGTAAAGGAATTTAAAACTGAATTTTTCAATATAAATTAATTGCAAAAATGTTTTATAATTTTATGTAGGTATCGTTTTTATCGGTTATTTTTCATGTATTTAACTTGTTATCTGGGGTAGCATTTATGGTATTCAATATTTTTTCGTCAAAATCCTTTCGGTAGTCAGCCCCGCTCACGCAACTTCGTTGCTCCGCTTAGGGTATGTCCAGTCGTCTGGCGGGCGCCTGAGTCCAAAGTTTCCAAATTCAACAGTACCTGGGTGGCCTGTTTCGCTACCTATTTTCTCCCTTTTCAATTCCTATTTAAAATATTTAGTGTAAAAGCAACAAAAAAGGTAAAAAAAAACGTTCTAGAAGTGCTGAAAATCGGGATTTTTTATTCATACCATTCGGATTTTGTAAGTCGGGATTTTGGCAGTTAGGATTTTGGCAGTCGGGATTTCGACAGTCGGCACAGCTTATAATATTTTTCGATGCTACTAAATGTTATCATATTTAGACAAAATGCACCACCTTTTGTCGAAAAGTGGTAATATTGTTTGTATTTCAAATTCACAAATGAACAAAACAACTTTCAAAAACTATTGAAAATTATAACCGAAATCCTGAGTTCTGAATGTATTTAATGTACCGATATGTATGTAGTTAAATTTGAAGATATTCTCCGATTAGATTTGCATATTATTACTCTCAAAGAAAATTTGATTTTCAAATTCTCCTGTATTTGTATGCGAAGAAAAAAAAGCAAATATAAATTCTCTACAGACTTTGATGCAGACTGCATATATGCAAACGAGCAAAATACCTTTGTATAGCAGAAACCTCCAGCAAAATCACTCATAGTAGGTATGTGTAATCAATAAATCTGACTTTGAAAAAGTACATTACCCACCGGCATTAGGTCAGACGTGTTTATTTGGTAATGTGTTTGAAGTTTTAGAATTTCATAACACACATCTTTGGGGTTTTGTTTAAATAACTATAACTATATACGCAACGCAGTATATAGATACTTCTATAGTTTTTTTTTTCATATTTGGTAACACAAACATCACATGTGACATTTTTACTAGAAAAGCTAAGTAAATCCTATTCTTGTTAAATTCTGTGCCTTTTAACCTAAAAACACGAAATTAAGAAAACAATATTGATCTCTGAAAAAATGCTTTTTGGCAAAATTCAGACCAAGTCCTTATAAACAGTGAATTTTGTGTCTTTCGGCAATTCAATGTTTACGAGAATTTGAACACATGAATGAATACTTTCCTGAATGTTTGCTTAATATGTTGACTTTTTTTCCATATACCTACCCAACACTCTCTCGTTATACTTTTTGTTTATATTTGGGTTTTCCTTTGAATACTGCGATTATTTCTTTCGAAGAAAATAAATCTAGAGGTAAATAATTTGAAAATATTATATTTTTATTTCATGATTTTACATAGAAGTGTTTATTTTGCAAAGTTATTGGTTGAATTGATGTTTGTAATTTCTTTCAAGGATTAAAAATGATCCATATAATCTTTTTGCATGAAACTTTAAGGTTCTTAGGATTATAGAACTTTAAAAAAATCGAGATTAGAAGAATACATTTGATTATTTAAATTTCGTTTGAAACTATATTTTTGTCGAAAATATGCTGGTTTTCTCATAAAGGGAAACAAAGTAAACTTTTTCAAGGATGTATAATCTCCAACCAATGGTATAATAAGTTTGGGACTTTAGTGCTTCACATCATGGAGTGATTATATACCAGTATGATCTAAAATTTATCCACAAAATAACAATAAGTTAATATGTAAGATGATATGAATAATTCAGACATTCATGGTTATTCAAAGTTCAATTTAATCTTAAGAAAAAATTAATAAAATAAAAAGTTAAGACTTGAAGTATACCATTAAGAAATTATACTAATACTATTACTATGTTCCCACATATATGTTCCCACATAGGAAAGTTAGGTTCATCGAAATTGAATTGAAATCACCTTTCATTTCTGGTCCTTAAAGTCAAACTAACGAATTCAATGAACAGACCTTACAAAATATGCGTCAATTTCTCAAAATGTCATCAAATAATATTCATGCTTTACATAAGCCAGAAAGAGAAAAACATTTTTTTGTTCTCTTATTCTTCTGCTGAAAGTTTCCTATAGTTTGTTCTTTTTGAATGTGCAGTACAGGAAAGATAGGGATGTTTGTCTCTCGTTCGCACTTTTTTGTTTTCCATTAGTTACTACTTTTCTAAAAGCTCTCTCAGGGTTACCGCAGTGAGCATTTTGAAGTGGCAAAAACTGAAAGAATAATATGTAGGGTTACCTATCTACTTTTCTTAGACTAAATTTGTATCTCTAACAAAAATCTATAACAAAAATTAAATACGATTTATCTTTTTTGGTGTTATTGCGTTGAGAAGTTTGTAGACTGTTCGTTTCGAAACGAAAAAAATATCTGCTACTTGCTTCAAAGCTTCTGTTTTATTATGCGAGTACTTATAAATTTTAATTGTCGCGTTTTCAATTTTTGTCGGCACATAAGTCCTTTGAATATTTCAAAGCCATATCAAACTTAATGAAGTAGCAGAGCAATTGCAATATTAAAAAAAAATAATAACACTGTAGAAACAAAAATATACAAAACACTTCATTTAATAACACTTAACTTTTCAAAAAACTGAAATATAGGTAGGTACACGAATAATAAAAAAGAAACAGGTATGAACAAAAACGAAATACTTATCATTAAACAAATAATTCACAACACATAAATATAAAACAACACATAATAATAAAAATATCAACACTCTTGTCCGAGTGGGAGGCTCATGCATGCCATAATAAGTTCAATAATGAACTACAAACTAAAGATAGTTGATTTGAACTAGATAGCTCATTTGAAGTAGATAGTTCTTTTGAACTGGATAGTTCATTTGAACTGATAGTTGATTTGAACTGATAGTTCATTTAAACTGATAGTTCATTTGAACTGATAGTTCATTTAAACTAGATAGTTCATTTGAATTAGATAGTTTATTTGAACTAGATGATTGCAAATGATCTATCCAGTATTAATGAATTGTCTAAATAATTGAGTTGTTCCACAACGAAAGGGAGTAGAGAAAAAGATACATGTGAGCCAGAGGGCGCAGCCGGTTGCTTCGATTAATTCGCTTATAAGACCGAAACACATCGTCATTTATTTAAACATGTTGTGGTAGGTTATTGGTATTATGCTGCTTTGTAACAACAGCTGGCACAGGAAACAGTTCTACCAACTTCCGATACACGACCTCCGTACTCCGGTTTTAAGTTGGGCAAACTTCTCAGCTCATTAGCATGATCCTTATTTTGTTGTTTGATCTTCGATCGCATAACTGAAGGACTCGCAGCCTTGCTTTAGGGTTTTATTGCGTTGATATGTAACCTTGGTGTTATTTTGGAAGATTTTATGGACCTCTACTACCTATAGTTACATCTGAAGTCAACCGGTATAAATTGCAGACATATTCTATCCTATTATATACATAATTCTATCGCATTATAGACATTTTATTTCTCTAGATATTCAATAAGAAAAAAAAAATACGCGCTTATTTCTTTTAAGCAAAATTTAAGAGTTACTCATTTATGAAAATATTAGGTATATATACGAACAAATCTAAGAAATAGTTGTGTACTCTATATATATAGGTATATAAAAGAATATCTTAAATTTCTCTCCTGAAAATACTCCCAGATGTCAACGAGTTCATCCAATATTCGTTCAGCAAAATAAAAAAAGGATCCTTTCTTCGATATTAAATTAAATATTTAAATTGTGTCCCAGATAACGATTCTTAATTTATGCTAAAATGTCTACCTTTCCTTTCCCTTGTATATTTTACCAATACAAGCATTTATAGAGTTCCTTTATGCATAATTCCCTGCAGGAGTGCTTGAGCCCTGTTGCGCATCCCAAACCCCACTCTTCAAAATCCAACAAATCTATATCCATGACATCTGTCATTGAAGTATAAATGACAACCGACATGTGGTGCAAGTACCTACAAATGTACTGATGCTCCCTCAAAAGTAATATAGGTTTGCAACAGGCAGAAAGGATAAATATCCCACGGGAAAGAACATTTGCAGCTCCATTTACGAAAGAGCATAAGATATCATTTAAAGAATTTTTATTTTTCATCCACTCAGAATTTTCAATTGTGTTGAAATAACCTTTTGGGTGATGAATATATATGTACTTTCTTATATAAAGACCGGCACGCCTTCATTGGCCAATGGATATTGTCCTTTTCTGGTGGGACTTCATAAAATGATGTCCCCATTCTGAACTGAAAGTATATTATATAAAAGCACTAAAACCGAATTTCATGAAAGGATTGTACATACAATGATTTTCTGGGACACTAGACCTAATAACTTTGAAATTCCAAAAATGATTGATTAATTTATAAAAAAAAAAAAACATCTATAAAATTCCTTGAAAATTGAACTGAAATCAAATTCTAAAGGATTCGTTTAGGTGGAACACATTAAAGTCTTTTAGGTCCTACTCCATCATTTAGATTCTATATATCTAAACACATTTTATGTGCCACATGCCACCATTTCGTCTGAACACTTGCTCCTTACTAATTGAAGCTAAAAGGTACTTTAAGATGCGAATATTTTTCTTACCATCATCATCATCATCATTTCAAGTGGTGGTGGTTCTGATGATTTAAAATGTAATTAAGGAATTTAACTGACGGTTCGCAATACCTTGACTGCTGATTTTGATTGACACGTTAGAAGTACACATAATTTACCATTAATTTACTTATAAGTTATAACCAAGTATGTCGAAAGGTACTTATGCTTTTGCTAAAAAAAAAAAACGATAATATTGAAAATTTAAATCGTGCTTAATGGAGCTGGAACACAAATTTCATTTCGTTTTGATTGCTTAAAACGTTTTTGTTCTTTTTGAAATGTCATTAAAAAAGTCAAGGGGGTTTATTGTAAACATTTTTTTATTTTATTTTTGTAAGCTTATATGAAAATAAGGTAAAGTTAACCTCTACACGTCTATGTATTTTTTTTTTTTGATTATGTTATTGAAAATCTAATTAGTCTGTTAAAAGATTTTTATTTATTTTTAGATTGTTATTTAAATTATTTTGAAAGGATGCAAAAGAAAGAGATGCGTAATAAAAAGAAAAGTAATCCTTCTCAGTGTGATAAATGTCTGCGGTTAACGTTAAGGAGCACTTATGAAAGTTTTATTGGTTCGTTTAAGAAACGTTTTTAGAATTTAAAGGAAATGTGCGTTGACATTAAATGAAATATTATATATAAAAGATATAATGTTAATTTCCTTTTAAAGTTTTTTTTAAACATTAATCGCCTTATAGCGAAACGTCACACAATATCTGGATCCATTGATCCTTGTATACTCTTGTGCATATTTCTCTCAAACTCAAAGTAGCGCAAGTAAAAAGGTGTAGAATTTAAACCTAGAATTGGAAATGCTTTTCGTTTTAGTTGTGTTTTTCTCTTGATGTATATTATAGAATTGTTTTCTATCATATCTCATGCTACTGGTTTTGATAAAATTTTAATGAATTCATTAAAATTTAAATTTTCACACAGTTCTTACGAATTCTTTGTACCTTTAAGCTTGGAAATATGCATTTATTATAACATTTGGTAAAATATCTAGCCCTCAAAAACTTTCTGACTTAAGACCCATTATTAATATTATGGACATACACTGCTGTGGTTCGTACTATTTTAACATACGGATCAATCGTATGGTGGCCAGCTCTAAGTAAAAAATACAATGTAGACAAACTTAAAAATATTCAAAAAACGGCTAGCATAGGCTCCATAGTGTAGGATGGCGAGTAAATAAAAAAAACACAAACGATCTTTACTCTTCGATGCTTTATTGCTAACTTAAAGTCTTTTTAACATTAATACCTAACGATACCATGTGATAACATAGTGCTTATGGCACAAACAGTAATATGATTCGATATCTTATTTATCGAGTTCTTGTTTCTTACATTCTTTTATACATTGCTGTATGTTTCATTGAAACGAATTGAAATAGAATTGATAAAAGGAATATGCAAGTGCATTAGTTTGCGCACAGGGTGCTTCTAATATTTAAATAAATATTACTATCTCATTTTAAATCTGTTACAGCTCCACCCTCCTGTAAATAAATCGCCCTCGATTTACTTTGTGAAACAAATGCACTAACATTAACAAAATTGTACAAAAATATCTTGATCATTTCAAATTAAGAAAATATTTAAAGTTTTCATTTCAACTAATAAAAAAATTACGAAATTATACATTAAATACATATCTTTTGGTAAAAATAGTTTTTTTTTTTTTAAGCATAAGTAGATATTATTAAAAAAAATCATTTTTTAGAATACATTAAAACGTGTAATGAAATAATATAAGTTATTGTGGTATAAAATAAATTTTCATGTTATCTGGAGATGCAACTCCTTCATATGGAATTCGTGAAATTTGAAAATTTTCTAAGTCTCTGATTAAATATCTTTCGTTAGAAAGGACTTTTTCTACCTCGTAAGGTCCTTTATATTTCGGGATTAGTTTTTTATTAGTGCCAGGCGTATTATCAGTATTTTTAATCATGACGAGATCTCCTACTTTATATATGTATGGTTTTTTATGTCTCTTATCAAAATAAACTTTATTTATCTCTTGACTACGAACAATGTTTTCTGATGCTTTTTGCCTAATGGATTCTAAATTTTCTGTATTTTCTTTTATGACATTTTCAGAAAGATATTCGCGAATTTTGTCATTTAATTCACCTTTTTGTGCAACGCCAAATAGCAATATGCTTGGGCAGAAACCAGTGCTTTTGTTGGTAACATTGTTTAAAGCAAACTCGACTTTACTAAGATGTTTTGTCCACTCCGCAGGATCTAATTCGCTTTCTTTTGCAAGCATAGATGTTAGGGTCCTGTTTATTCTTTCTACCTGTCCATTTGACTGAGGTGAACTTGTTGCTACTTTAATATGCTGTATATTGTTGTTGCTACAAAAATTGGCAAAATCCGCAGACGTAAAACAGCTTCCTCTATCCGATACAATTCTTGTTGGACGGCTGTACGTCGCAAAGTAAAGTTCTAAACATTGAATCACTTCTTTTGTGTTAGTTGTTTTAACTGCAAAGAGCTTGGTGAATTTTGAAAAACCATCAACAACCAAAAACACATGTTTTTTCAAGTTACGCACAGCTGAAGGTAAAGGACCAAAATGGTCAATATGAAATGTTTCAAACGGCTTGTCACCTTTAGGGATGCTGTGTAAAACACCTTCTTTCTTTCCGCTTTGGGGTGAGAAATTAATACACTTTAAACAACTCTTGATGTAATTTGTGACTTTGGCTTTCATAAACGGAAACCAATAAGTTTTCTTAAGAAATTCAAAACATTTCTCTGCACCAGCATGACAAAGCCCTTCGTGATGCGTTTGAATAATATTCCTTTCCATTTGTGATGGAACGTAAAAGAAAACTTGTCCGTTTAATTTTCGGTACAAAAGGCCATTAATTAATTCATATGAACTACTTTCCCTCTTTTCAAGCATTTCTACTAAATTTCTTACTATTTTGTCTTTTTGTTGAGATGCTGCTAACGCATGCTCAAAAGATTCAGATTCAATCGCCAAAATATTATGGCACCTGCTAAGCGCATCAACGTGACCCATCCTCTTACCATCCCGGTGCTCAATTGTATAATTATAATCTTGCAGCTCTAAAGCCCAACGCGAGATTCTTGGATTGAGGAGTTTTTTGCTGAGAGTAAGAGTCAGTGACTTGCAATCAGTAATAATCTTGAAATTGATACCAGCTAAGTAGACTCTAAATCTTCTGAGAGCATAAATAATTGCCAGTGTTTCAAGCTCATAAGAATGATAACTTGACTCTTGCGCCGTTGCACGCTTTGAGAAAAAGAAAATTGGGTGATACATTTTATCGTCTTGTCGCTGAAGTAAGACGGCCCCAAATCCGAGACTACTTGCATCGCAGTGAAGCTCGGTGGTTGCGTTTGGATTATAGATGCTTAAGACCGGAGCATTTAAAAGTTTTTGCTTTAAGGACTCAAACGTTGCTATTTCTTTTTCACCAAAATTATATTGATAATCTTTCTTCAAAAGATCGTACAATGGCTTGGCAACAACTGAAAAATCCTTCACAAACTTTCTAAAATATGAACACAGACCAAGGAAAGAGTGCAAGCACTTAATATTTTTAGGCAAAGGAAAATCCCTCACAGCCTTTATGCCATCGGCATTTGGACGTATTCCATCAAAAGAAATGTTATATCCTAAATACGTAATATTATCATATAAAAACAAACATTTATCAAAACGCAACTGTAAATGATTTTCCCTTACTACCTCGAAAATATCTTCCAAAATACTAAAATGCTCTTCCAAAGTTTCTGTTGCTACTAATAAGTCGTCAATATATATTCTTAATTTCCCAGATCGTAACATTTTTCTGAATTTTGATTCTATAAAGCGCTGAAAAACAGCTGGAGCATTTTTAAGGCCACACGGCATAAACAAATATTCGAATTGCCCGGAGGGTGTCACAAAAGAAGTTAGCTTAATTGAATTATCGGCCATTTTCACGTGTTGGAACCCGTTTTTTAAATCTAATACTGTAAAATACTTTTTACCACGTAACCCATCTAAGATATCTTCAATTAGTGGCAGCGGAAAGTTATCTTTAAGAGTTATTTTGTTTAACTGGCGATAATCAACGCACAGTCGAAGCTCTCCCGTTTTCTTTTTTGCTAGAACAATCGGTGATGCATATGGCGAATGACTTTCACGAATAACTTTCCTTTTCAAAAGATCATCTAAAATTTTATTGAGTTCAATTTTATGAACAAATGGCAATCTCCTAGGAGCACAATTGAAAACACTGTTTGCATCATTTAGAGTAATCTGCATTTCAACATCATTAACGGAACTTTGGTTAACATAATTCTCATCTGAGATACACCCGGCTACTAAATTTTGAATTTTTACTTTGTCAGTATGACTTAAATTTTCATTAATATTCAAAACAGATTTACTATCGCGATCATCGAACGTTTCAATTTTCAAGATTTCACTAATTTCATAATCTATATCGTTCACATTATTATCTTGCTTAAATTTTTCTTTTTCTTTAACATTTTCATTTTTAATTTCATTTTCCAACGTTAGTCTTATATTTGCTTTTCTTAAGAAATCCCTACCTAAAATAATAGGATATTTCATGGTATCGTTCTTAACAATATATAAAAACAAATTCACATAATCGTCATTAAACTTAATTTTACAGAATACCTTACCGTACACTATTAACTTGCTGTTGTTTATACCCACGAAATCTTGTGAGTGCGATTCTACAGATGACATCAGGTAAGGTGGAACGAACTTCTGTTGAATCAGACTGATCGGGCTCCCAGTGTCGATCATCGTCATGGCACTTATCGCTGCACTCACTGTTGAAATCTCATTGCTTTGGAAATGGTACTCAAATACCCCATGAAAGTCTTGCAAAATTGAAGGGAGACTCTCATTTGCATTATCAGCTTCTTGAAGACAACACACTGCAGATGTTTGTGGGCAGTCTTTGATAATATGCCCTCGCTGCCCGCAACGAAAACAAGAACCCCTCTCACGTCGTGGTTTTGGACAATTAGGTGACACATGTCCAGTTTCGTTACAGTTGTAACATTTGATGTTTACCTTGTTGTTTGCGTGTACTACTTTTTTTGGCTGGGATGTAGTTTTGTTGAACATCATTGATGACGTAGCACATTCCAATTTCATTTTCTCGTACTTTCGTAGCAAAGTCTTAAGCTCAGGTATAGTGTTGGCTGTGAAAAGAATTTGTTTATTAACAGACGAGTCAGGTATACCTTTTATGATGTAAGATATGACATCATTCTCCTTAATATCAGTGGAGCTCGCGATTTCAAGCATGGTGAGAACATATTGTTGAAGATTTTCTTCCCTACACTTCTTTCGGCTTCTCAAGGTGTTATGAACATCGGAGGCTGATGCATGTTGATGAAACTCTTCCATTAAAGCTGTTTTTAGTTCTTTCCACGAACTGCATGAAGTCGATCTTAAAAACAATCTTGCTGTTCCTTTTAGCAGTCTTTGCGCATAAATAAAACACTTAGATTCGTCAAGCTTGTAGATCTCTTTGGAATGCTCAAAATTTTCAATCCACTTTGATACAGGATAACTGTCGTCGCCAGAAAATGATTGCAACGAATCCTCAATATCCCTAAACGAACAAGGGTTAGAGCTATTTGTCTCACCAAAATTATTAAGCTCGGCCAGTCGCTTTTGCAGTGACAAGATCTCCTCTTTTCTCGAAACCACCATTCGCAAACGCTCTAACTGCTGTTGCTCCGCATCGTTTTCATCCAGTGATTCATTCTGATTTTCTTGGTCTTCTAGTATATTTTCAGGGAAAAACTGATCTATCTGTTCGACATTGAGCTGTTGAATACCTTCTTCCAGACGAAGTTTTAAAGCAGCCTTAAGTCCATTGTTGGGCAATCCCATATCAGCTAATTTCTCCCTTAGCTCACGGGACGTAGCCACTTGTAGAAACTGAGAAACACGCGGATCCATTTGAAAAAATATTCTTTTGGTTTTTTTCTTTTGCGATTGTTTTATTTTTATAAAAAAAATTACTTTCAGTTAATATGTCAGTACACGTAACATAAATGAACATAAAACATTAATTTTTAATTTTCTAGTTGTACAGTAGATCGTACAGTAGTTCCAATAATCCCACTTCTGAAGCTGTAGGATGGCGAGTAAATAAAAAAAACACAAACGATCTTTACTCTTCGATGCTTTATTGCTAACTTAAAGTCTTTTTAACATTAATACCTAACGATACCATGTGATAACATAGTGCTTATGGCACAAACAGTAATATGATTCGATATCTTATTTATCGAGTTCTTGTTTCTTACATTCTTTTATACATTGCTGTATGTTTCATTGAAACGAATTGAAATAGAATTGATAAAAGGAATATGCAAGTGCATTAGTTTGCGCACAGGGTGCTTCTAATATTTAAATAAATATTACTATCTCATTTTAAATCTGTTACAATAGGGGCAATAAGATCATGCCCAATCGATGTCTTAAACATTATTCTGTACCTTCTTCCTTTAGATCTCCATATCAAATTCATTTAAAATAAGGTCAAACGAGTTATGGTATCAAAATGGCGCATCATTTTAGCGCTTATTGTGTTAGGTGTTTTCTAAGAACAGCCATTTTACCTACCTACCTAAGACCCGTTATTATATTAACAGAAACTTCGAAAATTTTGGAGATTTTAATAATATTTGTAATTTTAATAATTTTGCCATGTTGGTTTTTGAATCAAACTCAATCTATATTTTTACTTGCGATTAAAGGTACTACATATCTGTGTATTATAGGCAAGTTATGCTTTGGTGCAAGAAAAAAAAAGATTGAGATAACAATCAAACATGTAATTACTATGATATACATTAGAAGATCAAAAAGTGGGTCCGGAAATGCTGTCTGTATATCATTCATGTTGTATCAGCACCTAGCTCAACCGGGTTCGTAGACCTTACAGGCGAGACATTGATTTTTTTTTAAGCTCAAAACATAGCGGTACCTGACATATAACCGTTATGAAGAAGCTTAAATTTCTTGAAAACAACTCCAACGATTTTCTTAAAAAAAAAAAAAAATTGGAGATAGTTTTTTTCTGATTTTCTTTTCATAAATTGTAAAAAAAATAATTCACGAAACCACCAATAGAAGCGTTATTTTTTTCTTGAGCTATTTCGTGAATATTCATCGATTTTTAATTTTTTTAGTTTTAATTTTAATAATTTTTTTGATATAATAATTTATAAAAAAAGGACTAAAAAATGTATTTTTGGTAAAAAAAACTTTAAAGGACTTAAAATTTCTGTACTTTAAGTTTGTAAAAAAAATTTTCTCTTCTTGGGTCTGACGATTTTGGTATTATTATTATGGTAAACTTATATTTATGAAAAAAAAAATTGTGCACACTTTGATTCTGGCTTGAATCTTTGTTAAAAGTAGTTTTAGCATAATTATATGGTTTTTTCGTTCTTCTTGTTTATATTAACAAATAACGTCTAGCTTGCGCTCCATAATTTAATTTACATTGAGAAGTGTGGGTGAATTAGACAACAACATCCTACAGACACCAACTCTATATTTGACAGGAATTATAGCTATTTCATGACTGCCAACGCCAATCATCAGACTCCTTTTTTGTTAATGTCACTCGTTCATTTATAATCTCATGTTTATTCGAAATTATTTAAAATTTATTTTTATTAAAATTAATTTTATTTTTGTGGCATCCTGCCATAAGAGCAAGTTCGTGCGACCCAGTCGTGCATTTTATTTTTTTATAGTGCGTGTTATTTGATATTTTCATATCTAACAGAAAAGTCAATATGTTTGGATTGGTGAAAATAAATCGGATTTTATTGAAATAACTTCTGGAGTTCCTCAAGGATCCATTTAAGGGCCAATTCTGTTTTCAGTATAAAAGTGTAAATAGCCCTTGAATGGATGACCTACCAAGTGCAAAATCTGTCTAGCTTTTGTTCATCAGTTTACAGATTTCAGTTATTTTTTTCTTGTCCAAACATTGATGTTTCCTTCTTTATAACCTCTCCCAATGTAAATGTTCATTCAGTTGACTTTAAGGCTTTAAAAACTTAGTTAAAATTGGCTTTTTGTTTTAGATCAGTCAGTAACATGTTGGATCCGGATTTGTTGGATTATTATACTTTCTCAAATCAAGGTTAATAGCTTGGGTTTCATTCTTAACGAAACTATATTTTAGGAAGTTTATGTTAGAAATCTCATAAGTTGAACTAATTTTATCTTGAAAATAATAAGAATATAAAAACTAAGCTTGCCATGGTGTTTTTTAGAGTCACACTTTTGGTGATGAAATGTTTTCAAGTGCTACTGGTGCTACTGTCACGATTAAGATTATGCTTCTCTGATGTTTCCCATGCATGTTTATTCCATAAAAAGGAGGGATCATATTTCTGGTTTTACTAAATTCTTTTTGAGAAAATCGTATTATCTTATAGAAGAGTTATCCCTAGTTACATTTTCTTCTAATTTGTCAAAATATCTTATAAATACAGATGACGTCAAACACTAAGACACAATTGTAAGAAAAGAATTAAATTTCTTTTCTATATGAAGGCAAATAATGTTAAAGTACAAATTTCCATTAATAGCGTATTTATAATTATAAATTTAATTTTAGAGACGGTCGTTATTGAAAAACGTCTTGGAGCCGCTTATTTACCGTTTTAATCATGTATTTATAATATTGCTTGGATATTTGGAAATTTTTTGAAATGCAACTCCTGCGTGTGCTTGTAATTTTCGAAGTACCTGAAGGATTATGATTAACTTTAATTTCTTTTGCATATTATACACATGAATGCGATTTGCAGACTTAAGATATGAAACTACATATGTATGTATAAGTATATATGTATTTATGAAAAAAAAAAAATAAATTCTGTATAGTATTTAATGTTTTTTTTTTTTTTCTCTTTTTGCATAAATGTAATTTGCAAATAATCCCAAGAATCAAAATTCAATTACATTTTTAGAATTAAATATTAAATATTAACATGGAAGTGTTTCATTCCTTAAGGATTCAATTTGTGGGTCTCATTTTCTTAATTTTCATTTTCTCTTAAGCAGCTTATTTGAATTCTAAGCTTATGAAATAAGCAGATATTAAGAAAATTTTCATCATTTTTCAAAAATAATCAAAAAGGTATTTTCTTTGAAGTCTTCTATTAAAAATGTTTCTTTTAAATAAGATAATGAAAATACTACCAATCTTCGATGACGTGGTAAGCTGACATCTGCTTAACGTTTCATAACGGATGGGCATTATATGCTTAAAATACTGCCGTAAGATTTAGTATAACCAATGTTTTCATGTGCGAAAATTATCATAAGCATTGTACATACATTTGTAATGTATCTACAATGTCATAAGTCTTAAGGGGCAGCTTTATAAGTAGCTATATTAACATTTTCTTAAACTCATATTTAAAAATTTAATTTCTCATTTTTAAGATAAATTATCAAAAAATGTTGGTGTTTATTGGTATTAAAATAAACATAGTGAATTATTTAAACAAAATTCGTCGAAAAAAATTTCGGCTTGATTGTCTGAATAAAATCACTTTATTTTTTTTTTTTATATATAATTAGCGCGCACTCAAGGGGTTATGACTACCCTTATAATGTTGATTATACACAGCACGAGCGTTTAGGAAATATGGAGAGGATTTAAAAAGAGATGTCGATGCACATTGGTTTTGAATACTTGAACGTCACAAAGGGGGGGAAAAATTGTGTGAGGCAAGGCATTCCACAAACGTGTTGTTCGGCTGAAGAAAGAATCTCTATATTTAACAGTACGTCCAAAATTAGGCTCAAGGGTGAATTGATGAGCATTCATAGCTAAGCGAGTATTACGGCGGAATATTTTAATGCAACTGGCTATTTCAATTGAACACTGTTTATATTGTTATTTCATTGATGAAAATTGATTTCAATCAATTTCTTAGTTTAGTTCGATAAAATAGATCACAATCGTTCCACTAATGGTGTTCGATTTTCCCACTTTTCTCAAGCTATCAATTTTCCGTTTAATCATGGCTTTAACAATTAACCTCAACCATTGATTAACAACATAATTGTAGTTATTTAATGGTAATACGCGTTGATTTGATTGATTAAATAAGTACATATTTAATTAATGAAATAAACAGAAGTGGTATCAATTTGAATTTATTCAATGCTTCAACCTCAAAATAGAAAACTTACACTGTTAAAATAGTCCACACAATTTTAGTTACATAATTAGCTGTTACCCGGCGCTTTGCTGCTGCAGAAAAAAATTTATTTCGAAAAAGTAACTATAGTCATATTTTCAAAAGCTTATATAACATATATAAGAGTTTTCAAAAAAACTGCCCGTGTGCGATCTTTACTTCATAAGTGATTTCCTACAACAACAGCTATTTCCTAGTGAAAGTCCGGCTAAAATCGGTCCAGTAGTTTCTGATCGGTTCATATATAAGAATATGCGAAAAGAAAGACCAGAGCGCAACCTAGGGAGCCTCAGCGCCATCTTAAGAGTAATTAAAATAACCTAAGTCACTCCCTACAACATCAGCTATCTGTAAGTGGCAAGTTCCGTCAAAATTTGTCAAGCATATAGTTTCTGACCGGGCATAAAAACGATTTTTCTAGAAAAAAAAACCTGAGCGCCATCTGAGCGTAAATGAAATAGCCTAAGATCCGCGCTACAGCATTACCTATCTTCCAATGAAAGTGCCGTAAAATCGGTCCAGTCGTTCTCGAGATTAGCCAGGACAAACAGCAATAATTAAGCAAATCAATTAAAGATTAAATTATAAATTATGAATTAAGATATTTGATACTGAAATTATACTATTTCGTGCTACTTGTGAATATAAAGTTTAAATATTGAATGTTTCCAAAAAAGATGTCTTAATATATGAGAGTCCTTAAATTACCAAAGATTTATAGTCATAACACTGTGCCTTGCTGCAAGGATTCATAAAGACATGCACAATGTTTTTTTGGTTTTTTGTATTTATAATAAAATCCTTGAGTTCAAATGCCCTCAAGTGATTTTTTCCTATCGACATTTTGTTTCAAGGATGTCTTAGCAATTTTATTATACCTTCTAAAAAGGACATTGATATAATAATGGAGTGGGATATTTTGTCTTTTGAACGACATCATCACACGCTATGAACAATCTTATCCTCAACTCAAGCACATCACTCATCCCATTTCATTTCCGTTATTTTCTTTTCGATTGAAATATACAATTTTTTTTTTGTGAGAATTTTTCCATTCATCTTCTCACGCACGAAACAATACAAATAAAAAAACTGTGTTAAGTACCTAACCTAACCTAACCCCACCTCAAACACTTTATTCAAGACAAAATCTCGGGGAAATGATACTGAAAGAAGTTAATCCATTCATCTTTATTTTTATCTTCATTCAAGTGAACAACTTCGTTTTGATATTCTTTTCGGAGGTCATATTAAGGTCTATAAGGACGAATTGAATATATGAAAAGCTTCTGTCAGATTTTTTGTTTATTGTTTTTAGTCTTGGTGGCTATAGAATAGAAGGAGGGGTAGCTGGTGGTTTTAGGAACCATCAAATTATTTTCAGTGGAGGGAATCTTCAAAGAAAACGTTCTTTTAAGATGATGTCGCATTTAGTACAGGTATTGGTTGGCAGTCAATATGAGAAACCATATGACAGTTTTATTGAGGGTGGAAAACGATTAAAACAAAAAAAATAGTGGAGCTGACAGCTCCGAAGAACCACGGCCTAGTGACTTAAAACTCTCAACTCTCAACCAATCCTTTTGCGTGCGTTATTAATTCTGCAGGATTGGAGGGGACCTACCATTTAATGTCGAATCCGAAAGACTAAGGTGAGATGAACTTTTAATGACAATGATACTCTTGGAGGATTTGTCACTTCCTCGCAAGATGCAGTGCTCCTGAAAAAACAAGGTATTCCCGAAGATGGGCTCGAACCCAGACCTGCGGCGTGATAGTCCGACACACCTCTTTTTCTTTAATACACCTTTAACAGAGGTCGCTAGAAAATTACTCCAACCACTGAAATCGAAACTTTATAGTATGCGGAGATTAATTCTGTGATCTTTTGTGAAGGGAGAAAATAATAAGGTCTCAAACACATAATTTAACATCCAAATAATACTAAAAATAGAACTTCCCCAACTGGAGATGGGTCAGAGTATTCCTTTTATTTTCATTAATACAAAAGACTTATCGCATCTATACGGAAATAAATTCAAAGTGAGTCTAGTGATTATTGACACAATAACAGTTCTGAATTTCCCAAAAACATGTATTCGAGTCTATGGTTTGCGAGACTAAAGAACTCTTGCCATCATCGAAAACATTCAAAAAGAAGTAAGGTCTTTGCTAATACAAGATTCACTACCCCCTCAGGAAATATCAGTTCTATAAAAGGAACTGATTTTTAGCCAAGCAGAAATGATCGGGTCGGAGGAATATGTACGTAATTTAAGGATTAGCAAAATAATTCGAAAAACTAGTCGGAATCGGAAATAAAACGTTGGAATTGTGAACTGACGAAGCTACGAGCTGGAATAGATGTTGAAGAGGAGGCGCTTGGAAATGTTGTGTGTCCAAGAAAAAAAATTCGAAACACTAGGAACATGCTTCATAACCCGTGTTTTTGATGTGAGGACGAAAATATAAAAAAATGCCCTATTATTCGAGTTGAACAGTGTAAAAAAGGAATCGGTTTAATCTCTTTTTTAAAATTTCTTGGGTTATAGGTATTTTAAAGTCTAGAACCGTTTTATTTGTCCGAAACTGGAAATGCAAGAAAAGTAGTGGAATATTGTCAGTTCCTATGTTTCTCAAATCTGATCTGAGCGTACACTTAAAAAATAGTACGTATTATTGCTTAAGAATATGTACTATATTTTGTTTATTTTAAATCGGCAGGAAGAGCCGTCTAATTTGTGCTGATTCATAACACTATAAGTATGGCGATATTATAAGATCCAAGAGACTGAGACTCTTGTTCTTCTTCGAAAAACTGACTGTTTATTTTTAAGAACACAATATAATCTGATATTATAAATGGTAAAACCAGCGTCTCAATTGTTGTACTCAATATTTTAGGCATTTTGTTGATTACCACAAAATATAATTCACAGGCGGTAATTTTTCGATTAAAACCATATTTGTGTCGTAATTTAAACCCGCACGCAAAGTCTTTGATTTTGTCTGTACCAAGTCTTTTTTTTTTCAAAGCAATAATATTTCAAAGAAAAAGTATTGAATGTCAAAATTCTCTTCTTTCTTCTTTTTTTCTTAAAGATCTGCTTGTTGGATGCTGAAGTAAAATTTTACTTTACCAACATCTTAAGTTGCTATTTAATACAGCTTGATTTTATGGTGACCAGGTGACCTGGTTTACAGCAGTTTGTGAGATTACGTACGTAAGTTTAATTTTATTTATGTGACCAATTCTATTTACGAAACTTAATTTCTGCCCAGCTTGGGATCTGCCCAGCTGTCTGACAGGCGTATTTGCCAACAGCTGTCTAAATCAACAATATGTGATTGAGTAGCTTGCAGAAGTACTGAAAAAAGATATTAATAAAAAGTGAATCAAAGTCCCGAGCAAAATTCGGATTTTATCGCAAAATTCTTTTCTCATAATAATAATGGTCTAAGTGTCTTTTGGAAAATATTGAGATTTAACCTTTAACACATAGTTATGATGTGTACTTGTCAAAAAAAGTTATTAGCGACAAAAACACACTGTTGCCATTCGATATAACAGCATTTCCTTTTGATATCGTGGATATATTTTCATTAAACTGCAAATTTGTCCACCAAAGTCAAAATGCGCTTATTCCACTAATATTCTGAACGCCTCATATCATGAATCAGATTACTAAATCAATATAATAATTAATCAATAGTATTTAATGAAAATGAATTTTGATTGAGTGCATTTCGTATACGGATGCTTACTTTGCACTCATCGACGAGTGAGCACCTTGTCAATACTCAAATTTCCGCTTATTTCACTTTAACTTACATAATTTTTTTGACAAAAAGCTAAAGTGAACTACATCCAACAAGATTAAACGATTGCAATCATTAAGCTGGAAGTGTTTACCCGTGGCCTGGTTAAAGTTATAAATAATGTTTTTGTTGTAATACAAATTCTATATACTATGTATTGAAAATATTAAATAATAAATAAAATATGATTTCAAATAAGTAGAAGACTTACTATTAGCATTAATTTAGTGGACTTGTTGAATTATTGATTTAAATTAGCTTTTTATGGCCTTTAGTCCATGAAAGTTCTAATTATCGACGCTGATAAACTATCAGCTTAAGAAATATCTCGAAGAACGAAAGCTTCTTAATGACCGGCAGTAAGGTTTTCGTAGCAATAGGTCCACTGGTGATCTGATGGCTTATCTCACCGAAAAGTGGACTAATCTTAACATCGTTTTGGTGAAAGTAAGATTATTGCGCTTGATGTTTCTAAAGCATTTGATAGAGTTTGGCATAAAGCTCTTTTTCGAAAATGCATGCTTTCGGTATTGATAAATCTCTAGTTCGTTGGATTAAAAATTACCTTTCGGACCGTTCAATACAAGTAGTACTGGGTGGTTTCAATTCTGAAAACTTCAATATAAATGCTGGTGTGCCTCAGGGCTCCGTTTTGTCTCCGACTCTCTTCTTGATTTTTATTAATGATCTTTTGTCTGAAACTTCTAATCATATAAACTGTTTCGCTGACGACAGCACCCTCAGCTTTTCATATTCGTTTTCAGATTCACAACCCAGCTCTTCGGTTGTGGAACTGGAGCGGCAGCGTATGATAAGCTCATTAAATTCCGATCTTGACAGCATTTTTTAATGAGGAATTAACAACCGCGTGGAATTTAATGCTTTCTAAAACTCAATGTTGTCTTTTGTCGTTAAAGCGTAACATATCCCTTGTGCCACTATCTATGAGTGGCACTTGTATAGAGGAAACTGAAAAGCTTTCCTTTCTCGGTATGTGTGTTACCAACCACCTTCTGTGGATTGAGCACATATTTGATGTCGCCAAAAACGCTGCGAAATGCTTAGGTTTCTTACGACGATGCAAGCATTTTTTTCTCCCAATAATCTGGCTGTTGTCTATAAGGCGTATATTCGTCCAAAACTAGAGTACAATTCTCATGTCTGGGCAGGAGCTCCTATAACTTATTTGATTCTCCTGGATAGAATTTATAAAAAAGCCTTAAAAATGATAGGGGACACGAATATAACGGAAACATTTGTGTCACTTGAACACCGCCGAAATGTTTCTTGAAAGTCTTTATTTTATCGCTTTTTTTTATACAGGGTGCTCCGCCGAAATAGCCAGATGCGTTCCTCCTCTGAAACAATTCATCCGCAATACTCGTACCCTTGAGTCCCACTTTGGACGAACAGTTGAGCACAGAGATTCTTTTTTTAGCCGCACTACACGAATGTGGAATGCTTTACCCGGCTCTGTTTTCCCATCCATTTTAATCTTCAAGCATTCAAAACCAATGTGCATCGGTATGTCCTTTCAATCCCTATACAAATTTCCTAAACGCTCGTACTGTGTTAATCATATAAAGGGTATTCATAATCCCTTGAGATATTTATCAACTATGAACTTAAAACTATGAAGAGCATAGAACTTGCAAGGCAATTATTTATTTATTTTGTGAATAAAAACGCTAAATCTAAATGTAAATTAATTATTAATTTCTTAAGAAATCAAAAGTCGATGTCAAATTTAGAGATAACGTTTTCTATTTTTTGACAGCCAGAACGGATTTGCAATGAAATTGAAATATTGCTGTTACTTTTTTTTTCGATGTTTCCGGTATATCGATTAAGTTTTTCCTGAATAATTTAACCAGGATTGGTCGGTCCTTATCTCCAACACGTACATATATTTATATATTTGGTTGGAAGTTAGACGTTGTGGAAATGATTAAATAAATAATCTTGTTATACTGATTGCTTTAAGGGTGAAATACCATTTCCTTGCGGGAAGATTGAATTACGTGATCCTATAAAACAACGGTCTGACTTATGAACCCATTTAACCAATCAGTTATATATATTTTAAATCCTATAATAGGTACTTTAACTACCTATAGGTATATATATTTTATTTGTATTTAGCATAGTATACAAATTTATCAGAAGGTATCATAGATCCATTGGGGTACACCTAACTATTAATGGATGCGTATTTCCTGCAGCTAATGTGTTAAGGCGTTGCGTCACGCTGTTATAAACAAAAATAGATTCAAATTTCGTTTGATCTAAGAAAACGTCTGTATAAGCCTCTGTGGCTTTGGAATTATTCCATTTGTAAAGCTAATTCTGGTGTAGTTTCATTTATATTATTATTTCTTTGTTCCAGAGAAGTTCTAAGGACAGCTATTATTTATCTAAACGATAATCGTCGAAACCATTGTGATTGTCGTTAACGTTATTCATATTCTTAATTATTAAAGAAATTAATGACCACAATGATATAGTAAATGCACATTATTATTCATTTCTAGGTTTAAATATGTTTAAGATAGATAAAGATTCTTTTATTCAATTAAAAAAAATAATCATTATTTTTGAACAATATGTAGTGTACCTACATAATATAAACCTACCTCACTAAAATAAAATAGTACATTCATTTCTACTGCCAATGTACACTGCCCTACGCTCTTGAATAGCCAAATATAGATATCTCACATTACCATGACAACTCCACAGTCATAATATAGTTACAAATAAATTGGTCGCATGCCATTCGATGTATCATGTTACACTTATGAGTAAAGTGTAAGCCATAGAAATGAGACCTATGGCACTAGTGCTTGCTCTTCGTAAGACTGTAACTACTGTACAAATAGTTCAAAAAGCCTATCAATGATTTCAATAGGGTGCACTATTAATCTTATGCATAATTTTTTATCAAACAAATTTATTAATATTAAACCATTAAAATATTGATTATTTTATCAAAAATCAATGTTAAAATCGTATTATTATATTAGTACATATTAATAAATAATTTGTCCTTTTGATCTTTTTATATAAGAATATTTTATAACACTATGCAATCAATTAGATAATCGTTTAAGTATTTTTTTTTATGATGCATTAATTTAACATTAATTTATCAATAGTGTTTTTTAATAAAAATAAAGGGCACGAACTCGCTCTTGTGGCAAGTTTATCTTTGTATTTACGTTTGGAAAATTTGTTTGACCTGTTTTTTTTTTTTTTTTTTTGAATTTCTCTATTTTATTTAAACTATCCTAAATACTTATATATTGTACGTATAAAATTTCGTCAAAATCGGTAAATAAGTAAAAGATAGTCTACATAAAAAACCCATGTTCTGATGGGAGAAGTTTCGTTAAAATGTTTTGTTCCATAAATATTTTTTCCTATGAAAAATATTAATTTCGACAACTAATAAATATATGAAATTTTATCAAAATCGACCATATATTTTTCGAGAAAAATGAAAATGGAATTATCGGTTACGCATATATGTGTATAAAATAGATAAAGTGCACGAACTTGCTCTTGCCACAAAAATTAAATAAAATTTTTAATAATTTTTGTTTAATATGACAAGTATACGAACATATGAATTGTTTTTAAAAGTGCTAAAACAACTTTTCCGAAGATTCAAGCCAAAATCAAAGTATTCAGAAAATTTAAGTTTACCAAAAAAACAATTCCAAAATCGTTGAAGTGATTTTTAAATAAAACGATATTTACTCAATAACTTTTTTTTTTGTTGGAGTTTGAATTACGCCAAAATAAAGTGCTTAATAATTTGCACTTTATGCAAAAAAAAATAAAAATTCTTAGACAAACCGTTTTTCATGTATTCTCTGATTGATGAAATAAATAAATAAATAAAATTTCGTACTATTGTTTCAATGGTACAAAGTATTGTTTTTATTGTAAAACCACTCTTTTAAAAGTAAAATATCATTGAAACTCGTTCCATATAATCAATAATTGTATCATAAGACAATTCAATTGAACGTTACTTCTATTCCATTTTTACTATACGTGCGCGCAGAGTAAAAATTACATATAAATTTGTTATGATTCGCATGTATATAAATAAGTATCATACATTAAACCATTTTGTTAACACATCAACAGATACCTTACTTTTGATTTGGAATTTAATATTGTAGAAATAGTCTGACACAAAAACATCAAATAAATTATCCTTTATCTAAAAACTAGTAATCAAATAAAATAATCCCTAAATAGGAAAATATAATCTTGTTTTAGTTTGCATGTCAACATGAAACATGTGTTTTTATGTAAACTCTATGTCCGATAAAAATGTGTTTACTGGCCCAACACAAACTTTAATTAGCCCAAAGTCCGACGAAATAGGTCAACAGCCTTGCTTAGCAATCAAAGTAAATAGCTTGCAACGCGAAGGACATCCACGGCATGTGTTTAAATATTCATGTGGTGGTGGTGACCTAGTGGCGCATTTAATGTCATTTTTTCCTCCACTAAACTAGCTCATTTCACATTTTATTTTCTGATCCCGAAAAGACAAGGTTTTTTACATTTGAGGTTTCATCAATTGTCAGCGCTCTAAAACGTATAATGTCCTTTTTTCATTAAAGTAAACTGCCCGACAATATCAATCTATAAATATAAGTAAACCCCAATCGCAATATATGTATCTAGAACTAAAAGCAATACTACCTAAAGAATGCCTTCCTTATAAACTAAAATAAACACCAAAGAAGCAATCAAACTCCTGGATACACATGTCATATTCAAAAGCACCAAACCGTCCAATTATTTAAATAAACTAAATATTCTTAAGAGTACCTAAAGCTAAGTTCTTCCTTCCTCTTTGATCGTCCTCCGATAAAAAAAAAAAAAAAGTGAAAAAAGGACTAAACCAATTTCAGTGAGTTAATAAATGAGTGAAAGCCAACAACGAGTATAGTGAATTATATTATTGCAATCATAGTCCTAAGTTATTGGTAATTTAGTAAAAAAAAAAAGAAAAAGAAAAATGTCCTTTGTATCATGACAAAGTTTAATCATGTTATGCCAAAATAAATGCCACTGTAAGTGCTTGGCTTGTGAAAGTGATAAAAAAAAAAAAAAATAGAAAAGGACGAAAAAAAAAACATCGATGAAGACAGAGTCCTTAATCTATCATTGATCGATAATTGAATATTTTTCTTGTAACGTCGAACTAATGTACACTTAAGCTTTGTGGTAGTGGTTAGTGGATGTTTGTGTGGAGAAAGTAAAATCGTTTCTCCTTTCCCTGCCAAGCCAGACACCAATGGATAATCTACTTTGCAACATGGCAAGTAACAGTAGATATTCGTCTTACAATTGCTTAACGTCTTGGGATTCGTACGATAAAATACCCAGGTAAGTTAATTCATATAATAATATTTATAAACGTTTATGGGGATTTGTATGAGGCACGATATCTATATATGTGCAGATAGTTGAAGAGAAATGTGTTTTGATTTTTCTTCTTCTTTACTTGCCTGATAAATTGGATTGAACTAACTATATTTGTATATGTATTTATGTATTTTTATATTTATCTACCACGTTAATCCATAAATGCAATTAAAGGGAGTTCGATAAGTGCCATTAAGAAATGGAAAGGGAGTTTTGGAATGTGGTATTCAATTTATTTAGTATAGAAACTTGCATTATTAACAATTGTTCTTAAATTTTCAAAATTAAAGAAAAGGCATGTTCTACGAAAAAATGAAATTAAAACCAATTTGTTTCTTGCGAATTTGTTTTTTATTATTAATTAGATGTAGAATAATTTATTTAGATTTTTTTTTACTTGTGCCAAATAGTCCTTAATATAGTCATAAGATTTTTTTTTGTCATTCAACATCTAAATTCTAAGTCTGTTCAATTGTGCTAAATATTGACTTCGTCGCTTTTTATATACAAAAACTTATTTATGGATAGACTCTTATACCGTAATTTGTATAGAGAAAGTAAAAAATCAGTAGTCATCGAGAGTGTTGTGGGGTACACACGTATCGAGAAAAAAAAAAAAACAATAAGTAATTCAAAGTTAGAATTTTTTTAAAATAAATTTACGTTCAAAATCTTACTGAGTACACTTTTATTTGTTTATTAAAATTAAATACAAAATGTCTTGTAAATGTGGAAAAAAAATTGATCGCAATGATTTAAAAATTCAGTGCAGTGATTGCAAAATATACTTCCATGCAAAATGTGTTAACATGTTAGCCTCCGATATCGAAAATATGAAAAAAAACCGCTCGATCTGGAGATGCTCTCAATGCACCTCTTCGCGAAGAACATCACTCGCCACCGAAAGCCCCCTTCCCAGTGATAAGCATACAAATTCGGCAAATAACATAACTGAACATGAAGAAAAAACTCAAAAAATTACACTAGAAATGGTTTATAACCAAATCAAAGACCTAAAAAAAGTGAACGAGGAATGTTTAGCTAAAATTTCTGTGCTACAAATTGAAAATAATGAACTAAAAAATACGGTGAGTGCTTTGCATGAACGCATTAATAAATTGGAGCAATCTAAGCTTCATAATTCTGTTGAAATCGTCAATGTGCCAGACATTGAAGCTCCGACTGCAATCCAAACTGCATTAAAAATCTTTCGAGATGGAGTAGGAGTTGAACTGGATGAAAGTGATATCAGCGACTGCTTTGTCAAAAAAATTAAAACACCAAATAACCCGACCAAGTCAAGTTTAAACATTCTCTCTCTTAAGTTTACTCATCATTTTACTAAAGAGAAAGTCATGCGAACGAAAAATGAGAAAAGACAAAAGCTAACAACGAAAATACTAGGTGAAATTCAGGATGGAGCTCAAATGTACATCAACGATAGTTTAACGTCTCACATGCGTGCGCTCTTCAATGCCACAAAAAAAATTAAAATAGAGAAGAAATTTAAGTATATATGGATCAGGGATGGCATAATTTTTCTGCGTAAGAATGAGGGAGATAGTTTTATAAAAGTGAGGTGTTTTGAAGACCTCGATAAATTTTAAACTACTTTCTTTTTAATGATTACAAACAACTCATACACCAACCAAAAAAGTTATGCTATGCCAATCCATCCTAGGTTTAATATTATACATCAAAACATACGAAGTATGAGAGCAAATTTCAACTCATTTTTGGTTCATTTGAATGCTTTTAATTTTAATGTTGATATTATTATTTTGTCTGAAATATGGTTGTACGACTATGAACTATCCAATTATAACATTTTTGGCTACGATCAATATGCAAACTGCAATAATTCTTATAGTTCAGGTGGAATTGTAGTTTATATAAAAAAAGATTATCAATGTAATGTTTCTAAGATTAGTCACAGTAGTGCAGATATTGTAAAAATGAGTTTTGCTATTGACAAGGAAATGTTTACTATTTTCAGCGTCTATCGTCTTCATGAAAATAATTTAAATAAAAATATTTTCATTGCACATATGAATGAATTACTTAAAGATGTAAAGATGAAGAATTTGATGATCATAGGGGATATTAATATTGACATATTAAACAGTAGCTTAGATACGGATAACTATATGCTTTTAATGTCATCATATGGTTTGAAACCTCTTATAATGCAACCTACTCGTATTACAAACTCATCAGAAACATGTATTGACCATATTTATGTAAGATTTAATACAAAGTATATACAAAACCAATCTGCTCAAGTTCTAGACCTTAAAATTACCGATCATTGCATGATAACTCTTAATTTAGAGACAAATTCATTATTAAATATTCCTAAGCCGATACCTTTCAAAATAACCCGCAAAACTGATTTTGTTACTTTAATAAGACGTTTAACATTTGAGTTTTGGGAACCAGTCTATGAACAAAATAATCCTTCAGTAGCTTACGACATTTTTGTTAGTATCTTAAATAATCATATTGAAATCTGTACTAAAGTATCTAACCCTAACAATTCCAAATTAAAACGTTTTAGGCCTTGGATAAATCAGAGGTTGTTGAAAAAGATAAATAAAAAAAATGAAATTCGAAAAAAATGTTTACGGCATCCACTTAACTCAAATCTTAAAAAGTATTACGAAATGGTAAATAAAAACGTTAAAAAACTAATAAATTTTACTCGAAACAATTACTTTGCAAATAAACTTCAAAATTGCAAAGGAAACGTTAAAAGTGAATGGAAAGTTGTCAACGACATTCTTGACAATCAACCTGAGAAGGAAAATCTTTCCAAAATAGAAGTTGATGGTAAAATAATAACAGATCCTGTGACCATCGCTAACCATTTTAATACATTTTTTACATCGATCCCAAATCAATCAAAACCAGTTCCCTTACAAAATAATTGCACATGTAATCTTTTTGCCGATTTAGTTGATGAGGCAATTCAAAACAAAACATTTGTTTTTTATCCGATTTCGCCGTTAGAAATCCACAAACAAATACTATCCCTTGACAATAAAAATTCAAGTACTTCAGATAATATTACAAACTGTCTTCTGAAAAAAATTTCATTGTATATCGTGGATGTACTCAGTCACTTATTTAATGAAAGCGTAAATTTTGGTATTTTTCCTGCTGCTTTAAAATCCGCCGAAGTCATTCCATTATTCAAAAAAGGAAATCGAAATTTGTTGTCCCAATATAGGCCTATTTCCATTCTTCCAACGTTTTGTAAGATATTTGAAAAACTAATGAAAAAGCGCATAGTATCGTTTCTGAGCAAATATAATTTCTTTAGTAATAAACAATTTGGTTTTCGAGAAGGGAAATCTACTGAGGATGCAATTCTGAAAGTATGCAGTGAAATAAATGATGGCTTTAACAAAAATAATATCTCTATTGCACTTTTTATAGATATGACTAAAGCATTCGATATGGTCGACCACAATATACTTCTGGAAAAACTTTTCAAAGCTGGACTGAGAGGCTTTATACATAAATGGTTTTCATCATATCTTTTAGAGAGAAGTCAACGTGTGAGACTTGGCCTAAATTATAGTGACGAATTAATTGTTAATATTGGCGTACCCCAGGGATCTGTTTTGGGGCCCCTTTTATTCTTAATATACGTGAACTCATTATTCAAACAAAAATTTAATAGCCAAGTCACCGCGTTTGCTGATGATATCACTTTTACGTTCACTAATAAAAACCTTTTTGACTCTATTGTTTTTCTGAATATGGACATTCAAATTCTTAGGCAATGGTTCACTAAACATCAGTTACTTATAAGCGAGAAAACTAAATTAATGATTTGTAACTTAAGAAGTCCTTGTCCTGATGACTGTGAGGTTATTTTTCATTCCAGTACTTGTTCAAAAATGTCATTGTCTTGTCATTTGTGTGGCAAACAAAATTTTTCTGACTTATCTGTGTGTGATTCGAGTTGTTTTAAAATTAAAAGTGTTGAAAACTTTAAATATTTAGGTGTTTTAATTGATAAAAATTTAAACTGGAAAGCTCATGTGGATGAATTAAAAAAATATATGTTGTCTGTTACTCGAAAAATGTATCTATTGAAACCCCACTGCTCAACTAAAATTCTTTTGATGGTATACTATGGATTAGCACACTCCAAACTACAGTATGGTATTGCAAGCTGGGGTGGTATATATAGCTACATAATTGAGCTATTAAACGTTGCCCAAAAACATCTGATACGTATAGTTTGTAAAGTCAATAGGCTTGCGAATAGTTGGCCTCTTTTTCATAGTCTCCGCGTTCTTCCAATGACTCATCTTTATATTTTTAAGGTTTTAAAGGTTTTTTATATGCGAAGCGGATACAGTGCTAATTTAAGAAGCTCTAACGCTTATGGGTTAAGGATTAATAATATGGCAATGGTTAACATTCCTTTGGCTAGGAAAACACATTTTTTTAGATTTTATACTGTGGCGGCACCTAGGCTTTTTAATAAACTACCTTTAGAAATTAGAAGAGAAACACAATCTTCTTTGTTCACAAATAAATTGAAGAATTGGCTGTTCACTTTGGATAGTTCTATGGTCAAAATATTATTGAATTCAGCTTTTTACTGATAACATTATTTAGTTGCTTTTGCAGTTTTTGCTCTTAAAATCTATATTAAATATGCGATTAACATTATTCATTATTTTCGTTTTAATCTAAAGTTTTTACCCCACATACACAAAATAAAAAAACTTAATTTCAAAATTGACGGATCATTCGCCACTAGTCACACAAGTGCTACAGAATGATACCTACTTCTTAAAATGTTAGAATACATCTTAACAAAAAATGAATTATTTTAATATGAATTAGTAACTTGAATATTTTAATTTTGTTATGTATCTATAATTTTAAGAAAAATAAATAAAAAAAAAAAAAAAAAAAAAAAAAAAAATCCAATGTCCAGAAGAGTTTATTTCCCCTCTTTGACTAACAGAAACAATTTCAGAAAAAAATCCACAGATATTGCCGATAAATAGAGAAATTGAATTTTTTTAGTTTCTTTATTCCTTCTTACATAATATTTCTTTTAAATGATATAACGAACTTTTTATTAGAAAAATCTAAACCACATAATTGAAACAGAAACATTTTAATTATGAAAGAATACTCTAAAGTTGTATCACTCAACTAAGCTGAAAGCTTTTTGCTGTAAATTTGCAGAATGACTAAATAACTTTTCATGTGTCAAGGAGAATAAAATGCATGACTGGGTCGCAGGAAGTTGCTCTTGTAGCAAACCACGGGATTCAAAAAAAAATAAATTTAATAAATTACCATCAAAAAGGAGAAAAATATCGGAAAATGGCCTAAACGTGAGACGTGAGTTGTATGATAGCTATTATAACACGTTTGTTTAGTCAAAAACTTTAAATGCAATTTTGTGTTAAATAATCAAATTAACTTCCACACTAAATTTAAATGAAATCGGTTAAGCCGTTATCAATTTATGGACAAATTTGTAAAAACCGTTAACACCAAATCTCCGTTATATGCATTTTAAGCCAAAAACCTGAAATGCAGTTATATTAAAGTACAAAAAGTTTTATCAAAATCGATAGAGCCGTTTTTGAGAAAATTTTGAAAAACTAAAACCGTTATATGGGAGGTACCCGTTATAGCCAGGCTTTAAAAAAAATCGAATTTTTCCTCTAGGGAATCACCAAAAAGTTATATAAACTAAGTTTGAAAAAAATCCGTCAAACCGTTTAGGGTGTAGGTCGGTGCACAGACAAACGCACATACGCACATACGCACATCCGCACATCCGCACAGACAGACCGACGGATGGCATGACGAAACCTACTTTTTTGAGCTTCTCTATCCTCGTAATGTCAGGTTTGATTAAAACCTCGAATTTTTTTTTTATACGAAACCAATACTTGCCCTATTGAGCAAGTAAAAAATGTATACACACTAAAAAAAAAAATGGGATTGAATAGCGTCGTATTAAAATTAAATATGCCTTGAAATAACTTTTGTGATATTGGTTAGTTATATAAGTGTACTAAATTGAAATACCAACGTATGTATTTTCAATACGAGCGATATCATGATGATATTAAAAGAAAAAAAATATTAATTTAAATAAAAATCATTTTATCCAGCGTCAACAAACTTAATTAATAAATAGACTTTAAAACAAAGCCGAAATGTAATTGCTCTATTTTCTACTCTTTTCATTAATTCAGAAAACTTTTTAATCATAGAGACATAAACATGTGTAAATTAAGCGATGATGTACTTAATTTTAAGTAGAACCACGTTTAAATTAAACATGGTTTTTGTTTAAAAAATGAAGTATGTTAAAGCCAAAGTAAAAACGTATGGGTACACTTATTAAAAAATAACAAATTTTAATAATTGAAAATCAACTAATTTCTAAGTTCCATTTTTTTTTGATTAAAAAACATAACCGCCATCTTTTATTCAAATACGGTTGCTTTAAATTCAGAGTCGTTATTCAAGGATACATTTGTTTTAACTTAATGCATTTCGATTTTATAAAAGGTTTATAATTTTAAGACATAAGTGTTGTCATTTAAGATTTAAATAAATTACTTTGTAAATTACTGCTATTGAAAAATAAAAAATAAAATATTATTTTTTGTTAATATTTTTATTATAATAATAATATAATAAATAAAAGAAAAGTTAAAATATCTAACTTAAACTACACATTTGTCTGTACGTGATCACTGATCATATATGGCAACCAAAAATTGAAAATTCAATTGCAAATTCTATTTTTAATGTCGTTCATGACATTTAAACACCTAATTGTTATTATTTTATTGTTTTAGAACAAAATAAGACATGTTTACTAGCTTTAAGCATTTTATTTAAATGAATCCTCATTCATTTAGATGAGTATTCTCTTAGAATTTAAGATGAAATTGATCCAGACATTCTCATTAATTTCATAATAATGGAAAATAATAATTCTTTACCATCAAGTTACTTTATAATATTGTCAATGGAAATAAAGTTAAGGTTATTTACATATTCTGTTTCACTTTTTTTTTAATGAAGGTACCTACGTATTTTTCTCAGTTTGTGTTGAACACTATTTCTGTTTCATACAACTTTGTTCAAAGGAATAAAATTGGGAATTGTGTCAAAAATAAAGTAGGAATTGTGTTGCTCCAAATCCGTAAATTGTTAAACATTTTCTCGTCGCAGTGTTGAAACAAGGTTACTTAATGGGAACGCAAATAGACATATCGACGTCTCGTCGACAAAAATTTTGAATTACAATGGTACTTGGGATGGATATGGATATTAAAACGATTTTTGTCATCGGTATTATATCAAAGATTGTAATAATTTAGAAACGTGAAGCTCTTAGTGTTGTTGGAAATCAGCACAAAATTATTTTCTTGAATATCCGTTAAGGTTGTATATACTAGGTCTTAAAATATATTACAGTTATTTAACTCAAGAGCTAGTTGATGGACCTATACTAAACGTAACAGAAAGAAGGTCAATCATCTTCTTATATTACTTCTTTTCATCTTCATCTTTACCTTTTTCTCAAATGGGATCACATACCTTTATGTATTCTCCACTTTACCTGCTGATCTGCCTATGGGGTTCCTCCTCTACTTACAAAACCTGTCCAATAAATACGTTTCCATTGCGTTGGACAAAAAGTATTCTTAGTCCATAATTATAGGAATTTTCCGAACCATATCTGACTTTGACCTACAGCCCGCTTAAATTCTTCAACTTTAATATATATAAAAAGGTCACGTAAATATTAACATTACGTAAATATTGACATTACTTCTGACTTTAAAGACGATCGTAGGTAAAGGACTTTTATATAACCATCTATGACCGTATACCCGAGCATATACCTGACAATAATGCCCAAGTCACTTGGGATAAGGTATCAAACCAGCACACTCTATCGCTAACTGGTTTTTTACTTCACTATATAGCTTTCTCAAAACATATGCCTAAAGATATGGATGTCGTGTCCGTCTTCGTTCAATTTCGTTCTTTCCTTCCTGAGGTTTATTTAAACAAAAACTATTTTGATGTTCAATAAACGATTTATTTTTACTGACCACATAACATCTTGAATAATTGATAAAGGTTTTGTTCATTAACTTTAAATTGATACCGAGGTATATTGAAGTAACTACATTTATAGCCTGATTCATTTTTACTAGATGAAGTCATTGCAGTGTTACGACATTTGGAAACAATAAAAAAGAATTATTTCTTTATTGATTGCTAAGTATATAAAAGATAAAATGCATTTTATCTTCTTGTTATCAAAACTATCCAAAAAATACTCAATGTTATTTAAAAAGCCACTTAAATAATAACAAAAAACTCTTCTAATCCATCATAATCCTTTACGAAAAACATACCATGTTAGCCATTACATCAAAACATCACGATTTTAAAGTCAACTTTGGAAAAAGAATATCTATACAACAAATAAACATTAAAAAAAAAAACAATAACTCACTCTTTATTCAACTTGCTAACTTTAGTAACGTCACTTCCATTTCCATTAAATAAAAATTCAAGACAACGAACACAACTTTGTCATGAGCGTAAAAAATCGTCCTTGTCTGTCATTTTGTGGATTTTGGGAAATTTCTCCTGGGGACTGACGAGCTTCCAGCCAAATGGATTTGTTTCATTTTAGTTTTACGTATCTAGGGAAGCTCTTGTTGGGTTTATTTTAGTTTTCCATAAATAAAACTATTTTTGTAGCTCTGATGGATGATTATGGTTTGTGTCAGAGAATATGAAAAAAAAAAAAATTACAACCAATCCATTAGCACCAATTTAGTAACACACTAAAAGGCAATAAGCACTAACTAAGGACAAAATAAAAATTAATAACCCATGCTTATATTAAATTAGAGAGGTCAACAGAATAGCTTAAACCATAAAAGGATCCTTTTTCGATCCAATATAGATTTATAATGTGGCATCACCGAAATGGCATTGCAAAATGGAAGATAAAATATTCAGCTTAACAATATTACCCGAGGATAGTAAAAAGACTTATGGTACAGACGCTTAAAATGTTGTCATGAAAAACAAAAAAAAATCATCGCACGTAATTGAATTATTAAGCTAAAATTTCGTTTATTGACGAAAAACACAGCACTTTCGTTCATCCTTGATTCCTTTTTTTTCTGGTTTAATCTCTTTTGTTATTTTATACTTTTTTTGTTCGTGTGAGTCATAAGATTTTTATATTTTTTTTAATAACTAAGTTTGGTCCGATATTAATCGGAAGAATGAATAAATGAAAAAAATAACGCATTATAAATGCAAACAATTTCGCCAGACAGGATCTTAAAAAATACACTAAACGAATTTGGGACAAAATGTTTTATTTTATTCTTGAAAGGATGCTTTGCTAAATCTTTTTCTGAACGAATTGTATCACATGAAAAATTGTCTTTAAAGTACGCACATAAAGGGTTTTCCAATAAGAGGTGTTATTTTGATATTCAAAGAAAAATGCCATTTTTTGAGATAAATGATCGGATGTTTATTTCATTATAAAGAGGAAGGTATGCCGTAATGGAACACAACATCAGTCAAATGGCCGCCACGACCACGCTTACAGGACCATATGCTTTTCATGAAATTTTCCATAACCAAATCACAAAGTGGCTGCCCTATGTCCTTGATAGCCTCACGAATTCCATCTTTGAGGTCTTGAATCGACGCTGGGCTGTTGGCGTAGACCTTATCTTTCACGTGGCCCCAAAGAAAGAAGTCACAAGGTGTTAAATCACAAGATCTCGGTGGCCAATTGTGATCACCTCTTCTTGTTGAAAGTAAACGTTGTCCAGATCAATACCATCCAATTCCGGTCATAAAAAATCATTAATCATCTCTCGATAGCGCAATCCATTGACCGTAACTGTTGCTCCAGCCTCATTTTCGAAAAAGTAAGGTCCAATGACCCCGCCGGACCATAAACCGCACCAAACAGTCACGCGTTGAGGATGGAGAGGCTTTTCAACAATAACTCTTGGGTTTTCCGAGCCCCAGATGCTACAGTTTTGCTTGTTGACGTAGCCTCTCCGAGGTGGAAATGGGCCTCATCAGTCAAGATGATTTTTCGATGAAATTCCGGATCATTTTCATGCATTTCAAGGACCCAATCAGCAAAGACACGACGTTGTTGATGATCAGCCGGCTTGAGTTCTTGTGTTAACTGAACTTTATAAGCCTTAAGACCCAAGTCTTTATGCAAAATACGGTGTAATGACGTTTGTGGAATGCCTAATTCCAAAGAACGACGAGGAATGGACAAACCTGGGTTTTCTTCAACTCTTTGGGCTACAACAGCAATATTCTCAGTTGTTCTTGAGCGACGTGCACGGGTTTTATTCTTCACATCACTAACTTGTCCCAACAACTCGAATTTGTCCACCAATTTCTGTATTCAGTCCGACAAGGCGTGCTTCACGACGACCAAAAATGTTTTAGTTTTACGAACCGTCTCTGCCAAATTTTCACCATTTTTATAGTGAATTTCAATGCGTTGTTGATGCGTGTATCGTTCCATTTTTATTAATGGCGTAGTTTCTACTTGTCAAAAAATGACAGCTTCAAAAGTGACAGCTACCGATATAGCGGGCTATTCAAAATAACACCTCTTATTGGAAAACCCTTTATTATGGATTGATAAAGTGCGAAAATCTTCTGGTGTCTTTGATTCGAGTATATTATGAAGTATTTTTAAGAAAGTTCTCCGAGTCTCTTTCTTGAACATAACAATACCAGATAAGTCGTTCGTGTTGCAATAATTTGGTATTAAGGCATGACCATAAGGACATCATTCATATCAACTCACATATTCCAACGCCAAAAACATCTTCAATAAATTAAAACAGATCCTCCAAAATATGCCAAAATTATTTACTTTATTTCTATATTGTTGTTTCACTACTGTTGTTACAAAAAATATTTGTATTATAAAGGTTTAATAAATATTAATAACTTTATAAAATAGTCATACAAAAATTATCCTCTTATTATTTCAATGAAACAATTAAAACAAATTTCTAAATAAATGTTATTTCGACCATAAAAGATAAACAATAATAAATTATAATAAACAATGAAATAAGAAAACGAAAGAATTTTTAATTCCGAACCTCTCCTTCACAAGTAACTTAATTTAAAGCTACTTGAAGATTGAACCCAGCGGTCTATGACAATAATCTCTAACCCATTTAAAAGGACCAAAAAGGTGGTGTACACTTTAAAGGTATTAAAAACACTTCAAATGATTTACAGGCCACGATGTAATCCTCTGCACAACAATAATTCAAAATAAACAATTTAGGGTCACATAATTTCAACATTATGAAGTGTGTACAATTTGCTAGAAGGAACAAGAGGCTGGAATAATGAATAACAATAACACCTACATAATCATAATCTTTTTCCACTGAGCACGAAAATGGCCCTTAAGCACAACGAAGGACCAATTTGTTTATTTTTATATATATTTTTTTTTCTTTCATTTTTTCAGGTAAATAGAGTCATTCAAGTGAAGCAATTTGCTTATTTTGTTAAATTATATCGGTTTATGACTTGGAACCAAGGAGATAATAATTGTTTATATTGTGAGTTATTTATTATTTGTTTTGTTTTTGCAAAACATCCAAGGATTGCAAATTGTTTTCTTTGCCAAAAGGTTTTTGGTTGTGTGTTTATAGATTTAAAACCATTAAATCACTTGAAATTTGTTTTATTCAATAAAATATCCATTAAATTGTAAGAGAGATTTAGAGCCATTTTTAAAAATATATAAACCGCATTCGTTTAGTTCCAAATTTGACAACTGAAATGAAGTTAAGCTCTGGTTTTACGTTAAGGTATGATATAATAGTCAATTACATGCTTGAATCCGTATTGAAGCACATCTAATCCTACGTCGTTAGAAAACTTAAGCCAAAGCTGAGTTTGCCTTTTAATAAGCAAATTACTCTCCCAGACACATGTTGGAAGCGAATATTTTCAAATGCTCATGTAAAATACAAAGGAAATTCTTTCGTAGCGAATGAATGCAACGTTAGTGAGAGAAGTTTTTATGTTGCAAAGAAAATTCTTTTGTTGGAAATCTCAGTAACAGTATAGACTGCGGTTCAAATCCCAACGATTCCTTCTCTCAGTGAGGCATTATTATATTTGCATCGTATTGACTGTTCATAATTTTCTTTCTAAATAATTCTTTCAAATAAGTCAGCCTATATGCCTTTAAGGATGTTTGTATTTCTAACAAACAAAAGAAAAGAAAAGCAGTGAAAGCGAGTATATTAATGATTCTAAGTTATTTTAATACAATGTGCAGATCTTGGGAGAACGCCGCAAAACAATGTCAATGTCAATGCCTAGGGTCAACAGCGTTAACGAAGTTGGTAGATATTTCAAAAATTGGTTGATGTCATACTCAAAGCAAAATTCAATAAGTTGAAATTCCTTATTTTCAATATTTGAGTTATTGTCTAAATTTTGACATTAAAATTTTGTAATCAACAAATGGATTAGAGACGATTTTCAGGTATAGTTCCATAAAGTGCTGGATGTATTTTCAATAGTTCCAGGGTTTCTCATCCCAACTTTCAATAGTTCTGCCAATAATGCATCTCAATTCGCACTTTGAAGTTCGTATCTAGAAAAAAAACTATAGCGGCGACCTTTCAGCTATAATCGAGTAAACCAAAAACTCAAATTCAATACTTAAGGTTGTCGAGATGATATAATCAAATGTTACAATCTAAATTTTCAACAAATCAAATAATATTTGAACCAAAGGAAAATGAAAAACTAGTTTTTCTCGTACAAATTTATTTTATTTAAATGTTAACGTTTTCGAGAATATTTATATTCTCATCATCAGACAATCAAAACTAAAATTGAAAATAATTTATTTACAAATATTTTGTTATTGAAATATTGAAAAGTATAAAAATAAATTTATTTAAAAAAATAAGAGTAGAATTAGAATAATAATAATGAAAGTGAATAAATTCATTTAGAATTTAGTTTCAAATATTTGTTTAGATGGATAATGGTTTCAAAAATGTATGAAATAAATATTGTTCAAATATTTTATTTTTTTTTAATATTGTTTGTAAGAAAATATTTTGATTTCCTTCAAATACTATAGTTCGTTCACTTCGTATTTGCACCACAGGCAAGATAGGATATTCGCCTTTCATTTGAACCATTATGGATTTCAAATAGCTATCTCGATTTTAAAGCTCTCAAAGAGTTGCTGTTGTGAGCATTACAAATTGCCGCAATTCTCTAATGTCGATATTGTTGCCATCTGTTTAGTTTTTCAAAACAGAAAAAACTTTATTTTACCAGTGCCTGGCTCAGTAAAAAAAAAAATTGATTTAAAATTGTCATGAAATTTTTTTATTGCTTAAACCATTTTGACCAAAATAAATTGAGTCTATCTTTTTCCACACCACCCAGAGGTAAGATAACAGGCGCGTTTTTTGGGTACCCTCAGGAGGCCTAATCCCTTTAAAGGTAAAAATAAGTCACTGAAAACCCAAATTAAAAGCAAAAAACATCACAGACAAAAAATAAATTGAATACAAAAAAAACAATCACATAAAAATAACCCAATAGAAAAAGAAATTACAAAGAAATAGAATAAATAACAATCCATTAGATAACAACAACAAATACATATCAATTGAATATACCAATATATTACCACAGATAATTAAATACGAATTAAAGAAACATAATAAAACAGTCTCCTACAAAACGAATAACAATACCTAGAATTATTTAAAAACAAAAAACACTAAAGCAATAGAACTATGCGTTCAGGTGTTTACAAAATTATTTGCAGTGACTGCGATAAATTTTATATTGAACAAACCGGACGAAATTTCCAAGATAGATTCAAAGAACATATACCTAAACAAAAAACGCAATCAAATTACGCACAACACTTAATCAACGAAAACCACAATTACACCGATTTCAATACAAATTGCAAACCAATGCACATTTGCAGGAAAGGGACAACTTTGGACGCATTAGAAGAGTTTGAAATCTACAAAGCCTGCAAAACGGAACAAAACAAAGTACTGAACGACAAACTAATAATAAAAAAAAATGCACTATACAACACAGCCATTAATCACCAAAACAAAAGAAGATGAAGAGATACAAACATACGCCAACTGATAAACATCAAAAAACACGAAACACACATACCACACCACACTCAGTAATCAAACAAGCCCGATGATGGACGAACGCCCGAAACGCGTCGCGTACTAATATTTTAATATTAATAAATGTTGTAAAAAAGTTTTTCTTTTTGTTAATAAATTTTAAATGTAATAATAAAACTCGTTTTTTCTTATGTTTTTATTTATTTAACTAATATTTCAAAAACATAAAAAAACTAATATCACATTAATCAAAATAAGTTTGTTGGTATTAGAAAAATAGCAATTACAATCAATTTATAAATATTTGCGCATTAGAACCTATGACATTTTCAAGAATTTCCCCAATAAAACACATTTTGTATTCCCTCTAAATTGCAATTAATTACTGAACGCAATTCCGTACACCCGAGGGTACACCATATTAAAACAAAAACTGGCAAGAATTATTGGCTTGGGCTGGCACACCAAGTTCCGAAATGAATTTGAATTCTATCAAAATCAACACCACCACATTGTCAAAATATGTTTTATGATGGTTATTTGAGCAGAAGATAAAAGGTAATAGACGCATGTATTTATTATAATAGGGTTAGGGAGAAGTTTAAATTTGAGTTGGGTGTCAACAAAAGTTTTCGTACTTTTGAAAAATGTGTCAGTGTTTCGAATGGAGATAATCAGCTCTATCACAGGCGCCCGTTGGATCAATTTCGGACTACGAATGCAAAAAAAAACATCGTAATTGACTTCTTACTGCATATTTTGAATCTTAATTTGCAATTCACAATCACTAAGAGCATTTATCAATGTCATTAATGTCATTGCAATATGTTCACTAATATATAAAATCTAGTGGATTTTACAATTCGTAGTACGAAATCGTTCCGACGGGGCCTGTGATAGGGCCGAATAACTTGAACCCATCATACATGTTAAACATTTTCTTCTCTTCGTAGCTTAATCTCAAATGTTAAACTAATGGCTATTTTAAATGGATTCCGCGAAGAAAATACACCTTTTAATTTTACTTTAACAAAATAAGGGCGAGAGGTAAATCATTTTGTCCTCAAAATGTGAATATGATGGACTTCGCTTCCCATGGGTGAGTTGGGTTTTTGAGGTCATTATCGATTTATTCCACTTCATCTATGTTTTGATATCCATGTTACTTAAACTTCTTTACCTTAAAAGAAGCAATGAGTCGAATGAACTAAAACAATAATTTGAATGTGACACAGTTACTTACAGGCATAAAAGTATAATAATCCCGTTATAAAAAGCATGAAACAAGATATTTACATCAAACAAACGCAACACATAAAACAAAGAGACTGGTTCTAATTTGAAATATATAATTAAACATTTCCGTCAACCAGTGTATTTCTGTGGGATAATAAAACTATCTCAACCCAAAATATTAAAGATACAATTATTATTCTGATAGACCACCATGATGCAACATAATTTAGCTGCAGAATTAATAAGCAAGTCAATGAGATTGGCTAGCAGGCATCAGCTGACGTTCGTTCTAGATTAGTGAAAAATCAAACAAAAAGTTGACAGTTCTTACACAGTAACATGTATATGAGAACATGTGGCCAAAGATTTTTGCTTATAGAATCTATACATATATATGTATGCTTCAAAACATTTTAACTCTTGACTCTTTTTAACTTATGGCAATCAGTATATTATTTATGGAGCTGACATTTTTTTCTCAGTGTACATAATGCTTAAATTGTATTTGAATTGATCTGAATATATTTCATTGCATTGAAATAAATAAGCTTAAAACAGAAAGAAAAGAATCTATAAATAGGAAGTCTAAGAGTATCCAAACATTCTGTTACAAATAAAACTAATTTCGAGAAGTGCTTGAATGAACAATTAAAAATTTGTTTGCACGAACACTTTTTGGCAGGAGTTAGATGTATTTCACTTGGGGCAAGCCGATCATCGAACTCACTTAGAGGTGCTCGTCTATTATAATCTCATGCTATTTTGAAAACCCATTTCATTTGATTTGAGCTCTGACATGGATTCTGTCCCACACAATATTTTGTTTGTTTCTCCTTTCAATTTTTATTTTTGATTTCTACAATCTATAAAATAATAATTGTTAAAAATTAAGCCGATATATGTATATATGGGTGCAATAATTCTTGATAATATAGTTCAAATAATCATTGCTTCTTTTGGCATCTCTTCTTATTCCTTTCGCAGATTTCTCACACATAAAGATAATCAAACTCAATCCCGCAGTCACTTAACAAAAAGAACCCAATAACAGAAGCAATCTATTTATGTTCTCAGACGAACATCAATCATCATTATTGTGCTGTGATTAATTTATTTCACTGTATCATCTTATATAGATGCTCTATCTTATGTATATGTATGTGGGGTTCTTTCTTTAAGATTCGGAAAATAAGTTACAACTATTTGTTCTTTAAATAAATTTAGTTATTTTATTCTTTTGATTCTCGGCGGGCGCAACGACAACAAGACTTACTACATTGGCTCTACTTTTAAGACTAAACTTGACTACTTCATGGTGTACATTTATTTGCAAAACTAAACTATAAAAAGTAGGGACGCGTATTCTGTTTTATTTGTCTGTCCGGTTGGTTGGTCGTCGTCGTTCGTACGTTAGTATGTGTGTAAGTCTGTCGTGCAGTAAAACCCCTATCCCACAATCGGCTATCCTGACGACTCATTCGCCCCGAATGACGGATTCCACGGTTTCATGTTTTCCGCTATGGTGTTCGTCTTATTGGGTCCTTCGCCTTCACCCACCTTCTCCACGTCATATCTTCCGTGATCTCGTTTTTGTGTAACCTTATAGGGCCCAAAAAATTTCGGTCGAAGCTTCATGCTGGTTCCAAACTGCGTACGCTTAATGGCGACGAGTTCGTTTAGCTGATACTCCCTCTCTGGGACACGATTCCGGTTGAAAGACTTCCTATTTTCACGCTGAATGACGGCGATATTTTCAGCAGCTTCCTCACGCACAGCTTCTCGTTCGGCATTTAGTTCCTCGATATTGGCGTCATCTAACCACTCTCTGAGGTCAGGGTATTCCGGTGTCCGCATTTCCAGACCTGTCAATATCCTGAAAGGACTGAACTTTGTGCTTCTTGTCGGTGAATTGTTGAGCACCTGCTGTACACGCTCGACGTGTCTGTACCAACTTTTGGAATCTCCCATACTCGCTTTTGCTATCATTGGAACTATAATTTTGTGGATCCGCTCCACCTGTCCATTTCCTCGAGGAACTCCTGTTGCAATCAGCAAATGTTGGATATTTTCCTCCTTGCAGTAGTCCCCGAATACCGTTGCTGTAAAAGCTGTTCCACGATCTGATATGATCCGCCTTGGGTTTCCAAAAATCGCGGCTTGTTTTTTAAGCCGATCCAACACTTCCGCTGCTCCTGTGCTCTTCGTGGGATAGAGCCACACGAATTTAGAAAAAGCGTCAACCACTACCAGAATGTGGTTGTATTGTTTGTGGGTCTGTTCCATTGGCCCAACGTGGTCTATGTGAAAAGTTCCCAACGGCTTATCCTCTTTATTGATTGGTTGCAGTAAACCTTCTTTCTTTCCTGCCTTGGACTCAGTGATGATGCACTTGACGCAGCCCCGAACTATCTCCGTTACCTTCTTTGTTAAATCTGGTACGAAATACATCTTTTCCACAGCATCCTGGGTTTTCTTAATGGAAAAATGTCCCTGTTGATGCGCAATGATAATCAACTCCTTTTCCATTGCCGATGGTATGACTATCAATTCCTTTACTGGATCCTTACACAAGACTCCTGCCTTCATGTAAAAGTCCTCATAATCCTCCTTGCTGAGAATTTTGCGCACGGCCCTTATCCAATCGTCTTTGAGTTGTGCTTCTTTTATTCTGTGATTCAACGAATCCTCTATCAAGAGACATGAAACTCTACTTAAAGCATCGACATGCTTCATCCTCGATCCAGATCGGTGCTCAATCTCGTATTCAAATTCTTGCAAGAACATCGCCCATCTTGCGACTCTCAGCGGCACATCTTCCTTTTTCATGGTCTGCGTGAATGCATTGCAGTCTGTTATGATTTTGAACTTGATGCCCAACACGTATACTCGCCACTTCTTCAAGGCTTCGATTATGGCTAGAACCTCTAGCTCATACGAGTGGTACTTCTCTTCATATTTGCTTGTCTTTCGGCTCATGTACTGAACTGGGTGGAACATTTGATCTTCCGAATCCTTTTGTAGTAAGACAGCACCGTATCCAAATTTGCTGGCATCTGAATGGATCTCCGTTATTGCTTTTGGATTAAATAATTTTAGAACAGGCGATTTCATCAAAACTGCTTTAAGCTGTTCAAAAACAACCAACTGTTCTGCTTCCATTTCAAATCTTATGTTTTTCCGAAGCAAATCCGTCAAGGGCTTTGCAACCACAGCAAATCCTTCCACAAATCTTCGGAAATATGAAGCTAGACCTAAAAAACGTTGTAGCGCTTTCTTGTCTGCTGGTACCGGATATTCTCTTATTGCCTTTGTTTTCTCGGTTGAAGGTTGGATCTTTCCATCTTCAATGATGTAACCAAGGAATTCTATTCGCTTCTTTAGAAAGTTGCATTTTCTCCAATTCAGTCGCAGTCCGTATTTTTCGGCCACCTCTAGCACTTGTTCAAGCTTTCTCATGCCCTCATCTTCGTCTTTGGATGGTATTATTAAATCATCCATGTACGCTTCCACTACTCCAGCCTGGATTAATGTCCGGTATATCGCGTTGATAAAGCGTGCGAAAACTGCTGGGGAGTTAGATATTCCGAAAGGAACGTACAGGAATTCATATTGTTGGTCCAGTGTTACGAAGGCTGTATATTTTCTAGAACTCGGATCCATCGGAACATGGAAGAAACCGTTTTCTAGATCCAACGTTGTAAACACTTTTTGTCCTTGCAATCGTTCAAGAACTTCGTCCATTTGTGCCATCGGAAAATTATCGCGAGTTATTTTTTCATTTAGTTTCCGGTAATCACAGCATAATCTCTTCGTTCCATTCTTCTTTGAGACCAGTACAATAGGCGAGGCATACTCCGATTTACTTGGTTGTATAATCTTTTGCTCAAGCCATTTGTCCACCTGCTCGCGCACCACCACTTGATCCGCATGCGCCAATCGTCTCGGCCTATGGAATATCGGCACTTCGTCCTTCAAAATTAATTTCATTGACACCGGCGACGGTTCCTGTCTGACCGGTTCATATTTCCTTACCATGTGTAACAATTTTTCACGCATAGTGGCGTTCAAATGGTCAACATCAAAATTCATCTCCCTTTCGAAGATCCCCTCCTCGGTAGCCAAACATATTTTACCAAATTCCTTAATCAATTCCAGCTTCTCAAGTCTGCGATTGGTGTCGGCAGAAATGGTTGTTCGTACCCCTTTCCCAGTACTCCATCGTGGTCCATTTTCCCCACCCAAAATATCCCGTGGCCCCTTTTCACCACCCAAATCATCACGTGTGCGTTTATCAGCATCCCAACTAACTCGTGGTCCATTTTCCCCACCCAAAATATCCCGTGGCCCCTTTTCACCACCCAAATCGTCACGTGCTCCCGAATCGGCACCCTTTCCTCCTTCAGTTGAATTCCTTCTGCATTTAAATTCCGCCCCTTCACTTGTCACGTTCAAATTTACCATTTCCAGAATGTCATTGCCGATCACTGCTGCATATGGCACGTCTCCTTCCCCGACTACATGAAATTGAAGTTCCAATGCAATCCCATCCACTTCTATTTCCAAAAATACACTTCCCAGAGTTGTAACTCGTTTTTGGCCAATTCCCAACAAATTTCTCTTTTCAGTTGTCATTTCCACGAAATTCATCAGAGTCAAACTATCATACCTCAACAAACAAAGATCGCTTCCAGTATCCACCAGTGCGCTAAGTGTGCAGCCTCCGACTAAAATATCTTTAAATATTCTGTTTGAACCGATAGCCAATTGTATTCGCGCTTCTTGAAACGGGTTGTTGCGAACGGCTGTTGTTGCAGACTGTCCACGTCGTTCATCGGCTCTTCTATTTGTTGGTTGCACATTAACTCTGCAATCGCGTGCCATATGTCCCTGCTGATCACATCGAAAACACTTGAAGGTTGAAGTCGATGCTCTGCAATCTCTGGCTATGTGTGATGCTTCTCCACATCGATAGCATGATCTGGAACCTCGTTCCTGCTTTACCACCACCTGGCTCTGGACACTGCTACTCGGAACATAACGTGTGTTTCCCCTTGTGTTCGTTGTATGAGATCCTCTCGCCTTCTCGTATGCCCTCAACTGAACCTTGAGTTCGTCTATCGTCTTGGCCTGGTATAGTATCGCCTTATTGCTCCTTGCATCAGGTATTCCCTCGATGAAGTACTCAATCACACTCTCCTCTTCCAACGATATCGTGTTTCCCAATTCCATCAGGCCGTATAGATACTCCAAGAAAGTTTCGGTCGGTTTTTTGCGTCGCATACTTAGACGGAAATGCACCTCGGCCGCCGACAGCTTCTTTCCAAACTCTTTAACGAGAGTTGTTTTTAAATTACTCCAGCTGTTCACGCCTGTCTGGCTTCTCAGAAATAATCTTGCCGCCCCCTTGAGAAGTTGTTTCCCGTAAACAAATTTCTGTACCTCGCTCCAACCCACCGTCACAGCATTTTCCTCGAACTCCTGGATCCAGAGATTAATGTCCATAGACCCAGTTCCATCAAATGGATTCAGCGAATCCTCGATGTCGCGAAGCGTAAACATGATACCTCTTTCAGTTGAAATTCCGCTGGCTTCTTGGAAAACGTCTTCCTCGTCGTCGCTTTGTGTAAACCTATAATGGGATAGAAGCCTGTCCTGCAATGTACGTTTTAGTCCGGTTGTTGGTAGTTGCAGTTGTGTCAGTTGTTCCCTCAATTTTTCCACCGTCAACCCCAAAATACAATCCCTTTCCATCAAATCGCAAAATATTTATTCCAAAATTATTTATTTTTAAAATTTAATTAAAGTTACAATTTCAAAAAAAAATATACTCTAGAATTAATGATTTACCATGAGTTTATAAATAAGAGCCAATTCACAAAAAAAAACTACTAGTGTTGTCGTTGCTTACCCCTTTTTTTATTTTGACTGCGGCTCTGGTTCCCCTCCTTCACGAATTATGGTACACGGCTCTGTCTTTTCTCCTTCGGTATGATCTTCAATGTGTGTGTACTGTACAACTTACTGTCTATTTTTAAATTTGCTTGAGCACAACCACGCATCTGCTTTCTGCTTTTCTTTTTAACTTTTCGCACAGGAGAACTTGAGGGTTGCAACTGGCTTTTTTTTTTTTTACAAAACAAATGTGCAGGCAGATCGTCTGTTCACTGTTGCTCTTCTTTTTTTTTTTTTACCGTCTCGCACTGAATCGTTGTTTGTTGTTTGTTTTTTTTTTTTAAGAAAAAATTAAACGAAATGCAATTTGGTACTTGTTGCTATAATGAGCAAACAAGACACATAATTTAACACTGCGATACACTATTTCATTCGTTCAACGATATCGATACCTTCTTTTCTGTTACTTGCTGTTTTGTTGAACAAGCAAGAACGCAAGCACTTTCAAACTTTTTTAAAATATTCCGCACTAAATCCGCATTTAATCCGCATTTAATCCGCATTTAATCCCGGTTGAGCTCCCAATTTGTGGGGTTCTTTCTTTAAGATTCGGAAAATAAGTTACAACTATTTGTTCTTTAAATAAATTTAGTTATTTTATTCTTTTGATTCTCGGCGGGCGCAACGACAACAAGACTTACTACATTGGCTCTACTTTTAAGACTAAACTTGACTACTTCATGGTGTACATTTATTTGCAAAACTAAACTATAAAAAGTAGGGACGCGTATTCTGTTTTATTTGTCTGTCCGGTTGGTTGGTCGTCGTCGTTCGTACGTTAGTATGTGTGTAAGTCTGTCGTGCAGTAAAACCCCTATCCCACATGTATATGTCCAATCGCAATATCGATATACTTTGTTTCATAACGTGACTTTGAACTTCCGCTATATTGGTTTTGGGAATGGTGTATCTTTCATCAAACTCGCAGTATTTCTCCCGCACGTCCTTTGTGAAATGCCGCGTGCGTTCGTTGTTGCCAATTGAGGTTCTTAATCTCAAAGATAAATTTTTTTAGTGTTTTTTTTTTGTTCTTTGGTACAGTGAGATTAAATACAACGGAAGATGATGTCACATTTTTAAAGCATTGATCATAAAGGTTAGCAGCATTACATGAATTTCCTATACAAGTATTATGTCTGTTTTTTTTTTCTTTGCTTTACATCCAATGTTCTCATATTAAAGTCTTTCAAATTGGGATCCAGATGTCTTGTTGACGAGATGTTTGTATGTACGGGTAATTTTTACTATGGATATCAGGCGATGATCAGTTTGTCCATGGGTATGCTGTTTATATAGAAAAATCTATGACATCGTCAATTAAAAGCATATTTTTCAAAGTTGAGTCAAGAAATACCTTCCTTCCAAAATTTTTGGGAAACAGTCTAAGCTTAGATTCTTAACTTTAAGTTTTCAGGGTGAAAGTTTCCGAGGTGCGGAACGAATAAAAGGTTTCGTATATTTGTGAATAAATCCTTGCATAAAAATGTAAACAAATTCATATTTATGAATGCGGAATTGTAATTTGAATTTTCTTTTGAGGATTTCAAAAATGAAGTGCTATGTACCCTCCTTGTGAAGTTACAGACAATATTCATGTAAGAACGTAGAGAATAAAAATCAAAATGGAAAAAAAAGAGACCCAATCCTCACGGACAAAGTTTTCATTTTTAAGCTTTTGAATAATGCCATGGCAGACAAATGCTTTAATTTAAATTCGTTTCGCAATTCTTATTGATTATAGCTAATATTTTTGCAGAAAAATGACTTCGTCACGCATATTATTTACTACTCATTTAGAATCGAAAATCAGAAGCAACGTTTTTGTGTTGAAGCGTCCAACGTTGTCCACATCAGATTTTAAAAATGATCAATTATGTCTGCACTACAGCGAATTTAAATGAAAAGTAGCTTTTATTGTTCTTCATGATAACATTTTTTTTAATTTTTCCCAGAGGAATGATGACGAACGCATTATCTCCATTTTTTTTTTAATTTTTTTCCAAATGATATCATTGTTGTTGTTGTTGTTGTTGTTGTTGTTGTTGTTGTTGTTGTTGTTGTTGTTGTTGTTGTTGTTGTTGTTGTTGTTGTTGTTGTTGTTGTTGTTGTTGTTGTTGTTGTTGTTGTTGTTGTTGTTGTTGTTGTTGTTGTTGTTGTTGTTGTTGTTGTTGTTGTTGTTGTTGTTGTTGTTGTTGTTGTTGTTGTTGTTGTTGTTGTTGTTGTTGTTGTTGTTGTTGTTGTTGTTGTTGTTGTTGTTGTTGTTGTTGTTGTTGTTGTTGTTGTTGTTGTTGTTGTTGTTGTTGTTGTTGTTGTTGTTGTTGTTGTTGTTGTTGTTGTTGTTGTTGTTGTTGTTGTTGTTGTTGTTGTTGTTGTTGTTGTTGTTGTTGTTGTTGTTGTTGTTGTTGTTGTTGTTGTTGTTGTTGTTGTTGTTGTTGTTGTTGTTGTTGTTGTTGTTGTTGTTGTTGTTGTTGTTGTTGTTGTTGTTGTTGTTGTTGTTGTTGTTGTTGTTGTTGTTGTTGTTGTTGTTGTTGTTGTTGTTGTTGTTGTTGTTGTTGTTGTTGTTGTTGTTCTTTTTCTTCTTCTTCTTCTTCTTGTTTTTTTGCAGTATTTACCTAAATCAAGTTTACCAAAACTTTTATAATATTAACTTTCTTCAAAAGTGGTGCAGTTGTTAACGATAACGTGTTGTAAATAAATGGTTCTATCACAGCTTCTTGGGAAAGAGAATTAGGATGAAAGGCATCAGCATTGACAACAAATCACTCTAGCACGTACAGTTATTTTAATACATAGGTCACTTTTGAAGAAAGTTAATATTATAAAAGTTTTGGTAAACTTGATTTTAATACATGGGTCAAAAATTAAAAAAAATTCTCTAAGAATACGTTGTAAAAACTGAAGGAGGATTGGGCTTATGTTCAATTCATCGGACATGCATCCACTTCAACCATATTCCCGTAAAGAATAATTCATGCATGTTTCTTCAATTCAAAATGTGGGATGCGAATGCTATTTGCAATTATTCTCTTCGTAAGAACCATCAAGAAACCCAAATAAACAACACAACGTCTACTGACTAAGCTGACTAATTTTTTTTTATTTTCAAAAAATTTATATTCCAAGAAGCATACAAAACGTTAATATTCTTTTCTGAAATCCTTTATGTGCTCCGCAAAGCGTGATAATCAAACACAAGAGTTGTGAATGTGATGCAATAAAATTAAAATCTTACGCTTACTCAGAAAAAAAATCAAGGATACTGTAACTTGAGTAACAAAATAATATGAAACTTTCTCAAAAATAAGTCACGATTCTACCATAGAATGCTTTAGGTAGATTCCTTATACATTTGGTTGCAATAAAACTCTCCTCTTTGTAAAAGCTCGCACCTATAAATGTCCTAGAGCATATAATATCTTTTTTCCTTTTGACTTCTTTGAACATAAAGTAAAGACGTATAAGTATATCTTGTCAGTAAATATATGAACCACTGAGACACGATTGCTTCTGGTTCTGAATGCTATTGTCGATAAAAGTGCACTAAAAAAGGACAATTGATGACACATCCTACGTGCCATAATGTCATTTCAGCTTAACAATCGACTTCAAAGTCGTCATACAATACAGATAAAAGTGTAATCCTTTTTTTCTGTTTTCCATTTTTAGATAAAAAAAAATTCTTTTAGTTGTTTTGTGAAATATCTTTATACTTTAAAAATATGTTTGTTTTCTTCTTTTTACAGAGTCCGAGTTGAATACTACGTTAATGAAAACACATTCAAAGAAAGACTGCAACTTTACTTCATTAAGAATCAAAGATCAAGTAAGTTAAAAACAGGACACAATTATTTTACTTTATTTGTATCTTTTTTTTTTGTAACATACGCTTTAATAATATAAAACGTTGATTTTCTGGCTTTGAAAATTCAAATAAAACGCCAAAGGCAAACCACAAAAACAAAAAAAAAACAGTAGAAAGTGAACAATTCCCCCATCGACATTGTCGACACTTTGGTTTATTCTCAATTTACGCTTCAGGGATTCGGTTTGTTTATGATGCTAGAAAGTATGGATTTTGAAATAAATAAATAAAAATGCCTTTGGGCAAAAGTCCCAAACAAAAGGATATTGATTTGGGTTGCTGAATTTAAAGCCAAATATTTATAAGAAATTTTAAAAATTGTAAAGAATAACAAATTCAAAACGAAATACCTTCTACATCCTTTGGTGATTATTCAAATGATTCGATTCCTTTAATCCCTTTTTCAGGTTGATTAATTTATTGAGTACACATGATTATAGGATCATTTGTATGATTTCGTTTGGTTGTCTGATTGGATAACGACTAAATTAAGACTTATCCTTGATTGAATGTCCTTTACAAAATGGCAACCAAATATTAAGAAATAAAAAAAGAATCAACAAAATTAAATTAAAAATTAAAATTAAATTATGTACAAAATCTGTAAGATGAGAAAAATGAAAAAAAAATGTATCGCACATATTTTCGGAAATATTGCACGAATCTGTAAGATAAATTTTCATTAATTTTATAATTTTGGATAAAACTGAATCGTTTCTATTGAATGTTCACTTCTGATGTGCCGATGTGCGTATTTTCTGTAGTAATCCTGAAACAGCAGGCTTGACTGTGAAATCCTGAGACAGTAAGATTCACTGTAGAAATCCTGAGAGACCATTAGTATACGGATCTGGATGCCGAAAAAAAAATTCCCACTAAGAGCACAAAATGCACAATTAATTTTCCGTTTTCCTGTACTGTAGAACAAATAAAAAAAAAATTACAAATCGGGGCTATTTGCAAGATTTTAAAGGAAGTGCGGTGGAAACAATATTGTTTTATAGAGATGATAAAGCTGTTGATAAATCAACATATATACATATAAATAAATCAGATAACCATAGTTAATATTTGAAAAAAAAACTACTAAAAATGTTATCATAATATGTGCACAAATCAGTTAAACATTATTGGACAACAAGGCAAAAGTGTGATTCAATAGGAAACATTAGATATAGCTAAGCGATACATTTATTGACACTCTTAAGGAATTTTTCAGTTCGCACATCTGGCAAATATTTTTAGTAAAGATATTTGGCACTCTAAGTCCCTTTCTAAATACCTTAATCAATTAGTTTTCATAATATTTGTATTAAAATCAATTAAGAGATTCGTGATATTTTTAAATTTTGATATTTCTAAAACTCTATCAAAAAATATAATTATTGACACCCTTGTACAACTATTGACACCACGTATTTATACAATTATTGACATATGTTCGAACAGATAGTAAAGAATAAAAATAACGATATTTTGGTTAAGGATCGCTTAAATCGTTTTTTAAAACCTTTTTGGTAGCTTTATTCAATTATTAAAACAAAACAAAAATCATAAAACATAAAACTTAAAAAAAAAATCACAATTATATTCATTTGTGTAGGTAACTTGGGTAAAAATAATAATAAAATTTAAACGATACTTAATTATTATAAATTCTGGTAGCATCGTTTAATATGGCCAACATGTTCTGCTCCCCAAGATATTTTTCTATTATCGATGTTACCGGATCTGGAGTTCTAAGGCTTATTGAAGGGTGTCGGCTAAAAATTACTTAAACCAGCCATTTCCTGGAATGTTTTCTGGCCCAAAAGGATGTTCCCTTTTGTCTTCTTCAAGAAATTCCTTGACGGCATGAAGCACATCCTCTTTTCTCTTCGGGAAGCCTTTTCGTTGGGATGTGGTTATCCATTGTTCCAATCACTCTTCTTCAATTCTTTTTTTGGACATCTTTTGTGTCCTCACAGCTTCAAGAGCGTTCTCGAGGTCCGTTTCAGTGTATTTACCAGTACATTTCGGCATTTTTCCAGCTAAATATTCATTTAAGGTAATGATATAATTATTGACACTCATTATAAGTACAACTATAGACACAGTGTCAACGATTGTACTTCAATAGAAGACAGTTATTGACACAGGGGTGTCAATTATAGGAATTGCTTAAATCTTAACACAATAGTTGACATCCCATTTTATTCAATATATAATAACAAAAAAAAACAATAAAAATAAGTTAAAACCTTCTCCAGGGCATTATATTTCATATATAATTAACTTATATGATCATGCTTGTATTAAATATAACATAATTTTCTACTTACATGTTGGGATTCCTTAACGAAATTGGCACTTTTGTCCACAAAAAACACACTCGCGTAACAGTGATGTTTACGTTTCGGAATTCACAACTAAATTGAGTAGCTAGCTACTAACTAAAAACAAAGAGTGAGAGAATAAAAAAGAGCGAACAATTTAAAAAAAACAGTTATAGGAATCGTTCAGATTTGTTCCCGTGAAACGTTCTGTGAGAAGACGGTGTCAATAGCTATGCTGAAATTTTGCAGTGTCAATAATTTTGTCACTTACCCTATTAGAATCTCAAGTTATTACACTTTTCTTTTTGATACAATTAAACGCTAGTCACTTGAATTGTGGCATTAGAGGCCATTGATGAAACAACGTCAAAGTTCTTCCTATTCCTAAATGGAAGACTTACATATATTGTATTCATAGATGAATTCAAAATCTTTGTTATTTTGCAATTGTCTGTTTCAAACTTCTTCTTTCGATCTTTTAAATTTCCTAACACAACATATCAGTATTTTTCTAAATTGTACGTATCTAGAAAACAAGAAGTATTATTTGCAAAAAAATATTAAATTGCACCACAAAATTAGCTTTTAGCAAAACCAAATTCTTGTTTTTAAAAACAAATTCGTACAAACCTAATGATCCAACAGAATATATAATATAATTTTTTCTAGAAATCATAATTTCCTTCGGAGTAATTTTATCAGAAATTTTTCTCTTTATTAAATTGATGGTATACGTATGTATTAATGTAGTTATTAATTTTTTTCTAGATAAAGATTTCTACATTTGAACTGGCATTTGAATGTGTTTCAAATTTACTAAATATGCTTTGCTTTATCGTTTTCAAAAACAAAAGCAATTCTTTAATTCGAAAGAAACCTTATATTTACATTCATGTGCAAAAAGAAAACAAAGAAATTAATCTTTGATTTCTTTTGTTTATCTTAACCTTTTAGATACTTTACTTGTATACTAATATTTGTCTCGACCTGCAGGCCATTTAGAAATACCTTCTTTGATGGATATTATGTTTTATATCTTAAATAGAACTTGTCCTCTTTGGAGCTAGAGAATCCTTGAATTGTTTAACCGTAACCACCCATCTATATAAGAATTTCTCTATGAACAATTTCACTTTATAATTTCATCCAAAAATGAGGAGTGGTAGACTACACTATAGAAAGTCAAAGCAATGAACTCTTTCTTCATATCCCTCTATTAATATCTTTTCATCCATTAGTCAATGAATGGGAAAATTCCGCCCTTGGGAATCCAGGTGACAGCTTAAACCATAACCACAAAAAATACACATATACCTATGTCTGTGATGTCTTCATATAAGAATTTCTTCATATACATAGACTGATCGATTTGTCTATTTGGATGGGGTTCACATTTAAGCTAAACCATATCAGCTAGGCAGGGTAAATGACATTATTTTATTCCATTGGCTGATGTACTGTATAAAGGAAAAGGACATTAGAGGTTTATTGGATAAAATTACATTAATCGTTTGGTTCAAATGGTTTGTCCAGTCAGCATCAGCTGATATGTTGTTTTAGCTGCCGTTTTTTAGTGCTATTTATTTTACGAACCCCAAAGCTATTAAGGGTTTGAAAAGAACTTAAGATGATGACTCACTAGGGTGACATTTGTTGAATTTTTAATATTTAACGTTATTTTAAGTATGCATTGAATATTATACTCGTTGAATATAATACGTATTTTTTTTTTTACTATTTCCTTACAAAAGTTATAAGATACCTATGTGGGATAGGGACAAAATCCCGACTGTTGCCCAGCGAAAAAAATTCCGAATAACCAAAATCCCGACTGCCAAAATCCCGACTTTGAAAAATCTCGAATAGTACGAAAAAAAATCCCGACTTTTAGCACTTTTAGTAGGTACCTTAAAAAATATAGACAACTGGACAATGGACATGCCCTAAGCGGAGCAACGAAGTTGCGTGAGCGGGACTGACTACCGAAAAGGAGTAAAAATCCATTAAACCCGCGAAGCAGTCTACCCAGGTACTGTTAGATACAAAAATATTAAAATCAATGTCTCCTGGTCGGCTACTTTTGTCCACATCACATACCTAGTTGAAAAGATTTAATTTTAACATTTATAGAATAACACATTCTTTAACCTCGAATCTATGAACAATGTTTTTTGTTTAAAAACATTTAATTTTTAATTTTCTGTGCAAAAAAAAGTAGTAACCAGTCAGAATTTTGTCTGTCGGGATTTTGGCCGTCAAGATTTCTTCAGTCGGGATATTGGGATTCGTGATTTCGTACCCAACACAAATAATGGCATAGAATATTAAAGCCTGAATCACATTTAAAATTGCTGTTCTATATTTTCACGTGTAATAATTCTCTATAAATAATAAATTTAGCCTGTATATTTCTTGTAACATGGGTCAAATGACCATGAAGTAGCAGCCATTACAATGAAGTAGCAGACATATCAAACAAGTAAGTATGAACTTAACTTTGCTCTTTCAGAAATATTGAAAAATTAGAAACAGCAAGTTAAGTGTCAACTTCTTTATGCTATTCGATTCACTCAGATCTTATAGAAGACCAATTAAACTTATTTAATTTATTTCAATTTCCGAATAAATTCGGTGTATTAAAATTGAAAATTTCGTTCTCGCAGTATATTTGCCAGAATAATAGTAATTTCTAATAAATGTATTTAAAATGTTGTTAACAAATAAAAAAAAAAACTTTTAATAGTTCTTTAACAGAAACCCAATTTGACATAATTGTTCCGTTGGAATAGAAGAAAAATCTTATGATGAAAAACATTGCAGTTTTCAACCGCGAAGTGTTCGGAATAATTCAAAGCCTCTTATAACTGATTTTGATTTTGAATGCATAATGTTTTTGATCTTAATAAAACTATAGGCTTTGTAAAAATAACTAAATTCTTAAATATTAAACATCTTTGTGCAGATTTTCTGTCCATCATGAAATGTTATATATCAAATTCAGTACTAGATTAATAAATGATTTGTATATCAACATTGCTGAAAGATCATTTTCTTCTCACCGTTTTGAAAAATCGCTTCTTCCATTTTTTTTCTAATTTCAAATTAATATTCTGCTTATTAGAACTTATTGAAGCTGTAGCTATAGCATAGTACCTACCATCAAAATACAGTTAAATTTGTAAAATAATGTATCAAACATCAGTGACCACACCCAGAAGTACAGTATCTACATCGTTCAGTATCAGGATGATTAACAACGGCCTGCCTGGATTGATAAAGTAGAATTCGAATTCTTTACTGGTGTCAAATTTCTTCAAATGAAGAAAAATTATTGATTTCTAAAACATTTCGATAATTGCTCCGGTTCTAAAACATTATTTTACAAAAAATGTTGTTTTATGATTTTGAATAAAATCCCATCTATTTCATGGGCTTTAATTTATCTGACACAAAAGCTGATTCGATTTCGCTCATTTCGATATCATATCAAGCAATATAAAATAAAACAATAATGGAGAATTATGTATCAGCTGACTGAACTGACTGACTAAGCGTCTCTTATTTACTATCTTATATTTGGTTCTTCTTTTTAATAAGATGGGGAAAACATTTGCAAATAAAGGTGAAACAAAGCATTTTCTTTAAGTAAATATAGATTTTATTCAAAAACATAACAACCTATATTGATTATGTAAAGCTATGTATATTAAGTAAATGGAAATATATTATTTTCAAAACTATTATTTACTCTTAGTAATCTAAGTTGAATTGTATCAAGTAATTTCAAATCAACGAGCGACAAAACAATTGCAACTTTTATGACATCAAAGTTTAACAGGATATTAACCGTTACATCGCTGATGTTTTCCAATTTATATCATTGGGCATTTGTTTGAAGGTTGTTACCTGAATCTTCAGATGCATATAATTTTTTACAGAGAGCAGATCTCCGGTGATATCAATTTTAGAAAAAAATTGTTAATAATGGCACCAAACAAATTTGGTGATGCGCTAAGACAGCGTATTGTAGATGACTTTATTTCGGGAATTTCAGAAAAATATAAAATAAATAAATCGTCGGTTTCGCGAATTATAAGTCGATATCGCAAAACAAAACAAGTAGCTGTTCTGCATCGCGGCGGTCGACCACGAAAAACAAGCTCTCGAACGGACGCCATGTTGGTTAGAAAAGTTAAAAAAATCCCTTCATATCTGCTCCGAAATTAGTTCAAGAGTTCCAACTAGGAATAAGTGCTAGAACGGTATCTCGTCGACTGGCCTTCGCTGATTTGTGCGCCTATCGACCTGCTAAAAAGCCTTTAATTTCTATTCAAAATCAGAAAAAGCGAGTACAGTTTGCGAAGGATCATCTTTCTTAGGACAAACAAAAATGGAGTGGAGTCCTTTTTAGTGACGAATCGAAATTCAATATCATTGGTAGTGATGGAATATTTTACGTTCGGAGACCACTTGGCAAGCGACTTCAGCCACGTTATTGCTTAAAAACTGTTAAGCATGGCGGAGGGAATGTAATGGTGTGGGGTTGTTTTTCTGCTGCAGGTTTGGGGCCATTGCATCGCATAAATGGTATAATGGATCAACACATTTACAAAAACATCTTAGAGGATGTTATGTTGCCCTACGGAGAATGGGAAATGCCATTGCGTTGGGTCTTCCAGCACGACAACGACCCCAAACACACGTCGAGGTTAGTCAAAACATGGTTCAATGATCACAAAGTCACCGTTATGAACTGGCCACCGCAGTCACCAGATTTGAACTCCATAGAAAATCTTTGGGAGATCGTCAAATGCAGAGTAAATCGGGAAAATGTTAGAGGTGCGGACGATTTCTTTAAAAGGATAGAGACGACTTATAATGAAATTCCATTAAATTTTATCCAAAATTTAATTGAGTCAATGCCAAGAAGGTGCAAGGCAGTTATCGAAAATAATGGGTTTGCCATTAAATATTGATTATTTTTTGAATTTTTTGTATTGTTATTTCAAGTTGCAATTGTTTTGACGCGTGCAAATTTGAAGTTTCTTTATATAATTTAACGTAAATACCCTTAAGTTAATAATGACTTTGAAAATAATGTTTTTTTTTTTATTTATTTAAATTACAGAGCTTTTATACCATATATAGATTGTTATTATTTTGAATAAAATTTTCATTGATTTGAAGAAAATGTTTTTTTTACTTCTAGTTGCAATTGTTTTGTCCGATACTGTATATACATATATATATATATATATAAATTAGATCAAAAAGGACAGAGATATTTAGGATCGGGTATTGTAGAAGTTGTAAAACGCCGCAATGATACCTTTTATGTAGTTGACACAATATAGTTGACAACAAGTTGACACATAATTGATTGTAATATTGTAAGTAACAGCTCCTGTTTTGATAAGGGTAACTGCACTGATTAGTGAAAGTTTAAAATCCTATATTTACTAAACTCCTGTGTTGTATGAGGTACATTATATGATGGAAATTGTAGTCGATGGCTGAAGACTCTCTGTTTCGTACAATTGATGATGATAAATTCACTTGTCGTGTTTTCATAATCCCTTTTGTTAAAAAAAAAAAAATCAATTTCAGTAATTGACTAAGGACCACTTGCACGAAACTTTTTTGACATTAGTAACCACTGATTTATCCATGCATAGACACTAGCCATCGATAAAAATATAAACTCGTTGCAAAATCTTAAATATTTATCCACTAATTTTTCTCTGGATAACTTTTTACATCCGTCAAATAGAATTCGACAAAAGATGCTATCGGTGAGGTTCGCATTAGTGTGTGTAGCAAATGTTGTTGTTGTTTTGTGGAGGTTTTCTGTTTCATTCCTATTTTTATTTTTTTATCTTTCGTTAGCTGTGTTTTCATTCGCGCAACGTTAAATCGAATAATACACAATTATCTATTTAATCCTGAATTTTTATAAAATCATCCTTTGTTTTCGTGCAAGTGGCCCTAAGTGACAATTTCCATCAGATAACTTCGTATATTCCACGTCTCTTGATGATTCCTTTTTCATTTAGTGCATTACAAAAAAAAATTATTTTTGACTCTCCAACATAGATTTTGAGATAAAAAACTCTTGACAATACTTATCATAGAAAAAATTTGATCAAAGACCTGCGTGAAAACCAATCTGAAATATGCTAAAGAGTAAATTTGCCTCCACTCACTTCAATATACGAGTAGAGTTAATAATTTTCATTGAAGATCGAAGAATTACAATACCCTCTAATATGTACATAGAATCTTAACATCACTTTTTTAAAACGATGAAAATCAGTACTTACAAAAATAGTGTGGTATTATTTTATCATCTATAAGTTGGTTGTAAAATGTCAAAATAAAATTCATTATTAAATTTTAATATTTTCTTATTTCTATTTTATGTACATATATTTTATTAATTAAAAACTACATTTTTATTGACAGGTTTAAGAATACGAATAGCTGACCTGATTTTTAAATTACTAGCATGTGTTCTGTATATATTACGTGTGATAACGGATTCAAATCCAACATTTGCAACATGGTAAATGAGTCTTGAAAACATTTTATGATTTAAGGATATCAATCATTTTCTTTTTTTCATTTCTCATTTAAATACAGTTATGGCTGTTTACCTAGTAATAAAACGGAATTCCTGGAATCGGCGCATTTAACAGAAGAGGAATTTCAAGAAAATCCAATTATCAATTGGGAAGCAATTCTGTGGGTTAATCGGCCAACGATTTTATGGGCCGCACAATTAATTTTAGCTTTAGTTTCGTTAACAGAAGCATTTTTACTCACATATCTAGGATATAAGGTGAGTATTTATGTAAGTAGCTTTCATTCATTAATTACTATCGGTGTTGTGTTTCCCATCTTATAATAGATTTTATATTTTTTTTTCTCTCTCTTTCGAATATTATATCAACATCATATTATAAATAATTAATTACATGATTGCTTGTAACTTGGATTTGATTGTATTTTCAGGGAAACATATGGCAACAGATACTCTCGTTTCATTTTATATTAGAACTTATTACGACAATACCTTTTGCACTTACGGTGAGTCATTAGGGATGGGTTTTTTTTTTGTTACAACGGTATTGATTTATGGTTTTATTTTTCTTGTTAAAGATATTATGGCCTCCTTTAAGACACCTTTTCATACCAATATTTCTCAATTGCTGGCTTGCGAAAAGGTCATTGGAGAATATGTTCGTAAGTTGATCTTTTCTTTATTAAACAAAAATCCTTATAGTAATGGCAAGTTTGTGATGGATACTGATATGTGATTTAGGAAGTTCTTCCAAAATTAAGAGATCTAAAGTAAACACATTTGATATTAATTTGTTGTTTTCTATTTCGGAAACGACCGAAATTCTTATATATGCAATTTATCATAGACTTCTGAAGTCTGAGATATGTTTTTAATTTTGATGTATCTTTATAGAACGACCTTCATCGAGCGATGCAAAAATCTCAGTCTGCCTTATCACAACAACTTACAATATTATCAGCGACGTTGCTGTGTCTAGTTTTTACAAGGTGAGAAGGAACATTTATTTAAGTTTGATTTTCCTTTAATTTCTTTAATTAATGTGGTTTTTCATTGGAAACTTCAGATATTGCTCTGAGATTTCAGATTTTTGTTGCCGAATGAAACGCAAGAAGATTTTTTGTGTGTATTATTTTATGTTTGTTTATTTATAAATTAACGAGAGGGAGATAAACTGATTTCGCACTAACTTGACAAGTTGGCAGTCTCACATATTGTTATGTATGTGAAAATAAATGAAAAAATCTCACTTCAAATCGAGATTTCGAAATTTACGTAATCTAGATTTGATTTTTTCGTGCAATGAAATCCAAAAAAAGATGAAAAAAAATATATCTATATCATTAAAAAAACAATTTTTGCGACCAATAAAAAAACACATAACTGTTACCTTCGGAAATTGAGTTAAATGTACGGGAAGTATGTGTTATTTGGTTGTTGTTGATTTATTAAACGAGAAATTATATTTGTTTGTTCAAATTTTTTTATTAAAAACTAAAAGTAATAGAAAAGAAGCAATTTAATTCAAAAGCTAATTTTTAGAACTATATCAGTAATTGATTACTAAAATTGTATTTGAATGCATAAGCTAAGTACATAAATAACATGATATAAAATAATAAAAGTACTAACCAAAAATACTTATTACAAAATTCAATAATACAATATTTTTTTTCTAAGGTTGTATTGTAAATCATTGCTCACTTTCAAGTCTTCATTCTCTCAGTAGTATAGATTTGGTAGCAACGAAAGAACTTTTAACTAATGTTGAAGCTGATTCCTTGTCTCCTATTTAAAATTCTTTAAAATGAAGTTTATTATTTTTTTTAATTTGTAAAACATGCTTATTTTTGCACCCGATGTACTTTTCGATGTTTTTTATTTGCTCAATAGGGCAATAGTATTGGTTTCGTGTAAAAAAAAATTCGAGGTTTTAATCAAACCTGACATTATGATACGATGATAGAGAAGTCCAAAAAAGTCATGCCGTCCGTCGGTCTGTCTATGCGTATGTGCGGATGTGCGGTTGTCTGTGCCCCAATCTACAGGCTGAACGGTTAGACGGGTTTTCTTCAAACTTCGTGTGTAGTTCTTTTTGGTAATTCCCTAGAGGAAAAATTCGAATTTTTGTTTTAGCCCGGATTTAACGGTTACCCCCCATATAACGGTAATAACGATTTTGATTAAACTTGCTGTACGTGATATTTTTAGTAGTCCTAATATAAATGCATTTCAGGCTTTTTTTCTAAAAAATGCATATAACGGAGATTTGGTGTAAACAGTTTTTCACATATTTGGCCATAAATTGATAACGGCTTAACCGATTTGATTCAAATTTTGATCGTTATTTAATCTAAGCATTCAACACAAGATGGCATTTAAAGTTTTCGACTTAATGGCCATTAAATGATAGCTACCATAGAACTTTATCTCATATTTAGTCCATTCTTTCACCTTTCAACACAATAAATTAGATTTTCTGAATCCCATATTACGCTACAAGAGCAAGTTCTTGCGACCAAGTCGTGCATTTTGTTTGCTTTTGAAAGACAATTTGTATCACAATTGCTATTAAAATTAACTATTGAAAATATTTTAAACATTGATTTAACTTTCTTTCTTGTAATTAAATTTAAAGTAATATTGACGATATTCAATTTCAAATAAGTATTAGTAACTGATTTTTTTCCAATTAAGAAGACAAGAATTTTTTTAGTAAAAAATATTTAACTGTAAAGTTACAACTAATTGAATAGAATTTTTTTAAGTCTGGTTATCTATAACAATGGGTTATTTCAGTTGGTAATAACTATAGATTTTGTCTTTTCAACACAATTTGAAAAAGATAACGTAATCAATTGTAACCAAGATATGGTTACAATTGATAACGCAAAACAGATGAATTTCGATGGTTAGTGTCAATATTCCAGTTGGTCAACAGCGATTTGTTCTTTTCAGAGAAATTTTAATCAGAGAATCAATTTTGCTTGGTTAACCATGGAAACTCTATGTATCGTTTTAAAAAAATAATGTTTTTTTTTTATTTTGTTTGACGTTATAATGTATTTTTCATTGTTGATGAATGACAGAACGAGGAAACAATACAAAAATATCAAAAAACTTAACCAGAGATTCGTTAGAATTCTGGAAAAAACTGGACAATTCGAACAATCTTTAGTTTGGTAACCAAAGTAGACAAAATGCTGAAAAGACGAATTGTATTTAACCGAGTTTGAAAACAATTGGTTAGGATTAAGCAAGAGTTGAAAAGACCGGGCCTTAGTGACGAAACGAGGTTTACTTCAATAACATTTGCGAAAAAGCCAATTCCAATTTTATTTAATTTCAATCGATAAAAAAGAATTTTCAATATACAGGGTGTCCCGCTACTCAACGTCAAGCGGGCACTGGTTGATAGGGTAGGTTATACCTGTATTGGAAAAAGAAAGAAAAAAAATCCATCTCGCTTGGTTACGTAAAAATTGCAATTTTAAGAAAAATAGTGAAAATCGATGCCCTAGACCACATTTTTATTTATTGTGGTCACAAATTTTCAAATTTTGCCGTTTTTTTTTTACGTAATCCTTAATAACCATGCTATTGATCCCAATCACAAGTTTGAAAATAAATATTGTAAGTTCCGTAAGAAAAATAATGTTAGACTGAGTCATTGTTCAAACTAATTTTGTAAGCTAACTTTAACAGTTCATATTTTAAAAAAAATGCACTATACTACCCACGGCAAGTTATTTAAAAAATTGGCGCGTTTAATCACGATTTCAAAATGGTGCAACACTTGCTACTTCATACTGCCATTAACATGTTACCAACATTTAAACCGTTTTCAAGCATATTTTTTTTTTTTTTTTTTTTAATAAGAAAGTATTTTACACTATTTTTTTTTTAATTTAATAAGAAAGTATGTATTTCATTCATTACACTAAATCAAATGCTCAAATTGTTTGCCCTCGGCACGGATACAGGTTCTGCATCGCCGCAAAAAATATCTGTTCACCAGATGTCCAATTCTCCTTGCATTTATTATTTCACCACCTATTATACTCGCAAGGACGATTGCCTAGTACTCGTACGTATGGCGCCGGTGGGAGACTTCGAGAATACAACGACGACGTAGTTTTGAATGAAATTGATAGTGATCCCAGCACCAAATACCAAAAACCATTGCTCATAGAATTTTAAAAGAAAATTATCTACCACCCGTACCATGTGCGACGTGTACAAAGTTTGCTACCTCGTGACTTCGCTCCAAGAGTCGAGTTTTGCAGAACCATGTTGGCGAAACATAGTGAAAACCCGGAATTTCTCAACCATATTTTATGGACTGACGAATCGACTTTTAAAAAAGACGATTATTTGAATTTACGTAATTCCCATGAGTGGCAAAGAGAAAATTCGCATTTAATGCGCGAAGACCGCTCTCAATACCAATTTAAGATAAACATGTGGACCGGAATTTTAAATGGACAAATAATTGGACAATTCGAGCTACCAGAAAATTTAAATAGCGACAACTACCTGCATTTTTTACAAAATGATTTGCCGAATTTGTTAGAAGTTGTACCACTCAACATCTATCGAGACATGTGGTTTCAACAAGATGGTTGCCCAGCGCATTATGCTCGTCAAGTACGGGATTATCTGAATGCTGAGTATTCCGAAAGGTGGATTGGGCGCCTTGGATCAATTTTGTGGCCTCCTCGTTCTCCGGATTTAAACCCACTCGATTTCTTTTACTGGAGTGGCATAAAAGAAAAAGTTTATTTTAAACCAATTAAAAATAGAGATTAACTACGCCAAAAATTATTGCAGCAGGTGAAGAAATAAATGCAAGGAGAATTGGACATCTGGTGAACAGATCTTTTTTGCGGCGATGCAGAACCTGTATCCGTGCCGAGGGCAAACAATTTGAGCATTTGATTTAGTTTAATGAATGAAATACATACTTTCTTATTAAATTAAAAAAAAAATAGTGTAAAATACTTTCTTATTAAAAAAAAACAAAAAAAAAATATGCTCGAAAACGGTTTAAATGTTGGTAACATGTTAATGGCAGTATGAAGTAGCAAGTGTTGCACCATTTTGAAATCTTAATTAAACGCGCCAATTTTTAAAATAACTTGTCGTGGGTAGTATAGTGCATTTTTTTTTTAAATATGAGCTGTTAAAGTTAGCTTACACAATTAGTTTGAACAATGACACAGTCTAACATTATTTTTCTTACGCAACTAACAATATTTATTTTCAAATTTGTGATTGGGATCAATAGCATGGTTATTAAGGATTACGTAAAAAAAAAAACGGCAAAATTTGAAAATTTGTGACCACAATAAATAAAAATGTGGTCTAGGGTATCGATTTCCACTATTTTTCTTAAAATTGCAATTATTACGTAACCAAGCGAGATGGATTTTTTTTCTTTCTTATTCCAATACAGGTATAACCTACCCTATCCACCAGTGCCCGCTTGACGTTGAGTAGCGGGACACCCTGTATAAGTATGAAATCCTTTTTAATATAGTTTCAGATTATTTAGAAAACAATAGCAAAGAGAAATAATGTTGACACTAATTTCTAACAATTTAACCCTAGATTTCTATATATAAAGCCTTTCTTGAACGATAAAACATTTATTTATTTTCTTAGATATCAAATCAGATTTGATGGATCTATGGTTTATTATTCTATAGAGTTAAATGATAAATAACTTTACTTCTTTGCAGATTTTGTAGAGTTTGTGTATTGAAATAGATCTCCGATCGATGTATTTAGAATTGCTTGATGTTGCAATAGCATTTAACAATATTCAATCTTATTTTCGAACCGAAGATATATATGATGGTATACCCGTGGTATGTTCTTTTAATTACAATAGTTGACTATTGTTAAAAATTTTTAACTTTAGTCGTTCCTTTAATACCAAATTGTTACGAATTCTAACAATATGACAAAACTCAAGATCGTTCCAAAATGCATTGTTAAAGTGTCAAATATCTATGATATGAACTGCAAGTGTTGATCTGTCAAAATGGAAATAAGAAGGGGTTTGTTTACAATTTAAAACATTCGTACTTGCAATATAAATTATTTCTAATAAGAATATTGATGATTAGATAAATTTAAGATAAAAATCGTGTAAATATATTGATTGAGTTCAACAAAAATATGTTTAAGTGGAATTAAAAAACAAAGTTTAATTGTGTTAATAAAGTTTAATGATTTTTATTAATATAAAATTTGTTCTATTGATTCTTAACCTCAATTTCAACAGCATCTTTATAATAACGACGAGTTTTCTTTGCTAAGATCATTTATAGAGTTTGAAAAAATTTACTTAGCTAATCCTCGTTTGACGGAGAAACAATGTCTATCAATAGTCGTTTCAAAATGAAATTGTAACAATTTTTACAAAGTCTAACAATGCCAATTTAACAATATTTTTTAACACAACAACAAAAATCAACTATTGTAATTAAAAGAACGTACCATCGATATTGTTGAAAAAGAATGTTCCTTATTTTTAATGAGTCTTTGATGTATGGGACTTTTCTTAAGGAATGGATTATATTTTGAAATTGGAGTCTAAAAATAATGACGAAAACTACCTAAAGTAGAATTAGAAAACTGTCTTCATTGGCCAACCTTTTCAACAGTATCTATAATAAAATCACACGTTAAAGAGGATGTATCAGAGTTTCAACATGGTTTTACTTTCGGACTATCGGCAACATTCAACTTGGTAATGTTCACGACTTATATTATTGAAGATATCTAAGCTTTTTGACTTCGTAAACCACAAAGTAATCACTCGGAATATTAAATATTTTATTTTAAATTCCGAAATATTGTATTTCTTCTTTTTTTTTCTTGTTGAAATAAGATAAAGAGTAGTAAGAGAAAATTGCTACTCAAGATCTATAAAATTGTTTTATGGAGTACCTCAGGGTACCCAGCTTGAACGTCTTTGATTTGTAATATTTATTGATGACATTCTGTCCAGATATCATTTTAATTCAAGTATTTAGCCATTTGCTCAAACGATACCTAAGTATTTATGTTCTACATAAATCCTTAAGGAGTATTTTTTAATTTGCATAAACTGTCACTTAAGGATTTATGTAAAACATAAATGCTTAAGTATCGTTTCAGCAAACGGGTCTAAGAAATGTAATTATAATGTCTCATCTTAATTATCTTATGATTATTGCTTTGAACAAAACTTATTGTAAGAGCTGTATATACAAAAAAAAGGAGATACAAAGAAAAATTTTAACTAAAATAAAATTACATCGTACCATCGTTGTTAATTTTACTAAACGTTGTACAATAGATTTTACTTATCTTCCATAAACACCTTTACGTTTATGCACCTCTTTCCTTAGCTCTATTCTTGATTACTCCGTTTTTTTTTTTAGAATTCAACATATCAAGTTCTTCCTTTCCGTATTGGGATTGTGCAAAAGAAATTTGAAATATTAAATTAAATTAGTCAATCATCTAACGATGCAAACTGCCAGCAGAAGCTTTTAGATTCAGTGTCACTAAAAACTAGAAGATACACGCATCACATAAAGTATCGAAGATATTTGTTATGCAATCTTATTAAGAGTGCTACTGCCTTATCGTTGATTACAATATATGCTCCGGTAAGATCTATCAGAAATAGACAATTTCTTTTTCAAAACAACTATAGAATTACTAAGAACCCCAACAAATCAATATGCAGAACAATATCATTGTTCAATGAAGTTAGTCGAAATTTTCACTTACACCGTTTAAGGAATTCCTTTAAGAATATTTTATGTTATTTCGTATAAAACCCTTCTTGAAGTTCTATCAGAAGATAATTTTGTTGTAGCAAGAATTTCAGTATTGAATATTCAGAATTTTATCAGTAAAAAATTCTTCGCAGAACTTTAAAATATGATTGTAAGCTGATATTACAACTGTTTTTTTTTTTCTTCAATTTTCTTAGTAGGTATAAGCTTTTTCGAAACTGGATCTGCCAAGGATTTCAATAAACTTTTGAACTAGGAAAAGAATATTATGGTCTTCGCATTGTCCATCGATGATCTGGCATATGCGATTATTATTGCTGGGGTATCTAGAAGTTGTTCGAAATGTTCATATAACTGCTTTTTTGCAGTCTCGATTGGGGCAACTAAATAAACGAATCTATCACAATTCCGACAATCTATGCTTGGGGGTGGTGGGAGTATTGATTTTGTTTTTTTCTTTACAAGTTATGTTTTTCACTGCATTCATTATTTGCCTTTTGATACATTCTTCTATTTCACAAACTGCATCGAACAAAAAGTCCTTTCAGGTTTACAAACAAAGGACTAATTTTAATTATTGTACAGCTTGTTATAAGCACAAGATTAACTACAACCAATATTGAATGCTTGTCAAATTGAATGTTTTAATTTTAATTGTTATTCTTATGTTCTTTTGAAGAAAATCAATTTAAATATTCTAATTCTAAATATTAAATAAAATCACCTTTGTAATTTATCAAATTCATTATTTTTCTTCCTTTAACAAAGCGTTTGTGGAATACAACACTTTCAACGAGCAGGACATCGCCACTTGAATTTATTTCAAAGTACCTACTACGTGGTGGTGACATTCTCAACAGTTGGCTATGGAGATTTTGTGCCAGATATTTGGCCATCACAGATGTACATGGTCATAATGATATGTGTAGCCCTTATTGTCCTGCCCACACAGGTAAGTAATTTAAAACAAAAAAGCACACAAAAGATTTGGGTAAACCTTTTTGAGTGTATTTGTTATGATGGAAGATTTAATCGAGATATCTCACCAAACCCCATCTCATTTAAAATCATTACCGGTCAAGGAAATGAAGATATTTTCAGTGACATGGGTAAAATGTTTCTGTGGTTCGAGTGGTTTATATTAAAGGATTGGATATGGAATGGAATTCATTATTATATGATTTGAGAAAGGAATGGTATGAGGTGTGGAGGAGCCATATACATTTGAAATTTAAGTGGGGAGTCATTCGTTTGATGATTTAGAATTAATTTATGTTTAAGTATTTATTGTGATGTGATTATGTGGTGACACTACTGGAATAGACGAAAAGCAATAATATTGATTTTTTACAAAATTATCTGTCTGTCGTCTGTCAGTCTGGATGAATCGAAACCTACTGCCTAAATAGGCCGATTTTCTTCAAACTTGGTATTTTTAGAGTAATATGACAAGACGTATTTTTGGTTTCTATACTACAACGGTACCTGGATGCCATACTGCCATATAAGTGTAAAAGATAATTAAATTTTTCTCGAAAAAAATTCGAACGTTTTATATGAAATTTCGTATGACTTATTTTTTCCCAACGGTGAAGTTTTTCGTTATTTTTTTTTTTTAATTAGCTTTGTATAACGGTACCTGCCATACAAGCGTTTTAGACATTTCCATTTTTCTCGTAAGAAATATGATAGATTTTGATAAAAATTTGTGTGACTAATTTTCTCTCATTAATAAAGTTTTTCGTTAAAAATGTATTTTCAAAATTACCTTATTAACGGTACCTGCCATATAAATTCTATAGAAAATCCAATTTTTCTCGAAAAAATACGATCGATTTTGATGAATTTTAATGTGATTAACTTTTTGCCAATAATGAAGATGAAAAAAACATTTTAGAAGTAATTTTTCAAGCGTCCATAGTAAAGGAAATATTTCCGAAAACATTTTGAAATATTTTTCTTAAACGAATTGGAAATATTTCCGAAATTTTTCAATATTTTTTTATATCATTTTTCTTAAGCGCACGTAATTAATAACTTCAGAGTTTTTGTGTCTTGAATTTAATTATATTTAATTTTAGAGTTGACAATGTTTTATCCATATTGATTTGGTGCCATTCTTATTTTTTCTTAATGGTCTTACTAAGTACAGGAATTATGTTGCTTATATCAGATTTAACCAAAATATGACTCAAGTTCGAACTTGTTTTTTAAACTTAATGTTGTTTAAATTTACTGTCCATAATCAGCAGTTAATTTCCTTGTCTAACTTTACATCCTAGAAATAATAACTTCCATTAACTTCTTAATGAATTTATCACAATGGGGGATTTTAATGTATAAAATTCTAATTGGCTTCGCTATTCTTTCCAAACAACACCTAAGCCAAGGTATGAATGTTGAACTCTGTGATCAGTGCTGTAACTTGATCCAGCTGAATTAACTTGATGAATTAACTTGAATTCCTTCCATCCTCTTTGTTGTGTATCTACATCGTCTTCAGTGTAAGAATTGACATCTTTGTTCTCAGCTCACACCGAAGAGCTATTGTTCTTGCAGTAAAGTACGCTAAGTCGTTTATGATAGCAAGTATTTTTACTCCTTTGGTATATATCTGAGAACATAAACGGTTTTATGAAATTGACATGAAGCTGCTACAGAGTATTCATAAACCGCTTGTTTATGAATGTTTTCTTCGTTTGGCTATAGAAAACCTTAACCGCTTAATATTAGAAGTATTGTAATTCGCTGGTTTGAAGACTTGAGTACAATTCTTATGTTCGGGTAGATGCTTCTGCAATTCATTTGATCTGCAAAGAAACCAAAAAAAAAGGAGACAAACTAATTTTTCGGACGTACTGGGTATGGAAAAATTTTAATATCCTGTGGTGTGGACCTTTGGTTCTTTAAATAAAACAAAATCAGTTAATTAATAAGTGTTTTATTATAATTGAGAAACAACCTTTTAATAAGACAAATTAGAATGAAAATAATTTAGTTGAAACATAAAGCTTTGATAAAATTACATATATGATAAAATATTACAATTTGAACGACAAATATATTTTTTTAAGCACTGCGAAGTTATCTTCACTTTCCTTATGCCGCACAACAAGAATGTTGATTGTTTTTCCCGGCGTAATTTCTCTTTCAATTGTGGTGTTTATGGCATTAAACACTTATGTGCGTCATTATATGTTTTTGATTGCTTCTGACTTTGCAACAAAATCTGACTGGCATAATATTATGTATAAATACTTAGTTTCAAGTGGTTAGTGTGTCGGGATAAAAGATTTGTTTGCATGAATATTATCCAGGTTTTTTTTTAACAGTCGTGCCAACAAAATCAAACCCAACATTTAAGAGCAATTAAAAACCCCCCTCCGGCTAGAAACAAATCAAAACTTTTAAAAAGTCATTGACAATTGTCTCAACAAACGGTGCCTGTATCTGCTTAAAGTATCTTTCGAAAAAATTGCATTGAATTAACATTGCACCAATCACCAAATATTATACAGGTGATACAAATATTTCAAATATTATTTATTACTATGAGCGATCTAAAAGTCATTACAAAATTTAATTACTTCCCATGTTTTAAGTGTTATTGTCAACTTTTTGTAACGTTTTCCTACAAGTGTTGAAATGATTTTCAGTGCAGGCTCAGATTTTAGCCTAAATTTACCGGATATGACTCTAAGATTTAAGTTTTTCAAAGATATTCAAACTTCATATGTAGATTGTATGCTTTGGCATAACAAATAATAGGTTTTGAGCATTGACGTATTAAGTATGGACCAACAGTAGCCAACTTCACTCGTGTTCCAACATAACTAGGGGCGCCATCAACTACTAGCAGGGAATCTGCGTAGCAGTGATATGATTTATTTAATTAATTATTTACTATTGAAATATTTTGGTGGAAATTATTATCAAACGACTTTTATTTTACAAAACACATCCACTCCTTATGCCATGAGCTACTTACAGATGAATATATTATCGTTTTCATTTAAATTCTAATGGCGAAATTAGTACACGTATTTAACACTAAAAGATGATGGCGTTTTTAGACTGTTTTTAGCTGGAACAACTTTTCTTGGCTGTTTGTATGAAAATTTCAACCGACTGGCGGTCCATATCTAGTACGTCAATGGTTTTGAGTTATTGAACAAAGTTTTTTTTATTTATGTGTATACATAAATATTTATTCTAACACATCTATTTCTATAAATGTATCCCAACGCGATGTGACGTCACTCAAAAGTCTAATGAATGTCAAACTTTTACATGGACAAATTTTTTTGTCTCTTTTTATTTTTTTAAAACAAATCAATCATTTTACATCCAAAGTCCTTTTTTTGATAAACTGCCATCACAAACTACAAAAACCATTTGTATTCGAAAACAAAAACAAAAATCAATTTTCCAATAGTTTCGACTTCTGGACAGTTAGAGTTCCGGTTAAGATTTTGGTTTTTCATCTGGAATATGAGTAGAAACAAAAGAGTCCTTTTAACCTTTTGGAAGAGTAAAACAAATGACATTTGAAAAAGATACCCAAATCTATTTGAAAGCATTTCAACATCAATTATTTTTGTTCTTTTTCTCATTCGTGTGTTGACATTTAATCCTTTTCTTCTTTTACTTTTTTTTTTTTTTTTTTAACCTATCTCTATTTTGAGCGTATAATAGTTTGAACAATTGGCCTTCACATGGATGGAAAGACAAAAATTAGGTGGCAGTTATTCTTCACATCGAGCACAGAGTGAAAAGCACGTTGTCGTTTGTTCTACAACACTGCATGCGGACACAATTATGGATTTCCTAAATGAATTCTATGCACATCCTTTGCTGCAGGACTATTATGTTGTACTATTGAGTCCAATGGAACTGGATACAACGATGAGAATGATACTGCAAGTGCCTATATGGGCACAAAGAGTCATATACATTCAGGTAAGTTTTTTTTTATCAATAGTTAAAGTTTTTACTTTTTTTTTTTTTTTGATTCTTGAGTGATGCTGATGTGATGGGTATGGGAGACAGTAGGGTGAAGAAGATTGACACTTTTGATATTTTTTTTTTTATTTTACTGAGGTTGGAGCTGGAGAGTTTAAAAAAATGATAGTTTTAAAATTTAGTTTGCAATAATGGAAAAGTAACGGACAGATGACATAGGCAAACTTGAAGGGTTAAGCTTTAAGATATGTACATCTATAACTTAAATTTTATTTTTGTATTTTGTTATTTTAGATATTCAAGAATTAAGTATTATAAAATAGTGGAAGTAAATTTCTGCTAAATTTAATTCAATAACAAGTGCTATTCTTTTTTAAGACTTACTGTTATAGACCCGTTGATTGGTTAGTTTATACTGGCGCAAAATTATAGTCGATTTAACTCGAAACTAAAAGTAATTTAATAAGAAACTTGGTTAAAAATACGTTTTTCCGTATTATAAATGGCATAAAGCATACATTTTCTTAATAAAGTTGTCTAACTTTAAATACAGCAAACCTTCGCATAATATTTTTAATGCAACACACTAAAATCTCTGAGAGAATGACAGCTCACTCTCTTGAAATCGCTTTTGTGGAATGTGACACAAACACTGCATTCCTCAACAACCCCTCTCAGTGGAATAAATAACTGGAAGTTAAAAAAGTGTTTATTCTTGAGTAAAAGTTAGACAACTGTTCTAAAGTTAAAATAATGTTAAGTGGTGTCACGTTAATTCGTTAAATATAGGTTGACTATAATTTTGCGCCACTTTGTTTATCTTTCTGAATTATGAAACCTGAAGTTGAAATCCAGCCCAACATCTTAGTTCTTTTTTTTAGGAACACTGCTGAAAAGTTATCCAACAGAATTATTTGTCTTTATAAAGTCGATTTCACGTTTAACGTTTGGATACGACTACGCCTCTAGCGTTCTGTAGAACAAACGATGCACTCAAAATCATTGGTTGAAAGTATAAGTCATTAACCTTATAGTCAGGGAGGCAACCGTATTAACATCTATTCGGAAAATTAAACACAAACCAATAGGTTTAGCCTAAACATTGGCAAAACTGATGGTCGGACAAACTTATTCGGGTCAAGAGATGGCAAGTGGGACCAAGGGGCAGAAAAGACTAAACTGATTTTTCACTTAGTTTTGCCATTATATTCTTTTCAACTATGAGAATTTGTGTGAGACGTGGTTGGCGAACGCATCAACAAGAATCATAATTTGGTCCCAGTTTAAACCTTAAAGGTTTAAAATTTGACATTTTCCTAAAAAAACATTTACTTTTCAAATCGTGTTCAAGCTGAAGGATTGCATTTTATGCATATACTTATCGTATACCAACGCATTGTTTAATGTTTAATTCAAATTAATTTAAAAAAAAAATTTGAAAAACTAATCATTATTTTATAAAAAAAAATATTTTCAGTTAAAAACTCCTAGTGGGGCCAAACGAACCACAGCATTGTGAGGCGAAACGGGACTACTGGTCTGTTTTGCCAAAAACGTTTCACGAACTTTGTAAATTGCAATCCCATCGTCTCTGTATAGTTTTGAAAAACCCCATTATGAAATCGTACCTCAAAATCCAGAACCAATTTTTTTATTAAATCAAATATTTCATAATATAGGCTGAAAGCTTAAGTATTCCTTGTTGCCCACTCTCCCCTACGTTTGATCAGAAAATGCCCATTTATGGTGTTCGAAGTTTTTTTTTTTTAAGCCATAAAAATTACGTGTTACCATTTTAATTTATAAAAAAAATTGTTTTAAAATAAACGAGCTACTTAATAAAAAGATAAATTATTTTCCACGAAAAAGTTAAACTATTCCTTAACTTGTGTGAGAAATGACTCTAACTAAGAAAAAGTGCGAGTCTATTTCACACAATAGGGTACTTTATTTCCCATAAAGTTGAAAGTCAACTGCGCCTATGAAATAAAATAAAATTCTTGGTGAAAAAAGAGGGTCTTCGTCACATTATGCCCGCAAGTAGGTATATGGATGGTTTTTTTTTATTGGATCAAAAACATAGCATGCTTCTAGGATTGTATTATACATAAAAATAGTTAATTTGTGTTCAAAAACATTAAATGCATATTACATATTTATTTTAGCAGGAAATAAATGGTACTTTGTATTATGCTGTCCAATCCTCTTCTACAATATATTTTTTCATATTTTTTTTTTTCGAATTGGTAAAGTGTAGAGATCAGCTTAAAAAGAGAACGGAATTGTGCATTTTCTGACCAAACTTAACCGAAAAAGTTTGTCTGACCATCAGTTTTGCAAATGTTACGGCTAAACCTATCAATTAGTGTTCATTTTTCCAAAAGCCGCGATGAGATTGGTAATCTTACGTTTGCCTCCATTACTAATTTTTCTATTAGGCTCAAATAACAATGCTTGAACACTTGTTGTTAGTCTCCTCCAGTAGGTCATACAAGCTATTGTTTATTTTATCGATGCTACCGTGTGCGCAAATAAAGCTGAATTTAGCTCATTCCGTTTTTTTTTTTTTTTTTTGTATATTAAGTTTGTATATTTCATTTTCTTATAACTACTTACTTGCTAGACAAAAACCTTAACAACTAGCTTACATATTAACTTAACTAACTTACTGGCCCTATGCGAGCGCTCTAAATTATACCATAACCAACTTAAAATTATTGCCTTTCGGCGTACCTAGCTTAAATATTATAGAAATTCATTTATTAATTAAAAATAAGAAAATTAGGAAAAAAACTTATTATATGTATCATTTTTTAATTTTTTATAAAACTTAAAACTACACTTAAAACTACTTAAAATAACTTAAGACTAGAACAGCCACAGCAACGGTTTTTTTTCTTTTTAGTGCCACCATGATTGTTTTGTAATAACCTAGCCTACTTTTAAAGCCAAGGACCGTCTCTATGACGGAATGAGCGAGAATGAAAGAATAGGTACTTAATCCTAGCTTAAGTATTCTTTCAATGGTTGAACCACACCACGGTCACTTCATTTATTCGTCGTAATATCAATCATTGTAGAAGATATTGCTGTTGCTAAAATTTCGCTAGCCCGTTCTATCTTAACCTACATATCCTGTATCGCTGACAATGTAATAAATATAAAGCTATAGCAGTCCAGGGCATCTGTTAATTGCTTGGATGCATTGGGTCTTTTATGAATAGGTATTTTTGTGCTTCACAATGTTGTTGCTTATCTTGAATCGCTCTGTAAAAAAAAGTTATTCGCTAAAAAAAACGTAGCTATACTTTGAGCATTTTAATATAAAATAAAACACCTAAGAAATTGAGTAAGAATATATTGTATACATCTCCAACCAATCAGGTATTCCCTAGAGAAGTCACTTCCAATAGAAGTTTCCAAACAAATCAAAAAAAAAAAAAAAAAAGAGGACAATGTTAAAATTGTTTCATTTATCTGAAATTCCATTTCTAAGTATTTTTTTTTTTTCAAAATCTGTCAGAGTGCGAATATTTGACCAAGGTGCAGGGAAATAAATTCAAAACTAATGTGAAGAAAATCAGTTTTTTGCAGTGCAGACTTTTCATTCCTATTTTCTAAGAGTTGCTTGTAAGAAAAATACGTTAATTTGTCTAACTTACCAACAAGAATTTTTCATACAAATTTCAAATGCTTTTTTCCTATAGGATAAAAAGAGGTGCGCATCATTTGGACAAAAATTATTTCCCAAATTACTTACTTTATTTTATTTGAAATAAAGTAAGTAATTTTGACTTTATTTAAATTTTTGCTTAAGTAACATTAAGCGAAATAATAAAAAGCGAAGCAACAAAATGCGAAATGGTAATAGGTAGTTATGTGGAGTTAAAGTTGTTTGGACGAAAAATGTGAAATAATGTTTTGGCGAATTGATATTTTAGAAAAATATTTTTTTTTTTAATTAATATTTTATATTTAAATTGAAAAATAATAATAAATATTATTTAATAATTAATTAAGAAATTATTAAAGAAATTATTTCATATAAAATAATTGCTCGGAGATAACTTTATGAAAGAGCAAGCGGAAATATGTACCTACATTGTACAATGTGCCTACATGCAAACCTATCCGGGCCTTTTATTTTTTACATATTCATCGTTTAAATTGATTGGCAGTGAAAATTGAAAAGATTCATATGTGTAATAAATTATTATTAATTAAAAACCATTGATTGAAACGATTTAAAACTGACAATGTACTCCAGTTAATTGGGTAGGTTCTGCGTCAATGCTATTTTTCAAAAGAACCATCATTAATTAAAAAGCAATTAACTCTTTACTTCTTATACCCATACACTAACCGAAAAATACATATTTTTGTATTTCCAATGAATGAATTAATTTTTTTCATTTAATTTTTCTCAAGGGATCATGTTTAAAAGATGGTGACCTAGCACGAGCAAGGATGAATGAAGCCGAAGCATGTTTTATCTTGGCTGCTAGAAATTATGCGGATAAGACTGCTGCTGATGAACACACGATATTACGTTCATGGGCAGTAAAAGATTTTGCACCGGTTGTGCCGCAATACGTGCAAATATTTAGGTGAGTATATATATATAATACATATATTATGATGATACAAAGAGATTAAAACATGCTTGTATGTGTGTCGAATTATTATAATATCCTTGAAAACTATTTTATTTTTAAAGGCCTGAACATAAGCTGCATGTGAAGTTTGCGGAGCATGTGGTGTGCGAGGATGAGTTTAAATACGCATTATTAGCAAACAATTGTACGTGTCCGGGTGCCAGTACGCTCGTAACACTTTTGCTGCACACATCCAGAGGACAGTGAGTTTTTAATAAATATTTAAATATCTTTCAAAAACATATCAGATTTTGTGGGTTGATGGGATACAACTAGCTGTTTGAAGAGTGTTGTTTAAAAGTGCAGTGGTTATGGATACAGATGTTTTTTATGTTAAACGTCATTTTAATAGCATGGACAAGAAAAAAACATTTGTCTGCATTCAGCAATGATGAACATACAGTAGGTAGGTATGTGTATGTGGGAGATGATTAAATATTTTTTAATAGCCTGGGATCTACACAAAGATACATATGGGTGAGGTAAATGGCGATATTGAATTTTAATGAATAGGTACCTATACTTAAAATCTTACTTTAGTGAGAGGTTAATTATTTAATAATAAAATAATTAAAAACAACATTGTGTAATAGCAATTCATTAAGAAGTAGTATACAATATGTAATTGGAGTTAAATGATTCACTAAACATTCATTTTCGTTCAAAAGTTAAACATTTTTTGATTTGTTTGGCGTTTTCCCTTTCAATTAAATTCGAATTGATTAAACAATGAAATTTCGAATGATTTTTTTTTTTAAAAAAAAACTTTTTTAAAAATATTTGTATGCCATATATATAAGGCATTGCAGGACTACCTGAACATTGAATTTCATCAAAATCGGTCAATAAATTAAAGAGATAGTCGATACGAAAAATAAAAACCGTTTTGTGGTAGGTTGCTTTTTTCGAAAAAAAAATCGGATAAAAGGCTTTATCGTTATTAACATAGTACTCATGTGAAATTTTACCAAAATCGATCGTATTTTTTTCAAGAAAAATTGAATTTTCGTTTACGGTTGTATGGTAGGTACCGTTGTTTTTTTAAGCTAGAATAAACATTTCAATTTTTCATCTAAGGAATGGTTTATGAACCCTACATACCAAATTTGAAGCTAATCGGTTCAGCCGTTTAGGCTGTAGTTACTTATACAACCAGACTGACAGACAGAATTTCCGGACCCACATTTTCGTCTTCTCTATCATCATAATGCCATGTTTGATTGTTATCTCATTTTCAACGATATAAACAAAAATATTTATTGACGCATTTTTTTTTATTATTTTTGACGTCGTAACCTGTCAAAAATTAATCTAAAATGGCGTACCAAATATAAATAAAATCGCTTCACCCGTTCCGGCCAGATTTGTAAAATACCGTTAACACTAATCTCCGTTATGTGCATATTTAGCCAAAATCGTGAATTGCCAGTAATATTAAAAACCATTATGTATAACGTACACAAGAAAAACTAATATTGTAGTATGTACCTACCTACCTTTTTTTCGAAAACGGCTAATACGATTTGTCTTCATTGAGCACTATGATCGAATGATTTTAACTTAAAACCTTCTATGAAGCACCCGATATTCTTTCCTCAACCGACTACACAAAATGATGGCGCCTTTACGTGGTTCGAAAAAAAGAAAAAAACAAAAAAGTTTTATTTATTACTGCAATTGTAAAATTAAATTTTATGAAAGTTGCTTATATCGGGGGTTACTTTTACGGAGGTTGAACTGTATTAGTATGCATGCGCCTAATGGATAAACATTTGTTTAACTTGATGAATATACCTATTAGTGAATGTCACCTTTGCCTGCGACATTATTCCAAATTTGGTGACAAACTTTGCCTTGAATAATGGCAATCCTTTATTTCAACATGCGTCGGCAAACAGAAGTTAATTTACTATTGAATATAAATATTTCAAACGTTGAGTTGTGCAAACATTAAGCAGCTAATTAACTGACAATTATATGTAGTTAAGTCATTAGGATGTTCGTGTGTATCCACAGATATATAGACAGCTATATCCACATAAAACTAAATTTACCCCACAATCAACCGTCATTGCGTCATCCAAGTGGTCTTTCTATATCCGGATTTGCGACTTGGTTAAAGATTTCCCACATGCACACTTCCGTTTTGTTTATACGTGTGCTTGCATGCGGACAGACTTATAAGCTTACAGACATCAGTACCTAACCTATCCTAGCATTTCTGGAAATTCTGGTTGAAATTAATTTCATTATTTTCATTTTGTTTCATTTTATTTCGTTTTTATTTCACAGGGAAGGACAACAGTCCCCGGAGGAATGGCATCGTTTGTATGGCAAGTGTTCGGGAAATGAAATTTATCACATCGTTCTTGGTGATAGTCGGTTTTTCGGAGAATACGAGGGGAAGAGCTTTACTTATGCAGTTTTCATTCGCATCGAAAGTAAGTACAAAATTTATAATATTACTTAATTTTTTTTTTATTTTCTTATAAAAAAAAAATCTTTTATATGGAGAAATAAAAATCTACGTCAACTTTAGAGGAATAGAGTAAGACCTGACAGTCAATTTGTGTAGGAAATATTTTTTTTTGTTTCGCAGAAATTATTTAAGTGTGTCATGACATGATGATAAATTTAAATTTTGATTTAATGTTGAAAGCCAACAATTTAATAAAATCAGTTGACTTGGTTCGATAACGAAAACTCACAGAGGGGATGAATAAAGTTTACAGTTAAAACGTTTGATTAAATATTTGCTTTGTTTCCATATCAGAGAACGACCCCAGTCAATCTATTTAGTAAAAATAACGAACTTTTTTTGTGTAGTTAAAAAAAAATTCAAGAAGGTGAAGAAAATGAAGAAGAAGAAAAAGAAGATGAAAAAGAAGAATAAGAATAAGAAGAAGAATAAGAATAAGAATAAGAAGAAGAATAAGAAGAAGAAGAAGAAGAAGAAGAAGAAGAAGAAGAAGAAGAAGAAGAAGAAGAAGAAGAAGAAGAAGAAGAAGAAGAAGAAGAAGAAGAAGAAGAAGAAGAAGAAGAAGAAGAAGAAGAAGAAGAAGAAGAAGAAGAAGAAGAAGAAGAAGAAGAAGAAGAAGAAGAAGAAGAAGAAGAAGAAGAAGAAGAAGAAGAAGAAGAAGAAGAAGAAGAAGAAGAAGAAGAAGAAGAAGAAGAAGAAGAAGAAGAAGAAGAAGATGATGATGAATGCTATTAAGTACATACGTATGAATTTTCTATTTATTTCTTTATGTGGCAACATCATCGTACATAGACATGGCAGATATGAACAGAAACATAGAAACTAAATTTTCAACCACAAAAATAAAAGCCGAAAAATATGGCTTTTCGCAATTCCACATTCCACTTATTTTTCATTTGTATTGAACTCTTACTCAGTTCGACAAATCTGAAGTATTTAGTAAATATCCAAGCATTATCAGGTCACTTATTGAAAACAAATTAAGAAAGTACTATTTATTTTAATTAGCATATATTTTTTATTATTAAAAAAAATTAATAATACTTGACTAAAATTATAAAAAAACATAAAAAAAAATTGCACAAAATTTGTATCTTGTTCCAGATACGGAGTTGCCTTAGTTGGTGTACGACCAGCGGAATTACCTGAATTCTATGAAGATACAATTTTGCTGAATCCCGGTCCTCGTCATATAATGAAAAAGGACGATACATGTTATTACATGAGCATAACAAAAGAAGAAAATTCCGCTTTCGTTGTAAATCAGAACCAAAATCAAAACGTCGAAACTGCGAAAGATGGTTTGTAAATAAATGCTACTAATAAGTATTTTAATTTTAATTAATTGTGTTTCTAAAAAAAAAAAAAAAAACAAATGTTGACATAGTTGTTGAGCTTAGGAAAATGTTCAGGAGTTATTCTATTTTCAGCTGCTGTATAATTTTTGTTGATTTTTTTTAATAAAACACTATTTTTTTTTTGTTTGATACAAATTTATTTTTAGTTAATTTTTTTTTCTTTGTATTTTTTAAAACTAAATTGTTATAAAAAATTCCTTATGGCTGTTTTGGCTAGAGCTTTAAATATTTTGTTATGAAAACCAGTGATGGTTCTTCTTGTTCACACTATGTATCTTTATGCTCGTTTGAACAATGTTTGAAGAGATGATTTTCAATTAACCTCACGTATTTGTGTTTTTTTTTTTGTTAAGTATACAATGACTCCTCTTTATTCTTTTTTTTTATATATTATTCAAGATTATACACAATTACATTTTATTAAATAAGTTAGTGAACACTTTTATTATTTAAAATAATGTTTAGACTATAATTGATATGAATAACATCAGTTGTGGATTTTAATCTCAAACCGTTAGAATAGCTATAAAATATTAAAAACCTTTGTATGTTTCAGTTTCTGTTTAATTCTAGATACATTTCAACTTGTGCTTACATAGGCACATAATATACTTAGGTGCGTCGTAGTAAATACCTCACAATAAGACATATTATTTTATTCTAAGTTTATTTATATTTTATAAGCAAATGGTAAATACAATTTACCAGAAAAATGTTTGGAACGTTCTATTCTGGTGCATTCTTAAAAAGAAATCGAGCGAAAAGTTGCTCTGGAAATTCTGTCTGTATGTCATAAAAAAAAAATTAGTACCACACCACCAACTCAAAGAACCACTGCCTAGTGACTTTCATTGTTATACTCTAAATCAATCCTTTTATGTGCATTATTGTCAGTTCTACAGGATTGGAGCGGACCTACAATTTTTCAACAAATCCGAACGACTAAGGTAAGATGCTCTTCTTGTTACATTCATACTCTTTGAGGATTTGTCCTCATCACAAGAGGCTGTGCCCCTGAATAAACCCAGACCTTGAAATGTGAAAGTCCGACACACTGACCACTACACCACGGGGCACTACAATGTCATTGTAATTACAATGTCTAGGTTCACCTTGGTAGATTTAAAATACAAATCGAAGTTTTAAAAAACTTATATTTCAAAACCAAAAGCGATTGGTTTTTGAAGCTTTAAACATTATTTTTGTTTTGACCAAAATTCTCAAAAGTGAAAACGAAGAGATTTGAAATTAAAAATGATAGCTAATTTTTGAAAAATGTTGATGAGATAATAAAAAGTAAAAAAACAAAATCATATTATTTTCTTGTTGTTATTGAATTTGATTTCCTAGAGATTTTTCCACTATAAATTTTGTTAAATATAAGACAGCGAAAGGCACAAAAGCATTTTTAGTTATAATTCAGGTGTTTTGAATTTTCGAAAAAAGAGACCTTCAACAATTAATCTTGTATGAGAATTTCTAATTTAAATAAGTGTATGTGAGAGGCTGAAACAGTGAGACATAAAATTTTACTGGTTTACCCAAAACACGCACAGATATTTCGATGCAAGCAATAATAATTATTTTTCGTTGTACAACTTTTATTTTTACTCCGAACGAGAGCCAATTGCGGATGTGCTTTCAGTGAGTGAAGAACTGAAGACCGAAAAAAAGGCAAAAATATTTTTCTTTCTGTTGCGAAAATTTGTATAACAACTTGAGATTTCCAGGAATGTGAACAATTTTTTTTTTGTTTTTATTTGTGTTTATTTAAAAATAAACATGTTTTTTTTGCGTTATTTTTTATTATTTAAATTAATTGAAAAAATATTTTTAATGGAATTTAACTCATGTTATTTTTATAACGAATTTTAAGACGTAAATATTCGTCTTAAAATTCGTTATAAAAATTACATAAAGTTATTGTACTGTGCAATTAACGTTGTCTTACTCTTCGGATCCCCAGCGAATAGTGATACTGTTTGACCTACTGCGACACTTTAAATCATGAGTTAGTTATTTTTAGTTTATCCAGTAAACTTTAAATGACAAAATGCAAGAGAAATGTGTCTTAATAAAAAAGAAAAAAATAATTTTGAAAGCTCAAAGGAGTTCGGAGATATCACTTTTTGAAAAAAAGTGTATCACTGTTGCAACCTCTCCCCTACATTATGTTGACTAGGCTAGGTTGTATGGAAGTCTAAACCTAACTTACTACTAAATTAAATTTTTTTTTTGCAAAATCCACAACTGATTTTAAACCATTTAATATTAAAATTAATATTTAAATAAAAATTCATGAAATCAAAAATTATGAAATTTAAATACAAATTATTTAAAAAAAAATTATTAATATTAATTAAATTTAGTTAGAACAACAACAATAAACAACAACACCACCACCATGCCCACATCACACCATATGGCACCAGTGCCCTCCGTTTGTGTGCGTGTGCCCCATAGTCCCAGTTTAGATTCGGGTGCGGGTGCGGGTACACCAATTAAAAGGCATCATTCAGACAGTGACTTTACAACACTATTTGTGCGTGAGTGTGCTGCTTGTTTTGTCATCTTCTTCATTAAACTATTTCTCTACTAAATTTATCCTTAAATTTAATTTTTCTGCACCATAAATTATCAAACACCCTGCCTGAAGCTTTAGCATGAATTTATCATCATTTTTTCGAATCTTATTCAAAACCTCGAATTAACACTTCTGAAACAGCTTTTTAGCCCTGGGGGTGCAATTTTCAATTTTTTGTTTTCGTTTATTTTTTTTTATGAATCTTATTAACTCTTATGTGTGTGAAAAGAAAATTTACATATGTATGTATGCAATGCATGGCATTAAAATGTAAGCATGGTTATAATATAAAGATGAAAGGATTTCCGAAATAAAACAATGGCATCTCTTCCGTTGTCTATATAACATAATATTATAATAAACTTAATTCCCCAAACCCAGAAAAACATGACTGAATTTATTCCCACGTTTTTCGAATGACGTCTTGTAAAATTAATCTTAAAATCCTTAAATGTTTTCAATGTGCTTGAATATTAAATAATATTACTGTGTGGATTGAAATATTTTTCAAAGTAAAATGTAGAACGAAAGTGGGAGTTGATTTCTTTTGAAATTCATTTGCAATTCAAATTTAGTTACGAGTTTAGGATTTGCATTTTATGGTCTTAAGAAGAGTTTGGCCACTTCCTTTAGCCAGGCTGGTCCAAGGAGGGCTCTTGAAGAGATTGTTGTTATCCTAATTGCTCTGATTGTAGCTGAGAATTATGTTGGAGATATATTTTTTTATGTGAGAGTGGGTGATTTGCTCTCAATAAATTTAATCACGGAACACATAGATATACGGTTTTTTTTTCTGGAAGGACAATCGCATTGTTGTTTGTATCTACATAAACATTTGGCACAGATTCCATGTTGTTTTTAAAAATGCAAATGTCAATTGATTTATTTGATTATTTTGTTAAATTTTTCAGTTGGAAATTCTCTAATCAATTTTTTTTATGTAATCTTCTTAGTAAGTAAAAGGTTATAGGATAAAAGGGATAAACGGGAAAAATTATGTATGTACACATATTCATGCAAACGCTTAATTCTCAAAGAACAACAGCAGTTGAAAGATGGTTTGTATGATGACATACTGCAGTTACGCTGCGTAGCTTGCTCTACATAGTTCAATTTACATTAAGAAGTGGTCGAATTAGACAACAACAACCTGTGTACACCAACACTATTTTAGACCGGAGTTATAGCTATTTAATGGCCGCCACCGCCAATCATCAGTATTTGTTGAAAAACAAACAAAAATGGTTCATGTATTTTTGAACTTTATTGATACTTTTTAAAGAAAATCGTGTTTAATTTAGGCTTGTGTATTTCACGAACGAACTTGTTCAAAAAGCAGTTTTTGCAACTGAACTGGGCAAATTAGTTCACCAATTTCAGAGCTCATTTAGTTCAATAGTTGAATAGTTCAATAGTTCAGTAGGTTAATGGTTCAATTGTTCCATATATACCTAGTTCAATAGTTTAATAATTTAAAACATAGTTCAATAATTCAATAGTTTAGTAGGTCAAATGTTCAATAGATTAACAGACTTATGATTCAATAGTTCAAAAGATTAATACAGTGCATTCTCGATTATCGCAACTAATTAAAACAAGGGTGGTTGCAATGACCGAGGTTGTTGCAATAACCGAGTAAATATTTTTTTAGGCTAAATTCGAGATGAAAAGCGAAAATCAAAAAAACAGCACTAATAAAATGTATTTAATGCAACAAATTTTTATTTAATTTTAATGTTATCCTCTTTCCGGGTCCACATTCAGCATTAGAAACAAACTTTCTTATTGCACACTCTTTTCGTTTAATTCTGCTGACTGTAGACTTATGAACATTATACTCACGGCACAATGATTTGATTGAAGATCCTTTATTTATTTTTTCTAAAATTTCACTTTTGTTTTTAATTGACAGTTTCACAATTTTTTTAGTAACACCCATTTTTTCGAAACACACAAGCGACTGACCACGGGACAAAATTCATTAAACTAACTAGAAAATCGAGCATTGTATAGACACGCTACTTAAAAGTAGAGGTAAAATAACTACCGAAACAAATGTAACGCAACAGACAAAAACAAACACATAGCCAAGAACCTGAATAAATAAAGATATGCATATAAAAACAAAAGTTGCAATTATCGAGTCAATTTTTTTTTTGAAGAGTTGCGATTACCCCTTCAACAATGATATAAATTCAGCTGTTGTGGAAATCGAGAGTTGCGTTAGTCGAGAACGTACTGTAGTTCAATATTCCAAATGTTCAATATTTTGAAAGTTCACTAGTGCAATCAATTAATAGTTTAATAATGCAATAATTGAATAGTTCAACAGTTCAATAGATTAAAAAATTCAATATTTCAATAGTTTAATAGTTTAATAGATTTGAAGTTTAATATTTCAATATTTAAAAAATTTAATAGTTCAATATTTCAAAAGTTTAATAGTTCAATAGCTCAATAATTCAATAGTTCAACAATGTAATAATTTAAGAGTTCAATAGATCAATAGAATAATAGTTCAATAAATTCAAAGTTCAATAGTTCAAAAGATAAATATATTAATATTTCAAAAGTTCATAGGACAAATATTCAATAATAGTTTAACAATGCAATTATTCAGTAATTCAATAGTTCAATAGATTAATAAATTAATATTTTAATAGTTTAATAGTTTAATGTTTCAATAGTTCAATAGTTCAATAGTTCAGTAATTCAATGTTTCAATAGTTCAATAGGTCAACAGTTCATTACTGAAATAACAAAGTGGGAACTAAAAAGCAAACAAACTAGGAAAGAAATACAAACTATACAGATGATTAGGAAATTAATTCAGATAAATGTTTGTTCAATACAAAAAAAAAAATGGAATTCGTAAATTTGCTTTGGCTGTGAATTAGAATAAATTTTTTTTTCTGAACACCAAATTACACTGTGACAGAATTCAAGGGACAACGCAATTTAGTGGACATGCAGTGTAATCTAATCGTAGGCGTTATTGATGTTTTTGTTATGGTTTGGTTTTGTTCGAAGCAAATCTGAAATCGAACCATGTTCGAGTGAAATGAAGATCTAACGAACTACAACTCAAAAAAAGAAAAGTGGGTAGTTCAAATAAACTAAAAAGCAGATAATCTAATTAAACTATGCAATAAACCATACACTATATTATACATTTTATTAAAGATCAAAGTTCTTTATTATTTTTAAACGAAACTTAGAGTTCTTTGAAGTGAACTTTAAAAGTTACAAGACATTTAAGCTATTGAGTATTCATCTACGTCAACCTTCACAATTTATCACTTAATAGATTCAATTTGCTTTTCTTGAATAATAATTTATAAACCCTTTATTGTGAAATCAATTGAATTTAGTTCTTCATAGGCTCTTTGAGGAAAAGATAACTATTGGAATGTCAAAGTACTACATCTTGAGGGTCAAGAGAAAAATAGACTGTTTTTTTATATCAAACAATTCAATACTCAGTCAAAAAAGGTTCACAAAAGGACTTTATATCTGTATGGTTTTTGTCCTTTATAAACAGAGATTCATTTTATCCTCTTTTTTATATTATTTTTTTTTTTTGACTTCCCTTTATTGAGTGTCAGTTCTATTGACAAAGAGAAATTCACGAATGGCCATAGAAATAAAGATTTTCAATGCATATTTATGAGAACTCAGACTTAACTAACCTTGTTATTGAATTAATTAAAATAAAAAGTCGACATGGTTTAGAGTCCTTTTTAAACATGCAAAAAGGGGGTTAGATATTTTGATTATATTTTATATGCAAAATCGTTCAAGTATTTAACCAAAAAAAGCAAGGAATTCGTCGCAGCCTTTCAAAATCAAAATCATTTGATCAATCGTCGAATTAGTATTTTTTTCTGACGTTGAACCAGAATACATTAAAAATAGAACTTGAAACAGGTAAATCAGCCCTATCGAGGTATCCGTTCGGAAGAAAATTTTGTCCGATTCGTACAAAATCTGAGAATTTTCGAGGTATCCATTCTGTGACACACAAATGGGGGAAACTTCCGAAAGAATTAAACGCAGGCTATTGATGTGCGATGCAAAGCGTTGAGCAATTTATTTTTGACAGCTACACGGAAAATAATTTCCGAATTTCTCCGACAACAAATTGCTGCGGAACATTACAAAAAAAAAAAAAATATTTATAAAAAGTTGATGTTATTTCGATTGAAAATAAATTTATTTTGTTATTTAGTTGCTATGCTTTTTTTTTAAAGCTACAAAATAAAAGAAAACAATCTTTTGAAATTGTTTTGATTTAATTGTATGAAGGGATGTATGTTTATAACGGGTTTTCCAATAAGAGGTGTTATTTTGAATAGCCCGCTATATCGGTAGCTGTCACTTTTGAAGCTGTCATTTTTTGACATTTGACAAGTAGAAACTACGCCATTAATAAAAATGGAACGATACAGGCTTCAACAACGCATTGAAATTATTGAAATTCACTATAAAAATGGCGCTACGTTCCACACAAGCAATGAAACCATCGATCTTTTACGGGAAAAGTTTCCGGACCGTGTTATCTCTCCACCGAGATCTCTTCTTCCTTTGGGGCCACGTGAAAGATAAGGTCTACGCCAACAGCTCAGCGTCGATTAAAGACCTCAAAGATAGAATTCTTGAGGCTATCGAGGACATAGGGCAGCCACTTTACGATTTGGTTATGGAAAATTTCATGAAAAGGATATGGTTCTGTAAGCGTGGTCGTGGCGGCCATTTGACTGATGTTGTGTTCCATTATTAACGGCATACCTTCCTCTTTATAATGAAATAAACATCCGATCATTTATCTCAAAAAATGCCATTTTTCTTTGAATATCAAAATAACACCTCTTATTTTACATTATTGCATTCTAACTCATTGTTAACAAATATGTTTTAAAATTATCAAAATATTTTTTAAACTGTATGTGAATGAAGCTTCTGATGGAAAATGTCAAATGAGTGCGTTTATATATTTATACTGATCCGAAAGGGATACTTCGATTGCAATTTGAGTTCCGATCTGAAATCATTTCCGATATGAACTTCTTCCAAACGGATACCTCGATAGGGCTGAATATCTTAAGATTATTTTATAGAAGCTTCTACATAATATGGATTAGATATATTATTGTGACAGTATTTGAATGTGAACAAAGAAAAAAAAAAACATGGGGTTTGTCACGAGCCGTTTACCGGTTCAATTATTGCAATTTCGCAAATGACTGAAGCACGTGATTTGAAGCAATTTTTAAATTGATTTTCTGATTCTATTGCATTTAAAAAAAAATACTTATTTCAAATGATTGTAAATTATTTCGAGTGATTTTGCAATAGCCTCCTGAAATGATATTTCCATATCCTCAGCAAATTTCTTTGCGAATTGCTGACAGCTTTGTTAGCTTATGCTACTGTTTTGGAATTCAAAATATATATTTTTAGAACCATTCACAATGGATGGTTCCTAAAATGAAGTAATTCACATTTAATTAGGCTTACTTCGAGGTATTTAAATGATACACAACTTCCCCTTTTTCTTCCCCTTCCTATTCTTCTTCTTCTTCTTTTTTACATTTGTATTTTCGAGTAGTTTCAAGACCTGCCTATTCTTCGCTAATGTAACACAAATGCTTTTCCAGCATCGTCTGGAATTATTTTTTACTAACATTGGTGAACAATTACAGAAAAACAAAGACTTCCAATAATTGTTATTGCAGTTTTTCTTCAATTTTCAATTAAAATTTCAAATACTATTTTTATAAGTTCAATAAGTCATTTATTGTAGTTACAAAACAGTTTTCATTATTTCCCATCTCGTTCAGAAATGCCGATTGTTCAAATTTAAGGTTGCATGGGCATTGTGCAACAAGACGGTAGTAAAATTTATTTATACAATTTTATTTTTGTGTTTTTTATTTGTGGCATGTTAATATTATAAAAGTACCAAGTTATTTTATTTTTTATTTGTATTGTGTCAGTCACAAACATTATGAAAGATGCGTGTTCAGTAATCATTTTGTCATTTACTTTATATTTTTCTATCATGCCTGCACCCAACAAAAAACACCAACTATACTTCCACACTAATTTGCTTGAAATTAAATGCAGCGATACAAACTCCTGCATTGTGTCCTTGCATTAAAAACTAATTTAAAATTTTAGTTCTCTTACCTAGAATATGTTATAGAAAGTATATAATTTTAATTATTTAAAAAGAAAACTACAACTAATTTAGAAAAAAGTAAATAAATTAATCCCCGTAGAATATTGTTAGATTTGAATGCAAAAATTATTATAGAATCAAATTTGTTCAATCAATTTAACTTAAAAATTTTCTGTTTTGTTTTGTTTAATAATAGCATCAGATAATCCAACTTCTGTGATAATACCAGACTCAAAACAACATAACCCCAAGGATACAACAGTTACATCGACCAATGCATCGTTAACACCGACAGCTACCACAACAGCTGTGACTGCCTCAAATAATCCACTGTCAATTCCTGGATGTGGGGGTGGAGGAGGAGGAGGAGGAGGTGGTGGTGGTGGTGGAGGTAGTGGAAGCAGTGGATCAATGTTAGCAACAGGGAATCATTTAGATGTGCCACAACAAGGCAATCCACATCTTCTGAGTCCGGACGTTTTAAATCAAAGGCGGGGTGAGTTTGAAATTAGAAAAAAAAAATTATGTAGGTATGTTGTAACATGCGAACTTAGTTGATGTGTTCTTTAAAATTAAAGTTTATCTTATTTTGGTAATATCGACAGTTTTGATTATCAAAATATCTCCTTTTTTTATTATATTGTTCAAATCTGGTGAAATACTTCTTGAGGATATATTTTGGACACATTTTTTTCTCTATACATTCGACAACCATAAATCTGATAAATTCAAGTTTCCAGATTATTTGATTACATCTATTATAATCCTAAGATGTCATAGCACCTGACTTGTAAATATTGGTATTATGCTTGAGTTAATACTTCTTTGTCGAAGACTATCGATCTTTTCGTTTATCCACTCATTGGTGAAGAGTAAGCGTTGCTGATGCTGTGGTGTCAAGAAAAAATCCTTATTAGTCCGGGAGCTATAGCGACCGATTTTGGGACATTATTTTGCCGCGCCTGAATTTTTGTCTAGTAATTGCTTCAGGGCCGCACTCATTATAACGAATGGCAATTATGGCTACCGAAAATTACCGGAAACTAAAGATTCAGCCCTTCAAAATGCAGAAAAAATAACCCAACTGCGGTAAGTAATTTTGGCACGAATTTTATTTTCACTTAAATGTAGTTTGAAACGTTTAAAATAATAATGTATAACTGCCATAACATTATCAAGCCGGAGATAAGGGTTGCCAAAGTAACTCAAAAAATAGCATTAAAGCACTTAAACAAAAAAATGTATTGAATTTTTTAAGTTGCTCTGCCAACCCTTTTTCGGCTTGATAATGTTATGGTAGCTATACATTATTATTTTAAACGTTTCAAATTACATTTTAGTGAAAAAAATTACTTACCATAGTTTTCTGCACTTTGAAAGGCATGAACTTTGGTTTCCTGTAGCCATAATTGTCATTCATATATATGTATAATATAATATAAGTCGGTCGCTAGCTCTCCTACTATAGGTATAGTACGTTCAAACAAAATTTCTACCGAATCGTCAAGGGCATTTTTATCACTAATGAAGATACAGAATTTTACATTGTTTTATTTCTGGAGTAATTAAGATAAAATATTTTAGTGCATTCGTAAAAGTTTTTGCAGATCAACACGACTGCAAATAAAACCCCACGAATACGCAAGAAAAAATACACAATTTACGGTTGATCGTGATGTAGGGAAAGGGGATAAAGTTTGTCATCATAAATATCAAAATCAAAAGTAGATCTTTGGCCTTTATTTGATTTGTAATAAGCTAGTTCTATCCAAGAGTTTATTTATAGATAATTCAATAAACTTCAATTGTATAAAGGTAACTACAGCTCAATTATTTTACTAGTAGCAAACAAACTTGAGAAAAAGATACATACAGATACAAATGATACAGATAAATTAGCATGTGTAAGCAAATATATCAATTGTTTATTTTGGCTGTGTATTGGAACAATTTTTTCCGATAACGCCATCACTCTATCCTGGAATACAACGAAAAATGGAATTCAAATCTTATAAACGCATACGTAAAACTAACTATTTTTTGTTTGACGCAATCCAGATTTCGAACATTAATCAAATGAAATAAAGAACGAACTTACTAACGTACTACATCTATAACTCATAAGTAAACTAAGTACAGTTCAATTAAACTATCTAGTTCGATTGGCAATTGTTTAAAATACTCGTACTTATTAAAATCATTGACCATCGCGTTCAACTCAAAGATATACTAGTCGTTCATATTTTATCTTTCGGAGTTTAGAACAACGTTTTGCAGACAATATGACACGATGTATAAAGAGCCAAAGTTTAGCGTTTTTCATTTAGGAAAGCAAATATTTCCAAACATTTGAACCTTGTTAAAGCTGTTCCTTTATTTTTAATGATAAGAACTTTAATTAATAAATTTGGAAACAATCAATAGAAGTTATCAGGGAAACTAAAATGTCTTAACTTGCCAGCAAAAAGTTTTTCTTATTCCCCATTGAATCATAGATTTTACACTTAAGGTGAAAATGTTAAATATTAAATTAACACATCTGTTGAAATTAGATTATTGTATTTCTGAAGGACCGATATCAGTTGGATCAATAGATTAAATCATATATAAAGTTATTCGAAATACATTTTGTACTTAATTGGCAGTCAATATTGTTCTGTTAAGGAATAATTCATTGAATAGTGTTGTTCTTTATAATAATAATGCTACTAAAGTATATTAATACATTTCTAAACATCTTAAGGATTTTCAACCAACCTTATTTCCAATAAAGTACTTCGAGCGTAAATGTATTAAAAACTATTATATACTACCAACTGAACTGTACATAAACGCAAAGTCTAAAATGCTTCAAATAATCACACACTTAGGTATTACAAGTACATTAAACTATGCAATAGAGCAAGGCAGGAAGAAGTTAAGGTACAAAATTCAAGTAGAAATCAATAATATTTGTGAACATTTGGAAGAAATCAGTTTCTTAGTTAGAAATCGTACACAACTCTATTATATGATATGCCTTTTTGTTCACAACAGGACCTTAATAATTAATGGATGAAAATAATCATTATATCGACAAGTGATTGTTAGAATCTAAATAACATACATTACATGTTGTTTGAATTCAAAAGTGCATTGATAAAGTAAATGTTAAAGAGGATATACATTGCAGGTCACAAGTATAGAAGCAGGCTTATTTGAGAAGTAAAATTGATGTTACTACCGTTATATGGAAATTACACAAAAAAAGAGTATGGAGGTCAATAAAGTAGTGCATTCAAAACTAAATAGAGAACTTGTCAATTTTTAGAAACCTGGGTTAATAGAATTCTGAAATAGAAGGCTGTCTTTAAATTAAGTCAAAAATAAATGAATTAAAATCGAAGCAGTGCCAAAATCAACGTTTTTTATTAAGTGGTAACATCTTTTTCGACATTGATGGATCATTTTGCGGAGTAAGCACATAAAGTCGTATGTTTTTTGAAAAATGGGAAGAAACAAATCTTTTACATTAGAGGAATGAGTGAAAAATAATGTTTACTTGCTGCAATATTTTTGAACGGCTCTATAACTCTCAAAACCAAACACCAGTGATTATGTTATCAGCCATTATTTAGAAAACCCGTCATTTTGCAGGGCTAAATAGATAAAAACATTTTTTTCTGCTTTAAAGCTTTGAAAAATACTAAAGAATCACAGAATCGCATCGAATTCAGCACTATCAGCAGCAAATATCAAGGATAAGGCTATCTTTGAAGCAAATTTACTAACGGTTCTTCATGTTATCCGCAAAACATTGGAAGCGTCTTAAGCCTAAGAAAAAACGCCCCTAAAAAATGTCAGAAAAAAGCATAGGATGTGTTTTGCCAAAGAGAACATGATGTGAAATGATCAAAAATGGTAAGCTCAAACGACACTGTCGAAAATATTTATTTCTGACTAAAAAAAGTGTATTTTGGATTGGCTGAAAGTTTTGTTCACTATCTAAAAAAACAGGAGCGATTTCTGAACAAAAATCAGAACATTGAAGGAAGCATGGTGGTGGAGGTGCAAAATCCTACTAAAGATCTATTGACTTGTTGATACAAAACACAAAAATTAATGGAAACAGCTACAAATCCTTGCTTGAATGAATTTTTCCGAAAATGTATGATATTTTTGGGTAAACCTCATGAATTTTTCAACACGAAAAAGCCCTTATACTCACATCCCGAGTAGCAAAACCATTCATTCATCGACGCAATGGAAAAAGTTTGCGACTGGCTCACACAATAAGTTTGTAAAGAATGGAGATTGAAAGGTAACAAGGAAGGGTAGTGCCCCGTGGCGTAATGGTTAGTGTGTCGGATCATCACGCCGGAGTTCTGGGTTCAAGCCCAGCTTCCAACTTCGATAAAATCTAATGTTTTATCCAAAGGCACTGCCTCTTGCGAGGAAGAGACAAATCCTCCAAGAGTATCATTGTCATGAAAGTGCTTCTCACCTTAGTGGTTCGACGTAAAATTGTAGGTCCCCTCCAATCCCGTAGAACTAACAGTGCACACAAAAGGATTGGTTGAGATTTGTAAGTCACTAGGCTGTGGTTCTTCAGAGCTGTCAGTGCCACTAAATTTATTTATTTTAAGAAAGGGTAAATTCTTTCCATTAAAATGGCCTGGAGTAAGATTTTTCAACTACTTGGCTTCGATGAATAATCCACTTAAATCCTCGAATTTTTTAAGTTATTTTAAACTCTGATTATTGAAAATAATAAATTTAATATGAATACATTAAAAACTAAATAAAGAATAATTGCAGCATTTCTGTTTCGTTCTATTTTGTAAGTGCTTCTATTCTTATGACGCTTTAAAATCTCGAAAATGCGTGCTTCTATCCTTATGACTTGCAGTGTATAAGGTTTCATGTGAAATTTAAGATACAAACATTTTATGCAGATAGATAGATTTGATTCTTTATACAAAATACGAAATTTACAAAATAAAAATATTTAATTTAAAATCTAAATATAATATCAAAGAAAATATAATACTTTAAGATTCTCCTAGAAGGAGAAAAGCAGACACCAATATCAAAGCTTTGTCGTTGTATAGATGCAATACAATCAACTGTTATTTGATCTCTTTCTAAATCACGTGTATTAAACCACAATGGACTCAAATTCATATAAGTAAAAATAATGTGTGACCTTGTGAAACTAATAAAAAAAATTCTTCTGAACTTGTAATTTTATATGATGTTTTTATTCATTAGATATCCCATTACTATGTTATGACCCATTGTCTAAGCACACATAAACGACCAAGCTTGATTTTTACAGTTTATTCTTGAATGACCTTAATGTTTATGGTTTAAGGATACTAATTCCACGGTGCCGTTAAAACGCTTGAATATTAAAAAAATCGATTGTATAAGTTTAGCTTCATTTCTATAAAATGTCATTCAAGAGCAAGGAAAAGGACTTTAAGAAATATGTACACATACTTCTTATAGTCCTCAATCAACGTTATAAATAGTAAAACTGTTAACAAAAAACAAAATGGAATGATATCGCTATTTATGTCTTAAGAAAATCAAAATCAGAAATTTATAATGGAAATATAAAATTTGTTAACTTTGAAGGATGTGGAGTTGCGTAAGTCATGGAAAGTTTTCATTACAAAATTCAGGAATTATCTTATTTAAATTTCAATTAAATTAATAAAATTACTCATGCAGAGTTCCGCAAAAGTACTCAATTATAATAATCATTCGAATACTGAGTTTCACCTACACGTGGAGTGTTTTTCCTTTCATATCATCATCCTGATAATCGATAGTTAATGTCCTTCACGATATATATATGTATATACATGCATTGTGTAGACAGTCTCATGACTACATTTTTTCTTAATTTAATGTGAAAAGTATGTTTAAAAATAACCTGCAAAATAAATTCCCCATGAGAAATTTTCAAAAAGTAAAAATTAACTTTCAAACTCACACAATAATGCTTTTATAATAATTACGATTGTTATCCATGATTGGTTATTTGTTGCTTATGATGGAATAAAAGTTGAATAAATTATAATATACATTTATATGTATGCATTCTTAGATTATTATCACTAAAGAAAAAGAGTGAATCCTTACTAATACATATACAAATGTACAGAAATTAGTTTAATGCCTCGTCATCGGTCACTCGCTCGCTATATTGTAAGCTGAAAGTAACGTTAGGGTTTTTTTTAATTACAAATGAAATGATGTTTTGATGGAGAAGTGAGTGAGTGTTGTGTAGACACCAACACTATTTTAGCAGAAGTTATAGCTATTTTATGGCTGCCATCAGACTTCGTTAGTGTCGTAAAGACAAATTGTCCGTTCAATGTCTACATGCGTCTTGTCAACTTGTACTATATGTCTGTTTTTGAATATCGAAAGAAACTGATATATAGCTGCCACCATTTGCGAAAGCTTAAATATCTTCCGTTTGGTTAATATACATTTTATATAACTGTATATTTGTTTCAACTTTTCTTCTGACACCTTTGTAATGCAATGAGGTTACTTAATATTCTTAAGATTTATCATCTGAAATCAATATGTATTTTTAGTGTTAATTGTCAACTTCTTAGCTTGACATTACATAAGATAGATCTTTGTATTCCACCTTTCAAAAGGTCTGCAGAAGGAACTTTAAAAACCAAATTATTTCATTATTGATGTTGATCAATTTTATCAACCATTCTGTATCAATTTCCCAGCAAACCATGCACTCATATTTTTCTAAATCAAAGTATGTACATATTATGTATTTCGTGGTTAAAAGTTAAAAATAGTGTTAATTGTACGTGTGAAAATAAACCATTTCTTATATTCAAGGTCAATTTTATGTCCTTATACATCATTGACATACTCTTTTAAGAGACCTTGAGACACGAAACAAACGAAAGTCTGGGGGTGGTTAGTTGCTTTGAAAAAATTCTATATTAATGTATTTTCCATGAAACATATATTTCTTATAAACTAGGGTGTGTAATAATTAATGTCTGACATCAAAACAAGAAAACTTCTAATGGGCACCCGCACAAAGAAAAAAGTAAAAGTTTTCATTTCGATTTCGAAAAGTCGCATAGAAATAAAGTTGGTTAATTTTTTTTTTTTGTTTTTAAGAAAAAGAAAAATTTTAAGTGAGGATATTTTCGTATTTATCTCGGTTTTCTAAAATACAAAAAAAAATTACTTTTTGATCAAACAATCAAATCTGCTTCCACTGACAAATCGTTAAAAGTGTGCTAATCTTGTTAAATTTTATGAAATTTTCAACAACTTTGTAACTTTCTGATAAGCTTTTGTCTGTCTCTTTTACTTCTGACATAGTGTCCTATAGTGATTTTTCATTATGCAAATTGTTTCACATGGAAGAGACGTTTTTTTTTTGTAAGAAATATTGCATATTTGACCCCACCTCGATTGTTTTATAAACAGTTTGATGCCTTCTGATCATCCGACTTTTGTTTTTCCTACTACAATCGAACGATTTCCAGAAAAATTCATCGTATTTTAGATTTTATGTTGTTAACCTTCAAATATTAAATGCCATTTTGTGTTAAGTGTTAAAGTTAAATGCCATTGTTTAGCTTTTTGTCAAAAAAAAATTATATAAGTTGAACTGAAACAAGCGGAAACTTGCGTATTGACAAGGTGCTCACTCTTCGTCAACTGATGAGTGCAAAGTGAGCAACCACACGAAAAGCCATTTTTTATGGACTTAAGACCATATAAAAAGCTTATTTGAGTTAAATGTCATTGGTACCAAATTTAAATGAAATCCGTACTGCAGTTATCAAGGTATGACCAAATTTGTAAAATACAGCTAACACCAAATCTCTGTTAAAGATTTATCAACATCGTTTTTATCGTTTTCGATTAAATTAGGGAAATCTAAAACCTTTATAAGAGCGGTTACTTATTTTTTTTTAAATAATTTTCTCGAAAACGGCTCTAATTATATTGATAAAACTTTGTGATGTTTTCCTTAGTAGAAGATAACTGATTGCATGTCTCGAAGTCTTCATTGAACATTTTTTAAACCTAAGAATCCTGATTAAACGTATGTTAACGCTATTTTGTTCCATCCAAATCTTTAGAGGTTTCATAACATATGAAATAACAATGAGAAATCTTCTACTTGGCTGAAATGTTTTAATTTTATTCAATGTAGTTGTTACAGGTATCTTACAAAATTTCGTTATTGATTACTTTCATCAACACCTCAGCTGTTCTTAATTAAATCTCGAAAGACATTAAAATAAAACCAACAATAAATTCTTCAATATCCATTTTAAGTTTTTTTTTTTTTATTACAGGTAGTCGCCGACCATCGATTCTTCCAGTGCCCGACATGTTTACCTCATCCTCATTTAGCATTTCCGGCAATGACGATGGTGAAGAAGGTGACGAAAGTGAAGATGAAATTGATGATGATGTTCCTTGGAGATCTCCATCTGAGAAGATTGCGTAAGTACCTTGCATACACATTCTTGCAAAAAAAAAAAAAAAAGTGAATAGAATTTGCAACATCATTCATTCAATTACACAGTAGAAGAGTTACCCCTTGTTTCTTTTTGGTTTCAGTTTTTTTTTTCTGTTTACCCCATTATACTCTTTTAAATGATTTTTCTTCGTCCTTTATCTAGATCCTGCCTGAGGATGGTCTTTAAGTATAGGAAATTCAAATTTATTATGTATAATAGTATAATAATAGAAGTTATAGTTATTTCTCTTTTATGGGAGAATATACATGAATAGAATAGTAAATGTATCCAAAGGATATGATAACATTTACCTATACCAAACCACATAAATATCCTTATTTCAGGTCATGCGGATATTCATATCCGAATGCAATTTATTTAATTAAATTAGTTTTCGTCTTAAAACTGTCTCGAGCTTGAATTTTTCATTTTGTTTTTAGACAAGTAAGTATATAGCTATCGAGCTATTATCATTCAAATTGAGATCCTGATATTAAGTTCATGGTGTGTGGTGATGGTGTTGGTATACAAAATGGAGAAATTGCATTCTCCAAAAGCAACGATTTGAGAGTAATGCGATTTTATTTGCATTTTAAATTATTTTAGTTACATTTTGAATTCAAAACACACAACTTAACTGAAGAACAAATAATAGAAAGAATAGAAATACAAACAGATTTGAAGTCCAACCGATGAGGTTTCAAATTTATATGTATTAGTATAACATCAATTGTTGGGTGTGTCTGTGTTGTTTGGTTAACAAAATATTGCCAATGGGATGATTCCTATGTAAACACAAATAACTAAAATGAAAAATTCATGCTGGATTATGACTTTGGAATTTTTGAGGAAAAACACACCTTTGACGAAGATTTATAGAAATTTGGTTTCAGTATTCTATTTAATGTTTATTTTGACTAATGTGGACTATTTGCTCGAATATGTGAATAGGTTTCTACGGGTCATATGCAAATTAATTAGTTAAAATAAAAATTCAATTTGATATTGTTGAAAGGAAGAAAAGAATAAATAAAAAAATACGAGTAGTATAAGTTTTGTTAAAGGTGTTATAAGTTTGCAGAAGGCGATCATAGGATCACCTATTTCATCGCGGCTTTTGGAAAATTGAACACCGCTAAGTTTAGCGCTAATACTTGCAAAACTAATGGTCAGACAAACTTTTTCAGAAACGTTTGGTCAGAAAATGACAATTTCCGGTCTTTTGTTTACGTTTTTTCGTGTTTTTTTTATATTTCAAAGCCATACAAATTAGGTGTAGGGGAGAGGTTGGAACAGTGAGACATTCAATTTTCTGCTTCCCCATAACACACACAGATATTTCGATGCCAGCAATGTAAGTTCTTTTTCATTGTGTAACTTTTGTTTCTACGCCGAACATCATCCCGTTTCGCGTTTGATTTCAGTAAGTAAGTTAAAAAATTGAAAAAGCATTTTTTTTTGTGTTGCGTAAATTTATATAACTTACGATTTTCAGGTAGATGAACCATTTTTTTCTCTCTATTATGTATTCTATTTTGTTCTATAAACAAAAAATTACAAAAGCCTTGCCAGTTTTTCGTGCAATTTTTTTTTTTAAATAACAAAAACTGAACACTGAGAAATATGCAAAGAACGAACAGTGAGACATATGCATATATATATGATTCAGATATATATGTATGTATATATATATATATATATATATATATATATAGATTTTTACAATTATTATTACATATGTTACACTGTCCCCCTGTTCTATCGACGTTGTCTTACTCTTCGGATCCCCAACGAACAGTGAGACAGTTTGACCTTTTGCAACAATTGAACTCCTAAGTAAGTTTTGTTTATTTATGCAGTACACTTTTAATGGCAAAATGCAGGAGAAATGTGTCTTAACAAACAACGAAAAAACTATTTTGAAAGCTCAAAAGAGTTCGGAGATATCGCTGTTCAAAACAAAGTATCCCACTGTTCCGACCTCTCCCCTAACCATATTTTTTTGTTAAAAAACAGTTCTTAAAAATACTGTACTTATTAAAAAGAAAAGTTATTTCACACAAAAAATTGAACTACCTTCAAACTTTTCTATAACAAATCTCCAAAAGGGAACAAAAAATTGCATCGTTTCCCCTGAAGGTTGGTTATAGAGAAGATTGGCTGTATATCTAATCTTGTATGGAAAATGACTTTCTCAAAAAAAAAGTTGCCCACAACAGGTCAAGTTATTTTCCGTAGAACTATCTCCGTGCACCTAGTAAGTGTGTTAAAATTTTTGTTCAAAAAAGAGATTCGACTTTGAACATTGGATCAGAAGCATAGCATACTTCTAGGACGAATTTAAATGAAAATCAATTTGTGTTGGGATTGGGAATCAAATATTCAGCCCTATCTTGTATCCGTTCGGAGAAACCTACGATCGGAAAAATGTTCCGATCGGAACATCTATTTTGTACATGGTATCCGAATCGTAACAGAAATAAAATCGCCTGTCGGCGCATGTATAATAATAAAAAGAATCAAAACAAATATCTATGTTTGTTATTTACATATATCAAACAAAAAAAATTTTCTTTTTTTGGCCACAAGCCATTCAAATACAGCAGTCACCCCTTATTTATTAGTCTATTTATTTTTTTTTTCATATCATCGGACTAAATTCTGCAATTGATTTGTTGTCAGAGGCAATCGGAACATACACAAAGCTTACAATCGCCATTCATCGGATGCATTCACTTCGCGTTTATATGATTTTGACATTTTCGACGCATACTTTAATTTTTTTCAGAAGCTTGTCAATTTTGTGGCAATTTTCTGACCAAACGTACCTGAAAAAGTTTATCTGGCAATCAGTTTTGCAGATATTAATGGCTAAACCTATCGGTTAGGGTTTTTTTTTTTCTAAAATTATACTTTTAAATATTTTGTTTTTATAACGAAAAAGTTAGATAGATAGATACTTTAGAAATAGATATCTCGATAGGAAGATATATATACAAATAGATGTATTATAGATACTCATTGTTAGAAAAATAGATTGAAAGTTATAAACTAATTGATAGATATGCAGATATATAGGTACAAATAGACTACCATTTGGTAATCGTCCAGTCAGTAGCGGCCTTAGGGTAGGGCGAGGTTGGGCGACCACACAGAGCGCCGGTTGTGAAGGGGCGCCGCATGCTTAAAATTTTGATTTTGTGTTAGGTTTTAAAAAATTGCACATGCATAACTTAATAACGGCTGAACAGATTGCATTAAAATTTAATGTTTAATTTAAGTTGAGCATTTAACAAAAGATGGTTTAAAGTTTTTAGGTAATCAACATAAGAACTAAAATACGACGATTCATAAACTAATGAATTAAATGTTGCTTGGTCCCATAATATGCAATAAGATCAAGTTCGTGCGATCCAGTCATTCATTTAAAAAGGAAAACCACAAAAATAAAAAAACAAACTGCCCCAACAAATACTAGTAAAAAAGAGCTCTGTTATTTGAAAAAAAAAATGATTTTTTTTAGCAAATTTACACGCTTTTCTTAAATTGATGAATTAAGTGCAACCCTTACCACACTAGCTAAATTTTTTAGTTTTTCCAAAGAGTTCGTAGTTTCCAAAAGAATTGCAAACAATAATAATTTCGACCTTTTCCACCCATTATCCCTAAAAATGTATCTCCTGGCCAAATCATGGCCTCCAGCAAAATCCAACTTTGTCGGTTTTTTTTTTTTAATTTACAGGGCTATACACAATACAGTATCTTTGTAAACTTTTTGCAAAAACCTTGTTTTTGGTCCGGTGTAAAAAAGCTATACAAAATCTAGAATGTTGGTGGTGTATGATAACATGCTCTCTTGTATGATAGAAACGAGCAAATTGTATGATAACTCACTCACAAGAATATGGTAGCACTGAAGTATACTGACAATTATTAAACATCATGTCTGTTTCATAAAACAATGTAGATATTCTTTACTACGAGAATTGGAAATATTGGAACAATTTATGATTGAGCCACATTTTTGTTTGTCAAACAGAAATGGTGGTACACAATGTCAGTGTATAGGTGTACTACAATGTAGCTGATGAAGAAATGAGAAATAATCCCCAGTTTTAACTATTTTGTCCAGTATCTCTATCAAACAGCTGATCTATTCATAGGTACACGTCAAAATACTAATTTAGCAAATGTTTCAGTTACGTTTTCAAGAGAGTAACCAGATTTCAGTTTCAAATTAATTTTATATTTTCAGTAGTCCAGTAAAATTGTCGTCCGATGTTTCTGATATTTTGCAGACTTTGTTTATGATGTTGGCCTAACGATATCAAGAAAAAAAATTATATAATCAAAGCTGGTGATTTCGAGCTCCAAACGCAAACCACGAACGTTTCGACTTTTTTACAGGATTAGTTTTTGCAAAACCCCCTCAAAACATTTTTGAAATAAAGCTCTTCAAAGTTTGCAAAAAATTGTTTTTGTTTATTTACAGAAATGGGAAATTAGGTTGAAATTTCAACGCGCTCTGATGGGCTAACGGTACGCCTGAGAAATAAACAATATGTATGAATTTTGTAGGAAATATGTATGGTCTTTCATTTTGTTATGAGTGAAATTTCAGAAAATACTTTTTTTGGATTTCTTCAGATTCGGATTCAGCGACCCAAAGAACATAAAATTCAAAAAAAAATTGTATCGTGAAACTACTGGACTGTGATTGTTCATCCGACAATGATCTCCTCAATAAATGGTTCCACCAAAATTTTCATCAACAAAAACCTGCAAATTTCAACTCGTGTTTTCTTTCGCAACTACATATATGCAGTCGAAATCCACTTAAACAACCTTACTGTGGCGATCCATTAGTTGAAAATTTTATACCATCAAACTAAAATTTCAAAATTTGTTCTTCATTGATGAACCAACTTCGAGGCCATCAGACACATATTGACAAAATCCTACGCGAGTTTGTGGTAGGTAGGTTTATACCTACGGAATTGCACACCGGATTTTACTTCAATTTTGTTCAGTTAAATTACCAACAGATACTTTTGCACGCACAGTTTGTCTATTAATTTTCCATCTACCTACGACATGTGTCTGTTTTGGATATTTATCTTCGTATCAAAGTTAAACTGCAAGAAGTTTCCGTTTTGTTCTAATGTTTGTTGGTTTACCTTTTTAATATTGAATATACAAAGACACAAAACCTCATAGTTACATTTTGCAACAAAACATGATTCCTTATCACCATCACCACTTACCAGAACACGTTGAAAACTTTTCTATAAAAAAAGTTTCTATTACTATATACCTGTGTATAAGAACTTCAATGTGTAATGTGTTCAAGGTGCACACATACTTATAGAAGCAGCCTCATCCTCTTGTTGGCATGTTTAACATTTCACGTTTTCCTTTTCCCATTTCCGGTTGACAATTTTGCAACTGTCGACAACATTCTGTTGTCGGTGGCTGCTGGTGCGGTATAACTTTTCTAAAAGTCATCAGGATCGTGTATGGATGGATGGGGATGTTTTTTTTTTTTTTTTTGTCTGCTTAAGTAGATATTAACTTTTATTTTGCTTAGTCTAGTAATTTCTTTTTTTTTTTACCTAATTTATTTAAATGCAAATTTTTCTTATTTTTTTCTCTCCATTAAAATAAAATATAAAAAAAAAACATCCATATAAATTTGTACGGTACGTATAACCACTAAAAAGATGTCTAAGTGGTCATTTTCCACAATCACGCACTTATTCTCTCATAATGAGTTCCTCTGAGGACTCTAGTCGATTGTGTTGCAACAATCCTTTGCCCGAAAATAGGTTTCGAATGCATAAAAGCTATAGCTGTGATAGCTATAAGAAAATCTCAAGTACAACTGATTCTTCGACTACAACAATTGCACCATCGTCGACAGCAACAACACTTACAACAGCAACAACAACAACTATGACTAGTAGTTCTAAAAAAGTGTCGCGTCCAGTGTGGCACGCGGATTATTATCGGTAAGTTCGTAATGAAGCACCCAACATAAAGTTATGTCAAAAATATTTAAAAGAGAAATAGAATTTTTCTCACAAAGCTTTTGCAGAATAAAGGCGCAACGGTCATTTAATCATTAATATTGCTCGCTAGCTCATTTTAATACAGTGTGTCTCACAAAAAAATATCAACTTTTTATTAATTTTTTTTTTTGAATATGATTTGCTTGTATTATTTATTTAATTATGCTAAATATAGTCAAGATATGAATTTAGCAGTGACAAGGTTGCTTTTTCTCAAGGTCTGATGGGTATTCAATCGCATAAATGGATAAAAACTCTAGTTTCATTAAATAATATTAGTTATTATTATTAAAGGAAACATTTACTATTTTCTTAATTTCAACACCAGAAAATTTTCTGTACCTACAGCTCTTACGATTTTGATAAAAAATTGTGATCTTTTTATCTGCTTTTAATATAACTGCATTTCAGGATTTTGACTATAATTCACATAATGCATTGTAATTATATGCAGAAGCCAATTGTAGCGAACATTTGCATAGCTGTAACAACTCTCAACAAAGGACAAAGGGGTAATTTCCGCAAGCTATTATAAATTAAGCTAATGCAAAAAATCTCCCTAGCCCCCACGTTTGGCGCCAATTTGTTAGGAAAATTTAAATAGTTTGATCTTAAACTCCATTACACAATTAAAAACGCCCCAACAAGGGCCGGATAAAAAGTCATTACGGAATTTTTTCTCAGGTTTGTTGTTCTACTCGTTGGGCGCCAATTGAACCTAAAATCTGAAAATGTATGTCTCACCAACAGTAGAACAATACGTTACCCCTAAAAGACCCAAAAGACCTGAACCGTCTTCTTGGCACTATAACAAATATTTATGAAATGGTGATCTTGGTGATGAATTATCTTATCTATTCTTGTAGAGTTGAATGAGTCAGCTAAAGTGGTTTAAAGCACTTCAATACTCCTCTTATCTACAATATAGAAGCCAGGACTTGATAACGTTGTCATAAATATGCTAAGATACTTTCTTTAGGGTTGAACTAACCTCTTCGTTCATTTGGGAGATGCAATCCCTCACTATACTATTTGGCGACACGAAAATTGGTTTGGCGACGTTACCCAAAATCGGCGATATTTTTAAGTTTTTGACGATATTAATTTTTTTAATCGAAATAGTAATATTTTTTTTCTAGTTTTAACTTAATTCTTACAAATTAACCTAAATGACAATAGAAGACCAAACAAACAAGTATTTTTTTCTTCAACATTAATAATGTTTGGCAAGACAGCTTCATGACGGAAGTTTTTTTTCACGAACACCTTTGAGTGCCTTCTTTGTTCTTTTTTTATCGGAGCGGAAATCGCCAAATTTAAGCGGCTAAGACTAAATTCAATTACATTACTTTTTATGAATTTTTAAGAGTTGACTAGCCATCAGCTACACGGCTAAGATTAGATTAACATCACAGAAAATTAATGCTCATCGAGTACTCCAGTCAAATTAGCAGAAAAATAAGCAAATATCTGGACAAACTACTGTATTCATCCGAGATTATATTTTTGGTTGAAAAAGTACCACTTGGAGAGTAAAAGAAAGTACTACTTGGAGAGTTTTAAATCCAGAAAGTTCACAAAAAAAAATTCAGCGTTGTCTGCTATTTTGAAAAAGGCGTTAATGCAATTTTCTCGACTTCTTTCGTTCGTATAGTAATTTACTTTTTTTAGTTTTATAAGGAAAAATATTTTCTGCAACTTTGTCTCACAATTATTTTTGACAGTCTTTCTCAAAAAAAGTTATTGGCTATAGACTGTCAACATTTTAGAAATGGAAACCAATTTTAACGATTATCTCGCCTCCCGAGCTAATTCCGGTTTAACTTGAATAACAAAATCAGCTAAAGTTCATTATGTAAATTGTTTTTTTTTTCATTATTTTTAGTTTTTTGTGAAATTAAAAGTTTTTTTATTTTTCTCGAATTTTATTTTAAAAAAATGAATTTGGCGATTTTCTGGCGGTTTTTAATTTTGGAGATGGCGATTACTCCTTTTAAGACCTGACAACCCTATGTTGGTCGCACGTCTGCGACTTAACACACATCATCTAACTTCAATTTCGTGTATAGATCAATCATTCACAATAAGTTTCTGTGAAGAAACGAGACAACAATAAATGAGTTCTAGAACAATGGTAACGCTAACTGTTAATTGATCTCATTACCTCACATGTTAAACTTAAAAAAAATGATGATGTGAAACTCACAAAAACTTGAGAAGATTTTTCCTTATAAGAAATATAATTGCTTTTTAGGAATAAATGTTCATTTTTTTAGTTTATTTACCCCAAATTTTTACAAACGTTGCCTTAAAAAATTATTCAAAGTAGGTTCTGAGATATGGATCTTTCGAAATCTACTATAAAAACTAACTTTTCCTCTTGCTATTTTGATTAACTTTGGTTATTGACTGATCATTTAAGACATAAACCCAATGGTAATTGAGTTATACAGCATTAAACTTATTTCTAAAAGAATGTAACTATTTGATGTTTTATCATCAGTTATTCATTTGTAAGCGATTTTCTAAAGCTCATATCTGAAAAATAATTGAAAATATGAATAAATAGCCTATTTATGTAAAAAATGAGATATTTTTTTCTTGTGGTAAGTTTTTTCGTTAAAAAATATCATATGACGATTTTTTATAAGACACACTGTATTCAAACATTCATTAAACTTTCTGTTCTCAGTTCCATTATTTAAAACTAACAAAATCTAAAATTGCTTAATTAACGCTTCAAATTTGATTGCTTTAGCTTGAGTTACTAAATAAAATTTCTATTGTGATCTTAAAACAATTATTGGGTTCTCGTTACCATTTTCATTCTGCATTTTTATCAAATTTCTGCAAGTGTTAAATTAATTCTGTTGACACACGCGACATAATAAAACACATAACTACTGGAAAATTATTTTTCTTGTCGACAAACTATTGGAAACTTCTTGGAAAAAGGTGCATGTATCGGCTGTAAAGTGTTACTGTAACGTTATTTCATTAAATAATAATACACATGGATGGCCATATTTACTAAAAGCATTCGAAAGCATTTTTAAAAACGTTTTTTAGAGTGTTTCATTTCTGCTTCATTAGTGACTGCGAAAATAATCAAAAAAAAAAAAAAATGCTTTGAACTTGAATTTTAAAGCTAAACTCTTCGAGTTGAAAAAAAAAATTCTTTTTGTTTAAAAGTTTGTGCACCTTGTTAAATTTTCATGCTTTCATTTATGTTACGTTGTTCTCTCCGTTATTAAGTTGTCTTTCCCTCTTTTTTTTTATAAAATTGGTTCTGTTTTATTTCTTAAAAATTATTTTCTACTCATGATAGTTTTATGAAATTAATTAACTTGAAATTTCTGTGTTGGTTCAATTTTCTTCTTCTTCTTTCTGTTTGTTTCTTTTTGAATTTGTTCACAGGATCGTAAAAGGATTTCCTCCAGTTTCACCATTCATCGGAGTCAGTCCGACTTTGTGTTATTTGCTGAAAGAAAAGAAACCGCTTTGTTGTTTGCAATTAGCTCAGGTAAATTATTTATTTAAATAAATTAAATAAATTTTCTTAGTAAAACCACAATTTACATCGTTATAAGTAAGAAAGATAAATCAAAGGCTTTATAATGAATACCAAATGTTCTTTTAAATATTATATCTTAGTATGTTCTTTTGTATATTTACTAAAGGGTGATACCTTAAATTTTTGAACCATGAAATAAGGTTTTTGTGGCAAGTTCGTTATATAAGTGGTATTAATATCATTTAAAAAGAAAATATGAGGATTAATGTTTTTGCAATCAATCACGCATTTGAAAAACTTTATTTTCAATTCATGAAAATACATTGTGGTATGGTAGCGGTTTTGTTATGTTTTTTTTATTTTAAGGGTTGAGATAAATTAAATTAAATTGATTAAAGTTGTATAGAATAATAAACTCAACATATTTTTCGATATAATTAAGGATGAGGTCACATATTTTGGCAAAATTCTCCAACTCATAATTATCTACAATGTGCTTAGAACAAATAAAGTACCAACAAATAACCATTTACAATTGCTTCCAAGCTAAGCATACCTTACCTACACATATAGAAAACCGCGTATAGTTAACTTTTTTATATGATTTGAATCCCATTTAATTTTTAAAATGTTATCTAGTATAATTTTATTAAATAAACTTATTTAAAAATTGTGTTCTTATCATTTAAAAAGAGAAAAAACAGTGGTGAATTGTTGATTAGCTGAAAGAAATTATTCAATAAAACAAAAGAAATATAAAATAAAAAAAATAAAACACAAAATATATTCTTTTACTATGTGATATTTCAAAAAAAAAATCATAGAACAAATTATTTAAAAACAATGGTAAAACATACAAAACCATGTTATTTATACCTTTAAACTTATAAAGCCAGAAAACTTCTCTTTTCTTTTTCTTTTTTTTAAATGAAGTGGTTTTAGTATGTATTTTTTGTAAAAAAAACTCGAAATTTAAAAAAAAAAAAATACAAAAAATTGTTCTTCAAAATTTTATGTAATAAACTATGAATTTTGTTTCCCAATTTCAATACTCTTGTTAATTGTAAGTCAAAACCAGAAAACCGGATGCTTAAATGTCTTGTATTTTTTGAGAAAACTGAAAACAACAAAAAACTCCTCTTCTTCAAAAAAAATCTACCTTCCTTTTATTTTTAAAACAATAATAATACGACATTATTATTTGTATCTTATGGAAATCATTATTTGTATCTCGATTTCGAAGTTCGAACATATATGTATTTCATATTTTTTAATTGTATGAGTATGAGAAGTTTTTCTTTTAATTCTTATAATTTTTAGGGTTTTATACCAAAGATATGTCTTTTTTTTGGCAAAGAAATTAAAAAAAAAATATTTCTTCAATATTATTTTTTTTTATTATTATTATTTCAAAAATTTATCTATCTATGCGTATTTTGTAGTTTGACTGGACTAATAAAAATGACAAGCAGCAAAAGGTATACGATTTTACTTGGTTTTAAGAATAAATGACCTGTTTACGTTGTTTTTTTACAAAGGCTTTAATAATAATTAGTAGCAAATTGCTTTCCTATTAAATATTTGTATAACCAATTTTATTTTAAATTTGATTATCCATTAAGTAGCCCAGTCAAACAAACGGTAGTTTCACGTTACAAAAAATATACAAATGGATTTTTTTTTCGAACTCTATGATTTTTGGGTCGCTGAATCCAAATTTGCAGAAATCCAACAAAATTTCCTGGTGCGTTTTGAGATATCCGCGAAAAACCGCGGAATTTTCGCACTTTTTCGGCTTTTTGCTAACATCTCAGACTCAATGCGTTTTAACTGAAATTTCACCCAAAATAAAATGAAAGACCATTAAATTTCCTACAGAATTCATGCATATTGTTTATTTCTCAGGCGTACCGTTAGCCCGTTAGAGCGCCTTGAAATTTAAACATAATTTCACATTTCTGTAAAAAAACCATTTGTTTTTACATATGAATTTTTAACGGTTTGTTTTAATTGTTTCCTTACAGAAATGGGAATTATGTTGAAATTTCAATGCACTCTAACGCGCTAACGGTACGTTTGAGAAATAAACAATATGCATGAATTTTGTAGGAAATTTAATTGTCTTTAATTTTGTTATGGTAAAATTTCAGTTAAGACGCATAGTTTCCGAGATGTAAGCAAAAAACTGAAACCGTTGCTTTTTGCGGATATCACAAAACGCACCAGGAAATTTTGTTGGATTTCTTTAGATTCAGATTCAGCTACCCAAAAAACATAGAACTCGAAAAAAAAATCCATTTGTATATTTTTGGTAACATGAGGGCGATTTTAACTATGCTTTGATTGGACTATAAAGGGTAACTTTTCTTAATCTCACTTTCTATATGAAAATGAGGTACTCGTTTGTTTGAAATATAAAGTTTGAATTGTTTTTCTTTTTTAAGATTTAAATAAATTTATTTTCTTAATTTATAGGTTTATATGGTTACCATTTACAATCAAGTCTTGATAAATCTGGTTTATGCAAAGACCAAAATAACTCAGCCAATTTGTATAACTGTTGTGAAAATTGAAATGTGCTCGAATATTTTTCATAGATATTTTAGTTTTGTCAGAAAGTGTACGATATGTTCAACTTTAAAAATGAAACAAATAAAAACTCCTGTTTTTAAATAACTAAACTTTTTCGCATATTATAAGAACAATTCAAAAGGTATTATCTGGTATTATTCCAAAAAAAAACAATTTCCAAACTGGCAAAACATACTGTGTTAGTTTTTTTCAATTGGATTTAAAAATGAATGTATCCACCTCGTCCCTAATTAAGGCAAATATTTTTCACTCTTTATGTCAATCAATTTCAATTCTCATGTCATGAAAATGCTGCTAAATTCATAATCAGTTCTTTTATTAAAAATGGTTGCATTTGGTATCGTCGAAGGCAATAAACGCCCAAAATATTTTGGAACCACTGTCCGAAAAAAAATAAAGTGGCGTTATAAACACAAGTTATTAAATGACCTGCTTAATAACTTTGTATGGAAATAATAATTTTCCTAAAATTTGGGTGATATTTTAAAATTTCTGGCCATTCAAGAATAAAAATTGTTTAAATGTTCAATAATAGTTCTGTAGTGTTTGGGAGATTTTCCCCGTTTTAGACTCTAATTACTTTTGCATTTAATCTTATTATTTCGACTGTTAAATCACATACACCTGAAAGCACAGATAATAAATACACAGATGTCTTGTGTCCATACAAAAATATGTCCCTAGTTTCTTTTTTCCATTTTTATTTTTTTTAATTCATTCTCTTTTTCCGAAACCATACCCAATTTCAATAGAAACTCAGAGTTTAGAAAAAAAAAACATTTCACCTCCTGCCGTAGGCGCAGATATCTGTCTTTGGTAGATCCAGGAATTAACGTGTTGATTTGCTTCAGCATTGAAAATGGTTTTTATTTTTTTGCAAGTTTACATAGTTGAATATTCAACGTTTTGCCTTTTAATCGAGTGAATTATGCTACCTTGATTTTAAATTGAAACCCCTAATTTTGTTTCCAGTTTATAGTTTGGGGAATCGTCTTTTGTAACATTGATTTCTCTAACTTCCTGTTTTTATTATTTGAAATTTCTCACAAAATAATTATAAAATTTGTTTTGATTTCCAAAAATGTAGGTGTGTGAACATTGTAGTTATCGAAATGCCAAAGAATACCAATGGCAGAACAAGACTATAATTTTAGCCGCTGATTATGCATCGAATGGCATTTATAATTTTATTATTCCACTACGTGCCCATTTTCGTTCAAAGACCTCGCTAAATCCAATAATTCTACTCCTCGAACGAAGACCGGATGTAGCATTTCTGGATGCGTTATCATATTTTCCTTTGGTTAGTATCACTTTTGATTAATTTTATTTTAAATTTATGTCTTCATTTTTCTTCATAAAAATAAGGTTTATTGGATGTTAGGATCAATTGACTGTTTAGATGATTTATTACGTGCTGGTATCACATTAGCCGAAAGTGTGGTCGTTGTCAATAAGGAGCTATCGAATTCAGCTGAAGAGGATTCATTATCTGATTGTAATACAATCGTTGCTGTGCAAAATATGTTCAAGTGAGTTGAGACTCTTGGTTTAGATTTTAAATGACATTTCCTTAATTTTAATTTAAAATTTTTTTCATCTTATTGAATTTTTCATAGATTTTTTCCAAGCATAAAAAGTATAACGGAGCTGTCGCAAAGCTCCAATATGAGATTTATGCAGTTTCGTGCTCACGACAAATATGCACTGCATTTAAGTAAAATGGAAAAGGTATGTAAGAAAATTAATGAGATATAATTTATATTTTATTTTAAAGATAAATATTAAATTTCAATATTTAACTTTAATATTTCTATCTGTTATTAAGTACTGATAATATAATATGTTGTTATAACTTATTAATAGATTTAAGTACCACAAGTAACTGGGACTTAACATTTATTATTTCACTGTTGTCTTAAATTAAATTTGGCATTCAATATTACTAAGATTTTCCAAATTTGAACTCACAAAACAGAAATGGATATTTAGAACAGCGGGCATTTGAAAATTAAAGAATTTTGTATTCTTACGAAATTTAGTGTTGTCTACTTACAAAATTGATAAATCACTGTTTATAGTCTCTGAAAGAAAAAAATGTTTTCAAACAAAACTTACCAGCTTACTATATCTTTTTTTTATTGTCCTTTTTTAATGAAACTGTTCAATACTAAAAATCTACAACCGTTGACAGTTATTTATTCTTTTCTAGGTAAATGAATATATTAACTACCCTTAAAAATTAAGATTGGTGTTTTTTTTCAGAGGTATAGAACTTTAAACTTCAATAAAACAACGATGGAATATTCGATTGACATGATTTTTTATTTATTCGAAAGATAATCTTGTGGCATTACATTTTAAATCTGATTTCTGGCATATGACTGCCACGGCTGGCTCGGATGTAGTCCAATCTGGACGTCCAATTTTCGATGAGTTTTCCCAACATTTGTGGCCGTATATCGGCAATAACACGACGAATGTTGTCTTCCAAATGGTCAAGCGTTTGTGGCTTATCCGCATAGACCAATGACTTTACATAAACCCACAGAAAATAGTCTAGCGGTGTTAAATCACAAGATCTTGGAGGCCAAGTTCCAAAACGTGAAATTAGGCGTTCACCAAACGTGTCTTTCAATAAATCGATTATGGCACGAGCTGTGTGACATGTTGCGCTGTCTTGTTGGAACCACAGCTCCTGGACATCATGATGGTTCAATTCAGGAATAAAAAAGTTAGTAATCATGGCTCTATACCGATCACTATTGACTGTAACGTTGTGGCCATCATCGTTTTTGAAGTAGTACGGACCAAAGATTCCACCAGCCCATAAAGCGCACCAAACAGTTTTTCTGGATGTAACGGTGTTTCAACATACGACACTTGAGGATTAGCTTCACTCCAAATGCGGCAGTTTTGTTAATTGACGTAGCCATTCAACCAGAAGTGCGCTTCATCGCTAAACAAAATTCGCTTATGGAAATCGGGAACAACGGCCATCTCGTTTTGGGCCCATTCGACACAATTTGCAAGCGTTGTTCAGGCGTGAGTCTATTAATGGTGAATTGCCAAACCAAACTGAGAATAAATCACTTGACAGCTGTTAAATCGGTCGCCGTCTTGAAAAGTAATGCCAACTTAAAGTTCTATACCTCGAAAAAAACACCCTTTATTACATAAAATTATCCAATCAAAGAAAATCCCTACAAGACAAGTCAACAGGGAGTGTTGACCTTCTTTTAAGAGATGTTTGCCTTTTTCCTTTAGAACGAGTGTGAAAATACTGCATCACTTCAAAACATCAAATTTACAAAATTAAATAAAAAACTTGATATCAAACTTGGGTTGGGGTCAAAATACCGAAAACCAAAAGACCGAAAACCCAAATGACCGAAAACCCAAAAGATCGAAAACCCAGAAGACCGAAAAAGTTTTCCCGAAATCCCGAAAAAATATTTAAAATTAAAATTTTTAGCAATTTTTTCATTTTATATAATTTTTCGGTATTTCGGGAAAACTTTTTCGGGCCTATGGGGAGTTTGGGTGGGTGCAAGTTTGGGTATGCAATATTGTGTGCATTTTGGTTGAAAAGTGTGAAATAACTTCTCAAAAAAAAATTTAGTTATTTCCCACTCAAAGTGGTTATTTCCGACTAATCTCATGTGAAATTATTTTTCTGATTTTAATATAGAATTTTATGTTAAATAAATTTATTAAAAAAATTTAAAATTTGGAAAAAAAAATTCAATTTTAATTTCAGGATATTAGCCTTTCGGGCTTTTGATGGGTTTTCGGTCTTATGGGTTTTCGGTCTTTTGGATTTTCGATATTTTGGGTTTTCGGTCTTTTGGGTTTTCGATCTTTTGGATTTTCGGTCTTTTGGGTTTCCGGTCTTTTGGGTTTTTGGGATTTTGGATTTCGGTATTAAGTCTGACTCCCATCAAATTTGTATCGATATAATTTTCCAAAAGCGTATCGCTAGAATAAACATAAAGATTTCGTTCACAAACTTTTTTTTTATTTTTTTTTACACTATCAGATCCTGTTCATAAGGAGCTTAGAGCAAGCTTCAGCTTATGAACAAAGATTTGCCAACTCATTATATGTGTTCCACTGGCTCATCACTTAGTGCTGGTGTTAGTTGTTAATAATGTAAAACAAATGACTACAATAACACAAGCACTATTATACAATAAAACATATAATTTACCAATAAAAATACATAAAACATGAGCTAAAAGCGTGGAGCACTGGTTTTAAATACATTTTTAAGATTTATTTTATTGTCATTAAAATCAATAATTTTAGAATTTAACTTTTTAATTACTTAAATAAACAAGACTAATTCTTTGTCCTGTAAAATCAATCCTATGAGTTTTTTGAAAAGTTTAATATAAGCTGACATTTCGACAAGTTTTTTTGTATAAGGGACACATATTGGAGCCACTAATAATTTAACGTGGTCAATATCGAACACATTTAAACCCAGTTGCTTCCATATTTACAAATTTTACAATATCGTCTAAATATTGTCAAACTCAATTTTTTTAATATTATTTTCCTTTTCTGTTCTGACTACTTTAATGATATGTGTCGGTCATTATAATAGTGGTCTAACTCCATTTAAAAAAAAAAAAATGGTTTTTTTTTGCTGCATGATATCCCTTTCTTTAATACGTTTTAGTAAAATAGCGAATCAACTCCAAATGTTTAGTAGTTTTTGCATAGTAAGCGATTTTTGTTATTTTAGTGAACCTTGATGCATAATTTTTCACTATAACAGTGAAGTAAGTCACAAGTCAGTTTAATAGTGAAGTAAATCCGGAGTTGATTCACTATTACTCTGACAATTTTGTGCAATCACATTAAAACAGCGAAATCGGCTAACAAAAAAAATATATTATGTTGGACCACTCTTCAAAATTTCAAAATTTAATGAATTTTATACATTAAAGGAAATATAAAATTTATTAATTATCTGACTTTGTATCACTTTTTGAACTTTAAAAACGCTGTCATGAAAAATTTTAAAAAGGAACTTATAACACTCGACCACAGCTAAATTCCTCTTCTAGACGTGTTTATACGTCTACCCATAGATCAAAAGCACGTTGCAGCGATGTAGGATTTTCGCTAATGATGGTTCTATCATTAACTGATTAATTTTTGAGTTTGTCTGTAGGAAAGAGTATAAAGAACACGAATCGTTTCATTGATGGTTCACACCAACTTTCACTGCTAATTTTTTGATGACTCCTATTGGGCGTCTTGCAGTTAAGGTGTCTGAGCTATAATATGTTTTTGTAATTCCAAAAGCTAGTAGCCTTGCTTTCATTGAATCAATTTTTTGAAAGTCCTCAGAAAATATACTTCGTAAATTACATCACTTCAACAATATTGCAATAAGCAATAAATGCGCCAGTCAATTCTACATAGATTGAGTTTTATTCGATTTCCTATAATTTCTTATAGCGATGAGTATAAACTTTTGGTAAAAGTTTATTCCCAAATACACTATGAAACTTATGTTATGGAAACATGAGGAAACTTTTCTTTTTTTTTTTGTCCTCGGGTGCAATTAAGTGATGGTAACACATGTAAGTTAACAAATGAATATAAAACTTTGATGAAGTAGGAGTTATATGGCATATCGCATATACAATAAATATGTACATCTTTCAGTAAAACCACAGACCATATAAGATAACGTAAAATTATTTCAGAAAATAGATTTTATCTTTATTCTTAAATTTGATAGAACAGAAAGATTACATGTAATTTACTTTTTGAAGATTAAATGGATATAATTCTTCGCTAGCAATAAGAGTCCTTACTTGCGATTATATGTATGTAGGTACAATAGTAAAAAAAAAGTAAAATTAAATTTTTTGTGACTGATTTGTTGGCAATGAAGGAGTTTTTCGTTCGAATTTTTTTTTTCCAAAATCACGGTAATTGCCCTTTAAACGCCATAGAAATTCTATTTTTACTTGCAATAATTTATTATACTATCTTGTTTAGTGACCTTAGCGAAACAATTGTAATAGCTGACACAAGAGCAAGTTTGTCTGACCCAGTCGTGCCTTTTATTTTATTCTTGCAACAAAAACAAATATATATGACTCAAAATATTTCAAAGATAAATCTAATTTAGAAGTAAGATTGATTTTTGACAAATCCTACTACTATATAAAAGAGTAGTTTTGTAAGTTTATTTGTTATATTGTTACTGTGGTGAAACACATATAACAACAAACTATTCTTTTCTAAAATTTATTGTAAAAATTACTTTTAACTGTTCGTCAGGTTTTAGGATATTAAAAATAACAAAATACACTTTAAAACTGGGTTAATTTTTAAAAAAACTTTTGCCCGGCGAACAATTAAAGTAATTTTTCTTACCATTTCGCCGTTTCACGTTTCCAATTTTTTCTAACAACTGTCATCAGTGAATATTAAAGAGAGCTCACAAAATATTTCACGGGCATTTCGCCCAACTGTCATACCTACCATTGTTAAACTTATTGAGGATTGGTAAAGTTGATATGCGCAGCGAGTAGTCAAAATTAGTAATACGTTATCGTTGGTCTTTAGTACAAACTTGACTACTACTGCGCTACACGTATATGATTTAGTGAAAAAGCACTACTACGTAGTCACCATAAGTATCGAATTGAGGAGATGCGAAATTCGGTCATAAATTCTTACTATTTTCTGTTTTTAAGCGATCATGTTGGATAAGTACAAACTTGACTACTGCTGCGCTACACGTATATGATAAAGTTGAAATGCGCAACAAGTAGTCAAAATAAGAACTAAGTTATCTTTGCTCTTTATTACAAACCTGATTACTGCAGCGCCAAAACATGAATTTGACGTTTGACGTAAAACGATGACGCGTTGGATTTGACAAATTACAAATTAAGAAAGGAATGGCTGTGGCAGGTTGGTTGAAAGTTTTCATCATTTAAAAAAAAAACATTCTTCTTCAATAAATGACCGAGATGACAAAATGACCGACAGCAAATGTTGGTACAAATGTTGGTACAAAATGTATATTCCTATACGTATAAATTTACGTGATGATATATTGAATTCAACCGTTCAACGGGAATGGGCGTTTGAAAAAGATGATTTTTCCGATTTCGATATAAAATGGAAACAATAGATGATTGCACAATGATATAACAAATAATTCAGTTCCAGACGATTTCCTTTCAGCTAAAGGACTGCCAGGCCCCCCAAAAAAAATGAAAACAAATCAGAAAAATTACATTTGTCAAACGCCCAGACGGTTGAATTAGATATAACATCACGTACATCTACACGTACAAGTATTTACGTTTTGATAATACCATCCCTGCCAAAATTTGCTGTCAACTCTTAGACTATAATAATATTATAGTCTAAGAGTACATATTATGTACTTAAAGATGTTTTTATTTTATTATTTTTAAAGCAGATTTGGGGTCAGCTTCGTCTGACGCATTGAAAGTTCCTGTTAACCAAAAACCACAAGAACAACAACAACGAAGCGAACAACAAAAAAGGGTACAAAAACAACAAAAACAAGCAGAAGTAGCAGAAATGTCAGAAAAAGAAAAAATGGAAATTTCGAACTGCTCTTCGTTAAATTTCGATGATGACTTCCCTGAAGAGAAAGATGAGAAGTTTGACAATGATTCTATTTCCCTTGAAATTTAGAATTTAGATAAAATATAACATAAAATATAAATAAATAAATAAAAAAAAATGAGTCCAAATGTATTTTTGTTTTTTATTAAAACAAGGATTAGGAATATAGACATCGTTCTAGGCTGAGTGCACCGAGTGCCCGGGCAACGCCGGGTACTTTCTGCTAGTTGCTAATAAAATTGTTTGCAATATTACGATATTACAATACTGTCGTAACCCAAAATTAATACAATTTTAAAATTAAAAGTAAAAAAAAAAAATAAATAAAGTACTAGCATTGAGTTTATACACATTAAGGAATCAAAATGGTTTCAAAATCCTTAGGTAAAAAGCAAAAGGTTTGGTCCAATTTTAAATCATTAACAATGTTAATCTGGCATTACTAAATACGACCAGTTGAGAATTCTAAATTAAACAGTAGTTTTTGTTTCAGCTTCTTCAATCAATCTTTAGTCGCCTTAGGCTACGGTTACACTGCATGCGTGTTCTGACGAACAATTGTTCTGACGTATACGGCAGAACTCATCGTCAGAAGCGGGTGGTTACAGTTCTTGCGTTTTCTAACGATAACGAAAATAGTGATGTTGAAAATGATAGACAATGAAGAAGATTTTTATTTATTTGAAAATCCATTATCGAAAACGTTGTTACTTAACTGAACAAAGCGAAAGAAATAAATGAAGAATATTACCCCTTAGGTAAATACATATCGATTATTTTCTCTCTACCACACCGTAAGAATTCGTCTTGAAGTTCTAATGCAGTATTTTGTATTGAACATTTAACATTCCTTCTTGTACACTAAAATTTTGTATTCAATCTTTCATAATATGAAAGAAATTTGAGTTATTCTTCTCGAAAATGCGTGTTTCTATCCTTATGAGTTGCAGTGTAAGTTGCGTGGATGCTTGAAGTAAATCAATTTTTTTTTATTTGATTTACCAAAAGCATGATTTACCAATAAGCTTGAATTTGCCCAGTGTCACATGCATATACATATTCACTTTGAAAACAATGAAATGCTTCGCTCCTTGAACGTATTTATTTTAATTGTTTCCGAAAAAATCTATATTATTTTTCAATTTTAAATATCAAACTTTATCTTTAACTTATCTATACGAAGGTTAATGTTACAACAATAGAATTTTACAATTTTTGTTTTCATAAAAAAAAAAGTTGAAAAGACAAACGATATAACAAAATAACTCCTATGGCCTTTTTTTAACATGAAACCAGAAAAGTTCAACCTTTCATAACGTTAATTAAAATTTCCCCAAAAACTTAATTGGTTTCCTTATGCAGTGCAAAGCTATTTCTCTTTTTTTTTTGTTGTTTTTATAATTGCACCACCAGAATATTTTTGTTAAAATTCTTTTGAACTTAAACAATATTTTATTTCCTTTATATGAATTTCAGCGTGAAAAAGAACGTGGATCTCACATCTCTTATATGTTTCGTTTGCCATTCGCCGCTGGTGCCGTTTTCAGTGCGTCCATGTTAGATACACTTCTTTATCAGGCCTTCGTTAAGGACTATGTGATTACATTTGTGAGGCTTTTGCTTGGAATAGACCAAGCTCCAGGTAGTGGATTTCTAACATCGGTATGTCAAGTTTTGGCTTAATCTTTTTTTAAATTGAAAATTTCAGCTTTAACTAAAAAAAAAAATCAATATGCGTTGTCAATTTCAGATGCGAATCACTAAAGAAGACATGTGGATTCGTACATACGGTAGATTATATCAAAAACTCTGCTCAACAACATGTGAAATTCCAATTGGTATCTATCGGACGCAGGATACTTCAAATACAGAGGCGACACATGTGAGTAGTTCACCTGTAGACAAATGGGGACCATTTTCAGCATTTGGAAAGCCCTGTGTGCGATTGCGACCATCGGTGAGTCCGTGAGTCCTTTAAGCGTGATTAAGCAAAACTAAAAAAAAAAGATTATTAGTATATACATAACATAACATATCCAAACTAACTTAAATTATTGAAATTATATCTATTATCCGCTTCTTAATTTTAAAGATCAAAACATTTAAAAACTAAAAGTACATCTCTATAAGAACTTATCCTTGAAATCCATTCCGAAACATCTTCAACCCAAAATTAAATAAAAACACTTTTTTTATAGCACACAACAAAACTCTTATAACTCTACTCTTTTTAAAACTAACACAAATACAGAAATAATAAAAAACCTTAAATTATTCTTATTAATAAATTTAATTTAATTTTTTTTTAGCGACCTTAAATATTAGTTTTGAGTTTTTTGTTTTATTTTATTTTTATGTTTTAAAACCTTTTGATTGCAAAGAGCCAGAATAATATAAGTCTTCCTTCCTATACTTTTATTCTTCTATCTTAATCTTCTTTTTTTTATAAATAAATTTTAAACTTTCTTATGGCTATATAACAATAATATACTTTGCTTGATTTATTTTGAAATTTCACGTCAGATTCGTTGAAGTTTTTTTCTAATATTTATTCTATGATAATCTTAACTATATCTTTATTAATATCTTGTTAATTTTAATAGCTTTATAGCAAACTTAATATTTATTATTTAATACAAACAATAAATTATTGTAAATGAGAGCCATGATAATGTTTTCATTTTATTTCAAACAAAAATCATTGGAACATTTTATTCTCTGTAAACTTAATCAAACTAAGGGCAGTGGTGAATTAATGTTTAATCCTGATAGCCCAAAACAATAAAAAAAAGTCAATATTGCGACAAAATTCTGACAAAGCTGGATTATGGCGTAAACATTTATTTTGTTGTCTGAGCAAAATCTATAAAGCGCCCGAAATTTGAACAGGTGTTTAATTAATTTTAGGAAGTGGCAGGGTTCATAATTCTGTTTTTTTGCGAATTTCTTAGAAGTTATTAACTTTTTGTAAAAAAATGTTAAGACGAAATCGTAGGTGATACATATAATTCTATAAACAAAAGTCTTAAAATGTTGTATTGTACTGTTACGCTTGACGTGTTCATCTTTTTCATGAACATACCTTAAGAAAAACACTTCTTTCAACTGGTACTAATACAATCCAAAGTTTACTACCAAACTTCCGTTAAAATGTGAAACGTAAATGACAGTTCACTACAAGATTCATATAGTTTGTTCAAGAACCTTCATCTTCTCAATTTATATAAAAAAGAGGACAGATAGATTGTGAGGCAATTTTAATTTTAAACCAATGTGGTGTTGGTACATATTTGAAAAAAAAAAACTTAACGTTGTATTCACAGTGGGAGTTTAAACTTTGGTTTAATTAAACCTTAACGAAAGTTTAAACTTTTCATTTAATTCGTTCGGTTTCACATCGAAAACTTAAACTCCCAGACCCAGCACAGCAAAAAACTGTTGACGAAGCTCTGTGCTATGAAAATTGTTTTGAAATGTCAAATTATTTGTGTGAAAATAAAATAAAACGTGAATTATTGTGAAATTGTGATGCTATTGTGTATTTTTCTTATCAAATAAATTAAATTCCAATTTAAAATCAAAAAAAATATATAAGTGAACGGTGATAAAAAAAATTATTAAAATATCATGTGCCAGAATTTACATCAACATATGGTAATGTCTGTGTGTTGTAAGACTTTAAACGAAACGGCGGCGTTTAAACGACGAAATTAAATCCTTTATCTTAAACGAAAAGTTAAACTCCAATCTGTGAAAACAAATAATTGAATAACGGTAGTTTAAACTGTAACGGTAGAGTTTAAACCCTCACTATGAAAGTGGGCATAAGTGAAATAAGTTGAGTTTAATGTGAAAGAACATAAAATGAGTGTAAAATAAACGAAAAAGTTTTATTTTACGAACCCTGGTTAATTTTGAGAAAAAAGAGTTTAATTGTTAAAAATCGTTACCTATGTCTAGCTTAAAACTTTGAATTCCAAATTACTTAAAAAAAATTTAACTTAAAGGCCATACTTATTTAAATGAAATAATTTCAGCCGTTTTCAATTTATGGTCAAATTTTTGAAAAAAACTGTAACACAATCAATCTCCGTTGTGTAAATTTTTAGATAAAATCCTGCAATGCATGCAATGCAGTTATAATAACAGGCTGCCACACGACAAGGTCCCCGGAAAAAGATCCCCGGTGATCGGGATGCCCGCGGGAGCCGAAAACGTCTTAACCAAATTATGAAAATTAAAAAAATTCCTATACATTGATACCATACAGTATTTGTTAAAAAGAAACGTCTTTGAGATATCCTTTCTGGAAAATGATGCAAAATTCCAAAAAATTGCTTTTTCGTCGAACTTCTCCTTCCTACATTTTTTTTACCATAAAGTTGTAATTGCAGCAAAAGTTTTAGAATAAGAATATATGTACAAATGTGAATTTAACTGATGGTAAGATACCGCCATTTATAATGTTATTACCAAGTAAAAAGTAGTATAGCAATCGATGTGTCTCCTATGACGATGTCCTAAAACCATCAACCCAACAATGAATTTTGCTATTTTAGCAAACACAAAACAAGCTACTAAACATCGGTTATTTTCAAACCAAAATTCTGCTGATCATACTTAACCAGATCGTTCTCTTTCTTTCTTAAGAGTTGAAAAGAAATATGTTATTTTCTTTTGGTTTCTATCTATGTACTATATAATCGACAAATAAACAGAATTCTTCTTTCCAAAATTTTGAAAAGCAGAATTTCGTTAATAGAAATGAAAAAAAGTAGATTTTTGAAATGCACGATTTGTGTGCTGGCTGGTTTCAAAATTATGCTTTAAAAACGAAAAGTCAACTTTCCAAAATTCTGTTTTTCTAAATATCGCATTTTAAATTTCAACAGAACAGTAAATATTCAGAACAATGACCGGCCATGTAGCGGCACTTGCCAGAAACCTAAACACTTGCAATTTTTTTTTCTATCTTTAAATGCGTAAGATAATATTGGCTGTAAATTTAAAGGAACTAAAAACGGAAGCCCTACGCTTGTATGCATCCCAAATAATATAACAAATCTTTATTCTATTTAAATATAATTTCAGTTGTTGTTCGTGGTCAATTATCATGCTAACATCATTTTAGAAGCAAGACAGAAAGTTCAGTGTACAGTAGAACAACCCACCAAGACAAAAAAAAATAATTTACAAAAATCCTACACATGATTTTCTATTATTTTTATTATCATATCCTACCGACTGCGCTAGTTATGATATCCTGCTTCAATTCAACTGAAATCTGAAAGTACATAACATTTATGATGTTCTGCATTAAAAAAGCTATTTTTAAGAGTCTGAAATTAAAGAAAGAACTAAAATTTATTATATAAATAAGTGCGATTAATAGTAAAACGTTTGCAATATCAATGAAAAGTTTATTGGGATAAAGAAAAATTATTTCATTGATTAATCTCTTTTGAACTTTTGAAAATAACAAACGGGAAGCGTTCCTACAATTATACAAAATATTTCACCTTTAATGTTCCAATGATTTATTATATTCCCATTTTGTTAATTATTACAATATACAGCTTTATAATATAAAGCTTTCTTATCTATATAACAAATTCAAAACAAAATAACATATTCTACAAAATAATTTCTTACACAATAACATCATTATTTAAAATGCTTCGCGTTAGGCGATAACCCCTTGTAAAATGCCTTATCCAACATATCCTTTTTGTCCTTCTTTATTAAAATTTAAAAATTAAAAAAAAAAAAAAAAACAAATACTGTTTAATTTCGGACTTTCTGATAATAAACGCACACGCACGCAGTGAGTCTTTCTTGTAAATAAAAAACATATAATCAAAGCCTCGATAATTGAACCTTTTATCAAACTAAATTAAATCCCAATTAATTTTTTTGTTTGTTTCGAATTAAGTCTAGACGCTTTTGCTTGTTTTAACTTAAATGATAGCATGAATAAAATAGGCATGATTTTAAATTTTTATTTAGATAGGTACTTGATGAATAAGATTTTTTTTAGGAATTGTGTTTATTTTGTAATGATGAACTTGGTCATCAATTTTTTATTATTATATCTAGTCAGTTCAGTTATTGTTTGAGTTGAGTTTGAACAATTGATGCTTAAAGTAATAAAGTATCCATGTAGAGAACAAAAAAAAACAACTAACCGTGTTGACATTGATTAATTTTAATTGTGTACCTTTCTATACCTTCTTTAAATGTAAGTTTTCTTTTTTATGTCATTGAGCAAGGACACTTTAGCTTGAAGCATTTCAAAGTTTTCTTTTAGGTTTTTCCTTTTATTGTTAGTTGCATTCCTGTGGAAATCTTTTGTCGCTTTAATTGCATCCTAGTTGTAGATTCTTTTTGTTAACATAGTTGCTGTTTTTACTTTTTTTTTATTTGTTTTTATTATATATATATTTTTTTTTTTTTTTTTTACTTTTAACTGGGTTAGAGTTTATTTTTAGTTGAAGTGGTTTTTGTGTTTTTATTTTTATTTTTATTTAAAAAAATGAGCGTTTTTCATTTTTATACGTAATTTAAAAAAATTATTGTTGAGGTTTCTTGTGGTGCCTCATGGCGTAATGGTTAGTGTGTCTATCATGATAGTCTATCACGCCAGAGGTCTGGGTTATGATATCTTTTTTTCTTTGGTTCATAAAATCAATCTTGTGATAGTTTTATGAAAATAAACAAGTCGAAACTGTTTCGCAAATAGAGTCAATGATAAATTGACATTTTCAAACCATTCGAACATCTGTAACATGCAGTTAGGTGTAAAATGTCATATCAAGACAACTGACCTCAAAGAAATATGGTAATGTTGTATTTTCGTTTTAAGTGTAAATTTAGTGCTTTACATTACTTTGTGTTTTGTTTTTGAATACATGAGTCAACCATTCTATTTACTAGAATAAATACATAATGTTAATTATAATGGATAGGTTCCAAAATTGCACTCCTTATTGTTCAAAGTATTTCTCAATGAAAATTTGCTTCTTAAACCACTGCTTTTAGAAATCCCAACTACGATTTACTTGTTTTTTTGGTAATTTAAGTTCGTAAATTCAATCTTAGTGGTAAAGGTCATTTACTACTCGCAAGTGATATATTGCATGATATATGATAAAGTCATTTCATTTTTCCCCTCTTGTTTAGTTGTTCTAAGCTATATATTCTTCTCACTGTAATTGGATATCCACATCCTTATTTATTTGAATAGTATACACTTCAGCAGGCATGTAACTTAGATAGGAATAAACAATTGCAAGTGACTATTGCTTCCCATTTCGGATCCTGAACTACCGATTGTAAACCAGTTTTTTAAGTAGTTTGATCGAGAATTGCTTAAAACTTGTTCGTACCTTTTCAACCATTCTCATCTCATCTCCAATTTATTCAAACTCGATCACCTGAAATCAGATTATTGGAAAATCTTGCCGATGCGAAATAAAGCGATTATTCAATATGTCCACTCTGCTTTTGAGAATCGTTAATACTGATTTCGTAGAGTATCTTTTGTTCAAGTCTTTCGCATACCTTACCATTATGGTTGAATTTCGCACATATGTTTCTTGAATATCTCTGAGTATAGATATCATAAATTGAATTCTTAAACTCTTCTTTCTAAAAAGTGGAATATTTTCTATTTCAAATATAATTTCAATTAGCACAACTTCTCCTTAAAATTTTATTTTAAATTGCTTTTCACTTTTACACTTTTGTTTAATAAAAAAAAACACTTTTCGTTTCTCGAATATCTTTTACGAATTGAACTTTTAGAACTTTAGACGTAGAGATAATGTTTTTTTAACCTACACTTCAGGTATTACCTTTGCAGGTGATAGTCCTGCGCCGAAAATAATCTGACGAGGATGCAAGCAAAACAAGATCATCTACGTTCAGAAATTTTTTTATGAAAATCTATTCGAAACTAATTCTCTATTACTCAAGAAATTCTGTTGTGCCGTCTATGAATATGATAATTGTTTGGGGGCTGTAATCTTATCGTTATTTAACATCCGTTTTGTTTGAAGAAATCCTGAAACTAATAACTATCTCAACTACATAAAATGTTCATTCCTATCTACCGTACCGAAGAAGGTTTTGAGATACAGAGAACGAACGCAAAGAATTCATAAAGTTTTGGTGGAACAGCTTCGAAAATTTTACATTTTCCGTTGAATAAATACTTAACTTTTAAAGTTCGCTGTTTCAGAGCGTTCGAAATTGATTTTGAGAAGTGCACTCATGAAAACACATTGACAGAATTTGTATAAATATTTGTAAGGAAGCGGTAAACAATCCGATTCTTCGGTAGTTTTCTGGAAGAAATATATCCTTTCTTTTATATATTAAGTTATATGCATTAATTCCGGTTTCTACTATTCTTCAGAATTGTCTTGCAGTCATTTCTACGAGACCATGAATTTTAATTTTCTATACTTACCTGTCGAATTAATACAGTTTTCCTGATATAAAATGTTCAATGGTTTCTGAAATAATTAATATGATTTGTCTACTATGTTTTTAAACTTAGAAATTCTTGTTCAAATAGTTACATTCTCCCTTTGAAAATTAGGTCAATAACTCAGCTTCCATTAAATATCCATTTAACTATTGTCGTCTATAATTATTTCTATATTATCGGTTGTTAACCATATTTTTCAACCAATTTGTGGGTACAGAAGACATAACTTGAGATAAACACGTAAGTTTAGCATTGTTTATTTCAATATTTATGTATGTACTCTACTTGATTTTTTTTTTTTTTTTTGAAAAGTTACGTCAGATCATAGATATTCTCTCTCTTCCACTTGAACTGCGACGGTTTTGTCACAAATGAAATCACCTGTCCACTTTTATTTGCAATAGTTTGAAACCTCGTTGATTGTAATCACTTGAAATATCATGAAATTTAATAAGAAAAAAAGTACCCATCAATTAAGAATGATATCTTGCAATCATTAAAAATATTTTAAATAACTTTAGGTAAGTTTTTGCAACCTTGCAATCAAAATATTGTCCAATGCAATCACGAATTCAACACCACCATTATTTTGTATTAGCTATATAATCCGATGTTGATTCAATCAATAGAATAATAAATTAATTAAATTAATGATTGCAATATTGCAAAATCACTCGATATATTTTGCAATTATTTGCAATGATTAAATTCATTTAAAATTTAATGCAATCACCAAATATTTAAATTAACTTAAAAACTGTATGAAATCATGTGAAATAATCTGAAGTCATTTGCAATATTGCAAAATAAACCTCCGTAGAACTGATTTGCTTTTTTATATTTATTTCAAACCACCTACATAACTATATCATTAACATTTTATTTTATTATATTTTCGGAAAAAAATGAAAATGCGCTCAAATTCTTATCATTCGTTTTAATATATTGTTTATTATTTCCTTCATTACTAAGCACTTGGAGTGCAGATTCGCACATAGCTTTATGACTCCCTCCATCTTCAAAAAAAAAAATAATAACAAAAAGGACAATCAACATATTTTTTGCTTGTCATATAACGCCTCATACCAAACGAATTATATTCACATCAGTCAACCTGCTCTCTGCCTGCCTTCAGGCTCATAATATATTTTCTTTATAAGTTTCACACCATTATTTTTTTGTTTTTGTTTTTGTATTTAAAAGATAAACACCCACACATGTCTTGCATACCAATTTTGTCTTTGATATCCTTGATTTTTCTTGTTTCCTTTTTTTTTTTTTTTTTGCAAATGATATCTTATATGTGTTTTATTTTTTCGTTCTTAGACGGTATGATTGTTAATGTCACACATATTTTATTTATGATAAGGAAATGACACAAAAAAAAATACATGAACACATAAACAATAATAATAAGATAATAATATTAAATTTGCATGAAAGTACACTTTTTTTTATTTCGTAACTTTCTTAATTTGTGTCAGAGGCCAGTTGAATGAAAATCCTTTAGTTGTTGTCTGGATACAATATACATATATTTGAATTTGCTTTGAAAAAAATATGTTTCTTTATTCTATTTATACAAATATTATTATTATAAAATTTAAAATATAAATAAACTGAATATGCACAGTACGATGAGGGATCTAGAACGCCGGAATCAACAAAGGACAGCAGCGAAGCCCTACGAGGCGTCACATATCGTCCTCCGGCTCATCATAATAAGCCAACCACTTGCATGGGTGGTTGTTCTGACCGTAAGGGATCATCTGTAAGTAAACCAAATAGTCCCTTTTTCACCACCAATATACCATCAAAAAATAAAAGACACCCTTTAAAAAAAATATATATATTTTATAGAACAAAAATTGTATATCACCACCAATTTTTTTTTATATCTTATATTCTTTGTTGCGTATATATCTTAAGTTGGATTTTGTTTTTCTTTGTGTCTCGTAAAAACACCTAAGGATACGTTTTCATTAATGATAAAATTTTCAGCACCGAAGATTTGTGTCAGCAGTCTTTATAGCAAATTATGTTTCCTTGTAAATATTTTTTTTTTTTTTAATATAAAATATAAAGAGGGTGGTGGGACAAAGATAACTTCTGTAGTTGCCAAGGGGCACTTATTCCTGTTGTCGTGTTTAAAAAAAAAACGACTTCATTATGGTGAAAAAGAAGAAGATGGTGTATAACACGGCAATAGGAATATCAGCAGATTTGTTAACCCATTTAAAATATTATATCTTCTTATTATGTCCTTTTCTATAATTGGTGTTGTGCTGTCGATGTTGTTATTTTTATGGTGTCTTTTTTTCCTTAATTAATTCATTTAAATATAAAAACTCGTTTGTAGGATTCAATTCCATTCGATAATGATTTAAGATTATGAGAAGTATATGTAGTTTTAATTTTTATTTTTTTTTTATTTTTATAAATCACAAATTTGTTGAAATGTTGGAAGTTCCTGCTATTAATTCTCTATTTTAAATAATTTTTGTACAAAAACTTTACTTAGAAATATGGACACTAAAATTCTGGCATCTGCTTGATATAACACTGTATAACCAAAAGCTCATAGCTCACAGTTTTCTTGGTTTCCAACATACAAAAATGTGACCGTAGACAATTTAATTCTTCGTTTAGTCTCTGCAATGATATTATAATATTGCAGCCAATTTGCACAAAGTTAATTTTGACTTCGTCACTTCGATTTGCCGATACTATTATGTCTGGATAAGCAAGTTGTTGATAACGCTTTTAAAATATTGTACGTCTGTTGTTGTTGAACGAAAAAGTGGGTCCAGCAATTTTGTCCGTCTGTTTGTCTGATTCGGAGTATTTATATAATATGCCATATAACGGTTATCAAAATCCTTTTTATTCTGAAAAACGACTCAAACGATTTCAACCAAATTTCACATGTGTAATGAAGTGTCAAATGTCTATCGAATAATGGGAAGCAAACTTTCAACATAATTTGTTTAACGGTAACCTACCATATTAAACCGTATTTTAAAAGTTTTGACTATATCGATAATGGCTGAAGCAATTTAATCGAAAATCAATACTGAAATTTTCGTGTCTATTTTCAAAAACATGGTGTAAAAAAAATTTAAATAATTCAAATTAAATTAAATTTAATCAAAAACCTGTTGACGAATTTTTATGAAATTTAATTTTAAGATATAATAAATAAATTTCAAAAACTTGTATCCTTACTTTTTTTTAGAAAAATATTTTCGAAAAATTATTTTAAAACAATCGATTTTTTCGTAAACTGTTCCAACGGTTTTGAATTTTCTTTTCTTTAACTCATATTTATTAAAGAAAATTTTTTGCATACATTTTGATTTTGGTTTGAGTCTTTGAATAAGATAGATATAGATTTATGACTTTAAATATAACGTCATACGATTTTATTTTTTATTTTAATTTATTTTAAATTTGTAAGTTAACTTTAACTAACAGATAACTTGCCAAGAGACGTGAGCAAGTTTGTGCGACCTAGTCTTGCCTTTAATTTTCTTACACTTACCCGAAATTGCTGACTCAAACGAAAAATTTACCAACAAGAATTTATTTGATATATTTTTTAGAAAAAAAAAACGATAAAACGATAAAAAAAAATATTTGTTTTATTTAGTTATAAAAGTTGTTTTTATTTATTTAAGAATTTATTTATTTTCCGTCCGATTTTTTGGAACGTTCTCTTGTATCAAACACTCATTTTGCTTACGAGCAAATAGTTTAAACATTTTTCGCAAACAATCGTGCTATTCTGAAAAAATCTTAATTAAAAAAATGTCTTAATTCTCACTTTGAAAGGAAACTACACCCATCGCGGGCATTAATTCCTTTTTAAAGTGGCAATAACCCCTCCACCAAAAAGCGTTAAGACTTGTGGTATTTGCACCCACCCAAACTCGCAACCACCGAAAATCCTATAGTGGGCCAGCCAGGGGGGTTGCAGACGGCAACAATCTCAACTGTTGGGAAATAACACCCCCGGATTTAATTGGCTTTATGGGAACGAATTAATGCCTGTGAAAGTTCAGTCAGTAATTTCAAATTAACCAATGAGCATCTCAGTATACAATGTATGGGTTTTAATTGCAACTCGAATTATAAAATCAAACAAATCGATTTTTTTTCGTTTTCGGTCTTTTGGATTTTCAGAATTTTAGAATCTTCAAAAGCAAGTTCTTTCAACTTATTCCTCCATTTTATATTTAAAATCAATTTCTTAAACATACAAATTACTTATTCTGAAAAATGTATTTGCACATTTGTTCAAAATGTTCAAAACAAAATGTACAAAGAATCCCTACCCAAATCATTGCATACATTATTTACTATATCACTGAACCCTTAAAATCTAGAACAGGACAAGATACCCAAAGCGAATTGCATCTTGGTAAACATATTGAAAGTAAATACAAATCTAAGTGCATTCAGTATTTGTGTCTGAATTTTAAAACATTTTCCTCTGTATGTCTTTGCCGCATTTGAATAAGTAAATGAATTTTGTAGCGACATAAATTTTACTCAGAAAATACACTTTCGAAAAATATATGCATTAACTTTTTTGAACTGTAAGTGTTTTACAAATATTTCATGGTGTCTGTTTTTATTAATATTTTAATAAAAAGGGTGTCTCAACATCGTCGTATTTGTGTTCTTGTTATAATAATTTTAAAATGTGCTAAAAAGTTGAACTTTGAATGAATTTTTAGAAAAAAGTATTGTTGTCCAAACATAATCGAAACTAATATGATTGACCCGGTCATCAGAAAAACATTTGCATACTAAATCAACAATTCTGATAAATTGCACGCAGTACGAGGAACACCAAGAGATTAACAATCTAATCAAAAACTTATATTGCAGTTTTTCCTTTTTTTCACTGTATGAATTATTGACTTATATCAGATTAGTAAAGCAATTAATGTTAAACGCTTTTTCCCAAGAGAAGTAATTATTTCTTTTGTGCTTCAAACGTAAAGGACTTCAATTGACATCCGACGTACTTAATTGAACACCCTTTTTTAATTTATACTTACCCCAAAATATATTGAAATACTTGTATTATGTGACTTGATTTTCACAGATTGCTCACAACAAACCACTGCCTGCCAAATCCAAATACATTTCTGTGAGTCGAATACTTGAAGAGCTTAATAAGTGGTTTGGGTGCGTCGACGTCGTCGTCTTCGTCCTCATCCAAGACCTCGTCATCATTTCCTCTTGCTTTTAAATTTAGGATTCATTAGTTGCTAGTGAGTTCTGTAAAGGTTGGGTGGTGTGGTTACTGTTGTAATTAACTTGTCACACTTTAGGAATTACTTTTGAGAATTCCATGAATGTTTATCATAGACAATTTGGAATGTTGTTTTACAAAATTTTAAAATGTATCCTTTAGACATCAAGTTAACAAATGAATATTTCACAGTCTTAAATGTGTTAGAAGTACATTATTGTTGTTCATGAAGTAAAAGTTGTTCTGCCTTGGACCAAAGAAGAAATTGAAGTGGTAACTTAATTCTTATAGTATTTTCTTTCTTTAATGATGTTATTTAATAAGAATAAAGTACACACACATGATGTCTTTAAAAAAGTGTAACTATTTTAACAGTGAAATATATCCTTTAATGGAAAACAAAAATAAAACTTATAACTAATTAATAATTATTTATCTGAGAACAACAGGAATCTTATCTAAAACTTACCTTGGCCTTTAGTATCTTACATGTGAATAGAGACGCTCTGAATACCTTCAATATAAATATTTAATTTTCATTTCACGTTGATGGCTCTCATGTGCACAGTTTCGTGCCGTAATTTTGACAGATTAATATAACTTTTTCAAAAAAGTTGTTTGCCTATAAAGGTTTAACTTCATTCTTAAATCACATTGTTGCTTAAAACTTAAACAATAAATTATAATATAAAATAATACCGATTAGCAGCACCTTCCTATCTAAAAATAAAAAAAAAACTGGATGAAATGAAAATGTAAATTTCGTTTATCATGTTTTCTTCTTTTTTTTTTTGTTTTTTGCTTGATTTGTTATTTAATTCTAAACTTATAACCTTGAATAATTTTGACTTAACTATTCAATAGGGAAATACCCTTTCTGACTAGACCTGTTTCCAACTATTAATTAGTTCAAGTTTAATCTTGATGACTAATTGCATAGAGTTGTGAAATGAAATGGATGGATGAAATGGATAAATGATTAGAGTGTGAGATCTCATTAGTTCTATAATAAAAAAACTTGTATAGCATTATAGAATATCAAAATTATATTATGTAAATATCTTTCAAAAACAAATATTTCATATCTATTAAATAACAAAAATAAGGATTCCCATTAAAACCGGTTGAAACTTCAAAACAAATAGTTTGATAATAGAAATTGTAGACGCTCAACAAAATTTTGAAGTCAGAAGCAAACAAAACAATTTTTATTTTGACAACAGAAACTGTATACCTATACATATCTATATATCAATTCCAATTATTGACCATTTATGTTTAAACTAAAAATAAATGTGTCTAGCTCAATAAATTAATGTGAATAAATAAGATTTTTTAAATAATAAACAGAGCTTTTTGCGTTTTAATTTTATTTAAAGAACTAGATTTTTATAATTTAGAATCTAGATTTGTTTTTATTGTTTCCTAGAAATCAACACCCACACCTAAAACAACTTTTCGGCTCATGACATTTTCTTTTTAAAACAATACTTTAATTTTGCATATCGAATAAAATTATGATCATGTTAAATGGAATAACTAATGATCCGGTCTAATTGTTTATAGACAGCTTATTCTTATAAGAAAACAGATATATATGCCCATTTTGAAACTCGATATAATATTAAACTTATGCTTTATCAAAGATGATTAAAAGACCCATAGACAGCATCCTACTTTGTTTTATCAATGCATTTTTTCGGATTATCATAGAACATTTTCTACATTTACATCAGAAAAAAGGAGGAATCATTGTTTCCTTGGATTGGCTCATAAAGGGGTTTTTTTAGAAGTATAGAACTTTAAATTGAATGAAACAACAATGGAATATTCGATTGACATGATTTTTTATTTATTCGAAAGATAATCTTGTGGTATTACATTTTAAATATGCCACGGCTGGCTCGGATGTAGTCCAATCTGGAAGTCCAATTTTCGATGAGTTTTCCCAACATTTGTGTCCGTATATCGGCAATAACACGGCGAATGTTGTCTTCCAAATAGTCAAGCGTTTGTGGCTTATCCGCATAGACCAATGACTTTACATAGCCCCACAGAAAATAGTCTAGCGGTGTTAAATCACAAGATCTTGGAGGACAATTCACAGATCCAAAACGTGAAATTAGGCGGTCACCAAACGTGTCTTTCAATAAATCGATTGTGACACGAGCTGTGTGACATGTTGCGCCGTCTTGTTGGAACCACAGCTCCTGAACATCATGATTGTTCAATTCAGGAATGAAAAAGTTAGTATTCATGGCTCTATACCGATACCCATTGACTGTAACGTTGTGGCCAACATCGTTTTTGAAGAAGTACGGACCAATGAATCCACCAGCCCATAAAGCGCACCAAACAGTCAGTTTTTCTGGATGTAACGGTGTTTCGACATACACTTGAGGATTAGCTTCACTCCAAATGCAGCAGTTTTGTTTGTTGGCGTAGCCATTCAACCAGAAGTGCGCTTCATCGCTAAACAAAATTCGCATATGAAAATCGGGAACAACGGCCACCTCGTTTTTGGCCCATTCGACACAATTTGCAAGCGTTGTTCAGGCGTGAGTCTATTCATGATGAATTGCCAAACCAAACTGAAAATAAATCACTTGACAGCTGTTAAATCGGTCGCCGTCTGGAAAAGTAATGACAACTTAAAGTTCTATACCTAGAAAAAAACACCCGACTTTGCCTCTTACATCGAAATAATTTTTTACAAGCTTTTTGTGAGGAACTTAGTTTTATCTTGATGTTGTTTTCCAAAATGTGCCCGATATCTTACAAAATACCCTAAATTTATTTTTTGAAAAAAAAAATTACATATACGTATCTAACGAAAATGGTCGTTATTATTTATGTTATTCAAGATTTGCGTGACGAACTTATTCTTTCTTAAGCAATAAATTAAATAATAAAATTTTGGTAGGTAAATATATATTTTGTCTAAAGTGTGGAGATTTTATTTATATTTTTTGTTAGTAAGGCCCTTTATATCTTTTATATTACATCACAAGACAAAATTCGATACTTCTGTGCTAGGAAATTAAATCACATTAAATTGGTTTTTTTGTCAGAGTTTTCCGTTTTGATGATTTTCTTTAGAACGAAGATGTTTCATCCTTCATCGCAAATCCGACCACAAAATTTCTTCATATAATCAGAGTAAATAGGGTTTTTTTTAAAAATTTACAAGAATTACTAGGGTTATCATATCATTAATAAAATATTACCCTGAATATTATTTGCATATTCAGAAGTTTTTATGTTTTTAACTTTATGTTACTTAAAAATATCATTTTGAATTTTTAAAAATGATTTTTTATACGAATTTGGTTTAAATTATAATTAAGCGTCAAGTTTCAAGTTTATTCAAAATATCGTCCCATTATTAAAAAAAACACTCTCAGAACATTTGACAAATATTTCCGGAATGTTTTCTAAACAAATGTTTCTGAATATTTCTGTTGTATAAATCATATCTATTTATATTTATATAATAACTTGCCCATCTGGCAATGCTGAATTACTGAGAAACTATTGTAAGACAATAATGTAATGACTTATTATAAATAAAGAGCAGTACTTGTTGAACCTTCGTCTTTTCATTGTTATAATACATAACAATTTTCTTTCATCATCATCATCATCGGCTCGACAACCGGGTTCCGGTCCTGGCCTACTTCATCAAGTCTCTCCACCTATCCCGGTCTCGAGCCGACGCCATCCAGTTGCGCACCCCAAAATGTTTTCTATGTGTTTGTGAAATGTTTCTTTGGGGTGAAAACACCTTAAGTGTTTCTGATAAAGCCTTCTATTTCTTGGTTTGTATTTCTTTTTTCTTATTTTGGAAATCGTCTTATTATCATGAAGAATATCTTTTTGCACTTTTTTTTTCATACTTTATAGTAATTGTTTCACTCACCGAACGTGCAGCTGTTTTGCAGAATTTTCCCAGCCCATTGTCCTATATGTATTTTTATTCTTTAACATCTTCGTCTTCTAATTGTATTTATCTAAATTTGTTGTTTCTTATTGTTGAAATAAAAAAACAATAAATCTTGCGTTTTGAAACTCAAATCTTTCAATAGCTCAAAACAAAAGATATAGATACAAGTATACAACTACTAGGTCAAAATTATAACATTGCAGTTAAAAGTTCTAACCGATATAGCAGTTTGTCATCAAATGTTTATGTCTGAGTAAGACCTTTAAGCGCATTCTATTGATTTTCTAAATATTTTACAAAGCAAAACGACAAAAAGTTCTGTTGAAAAATGGACACACTCAATTTGTATTCTTTTTTGCTGATATCACATTTGGAAACATCTAGAAATAACAAATGAGAAATATAAAAAGAAATCGCCAGCGAATTTAAAACGAAATATCTAGATTTATTAAGAACATTATAGAACGATACACGCTTCAACAACGCATTGAAATTATTAAAATTCAGAGAATTCAGAAAATTTGGCAGAGACGGTTCGTAAAACTAAAACATTTTTGGGTCGTCGTGAAGCACCTTGTTGGACCGCAATACAGAAATTGGTGGATAAATTCGAGCTGTTGGGACAAGTTAGTGATGTGAAGAATAAAACCCGTGCACGTCGCTCAAGAATAACTGAGAATATTGCTGTTGTAGCCCAAAGTGTTGAAGAAAACCCAGGTTTGTCCATTCCTCGTCGTTCTTTGGAATTAGGCATTCCACAAACGTCATTACACCGTAGTTTGCATAAAGACTTGGGTCTTAAGGCTTATAAAGTTCAGTTAACACAAGAACTCAAGCCGGCTGATCATCAACAACGTCGTGTCTTTGCTGATTGGGTCCTTGAATATCAAAATAACACCTCTTATTGAAAAACCCTTTATATGTAATAAGGGATATCTTTTGTTTTATAAGAATCAAAAAGAGAAGAAGAGAACCTAAATGACTTCTTTGCAGTATCAAAATATTTATTGATTTCTACATAGCAAAAGAATACGGATGCAATAGAATAAAATATGCAACACGTTATTTAGTTTCTGAAAACCATAAGTTCCATAATTCATAAATCTGCATTTCTATTTTTTTCGTTTATCATCAAAGACTGTAGCAAAAACGTACCCATAGTTTTGAAAACTTTGTTTATTTGTGAAGAACGATTGACAATATATTTCAATTAACTTCAAACTTTTATTGTTGTAACTATGGTACGAAAATCTTAGGTCTGTTATCAGAAATAATATATCAGAAGAAATGATCATCACTAAAAGTCGTAAAATACTTTGTTACTCTCATTACGGACATACTTCAGTTATCAATATTCAAATAAATGGAGCCCATCCTTATATACTTAAAATACTAGTCCACACTCCAGAGCATTGAATTTGCATTATCATCACTAGTTATTAAATGCTGTGTAAAATTACTCAACCAACTTTTCTTTCTCTCTCGAGCTGATTTAATTGTGTTTTCTCAGATATAAACACTTCTCATTTAGTGTTGCACTATTAGATACTTTTAATCAATGTTATGTCTCGATTGTAAAGTATTTCACTTAAACATTTTCAAAAACGATATCCACTAATTAGAACAAAATTCAGCTTCAATTACCAAAAATTTAATACTATAAATGCCATCCAAAGAAACATGCACAACAATCTATAAATTTCTCAAAAAAAAAAATAATGAATGAAGTAAAATAATTCACTTTCTTCTATTGCAATTTTCTTTCTTAAAACTTCTACAATTCCCCAACTCAGTCATATGTCAAATACAGTAGCGACCTCCAGATTGCTTACTCAAAGGTAGGTAAAGCAAAATATGCTGCCAATAGTACGAAGGTAAATCAGGTAATAAAATTTGCATTTTTGATTCAATAGAATAGAATTACAGAAATACATATATAACGTTGGCACTAAATAGAAAAAGAATGAGATTTGTTTGTTTGACAATGTTTGATCACAAGAAAAGTTTGCCTGATAAAATTTAGCACAGATAGCAAACAAAAGAATTGAAAAATTCACACACTAAAAATACTGCTCGAAAACAAGAAATTCCTTAGAAGAAATTTTATTGCTTGACTATTTATTTAAGACAAAATATTATTCCCATGGCTTTTTTTTTTGTTGCTCATAGCTATCCTTTTACTTGAGAATATTTCAAAACTACCTTTCCGTACATTTCCAGCTTTAACCTTGCGCTTTATCCTGCCACACACTAGATGTCGTTATTTTTATGTTCGTTTTTTGATCCCACTTAAACATCCTCTCGTTCAACCTACCACCAAATCAACTCTTAACACCGCAACCCACAACCAGAAATTGCATATTAAACCAGTCTTCTATGTTCTTTCAGTACTCAATTAATTTAGCTGACGAAGCCCGTGACAATCATGCACAGCAAATCGAACGGGCTGAAATAGCGAATTTGGTCAGAAGTCGGATGGAGTCATTAAATCTACCAACCATCGACTATGATGATGTCAGTGAGAAGAGGAATCATCTATCCTATGTGATTATTAACCCAAGCTGTGATCTTAAATTAGAAGAAGGAGATATCATGTAAGTTATGAAATTTTTAACAGATCCTAATATCGAATATTAAATCAAATAAAAATATGTGTGCTAGGCTTACAATCAACTATACCCCTTGCAACAAAAATACATAAAAACGTTTTTGTTTTCAAAGATGTTTTTTAAGAGTATTTTTTTCTACAAAACTCAATCAAATCGAAAGAGCTGTTTTTAAATTGATATCTGAAATCTGTTCCTGATTACAAGTAGGTACATTATACATACATATGTTAACGCTTCATCTATAAAGATCATGGCCATTTGTTGCTATTTGATTAACCAAACACACGTGTCAATAATTCCATTTCTGTTTATTGCTTGAGGTTCATTCTTATATTCTCATAATATTTACTCAAAATTTAATATTCAAAAATTTTAGTTCTTCCCTATCGTATATTTAGAGCTGACTTTTTATGAGTTTATTTTTTAACTTTCTTGTGCAGGATAAGTAATCTCTCAACAAGGTTTGTTTTACTTTAACTTAATTTTCTGAAAAAAAATGGAAATATTAAATTTACTAAATTAATATTTTGAAAATTTCCGAAAAAATAAATCGAAGAAATTTTATGGCAAACTTCGATTTTATTAAAATATTGAAAACCTCTTTCACAATTATTTTAGCACTTTTATTAATTCCCTATATTCTATATACGCACGTTTTTGTTCGTTAAAATCAAAGCCACAAGGTATCCATCAGTCAGTCATGAGGGCAAGGAGGAACAAGGAATCATTTGGAGTTTGTAGACTTTTACCAGGTTATAGAACAAGTTGTTTCCTTTTGAATTAATAAAAACATCTGCTGTAGTTTATTTGTTATATTTGACTTTGTAGTTCACGATTGAATTATTTCAAAAAGCAGCACTTTAAACTAAATTGAGTCAACATAAATAGTACAGTAGTTCAATAGATCGATAGTTCAATAATGAACTAAGATCTAAGGAGTTAACGAAGTAGAAAAAACAAATGCATACAGAACAGGTATAGATAACGCTCGTTTCTGTACTGTTTTTTTTTTTTTTTTTTTCAAAAATACTGCTTTTATTTTGAGATATACAGAACTTCAAATCAGCAGTTTTTTGAGCTTGTAAGCAAACGTGAATGACAGTGGGATATTTCTATCTTTACATTGTTAATCTCCGAGTAGGAAATTTGCTCCTCAATGAAAAATTTCTTGGTGAAATTTATACCACTTTTATATATGAGATGAAGTTCTCTGATTTCACTCATTAAAAGTAATGCAAACAGTCAGCGGTTCGTCATTGGCATCTTAAACTCAAAGGAATTCAATAATGAACGCAATACATTTTTCTTGTACTTTGTCAGCGGTAGCTATTTGGAATTCTTTTTCTAGTCTTGACTCACAAAACAACCCGTTCCTTACTTCGGCAAAACAGTGCTGATATCGCTTATGAAAAGCAATGTACCTTTTCAAGCACATTCAGACGAGACTCGATTAGAAGTGGAAACATTGGAGGCGATTCTAATCGTCAAATGCAATATTAAAAATTCTTGCGTTGATTTCTATCAGTAAAATAAAAATTAAAAAAAATGTACTGCGAAAAATATTGTTTTTTTTTTTCGATATACTGCTATTTTCAATTTTTCAGTAAAAAGTACTGTTTTTCGTCCAAAAAAAGACACGAGCGTTAGGTTAGATCATATGGAAATATCAAATCAATATTAAACAAATGCACACGATTCGTTATCGTTTTTTTAAAGAAATCTAGAATTCGAACTTATCTTTTTGTTCAACAAACCTCCAGAATTCGAACTAAAGTTTAAATGAAATATAGAGCGAGGGAACTACAGGGCCCTATTACACCAACCACTTTGCACTTTGCAACTTTTCAAAATACATAATACTTTACTGCAAAGTAAAAGTTCAAAGTGTTTCACCAAAAATGAAAAGTTCCCGACTTTGCACTTTGCGATTTTCGATATTTTTTTGCAAAGTGAAAAGTGTGGTCGTTTCACCAACTAAAAATGTAACTTTTCAGTCGTAATTTGAAAAATTGCAAAGTGAATTAATTTAAATGGTTTCAGCTTCTTTTTGTTGTTATGACAAATATTAATAAATTTGAGGTCTTGTTTTCTTACTTAATCAACGATATCTTTTGAAAGCGACGCCCAATTTTGTTGCCTTTACTTTAGCATTTCTTTTTTTTTTTTTGTTCTTTATTATTGTTTCTATGCCGCAGTAATTGCTGAAGGTACACAATATTTGTTTAAAGAAAAAATAATCAAATATTTTTTATCTATCATTATTTTAATAATTGCAATTGTATTTTCAATTGTTTTTACGTTTAATATATTTTTAATTAACACATACTTTTCTTTGAATGACGCATAATTTTAATAAGGCGGTTGGCAATGGTGGATAAGTTCCCGTTTATTCCGTGCATGGATGCAACTCCGTGGTACTGCGCTCCATTTCCCATCCAACGTAGTGTAAGTACACAAAAGTTGTTGCAAAGAACTTAAACACATATTCTTGTGACAGATTTGCAGTTTAGCAAACTTATGTCCAATTTTTGATAAAACAAATTCTTTATTTGTTTTTGTCAAACGAAAACTTTTCACTGTTTTAAAATTATTTGCGATTTCAAAATTAATTCTAAATATTACATCTCTTACATAACTATTACTCTTCGTCTTCAAAAAGTCGTTTAAAGCGATTCATTTTAATTTATTATTTATTATATAACTTAACACGAAAAATGCCCAACCGAAAATGAATTTTTTTTCTTTGCATATTATTGAAAAGCTTTTCAGGATTTGAAATGCAAAGTGCAAAGATTTTTCGTTTGGTGAAACAAAATCAAGAAATTCTTTGCGAATTGGCAAAACTTACCACTTTTCAGAAAAGTACTTTTCACTTTACATATTTGTGGTTGGTGAAACAAAATTTGCAAAGAAGAAAATTTTTGATTTACTTTTCAAAAAAAATAATTTCTTCTTTGCAAATTGGCGTTTGGTGAAACGGAATTTGCAAAGTTAAAGTGAAAAGTGCAAAGTGATTATTGCAATAGGGCCCAGATCTATCGAACTGCACCTCAAAAGTGAGCTTCATAGTTAAAAAGAACTAGATAATTCAAATTAACTATATTGTTGAATTCAACTATATACATAGCTGAAATGAACTATCTTGTTCAATTGAACTATATGACCTAGAACATATCAGTTAATATTTTCGAACTAAATTCAGTACTTTTTTTAAAGAATTAGCGAGGGAATTAGCGTAAGCTGTTTGCACCCCCGTGGAGTTTTCTTTTATTAAAGCTGGAAAAAGAAAGTCGTGTTTAGTAGCATCCGCCACCTGTTGAAGTCTCTTTTTCGATAGATTAGCAAATACTAAAAGTGAATAGTATCATCGAAATTCTTTATTCGTCTTTAAACTTTACTTTGATTATGGTGCCTAAGATCGTCCGTTCTTCTCAGTCAGTAGTCGTTCAAATAATTACAAAGTTCGCTAACATTTTGCAGGAACGAAATTGAGTGTGTTTTACCATTGAGTTTATACACATAGAAAAATCTACTTTTTCAAAAGTAATTTTCAAATATTTCTCGTATTATCGTTACTATCCACTTTATTTTTACTCTTGTAGCAATTATTCTTGAGTTAAAAGGTAAGAGAAATAAAGAAAAACTGTGATACAAATGTACGCAGAAGACTTTTGTTCGGTTCGGTTCGGTTTGAGTGTTTTTCGTTGCAGGAAATTAAGGCAATAATATAATTATTCGATATGTTCATTCAGCGAAATCTACTTCGGTGAGTTTGAAACCATCTTGATTCCACTATGTGTATATTTGTGTTGGTTCTCGAACGAAATTAGACTTCGTAACGTATATTGACCAAAAGCTATCCCAGATAGAAGCAGTCGTCATTATTTAAACGAACAGTATAGATGCAACCAAGCGTAACATAACCGCGTTACCGACAACTCGTATTATATATGAGAGCGTAATGTAGTCTGATGTGAGGGATTCCATTTTCGTGCAAGCAAATATATTCAGTCCTTAAGGTGTGTCCAGACCAGACTTATTTTAAAGAACGTTTCTAAAATGTTTCGGTTGATTAATATAATTATTACAAAGAAAAAAATCAGAAATGTTCCTCCAATTTAATAAATATTTTAGAATAGGAAACACGAAAGAAATATTAAAGAAATACTTGTTTTGGTTATGTTAAATTTATAGACGTTTCAAAAAACAATTTTTACAAAATGTTTCTCAAATGTTTTGGTTTAAATAATAATTTTGAATCATCAAAGAAAGAAACATTTTTGAAATGTTTCTTGTTTGGTATTTTGGCTTCCAAATTACATATTCACTTTTCTACAACAATAAACAATTAGTTGAATTTTTATGTGTCATTTGCGCAATATGGAACATATTCATAGCGTAATTACAAATGGAGAAACATTTCAGAAACAATTCATAATTGTTTATCAGTAGTTCATCCAATATTGGAAGTTTCCCATCGCGAAAAGGAGATGGTGAAACATTAAAAAAAACATTTCAGAAATGCTTTGGAAATGCGTTTTTAATGCAAATTTCACAGGAAGAAAGTTAAGTGTTTACCGTTGTAAATATCTGAATCATGTAGATAAGAAGAAAAAACACGAAATATTCCAGAAAAAATTAAAAAGTGTTTCGCGTCTTCATCTATTTGTTTTTTAACCAATTAGAACCAATTCCGAAACATTTCCAAAACATTTTTTTTTTAACAATATTTGACTAGGGTAGACACATCTTTTGAATTTAGAATTTTTGGATTTAACAACCATCCGCCCCAAAAAGTATGCAATAACAAGAATAAAATAAATTTGTTATACCGGATTTGCATTTCTGGGTCAAGAATTAAGAGATTTTTATGTTCATCTCGGAGATTAATGGAAGTTTATTGAGGTTCTTCTGCGTCTAAATAGCGTCTCCGTTAAATGTAATGTCGATCAGTGTTTTCATTTGTCGATATTTATATAAAAGTCTTTTATGTTCTGTTAGGCTCTATAGGAGAATGTATGGTTATACAAAAAACAAGAAGTCATCCTTAATAGAAAACTAAATAAAAACACTTTCCGCAGGTAAAACAAAAAAACATTTTAATAAATATTCCCCCCTTTCCCCTGCTTAAGAACACAGCCATTTGAAATTCTCACAAAGTTTGTGCGTCAGCTCTTTTGTTTATTTTACATTTATTTCCAATATTAGTTTTGAGAGAAAGTTTTACTTATTTTTGGTTAATATTCTTAAAACAGATTGTTACTGATATTGAATTACTTCGAATATAACTTGCTTGGCAACCCAAAAAAACCATTTCCCTATATAAGATTAAAAAAATCAAAATATTAATTAGTTTAACTCATGATCGATTTTTATTTCTTTTGTTTTTTTTTTATATTTTTTCAGCTACTTAGTACGACCATCACCATTTTCGGCACAGAAAACATTCGAACGTCACAATTCACGCCGAAAGTCAAACATATCGTTCTGTTCGAATATAAATATTGGAGCCGCCTGCGGACCAGGTGTAGGTGGTACTGGATCAAGACGTGGCTCTGGCATGGGCATGAATCCCATGCAAATGCAAAGTGTCCAGACTCTAGCTGGGTATGCATCACCACGCTGCACGCCACCATTTCACGCAATTAAATCCAATTCTCTTTCTCTACCCGACAGTCCGACAGTTATGGGCTCAGCACGAGGACGCAGCAATTCCTTACGGGTTGGCAACATTTTGTTTCATTTTTTTTTTTTCGTATCCATTTCAATGTCGTCTCACTGTTTATTTTTAATCACTAATCAATTTAAAATTTAAAAAAAAAACATATATTGCTTAATATTTTATATTCCTTTTTGATCACCATATATGCACTCACATACAAACATAATGATCGATTCGATTTGTTCGGACAACTCGGTGATTAGATCGCAGATATACTAATATCGAATTCCATTCCTGATTTCAGATTGAAAATGATATTCTACTGCGTCGGTCAAGTTCCCTGCGTCAGGGTCTGCCAAATGTTGGAGTAAGTGGTCGTCGAAAATCATCGTTAGAAGAAATCGGTATTAGTCACTTTACCACACTGATGCAAGCGACCAATCATTCAAATCCAATCAAGATTGCTCTGAATGGCAGTATTGGACTAGAGGTAAGTCTTAATGGCCCTGGAATATACTTCATTATCATTTCATTTTGTTTCACTTTTGAACTGTGTCAGTATTCAACTTATATCGAAAAGAATCAAATATCATTGCAGGTAACACCCCCAGAAGAACCCACTCCAATTTTGGGGGTGCCATTTACTGGTGGTGGTATTAATCCATCAACTCTTGGAGGTTCGTCATTTAGCAGTTCATCATTATGTATGAATACGGTAGATTTAGGGAACAGTTCTTCGATGAATCAATATCAACAGGAGCTATCACAATCAACGGCGCCATCGCCACAGCACCTTCAGGGCACTATTGTATGATACAACCTAATGTGGGGCCGAAGGCTCCGCTCATCGATGTCGAAAAAAAACAAATGGATTTAATGTAAATTACATAAAATATTAATACGCTAATTTTAAGACAGAAAACAAAAAACATAAGAAATAAACATCGATTTACAGAATCTAAAATACAATGATATTTTGTATTATTTATTTTTTAATTTAAAATTTAAAGTAAAGCATTTAATTTTCACAAAATAAGTAAGTTAGTATATTAGCTTTTAATTATATTCTTTGCGTTTAATTACTTTCGTATATATATGTGTTGACAATCAACATTTATCATCCAATATTTCAACTAATTCATTGCTTAGTCTGTATTGCTAGACCTTCAATAATTGTCCATTTATCCGGAAACACCTATTTTGCAAATAAAATAACAGTTTTAATTTTGTACAGCGGCGAAAATTTATATTTATATAAATTTTAATTCGACTATTTTTAGTCTTTTTATTGTTTTTATTTGTTCATTCTGAAAATTTATATTTTTCATAGAAAAAATTATTTATCTTTTTAAATACGGTTGTCTGATGCGTTCAAGAAACCGTAAATCAATGAGTTAAAACTATTATTGTACAATTGTAGTTCATATTGATATTGGTTTTGGCAACCCATGTCCCTGAAAACGAATCCTAAGAATCTTTTCTGCACCTGTTCTTATCTCATGGTAGTCATAATAAGGTGATACAAAATTGGGAAAGACAATTATAAAATGGACTAGACAAATGCTATTAGAATTCGTTTAATAAAGAAAGCATCAGAAAATTTTTCTGATTCCTTTTTTATCCAACCGGGAACATAATTATTTTTATTTGTCATATTGGTAACATCCTGAATGAATGAAGTTTACTGTCAAATAAAACACCATTGATAGAAACATCATCTAATTTTTTTAATATTTAACATAAATAGACCATTGAAAATATAATTAAACATCATTATACCCAGAATTTTCGTAAAAAACTTATACTTTATTATTTTTTAATATGAATAAGTTTTATACTATAAAACGAATAAAGGTCACACTGCAACTCTTTACAGTTGCTTACACTATGAATAGACTAAGGGATATAAACATCATTTGTTTAATACACTATATACTTGATAATATTCGGTACCAAGTATAGTGTGAGAATTTTACCGCACTAAAATCACCGGGAATCATGACTAATACGTGAGATATCGACAAATGATTTATATTTCTTATACATTCTAGAAAATATATAGTTTTTTTAATATTTTCGATCTATTTTAGACCATCAGCTCATGAGGCTGGTTCTTCCGAGGGTTCTTCGTAATATCCGCTAACTTCTGCAAAATTTTCTATTTTGAGTTTACGATATATTTATTGTCAGGGTATTGTTATTTTGATGTATTATTATTTTATATTATATACAAACAATCGAGGGGTTTTTCACGAATGAAATCACCTGACCACTTATACTTGCAATCATTTGAAATCACATTGAAATCAGGTGCAATCACTATTTCAAAGTGATGAAATTTAAAAATGTTGATTATCGATTTTAAATGATTTCTTGCAATCATTATAAATATTTGAAATCACTTTAAGTTTTTTTGCAATCATGAAATCAAAAATGCCATACTGAAATCACGAATTGAAATCATAATTGAAATCACTTGAATTAATTTGCAATCATTTGAATTCAGTAAATTTATTTGAAATCAATGCAGTCACAAAATTTTTAAATCAATTTAAATACAGCTTGAAATCACCATTTCAAATATTGCAATCATTGAACCACTAAACTGGGCTAAACTGTGACAAACCCCTCGAAAAAAATAAAGTACAACTTAAAGACACATATTTTTTGATATTTTTCACGTTCTTTATTGCGGTTAGCGAAACAGTTTTTTCTTATCTTCGAAAAGTGCAAATGTAGTTAGGGCCTTTACGAAGTTAGCAGCAGGATTATGGTTGAAATATTTCAACATCTGCGTCGCGCTGGCTTACGTTAAGTTGGTTTGTGTACCAGCTAGTCGATGCCAAATTGTAACGTTAAAGCTCAACGCGGCATTGTTAACACAATACATGAATGCTTATAGCTGAACTTTTGCGTTGACATAAAATTATGTCAACGCTACGCCCAACGCGGCATTGGAAATTAGCCTTTATTCTTCTTAATGTGAAAGATCGAAAAGCTTTAAAAAATAGTGGAAGGTAACAAGAAGAATTTGATCTTTTCCAAATAATTGAATATAAAAATTGATTTTATAGGTAAGGAATTAAGTACATGCCATTTTCGGTAGCTAAGTGCTTGAGGAGAATAGTGTTGGTGTATAGCTGTAGCTTGTAGCACTTTCAAAGTATAACGCAAATACTATAATTCGCCCAGAATGTTTAGCTGCAGCTGTAACTGTAGCTGTATTACATGTTCACTCAACTTCAACTTTGGCCTGCGCTGTTTTGCTACTTTTTGAAATTTGACGTACAAAAGAAAACAAAGCGAAATGCTTGAATGAAAGTTGATGTTCTGTGCTACACCATTTTGAACCAGCTTGTTACATTTTGATAGCTTTGATAGCGCTACATACTATAGAGCTACAGCCTATAAAACATTATTTTCAGCCAGTAAAAAATTATTATTGCAATTTTTATTAATGGTGTGTCCACATTCAGAACAAAAAAAAACATTTGAAGAAACTATTTTGAAAACATTTTTTCAATGTTTCTGAAATTCTTTCCACGTGGAATTTTCTCCTTCCCAGAACGATAAATAATTAACACTCTTTTTTTGTCCAATGCGGTTCAATAAAAGTCTCCCGTTGACAATGGAAAACAGGGAAACATTTCAAAGCGTCTATAAACCAAAGAACCATCAAATAATTCGTTTGAGAAAAGTTCTTTTCTTTTAAATGTTTCTAAAATGTTTCCTGATTTTGGTCTGAGTCTGAATGCAATACATAATTGAATTCATAAAAGATTGCGTTATCTTTTAGCTCTCATGTTAAGTATATGCTTTTAAAAATTACTTAAAACCATTATAATAATAATAATACATAAAATCATAAAGCTTTGGTAATGTTGTACTTGTAAATGTAGCTTAAAGCAAGCATCAGCAGATGAAAGAAGATTTGCCAACACATAAATGTGTCCCACTGGCTCATCACTTAGTGCAGGTGTTAGTTGTTAGTAAGCACAATGCAACAAAAACAAAAACACATGCACATAAAAACATATTAAGTTAAAATTAAACAAAATGACACAGAAACATTTAGGATCGTGGAGCACTGGTTCTGAAGATAGTTTTTAAATTACTTTAATTTAAATGAAAATCCAAACCACCATTGTTCAAGTTATATAACTTATACTCATCCTCGTGAGAGGCTCATGCATGCCATAATTGGTTCTGTGATGTTTAATATTAAAAAGCTTAGAACTTCGAAGGTGGTACAACCGTCCGCGGTAGTTAAGTTGATGAAGAAAAATTAAACTTAACTTACGTAAGTTTGAATAAAATGTATAATATCAGTAAGAATCCTTGTAACAATTCTGGTTAGTATTACAAGTGTGTCCATACCAAAGAAATAATGTTAAAATAAGAAAAAAAAAATTAAATTTTGAAAATGATTCTTTCGTCTTCCTCATGCATGAGGAACAATATTCTAAAATGTCTCTAAGATATTTTTTAAGAAGCGTTTCCAAAACATTGTGTGACAAATCCTCCAAGAGTATCATTGTCATGAAAAGTGCTTCTCACCTTAGTCGTTAGGATTCGACGTAAAATTGTAGGTCCCATCCAATCGTGTAGAACTAATAACGCACGCAAAAGGATTGGTTGAGAGTTGTAAGTCACTAGGCCGTGGTTCTTTGGAGCTGTCAGTGCTACTAAATTTATTTATTTATATTTTTTTTTTTAATTATGAGTTACGACAGTATTGTAATATTAGTGCGACATATTTTGATTAGATACCAAAACTAGGCAAAACACAATATTATTCGTCCGTAATGGTTGCTAGGATTTTATAGTTTTTGATGTTTAAGAGACCTGTGTCCTTGAAAATGTTAATTGTTGCAACTCATTAAAGTTTATTGTAAATTAAATTAAGTCACCAAATATTGAACACCTAATTACTATGAACGTGTTGCAGATGAGATGAGTGTTTTACAATCTCAACTTTATCCAACTATTGGTCGGTCGTATCTTGCGCATCATCAGATTAACATTTTTAGTAGGTGGTTGAAATATAAACTCAACCCAAAGAAAATTAATTTGAACTAAAAAATCATTAAATCTAATAATGTTTTCTACATTTTAAATTAAAATCACAATTAGAATAAAAAAATTTTGTTTTAATATTTTTTCTATAAAAAAATATTTACCTTGGCCGTTTTCGTATTTTCCAAACAAATTTTAACAAATAAATTGTTATTGTCTCGTATAACTAAATCTATTTTCAAATTCTTTTATTTGACACTTTGAAACTGCTTCATTTATGTCCTTGTTAAAGCTTTCATTGAAATGCATCATTTTAAATATTATTAAATGTAGCAGAAAATGTTGGCTTCTAATCGGAAGTATTAAAATAAAACTATGTATTAAACAAAATGTTTCTATTAAAAATTGTTAATCATGGTAATAAAAAATTCAAATCAAATTCATTTTGTTTCATCGAAATGTTCTGTAATACATTACCAAAAATTGAAAACCAATAAATAGCAATATTGTTTGTTGAATTATTTTAAAATTCTAAATTAAATATTTCAAATGATGCGTTTTAATTTAAACATCAACTGGAAGCTTAAAATATTATTTTTAAACTTCAAATTCTTAAATTTTAAATAATAATATTTCAAATTTTCTTTGTACAAATTATATTAGCAAATAAAATAAAAATATATTAAACAAAGTGTTTTTGGGAACAAATCAGTAGTTTTCTATTCCATTAAATCCAACAAACAAAAGAATTAAATCTTATAGGACTAAAATTAGTTTTAAGTATAATATTCTAAATAATAAGTAAATTAAATATAATGTTGTATATAGCTATATATTATAATAAGATTTATAGAAAAAAGGAACACAAGTATTTAATTTTTCTAAGCTTATTATTCTCTTTTTCAATTTTCTATTTCTGATTGCGAACATCAAAATTATAATGAATTTTAATTTTGTAAATATTTCGGATTATCAAATTTAGTGCGCTTTGCTAAGTCAAAACTCACACTAAATGTAAAAATTGTAAAATATTTAAATTAATTTAAAGCAAGGTTCTGCTGAAGCAGTTGTTTTGCATATGCTAATTTTTTTTTTAATTATGTATTGCATAATGGTTACCTACATACATTTATCGAAGTAGATTCCTAATTTCAAAATTGTTATAACGCATAGACATTGTTTACTGTGATATCAGAATTATGTTGTTTAAACCATATCTTTCTTGTTATATTTTTTTCTTTTCGACACGTTTTGTTAATATAAAACTTTAAGTTTATGAAACTAGATTATACATTTCAATTTTTTAAATGAAAAATGAAAAAAAGAAACAAACGCTTTGGTATACTATGAACGCTTTACAAATAAAAAAACACATGTTTGTATTTAGGCTAAGATATTTCAAGTTTTGTCAAAAATATAAATTGTAAAATAAAATATCAATTAAAAATTAAAACATTTATTTATATTAAAATATATTAAATGTATGTTGCAGACAAGTTTCTATTGATTTCATAAGTTTTTTTTTTAATTTTGTTTTATTTTGTTTGATGTGATTTGACTTGATTTGGTTTGATTTGATTTTATTTGACCTGATTTCATTTCGTATGATTTATATTGTTTGTTTGTATTTAATTTCTGATATTTAAGAAATTTTTATTCTAAGAGCCAATCTTTTTTTTTAAAGAACAACAATTTAAAAGAAATTTATTTTTTTTCTACCAAACAACATTATTGCTCAAAAATTACTTTATTTTAATTAATATTTTAATAATTTTAATTTATTATAATTAACTTGTCAATAGCATACAAAGTGATGAATGTAATTTATGTAAATATTGAAATTTTAAATTTTGAAATCAGAACCACTGTATATAGAACATTTGTAGCCCAGTAGAATGTTAACATGTTGTAACGTCAAAAATTAAAACATTTTGTTAAAAACTTTTAACACAATTTAAAAATAAAACTATAAGAAATGAAAAAAAAAACGAATTACTAAATTTTATTTTTGGTTTTTATTTATTTGACGAAAAATGATATATTAGAAAAGATATTATGCTAACTTTACTGTATCTGATCTGACTTTAAAGGCCTTAGAAAAAAAACTGTTTGATTAGCTAAACTTACATATATAAATGGAAAGAAAAAAAAAACATTGAATATTAAAATTAAATTTAAATTAAATCAGAATAAATGAAATTTTAAGAAAATTATATTTAACGAATAGATTCAACATATAAACAAATAATTATTATAATATATATTCATCTGTTTTTATCCGAAATTAAAATCTTGGATGTATAGTTTATAATAATTGTAGACAAATTTCTTGTATTTATTTTTTTTTTTTTCGTTTAAGAAAAGATGAGATTTATTTTACTTTAATAGAAAAATAAAATATAAATGTAAATAAATTAAAACTAATACAATGTAACAAAATAAAAGAAATAGACATAAACATTTTCTTAAAAAAAAAAACAGTGTTGTTTTAATTTTTGATCTTTACAAACTAAGTATTTATTTCGGGTTTAAGGACATCCGTCGAAATAGTGCTTTAACATTTTTTCAAGACAATATTTGATACTGTGCCGTTTCTGTTCACAACGTTATTCTAAAGTATAACTAATTTCCAAAATGAATCAATCAACCAATTTTGCATGTGATTTATTGTTATTCAACAGGTATGGATGAGATATCATAAAGTATTCAGAAACGTTTCAAGCTACTTACAATACTGCAGAGAACAGTTCAGATGCATCCGAGTTAGTACAGGGTGATTTGTTTGAAAGTTTTTTTCTTTTAATTCCCTTTTATAAATGCAGTATAATAAAAATAGTTGCTTTTTAGCGAGGTTGCAGTGAACCAAAAGCCAGCTGTTTAATTTAATGAGCTAATAAAAACTCAAAAATCTTAAAAAGACTTTATTTCATTGCAACACACAATTAACCGAAAGAGAACTCCTCCATCTCAACATATATATTCCAAATTTATCACGAAGAAATACAGAATTGGTAGTAGCATAGACCAATTTATGACTCAAACATTGTTGAAATTTTAAATGCTTCACAAATGAAAGCTCAGTTTCAAGTACTTAATTCTCAAAAATGAAAATCCCCGAACCTTACACGGTCAGTCATTATTATAAAGATCATTCAATTATTTGAATATTTTTCTCGAAAAAAATACGAGCAATGTCGATAAAATTTTATATGAGTGATTTGTGGCCATTGGTGATGACCTTCGTCAGAATTTTTTTTTTCAGAATCAGCTTATTAACGGTACCTGCCGCATAGAAACATTTTCTATTACTCCGACAAACTTTTGAACGGCTGCCCCGATTTTGACGAAATTTAATATTTTAAGACTACTGATAAACCTGAATAATACTTGCAAAAAAATTTGAAAAAAAGTAAATTTTGAAAAAGATTTTTTTTTTGACAAAAACCGATATTTCTAATTGTCTCGGAAAAAATACGTTCAATTTCGATAAAATTTTATACAAGTGATTTGTTGCCAATGGTGATGTCCTTGGATTGAATTTTTTTTCAGAATCAGCGTATTAACGGTACCTGTGTTATAGAACCATTTTTTATTACTCCGACTATCTTTTGAACGGCTGCATTAATTTCCACGAAATTTAATATTCTAAAACTACTGCCAAACTTAAATAATACTGCAATTTTTTGAAAAAAAATTAATTTAAAAAAAAAAAATTTTTTTTTGAAAACCTGTCAATTGAGTTTTTTTTGAAAAAATGCTATCAATTTTGAACTTTTACCGAAAGTAAGTCTCATATAAATCATTTTTTTATTCCATACAATTGTTTTTGAAAGATTCTTTTGAAAAAAAAAATATTTCAAAATATAAAATACTGAAAATCTTTTTTTTTTTGTAAAAAAAAAAATTGTCAAATGAGTTTTCATTTTTTTTATTTTTAAGTTTCGGACAACTCTGATCTACATTGATAGCTCATCCAATCTTCAGCCACAGTCTCTTCTCTCACTGTTTGTTCTTAAAGTTTGTTTGACCAGATTGCGGTATTCGCCGAAAACTCTCCTCTAAATTTCAACACATTGCGTTGAATATTTTTACGAACTATTCCGTACTAAAATTATCGCAAATTTTCGGCGGTCTTAAGGAGTCGACGTGAAAATTACATCTTTTTACCTAATTAACAAAAAATAAACAAAACTGACAGTTGAACCCTTTTTGGAAAGTTATATCTTAGAATAAGCAGATTTTAACGATACATTTTGGGTTAACCTATATATAAATATATATAAAACATGTAAATCTATTGGACATTTAAAAATTGTTTTTATTTACCTAAAATTCACAATCTGCCTCTCCCTTATCATGTCAAATGGATTTCTCTGCTGCTTTGTCATATGATCGTGCTCAACTAGGTTGACTGCCACTGGTAAAAAAAGATTCACATAAAACACCGGTAACAGTTATTATACTGCAATTGCAAAATATGTTTATGTGACGCAAGCAATGCACTTGCTTAAAACTAGACCTTTAAACGATAAGTATATCTACTCACGTCACGCAATGTAATTATTGCCAAATATTTGTTCATCATGTTTAAAAGACCAGAACCAATTGTTAACTTTAACATTAGAAAAAAAAAAAAAACAAATAAATAGGTACTTAAACTTCATAAATTCATTTAAATGACATAAAAATAGCATGGTGCGGTCTACCTAGTTCCAGCTGACCCAACATGTTGTATTCGAACACTATGATGTTGCAATCGTACAAAAGCTCACTCTCTCAATCTTCGGTATAGTTTTTTTTTTTTCACTCCTTTGACTTGAGATTTTATTTAAACCTGTTTCTTTTTTGTGGTAACAACAAATACAGAACAACAATCATTTATTTTTGTGTAAATTGACTTAGAAGTGGAAGTGGATTTAACTGAACCATGACGAAAGTCTGTCATGGTTCAGTCAGAAACCCACGAGGGGCCTACTTTTAGTTTTGCAGTTGGTAGGCGGTATAATTGGTTGCTTAATAGTTTAGTTTTTATTTTGAATAAAAAATATTAAATTTTAATTTGTTTTTATATTTTTTTATGCAAAACCATGAGAGGCAATTAGCATGGATATAAATATTTTATATCAACGTTAAAAGTTTAAATTAAAAAAAAGGAACACGCGCCCAAAGACAGATACCTACTATCAAAACACAGTTGCATTCCATGGATTGAATGATGTCACATTTATTTGAACTATAGATTTGTTATTCAATAAAAATAAACTTCTTTTAAAAACAAACCCAACAAACATTTTATTCTATTTTTATAATCAAACCATTTGCATTATCTTATTCTTTGTTATCACAGTTTTGATGTTGAAAGAACTTCAAAGTTGTTTTTCGCAATTTTTATTGCTAATTCTTGCAGAACTCGTTGGTTTGCCTTGAGATCTATCGGTTCGATCACCTTTCAGTTAGATTTTTGCACCATTAATGTACCTATATATACAGTTAAAATTAATGCTTAACTGATGAATATAAATATTTTCTCAGTAATAAAACTGGCTTTATTTTTATACTGGGTGGTTGAATCGTACTTTGTTTTGAATTCTTAAGTGTGCACAATTATTTTGGCAAGTGTGGCATTAAATTAGAAGTTTGACAGTTTGTTTGTTTTTTTTTTTTTAACTTTCAGCTTTTGAACCGATTTCGATTATATTAATTTTAGCGAAAAGGGTAAACAGCGAATGAAATCCATAATTTTCATGTTAACATTCTGTAAGCAAGATAATCAAACGTATGTATGCATGTAGGTTACTTAAAGGCAAGTTTTCGATTTGTGCACAGATAAAAAATTGAGATGAAAATAAAATATGAAAAAAAGATGAAATAAAAAGTGGTTCCGGCAATTATGTCCATCTATCTGTCTGTATGTATAGGTACATATGTATATTATAGTGACTTACAACCTAGTTTTGGGTGATTTATCCGGACGGGTTTTTTAATTGACATTCAAGGTCTAAAAATAATGGTAGGTAAGGTACCAGCCATGTATACCTGGGTACTGTGTATATATACCTATAGGTTTTATATAGTATAAGATAACATATAGAAACTTATGTATTTATTCCTTAAATATTTTTTTTTATTTCTTGCGATTATTATGACAAGTCTTTGATTTGTGTAAAATAAAGTTTTGAGGAAACAATAAAATATGACATTATGATAATAGAGAAGAAAGTAGGTCTGGCAATTCCGTCTGTCTGTCTGTATCATCGCTTACAGCGCAAGCGGGTGTGCGTGGGCCAATTAGAATCAAAATTAATGTTTTTAAGGCAATATGCCCGCACGTATTTTTATAGGTCATTGTAGGTCGAAAAATAACGCAATCTGCTATAAAACCGTTGTCGAAAAGAATATTTTTTTGAGTTTTTTATTATATGGATTTCAACCGAATTCCACATACCTATAGTAGATAATAATAATGAGGCTAAAATGTATAAGATAAAAGAAACAATATTTTCAGGAAAATTCGATTAATGATTTTTTTTTAAACTTGGATGAAAAATGCTGAAGTGATTTCAAATAAAGTGCACGACTAGGTCGCACAAACTTGCTCTTGTAACAAGTTACCAAAAAAAAATGTAATTATTACTTTTTTTAAATATTAAATGAAAGATACGAACAAAATCATATGCATTGTTTTTAACTCTCTACTAATATCCAATGAAAAAAAAGTAGTATGGTTTTTGTTTTAAATTTTGTACAATTAAGAGACCAAAACAAACACAAATTGTTTAAACAATTTTTTTTTTTAAGTTATTAACTTTTGCCATATATGGCGGGTTGTGCAGTTACACATTTTTCAGGAAACCTTACTTTCGCCATATTTGGCTTTTTGTGCAGTTACACATTTTTCAAGCTAGCAAAAAGAAAACAAAATTAAAAGTTCAATGGGTAAACAAAACAGAAAAAAATTCTTAAATATCCGTTACATAAAATAAATTAGTACCTACCAAGTTAAAAAAAAAAAAAATTATGGAATGATGCGAAGCAATTGCAATCCTTGTTCAGGCACAGATTTTATCAGCATTTTTTGATAAATGACCTGTATCTGCAGTCATTTTGGCATTACTGCCTTGCCATTCCGTATAATGTTATGTTTAGAGTCCAAGCTAACGGTGTTCAGTGGAATGCCATGACGCCTTCCTATTTTTTTTTTTTTTTTTTTTGAAGGATGAAGAGAATTTTGTTATTAAAAAAAAATAAGCAGGGCGTCCTTTTTTCAGACACTTATTACTTCTGCATAGTTTTTCTGCTATAGCCAGTTTAAAATCGAAAAAAGTCATATATGTGTCGCTGTTCTGTCGCCACAAAATACATGCATTGCAAACGTACAAATGCAAAAGGTGGAACAAAATTTGATGTAAGACTCCTTGGATTGATTATGGGATCTAAGAAGTCAACACCACCCATATATTTATTATATAATTTAAAAAAAAATAAACTTTAAAAAAAAAATTATTCGCTATCCAATATTCAATCAACTTTTTTTTCTATATTTACTTACCATACTTTTTTTGATTACGGATTTTCACGATTGGACAAAGAAAAAGAAATCCAAGTACCTACACAAAAAAAATATAAACAACTGTTCTAACAGATCAAAACGGTACTTTTCCAAATCCAAAACCAAATATGACTCTTTGTGCAGTAATGGGTTTAAAGTGCTTAAACTATTTTTTAGGAAGATTCAAAGTAAAATCAAAGCATGCAGACTATTTTGTTGCCTGAATCCAAACAAAAAAAAATATTAAGGCCGTTTTCCAAGTATTAAATTTACAAAAAAATTAACTAAAAAATTGATTAAAACTAAAAACTAAGCACTTTTGCAAAATTTTGTTATAGAAGTTTAATAAAAATCATCTAGATCCTTCTAAAAAAAAAATTAAACCTGTTTACGAGATAGGTCAAGAAAAAAATTATGGTTCTATGGGAGGTACCGGTAATTGGTTTGCAAAGACATTTTTTTGCAACCTAATAAAAGACAATAGGATTAAAACCATGTCTCAAACCATTATATGGCAGGTACCTTCAGTTATTTTTTTAACTATTTCCTCATAGTAATGAGCTACAAAACCCTTTATACCTAATTCATACCTAATTTTAAGTAAATCGGTTCAGCCGATGTGTGAAGTGTGATGATACACGAAGACTGATATATAGACAGACAGAACTTCCAGGCCCAGTTTTTCGACATTCCTATCATCGTAATGTCATGTTTGATTGTTATCTCATTTTTTTTTTAGACTAATGCATAACTTTCCTTACGCCTATGTAAATCGCAAGTAAAAAAAAGCTATATACCTACTGAAATTAAACTTGCTTTTAGAAAAAAAGATTGTTCTCTTACTTATTTTTTTATTAAAACAATTTGTTAAGTCTTAAATAATTTTTTTAAAACCTTTTTTTTTTGTTATCTAAATATTTTGAAAACATGTAAGTAGTCTGATTTTTATAAAACTTAGTTTTTAGATGTATAAAGAATTTAGTTCTCTTCGAAAAATTATTTTAAAAAATAAATTTTTTTCTCGATTTTTTTTTTTTTGAACTAGGTGTACATTGATTTTGATTTAAATATTTTATTTATTAGATATAAATTTACCATATACAATAAAATAAAATAAAAAACATTCCGTCAGCTAACGTGCGCTGGCGATACCAATATATATACGTTCACTCAATTGACTTGTTATTGTAGACGTGTTTTATTGGTTATTTATACGAGTAGTTAGGCAGTGCTGGAAAGTTCCAATAAAACGCTTTATTCACTTTTATATCCACTTTTTCATTTTTTCTCAAAGTTGGTATTCGACACTATATGCCAATTTGAACTTACAAATAATTGTACGGATGTGTCTGCAAAGTATAGCTGTTGTACGTGCCGAGGTGGTCAACTCGCACCCCACCTTCCACTCCAAACAAATTAAAATTCGTATGAATAACCTTATTTAGCTTGATTATTACCAAATTTTATTCCAAATTATATAATTTTGAACAAAAAATCTGTTTCAACCTATTTTGATTAGTTTTTTAAGCTAACAGTTCTAAATCATCAAAACTTGTTTGCTACTTTCACAGGTAGGAAGCTTCTTAGTTTTTCCGCAAAACGCCACCCTAAATGAAAACACAATGAGCACAACCGTAAATAATCCGTAAATAATCGTATGGAGTCCATGTCTTAATCTGTCAAGTGTCAACAAAATTACACTATGGAATATGAAAATCAAAACAACAAAACAAAAAAAAAATGTTCTCCCAGAAATTATCGAATTTCTTGAATACACAATAATATAAATTTAATTTTGTTTATAAAGTGCAACAATAAATTGAAATGCAAATGAATATTCCCCATCGCCTTGCACCATCATGCGCATACATTCATGATGAAATCATGTCGGTTCTCCCCCTCAAAACAATGCGTCGGAACTTGAAGGAACTGTGTGATCCATCTAGCAATCGTTTTCTTCCCAACACCAATGCTACAGGAGCTACTGCAAACGTTGTTCTTCCAACATCTGAAGATCCAGCATCCAGCTGAAGAATTTAAGGGGATTATGGGTTAAATTACAAGAGCACGATTTATTTGAAACGGCCCAAGAAAAAGACGATTTAATAATTTGTTTTTGTTTTAATTATTACGCAGCTTTTTAAATACAATAAAAAAGAAACAAAAAAATAACACTTATTATAATTTCCATTATATACTAAAAAGTTCACTAGGGTTTTTTTTAATTTTTATACTAAGAAGATCACTATGGTTTTTTAGTTTTTATTTAATACTCTTGAATCTCAAATAAATAATGTTGTTTAACATGGCGCTTTGCTTACGTTGTCGACCATGGGCGCTGCCAACCTTTAAGCAAAAAATGTTTTCACATCTCATTTCGCGCCAATACTTTCCAGTCATTCCAAGATTGTATCTTCACTTTTATGTTCACTTTGTTTACTGACCTATTTATCGACACTTGTCGTATCCCATACAAAATTTTGCTAAAGTGACTATACACTTACCAATAAAACACGCCTTGTGATTAGTTCGAACGGCAAATCAAAGTCACCTAAAATGTGATTTTTGTGCCCCTCGACTGCTATTTTGCAGATATTAGGTATTCCCATCCAAGAAATGCGTTGTGTCAGAATAACGGGCAGAAAAAGAATGAACATTTTCTTTATCTGCAACGGTAAGTGTTCGGGTGTTGATTTCTCATCGGAAGAAAAATACGGGTACTAAGATATCTCAAAAATGACTCATCTATATGGTAAGTACATAAGGCTCGAAAATTTGTTTCACGCAAACATATTTGTAATGCGCATTATTTGAAAAGAGCTAAAATGGTGAAAATTATCCTGAAAGTGCCGATGAAATCTTAAGTGCCGATGAAATCTTTTCTTTAAGAAAATTACCACTAATATTACCTCAGTTGAGGTGAAAATTCTGTTTCAATATACGAGTAGTTATAAACATTTCAAAAACCGAACCGAGAAAAAATTCACAATTTATGCAAATATAACGTGTGAAAACTTTGAAAAGTCGGTAGATGTAGATTTTATAATTATATTGTTTGGGAAAACTCAACATAGGCCCTTATTGCGAGTGTCGTTTAACTTTCGATGCGATAGAAGTCGAAAGCATCGATAAATTTTCGTTTTGGTATTGTGTAACTTGATCGACAGAGATATCTATTACTGTGAATAACGAAAACGCTTATTGTGAATAAACCTTATATTTTGGCATTTGGGGTAGTGCCAGTGATGTAGGAAAAAAATACTTTTTAGTCCTAAATTGAGTCAAGAAGTATTTCCAATTAAAAGATAAATTAAAGCAGAAAACTTTAGAAATCTTGGAAATGTGACGGAAATCATCTAAAAACTGTGTAACACTGGCTGAATTTTCTTATGATGCAATTATAACGCAATCCTATCACATGCAATGCTTAAAAATAAGCGTTGAGTATATATACTACACTAACCATCAGCTACAAGGCACCTTGTTTGCTGTGTGTCTGTTTAATGACACGAAGATTTTCCTTTGTTCTCTTGTAATATTTTATCGTTGGGAATTTTGTTGGGACATTTCTTACAAACGTTTGGGCTTTTTTGTTTTGCATTTTTATCACTGTCATATGTTTCAGTCATTCCTATATTTTGGCATTTGACAGTGATAGTAAACAAATTTTCATCAGTCGAAGGAATAGTTTTTTCTTACAAAAAATAAACATTTTAATACTTGTTTTCTTAAAAAAAAAAATTATTTCGCGTTATTTGTTATTAATTTACATCTTTTCTTTGTTTGAAATAGTTATAAGAGTAATACTATAATGTTAGGTAAATAAAGATTATCTTGATGTGTTTCAGTGATTGTTAACCCAACCCAAATTTTGTGTTTTATTTTCCTTTATTTATTATTATATTGCTCTGAAAAAAATTGTTATTTTAGAAACAATAAAACCATATTTAAAAGGAAATCAACATACATTTGGTGAGAAAATTAAACTCGTTGCCGCAAATTCCCTTCGCGATGTCTGGATTCGCTTCCATCAAAAGCACTAGCTTTTCTAGTTGCTTTCTATTACTGACAACTTTTGCCCTGTAAATAACAAATTTATTATATTATTTTGTAAATTTTACTTATTTGACTAAATTTCCTTACATTTTTGTTGAGAAAGTTTGTTTATGTAGACCATAAATAAATAATAATAAATAAATAGATGTAGACACTTCTTTTGTTTAACGCAGTCGATTGAAAAAATGCAGACGACAGACGTCGAATGAAAAAACGAAAAGTATCGTTCACAATTGAGATTCACAATACCAACATCGATTTTCGACGTTCGACTATCGACAACAGTCGATTATCGATAGACAAACGACACTCGCAATAAGGGCCATACAGTCGACTCCCTCTAACTCGAACTTTGTGCCACTATTTTCATATTCCCCTCAATTTACCATACAAAACCATCCTCAAAGTCTAAATCCCACTTAGTTGAAATTCTCTAGATGGACCCCTCTTCCATACAATTGTGTTTTCTTCTCTTAACCCAACCTAATCGCTCTAGCATTTTAATGCACCTTATGCCAGGCAATAACCCTTTTTAGATTGATACATTTAATTATGTTATGAAATTAATTGGGTTTTCAAAAAATCTTCCAATTACATTTTCATTTTATTGTTACTCAAAAAGATACTCACATTATACCTTAAATAACTTCCAAAAAAATTAAAAACAATCATATAATAATATCCTTTTTATTAATGTAAATTTACAATTAAATAACTAAAATCTAATTAATACCAATTTAAAAATTTAACTTTTCTTATAATGAAACCATCAACTTAAATAAAAAAATATCTTTTTATCATTTTATTCAAAAAGCAAAAGCTTTTTTTATACGGTTTTAATATATCTATTTACATAAAATAACACTTTAAAATCACAACTTTATTTTAGCAATAATTTATTTTAGAAGGAAAGAAAATTAAACCTTGCCTTATTTTAAATTGTATATATATTTTGTTTTTTTTTTAAATCTAAACTATTAAAAATGAATTTACATATTTATACCGAATCTTAGGTTTAATTTTTTTATAAACAAAAGGTACCCAACAAGCATCGGCTATACATGTTATTTTGTTAATAAACTTCTGCATTCAATGGTTTGATGCCAATTATTGTCTTCGGTTATTTTCTTACGACGATAAAATTGAAAAAAAAAAAGTTGAAACGGTATGGTGAACAAGTAATGTAAGATAAATCATTTCTGTTTCAGTTGAATTTTTATGTTGAATCGGAGAATCGGAAATTAATGTTTGGATATCTAGAAATAGAAAAAAATATATCGTTTTAGTTTTATATGTTTACTAGTTAATTATTAAATTATTGAAAATTATTTTCATTTCTTAAAAATATTATAATTATGTTTCTAAATAAGTTTGTTTTTTTTGTTTATAAACTAATTATTAGTATGGGTAAATTATAAACATTTATAGTTCTGTATTTAGTTTTATTCTTCCTTTAATAATTTCAATTCATCCCATATTCTATTGTATAATTTACATATTTATTATAAGTTCCAATAGATAAACTTTAATTTTAATATACCTTTTATGCGAAAACTTTAGTATCGTGAGGAATACCTATACATTAATTTTTGTTGTATCTACAGTAAATGAAAATATTAATAATACTTATATTAGTTGCTATCCACAATCAAACTTTGAATGGGAAATTTATCTTTAGCGAGGGTCATCATAACCATAAGTAATCTAAATCTAGATGGTTCAACTTTTGATATTTCGTTGCAAAACTTGTTTTTTTTTTTCTTAAATATCTCGTTCATTTTTAATTTTGGACTAAAAACATGAAGGCCTTTAAAACTTTATTAGTTTTGATATGAGCTGGATAATAATAATAACATTATTTGAAATAAATTAAATTTAATCAATCTAATTACGTTATTCTACGTGAGAAATTTCATTATTGAAAAGTGTGGAAATTAGCTAATCAGATAGTTCGATTATTTTGAGTGAATACTTTTCTGAAGAGTATTTTTGACAATTTTTTGTTATTTCAGATTATAACAGGATTCCAAAAAATGCCTTGAGTGTCTATACGTCAGGGCTGTGCGAAGGAGGGGGGGTTGTTGGTGCTAATTCCCTCCATGGGAATAATAAGCATACTGAAGTATACAGGGTGATTGGTATAAGATGCACCAAAAAGCTTGAGCGTGTAGGTGGAGTTAAGACAAGAAAAATCGTATGGGAGGGGGGTCTATTTCCCCCCATTTAGGCGGGAGGGGGGCAATTTTCTAAGTAAGCAGTTTTAAAAAAATTAATTTTCAAACTCAAAAATTTGAAAAAAAAAACAAAAAAAAATGTTTAAACTATTTATTTTCAAAATGTTATGTAATTAACTATTATTTTTATTTTCAAAATTCAATGCTCTTATTATTTTTTAGTCAAAAACAGAAAACCGGATGCCAATACTCAGGTCAATTATTAATTAGGGAATTATTAGGGAATTATCCCTTTTTTATTTTTTATTACATACCATCCGATTTTATCAAATAATAAAAAAAAAACGAATTAACTTTTTACTTTACTTACTAGTTTTAATTTTAATTTTTTTTTTTTTCTCAAAAACTAAGATACATTTTGGCATCCGGTTTTCTGTTTTTGACTAAAAATTAATAAGAGCATTCAATTTTGAAAATAAAAATAATAGTTAATTACATACATTTAAAAAAAAAATTGGTTTAAAATTTTTTTTTTTAGTTTTTTTTTCAAAATTTTGAGTTTGAAAATTAATTTTTTTAAAACTGTTCACTTAAACAACTTAATTTAAAAATTAAATAAAAGAGTAGTTTTCTGGCTTTCCAAAAAAATACAACAAGGCTTTGTATCATTCACCGTTGTTTTTAAATAATTTTTTTTCTGATTTAAGTCAATGTTTTAGAAAATTGCCCCTCCCGCCTTAAACGGGGGAAATAGACCCCCCTCCCATACGATTTTTTTCTTGTATTAACTCCACCTACACGCTCAAGCTTTTTGGTGCATCTTTTACCAATCACCCTGTATATCTTTCCTCAACAGAAGGAAAATTTTCAATGAAAAGTTAACTTTTTGCACCGCTCTTCAAGTATGCATGATGATTCTCGTGGCTTCTGGATAAACGAAGTTCAACTTAAGCGTCGACGCCTAAGAAAATACTTAACGTTCTGTCAATTTTCTCTGTGAAAAACAGAAAAAAACTAAAGGTCTTTTTCAATACATGTTCGTATAAAAACCAGGCGATGTTTCAATAAATGTGCGCAAAATGGACAGAGAAAGTTTTTTAATTGAAATTTATTTATTCCTTAACAACATAAAAAAATCCAATTAAAAATTACGGTTTGAAGGTTCTAAGATTTTTATAATAGGCTGTAATTTTTACTTACTCTTTGGTGTTTTGTGTTCCTGATTAAAAATAATTTCTAACTAACTCAAGGTCAACTTGAGACATTCGCGAAAAATTATGCACATACTAACTACCTGTAACTCCGCGTTAGTGCACCAACAAATCAACGTAGGTGTCAAAAAAAGAAATAGAAGTAATTGCCAGTGTGTAGGCATACCTATTTAAGACCCATCCGTATGGCATCACCCTGATTTTTGAGAGCCATTCGAACGATTAAAGCCAATGTGAGAAAAAGCGATGCACACTGAAACCAGGTTAATTTTTTTCAAGTCAATCAATAAAATCGGGGTTAAAGTCAAAATGTAGTCCTATTGAAGGCCTATTCGCTAAAACTTATTTCAGCCAAATCGCGGGACATCATCCGATTTTAGAGAACCATGTTAATGATTACAGCCACAGTCCTACATGCTGATACTAAACTCGATTTTTATCCTTGACTATGGAAAACAGTTACAGGGTGTATTTTCATTACATTTTTCGAAATCGACTTTAATCGTTAAAATGGCTCTCTAAAATGGATGACGTCAAATAATAGGTATTGGCACTAATTTCTATTTCTTTTGTCGACACTTATGTACGTCGACTTTTTATTTGACTGGGGAAATAGTTATAGGGTGTAAATCGGTGTTAATCGTCAAAATTGATCAAAGTAAAGATGTTTTCTAATTTTTTCAAATGGCAATTTTCCATATATTTTGGGATACTGTACGTCTACCTATACTTATAAATGCGTGCATCATGTAAAATTAAATTTTTATTTATGAAAAATTAAAAATTTCTTGTCGTGTTAAATGAACTTTATAACCATGAACAAAATGCAACCCCCCCCCCCCCCAATGAGCAATTCCTGCTCACGGGCAAGTACGTATACTCGTACTTGCATCTTTTCTGAGAGTTTTAACCTGGCGAATTTTGCTGAGCGTTTGATGGTGTCTTACCATTTTTTCCGTTGTTCTTTTAATCAAAAACTAAATAAAATTCAGTTTATTGTAGAGTTTTTGAAATTTTTTTTTAAACAAACACAGACAAGTAGGTTTACCTGTTTACTACCAAGCGACAATAAAAAAAAGAGAAGCTAAAATGCAGTAGACTAAGGTTGCAATAAAAAAAACTTATTTTTTAATATAAAAATAAAACAATGTTTAAAGCCACTCCTTTAATGACGATGAAATTACGTGATCATAATTGCAACCCTCTCGAGGCATTTAAAATGCTAGCCCTAATAAAATGAAACCATAAACATTTTTAAAACATCTTTTTATTAACAAACTGACCTTGAATATAATATTCCATCACTTAATTTCAAAGCCATTTTTACTTACACACTTAATTTTATTGAAATGCTTGCACCACCAAACAAGCACATACGTAAATATATATGCACACATGTTTACTCTAATTGAAGACTTTTAATCCTAAGTAATAAATTTGTGTTGTTTCATCATTTAGGTAATTTAATAATTAACCTTTAAAGCAAAAATAAAAATATATTTATAAAAATATTTTTTTATTATTTTTTACTTCAAATTTAGGTATACTAACTAAGGGGCAAGTTATTATTATATGTTATATGAATTGAGCTAAAGATACCTTAAAAAAATATACTGACAGCTATTTGTGAATGAATAGACATTTCAAAGATACCTAAATTAATTGCTAAGTTTCCTATTAATTTGTTATCTATGGTCAGATTCGAGGTGCATGGAAAAAAAAATGGATTAATACTCGCATTTAATCGAATTAACCTCTGTTCGTGTATATTGTCACTGATATGTATGTAAACGGACAAAGAGAAACGCATGACACGAGATTTGAGCTTAGACTAAACTTGCTTTATTAAATGCTTATACCTACTTACAGACTAACATATTATTAATAGTATAGATATACATATGTTTATTTACATAAGTCAATTCAATATGTAATTGTAAATGTATTGCAACTACATATATAGGTACATATATATACCATTCCTCCCCCCTTTAAAAAAGATTACAATTTATACTTTATTTCAATTATATTATAATTATTATAATTTAATTATATTTTAAATTGAAAATTTAAATATTAACTAAAAATATTTATTGTGCGCATGGAAAAATCAATTCATTAATCTTACAACTAAAAGTACTTACAACTAAACAAATATTTAAATAACAATATTCATCAATTAAACGTAAATTCCAATTTTAATTCAAAGTTTTACATTTATAATATAATAGTTTTAATTCAAAATTTTACATTTCTAATATATAGTTTTAATTTCTTTTCAAATCGATTTCATCTAAATCAACCTTTTTCTCCTCCAAAATCTTTTTTTTCTGAGCTCTAGTTAATCTACCATAATCAGTTTTTCTTATAATAGGAGCAGCACTAAATCGAACTTGCTTTATTTTTTTCAATTTAATTTGATCGATGTGTGCTTGCTTTTTTATTCCATTTACAAATATCAAATATCTAAAATTACTCAGTTTCTTTATAATTTTAGCTGGTAACCATTTAATATAATTAGAGAAAATATTACGATATAATACCGTTTCACCTACTTTATAAGATACTGTTTTTAAAATTTTCTTTGGGGGTGTGTCTGTCTGTCTTTTGACTAATTGTTCTCGCACTATTTCTTCTCTATTTTGATCTGGTCTTATCAAATCAAGCAGTGTTTTGGGACAGTAACTGAATAATTTACTTGAAGGAGTCGCATTGTTCGTAGTGCAAGGTGTGTTTCTGTATTTCATTAAAAAATTATTTAACTTTAAGTTCATATCTAACCCACGCAAATGAGGATCTATTAACATTTTCTTTATTGAGCTCTTAAATGTTTGCACCGCTCTTTCCGCACTACCGTTGGACTGGGGATGATATGGTGGTGATTTAAAAACCTGAATTCCATTAGACGTACAAAACGATAAAAATTCTTTCGAACCAAATGGTGGACCGTTATCACTCACAATGCTTTTCGGTAAACCGAATGTACTAAACATATTTCTAAGTTGTTCAATAACACACTTTGCTGTACAACTCTTCATTACAAATGCATCAATCCACTTTGAGAACGAATCAAAGACTACCAAAATATTATACTTATCTACGCTACAAAAATCTATGTGAATGCGCTCAAACGGAAAATTGGGTGTAGACCAAGTTCCTAACTGACTTTTCATTGAATTTTGTGCCACTTGGCAGACATCACAATGCGTGACAAACACCTCTATATCATTATCTATGTTTGGCCACCAAACATACGATCTACCTATGGCCTTTGAACGAACTACTCCTACGTGACCTTCATGTATCAAGCTCAAAACTTGATTCCTTAAATTTATAGGAATAACTATTCTATCGCCATAAAACAAACAATTTGATTCCGTAGCCAAACTACTTTTCTTCAAAAAATATGGGCGATGTTCTTTCGAAACCTCCTTTGGCCAGCCATTCAAAACAAATTCATAAACTTTTGACAAAACAACGTCTTTTTGCATTTCTGTCTTTATGTATTCAAATTTTAGAGGGAAATTCGACAAGACTAGTGAATTGATGCTATCTACCTCTACATCCGTCGCAGCCGCCAGAGGCAGCCTTGATAACGCGTCCGCATTTCCCATATGCGAGGCCTTTTTATATTTTATCGAATAATTATACATAGAAAGGAAAATTGCCCAACGCTGAAGTCTGTTAGCCGCGACTGAAGGCACATCCTTCTTATCCCCAAAAATTGCCTGTAACGGTTGATGATCACTGTAAATTGTAAAATTTAGCCCATAAATATATTTGTGGAACTTTTGTACGGCAAATACAATTGCCAGGGCCTCGCGATGTAGCTGCGAGTAGTTCTTTTCTGCCGCACTTAAGGTACTTGAAACGAACATTACAGGACGCTCTTCCCCATCGACTACGTGAGACAGAACTGCCCCTACTCCATATGGACTCGCATCTGCTGAAATTACAATTGGCCTACTAGGATCATAGTGCGTTAACACGTCAATATCCACAACTAACCCCTTACTATTTTCGAAAGCCTTTTTATGGTTTTCATTCCATTCCCATACTTTATTAACTGACGTTAATTCATATAAACTTGAAAGCTCTGCAGACAAATTGGGAATGCATTTATTGTAATAATTTATAATGCCTAAATATGATTTCAGCTGTGTTTTGTTTAAAGGTTCTGGGGCATTTAAAACAGCGTCTACTTTTTTAGGATTGGGCTTTATTCCAATCGGACTTATACAGTAACCCAAATAATCTATCTCTTGTTCAAAAAATTGGCACTTATCTAAATTAACTTTAACGTTGTATTCCAGTAGTCTGTCTAAAACTTCAAATAAATTTTTAATACACTCATCTTTGTCCTGTCCCCCTATCAATAAATCATCAAAATAAATGCGAACCTTTTTGACACCTTTTAGGATTTCGCCTATTATTTTCGCAAAAATTTGGGGAGCTGTTTTCAATCCTAGAACTAATCTGGTCGACTGAAATAACCCAATATGTGTGTTAATTGTCATAACCTCTTGGGACCTCTTCGATAAAGGCACTTGTAGATACGCACCCGTCAAGTCTAATTTACAAAACCATTTCCAGCCAGGTACATATATACCAGTCACTTTGGTGTAAATACAATTTCTATTAGTTACATTTAGTGTACTCTCAATCCAAAGTGACAATATACACGAATAAGCCTCAGGCCGACCCTGGCTTTTCACTGTCCATCTGACAGAACTAAGTTATTTTTTTTATTATAAACGCAATATTCAATACGAGAAGTTGTCTCTTAGTTTTTGTTTTTGTTTTACCTTTGATGCCGACAGAAGTCGCTATTTTCTTTGTTTCCAAGTTCTTTTTTAATACAAGTCAAACTATCTAATTAAAATAATTAAAATTTTATAAAGAGTTTTTCTGGCAGGACAGGATTGACAAGAGGTAATATCGAGGAGTTTTTTTTTTTTACACTATCAGATCCTGTTCATAAGGAGCTTAGAGCAAGCTTCAGCTTATGAACAAAGATTTGCCAACACATTATATGTGTTCCACTGGCTCATCACTTAGTGCTGGTGTTAGTTGTTAGTAATGTAAAACAAATGACTACAATAACACAAGCACTATAATACATTAAAACATATAATTTAACAATACAAAATACATAAAACATGAACTAAAAGCGTGGAGCACTGGTTTTAAGTACGTTCTTAAGATTTATTTTATTGTCATTAAAATCAATCATTTTAGAATTTAAATTGAAAAGCCTGCACATGCGGGTAAGCGGCTCATTTATACCATAATTAGTCCGATGGTGTGGACAATGTAGGAGCTCAAGGCTACGCAGATGGTGAGCACCCCCACGATAATTGAGTCCAACACAAGTAAGTAGATCAGGTGCATCTAATGCGCCCGAAAGAAGTTGGTGGATAAAAACTATATCGTTATTTACACGCCTCTGTAACAAGGACTGAATGTGTAGAAGCTGAATTCGGTGTTCATAAGGTGGAAGGTTATAAGGATCTGTCCAGGGAAGACCTTTTAAAGCAAAACGAACAAAATTATGCTGAACTGCCTCTATCCTAGATCTATGAACATCATAGAACGGAGTCCATACCTGCGATGCGTATTCCAGATGCGGACGAACAAAACAATTGTATAAAGATAGGGTAACATAAGGGTCTTGAAACTCTTTGGACCATCTTTTTACAAAACCTAACATTGAGTTAGCCTTTTTAACAAGAGAGTTGATGTGCTCTGTGAAATCTAGACTTGGATTGAAGACGATTCCAAGATCTTTAAAACTAACAACACGGCACAATGTATGTTGTGAAATATTATAGTCAAATATGATTGGTACTCGTTTCTTTGAAAAAGTCATAGTTTGACATTTCGCTGGGTTAAGGTTTAATCCATTCTTGCTGCACCAAGTACAAAAGCTATCAATGTCGGCTTGCAGATTCACACGATCACCGCTTTAGAGTTTAACCAGGAGTTGCGAAGTTGGGTGGCGCAAGCAACTGGCACACATTTCAACCAAAACAACCTCATTTGTTTCGAAAATAGTTCGAACGATAGAAACTGAATTTAATATAAATGTGGTAAGGGCCTAAGAGGTCCTTAATCCTCATATTAAAACCAATCTTAAAGGAAATTTTTAACTTAAATATACTTTAAAGATTTTATTTAAAAAAATTAATTTAAAGAGTAAAAGTCACTCTCAGGTATTGCATCATTTAAAACATTCCGTCAGGTATAGCTTATATATCAGGAAAAATAAAATCAAATTATAATGAAAACTCTCCCATCGAAAACAGGAACAATTTTCCATGATGTTACAAAAAAAAATATTCAACAACTTATGTGTATGTTAACATTGGTTGAATGAAAAACTAGAGATGAAGAAGTTCATTAATTTTGTAGTTACATAACATATTACATGTTCAATTCATACTCATCAATTCAAAGCATTATAAATTCACAAGAGTCTTCTTTAATTAACGATCATTAAAACATATGTAAGTATATTCTTTTAATGGCATCAAGAAAAAAGTATTTTTAAGTTTGATGATTCAACAGCCACGCAACTCATTTTCATGATCTGTAATTAACATGAATGTATACCAAATGACAGTATACATCTTCTTCTGGTATTGATAAGCGTTTGTTAATTTTTTTTTTTTATTGTATGACCAAGTCAAACCAAAGATTAAATGCAATATGCAATGCCGGAATCACCGAAATGTCCTTATTGAATTTGGTGTATGTACACCAAGGAAGTGAAGATTCTTAATCACAGCATCGACCGTTTGATGGATGTGTAGACATTTTGGAGGGAAATAATGTTGCCCATTTTCTGATCCGCTTTGAGGCCTATTCCGGAACTTTATTTAAACGGAGCAGTGCTTAAAGTTATAAATGCCTTGGATCTATGCTCATTATAACGAAGCACCTTGTGATGACGAGATTAACCATCACGTAAGCGTTAGGGCGGATTAAGTTGCCTGAGAACTCTGTCATCTTATTTGAGCGAAAAATGCTCCCTAGCGCTTAAATGTTGGGCATTGAAGTTGACAGTATCTGAGGTGAAGATTCTTTGTAAAACAGCATCATAAGAATAAAAGTTAATCGAATTAGAAGTAAGAAATTTCGAAACAGTCTTCACACCAAATACTGGACCACTAATTCAGTCCTAAAAGACATTAAACGAAGTACCGTTACAAACGTAAAAGAGAGCCAGGCTTAAGAACTAGAAAAAAATGATGCCACACCAGCATTTAGTTGACCTTAGCCATGGATTAATTTTTTGAGGAGAACCCCTATATATACGAACCACATAAGTGTGCTATTATACATCATGATTCTGGAGTCATGTATCAACACACTTTTTCAAATTACGTTAGAGCAAAAGAGCAAAAGATGGTCTTTTCGTTTTTTTCTCTCTTTTGTTCTAACGTATTTTGAAAAGAGTCTCATGACTCTGGATTAAACGCCCTCTTAACTTCCTGAAAACAAACCATTTTCAATAGGTATAGGATGAAGAGAAAACCCATACTTGCAATATTGATCATAAGCAGTAGAGAAGTATAAGGTAATTCAGAACCATATCATCCGCTAAAAAGATATTCTGACCCCTTCGACAAAAAAAACCATCTTAATTTCAATATATCCAACAAAATACGTATTACTAGAAATGTTTTTTGTTTAAAGAACATTCAAGTTTAACTTAGAACCTTGTTTGTTAATGAAATGCAGATGCTTTATCAAAATGTTGATTAATTACCAAAAGTTATCTTCCTTATATATTTAAATTAAAATCTAATGGTACCCACTTCTCAATTTTTTTTTTTTTTACTTTCCATTTCATTACACTCAACTGCTATAAGTATTTAACCATCGATAGCATATTAAGTAATCTATGTTCAAACAAACGGAAGAACCTTCAAAAACATTTTACCGAAATCAGTTTAATTAACCAAAATAATTGCGCATGATTAAGTTTTAAAAAATTATCGAATAGCAAGTATATTAACTATGAAGGTCGAATATCGGATGTAAATATAAAAACAAAAACAAAATTCAGATAACGAAAAATAATAGCAAAAGACAATACAAAAATAATAAAACAATCAGGTTTCCTTCTTCCATGCTAACCACATGCTCAAAAAAAAAAAAAAAAAAAGTAGTCAGTAATGTCTTTTGCTTCACAGGTGTGGGGCTATGAAATAATAACCATCATAGAGCGATTATTGCCCTACTTTTCGACCAAAAGCTAGTCTTTCTGCTACTCAAAGTCATAGCAACTATTATAACCACGCATAGAAAACAGGTATCTATATTGCCGTTCAAAAGTATCTACGAACTCCATTGCAAACTGAAGAAGTAAATACATACTCATATGGTGTTGTATAGCAATTGCATGCTGTTATATTAACAGTAAAAGTGAATGAGATTGTAAATGTTACAAGGTCGTTCGTTGAGTACACAGTTTTTTTTTTTTTATTTTTAAGCCTACGATGCCTTGCTAAAGGAACTGGTTAGACTAAAATTACCAAGGAATTCAAACACATGTATATTGTATAGTAATTGAGTTTGTAGAAAACGCAAGCGGAAGAAAACAAAAGTTAACAGATGTCTAATAAGCGCCCTAGAAACGTATTATGTATCTCGTATAAAAAAATACCATCAGAGTTTCCCGAAAGCTAATTTATCTATTGATGTTTTGGTTTGGTCGGTAGTTTCCTCATAATAGATGTAATAAGTCTTTTTAATGATAGCGGTTCCAGCTGAAAAAGAATGGTTTTCTAAATAATGATTTGGATCTTTGAGAGAATTTATCTTATTAGCACATCAAATTATTGGTATAAGTATAGAGACAATCTATTGAGTTTTTTTATAATATTTTAGTGGTAGATTTATGTTGTTTGGAATTCTCCTGACAGATAAGCAATTCATTTTCATTACTTTGCATGGATTCAGAAAAAAACAGTATATTAACTACTGTTATGATCTTTTGACTAAAGCTGTGGTAAGCTCATCGGGTCCTAGTAAAACAAAAAAGTAGGATAACTTAATTTTTTTATTTATTTCGTATAAAACCACTATATTTCTTCAATATATTTATTGCATTACTTCTTAAAGCTTATTTCAGGTTTTGACTTAATAATGTTTTTAAACATTATCAGGTTTGATATAATAATGTATTTGCATTTGCTTTATGTATATACTTTTAATCCGTTTAAAATTTGCACTCCATACAATAACTTTACTTAAATATTATAGTAAGAGAACCTTTTTACCATTGTGTTTAAGATATAGGAAAATGAACGCAAAGACAGTTTTCGTCAGCCCAGCTGATATCATTGAGCTAGATTCGGCAGTCGTTATTCAAAACTAGCTGTTATCCGGCGCGTTTGCTGACGCAGAAAAAAATAAGGGAGAAAGCATTAATTTCGAAAAGTACCTATAGTCGAATTGGTCCAACATTTTTCCAAAAGCTTTTTAGCTCATATATAAGAGTTTTTAAAACAGCTACCCGAGCGCCATCTTTGGGATAATTTAGTTACTACAACAACAGCTATTTGTCAGTGAAAGTCCCGCTAAAATCGGTCCAGTAGTTTCTGATCGGTTTATATATAAGAATATGCGAAAAAAAAGAGACCCGAGCGCCACCTAGGGATCCCCAGCTCCATCTAGAGGGTAATTAAAATAACCTTTGTCACTCCCTACAACATCAGCTATCTGTAAGTGTTAAGTCCCGTCAAAATCTGTCAAGCATAGTTTCTGAAAGGGCATAAAAACAATTTTTCTGAAAAAAAAAACGACCTGAGCGCCATCTGGGGATTAAATGAAATAGCCAAAGTTTTGCACAACAGCAGTATCTATCTGCCAGTGAAAGTCCCGTCAAAATCGGTCTCGCCGTTCTCGAGATTAGCCAGGACAAACAGACAGATAGACATACATACAGACAGACAAAAATTTTAAAAATGTGTGTTTTGTTATAAGGTCTGTGTTTGCTTTCATATGCGTATAATAAAAAACTGTTATTTTGACAATACAAACAGACACTCCATTTTTATTTATGTGTGTAGATTAAATTAGTTCGGAACTTGCAGTCACTGAAGAAATGAAAGAAATTTTGATTATATACTGTAATTCTACTGCTAACGGTGAATTACACTGCTAAGAAAATATAACACAAACCGAGGGTGAACAACTATTGAAAGCTTTCTACTCTATTACTAAGGAAAATCTAATCAGTTTTGCTATTAACTATAATAGCGAAACAACTTGTTCAGTAAACCAGTTTAACACGCCCACGAAAATAAATACAATGAGATCCGTAAAAAAACTTTCTGAACTTTACCCTGATCAGAGTCTTAATATTACTAAAATAAACAGCTTGTAAAAAGAAAAGGTGAAAAACCTGTCAACGAAAACTTCTACAGATATATTTTAATAACAAACTTTTGTCAACCAAGATCTGACAGGTGTGGCAATAAACAATGTTTAGCGAAAAAATAAAATAATAATTTAACTAGTGAAATGAAAAAAGAAAATCAGACCCAACTTAAACTAAAGAAAATGATGAGAGATCAAAGGCCCTGGATAAGGCTTTAAGCACTCCAATACTCGTTGGATTTTAACACAAGGAACTTGATCAATATAGTGATAAAGCGAAACCTTGACATCAATAGAAGAAAAAAGAAATTCAGTAAGTTTTGGGCGATTCCATTATAGCGGGTGCAACATTTTGACATTGACACTTTGAGGGTTTCTTTTTAATATAATTAAAAACATTTTTAATGAAGTTAGTATTTTAGAGGGCTACATTTTATGCAGTTCTTTTTTTATTTGTTTATAAAAGTTCAAATAATACGTACGAAAAGCAACGAGAAATGTTTAAAGCACTATCGCGGGTGCAACAAAAATATCCCAAGTTTTCAGCCCCTTGTACAAAAAGCACTTAATTTGTTAATTGCGTGTAACATTTTTGTACATATTACCATTTTCTATACATTTCTATAGTATTTTCATGCTGAATAATCACCACCTGGCCATCTGAAGAAACTTTTGAATAACACATTTTTAGGTTCGTGCATTTACTAGGTGTCTATTCTGTAACCCTGACAACAATCGTAAACATATATGATTTTTGTTTTGTTTACGACTCTTGTCAAGGAAATATGGATTTTAGAGCCAATAAAATACATTAAATATTGTTAATTTGTTTTGTTGACGACTATTGTTAGGGTAACAGAATAGACACTTAGTAAATGTAAGAACCTCCAAATGTGCGGTTCACAACTTTCTTTAGATGGCGCTGCTCCTTGATTGTACTATAGAAATTTATATACAATGATATTACGTTTTTATTTTGAAAATTGATAAATGAATAAACCACTTGGTAATGAAATATTTTAGAAAATAGCATTATTCACTTCTGAATTCACTTTGCTTAATCGCGGGTGCAACATCATATTATCGCGGGTGCAACGCGTCCAAATTAGGTAACTTTAAAAGTCATTATGGGCACTGAAATGAACGATATAAATGATAAAACAATTATACTAAGCTAGTGCATTTATTTTTCACTTAGTGTTCTAATTTTTGGTCTAAATATGTCAAAATTACTAGATTAATAATTTTAAAATTTATGTTTTGAGCAAATTTTTTAAAACATTGATTTTCAGTTTGCACCAAATCTTCGAATATTTGGAATATTTATTTTTTTAATCGCGTAAGAAAATATGAAAAACGGACATATTTCTATTAAGTAAAGAAGTTTTTCTTTGTAGTGGCATCAGAATAAAGTAGGAAAATAAATATTTGGAAATTGATATCGAAAATCGTCCCCAGCGGAATCGCACTTCTACCAATTCTACTGGAAATTGAGACTGTTACTTTACAAAGAACTGTTATACCTTGAAGACCATGAAGAAAAATCGGTGTTTTGATTTCTTTCTAGATAGAGATAGATAGATAGATAGGTTCGATTTATTTTTACATTTAAAAGTTTACAATATTTTACATAATGCATTTTCACAAATCGTTTAGGCATGGCTTTGCCGTCTGCCCGATTGACATTGTTTTAAAAATAGTAAATTGTACTAAAGTTATCTTTAAATAATTTAATAAATTTTGATGATATAATATAATATAATATACAAATAGATATTTGTTTTGCTTTTGTTTTAGAAAGCTTCGTTTAAAATTTGGATTCGATATGACATAGCGGTTTGGTAAAATCTGTAGAGGTTGTTAATGTTACTTTGGCAATTGAGCAATGCCATTACTTCTTCTTCTGATATAATATTGCTGTTCAAAAAGCATCTTCGTATTTCGCTTAACACGGGGCATTTCCCAATAAAATGGACGACATCCTCTCGTTCTCTCAGGTTACATAAGCTGCAGTAAATAGGAAGATCCTCCCGATGCGGTATATAGAACAGACTTATAAGCTCCCCTCTCATTTTAAATATTGCTGATATAAGTGGCTGGCTGTTTTCACTGCGAAAGTAGTTAAGTTCGCATAAATTGTGGTTAAGCCGGCTGTAAATTGATCTGTGGGTTGAAGATGCAGCCTCGTTTATGCAGTCAGTTCTATACTGTTCGTCCACCTTCGCAACAAGTTCGAAAAGGTTGTCCTTAGAAAGGTTTACATTTTCTCCCAGCAATCTGAAATTGGTTCCGCAGTAACTCCCCAGTTCATCGAGTTTCTTATACCATGAATTCTTTTTAGCAATCGTCTCCAAAGCTAAAATTTTGGGTAGCCTTCCATCCGGCATACCAAGCACTTTTATGATGTAGTCTGCATGGAACTTTAGAGTCTTGATGAAGAGGGGTGATAAACCTGTCTCTATTGTGACCATGTAATTGGGGGTGGTTTTAGGCAAGTGAAAACATCTTTTTACAAAATACCTTAGCAGTTTTTCAACTGTTTCATATTTTTCACATCCCCATATTTGCGCTGCATATAGCATTACAGATTCAGCAACTGCTACAAATACTTTATATTTAACAGCGTGTGAGATAGAATTATTATTAAAACATTTCTTCCAAGTGGCATTGATTGCACTTTTTGCTGCAACTAGTTTTTCTTTGAGGTGGTGTTCCATACTAAGATTGTTGGCTATGGTTATTCCCAAATACTTGTAAGTTTTTACAACTTCAATTGGTTCCCTGTTGAAGTACCAATTCTCGCCTCTAGCAGTTCTACCGGATCCTTTTCGAAATTTCATAACCTTCGATTTGTTCAAATTGACCCTCAAATTCCACAATCCGCAGTACGCTTCAAGTTTGTTTATCATCAGCTGCAGAGTTTGGGGGGAATACGCAAACAGAACCACGTCGTCGGCAAATAAAAGTGCTTTAATCCTTATCCTTGAGACTTCTATTCCACCAGGCAAAAAGTCTATTAAGTCATTAATAAATAGAGCAAAAAGACTTGGACTTAAAGCGCACCCTTGTTTCACCCCCATTTTTGTGTCGAACCACTGTGAGATTTCTGACCCGTCCCAAACCGCTGATAGACTACCATTGTAAATATTTTCCAGAACTCTCCCAAATTTAGCTGTCATACCAACGTTGTAGAGTTTAAAGAATAAAGCAGCGCGATCCACGGTATCGAAGGCTGCTTTGAAGTCCACAAAAAAGACGTACAGCTTCCTATTTTGTTCGATGCAGTTGTTCGCTATGGTGTGCAGAACAAAAATGTTGTCGATAGTCGAATAACCACTCCTAAATCCAGCTTGAAATTCTCCCAACAAATTGTTTTCCTGTATCCACATTGTTAAACGACAATTTAAAAGTGTTGTGAATATCTTGTAAAAGGCACTAAGAAAGGATATTCCTCTATAATTGGCTGGATCGGATATACTACCCTTTTTATGGATAGGAAATATAAGGGATTCTTTGAAATTATTTGGTATTTCTCCAGTTTCTAAAATTGTATTATACACAAAAGTTAATTTTTCAATCAACGTTTCTGTCCCATATTTGATAAATTCTGTTGGTATTTTATCAGCTCCAGCAGCTTTCCCATCCTTCATCTTATCCAACACATTACGCAGCTCCTCTTGACTTATAGCAGAGTCCAAAATTTCGTTTGAATATGCCGGTTTAGCAAAATGAATAGGTGGCGCGAGTGCATCAGGATTTAAAAGTATTTTAAAATGGTCATGCAATAAATCAATATTGAGTCTTGTGCTTATTTGCAACTTTTTACCATTTAGTTGGTTGATGGTTTTCCAAAATGCTTTTGCATCCTTACAAGTCGTTAATTTGAGAGCTTCGTTTTCCCAAAACATTGCTTTTTTCTTTTTGCATAGTCGTTTGAACATGGAATTCGCTTCAATATACATCCTTTTGAAGTAATTGCAGCTATGTTTTCTAAAAGCCTTAAGCCAGCCAAAAGATTTTTGACGTGCTTTTTCACAGTCAACATCAAACCATTTCTCTTTTTGCCTAAATACTTTTCCAGCGTTAATAGTCATAGGAAAAGATGATTTGATTATGACTTCGATGTCGCCTATAGTAATTTGGCCTTCTAACTGTATGTTTTGATCCAGATTCCGTCTATACTCTTCCGCTTTGTTTTCTTTCCACCTAAGTTTTGGCGGGAATCTTGAGACTGCCATTTCTTCTTGCACTAGGTGATTAAAACCAAACTGCACTATTATTGGCATATGGTCAGAATATGGTACGCTTAAAACCTCAAAATCTGCTGCTATAGAGATCCAGTTACCTCTTACTAGGCAGTAATCAACGACTGAATATCCTTGTGTGCCTACAAATGTATACTCTCCATCCTTATCTGATTCAGAAACGCCGTTCATCACCTGAAATCCGAAGGAGTTACACAAATCCAGCAGTTTTAGACCTCTTGCGTTCATTGTTTTATCTTTTGAACTTCGAACCTTGCCCGCAAAACAGTTTTCTTTTCCTTCCTCTGTTCCAATTCTCGCATTAATATCACCGATTATCATGACGTCATCACTTTCAAAATGTTCCAAGAAACTGTAGAGTTTGTTAAAGTCGTGCTCCCAGTGGTTGCAATTTATGTACGATGGAATGATGATGTATTTTTTATTTTGTATTTTAATGTTAATGAGATTGATTTCGTCATCAAGTTTGAACTCGCATGTAATATTTTTAAGCGATTTTTTGTAGCCAAAGAAGCACCCTCCACTTGCTCTTCCTCTAGTGTGTTGTCGTGTTGCAGAAATCCAAATAAACTCAAAATTCTTAAAATTATTTTTATATAAATGACTTTCATCTTCTACTAAAAATGTTTCATATAGAAAAACGAAATCATAATCATTAATTAAATTAAAAAAGTTTATATATAAAGATTTATTTTTTAACCCTGATATATTATAGCTTATTATTTTTAAATTTCTTAATTCTATACTTTTATTTATTATATTGTGGCAAACGGCGGCGCCTCTATCCTATACATTATCAGAAGTATTGGTTTCGGTATCCGCTAAACTACTTCTTCGCTGACGGCTAGGTGGCACATACAATTTTGATCGACTTGCAGCAGCTGTTGTTGGCGTACTGTCAACCTCAAAAAGAGAAGACAGGTGGTGTTGATTAAGATCGACCTGGTAAATGTCATTTAAAACTTGAATCGCCACCGCGTTGTCATGCACAAATCCTAGCGTTGAGTTCCAATGAAAAGTGTTTTTTTCGACAAACATTTTGTCTTCCCTTACTAGGACTTTTATTTCGGGCTTAATTTCATTTAATCGTCTTTTTATGCACATTAGTTTGTATCTCTTTTGACGAATTGAAGCTGGAAGATCTTTTGAAAATGTAATTCCTGTGTTTCGCATTGTGTTGGATGATTTGAGTGCATCAATAACCTGATGTTTAGAATCGAGTTTGACCACAAAATTCTTAGCTTTTGGATTTGTTGACTTAATTTCGTGGATTTGTAAATGTTCAAGAGATGGAGGGGGATGAATTATGTTTCTACAAACGTTTTTTGCGTGATCCTTTTCGTCGCGGCCCTCAATGATTGCTACCCTTATCATAAGATTATTTTCTGTGCTTTTTTTTTGCATATTTTCGATTTGTTGTTCTAATCTTTCATACTTATTTTCCAAAGCAGTAAGTTTAGAAGATAACAAAGTGTTTGTTTCTATAATATTTTGATAGGCTGCGGTGACCACCTCGACGTCACTTTTTTTTGCCAACTCCGCCATTTTAGAATCAAGGAGCACCTCTATCATATTTAATAATTCAATTTTAGACATTGATCCAACTGAATCTGTGGCCATTTTGAAGGGAGATTGTGTCCTTTTAGATTCAGGATTCTCTGGAGAAATTATGTGGACTTTTCTCTTATTATTGTGCATAGGTTGTTGGTGCAGTGAGGTTATGTTCCGTATATTTTTGAATAACTTATAGAATTATCTTAATTCTCTACAACTCACTTGTATTTTATGTGCTGAAGCGTTTATGAATCTTAGGCTTCACTTTAGAAGGTTTAAATAATTAATTTAATGTTTTTTACTTAGTAAAACTCGCTTAAAAATCAGACCAATATAAAGACAAACTTCTCAGATTAAATGACAGATGTCAATTCTATTTCTTTCTATAATTACATAAACACATGAGTTCTGCATACAAGGTATAAGAATATCCTTCAATTGGGTTTATACAGTAATTACGATTTTTAAAAAAATTATACCAAAAATTAAACTATATAAGAACTTTGTAAAGTTTTACTTGCAAGGCTATTAATTTAACTGCTTTTCAGGATTTTGGCTTAAAATGCAAATATCGGAGATTTGGTGTTAACGGGTTTTTTACAGATTTGGCCAGATAAATTCATAACGGCTGAACTGATTTCTTTTATATTTGGTATGGCATTTAAGTTAAACATTTAACACAAAATGACATTTAAAGTTTATAGCGCAACAACATATAAAAAAGAAAAAAAAAATATACATAATTTCATGAATACAACATTTTTTAGTCCCATAGTGTGCAACAAGAGCAAGTTCGCAACTTGACCCAGTCGTATATTTTATTTTTCTTTTTTCTGTGGGCTAAATGGGAAAACCACAAAAAAATAAAACAAAAAACATCATATTCCATATACTATAGTGAAGAAGTGCAGTGTTCTAAAAAAACAGACTTTGTAACTTTTTCTCGAAATCGGATGATCTACGACGAAATGTTTTCAAAGTTTTTTTTTGTAGAAAAGTTGATAGTTTCCGAAAATTTAGCAATGAACTGAATTTCGACCATATTCCCCCTTCAAACAAAAATTTGTGGGGGCCAAATGATGATAAAGTTAAATAAGTGCTCTCCTATACTTCCCTTCTAAGAATTTTTAAAGTAAATGAATGGGATAGGTCTATTTCTATAACTTTTGTCTATTAACAGAAAATTATAAAATTTAGGCAGAATTAGCGATAAGAATATCAAACGAAAATTAAAAATTATATGATAAAATGCCGCAGTACCTATTCTTTCGATCTCGATTATTCTAATGCACAATTATTTATATAACTACTAATATAACTTCTATTTAAAATGGTCTTATCGTAGGTTTGTAGATATGTTGGAATATTATTAATATCAATTATTATTACTAAATCACTCGATACCCTCAAAAATTTATTTCATTTATAAGTGTTAAATACAACTTAACCATGGGTTCAATCATGTTTAAATTAAGACCCGAGTTTTTCTTTAAGACTTTGATTTAAATTTTCTATGAATAGCAACAACTCGAGTTTAGTTTAAAAACAACTTAATAAGAGCCCCATATGTATAATATTAATGTTGTAATAAGATAATGGGGCATATGCATAGGCAATTTTTATAAAGTTGATATTGTGTGTCAGGAGCAAGCACACACATTAAAATTGTATTAAGTTTATTTAATTTCAAAATTAAGATTTGAGTCTTTGTAATGGTTTTCGTAAATGTTCCTAAGTCAGACATACCTCAAAAGTCGGTTAAAATTATAAAATAATTAATTAAAATGTACACATGATTAAAAAAATGTCTCAATAAAGTTGAAGTTAAAGTTGAATAAACAATTTTTAATTTTTTTTTTAACAAAAACTCAAGTTTATACTATTTAAATTACCTACTTCAAAAACAATATGGGAATCGACTGAGGTGATAATTGATTCTCCATAAACAAAATAATCACTTGTGGTCAGCAAATAAGGTGCTTGTAGCTGATTTCATAACACCATTTTAGATGCCAGTTAATACATTCGGGTGATTTTTATATGCACTTTTGGCGGTCATTCCGCACCAAATTATTACTAATTTTCAGTGAAATGAAGTCAAAAATCGTTTACAACCATGACTTGACATTCAAATGCAAATTTCTTACAAAACTGTAGTTTTACAAAAATAATACCAGAGATATAAAAGGAAATAATTCAACTTTATTTCTTCACTTTTGAATCTTAAGATATCTAAACAAAAGAACTGACGTACGAACTTGATATAAGTTTAAAAATGTTTTCAACAAAAGTACACATTTTAAGTTCCATTAATTTTATTATATTTGCATTTAATAAATATTTTAAATAATCTTTGATATTGCAGGTTTATAGATAGGGTAAAAATTAACGACTTTAGAACCTTTTTTCTGAGTCAACATTTTAGCACAGAATCATCACGTCAAATGAAACGAAAAACAAATAATTTTTTACTGTTAACTCTTAACTTTAAAAGATCAACAATTAATTAAATAAAAAAAGAAAAACATTTTAAATGAATAAACTTTGCAGCGGTATAACTGGTAATTAATTCGCAACACAAATGAAAATGCTGTCAATTGTTTAACGAGGTTTTCTTAATTGAATATTAAATAAACGTTCCCGCGGTCTTTTTGATTAGTACTAAGGTTTTAGCAACAGTTTTAAGCTTTGCCAATGTATGGCTAATTAACCTTGAAGTTAAAATGAATGCAAACGCAAGTACTATTGTGCTGTTGAAGGAAGCGAAGTTATTAAGAACAACAAATATAAAAAACGGAAATAGAATATATATAAAAAAATTAAATAAAGTGTATTTTAACTGGAAGAAGGGAAGTACCTAATTATAAATAATTGTTTGATTTTCCATAATAATTTATAAGGTTATGAGGATCAGAAATTTAATAGATATTCTTGGTAAGGGATGTAATTATAATAAAAAAAAATGTTTTAAGTCGTTTATTTCTATTAAAATCTAACAACATTGAGCTAATTACGTATAATTTGTCTAACCCTTGGTTTCAGTACTTAATTATATGATTTGTAGAAATTGTATTATAATCATGTTGTATTTGAACTAACTTGTTATATACTCATTAGCCTTGAAACCGATTTTATTTTTATAATTACGTTTTATTTTTACAAACCGACTAAAAAATTCTTTTACTAAAAATTAAATTAAGGACCTAATAATATAACTTTCTTTTTATTCCGTCTTGACTGCCTAATGGGGGTTTTGAAAAAGTTTGATTGTAGTTAACATACTGACCAACAATTTTTTGTAATCTATTTATATTTATTAAAGTTATTAAATATGCAAAACTATGAAGATACATATGTAAAAGGATACAAAAGACTGCAAGGAATGCAAAAATGAAAGATTGTAAATTAATGCATAATAAGACTGGAAAAGATAAATAACTTAAGTGAGTCTTTAACCATAAAAAGAAAAAAAACTTAAAAGCCTACAAGCAAAAGTGCAATTAAGATAAAATATATTTTCCATTTGCAAAACGTTTAGGTGATTCCCTAGAGGAGCATTTTTATTAAGTTTTTCTATATCTTACTATTCATATAATTTTTGTAATGTTGTTAATATCAACAACGAAAAAAAACAACGATAATAAGTCTAAACGATTATCTATTATGAATCAATGACCTTCCTTAATGAATAATCGATTCAACATTTTCAATCCTTCAAAAATTAACGAACACGATGAAACAACTACGTGACTTTATATATAGTTAAACAATAACATCTATATGTCTTATTTATGGATATAGAATCCACTTACCAAAAATGGCAAATAAGCGTGAAAATAATTAACAATCTAACTCTGAAACTTAATTTTAATATTTACCCAAAGACCTTGCATTTGCTCGCTAGGGTTATACAAATAAAAATAAAAATAAAAATAAGAAAAATCAAGAAGTAGACTTTTGCAAATGAAGTGCAATCATTAAAATTTTATTCAACTATCGATTTCAATGAGTCAAGTCTGATTTAAAGTGATTAACGCTGTAGGTACAAAAAGAAAAAAATTATATTTCTTTTATGGAAATATTTAGATTTTTTGTTTTTGTATAAGTGGCTAAGTAAAATGACTCATTAACGAATTGATGGATTTGATCAACGTATAAATAAACCTTAAAAAACAAAAATTCCCATCTTTTATATTATATTACTCATGCGATGTTTTTTTTTTTAACAAAAATCATTTAAATTTATAAAACGACTACTTAGTTCTCAAAATCGGGTAACTTTTATTTCAATAAATAATATCGAATGAGATAAATCAAGGCAGTGAATAATTGAAAAATGTGCGGTTACAAAACGAAATTCTTTTTTTTTAACAAAACCCATATCCATTTTAGAAAATTGTATATAAATATGTATTTGATTTTTGAAATTCATTAATTTGTCAAATTTAATTGAAATGTTTAATCTCCTCAGTGTCCATAATAAAAAGAAAACCCATAAAACATGAACAATAGCTACTTTGGTCGATCCAGAGTAGTGTTATTTATTTATCGACAATTTTTCGTTAGAAACGCATAAGCTATTTTAACCAAATTAAATATTTTAGATTGCCCTTGTTTAGGAAGGAGGAAAAAATTTACATAAAAAATGGCTTAAAATATAATAAAAATATAAAAAGTCAACAAAAACACACAAAAAAATGTGATACAACTTTTTTTTAAGTTAGAATTTTTTTAATCAAATTTTCGACTCAAATTGTTTTCCTTAAGGGTTTTCGAAAACAAAACTTCGAAGTCAATATTTTTTTTTTAACTCGTAATTTTAATTAATTAATTAATGGAGGCTTCAGGTGAACCTCAGCAAATCGAAAGTCATGATTTTTCGCAACGGTGGTGGTCCAAACTGCCGATTGGAAAAGTGGAAATTTGAAAACGAAGAAATTGAAGTTGTCAAAGATTACATGTACCTCGGAATAAACATATCAAGAAACCTTAGCATGAGGAACCATATGTTGGACAAACTCGCCAAATCTAAAAATGCTCTTAATGCAACATGGAGGAATGTTATGCGTCTTGCTACGCATAACATTTCAATACCAAATTTCAAATTTTTGAAACAACAGCGAAGGCTAAAATGTGCTATGCCGCTCAGGTATGGGGTCACAAGGAGTACGAAGAGGTTGAACAGCTGTTGAGATATTTTTTGAAGAGATCGTGGAGTCTTCCCAATACTACTGCGAACCACATTCTCATATTGGAGACAGGCCTCCCTCCAATCTTTATATCCACTCTCAAAATGCAGGTGGATTACGTAATTAAAACTTTTAAAATGGAGGAGAGTAGATTATCGAGACAAATATCATCGACGGTTTTAAGGAAAAAGTTATCTTCGTTCGAAACATGGAATAACCTAGCTGTATACTGCGAACGACAACTTTCCCTTTCTGAAGACTTGTGGAAAGCGGAACTCTACGACCTTATCAGTGCAGTTGATCTGAAAAAAAGAGACGAATTTGTGGTAAGAGCTCGGCAATCATCCAATCGGGAAATTTACGCTAAGCTGGACTATAATCTCTCAAGCAATAGTTATTTTAAAGAAGAGTACTCAACCGCCCTCATGTCACTCATTTTAAAAACTAGAGGAGAGTTGCTGCCACTCAACTTTTTACCACACAGAGACGATCGTCCCGAAATTTGCAGCCTGTGTAACCAACGTGAGCGAGAAAATGTCTTCCATTTCCTTGGTAAATGCCCCATCTTAGTATAGAAACCCGTAGGAGCGTCTTCAGTAAATGCACTCTCAGCGAAGAAGAAATGATTGGTGTTCTTAATGAAAACGATTGGATGGCTCTGTTTGAATTCACGAGAATAGCACTCAATTACAGGAAACAAATAATAGAGGAACTGTTTTAATTGTGTAAACATACATCATGTAATTTGTAATTTATTGATTTTGAACTAAACTTTGAATATTTATTTGTCAACTGGCAGACGGCTTAGGCCATGCGTTAAAATGAATTGTAAATTTTTTATAACGAATTGAGCTTCATGATAAATAAAATCATATTAAATCTTAAAAATTTTAAATCTTAATTTTAATTAATAAATGTGTCATACCCTCAAACGTTGGAAAAAAACAAAACAAATTTAACTCACCGAATACGACAGGATAAGAAAAGGATAACTTTATAACATGAATTTCTTTAAATGTTCTCTCTTCAGAACACATTCTTACAATACGCTCTCTTTTCTCATAATTTTAGTACGATTTGATAAATGAAGAGAGAGAAAAATAAAGTGCACGACAGGGTCGCACGAACTTGATCTTGTGGTGCACGACTGGGTCGCACGTAATAAAATTAAATTTAATAATTTTTTTTTTTTTTTTTAATATAGGAAAAAAAATCATATGAATTTTTCACAAAAGTGCTAAAACTTCTTGTTACAAAGATTCAAGCCAAAATCAAAATATGCATAAAATGTTGTTGCCTAAATATAAGTTTACTTAAAAAATTGTTCCAACATCGTTAGAGCTATTTTTAAATAAATCGATGTTTACTTAATATTTTTAATAAAAAATTTTTTTTTTAAATTTGAAGTACGCCAATTTTAAGTGCTTAATTGTTTGCATTTTATGCATAAAAAATAAAATTCCTTTGTCAAGCCGTTTTCCAAATATTGAATTTACAAAAAAAATAAATTAAAAAAATAATTAAAACTAAAATTGTTTTAATTACATACAGACAGACAGACAGAATTTCCAGACCCACTTTTTTCGTCTTCGCTATCATCGTAATGTCATGTTTGATTGTCGACTCATTTTTTTTTTTGCACGAATGCAGAACTTGCCTTATAGTACCTACTATAATCGCAAGAAAAATGAAAACAGGAACGGAACCGAAAATTATTATTCTTTTATTAATAAGAAAAGTTATTAAACGGATAAGTTCTAAATCTGTGTGTTAGATAACTCATGGGTAAAGAAGCAAACAGTGTTTTTTTATTAATAGGGCTGATATGTAGGTATATTCACGAATACCAAAAATCCAGTGCTAAAAGATATCTTAATTTTTGACAAATTAAAAAATAAAATAAAATAATGGTTGTATTTGGGCTTTTCTATCTAATGTCTGGATTTGGTCACATATTAAATGTGCAGATTAACCTTTTTTTTAATTTTTAACTTACATAACATGAATCTGATTATCAAATAATTAAAAAAGTAAAATTTATTGCACTTAATTAAAGAAAATAGAATCTTAGCTGTACATTATCGTAAGTGCTTTCGTTGATTTTTAATATTTTCAACTGCTCATAGGGCAAGTATTGGTTTCGTGTAAAAAAAAAATCGATTTTTTAATCAACCATGACATTACGATGATAAAGAAGAACAAAAAAGTAGGTTTCGTAATGCCGTCCGTAATGCAAGTTCCAGCAGTATTCTGCCTTCATATGGCGAACCCAAAACACTTGACCTCTCTCTTCCATAATCGCAATGTGCTGGTGGAACCGTTTCTTCAGTCTGATCTTTGCTATAATCAACCAGCTTGTCAGGAAATTTATCTTAATGATTGTGCAAATCTTTCAATTTCACATGCATACTACTTTTTGAAAACTCTAGATCATTTTATCAATGCAAAGTTTTGGAATATCACACATTTCATACATTCATAGCTAAAAATTAGCAATCATCGAGATGTTTTCTTGGTTCGGCCCATCTCATCGGTATTCCCAAAGGAAGTCCTTTTCGTTATCCTTGACTCTCATTTTGAAATGACTTTCGAGCTATGTGCGGGGCCCAAGTTTTGCCTTATTGTCGAAATTGTTTTCCAAAACGTGCCTGATTTTTTTTTTACAAAATACCCTACGTGGTTCTTTTGACAAAATTTACTATAAGGGTATCTAACAAAAGAGGTCGGTGTTAATAACACAAGATTTGCGTGACGAACTCATTATTTTCTAATCAATAAATAAAATAAATAAAAATCTTTTAACACTAATATGAAAATATGAAATATAAAATTTCGAAAAAAACACGTTATTGAGTGAAGATTGCTATGGTGGGTTTATAAGTCCCGGACCTGATATGCAGATGGTTCCAGGATGTAAGCATTCTGTAGTACTATCCTTATACAGTTTCTTTTAAGAAAATTGAAGAGGATAATTAAAATTAGTATTTGTTTAACAGTCTTTTCCTCAAGATGCCGCTTTCCTTTTTACGAAAATTGAAGAATTTAAAAAAAACGTTTACCCTGAGAACCAGCGTCAATACAAAAAAAAGTAATTTGCAGGCTCAGTACTTCATAATCATATGTATCTTAAGTGATTCACATAAACTTATGTCTTGATTAAACTATGACATTTAATGAATTTATTGCACTGTATCAATGGACATTGATTCAAATCATCCTGTCTTAAAAATGCGAATTCAATGGCTGGATTTATAATTTGTTTTACTTTTATCATTCAAATACAGACTAGAATTTTAATTTTTTTTATATTAAAAAAAATGCGTTAAATTTGGAAATAAAATTATCTTGAAAAAAGGTTTGTACAATCTTACTTGGAAGTGTAGTTGAATCTTACTTAATCTGTCTAATGTGAGAATAACTCGAAATATTAATGTTAAAAAAACTTTAGAAAAACGCTTGTCTCTAGAATCTATAACTCACCTGAAATCAATGTGATTGTATCTCAATTCACTCTCTCAACGCAAAATGCTGTCAGGCTTCATCGATCTTAATTATACACTGTCTTCGAATTCATGTCTTTTACTTTTTTTTTTTTTGTTTTTATTTTTTTTTATTTTTATAACAATTACACAATCTCGTGTTAATGATGATGATGATGACTAACAACGTTGTAGCTACTGGTGTTTTAAAGGTGTTCCTCTGTTTTCAGGTCATAATTTATTATATATGGTAATTGACTGGCTGGTAAGTTAATTTTTTTATTGTTTTCCTCTTGGTAAGTATTTAAGTTGGTAGATTTTATGTTACGCGAAATTTTTGTATCTTCTTTATTATGTATGTGACACGGCAATCGGAACACGATAACAATATACAAATACCCGCTGTCACACTTGATGATGATGATGATGATGGGGGCACATTATGTTGTACAACCCACAATCGTAAAAAAAGCGACATTACATTTCAAACACGAATAAGCACGTGATGACACTTTTAATGGTTGCCAAATTTTATGAAGATACAATGTTACGCCAACAACAACCGACACCGGTAACGATTTAACGCTTGACAATCACAATATAATTGCGGACCTCGATGTTTAGGTAACCTAACTACTTCTGATTATTACTTTAACTTTTAGTTTCACTGTTTCCGTTTCAACTTGTAATTTTCTGGTAAAATTTTACAATTATCTATAATTTTTGGAATTTTTACACTTAAATTTAATATTAGATGTGATAAAATATTTTTTCTAAAAATAAATATTTCCAAGCTTACAAATTAAAACGTTTCTTGAGCCCCAATATACATAAGCCTCTCACATAATTCCTGACAGGTTACTTTTTTTTCGTTCGAATTCCTCTCTAATCCGAGTAAGTAATTAATATTCACTATACAAATCACCGTAATATATTACAAAATAAGAAGTTTGTTTTTTAAAGAACTCTTTCACCTAACGATGGAGTTCTTTGAATCAATATCGATGCTGTTTTGGCCATTGTTTCACCCAAATCTGTAAAAACATTTGATTCTTTTGTACCAGCAGAAGCTGCAGCTGCAGCTTTGACAACAGCAGTTGAACCATGAGGAGAAGCATCTGGAACCATACGTCGCAACAAACCAGCATTGCATCCCCACGGGAAGGTCCATTTTATAGACAACAAAATCTTAATATACCCCGGAATGATGGCAATCTTTTGCTTCGTTTTGATTGCCTTTATAACACGATCAGCAACATCATTTGGATTTAAGGTTGGCACCCAGCGGGCATTAACGTCATCGAACATTCCTGTTGCTTGAATGAAAAACGGACAAATGCATGTTGTATCGATGTTTTTATGCCCAAGGACATCCAGCTCGAGACGCAATGCTTCATCGAAACCAACAACAGCAAATTTACTGGCACAATAATCAACAAGTTTAGTAATACCAACATGTCCGGCTAACGAGGCAATCGAGACAATATGGCCACGATCTTTCTCAATCATTTTTGGCAAGAATGCTTTTGTGGTCCAAAAGTGTGCCAACGCATTGACGTTGAATGAACGCTCGATTAGGTAGTCGGGAGTGTCTAGCAGAAGAGTACCCGATACAACACCAGCATTGTTTATCAACAGAGTTACGTCACCTACATCGTGACGTACAACTTCGGCAGCTTTGTACACCTGTTCCCGTTTAGAGATGTCCACAACGTAGCCTTTGCAGTATCCACCGAGGGCCTTCACAATGCTTACGGTCTCATTGATGCCTTCTTCATTGATGTCCCATATGACGATTTTGGTGCCCATTTTGCAAAGAAGTTGGGCGAGTAATCGACCCAGTCCACTACCGCCTCCTGTTATCAAAGCTATATCACCGCTTAGGTCTTTTTCAGGATAACCAAAGGTTAGATGATAAATGTCCAATAGGATGAATCCAAGTGAAGTCACAAGGAACATAAGGAAATCCAAAATTGCATCCCATGTCGTAATTATGACGGGAACTGGAAGAGTTTCTGGAATTTTTCCATTTGCCGTGGGGGGCGAAATATTTCCGTTCGATTGTTGTGACATAGTTCGGCCTCTGAAGACACAATTCTAAGTTCGTAGTAGAAGACACAAGAAAAAAAACGGTATAAAATAGTTTGGCGCTTATTTTCCCTTAAGCTGCATTTATAATAATTTTTTTTTTTTAGGCCAACAATTTATTAAGTGAGAACAACTTTTACTTTCGTAGCTTTAGACGTGTGAAATGCAAAATACAAAAAAAAAAGTTATACAAAGACGAACGACGAACCAACAAAAACAAAACTCAATCAAAGACTAAAATGCGACTGCTCGGCAGAGTAGTACAAATGTGTATTAAGCCAAAGGTTTCTGTTTTGGCTGATAAAAGTTAAGCTTAGACGAGACTATCGTCAGACGCGGCGATCGGCGAACGTGCAGAGAGGCACAATACAAATAAAACAGCAGCTTTGCTCTGAAGACCAAAGTTGTCTGCGGAGACGGAGAGATGAATTCAAATTCAAAAGCTACTACTGTCTGTCTGTTTGGCTGTTGGAGGAATCGCACGTCTGCCACCGCACTTTTTTTTTTTTTTTTTTTTGTGAGATAGCAATAAAATTAAAAAAAAAAACTTTGGTTAAGAGTTAGGTTGGTAGGTGAATGCGGTAACTTGTTTTAACTTCTAATTATGATCAATAAGGCAAACATTGAGTGTGTTAAGAAGTTCTCGTTGGAGCTTTTAAAACGCGAGAAGAAGTTATTTTTCGGGAGAAGGGATTTAAAATTGTGCGTATGATCCATTTTTTTGTTTTACATTATGCAGATTTTCTTCCGATTAATTTAATTTAATTTTTTGCTTTTATTTTTATGTCGGTTTGGTGTTGATGGGGTCAAGCAACTGGAAATGAGATATTTTTTGTGTTGGGTGATCATTTATGTAAAAACCTGTCACATTTAATTTAAAATTTAAATTTAGAGCAGAGGTTTGCAACCTTTTTTGGTCTGAGGTAATAAAATTTTTAAAAAGATGTTTCTTTAGATTATTGCAGTTAATTGTTTGGAAATTACATTTAATAAAAATGTTTTTGCATCATTTATTTTATTTTGTAATGCATTTAAGGTTATCGTTATTTTAAGAATTAAACATGACAAGCTATAAAAATAAAATAATATGCAATCAAGTTTCTTTATATCTTAAGGTAAATGTTAAAAAAAATGTTAGAGGTTAATGTAAGGCAACAGACATAATAATTCACAATTTAATTTCGGTGGTCAAGTCACCTAAAAATAAAATTGTTTCAACTTTGAATTAAGCTTGTTTGAATGAAAAACAAAAATTTAAACGCGAGCGTATAAAATAATAAGCTGAATTTTGACAGAAGAATTTCGACTCCAGCTTAATTTTTACCACAGCGCAGCGGGTTGAAATTTTGGTTTCAAGATTCTGCTTTTAAAACAAAAATTCTGGTTTTCAAAAAACATAAGCACATTTTCAAAATTTTATTTTTTATTTTAATAGTACCATTGAGTTTATACACATAGAGGAATTAAGATGGTTTCAAACTCTGTTAAATTTTTGTTTTTCCTTCAAACAACCTTAATTCGAAGTTGAAACAATTTTATGTTTAGGTGACTTTTGATCAAATTGTTTTTATAAAGTTAAATTGAAACGATTTTACTCTGATTCAAAGTTGTTTTCTTTGATTTAATACGTTGTTTTTTTGCTCAGTGTGTAAAATTACGGTTTACAATCTCGGACAAAGTATACATGAGGAATAAGATTAAGTTGATGGAAACTGAGATGAAGATGCTTCCCGTGACAAAAATACCACCGTATAGTTAATACAGCAAGTTAAAATAGCAGGCACTTTCATGTTGTGGAGACACCCAGAGTCCAAAAGACACTTTTATAAAACTTTCCAGTACAATTGCGAAATAGAAAGCAGCTCCTGCAAAAAAAAATGGAACCGACACCAGCATTCAGATGTCGAGACATGTAACATTTAATAATCTGGAGGCTTGCCGACATTTCGACATTTTCTAAGGTCAACACGACGAACTCCACAAGCAGAAAGTTGTAATCCTTTTCGGGATTATATAACGGTGCAGGGACATAAGTCCAAATGCTTTTTTTGGACCTATGTTGTAGGAGCCACTACTTTTTGCATTAAAACATTAAATAGATTTTCTTTTTATAGTGCAAAAGTCAGCGCAGTTTCACGTATAAAAAAAAAACTATTTTTTACAACGGGCATCGCGAAATTAAATTGTGAACCTATAACATTTAACATTTACCGTAAGATAACGGAAGGCCTAGTAGGATTGGTTCTTCACTGCAGGCAACCGATCTTCAGGAGTACTTTAAAAATTTACTCAACACTGCACAGTTTTCACCCCTACCTCATTATTCTACTCCGGTTTTCTTAGACGATATTCTTGATTCACCGTTTACAGTTCTGGAACTTCGGGCTGCTTTAGAAAAAACCAGATCTGGTAAAGCCCCAGGAGATGACATGATTCCTTCAGAATTCTATATAAAATGTACGTCCGCTCACCTGTGTTTACTCACCAAAGAATTCAATAGAATTTTCGAAACCGCAGAAGTTCTAACCTGCTTCAAAAAATCAATTATCTATCCGCTGCATAAGAAAGGTGCGTACGATAATCCCGAGAACTACAGGGGCATTTCGTTTTTAAATTCTTCAGTGAAGTTATTCAGCGCAATTATTTTTAAAAGGCTAACAGAGTGGGTTAACGAAAAAAACATACTCAAAATGTTCCAAGCTGGTTTTAGGAAAAACCACTCGACTGTAGATCACATTTTCACCTTATTTCACATTGCCAATTACTTTAAAAGCAAAAAGAAGAAGCTATAATCTTTCTTCGTAGATTTAAGAGCTGCTTTTGACTCCATTGCCCGTGCATCGTTATTCTATAAGCTTTTTACTTTGGGTATCTCAAGCAAAATTGCGAATCTGCTGAAAGCAATGTATGAAAATAATGTGTCTTATATTTGGGACTGAAAATTTACGGTACTTTGAAACGGAAATGTTAGTAAGGCAAGGATGTGTGTTGAGAACTCTGCTCTTCATTTTGTTTATAAATGATATTGTCGAGGAAGTTGGAGGGGGTATTGAGTTCGGAGGTCTACAAATACCGTGCCTCATTTTCGCCGATGACATAGTTTTTCTGGCGGATTCAGTTGACGGAATGCAGCGCATGATCAACTGTCTGGAGCGCTACTGTGATCTTTGGAACCTGACTGTTAACCTTGAAAAGTCTAAAATGACAAATGATACTCGAGAAATGAAATATGCCGTGTTTTGGCGTCAGCTCAGTAAAATTTAACATGTTAGTCCCAACAAAAACCAAAAATGTGTACAAATAAGTCAGCAATCAGAAGTGAACATAAAGTGGATATGAATGATTTAACTATTGAAGTGTAGATGGCGCTGCTACTGGAATGAAGAAAAATATTCGTCACTTAATTTTTAGTCGCACTACTTTGTTCAGTGTTGAAAGATGAATTCAAGTTCATTGCAGTGTGTCTCTGTCACCCAATATTTTTATGCCCAATTTTTTTTTGAGTTCCGGAAATTAAACTTTGGTGTCGTTTTTTAGCCAAACCGTGAATTTAGTGCTGAAGACCTAGTTTGACATTTTCTCTATCCAACAGCATGTGAAGAGTATAAATCGGTTCAGTGATTGCTGAAATACAGACGGATAAAGTTTGGTCTTTTCAAAGGCTTAATTTCCGGTAAAATTTTAAATTTTAAATTTAACCTTTCCGGTTCGGTTTTCCGGTAACTTTAATTTGTCAGAGACAAGCATCTCTGACAATTTTTTTACACGCCATTAGCAACGCCATCTGTACGTTATCATTTCCAAAACTAAAAATGAGTGAAAAGTGAACATAGATAAGCGTAATTTGAGCTTATTACTTATGCATGTTCAGAATCCAAGAACATAGAGCCAAAAAGCTTTTCCTAAAAACATAGAACCAAAAAGCTCTTCCCAACAATAACCAAACTACTAGCTTTTATTATAGAGACGATGTTTGCAAAAAAGCAGATTTTTTTCTTTTTAACAGCCAGAATCTTAACAGCAGCATTTTGCAAATCAGATTTTGTTTGAAGCTCAATTTTGAAAAACTGAATTTTTACCCTATCCCTACCCCTTACCTCTTTTCTTCTTTAAAAAAAAAAAAAGAGAAATTTTCAAAAAAAAAAAAATGGTAAAATGAATGAAATGTAAAAAATAATAGTAAATTGGGGTCTTTTGACCCGAACAATAAAAGTAAGTGGGCTTCACAGGGTTATTAAAATATATTCTTAAAATCAAAGTAAATCAAGCATGTAAGATCAAGATACAAAAGGATCGTAATGGACAGGGGTTTATTTCCCGATAGCTTAACTGGGAGGGACAATTTTCAACAAAAAAAAAAAAAAAAACAGAAAAAAGAAAAAAATGATTTCAAAAAAACGGTAACGCAATAAGATGTTACTTCTTGTTGTGAAGCCAGAAATAGCAAAGTTTGAAAAAAAAAAATTGTATTATTTAGTGTGAAATTTTTTTAAAAACTGTTCGATATTAACACTTTATTTAATAAAAAGAAAACATAAGAAGATATTTTTAGCTTTACAAAAAGGTATAACTTGTCATTGTAGGCGTCACCGTTTTCCTAAATCATTTTTCTACTCGCTTTATACTTTTGATTGATATTGAATGGTCTTTAACTTTATTATGCAATGTAATACACAAAATGTGCTTAGTTTAAGAAATATAAGCAAAAAACTGATAACACAAATCAGAAAAATTTGAGGTTTTTCGCCCTTCAACAAGTTAGCACAGAAACAATCTGTGCAAGTTTCATTAAGTTCCTAATATTTTCCAGGTAGCCCCATTTTTTCCGACATATCGACTGAACTATTAGTGAAGTTCGACACTGAAACCCAATACATTCATCAAATATCAACATACATATAAAACAATTAGTGTTTTTCAAAATATTTCGAAATACAGAAACCTACAAGTCGGGTATTTTCATTACTAACTTCTTTGAAGTCTGTTTGGATGTATGCGGATTCAACTAATGAATCTGTAAGTAAATAGTAAACCATGACTTACAAACTTTGAAAAGTGCGTATATAAACCTTTCATCATTTACAAATTCACATAGCCAAAACCCTTCTCTTCACCTTAGAAAAACCAATCTTTATACGTTTATTTTTTTTTCTCCAAAAAAAGAAAAGTAAATTGATACTGATTTCAAAGTGATAAATCCTTCTTATTTTTGTAACGAGAGTTCTTAGTAGTGTGTTTTTATATAAGAAATTAATTATCATTTCAACATTTTATCTTCAAACCATCAGTATACGTTTATCAAAATATTTTTATACAATCGGCTTAATCAACTTTCGTTTTAACCGATTTCTACTGTACGTTTTCATAGTTTGAAAAATAACCGTGTAATCTGCTTAATTTATGCAAACATAATTTTAAGAAACTTTAACACAAATTTTATGTTAATATTTTGAATTTTTAAATGCGTCACTGAGTTTAATGACCGATATTTTTTTTAGCATTCAACTGTTCTTATTTATTGATTGGTTATTGAAGGCTTAAAGTCTGCAGAAAAGATCTAACTTTATTTAAATGTATCATATTGATACAAACAACTACAAAAAATATGCTAGTGAAGTGGTTCGTGTAGTAAACTTGTTTTATACACAAACATACAAACTTTCTGTCCATAAGTCTTAGATATCTTGTGAACATTAGACCTTGTACAAATCGCAGTCTTTATTGAGCCTATAGAATGAGTTAACAAATACTTTTTCAACAGGTTTAATCATTTTGATTATAACTTTTGCAAAAGCCTTGGTAAAAAAATACGAAATATTTATTTTTAAGCAAATAAACACTTTTTAACCAAAATTTACATAATTAGAAATCAATGTTTTTTTTTCGTTCCAATCAATTACATTTTACAATTTTGTTATTGTTTTTTTTTTTTTTTATTTCACACATCAGTGACGATGATGATGATAAAATGTACCAATACCAATTTATAAAAATAAATCATTTACCTATCATTAAGATGTCTTAATATAAATTTATTATTGCTTATAGTTTAAAAAAAAAATCATAAAATTAGCAGCTTTAATTTTCAAGGTGATCAATAAGTGATCATAAACAAAACCTTTTAGCAAACAATCTTAGATCTTTTAGATCTTCATCGACCTTTGAGATTTCATCACTTGAATGCATCGTATGCTTGAATTAAGACCAAAACAATAATTTGTTTTTTAAATAAATTATTCAACTAAACAAATAGTTCTTAGAAACCCGTATTGACAAATTATTTTTGTTCATATTACCAAAGTGCATATTTTATGAACAAAGTGAAGACTCTATGCCATCGCACAGGTTTGCTAATTTTATTAGTCAAGTGAATGAGGCAATGATGTAATAGTTGAGAAAAAATATGTTTCTGAAAAGAACGAAATGAAACAAGTAAACAAAAAGATACAATATTTAAGATTGTAATTTGTATCTACTGAGCAAAACCGCAAAATGATATTTGATGATCACACTATTTCAATGAATATTAAGTGTAACCATGGTGCAATTAAAAACTAATTTATCTTGTAAGTAATTCATTGTTATCTTTTAATTACTTTATTATTTTATACTTTTTTTCTTATAGTTTTATTTAATTACAAATCCATGTTAATTGTTATAAGGCCTGTTATGTTAATTGCATATGGAATATAATTATTATACTTTGATTGGAAATTTGTATCAATAACAAAAATAATATTTCCATTCAACTTTAAACTCAAGTGAACTTTGGCATTGAAAGCAGGTAGTATAAGTATAAATATTTGACATCGGGCAACCAAGTTCACAGACTTAAACTTCTATTTTGTTTTTGTGTTTTTTTATCAGAAGAGGTGAGTTAAATTTATGATCTTCATTAAATATTTAAAATTAGGTGTGTTATTTTGTGATCAAATATTTCGCAATAAGTTCACTTTGGCTATGGCTAAAGTTTAACAAACTGCGTTTGCACACACTGATCTTAATTGGACCACATTCCCCTTATGAACAAAAAAGGAAAATTTGTATAAAACTTGGTTTTGAAATGTAGAAATAAATGGATTTGACTTTAAACAATTCCTCAAGTACTTTTTTCTCAACCTTCGCTTTCATTTATTAAAAGATCAAAATGTTTCCTGTACTTTGTTTATTTGGTATTTGCACAATAAGGCCTTATGGGAGAACTTTTTCAAAAACTGCGACAGTGCAGTTTGCATGGCAATCAAAACTTCTATTGAACCACTTACATCCCACCATGATCGACCTGCTTCCCGGCGGCAAGTACAAGAAGACTGGACTGATCGTCTGATCGATAGCCATTCGTCAATTTTCCATCAACAAAAACAAACAACCCTTTATCTGACTATCCATGTTTGATTAGAGTTTTTATATTCTCCAGTTTATGATTTTTTATTTGGTTTTTGTTAAGAAGCTTTGAGGATTAATTCTTTTACACCTTGCTCTCTTCTAACTTTAAAAAAAAAGTGTTGTCATCATTATGTTTTCTTGTTTTGTGTTTTCAGTTTTTTACTTAAGTATGAAAAATCAGTTTAAATAAATGCAGTTTTACAATTGATGGCTATTTTATTTAAGGATATATTAATTATCTGCCTACAATTTACGTGAGTTTTTAAAGGAATTCCGTTCAGGACCTAATTACTTGCCATTTGGAATTAAAAAAAAAATCGTTTGATTTAAGAAACACTTTAACAGGTTCACTGTCCAAAGTATAATTTCTCCACACATTGTAAAATTTGTTACTGGTTCTCCACGGCCAATGTATCATTTTTGATACATCTATACAAGACGCTTCACTGTCCCCACACAAAATATATTTTTTACACCACTACGTTCACAATAAAAATCGTTTTACTGTCCAATGTATCAGTTCTGCTAACATTATAAAATTTGTACTTGGTTCTCCACGTCAAATGTATCATTTTTGATACAAAATCAAATACAAGTGATTTTTCATCGTGGCCGTAAGGGTGTAAAAAATATTTTTGTATGGGGACAATGAAGCGTCTTATACAGTTGTATCAAAAATGATACATTGGAGAAACAGGTACAAATTGTATAATGTGTGCAAAAATGAAACATTGGACAGTGAAGCGAATGTCATTTGTTATTGTGAACGTAGGGGTGTAAAAATTAAATTTTGTATGGGGACAGTGAACCTATTAAAATTGCTAATGAGCAAATGCTTATAAATTGATTTTAATTACCCAGTTTATATTTGTAAGATCTCCGAGATCTCCCGTATGTTTAGAATAATTTCTCAGTTTAATTTCTCACTCACTTTTGCTGTAAAAAAACGCTTAAAAATATAAACTTGCCTATTTTCTTATTTTTTTCGGTGCAGGGAACTAACTTCACGGGAAAAATATAACACCACTTGGGAACTTACTTCACCACTTGTGGAAAGTAATTTCACGTTTTTTTTTAAATCGAAATTAATCCCCAAAAACAGAAATTATATATCACCCTTAGTGGGAATTTAAATTTACTTTACCAAAATAAAGTGAGATTACTTCTCATTATAGTGGAAGAACAGTGTGACCAATTGAGCATTTTTCATGCTTAATTTAGCATTATTATTTTGCTTTTAGCAGTTTATTTTTTCAAATAATGCTATCTTTTTTTTTAGCACGATACCATATTTTAGCTCGAAAATGTAGCATAATTTCGGTTTGAAATAAAGTAGAATTAAAATAGCTTAAATTGTGTAATAAAAATGTAAGTGCGAACAAATCCCAATACAACTTTCATTAAAATTGGTTTTGAACACAGCCACTTCGGGAGATAGAATGAAAATAAACATGCTTGATAGTATTCTTTTTATCAGAGACAATTTGTCAGAAAATTTGTAATGACAGTTTGAACATTCCAAACCACATCGTGAAAGAAATAGGATCAGCAAAATTTTATTTTACAGCTGGTGAAGAACGCGAATTGAGTTATGCTTTTGAGAAGGCTTTAAACGAAGCTGATCGTTTTTAATTTTTTTATTAAACCTGAGAAAATTACAGTATTTAATATTTTTTTTTTGTCACGAACTGATTTTAATTTTTTATTTCGAATAAATAAATAAAAATGTGAAAAATAAATGAATGTATAGTTTGAGGTTGCTTGCAGGGTTTTTAGCATGTTTTGTCCTCGAAGAAATATTTAGCATGTTTTTAAGTATTTTTTTTTATAAAACAAAAACATGCTAAAAAGCTGGATTTAGCATGATTTCAAATATTTCATTGGTCACACTGGTGAAGAAGTTAATTTTCATATGAAGTTAGTTGCTATGAGGTTAGTTCCTTGGTTTCTAAATTCACTTGTAGATATATTAATACTATATACTAATGTTAAATTGTTTAAACATTGTTGTTATTACATGAACGGATTTTAAATCACAAAAAATAATTCCTATATTGGATACCATTTAAAATAATGTTCTCCTCTAAAAATCTCGTTTATGATTTCTAGTCACATAAATCATTGCGCTGTGTTCTTTTCGATTTTGCACGTGCATAGCATAATAATATTTCTACATCTAATTTAAAACCATTTATCCCTCGAAATTTTCCCAAAATACTAGGAAGCATAGTAAACTTTTCGTTTAAATCATCGTCATCAATAAATTATAAAAAGAACAACGCGGCATTACCACCCGGAAAATAATTTCACAAAATTTCAATGTCATTGTTATTATATTTTTTTTTTAATAATATTACGTGTGTTAATAATATAATTGGCAAGCATTTGTTATTCATTATTTTTTCCTTTGTTTAAATAGAAAACAAAAATACCACTTCTTCATACAGGCTTTAAGATTTAACAACTTCATAATTAAAGTGTTTATTGAAGACTGACCCAACTTGTGAGACTAGTTTCAAAATTCAAACTAGTCAAAATTTAATAAACAAAATCAATTCTACAACAAGTTCTTTCAAATACAATCACTGTTAGGATTAGAAGATTAAGATGATGCCTAGAATTTGGATAGAAGTTTGTTTAAGTAAACAATTTTAGCACGAAATTCTTTAGAAGGTTAAATCGTAAAACTATAGAATTTTTGATAGGCACAGAAAAGAAAAACAAAATTGTAGTAAATTTCGCATTCCTCATCTATCATAACGGGTTTGATGGTTTTAGATGAGAATTTATAGAAAAGTATATTTTGTTTTGTTAAAATAACATCGGAAATTACTAAATGTGCGAAAAATCAATACAGTTAAGGCAGCCCCAAACCAACGCGACACCGCGACAGACAGGGGAATTTTTTTGAGATTAAATTACACCAATGCGACAGTGTCGCAACGACGGCGGCGGCAAACTTGCAGAGTTTTCTAAAAACGCGGTTGACAGCGTTTTTGTCACTGTCGCAGTTAGTAAATCTTTTTGTACTCAGACAAAAAGAGTTTAAAAATTAACTATGTATTTAGTATAAATAAACGATATAAAAACATAAAAATAAGGTAAATTATGTGATTAATAGAAATTGAGTTAAAAAAAAATTGGTTTTGTATGGAACTGTCGCACTGTTGCTGTCGCGTTGGTGTGGGCATACTTGCATTTTTTCTGTCGCGGTGACTGCGGCAGCTGCTATCGCTGTCGCTGTGTCTCGTTGGTTTGGGGCATCATTAATAGTCAACCATTAGTTCGTCAGCTTTGCTGAATATATTGAAATATTGAAATATTGAATTACGTGAAAGTAAATGTACATGAGTGGTAAGAGGCAACAAAAGTGCTTCTAAGGCCAAGGCAAAGCGACATAGTTTTTGAAGAACGAGCGGTTAATTCTGAAAGTGAGGTTCATATTCAGTTTTGAGAATTATTTGGTGTTTAAAATAAAAAAATGACTTTTTCTTTATTCAATATATCCAATGAGTAAGTTATGGCGAAGTTCTTCGAAAATATAACGACCGAATCACGCAATTCTTATGTACATATGTCAATGCAACCATAATCATAACTATACAGCTAAATCTAAAATGTCATTGTAATTGTTTTTGTCATTGTCATTGTCATTGTCATTGTCATTGTCATTGTCATTGTCATTGTCATTGTCATTGTCATTGTCATTGTCATTGTCATTGTCATTGTCATTGTCATTGTCATTGTCATTGTCATTGTCATTGTCATTGTCATTGTCATTGTCATTGTCATTGTCATTGTCATTGTCATTGTCATTGTCATTGTCATTGTCATTGTCATTGTCATTGTCATTGTCATTGTCATTGTCATTGTCATTGTCATTGTCATTGTCATTGTCATTGTCATTGTCATTGTCATTGTCATTGTCATTGTCATTGTCATTGTCATTGTCATTGTCATTGTCATTGTCATTGTCATTGTCATTGTCATTGTCATTGTCATTGTCATTGTCATTGTCATTGTCATTGTCATTGTCATTGTCATTGTCATTGTCATTGTCATTGTCATTGTCATTGTCATTGTCATTGTCATTGTCATTGTCATTGTCATTGTCATTGTCATTGTCATTGTCATTGTCATTGTCATTGTCACTGTCACTGTCATTGTCATTGTCATTGTCATTGTCATTGTCATTGTCATTGTCATTGTCACTGTCATTGTCATTGTCATTGTCATTGTCATTGTCATTGTCATTGTCATTGTCACTGTCATTGTCATTGTCATTGTCATTGTCATTGTCACTGTCATTGTCATTGTCATTGTCATTGTCATTGTCATTATCATTGTCATTGTCATTGTCATTGTCATTGTCATTGTCATTGTCATTGTCATTGTCATTGTCATTGTCATTGTCATTGTCATTGTCATTGTCATTGTCATTGTCATTGTCATTGTCATTGTCATTGTCATTGTCATTGTCATTGTCATTGTCATTGTCATTGTCATTGTCATTGTCATTGTCATTGTCATTGTCATTGTCATTGTCATTGTCATTGTCATTGTCATTGTCATTGTCATTGTCATTGTCATTGTCATTGTCATTGTCATTGTCATTGTCATTGTCATTGTCATTGTCATTGTCATTGTCATTGTCATTGTCATTGTCATTGTCATTGTCATTGTCATTGTCATTGTCATTGTCATTGTCATTGTCATTGTCATTGTCATTGTCATTGTCATTGTCATTGTCATTGTCATTGTCATTGTCATTGTCATTGTCATTGTCATTGTCATTGTCATTGTCATTGTCATTGTCATTGTCATTGTCATTGTCATTGTCATTGTCATTGTCATTGTCATTGTCATTGTCATCGTCATTGTCATTGTCATTGTCACTGTCATTGTCATTGTCATTGTCATTGTCATTGTCATTGTCATTGTCATTGTCATTGTCATTGTCATTGTCATTGTCACTGTCATTGTCATTGTAATTGTTTTTGTCATTGTCATTGTCATTGTCATTGTCATTGTCATTGTCATTGTCATTGTCATTGTCATTGTCATTGTCATTGTCATTGTCATTGTCATTGTCATTGTCATTGTCATTGTCATTGTCATTGTCATTGTCATTGTCATTGTCATTGTCATTGTCATTGTCATTGTCATTGTCATTGTCATTGTCATTGTCATTGTCATTGTCATTGTCATTGTCATTGTCATTGTCATTGTCATTGTCATTGTCATTGTCATTGTCATTGTCATTGTCATTGTCATTGTCATTGTCATTGTCATTGTCATTGTCATTGTCATTGTCATTGTCATTGTCATTGTCATTGTCATTGTCATTGTCATTGTCATTGTCATTGTCATTGTCATTGTCATTGTCATTGTCATTGTCATTGTCATTGTCATTGTCATTGTCATTGTCATTGTCATTGTCATTGTCATTGTCATTGTCATTGTCATTGTCATTGTCATTGTCATTGTCACTGTCACTGTCATTGTCATTGTCATTGTCATTGTCATTGTCATTGTCATTGTCATTGTCACTGTCATTGTCATTGTCATTGTCATTGTCATTGTCATTGTCATTGTCATTGTCATTGTCATTGTCATTGTCATTGTCACTGTCATTGTCATTGTCATTGTCATTGTCATTGTCATTATCATTGTCATTGTCATTGTCATTGTCATTGTCATTGTCATTGTCATTGTCATTGTCATTGTCATTGTCATTGTCATTGTCATTGTCATTGTCATTGTCATTGTCATTGTCATTGTCATTGTCATTGTCATTGTCATTGTCATTGTCATTGTCATTGTCATTGTCATTGTCATTGTCATTGTCATTGTCATTGTCATTGTCATTGTCATTGTCATTGTCATTGTCATTGTCATTGTCATTGTCATTGCCATTGTCATTGTCATTGTCATTGTCATTGTCATTGTCATTGTCATTGTCATTGTCATTGTCATTGTCATTGTCATTGTCATTGTCATTGTCATTGTCATTGTCATTGTCATTGTCATTGTCATTGTCATTGTCATTGTCATTGTCATTGTCATTGTCATTGTCATTGTCATTGTCATTGTCATTGTCATTGTCATTGTCATTGTCATTGTCATTGTCATTGTCATTGTCATTGTCATTGTCATTGTCATTGTCATTGTCATTGTCATTGTCATTGTCATTGTCATTGTCATTGTCATTGTCATTGTCATTGTCATTGTCATTGTCATTGTCATTGTCATTGTCATTGTCATTGTCATTGTCATTGTCATTGTCATTGTCATTGTCTCCTTGTCTCATTGCCTATGTCATTGTCATTGTTATTGTCATTGTCATTGTCATTGTCATTGTCATTGTCATTGTCATTGTCATTGTCATTGTCATTGTCATTGTCATTGTCATTGTCATTGTCATTGTCACTGTCATTGTCATTGTCATTGTCATTGTCATTGTCATTGTCATTGTCATTGTCATTGTCATTGTCATTGTCATTGTCATTGTCATTGTCATTGTCATTGTCATTGTCATTGTCATTGTCATTGTCATTGTCATTGTCATTGTCATTGTCATTGTCATTGTCATTGTCATTGTCATTGTCATTGTCATTGTCATTGCCATTGCCATTGTCATTGTCATTGTCATTGTCATTGTCATTGTCATTGTCATTGTCATTGTCATTGTCATTGTCATTGTCATTGTCATTGTCATTGTCATTGTCATTGTCATTGTCATTGTCATTGTCATTGTCATTGTCATTGTCATTGTCATTGTCATTGTCATTGTCATTGTCATTGTCATTGTCATTGTCATTGTCATTGTCATTGTCATTGTCATTGTCATTGTCATTGTCATTGTCATTGTCATTGTCATTGTCATTGTCATTGTCATTGTCATTGTCATTGTCATTGTCATTGTCATTGTCATTGTCATTGTCATTGTCATTGTCATTGTCATTGTCTCCTTGTCTCATTGCCTATGTCATTGTCATTGTTATTGTCATTGTCATTGTATTCTCATTTTCATCCTCACTGTGATTGTCATTATATTCTCATTCTTATTTTCGTTGTAATTGTCATTGCCATTGTAATTATGATTGTAATTGCATTGAATCGAATCAGAATTTAGAAATTGACTTTTTTAAGCAAGACTCCTTATTTTGAAAACTGTTAATAAGTGTACTGTTTTAATTTCCTCCAAAAACAATAAAAATAATTTCACTCCCAAAAATGTATAATAGACTCAAAAAAAATCTTGGTAAAAATCAATTCAATTAAAACAACATAATTTTTTATTTATCAAAAAAAAGTAATAATTCACCACTTCTTCTACCGAATTCCACGGGTTTGTTCAGTCCTATGGGAAATTGCTGTACTTAAAGTCCCTTTTATGTAGTTATAATATTTGCTATACCAGCTTCAAGTAACAAGCGCATACCACCGATTCGTGCATTGAATTCATGTAGGTAGATATATGACTATTATTTCACTAAACATTTATTTTAAATTGTATTCTTATTTAGTTTCAAAACATTAAAAACAAAATAAAATTGTTTTTTACCTGCAGAATAATTACCTTCTTACTCTGTGCCAACAATGTAAAGATAAATAATTTAACTATTTGAAAAACCTTGTTGTACTTTTTATAACATTAAAATCACACTACCATCGAATGTAATTTCAACATCTAAAGTAACACTTGTCTTGAATATACTTGCTTCTCATCGCAGCCGTGTCGTTGTAAAATGAAACCACTCATTGCCAATGGGTCCATATACTCATTTCGACACACTAAAACAAAAAAAAACAAACATATTTTTTCACATCCACAGGAAGCTGCAAGACATTTCTGATTGCAAGTTAACTTAACCAAACTTGCAAAATGTGCCATTTGCATTGTGTGGCCAACATTAACCACAATTGACCCAACATGTCTAAGCCAACATCAGTAGATATTATATTGCTGTGCTGACTATTGCAACTTGCAAAATGGGCAAAGCTTTCAACAAAGCCTACTTAACTTGGGTATATCTGTAGAGATAGGACTGGTATCAACTATCGTAGTGCAAATGGAAACTAGTTTCAGCAAAACTTGTCAAAGTAATTGCACTGCAAGCAAAGCCTAAAATTAAAACCAAGGTGTGTCTTGACTTCTTGAGCTATGAAGTTCACTGATGAAGAACAGATTGAGATTTGCGATTGTGATAGATTGTGGTTATGTATAGGTTTACGTTGCTATTTTATTATCAAGAATCCATTGAAGGCTTGAAGCAATTTGGTGTGCTGCTTCATTGATTTTTGAGAATTTGGTACAGCGCAACTTACATTAATACAAAAAAAGATAATTCAACTCATAACAACTGTAATATCAAATCAAATATTTATTTTTTGGTTCTAAATCGTGTACTTTTTTTGAATATTGTGAACTTTTAACTGAAATATGTAAGACAGATACAAATATTTATATACCAACACTACAAACATTTGACGGTCTTAAGCATGGATAAGATATTACTTTTAATTTTGTCAACAGTCAGTAGCGTTTAACAATCATCAGCTAATGGCCAAACTATAACTGTAAGTGCGAAGTTCTGTAAGCTACCTGCTGTTTAAACAACGCAGTCGATTGGTTTTTTAACCTTTGTCACGTCTGTGAAATGCGAGTATCGGCAGCATCTTAAGTAAGCATTTGCAATGGTTGCAAATCTTTACAGCAAGCACTCAACTTTGCAAGCAAACATTTTGTCAAGAAATGTATTGTGGACATTTGCTAATTGTTTTTCTAGCTTAAGTTTTTTTGCCTATGGTAAATAATGCATTTGTATAGTATGTAGTGGGTAGATGATGAACCAGTCAGGTTTTCTTTTAGTAAAATAATTTATAGTTTTTAGTAAAAATAAAACGGTTTTTCTGGACGGTTTGATTTTAACAGTCTGTGAAGAGTATTGTTGGTATTGTTGTTTTGACGAAGCTATTGCCAAGTTAACATATTGTAGCAGTAGGATTGAAGAGCTAGCTCCCAAACGATAAAGCTTTGAAAAAAAAATTGTGTTCGTTGCTGCACTTTCCACGCGCCAACTCGGGGAATTTTTAATCAGGACTTACGCTTGGACCCGTACAAGATCTATCTAACTACTATATAAACTCAAATCAAATTAAATGGCCAATCAAAGACATATAGGTACATGGTTCTTTGCTGACTAGTTATCGGAACGTGTGGAGGAGAAGGCTTTTTTTTCTTTTTCAAAAGGTATACGAACAATTTGGTTTTCATTATTTTTGGGTCTTGAAATATATATAATTTAGCTAGCTTCGTCCCTATTGTGAGCTGCCTTAAGTTACACAAAACAAGCTACCCAAGGAGCATTTCAGAGCTACAGAACATTTACTGAACGTTTACAACGTAGCTGTAATGTTTCAGGCGTATATGAAAGGTTTACTCACTGTACCCAAAATGTAAACGGTTTTGGGGAATGAAATGTCGTGTTGACAGTATATGAACAAATTCTGTTTTGTACATTTACAAATGTAAACGTTAAAAAACACTTCGAAATAAATAACATAAACTTAGGTACAAATCGTTTACAGAAAAATATTAAACTGTATAGGTAAATACGTAATGCCATTTGAGATCATATTACTATATGTATACAAACCAAAACTTAAACAATTTCCATCTTGTTCTTGACATTATTATTATAATATGGGAGGTATACAAATAATCAATAATTATATTTGTTGTGCAAGTAAAAGGCAAAATATCGAACGCGAGAAATATTTTCTACCAGTTTTGTAAAACAGGTCGATAAAAATAAGGGGCCTGTATCTTATTTTAGAAATGATTTCTTATAAAAATATTTGAGACAATTTTTTTTTCCCACAAAAACCATATTTTTCAATATTTTGTAAGACAAAATTCAAAATCTTATTTCAATCAAAACTTAACATGCTTTTTTTTTTACTAAATATCAACAAAAATAGATTTTAAATTTTTTTGGTTTTCTAATTTGATAAAAAATGGAAACATTAATGGCCGATCAATGTTATAAGTGTTACATTATCTGTAAATGAAATGTTTTACAGTTTGCTTACGTTTGAAGATGTGATGTGACTATTCACTGTAAACGTTTTGTAAGAGTAAAGTTTTGGTAATGGCTTTACAAAACTGCTACAAATGTAAACGTTTCGTGATATTGATTTTACATTAACGATATTTGATTTACAGTACGTTTTCGTTTGAAGGTGTACTGTGACTATTTACTGTAAACGTTTTGTAACAGTTAAGTTTTGATAATAGCTTTACAAAAGTGCTACAAATGTAAATGTTTTGTGATATTGGTTTTACATTCACGAAATTCGGTATACAGTACATTTACGTTTGAAGATGTGTTGTTTCAACAACATTCTGTGTGTTACAATTTGTTTACCAATCATCCAATTAGTTAATGTAAACATACAAAACATTTTTTCAGCAACTGTATATGAATTGTAAACGACATACAATAAATTTGTAACATAATAGGTACAAAATGCTACTTGGGTAGTTATGTGGTCGTTTTTTACTGGTGGTGGTCTTCTTCTTCGGCAAACATCATTAAGGGCAGATTTGAAGATTCGTCAAGTTGGTGCCATGTTGCCACGTGTTCCAACCATTTATCCATGGTACTTTCAGCTTTTTAACTAGGTCGACATCGTTCTCTACGCACTCCTTTGATACACATTGGACCAAAAACTCACCGAAGAATCTTCCTCTCAAAGCACAAAAGCGAATCTTCATCCGTTTTTGATAAAGTTCATGGTTCTGCGGAGCACATATAGCAGGATCGGAATGATTATAAGGTCTTGTATAAAGTCTTCTTAATTTTCCAAAAGAATGCCTTGCTACTTAAATGCTTTCTACGACTGGAGGTCCTTCGAACCTCACTTATTATGTTTATACACTCAATAGATTTGACGCTCGCTTTTCAAGTTCACTCTTCTTTTTCCTGACAAGTCAACATTCTTCTTTTTTTCCCCGTAAATTTTTCGAACTTCTCTTGCAATATGATCAATTTGACTGTCGGTTCCTTATGGTCAAAAAATCACCAAGCCCCCTTGTGTTTATTTAGATGTGGGAAACGGGTGGTTGCTATTTACATTTACTCCGAACCACGCTACCTTGATGCAATGGCTCTTTTAGACGAAGACATAATAACAATCAACGACGACGAGGCTTTACAATTTTACTTTGAGGTAACGTCATCCTACCACCTAGACTAAATCAACCTCCACCACCAAAATACAAGGACAACTGGATCTGAACAACCCGAGAACACAACTTATCTCATTCTTTTATTTTTCTATTTATTTTTCATTAACAGTTTTATATATATTTCTATTCCTTAACCCCCATTTTTATAATTGTAACGTAGAATTAAAGACAAAATTGTAAATATTTGTTTTTCAATAAAAATGTTAAATCGTTAAATTATTTCGCTCCGTAGCAAAGTGTATACTCTAGACCCTCACAATAGAAGATTTTTTCTTGCCGGATTTGTCTGTCCCCTATCGAACCAAAGCGTTCTACTTCCAAATCTGACGTTGAAGAAGCCATAAGATAATTCTTGTTGTCATATACCCCGGGCAATTATCATACCTAAAGGTTTTCGAAGAGATGATTGATCGCTTCCTTCAATCATCCATATATCCTTGGTTTGATGGAGTTTCGGAAGTACTATGTTTAATTTTGTAGCCTTAAGGTCATCATATCTGACCTATATAGGTACATAGCCCACAAAAGTAAACGGAAATGCCTTCTTCTATTCGGTCGAGAGAATTCCTTCGCTGCAGTCTCATATCATTTAAGTGCCTTGATAGGAACACTATATTTCGTTGAAGGGTTATATAGAGACATAGGACTAAATTTTGACCTATCGAACATGGGAGGGCCTTCGCCAGAAACTTATTCCGCCATTACATATTTTTTTTTAATGTTTGTCGTATGTCTTCAAATAATGGTACCTACATAAGAGTTACAGAAATTCCTTGCCCCGTGAGCAATTTCGTGCGACCCAGTCGTGCCTTTTACTAATGATTTTTTATTTTATTCTGTAAGGACATAATATATCATTTCATAACACTTCAAAATGTTAAGCAATAAGTTCTCTAAAAGTTGGTAATATTTAAAACAACATTAGAAGGGTACACAGCTCTGGACTATCCATTTAGGCAATGTAGGCAGCTGCCTAGGGAGGCAGATTTTGAGGGGCGGCAAATTTTTAACGCTTATCTGAAAGTGGAAGCGTGGGCTAATTAACGGCCCCTATATTTCTTCAGTTTTCTTTGTGTTCGTGATGCACGTTAACGCACCTATTTTTACATCTACTACGTTTACATGACTGGATTCAAAGATCGGATTCAATCTGAATCGAAATTTCAATCCAGGTATATGGCGACACCGAATCGAAAGATTGAATTTAAATGGGATCGGATTGTCTATGTGAGTGCTGTATGTGTTCTAAGAATTTATTGTCAAATTTTCAGTAACTTTAAGTACAGCGACAGCAAGTGAAAATAAGCATTATAAAATTATTCACAAAAAACAACATTCTAAACAAAACAAGCCATATATACCGCAAACGGTCTGAAAACAAAACCGCACACACTCACACCAACAAAACTTGATTTATCAATTTTCGATCTAGATATACATGCATGTTTTCGATTCGGTGCAGATCGCCAAGTTGAATCGGGTCGAGTAATCCTATTTCGATTCGATCGATGAAAGAAACATTCCGTACAATTATTTGGTTAAAATCGTTGGGTACATTCTTTGTTTGCCAGGCACTTCGGCTACCGTTAAAAGTGTTCTCTTTAATAAATGAAATATGGATAACTGATGAGAGCCGATTGAGTATTGCAACGTTGAAGAACATCAGGTACAATATAAAAATGTCATGCATTGAGTTCCTCGAATTCTTAAAGACCAGCCAAAAATGCTCGAAGAAATAGGGTCTGATGGAAAATATATACATTTGAAAAGCGCGACGATAACAATGATGCAAACACTTAATATCTAGACACATATATAATATTAAAACAATGTACATACATATTTAATCATGTTTAAAAAAGAAAACTAAGATTTTTTTAGATTTTTGTTTTGTATACCGGAATCGGCTTTTTAAAAGGTGGTCTCCCTAATTATACATATTCGGAAAAAAACAAAACATTTACAAGAAACATTCAGACAAGATTTATAGTGTTCAATTAATGATGAATCCATTTCAAAGCTCATCTTGATTACGAACAACAGAATTTAAAGGAGCTAATGCCAATCGAAACTGTTTATTTTTTTAAATATTCTTGATACAGTGTCTCCAAATATTGAAATTGCATATAGAATGTTTCTCTGCATGTTTGCCACGAATTGCAGTGGTGAGAGATCGTTTTGTTGTTTGAAGAGGATCAAAAATTATAAGGGGTCAATCTCGCTTAAATACTTTCACTTTGGCATTATTATGGAAAGAGGCGGAACTATTCATAGGTTTGCGGTTGGAAAGCACGGCGTAAGAACATGAAAATATGATTTTTGTAGCCATTCGTTATATCATTAAAGTACATATCAATAAATTGAAGAAACGGTGGAAGAAAAAACACGGAACGAATAAATGATGTTTCTAGTTTTTTTATTAATCATTCATAACTAACCTGCAATCTTATATCCTCTTATTATGCACATTACCTATATGTAAATTAGGTGAGTAAAAAAGGTGGGAAAAGGGCGGCAATTATTTACGATCTGCCTAGGGTGGCATAATGTCTCAGTCCGGCCCTGTATATGAATATGAATAGATCTAGAAGTTTGCTTGTTGTAAAGGGTTTTCCAATAAGAGGTGTTATTTTGAATAGCCCGCTATATCGGTAGCTGTCTTTTTTGAAGTTGTCATTTTTTGACATTTGACAAGTAGAAACTACGCCATTAATAAAAATGGAACGATACACACTTCAGCAACGCGACGGCGCTACAACAAGACGGCGCTAAATGCCACACAAGCAATGAAACCATCGATCTTTTACGGGAAAAGTTTCCGGACCGTGTTATCTCTCGAAGAGGTGATCACAATTGGCCACCGAGATCTTGTGATTTAACAACTTGCGACTTCTTCCTTTGGGGCCACGTGAAAGATAAGGTCTACGCCAACAGCCCAGCGTCGATTCAAGACCTCAAAGATGGAATTCGTGAGGCTATCGTGGACATAGGGTAGCCACTTTGCGATTTGGTTATGGAAAATTTCATGAAAAGGAAATGTAAGCGTGGTCGTGGCGGCCATTTGGCTGCCATTATTAATGTTCCATTATTAATCACATACAATCCTCTTTATAATGAAATAAACATCCGATCATTTATCTCAAAAAATGCCATTTTTCTTTGAATATCAAAATAACATCTCTTATTGGAAAACCCTTTTTTAACTAATCCCAAAAAAAAAAACACTAAAAGCCTGTATATGTACATTTTTAATGTATTAAAAATGGAATTAAATAAACTTTTTATAAAATTTTGTAACACTTTTGTTGAATGGTGATAAATAAAATTATTTTGTTCTTACTCCAAACATTGATTCTTTTTTATTCGTTCTTCACTGAGTTTTGCATCTATTTATTGTTATCAAAAATGTGTGATAAATGTAGTGTCATACGGACTTTAACATCAAAATACACCTTTTTATTTTTACATTACCCATGAACATATACAAATATAAACAGTCACGAAGTTCCCATAAAGCTTCAAATCAAAGTTTTAGTTGTATATTTCTGTTTGTATTTTTTTTCTGAAACTTAAACTTAACTTTAACAAATAAAAAAATGTTTGTTATATCCAAAATAAATAAATTACACCAAGTTATTTGAATATTTTGAAAACTTATTCTCCCTTCAATATTATAGAGGTATGTTTCAAGTTATAGCCACAAACTTAGGTATTTTACGATGTGGTTTATATTCTATATGAGTTTTGTCAACGAAAAACATTCATCGGTTCATAAAAATCTACACGTGACATCTTCCTCATTGCGAATATGTATAGTTGAAATAATAAAACGTATCATATTACCTCCCCTTATAGGTATAGCATATCCTCCATAAACTTTGATAGTTGTTCATTGTCGAAATAATATTTTTATAGTGCCCACATCACTACTCCCATAAAAAGAGTAGGTATAGGCGATTTGGCTAAAACACAGCTGGACATTCATTAATAAAATACGACTATACCAATTGTTTTATTGTATAAAAAAAATATCATTTTGATAGAACAAAAGCGTCTCCAATATAAAATAAAACTCAGGCATTAGACGATGCATATAATTATCAATAAAAAATCAAATATTTTTTATTTCGTCATTTTGTGGCGCTAAAGGATATTTTCACAACTATTGGTCACGGAATTCAATTTTCAATTTATATTCGATGATATTTTATACAGATTATTATTTTTTCTGAAAAAAAAAATCACAATCATATACTCACGTATGTTGATTTATAATTGAAATCTTTTCATACTACAAACGGCAATTTGATGATGCGTGTATTTCAAATTAATAACTCTTTTCATAAAGTTAATCTCAAAATAAGTTAATTTATGCGATGCATATAAACTTTATTCAGGTCAATTGTCAATATGCTCTCAACTGACGGGTATTATAACTTTAAATTATGAGTTCAGAATGTTGATTGAGTGTTCAGAGTCAATATGCAATCTATCCTGTAACGGGACATGATTTAATTAAATTTGATTTGATTGATTTTATAATTTAAGTACATCATACATATTATTTATTTTAATGCTTAAATACAAAATTTAATAGAATTTATACACTGAAGAATTTTAGAACGACCATTTTAACAAGCTCAACGGCCAGTTAAAGTATAAAGTTGTTTTTTTTGTTTTTTTTTAGTTATGTATGAGTGAAAGAATTTTCACAAAAACAATAAGGCCAAGAAGATAGAACGAGTAGGTTGGGTCGAGATCGAGACAAGGAAACAATTGTATGGGAGGAGGTTGGGGTGTACCCCGGTTTATCCGGGAGGAGCAATTTTCTCAAAAAATTACTTAAAACAAAAAAAATAAAAATAAAAAAATAATGGTACAACCTGTTATGCTATACTTTTTAGGAAAACCAGAAAATAATTTTTTTAGTACTAGTTTTTGAAAAATTAGTTTAATGTTTTAACTATTTTTTTTTTTCTTAATTTTACGTAGTTAAGGACTATTTTTGTTTCCACAATTCAATGCTCCTATTAATTTTAAGTCAAAAACAGAAAACCGAATGCCAAAGTGTCGTGTCCTTTTTGAGAAAATTAAAAATAACGAAAACTCTTATAAGAAAACAAACTTTTTTGTAATTTACTGAACATTAAAAGATTAATGTTCTTTTTATTATTTTTTAAATATCCAAAATGTGATTTAGCATGGTGCCATGACATTTGGCCAAGCGTCATATGGCCATATGGCAACCACACTGATGCTGGGGCTTAACGTACCCAGCCTTGCACCTAGAACCTTGCACCATAGAAAAACTCGTGCGAATTTTTAATTTTCACACCAAATTGATTCTCTGTTCGTCAAATTTTTGTTCACCTACGCTTTTCATTTCTCACCGTACCCCGTAAATTCTACATTTGAAAGTGACATTATGCCAAAATGGGCAAATGACACTTTCGTAAAGCGCCAAATGGGCCATATGTACAAATATGTGATAGTGTCATATGGCCAAATTTGTAAATATGGCCATATGACGCTTGGCCAAATGTCATGGCACCGATTTACATAGGTACAACAAAGTGAAAAGTTTTAGATAAACGATAATCTACATGTTTTTTTTATTGATGAGGCCTGAAAATCGACCTCTCAATATTGCTTAAAATTCAATAAATTTCTTTTTTAATGTGTTTTCATATTTTTTTTTCTGTATTTCTTTTTAGTTGCTCTGGCAACCCCCTTTCCGGCTAGATAATGTTGAGGCAGTTATATATTATTCTTTTAAACGTTTTAAACAACAATTAAGTGAGCAAAAATGATCGTGCCAAAATAACTTACCAAAGTTGGGTCATTTTGTCTGCACTTTGGAGGGCTGTATCTTTGGTTTATTTTGTTCTTTTTCCGAAAGTTTTACAACATTGAGAAGAAATTCCAATATTGCTCTTTATGTAATGTTATATATTTTTTTGTCTCTTCTAAACATGACCTAAAATTAAAAAGTTTGTAGAGAAACAAGTGGAATCAGTCTTGCGTATAATTTTTTTTGAACTATGGTGTGCTTTTTTGACATGTTGCGATTATTTTTTATTAAGTCCATTTCACGCTTGTCACAAAAGTTACAAGTGATTCAGCAGATTGCGAAACAATCTTTTTAAATTTGACACTTAACCAAGTACAACTTCTCCATTCAAAATTTACTCTGGAAGTTGTTGTCCACCTATATTCTGTCAGATTATTTGTTTCTGATTTATCACCCTGACAGTGCATAATCCCATCATGGCAGGCATCCTAACAGATGTGAGTGTGATGTTGTACGTACGTCTCAAGCTCAACAATGTTAACCGAAAAACTTGAAATCGCTTAATCTCCGACTATAAACAAATAAAATTCGTATCCAAATCCGATATAGGTAAGTATCAACATCTGCCACCGATAAACGTATTCCTTATTGTAATCAAATTTTCTTATCATAACTAGATATATTTTCACTATATTTTCTGCTTTTCGTACGATGCCCAAAATTATTATTTTAACGCAGTTATCTAAAGAATCTTGTTAATTTAAAAAAAAAAAAATTCCAATGCCATTTATATTATTTGTCAATTGTCAACTGCACAGCACTGTTGGCATTGTATTATTATGAATCGGTTATTTTCGATTCACATTTGAAAATGGTTCGAGTATACAATAAGTATTTTTTGTTTGTAGTTTATACAACAACCATCTTTTACAAAACCAAGGCAAACATGGTATTAAATACACGAACCAACTATTAGCCACAGTAGGGTATGTGGACAAGCATTGGTTTTATTATTTTAAAAGTGTATTTTTAGTTTTTGATAACTTTATTTACTTATTTTAACTATTTTCCTGAATGAAATCCTTTATAGAAACAAATACATCGCTCCATACAAACTTCTTAATAATTTAAATAGTTTCGCTACTTATACATATTTGTATATATTATATCATAGCGTGGGAATGTTACGTTACGACAAAACTTTTCAGTAAGATTCCCACTTGTAGATTGGAGAACAAAAAAATGGTTCTTTAATGTATTGTTTTTTTTTTTTTGTAATTTGTCGGTAACTTAAAATTTCTATATCTTTTGACATAGGTACGTGATCTAGAAATAATTTTAATACACCAAATTATTAAGAACTGTTTGCTGTTAAAAAAAAATACTGATAAAGTCAAATTTTCTGAAAAAAATAGAAATGGATGTTTAATAACTTAGGTTTAAGCATTTTAGGGAATATTTAAAAATGTTTTTTAAGAAACTATATTTTTAGAATTACAAGAAAAATTGAAAACAAAAAGCAAATAACTACATTAAATAAAAGGCACGACTGGGTCGGACAAACTTGCTCTTCTGTCAGATTACTAAACTTTGGCTTAGGATTCTAAACAAAAAAGAATAATAAATACTCGCAAGTAAAAAAAGTTTCTATAGCGTTTTTATGGCAGGCACCGTTAATGAGGTTATTTTGATGAAAAAAAAATAATTTTAACGAAAACCTTCGTCATTGCCAGCAAAAAGTCACACCGTTTAGGCTGAAGGTGTCGAAACATATAGACTGACAGACAGACAGATAGACACACAGACAGACAGACAGATAGAATTGTCGGACCTACCCATTTTTTCGTGTTCTCTATCATCGTAATGTCATGATTGTTATCTCAAACAATTTTTTTTTTTACGAATTCATAACTTGTCTTATATAGTAACTATAATCGCAAGTAAAAACATTTGTTTTCGTTTCACCTCTTTTTAATATTGATCGAACATTTTTCTAAATCTTTAATTATAGCTAAAATATATATTTACCTATATGCTTTATTTGATTTCGCATCACTTAACATATTTTTAAGTTCTTCATACTTGCAATGTTCCGTTAATTAATTTTGATAATTAAATATAAAAAAAAATTGTAAGTGTGCATGTTTTTTTTAAGTTTTGTTTTTAATAAAAATTCTATTTTCCCCGAACGGCTGTACAAATTTTTTAACATTGAACAAATTTTGCAGAATAAAACTACGTATAAAATTGCGTTCCACTATTGTATAATTTTCTTCTTACTTTTGCTCAAGAAAATTCAAAACGAAAAGTATTAATTAATTTATGTCATGTACTTTTTTTTACCTAAATATATTGTTGGTAACCCTGATTGCAGGGATTGCTCAACACTTAGAGGCAGAGTCTTTTTTTTAAATATTTGTCTCAACTAGACCTAGCTCTACAACCATGCAGCAGTTGGTTCATATTAAAATTATTTAGAACTTTTGCACAAAATTTCTGGGCTATTACTAAAGTATACCATTTTAACAATGTAATAATATGTCTATAAAACGAAGGTATCAAACCACTTCATTTACCGCTTTATTTATTGATGTGGTTGTTTCTGATATTCATTCTTTTCCTGTAATTGATTATAAAATGTCTTACATACTTATGAAATATTAATCGCGGTTGATATACTAACTCATCTTTTTATTGTGCAACACAAAACGTGAATTTCCTTAATTTAGCGTTCTGTTCCTCTTCGCAACGAATCCAGTGACTAAAAGTACAGAAAATCAAAACAAAAAACGGGTATTTTCAGACTTACTTCAATACTCAAAATCTCTTTGCAAATAAAAACAAAATTATTTCTTAAAAATTTAAATATTTTATTTGTTTTTTTGGTAAAAAATAATTATTAAGGCACACTACAATATTTATTGATGATTATTTGTTTTATGTTTTTTTTTATTTCTTTAATCTGTGAATAAGTTTTAAAATTAAAAGCAATTTTTAAATAGAATCTGATTTTAAATTCTAATTAATTTTATAAATCTACAAAAATATGTAATTTTATATAAAATTATAAGAATCTTATAAAACATTTAACAATTACTATTTGTATAAATATTTATTTAAAAAAAAAAATGTTGGCTTTAAATTCAAACAAATTGTTCCATATTATCATCGTAGTAACGCACATCGCAGGTCTTTGACAGTTTTGTGCATTTACAACTTTTACCCGATGGTGATTTCCGGTTGGCCAAACAAATTCTCTCCGAAGGACATCCTCCATTATTTATCTGACATTGACTTGAACCTTGTGGGCAAAAATCTTCCACTGCTGTCATGCCGTACATTTTGTGACTTCCAAAGACTCGTGTACGCATACCTTGATGACGAGTGCCATCGAAATCGACTCGTTCAAGTTTTTTACTATACGCAAAGCAAAACAACATGTGAAAAAAATATTTAAATAAATTCCTTGTAACTTACGTTGTCCAATCAGTCCAGTAGAAACTATTATCCGTGGCAGATAGTCCAAAAGGATATGATAGCTCTGATGCAACCGTCCTCACTTCTTTCGAATACGAGTCGATGCATTCAATTTTGTGAGTTCCAGCATCAGCGAAACATAACTCTGCGCTATTTTTAAGCACAACCAACGAATTTGGCAGCAAAACTCTTGGATTATTCAAAAGAATTTCCCGACCAGTGCCATCCAGATCGGACATTTCAATTTTTGGCGATTCGCGATTCCAATCTGACCAATACAGTTTCCTAGAAAAGCAAAAAAAAAAAAGGTAAAACACGCGTAGGTTTATATGTATAATGTAATCAAGATTTCGCTTCTCATGGTTTGATATAGCAAAAACCAATATAAGCAAAGGAGGAATGTATACTCACTCTCTGTATGGGTCGACGGCAATACCTCGAGGATTGACCAAATATTTATTCACCAGAACAGCTCTCATAGTTGGATCGTCGAGGCTGGCCACTTCTATTGTATCTCTAACCGAGTCAGTCCAATAGATACGTCTGGATACCGAATCAATTGCAATTCCCTCTGGTGATTCAATGTCTTCAATGTTGGAAAATAGAAACGAAGCACACAAGAAACAACAAAATGATTTTTGATTAAAAATCAAATATACCATCATCGTTCTATTCTATATACCACTTTGTTTTCCCCCCTTTAATACTAAAAATATAAACGAATACCTACCGTCAGTTATGAAAGGACGAGTATCTGTGCCGTCGTATTTTGCGCTGATGATTTTCTTTGCAGAAATATCACCCCAGTAGACACGTCCTTCGATGCAATCCTTGTCGAGGCCGATGGCCATTGAAGCGACCGAAATGGGTCGACTTTGTTTTCCATTGAACGGAACACGCACGATGACGACACCCTGACTTATCAACAGGAATCCAGAATCGTGTGTTGGTCTCTCTCGGCACATAGTTCCATTGCCTAGATATCCTGCAAAAGAGTTGAGAAAAGTTTATGTCCGCATTAGCAAAAGGATGTTAATTGGAATGTGTATATCTATCTGCCATTAGATTGTCCTGTTTCTAATAGAACATCAGCATCGGCTATAGTCAAAGGCAAATAATACTTGTTCGAATAAATAAGAAGGATTATTGAGAATCTCTATGCAGCCAATTATAGTTTTTGAAGGAGAATTTTGCTCCTTTGGTTGACTGGTATAGGATCATTTATAGAACATACAGTGAGTTTGTTCGTAAAATGCAACAGTTTGCAATCATTCTTATCTTAAAAAGTTATTTATGGATTATTTCATAATTTAACGATGTAGATAAATTGGTTTTAATTATATTTTAAAATTCAAACAAAGGTGTCTCTTTCTTAAAATACATTGTTTGATTGCGATTGAGTATCCTCGTTAACATTATTTTTAATACGTTCCCAAATGACATACATAACTTCAACATAACTACAAGATTATATAAGCTTATTACGATATATATAAGCTTACTTTTGTGGCAGGTTAGGCTATAGATTTTTTAGATTTTAAAAAAGCAGTTTTTAATTGAAACAAAATGATGAAGATCTTAAGATCTTAAGAATCCTAACCTTGTAATCAATCCAGATCAAAATTTAAGAAAAATACAATAATTTGTATTCATCGTCCTGTTTTGATGGTTGCATGTTCAAATAGAAATATATTCATGAAAACAGTCCAGTCTAAAAAAAAATAAAACAAAAAATTGGTGTATAGTTCCAATTTTTTCGGGAATAATACTTATAGGAGAGCATTCCCAGTACTCGTTCTAAAAAATCCCAGGTGATCAGAGTGCGCCGTGTGTATTGGGCGCGGCGCAGGGACATAATTCCTCTTGACATAAGTCCAAAATGTTTTTTTTTTGAACTTATGTCCCACTTTGATGGGATATAAGTCCAAAATCTATTTTTGAAATTATGTCCCATCAAAGTGAGACATAAGTCCAACAAATTTTATTTTTGAAGTGAGACATAAGTTCAAAATTTCAATACCAAACTTGCAATCATCCAAACTCGCACCCACCCCAAATCCTATAGTGGGCCAAGCAGGGGGGTTGCAGTCCCTTACCAATCACAACTGTTTAGAAATACAGGTGGGCCACCCAGGTACTGTGTCTCCGCGGGACATAAGTCCAAAACTATTTTGTTTGGACTTTTGTCCCACTTTGGTTGGACATAATTCCAAAATTCGATTTTAAACTTATATCCCATCAAAGTGGAACATAATTTAAAAAAAAAAAGCATTTTGGACTTATATCCCGAGGAGTTATGTCCCTGCGCCACTGGACACGTGGTTTAAAGGTACTTTTTGACTGTTCTGCATAATATATCGAACACGGAGCGTGGTATAAAAAAATGAAAATGAAGCTTACATTTGCTTTCATACAATTTTTGGAAAAAAAAAACCGTCCTCTCTGGAAAATGAAAATAAATTAAAAACTATTATTTTGCCACACTTCTTGTTTTACCTCCTTCCCACTCATTTCTTTGACATAAAGTTGTGAATGCAAAAACTGTACAAATGTTACTTTATCTCCAACTGGTTATAAAGTAAAATTTTCTTTAGGCAGTGGTGATTTGCATAAGATTTTAAAAAAGGGTACATCAAGTATGTTGGGTCGCCATAATTAAAAAATCGTATAAAAAAATTTATGGGATGGGGTCTTTTTGATATTTTAAAACAACTGCTAAGTTTGTTTAATACTGCAATGCAAGTATAGTTAGATAAAGTATTTTCTAAAAAAGTTAGTTTTTCAATTCCATTTTTGTGGAAAAAAAAAATCCGATCAATTTTGGTAAAATTGTATAATATTGGTTTGTGGATGTGCGAAAAATCGCTCTCAAACAAAACGCCCAAAACCGAAAAATGAGGAATCGCCGAAGAATTTGGGAGATTCCTTATTTTATACTATTTTGGTGAATTTTTATAATGACGGATTGCCCTAGAAACGGAGATGCAATATCGCCCAAAACATGCATTTATGTCAAAAAAAGTAACGGTAGCTGCGATAGAACGGTACTTTTTAGATACCGATTACCTTCTAAACGGCTAGACTGATTTTGACGAAATTTTATATCCTTAAAGTTTTGCTAAGCCCGATTAGTACTGCAATCAAAAATTTTTAAATTATGTAGTATTTTTTAAAAAGTTTGATTTTTTTCCGAAAAAATTTCGAATAATTTTGATAAAATTATGTATGAGTGCTTTATTGTCGACTGTAAGAAGTCTACACATCTGTTAAAATGAAGGTGATGTGCCCCAAGAGCAGGTTCATGTGTTGAGGAACGCAGCTTTTTTATAAATAATCATTTTTTATAAATAACCTTTTTTTGTTTTGTGTTTATGTTAAATTTCCATTTAAATTTTATAAGTAAATTTTTCTATAAAACTTGCTAAGCTGTTTCATTATTTTTACCCACGATCAAGAGTTGAAACCGTTTGTTAGTGTGATAGAATTTACTGCAATAGTGCAATGCAAAGTGAATCTTTGATGATTAGCGCACTACAAAAGGTTTTGGCAATTGTTGTGTGGATTATGCTTAGTAAATTTATTAAGAAGAAAAATTTATAGCAACCACCGAACCAGCCGGTCGACTTGCATAGGGAATATTCCTATGCTTAATTTCGTTGTTGTTAAATTTTCTTAATTATTGATTTGCTTTAGAATAATTAGTTGTTGCAATAAATTAAAGAATAATTATAACGTTTTGAAACATTTTGGGTTTTCTTTTATTTCATTTATTCTAAATCATCATGCGTCCCAGACGCGCCATTTGTTTTTCCTGCAGTATTAATGAGGTTTGGAAGCACTTTTAGAACATTAAATTTCGTCAAAATCGATGAAGCCGTTTAAAAGATATTAGAAATCAAAAATGTACCTTTCTACAGCAGGTACTGTTAATAACCTAAGAAAAATTCAGATAGGAGATATCACCGTTGAAAATAAATCACTTATCGAGAAAAATTGAATTTGCGGTAACGCTTAAATGGTAGGAAACATTATTTTAACACTTAGTTCAAATATAAAGAAACGACCTGGGATATTTTTTCTAAGAATACTCGTTTGAAGAAAAGAATACAAGTTTGAAGAAAATCGGCTTAACCGTTAAGGCAGTAGATGTCGGTAGATACAGACAGACAGACAGTCAGAATTGCCAGACCTACTTTAACGTCGTCTCGATCATCGTAATGTCATGTTTGATTGTTACCTCTTAACATTTTTTTTTCCCGATGAATAACTTAAAAGCGCTACAATATCTCGCAATTCAAAATCTCGGATAACAAAATCTGGCTTTTTTATAAAAATCTCGAAAAACGAAATATCGCAAGTTTAAAATCCCGCTTTTCATAAGATCACAATCACAAAATCCTGTTTTTTTTTTTTTAAATCTCGCATTAACATCAGGCAAACGAAATTCTCTCAATTTTCAACCAAAATCCCGCAAACTAAAATCCCACTAAATAAATACTAAATACAAAAGAAACTGGACCCCCAAACACGCATCCACCCTGTTTTTATGTCGTTAACATTAATTTTTACTTTTTTTAGTGCGATATTTTTATAATTGCGAGATTCTAAGAAACAAGATATTGTAATTGCAAGATTATGAAATGCAGACTTATTTGATTGCGAGATTTCATAATGCGAGATTTTGATTTGAGAGATTTTATAACCAACCCGCATAACTCGCCTTAGGTATAGTTACATTTCCGACTCAGCAGCGAACCTTATGCTATCTTACCTTTCTGGAAGAAAACAAGCCGTTGTGGTTGGAAAACATGTTTCTGGTTTCCTGGAACTGTTTTCCGGTGTACCCCAGGGTTCGATTCTTGGACCACTGCTGTTTTCAATGTGTATAAATGACCTAAAAGAGCATGTTCAGTACTCAACAATAGATTTATATGCTGACGATGTACAAATTCGACTTAGTTGCAAATTGGGTATGATTGAAAACGGTGCATACTTACTGAACAATGACCTGAATCGCATCTTGTGTTGGTCCGAGAAAAACAACCTGAGATTAAATCCAACGAAATCCAAGTGTTTAGTAATATACAAACAGAAGCTCGATCTCAGTTATTTTCCTTCTATACTTATCGGAACCCAGGTAGTTGAATATGTGGAAAAAACGAAGAACCTAGGAATATGGTTTAACTCAACACTTAGCTGGGACTACCACATACAACATATTATAGGCAACATATACGGATGCCTCCGTAGCCTCTCTTTTTCAAAACAATATATACCAAAAAAACATTAGACTTCGCCTGGCTAAAGCTTTAATGTTGCCAATGGTCACATATGGATGTCAGATATTTAGTAGTCACAGTGCAGAATCTAAAAGGAACTTAAATGTTGCTTTTAATAACATCATACGTTACGTGTATAACCTTAAACGTTTTGATCATATTTCCGGGTATAAGAATGATTTACTAGGGTGTACCTTAGACACATATATACAGTACATCACTCTTAAATACTTAAATGATGTTATAATAAGGAAGGAGCCATTATATCTCTACAATAGAATCGTCTTTTCAAATTCAAATCGGTCTTATGTGATAATTCAACCCCCGTTTACTTGTACTACAACCGAGCGTCAATTCTTTGTTTGTGCTGTCAGGCTATGGTAAACTACGAGGAACAAATCTCTTTAATCGCGTTCTGTTCAGATATTTGGCTGGAAATTGATTTTTTTTTTCCTTGATTACAGATAAATGTAAAACACAAATGTAATTTTATATTTTATAGATATTTAAATTTTAGTTTAGCTTGTTGTAAACTTAAACGTATTTGAATCTAACTTTTGCTGAAATAGACTTAAGTCCATTGTGAAGATGAAATGAAATAAATGAAAATGAAAATGAAATGAAATATAATATTATGTAGTACCTTTGATCGAGCCTTTGATCGCAAGTTAACATTTCATGTAACTATAGTTTTTCAGAAATCAATATTATTCACGAGCGTTTTTAATTTTTTTTATTTTTTTCTTACCTTGATTGCAAACGCAAGCAATTCCACTATTTGTAGATTGACACTTAGCATTTGGATCACACATTGAAGGTGTATTCTGACAGTTCTGCTCTTCGATACAAAGATATCCATCGCCATAATATCCAGAATTACATATGCATTCAAACATAGCCGGGTCACTATACAAACACACACAAAAAGATTCCAAATCATTGATAATATTATATGATAAATAAAACTTACGTCCTTGATGGTTCGCAAGCAGCATGAACCCCACATGTATTCCTCACTCTACACGAAGTTGGAATACTTTTGCATGTGCGAACTCCATCACCCATATATCCTTCCATGCACTCACAATACTGAACATGTTGTTTGTTATCCCATTTGCACATAGCATTGTCAGCGCAATAAGTTCCGCCGCACATACCGGCCGGAACGCAAAAGTCCGACAAGTCACGTTCGTATCCTTCGATGCATTGGCAAACGCCCTTATCACAATACGCCGATTGACCGCAATCCACATCCGAACGACACTCGGGGGCCAATTTGCAGAGAATGCCATCACCTTCGTAACGTGGTTCACATTGGCACACGGATTTTCCAATTGATTCGTTGTATTCGCAGGTGGCATGAACACCGCACAAATCAGGATTCTGCAATATTTATGTAAAGGATTAATGTCTATACAAGCAAAAGGAAAGATATCATCATGAAATCCTACCGTAGTACATGACTCATCAATCTTGCTGCATTTAAAACCATCACCAGCATAACCATGAATGCAGATGCAAATGTGTCGCATTTCCTGTTCAGACCATTCGCAAGTTGCATTCTCATGACATGCATCGTCAATGTCACATGGAACTTTATTAAGAAATATATGAAAGTGATGTTCATGTAATTAATAATTCTTACCTATGTCTGCGCTTTTACCGAGTGAATTGGAACTAATAGACCGGCAAATCTTTTCCTCTGATGAGAGATCATAGCCATCGGGGCAGGAGCAGTCACCGAAAAAGCCACAGCTTGGTTCAACGGTGTCCTCATGGGATGTAAGTAGTACACATTTGCCATCCTCCCAGACTTCGATATCAGTGCGGCAATTGTATTGGCAAGTGAAACCGTTTCCATTATGTCCTTCGCGGCACTCGCAACGGCCTTCCACGCAATTGGCATCCTTTGAACAACGCTGTTGGTAAATGATAAGCAAATTTGGTTTTAGTTAATTTGAGAAATAAAGAAATGTGAGAAAGAATAATCAAGAACCGAAAATCCTCAAGCAGCTTAACTTTCTGAAAAATATAAATAAGTTCTTGGAACCACTATATGTGGTCGGGCATTATGAATTCTACATAGTGCCACAGATACACCACAACTAGACACATAAGATCATTTACCATGATAGAAATCTAAAATTGAAATATATATACTCACATAACAATCCGAACTTTGTTCTGGCTGCTTATTCGAATCCCTCTCCTCTTGTTCCTCTGCTTCTTCTCTTCTCATATCATCATCAAATTTCTCTTCTGCTCTTTTATCGGCTTCTTCATTTTCTTCGTTTCTTCTTTCGGTTTCTTGTCTGTCCTCTTCATTCCTTCTATCATTATTTATTCTTTCCATTGCTCTCCGTTCATCTTCTCTCTTCGCTTCGAATTCTCTTCTCTCATTTTTCATTTTTGCTTCTTGTTCCCTTCGTTCACCTTCTCTTTGAATTTCATTCTGTCTCCACGACTCTTCTTGCCTTCTATACTCTTCGTCTCGTCTTCTTTCTTCTTTGAGTCTTTCTTGTTCCTTTCTTGATTGATCTATTCTCCACAGCTCATCCTGATGTGTTCTTCTATTTTCTTCTTCCCGTCTTTGTTCTTCTTGTCTCCTCAACTGTGCTTCTCTTCGCTCTTGCTCCAGAGTCTCTAAATCTTCCTCTCCACTTCCTGTTGTTGACTCAATAATATAATTGTCTCCTAGTGGACTGCATTCATGTCCATTTCCGTAGTATCCTGGAAGACACTCACATGTATAACCTCCTTGAATGTTTCCACATTCAGCATGATCATCACAGATATGTGATCCTGTCTGGCACTCATCAATATCAACGCAGATTTCTCTTTCTCCATCGATCACTTCAGGAGCAAAGCCATCCCTACAAATGCAACTATAAGAATCTTCTTCTGGAACACACAGAGTGTTTACTCCACAAGTTGCCGATCCATCTACACATGCATTCATTGTCAGATCAACTCCAATTTTGGCCAGTAATCCGGTTCGAAGAGCCTGATCTTTAGGCAAATATTCTAAAGTTATCTTTGATACCTTCTCCAAGACAGTTGTTCCCGTAGGATCAGTCTCATAATCTAGGAAGCATGAATCATAAGAAATTTTTTGATTCAATTGGAAAGAAATAAAATCGTTTTGCGATGGAACTTCAATGAGACGTTCTCCCGTCGATGAAATACTATTTCGTGATGTGAATTTGAGTTCTTCGATGAAATCCCTCATCATGATTCTTTCATCATTTCTGATTTGAGGAACATGTCCATTGATATCGACCTTAACAGTCAACTGATCCCAGTAGTTCAAGCCTTCGAATGTTTGATTGATGTACAGAGTCTCACCAGATTTGAATAGCAGCTCCGAACTGTGAACGAGCTTGCCTCCAGTCAATTGGTAGCCATTCAAATTTTCCGCAGACATGGGTTTGGCAAAAAGCCAACCAATCGAACTTACAATTGGCAAAGCAAATTTCAATTGGCCACCCAGTTCGGGAGTAATGGGATTGATAGCGGTATAACTGCGGCCATCTTGCATAACAATGTATGATTGCAACTTGGCAGCTGTATCAATAGGACGATTGTTGATGTTACCACTTAGCGATCCAGAAACACGTATTGGAACTGTGTTCTTAATGCATGCCTCTCCATTTCCATAGTATCCTTTGGGACATTTGCAGCAAAAACCTTCTGATTTGTCAACACATGTTGCTGAAGAATGGCATCGTTTGTGTTTGCCTTCAGAACAGCTTCTTGGCTCGGCAGGCTGAGTGGTGATTTCGTCAGTGAAAGGTTCGGAAATGTTTTCAGCGAAGTCAAGCATACCCACGCGATAAAGGAAAACTCCTTCCACACCAATATTGGACATCTCACTCAAGTACCTAGCCTTTGAAGGGATACAAAGATCATTAGTATATATTATAATTCAAGTCTCATTTTGGAAATTCTTACATTATCAGTTCCAGATCCTTCAATAGTGAAAAATCTTCCATCTTCTGATATAAAACCAGCTTGAGCTCGAATATCAGGTAAACCAAGTTCTCCGGTATCAGCTTGCAACCAATTGATTCCTCCTTTTGGGTAGATAAACTGTACGTAAGTTTCATCCTCGTTACAGATAATTACAGCCTTGAATGAATGAGATAAACAATAAAAATCAAATGACCCAAATAATCTTGAAACTTATTTACCTGAAATGTATTCAACTTATCAGTTTTGCCATTATAGTATCCGACATTCTCCCACGTTGCGACATACAAAGTCGTTGGAACAAAATCGAAATCATCTGGGAATATCTGTTGAATTAGACCACTAGCCTTCTGGAGTTTATCGGGATTCTGCGACTTGAACAAACTGATAGTTGTAGACGCATTTGAACCCGATGTATCTACGTTGGAAAAAAATGGTGCTATCGATGGATACTCCAAAGGGAATGGCTGATTTAAGTATTCAGGAAATTCAGTCACAAAGGAAAGAATACCATTTGTGTTGATCTATAAAGAAATGGAAACAATGATTTTTATGTGACTTCATAAATTTCTTATAAATAGGTGTTAAGTCAAGCTTGTATTAAGCTTTCAGCTTTAACAAGCTTCATAAGCGCTTACACAAGCTTTGCCGAAAACCAGCTTGCAAGCGTGCAGCTTGTTTGCTTATAACAGCAATAAATTTATTTCACGTGGCGTGTGTGTTTTTTATTTTCTTCATAAAAATATTAGCAGCAATTTATTATCCCCTGATCTTATCCGAATTAGATTTGCGTCGCTAAATACACGCAAAAAACAACAACACAATTTCCAGCTTTGTTTCCAGAATTTTGCAAGATCTAGAAATGAAGGTGGTTCTTGTGTTGTTTTTGATTTTATATTTCGGGATGAAAATCCAATCTGTATCAGATCAGAGGGGATAATGAAATGCAGCTAATGATTCAAATGGGAATGTTGGAGAAATGAAGACAATACATGGCGAGATATAGTAGGAATGAAAAAAAGGTAGGTACATACTGACGAGGGGTTTGTCACCGGCCAGTTAAGTGGTTTAATGATTGCAATATTTCAAACGATTTCAGATGATTTCACGTGATTTCAAGCAGTATTTAAGGATTTAAATATTTCGTGATTGCAATGATTTCAAATAAATCTAATGATTTCAAGTGATTGCACCGGATTTCAATGTGATTTCAAATGATTTCAAATATAAGTGGTTTGGTGATTTCATTCGTGACAAACCCCTCGCATACTGATTGTTTTACTTTTATAAATAGAAGTTAATTTAAACATATTTGTTTGACTTTCAAACGTAACTGATCATTTTTCAAAATAAAAAAGCAAAAGTTAGAGTGTCTCCACCTCTTTTTTCCCAAATAAAATCTTGACTCTATTAATGTCAGTAATCATCTCTTTTTTTTTCAATAATTAGATGGGTGTCTTTTAGGTTAATTCACCAGCGCACTTTCCAATGCTAAAAATACGCATAAACGTTCCTCACTCGAAAGATTCATGATGACTAAAATTAAAAAGTATAGGACCACTAATAGGACCACAACCAACCATCAGAATCGCGCTGGTTATAAGTACCGGCATGAATCGCGGAAAGCGATAAAGCGATAAATCGAAAATCTGGTGCACTCAGTACGTATACCGTAATGGTTTGCTACAAGTGCAAGTACGTGCGAACCAGTCGTGCATTTTATTTGAAAAAGTACAAGATTGGAAGAAATACCAGACAACTAAAGGCAAATTTGATAAAAACAATAAATTTGTTTACCAACATGTGATAAGGATTACGCTGGGCTTTTTTTTCAGCTTGATAGACCTTTATTAATAATTGTTTTACAAAAATTAATGTCAACGTAAGAAAAGTAGGGAATCTAGATCTATAAAATCGGTTATCACCATTTTTAGCAAAATATATGAAAAACGCACCCGATTAACTAAAAACAAAATTGAAAATGGCGGGCATACGCAATATCAAATTTTGTTGTTAAACTGTGATTTCATATTCTACTCCATCATTGGAACTTAACTTCGCCAAAACCATTTCATACTTTGAGAAGTGGTCGAATTAGACAACAACAACAACTATTTTTTGGCAGGAGTTAAAGCTATATTTCATGGTTCCCAATGCAAATTATCAATTAGTGAATTAGTGTTGTTCGTCCATTTACATAATCTCATGTTTAATCGAAAAACATGTTATTGAATTTTATATACCGACACCGGGAATCGAACCTTTGCATCCCCCACAGATGGTCGTCTTATTACGCAATTCTACCATTGTAGGTGTATGTAACCTACAATGGTAGAATTGCGTAGTGCGATTCAATTTGTGATTATCGATCCACTGAGAAGACGGCTATTTTATTAGTGTACACACATTTTGTTGTTGAATCTGGTTCTTTCTATTTTTCCCATTCGATTTAAATGCCAACAATCCGTTGAACGGATAAGGAAGGGAATTTGGGTGAAAGATTTGACAAGATTTGTCAAGAATTAATTAATTCATTAGAATTTGAAAGGTAGTTTTGTATAATGACATACTGCAGTTAAGCTGCGTAGCTTGTCTAATTCGACCACTTCTCAATGTAAATTGAATTATATAGTGCAAGCTACGCAGCCTAACTGCAGTGTGTCATCATACTTCATTTAATTTTGATAACATTTCTAAGTTAGTGAGGCTATTGCCTCATATCATGTAAGTACATAAAATAGTCAACTTTGTGTAATATCCCTTGTATATAAATTTCTATAGTACAACCATGGAGCAGCGCCATCTAAAGTTGTTAACTGCACATTTGGAGGTTCTTAAATTTACTAAGTGTCTTTTCTGTTACCCTAACAATAGTCGTCTACGAAACAAATTAATAATATATAATGTATTTTATTGGCTCTAAAATCCATATTTCCTTGACAAGAGTCGTAAACAAAACAAAAATAATATATGTTTACGACTGTTGTCAGGGTTACAGAATAGACAACTATTAAATGCACGAACCTAAAAATGTGTTTATCACACGTTTCTCAAGATGGCCAGGCGGTGATTATTCAGCATGAAAATACTCTAGAAATGTACATATATACAATGTAGTATCTTTGAGTTGTGTAAATATACAAAAGTTAAAATAATTGTTCATCATCGGCCCGACAACCGGGGTCCAGTCCTGGCCTCCTTCAACAAGTCTCTCCGCCTATAACGGTCTCGAGCCGAAGCCATCCAGTTGCGCACCCCAAGGCTCCGGGCGTCCTGGTCTACGCCATCACTCCAGCGCAAGAATGGTCTACCACGCTGTTGTCTGCCATAGAATGTTTCACAAAGAACTTTCCGAGCAGGTTCCTCTTCGCTCATTCTAGGTGCCCTGGCCCACCGGAGTCTACCGAGCCTAATTTTTGTCACGATATCTGCTATTGCGTACAATTCATGATTGTACCGTCTCCGGAATCGTCCTTCCTCACATATGGGGCCAACAATTCTCCTTAAGACTTTTTCCGAACGCGGCTATGAGGTCGGAGTCCCTTTTGCTAAGCATCCAAGTCTCGGATTCATATGTGAGTACTGGCAGGAACATGGTCCTGTACATCAGCAGTTTTGAAGTTATGATGAGCTTTCTGGATTTGAAGAGCTTTGACAGACTGTAGTAGGCTCTGTTGGATTTGAGAAGCCGCCCGCGTATTTTTTCTTCTATATTGTTAACGGCTGCTACTATTGACCTACAGGTCATCAACTTGTAAAAAAAATTAACACGCGCTTTTCTGAACATGAATACGTGTGAACAGCAAAATGCAAAATTGTAAGAATGTATAGCTAGTCTAGCCAAATTTGACAGTCCCACTTGAAATGCACGGGCACGCATACAGAGTTAAATCTCTGCAGTTTTGAAAGTTTGTAGGCAAAAGTGGGTGGAGCTTCCTGAGTTGATGTTCTATTTATTTATTATTCTATGTATTGACCCAAGGTATCTAAAGGATTACACCACTTCAAATTCGTGCTCTGCTACCTTGATTATTTGACCAACTGTTCACTCATTTTAAAAAACGTAACCTACCTCACTATTAAAAAAAAATGTCTAACATAAAGAAAATTATAACAAAAATATCATAGGCATGTTTCACCCACAAATGTTAAATAAACAATGATTAATGGTATGACGTTGCCCTAAACTTTCATTTTTATATTTTTTAAACATTTATAATTTAGTATTTCTCAATATTGATAGAATATTTCAAACATCCATAATCTTTGAAGAAAAACTTTTCTTTACTAAAATAGAATTAACAACCAAATCCAATAAGACACTTCTAATTTATTGGGAAATATAATGTTTTCTATTTTCCAAAAATAAATATAATATTTTTGTTTACAAATTATTTTTATAACGACGCACGGATGTTCAAATTGGTATATGAGAATTTCGTAATTTTCATTAAAGTGCCAAAGTACTTGAGAGGAGACATCTCATAATAAAATCAAAATATAAACTAATTCACGACGCGACAGTGTTGAAGTGCGAACTTAGCAGACATCTTTTTAACATTTGAATTTCTATTATGTTGGCTCAACGCCAGATTTTCAAAATTAATTTAAGAAAAATATACTCAAATTTAGGTAGCTAGCCCATGTTCCACCGTGCATATGTATGTCTTTAAGTTTTCTTGTATAGGGCTTTACAAGAACTACATTATGAAAATTGGTTACATGATATATTTTAGAATTTTAGATCATGGTCATAAAAATCGACATTTAATTCAAATATGTTTACTTCTGGTTATAGGTTATTGGTGCTACATTAGGAAAGTTTTACAATCATAACAAATAAAATGCCCGACTAGGTCGCATGAACTTCTTTTTGTATTGCAAACTGTGACTGTGAGTTTGCAAAATTGGCGGAATGGTCAGTAATAAAACTGACATTCTATAGTACGAATAGTACAATACAACAACAATAATAACTTAAATAGTCTGGTATGTTACCAATCTTCCAACCTCTCCCCCTTTGATATAATGCTACGAATTGTAGTCTATCAAATTAAGGTTGGGAGCAGTGTGACCAATGAAATATTTTAAATCATGCTAAGCCCAGTATTTTAGCATGTTTTTTTTTTTAAGAAAAAGTGCTAAAAATCATGCTTAACATATTTTTGAATACAAAACCTGCTAAAAATCCTGCAAAAAGCTTTAAACAAAACATTGTTTTTTTTTTTAGAAAAAATAGTATTTATTAAGCAAACATAACAAAAACATAAAAATCACTTCGTGACACTAAAACTATTTTATAAATAGGATCAAAAATCAGTTAAATTCAGTTTTTGTAAACAACATTAAAAATATTGGGCTTCATTTAAAGCCTCCTCAAAAGCATCAGGCAAATCTTTTTCTTCTTCAGGTGTATTATAGAATGTTGCTAATACCACTTCTTTTATGATTTTGCTTGGAATGGCGAAACTGTCACAACAAACTTCGGACAAATTGTCTCTGATAAGTAGAATACTATTAAGAATGTTTATTTTCGTTGGTCTTTAACTAAATTCATGAAGCTAAAAATTCTCTCAACAGCAGCATTAGATATCGGCAGAACCAAATAAGATATAGCAAAATTTGATAGCTCTTGGTATGGATTTTCATTTGAAGCATCTGTGAATTTATTCACCTCACACCAAAACTCAACAGTACTATCTACATTTTCCCAAACATTCAAGTGTAAATTATTCCACTGCGTTTCTATTTTACTTGCTAAATTCCTAATTGATTTTTCGAGTTTTGAAAAAATCTGTTAACGATTGTTTGTGAATTCTCAAACATTTGTTTACCGAAAAAAAATTGATTTGTTTCAAAATATTCAAATTTTCTGGTGTCCTTGCTTGAGCTCTTTAATTAGCCTTAAAATGAAATTTTGACAGTTTTTTTCTAAATTTATTTTCATCTTCTAATGTTACTGAATGTTCTGATCCTAAGACTTGCAATTTTTCCTGAAAATTGTATTGGGCTTTGTTCACACTTACGTTTGTTTTGATTTTACTAACCTTTTGTAATTCTATACTTTGGCTTAGCTGAAATACTGCTAAATTTTCAAACTAAAATATAGAATCATGCTAAAAAAAATGCTAGCATGATTTGGTAAAAAAACCTGCTAAAAATAAAATTTTCCTGCTAAATTTAGCAGGAAAAATGCTAAATTGGCCACACTGGTTGGGAGAAAATAGAGGCGGTCATAAGCGGTGGAATGCGTTGTGCATACGACTTCAAAGACTGAGCAAATCTGATAATGCGTGGGTTCGAATCTCATGATGTGCATGTTAAAAAGTTTTTCATAATAAAATTGGATTAAAAGCTCGGCACCACTAATAAGGAGACTGATGATAGGAATTGGCACTCCTTTTTTTTTAATTCGTTTAAATATTGGTGGTAGCACCTTTAAGTTGTTGTTGTTGTTCAAAACATTCAATGAAAAATTGACGGAATGGTCAGTAATAAAACTGACATTCTACTGTACGAATAGTACAATATAACAACAATAACAAACTGTAAGACTACACAAAATTTAATATATTCAATCATGATCAAAGGCGAAAACATTTAAAAAGTGATGCTTTATTCACTCAGTTTGAAGAAAATCCATCAATTCGTTTAAACCAGCTTAGTGAACAGAAAAATGTGCACATACGCACAGACATACCGATTCGGTGACCGGCAAGATGATACCTACTTTTTCTGGCTTCTCTATCATCGTAATGTCAGGTTTGAGGAAAAAATCGACATTTTTTTACACGAACCCAATGCCCATTGACGTACTAGATATGGACCGCCAGGCGGTTGAAATTTGTATACAAACAGCCAAGAAAAGTTGTTCCAGCTAAAAACAGTCTAAAAACGCCATCATCTTTTAGTGTTAAATACGTGTACTAATTTCGCCATTAGAATTTAAATGAAAACGATAATATATTCATCTGTAAGTAACTCATGGCATAAGGAGTGGATGTGTTTTGTAAAATAAAAGTAGTTTGATAATAATTTCCACCAAAATATTTCAATATTAAATAATTTATTAAAGAAATCATATCACTGCTACGCAGATTCCCTGCCATGCTAGTAGTTGATGGCGCCCCTTATGTTGGAACACGCGTGAAATTGGCTACTGGCGGTCCATATCTAATACGTCAATGCCAATGCCCTTTTAAGCAAAAAAAAAAAAGGAGATTCAAATGAAACATGAAATGACGATGATATGGGAAATCAGCACAAATTTTAATTTTCTATTTATTTTCTGCAAACAATAGTACTTAGATGTTAACATTATAATGAAACAATCAACCAACTCGCAGATAGTGATGACTAAAATATTCACTCAAAATCAAAAATAGCTTAAAATTTACAAATTGCGTTTCCAAGGAAAAGTGATAAGACTAGAAGGTCACTGAGCGAGAGCATTTACTTCCTCATAATTATTATAATTTCTCTAAGACCAAAATTTAATAATAATAAAATGCTAAAACATAAGACATTATCTTTTAATGATCCATCACGCAATCACTTATAGTTGCGTCGACGAACGAAGACATCGATGGGAATATGGGAATAACTATAAGAGTGTGTATAGTACCTTCTTTTGGTTCTTGTACTTTTTATATAGCCTGGGAATCAGAAGCAAATGATTAGAATTCAGCAAAGATAATAGAATTTAACTTCTATTAACTTTCTATCTGATTTCCATTTGATAAGTCGCAACAAAAGTTTCCTTAGCCTAGTAACGGTACCTCCCGTAATTTTTTTTTTCTTGAGCTATCTCTTGAACGGATTAATCGATTACAGCCTAATTTTTTTTTAAAAGCCCTCAATGATTTGTGCAAGTTTTATAAAAAAAAGTTAACAGAAGTTCTTTATTTTGATTTTAATAATTTTTTTAATTTATGTTTTTGTAAATTCAATATTTGAAAAATGGCTCAAGAAAAAAATTTCTTTTTTGTACCAATAAATACAAACTCAAACTTTGTGTGCAGTACTTTTTGGTAAATTCTTAGAGGAGAAATTTCTCTGAGTTTTTGGTTTAGACATCACCCTGGTGATGTCTGTTCTGTCTGTCCGTCATTCTGGATGTATGGACACCTGCAGTCTACTCTAAACGATTGGGCCGATTTTCTTCAAACTGGGATCTCTGTATTTTTAGAGTAATATGCCCAGGCGTATTTTTTTATTTTTATCATAGGTCGGAAAATAACGGTACATGCCTTATAAGTGTAACAGATAAAGCAATTTTTCTGAAGAAAAATCCGATCGATTTTGATGAAATTTCGTATGACTGATTTTTTCCGAACGATAATGTTTTTCGTCAAAACAATTTTTTTAGAAATTGCCATACAAGCGTTTTAGACAATTCCTTTTTTCTCGTAAGAAATACGATCCTTGATAAAATTAATGAATTTGTAGCCAAAGGTAATATTTTTCATGTTTTCAGAATAAGTTTATTGCATATTAAGTATTAACGGTACCTGGCAAATAAGCCTTAAAGATAATCCAATTTTTCTCGAAAAAAATACGATCTGAAATACTGATTTTTCCCCAACAATAAAGTTTTTTGTTAAAAATGTATTTACAAAATCAGCTTATTAACGGTACCTGCCATATAAACGCTACAGAAAATCCGATGTTTCTCAGAAAAAATACGATCGATTTGGATAAAATTTTGTGTGACCATTTTGTGTGACTAATTTTCGTAAGAATTTTTTTTTTTCAAAATCACCTTATTAACGGTACCTGTCATATAAGTTCTATAGAAAATCTCGAAAAAATACGACTGATATTGATAAGATTTCGTATGACTGATTTTTTGCCAATAATGAAGTTTTTTGTTAGAATTTTTTTTTTAATTATTCCAATTAACGGTACTTGCCATATAAACTCTATAGTATAGATGCTCTATTTTTACTTGCGATTATTTACTACAGTTTCTTGTTTAGTATTTTTAACCAAAGGTTAGTAATCTGACATACAAGCGCAAGTTTGTCCCACCCAGTCGTGCCTTTTATTTTTTTGTGTAGTCTCATACTTAGTTAATACAGATTCGGTAATAGTTCTAACGATTGTTTTAAGAAGAGAAAAGGTACATATTTCAAATCATCCAAAACGAAATACTTACTTGCATAAATCTCTAATCCAAAACTTAAGTTATTGAAATCCAGTATATTACAATCTAAAATTTCAGATGTCATATGTTAAAAGCGCGGAAATTCATTTTTATTTTAAAAATTTTAACACTATTTCATTTGACTTATTTACAGAACACTGAGTCAAACGAAAGACAAACAAAAAAAGAAATCGAAAGCATTTTTTTTTTTTGATAACCCGAAAGGTCAATCGCTGTTATCAATAATTTGTGTTTTGAGCGATTTTGTTGCAAAAAAAAATTCTGATAAGCACGAACAATTATTTTTTTATTCGGATTTAAGTAATGATTGTGCAAAGTCTCTTTTGATTCATTTTAAGTCATAAATGAAATGCTTAGATACTAACGAAAAATAAACCGGCTTTTTCATTCAAATAAAATCTTCACTTGAGCGTTTTAGAGGCCTCTTGCTTTTTCCGAATTCCGTTTTTTTTTATTGAATTGATGATACACAAACTGATGTATTTGATTATTTTTTTGTTTGTATTTGTGTAATTAAAATGATTTATACACTTACTGCACTCAGTGCACTCTTAGGATGAGGAATTTGTTGATGATGCTGAGTTGTAGATGTCACAGAGAGCATAGTGTTTTCCCACATTCAGCGTGTGAAACAGCACAGCTGGTAGAGATTACAAATGACTATATGGAGGAAAAAATACCCCATTTACATTTACACATTTCTTAAGGAACAAGTGGTGCATCACACGCCGCCGCCGGGTGCTTGTTGTTGTTGTTATTGACTAATTGTTGTCATATTTATCTCATCTCTGGGTGATTCTGTTTATATCGGAATTAATTTATCGGATAACTTCAAAATCGAGAAAGGGTCTTACACATTTTTGTATAAATTAATGTGAGATCTTTGAAGTACTTGAAAATGATACAAATGATTTATTGTAAGTAAGCTTCAAGCGAACAAGTGACAACATCTGTTTGGCCTAGTACAAGAAGAGTGTATATAAAATGTACATATATTATGTATATTGTGAGTGAGAGTTTATAACTCATACGATATATGTATATAACATGACGAAACCAAGCCCTATAGTGATTTACGCTCTCAACTTTCAACATATGATGAAATGATTATGGATCACTGAGGCAGTGCTCCTGACACATTTATACCACTATGCCACTATATACAAAAAGAAAGGTTCAGTGTCTTATTTTGAAGCTCTAGCGTCTATTACATATTATTATGATTTCTATCGAATAAATGGTTAAAGTGATTTTAAATATTTTTAATGATTGCAAAAAATCATTTGAAACATATTCTTTTAATTTCATCACTTGAAATAGTGATTGCATCTGATTTCAACGTGATTTCAAATGATTACAAGTATAAGTGGTCAGGTGATTTCATTCGTGACAAACCTCTGGCACATTTATTCAAAATTTACTAGGCATGTTTTCCAAATAAATAATAATTTAACATTCATTTCAAAAATAACTTTGATCCTACAGAGCTTCGCCAACTCGGAGTTTAATTTTAATTCTGAAACCGAACGAGTTGAACTTAAAGTTTAAACTGTCGTTCAGGTTTGGTAAAACTACAGTTCAAACGCTCACTGTGAAACTGGGCACTAGTTTTTAATTTAAAATATTGTGGCATGATGCCACAATGGTATATGGTATACCTGATGAAGCAACAAATCTAACCTCATCATATCAATAATTGTTTATAAGAACAAAAAATTGGCGCCCAACGGTGACCATGTCATTTGTTATTGCGATTATAAAACTATTAGAAAAGTTATGGATTCATAAGAAAAAATAAATGTTTCGGTCGAGGCTGTTTGATGTGCGTCTTTCTTTATATAGGCTAACGCATACCTTTTCAAAACTACCAGATCTGTATGTATTTTCGTTTTTTCAACATTTTTTTTTTCGAAGTTTTGAAGTTAAGTTTTTATTCAAAATTTGAAAATTAAAAACCAAAAACAAAAACATTTCGTTCAAATTTTGGAAAGTGTATAAAATTCCCATATCATGTGGAGCCCTTGCCCGTGGAGTACTTTTTCGTTATTATGTTCTTGGAAAGTTTCTATAAGTGCGAAATTTTGTAGTTATCGTCCGTGGTGCCATATCAACCGACTTTAACCATCCCGCCAATTTTTTTTTGTTTGCTAATACTCCTGAAAGATTAACGAACTATATCCAATCATAAAATTGGATGGGTATTCTGTTACAAGAAAAAATCCTCTGTCAACTAAGTAGTCTTTTTTCTATTTCCCTTTTGAGAATTGATTTTTTTGTTAATATTTAGGTAAATCTTTAAAAATTAGTTCATGGGAATTAGTTGTTGTCCCTAATTCATTATATTTTGTGATTATCATTTTAGCTTCCTTCCACAAGAACAAAGTTGGGCGGCCCCTTTTTCTATTTAATTATTTTTTTCTATAAAAATCTTTATTTTATCGAAACAATTAATCTGGCATTGGCAAACAATACCGTTTTTTAAACAGTTTGATGTATTACAACTAGCAAATTGCAATAGTATTGCAAGGAAGAAGGAGACGAAAATATTTGTAAATCATTTTCTACGTGAAAACCATAGTTCTGTATAATTTAAAATTTAAAAAAATAATTGTTTTTACAGATTCAATTTCAAAAATATAACATACATACCTAATTTACTACCCTGCTTTTTAATTGATTGATTTGACGAAAATGTTGTTCTTGTTGATTCGTTACCTAAGAGCGATGGAATTTTGGATGGAATATCAAAATGAGAAAATTATCCCAACCCCATCGACGAAGCAGTCTTTTTTATGCTGACTTAAAGCCTACCGAACCCCACCTAATCAACCGGGACTGAACAACCCGAGAACAAAAAAGGCAAACCGATTTTTAATTGTATAAGAAAACACATACCGTGGCCCCTAATCAAAAAAAAAAATATGTGCAATATCATGTACATAATTATTTTGACAAAAATGTAATGTTTATTTCAACGATAATATTAAATAACGGGTAAATTTTAAAGATTAAAAATTGACAGTTATTTTAAGACTATATGTTATGATGAATCAGTAGGTCTTCAATTTCAATCATTTGGTGCTTTTTTTTAGTGTCAAAAGTATTTTGACAAATCTTTTTTGTGCTTACTTCGTATGATTATATAATTTGTTTTAAATTTTGAGGATGAGATCACTATGTCTAATTCGTACCGATTCCATTTTGTGCAAAATATGACAAATCTACAGAATTAAGTATTAAGGAGAGAGCATCTTATGTTGCAAAGTATAATTCTCGGATTTTTGCTAAGCGATTGACCGCAGAACTGAATTTATGAAATCCAAATACCACAAAACAACAGAACTAATTATGTGCCAAATTTACCAGTGAATGGACTGCGCTAAAACCTCTCCATTGACCCCTAAAAGTCATAAGTTGAAATTCAAATTGCTGCAAAAAACCTCGATTAGCTAAATAACTATGCGCAGACGTCTTACAAAACATAATTTTTGGGCTTATACCGGAAGAAAGTACAGTTTGTAACACCATAAGAAAAAAACTGAAAAAATGCAACTCTCCAAAAAGCATATTAAAAACCCATTAATCTCCTGGAACAACGTTTTATGGACCAATGAAAGTTCTTTGGTGTTTCACTAATCAGTTTGAATTTTCAACGGTCCATAAAACGTCGTTACAGAAGATTAAAGGGTTTTTAATATGTTTTTTGGAGAGTTTCTTTTTTTTCAGTTTTTTTCTTATGTGTTACAAACTGTACTTTCATCCTTTCTTCCGGTATAAGTCCAAAAATGATGTTTTGTCAGACGTCTGCGCATAGTTATTTAGCTAATCGAAGTTTTTTGCAGTTATTTGAATTTAAACTTATGACTTTTAGGGGTCAATGGAGAAGTCTTAGCGTAGTCCATTCACTGGTAAATTTGTCACAGAATTAGTTCTGTTGTGTTGTGGTATTTGGTAGTCTATGGGTTTGCTTTCATAAATTCAGTTCTGTGCTCAATCGTTAAGCAAAAATCCGAGAATTATACATTGGAACATTAGATGCTCTCTCTTTAATACTTAATTCTGTAGATTTGTCATATTTTGCACAAAATGGAATCTGTACGAATCAGACATAATGATCTCATCCTCAAAATTCAAAATAAATTATATAATCTTACGAAGTAAGCACAAAAAAGATTTGTCAAAATACTTTTGCCACTAAAAAAATGCACTTCCAATCAGACCTACGGATTCATCACAACATATATGTAAGTCTTTAGATAACTGTCAATTTTTAATCTTTAAACTTTACCCGTTATTTAATATTATCGTTGAAAGAAACATTACATTAGTGTCAAAAATATTATACCGACTAGTTTATAACAGTTATTCTTAAGCAGTTTTAATTAATTTCAGGTCAGTTATAAATATTAATATTTAATAAAAACAAATTGAATCGAATTGATAATGATAGATATACTACAGTACTAGACCCGCAACAAAATATCGAACCCATCGAATTTATGGATCGATATTTATCTTTACTTGTGGAGAAATGTTATCACCAGTGAGTGCAAATATTATGAGTATGTGATTTGCATGTAGCGACAAACTCAGAAAATTTTTCTCTTGAAGAGAAACAATATTTTACCACTTCTTCTTGAATTTAACTTATTGACGTTCTATAAAAATGACTCTAATCTTCTAACACTATCTAAAAACTGAAATTTTTAACTGTCAATACACTAGACACTCCTTAAAAACCAAGTAAACTTAAATTTTAAATAAATTTTGTTAACTAAACTTGTAATATTTAAAGCATTTCCCACACAAATTGAACAATATTTGCATTAAGAGATACAAATAATAAAAACATTGATTATTATTGATAAGGATGCAAATAAAAAATCCCATTAGTAATTCTCTCTCTACGCCAAATTGACACAAATAAACAATCTGTTCCCAATAGATAAATTGCTTCTCAGTCCCATTGTTGTATTTATGCAGTATAGGTACACAAAAGATTGAACCCCATATACATTATTGAACAATTTAAATCATACAAAAATATACTTACATAAATATGATCATATTTTTCACTATAAAAATGAATAGGACTCTCCAATTGCATAAAACTGGATTCACTATCGCCAAGCCTCAGGACCTGTGTCATTGGCTCATCAGTATGTCGATAAAGCTGATTAAAATTCGAACTATCCAAATAGTGTTGATATTGTGTGTTGGCTGCATCCAAAATTCCTAGCACAATCACCATGCACATAAATTGTGCAAATTTACAAAAACTAGTCATTTTGTTAACACTCAACGCGCGTGTTCATCAATGGCAATCGAAATAAGCACTAAAATTATTTAAAAAATAATTTATTGATTTTTTTTTTGTTGATAATTAAATTAAATCACAGATAGACGTAAGGATTACACAAACACACACACGTTATTTCTTGGTATTATTTTATTTTTGGAAAATACGTTTGGTCTTGAGGTTACAACAGAGATAAAGTACGAAAAAAAATAAAAAAAAAAAATATTAATAATTAAATTGAAAAAAAAGTTTAATCTTAAAATAACCCCGAAGAGGCGAAGTTTCCTTATAGCACGACTCTCAGATAAAAACACTAAAGAACAAACGCACCAAGTTTAATTTTCACTTACAAGAGGATCACTCAAGAGGCAGTGTGCGAACGCTATCCCAACACTTCGTCAACTGATTTGAATAAAATCAAAGTGGATCTTCTTATTCTAAGTATCTGCGGGAGTGGGCGCTGGAAGAAGCATTTTTTCATCTCAGCTCGAGCAAGGAATCTGTTGCTCGCACGCTCATCAACATCATGATTATGTTTGGGAAATCTATCTTAGTTGAGTACAGTAGGGGTGGCAAGAAAATCAACTAAAGAAAAAAATTATTTTATTAATTATGTAAAGAATAAATATGCTTAAGATATTATGTACGTGAAATTATTTTCCTTTAGGTGATGAATTATTAATCTTTGGCAAGTGCTACGGCGAATGATTAAAAAAATAATTAAAAGGTGTTCAAAATGTTCGTGACCGAATGATTTTGTTAGTAAATATTAAATGAAAATTCGTTTGCGATTACTTTAAAACTTTTAATTAGTCCAGTCGATATGTCGAAAAAAATGGGGCTGCCTGGAAAATAATCTGAATTTAATTAAACTTTCACATGGTGTTTGGGGGTATCATGGAAACTTGCAACAGATCTTTTGGTAAAAGATCGGGGCTTAGAACCAAAAACATCCATTTGCTATTATAAAGCCAATTTTGACGTATACGCATGCTTGGACTGGTGGCCTTTAATAACCAGAGAACCAATCTTAAAATTATTACAAAAATTCGTAGAACATGAAAACTACACCAACCGCAACCAGCGTTCGTTTCTCAAACCCCAACTTAATCCTTAGGAGATGGTAGACAAAACTGCTTTAAGATTGCAACAGTGTAAAAACTGAAAAAGGGGCAACTACGGCCATGATAACATAATGAGTGCAACAAATATACAGTCAGTCATCGATTAGTTGCAAAGAATTGTAAGATTGTGACATTATGTATACGGCAACAAAATGGCAGATGGACTGGCTAAAAATGTGGCAGCTAAGGACACTTAGGCAAATCATAAGTTTTAATCCCACTATAACGCAACATAGTTTGCAATATTACAATATGTCAAGGAATTTTTGGTAAGTTAATTAAAGAACAAATATTGAATATTTACTGAAACTTGGCAGGCATCAACTGTGGGTACTTTTGATATCCCCCAAATTAAAGTCTCAAATAATGAAATCTCGCTTTTTTTAAAACTTGTAAAAGGAAATCTCGAATTATACATATACATGTAATCTCGCATTTCGTAAAATCAAAATCAGAAATACAGCAAGTTAGAACTATGACCGTCAACCCGGGATATCTATAAAAAGATAGAACTATCCTGGTTGATGCGTTACGAAATCAACGGTAGCAAAAAGAGCGAGACTAAGCCAACCGATAGAAACTTGACTATTTCAGATTATTCAAAAGTTAACAACGATAAAGAGCGAAAGCGACGAATGATGATCGTTAGATTTTCCCACTAAGAGTTTTGATGCGGCAAAAGTTATGTTAAGTAACAAACTAGTGGTTTATTTCTTCTTTACAGCGAGTATTTATACAATTTTATAATGCAGTATAAGAGAGAAATTACATTAGGATTTAACTTTAATTCAAAGGCGAATTCAATTATTATTAAATTATGGTGAATGGTATAATTTAGGCGCTAGATTTAAATATGATACTTCAAATAAATTATAGTAATTGAAATTACATACAAAAATTAACTGTCATTATGATACGAATTAAATGATGAAAGTTGTATAAAAAATGCAAATTTTAATTTAATAATATAAGATTTTATGATTCGAATTTAAGTTCGTTTATGCCCAAATCTAACTAAATCGCACGCGATTTCAAATAACTAAATTTTGTAATTGCGTGTTTATGAAAACCGGAGTTCATTCATTAATGAGTGGCTCTGAAGCAATAACTGGACAAACATTCAGGCGCTAGCTCTCCTATTTATTAGTTTCGATCTTTTTTAGATATGGATTTAGAACTTTTTTTACATGTTTTTTATTTTTAATTGTGAATTTTGGATGAATCTTATTCTTCCTTCGGCTTATTAGGTCATTAGTAGTGACAATGAAACAAAGTTTACATTGATTTTCCCAACGTTTCGACAGAGATTTCTGTCCTCTTCAGGGGATCTTTATTAACACATAATGAAATAAGATATAATTAGAACATGTTAGCACATAATGGTTTAATAATTATACAACTTACGTTACTTTAAAACAGATTAAAAAATATATAAAATAAATAATCAAACATTTAAAAAATAAAATTATTTAAAATTTATATAATTAAATAAAAAACAATTAATTTCAATGAAAAAAAACACAAAAAAACAATTTTTAAATAAAGCACTTCAACTGACGAAGTGCCGGTTTTGCTTTGAGTTGAGTGAAGAGAGGTGCTAATGTGTTGTGTGATTTGTAAGCTATTTGGATATCCTGAATTTTTTTTTTAATAATTTCTCTAAAGTTTTCCGCAAGCTTCGGAACGTCTAATTTTTTATTCAAAAAATATAATTAATTCGATTTCAACGGACGTTTCATTGGATGAAACTGCAAAAAACCAAAAACAATATTTTAAATAATTAAAAACCATAGTTTAAACAATTTAGATTTTAAAAATCCTATTCTTAGATATAATCTTCCGATGGGTTCTGGGAATACATAAACATTTTTACACAATTTTAACTGCAATGCAAATAGCCAAAAAATAGTATTTATTTTTTTAACAATTTAAAAAAAGTGGCAACCATGAAAAACGGCCATAACTATTAAACGGTAAGTTCAAAGTATCAAGTTACAATTTTTTTTCTTGAAAATTTACAGTTCTACAAGATGGCATACATAAATCACCTGTTTTTGAAATTTGTTAATTTAACTTTTTATGCTTGCAAAAAAAATGAAAAAAAACTATTTTCCTTATTTTAACTCAGCAAAAGAAAATTTTTACAAGTGGTTTCTCAACTTGTAATTAATTTGTGACTGGTTTGACCCTTTTTTAGTACTTATAAGGTGACTGGACTATAAGACCTCAGATAATTTGCTCTTAGATGGATTTGCTTTTGATTTGCGATGCGTTCCTCAAGTGGACGAAAGGCGTTAGAGAAAAGAATTATTCGAAATAATTTATTCTTGTTTTCATTCTTCATTGCCTACACCCTACAGGACATCAGGACAGGCATAAAATTAAAAGAAAAATCTTTGTAGGTATTGCTTCTATGTCATTGTAATTGATCAATTAAAAAGAATAAGAAATAGAAGTAGAAAGGAACTTAAAATTCAACTTTAATATAGATTTTAAAATAAATATATCGAATTATGAAACTGGATTTGATACTTTATTACACGATTATCATTATTTTATTCTTCTTTTCCTTATAGGTGTATCTTTCCTTATATCCCGTTTGATGTTTCATTTAATCTTTTTGATGTTTTTATTTTAACTGTAAAAGAATCACTACCCAGGAAATGGTTATAAAAGATGTCATTAACATCGTTTTCCAATATATGCTTAACGATCTATTTAATTATCTGTCCTAAAACACCGACGAACATCAATCCAACAATTTACAACCATTCAACATTTATCATTTCGAATTAATCACTGCTCTCACTTAGGAACACAAAATTCTTAGACATTTATAAACCGAGAACTCTATAATCTCGAAACTATTTTAAAAGTCCTATTTTTATAACAAAAAGACAACAAAACAAATACATATCTGTCAATCACATTAAGTGTGGCACGTGTTAGTTGATCTAGATAACATGCAAATGAGATCGGTACCTAAAATATTTCTACTCTCCAAATATTCGACGTACCGCATTATTTCTTTTTTCCCATTAGATTCTTAATCATTCCGACAAAGAATAGTTTTGTATGTGTTTTCGTTGCATCCTCATGCTTAAATAAACACCACTTTTGATTTTGTTTTTTTTTTTTTCTTTTTTAATATGATTTAAAACGCACATGTAGGTAAAGTACCCGCCCGCTCATATGTGTTCAAGTATTCAAAATTCCTCACAGAAATTCATCATAACATCGTATATTTCGAAAACATTACAAAAACTTAAACAGTCTTTAGAGTTTTTGAAAATATTGTTTTTTAATGTATAAGAGCAAAATACGTCACGGATGTGCATTTCTCAATTGCTGCTTTCGAAATATTGTATTTCTTCTGTCTGGCGGTAGGTACACGAGAAGGAGTATCTTAAGAATTTGTAAATACGTGTTCAGCGAACTAGAAAATACTTTAAGAATTTCAAAAATAGAATTTACTATGCAAATGAACTAAAAAATGCGTATAGGTACTGAAATTGTACACACAAGAGCTGTGCCAGATGTCATTCCAAAATGCAACATGTGTAGATATATTAGAAGAAGAAACGTATTTAATATTTATGCATTTTCATCGGGAAGATGAATTCGAGAAATGTTCTCATAAGACTGTTGTTTACTGACTGAGATTAATGATCGATCTTCACTTTGAAGTTGAAGTGAATAGCGATATGCTGATGAAAAGCAGTATATAGATAAACTGAATGGATATCCTTCTCCAGTTGTCAAGGGTCAGTGTTGAAAGTAAGTAAAATAAAGGACTCGACTGGGTGGCACAAACTTCCTCTTGGGGCAAGTTACTTTCTTGTTCACGACTGGAAAATTCATTTGACCAAACATTTTTGAAAAGAAATATATGGATTTATATGAAATATATCACCGTCGGTAAAAATTCAATTACTTACATGAAATTTTATCAAAATAATTTCGGAAAATTTAGAATTGTCGTTTTTTTTCAAAATTTGCTTGCAGTGCTATTCAAATTTAGTAGTAGTTTTAGAATATTAAATTTCGTCAAAATCGGTGAAGCTGTTCAAAAGGTAGTCGAAGTAATAAAAAACGGTTCTATGGTAAGTACCGTTAATAAGCTGATTCTGAAAAAAAATTTCATATGAAGGACATCACCAGTGAAAACAAATTACTCTTATAAAAATATATCGAAATTGATCGTAATTTTTTCGGAAAAATGAAATTGTCGGTTACGTTTATATGGTAGGTGCCGTAATTTATACACCTATATCAAAAATAATAAAAATGTCTGGGTATATTTTTTTAACGAATAGTTTGTACCAAGTTTGGAGAAAATCGGCCCAACAGTTAAGGCGATACATCCAGTCAGACAGACAGTCAGACAGAATTGTCGGACCTACTTTTTTCTTCTTCTCTATCTACACCTATATACATATGAAAATACATTGCCGGTGAAAAAAAAACAACGGAAGATGTCATTCTTTCATTTGTTGAAATTTGTTTGCCTCTTGTAGGGAGTTGAGATAAACGCGGAAATTCAAAAACACCCACAAATAAAAGGATCGACTGGGTCGGATAAAATTGATCTTGTGGCAAATAACTGTCCCATGGCAATAAGGATACTAAAAAAAAAAACAAAAATAAAAAGTTGCAACTTAAAATAGAGTTTAACAGTTGATTATGTTTATTTAATTATAAAGGTCGCAACAACACCGATGAGTCATAAGAAATTTTATCAAAATCGATTGTATTTTTACTTGCTTGATTGGTACTATAAGGCAAGTTAGGAATTTGTGCGAAAAAAAAGTTTTGAGATAACAATCAAAGATGACATTACGATGATAGCGAAGTCGAAAAAAGTGGGTCTGGAAATTCTGTCTGTGTGTCTGTCTGTCAGTCTGTCAGTCTGTCATTTGCACCTGCAGCTTAAACGGTTGGGCTGATATACTCAAACATGGTGTGTAGGCTTTTTATGGGGACCGTCAGGAACATTTTTTGATTTTTTTTTAGGCATCATAATAAGGGTACCTGCCATATAACGGTAATGAAAAAACTTTTTTTTCTCGAAAATGGCTCTAACGTTTTGATAAAATTTGAGATTAGTGTTACTGCATGAAAGGCCTTTTAGACAATTTAAACCGTTGTTTTTCAAAAACAGTTTTAACGGTCATATAACGGTTTTTTTTAATTTTTACTCTCTCGTTAACGACTCAGCAGATTTTATTTTTTTTTAAAGGCCTATACAGGGTGATTGGTATAAGATGCACCAAAAAACTTGAGCGTGTAGGTGGAGTTAAGACAAGAAAAAAATCTTATGGGAGGGGGGTTCTATTTCCCCCCGTTTAGGCGGGAAGGGCAATTTTCTAAAAAATTGACTTAAATCAGAAAAAAAATTATTTAAAAACAACGGTGAATGATACAAAGCCTTGTTATATTTTTTTGGAAAGCCAGAAAACTATTCTTTTAATTAATTTTAAAATAAAGTTGTTTAAGTGAACACTTTTAAAAAAATTAATTTTCACACTCAAAATTTAAAAAAAAAACTAAAAAAAAAAATGTTTAAACTAATTTTTTTGAAAATTTTATGTAATTAACTATTATTTTTATTTTCAAAATTCAATGCTCTTATTAATTTTTTGTCAAAAACAATAATACGGATGCCAAAATGTATCTTAGTTTTTGAGAAATTAAAAAAAATTAAAAGTAAAACTAGTAAGTAAAGTAAAAAGTTAACTCGTTTTTTTTTATTATTTGATTAAAATCGGATGGTATGTAATAAAAAATAAAAAAGGGATAATTCCCTAATTAATTATTGACCTGAGCAGGTCAAATTTGGGAAAACCAAAAAAAAAAGTGTTTTTCTTGGAAAAAAATACTTCTAGTTTTTCTTAATTTCTCAAAAACAAAGATACATTTTGGCATCCGGTTTTCTGTTTTTGACTAAAAATTAACAAGACCATTGAATTTTGAAAATAAAAATATTAGTTAATTACATAAAATTTTGAAAAAAATTAGTTTAAAATTTTTTTTTTTAGTTTTTTTTTCAATATTTTGAGTTTAAAAATTAATTTATTTTTAAACTGTTCACTTAAACAACTTAATTTAAAAATTAAATAAAAGAATAGTTTTCTTGCTTTCCAAAAAAATATAACAAGGCTTTGTATCATTTACCGTTGTTTAAAAAAAAAAAATTGTCTGATTTAAGTCAATATTTTAGAAAATTGCCCCTCCCGCCTAAACGGGGGGAAATAGACCCCCCTCCCATACGATTTTTTCTTGTCTTAACTCCACCTACACGCTCAAGCTTTTTGGTGCACCTTATACCAATCATCCTGTATAGGTAAATGATAATCGCGAACTTAATTTTTTCATACCTTTTATAAAAAAATGTATATTAATTAAACAAATTTTTTTTTTGAAAATTTAATATTTTGAAAACCAATTGACTTCAAGCCTTAAGATATTTAGTTATGAAAAAACATGCCTCTTTATAAAAGGAAAGCGCTACTGCATTACAGGAAATTTAAGTTAAATTCTTTTCTTTTTTTGGGAATGTAGGTTAGGGTGCTTTTTAATATGTATCTTTTAAAGTCCAATCTACCATTTAGTTTGAAATCGAGAGAAATAAAAATGGTACTCATTCAAAGTATTTTTTTTAATAAAGTGATGTTAAAATAAGACAAAACATCATAAAGGGCCCCCGCGCAATAATTTTTGATTAAAAAAAAATGTAATAAATACTTAATGAAAAGTTTGCCTTTCTTGTTTGAATTAAAAATTATTTGTTTAAACTTTATCAAAAGTAGCTGCCTTTGATGACGAAAGCTACTTCGCCATTTGCTAAAGCTTTCTTAAATTTTGTGGCACATTTAGGGAAATTGTTTTAAGAAAAACTCTTCTTAATGACTTAATATCCAAAAACTTTTTAACTCTGTTTGAAAGGAAATTTATTTTTGTTTATGAAAACATCTGCAAAAGAGAATAAAACTTATTTCAAACATCCTCAGAGTCATCTTTTGGGATGTACAAAATGAATTGTTACAGTTTCCAAATCATGAACCTTTGTAGTCGAAGGAAAAAAATTAAAAGCTATTTTTAGAACTCAACTCCAATCATCAGTTGCTATAAAAAGTGTTTTAACCACCCCTGTTTTGAAGGGGATGTTTTTTTCGTTGAGGAAATCAACTTGCTGAGTAAGTCTTACAAGAAAGTTTGAAAATCATACTCATGACCAAAAATTTAAAGCTTTCAAGTTCAAGCGGGGAAGAAAATACTCTCTATCCTAGTTCATTCGATTTTCATGTGATGATGAACATCATGTTATTACGTTATTATATACGTTCTTCCAGTTTAGGAAGCTTTTACTCTCAATTTCTGCACCACATCAGCAGAGAACTATGAAGTGTTTGTCCCATTGACAGATATGGGTCATTAGGTGAACTCGTTTTGTGTTACTAACTATTCACGTAAGGGTTTAATTTAAAAATGCTTGCATTGAATATGATGACTTTAATGACTTTTTTTGAGTTGCAATAAAAAATATACAAGGTTTAAATAATATGACATTTTGAATTTACCTGAAAGTCACTTAAACTTATAAATGTACGTGTTTGTGTGTGGGGTTTTTTTTTGGTTATGAAGAGAGAAACTGATTTTAGCAGACACTTGTTGAAGGATGTTTCTTTGCTATGGAGAGTCCTACATGCATATATATGTATAATATTGCATTGGCATGGGCGTTGGTGGTAGATACAGAGTGGTCAATGCGAAGGTGCTATGAGATAATAGATTTCTGGTCGCGGTTAGGGAGAAACCTCAGAAACTTTCACAAAGTAATCTGTTAGGTATTGGTTTTGATAGAAGTTTTTCAAATAGCTTTTTGATCGCAAACAAAATGAGTTTTTAGAAAATCAAAGAAACTATGTACCTATGTAGTATGTAGTGTTTGTAGATATTTAAATTTTATATTGAATTCAAATCGATACATTTTTTGAAATGATGTTTTCTAATTAAAATTTGCATTCAGAAAGTAAATAGAACTTCTAAGTTATAGCTGCTTCTAATTAATTAAATTAAAATTTAAACTTTTAAGCGGTGGGAACATATGTACATTATTTGAAAATAATTACGTCACTAAGTAAACATAAGCTTACTCCTGACGATTAAGGGTTGAAAATAAAACTTCTCCATAGATCTACATTCAACGCCCTTTACCGATGTTCAGTTACACAAAAGGCTTCAAGCTATCAAACTAAGACCCGATACAATTAAAAATATCAACGAAATCAACGGAAAAAAGAATCTGTGCCAGAAGTCATCACAATAACCGATAAAAGCCGATGTTTTATTAGCGATACTTCAATGCAACGTTATTAACCCCTAAAATGACCCTGTTAACAGCGTAGCACTCAATATATTAAATTAAATTAAATTATAACAAAAGTCATTATTGAATAAGGCCAAATAGAAAAATTAGAACAAAAATAATTTATTTTCCTAGCTTGACAAGCACTTGTTCACAACTGACAAAACTTCTTGGCAGAAGACAGCAGAATATCAAATTATTTTGAAAATTATCATGCCGCTTGACAAGCAGATTGATAAAGCGGTCACACTATCAAAACTGGGTACATCTATGTGGCTAATGGTGTTGCTGTTATGCCCTTGGATAGTGTGGGTGTTGGCGCTCAGAACGATACCAGTTCCCAATTTTGAAGCTCTTTATGAAGGTGCAGCTTCTTTGCCTTTGGCTGAGATGATTGTTGGAGTTGAGAATGATGCCGTTTTTAAAGTTGGTATTGCTAATGTTGATCATGGTAATACGATCCGAAAATGTACTTCAAACAAAGATCCAAGCCAAAATAATATTTCAATTAGGCATAATTCTATAAAACATTGTTTGGTATCGCTCGCTGCTGTTGTTGACGGCGAACTTACATTGCAATATGTTCCCAGGCTGCGTTTCCTGCATCTTTCTCGGTTGAACAGTAATGTAACAGAAGACAATGTAATGGACTATGCTGCAGCTAAATTAAGTATCCCGAAAAGTTTATTGCGTTGTACGAAGCTTATTAATAAAGACGCAGATTCTAATACGTCACTTCGCTACATAAATTTTAAATTGGGGATTCCTGCCGACTATCTCGATATGGATTTAGATCCATCAATTTGGCCTATTGATTTGCAAATTAAAAAAATTGTAAATTTTCCGAAAAAAGACGACGCGACAGCTCCAAAGTAAGTTAATTAAAAATGCAGTGAATTTATCTGAAATTCGGGTATATTTTCAAAATGCTGGTGGACGGCAGACAAAAACAAATCAGCTTTTTTAATCTTTTTCGATTCATGAGTTCAATGACATGATCATAGTAGAAACATGGTTTAACTCGCACTTTATGTCATCGGAGCTTTTCAACTCTTCGTTTAATGTGTTCCGCAAATATCGCTCTTCTACAACAGAATAGATTCGAGGTGGTGGCTTCTTTATTGACGTCCGAATAACTTTAAATAGAACCATTGAGTTTATACACATAGAGGAATCAAGATGGTTTCAAATTCACCGCAGTAGATGTCGCTAAACGAACATATCGAGTAATTGTTGTTGCTCTAATTCTCTGTAACCAAAAACACTCAAACCGAACAGAACTAAATTCTTCAGCATTCATTTGTATTTGTTTTTCTGTATTTTTCTTGCCTTTTAACTCAATAACAATTGCTACAAGAGTAAACAATAAACAAGTCGATAGTAACGACATCTTAGGAGCAAAGTTTGAAACTTACACATGATTTCTCTATGTGTATAAACTCAATGATAGTACTCAACACAATCTATTGAATAACGGTGATGAAATGGATCAGCTTTGTGTTAGTGTAAGTTCTAAAGATTCTGCTGATAGTAAAGATTTAAGTTCTAAAGATTCGGCTGATAGTAAAGATTTATTTTTTATTGTAAGTTTTATTCGTCCTATGAGTGGAATAGATGTGTATACCGAACATGTTTTTAATGCACAGGCAAATAGTTAATGAATTAACGACTAACTAACTCCCATGTATTCTGTATAGACAATATTTTCTTAGAACTGAATCCAATATCAAAAAAATAATTCGAAATCCTTTTGGGTATTTCTAAACTCTAAAAGAACAAATTCATCTTTACCACAATGTATGGAGTATGAGGGTGATACATCAAGAGATAATCAGTCCTCTTGTGATCTCTTTGTGCATTGTTTTCAAATGTCTTACAAATGTGATCAGAGTTACCACACGCATACAAAATATTATAAAATTTTCTACTTTTTTATAATTTTAGTTACCAAATAATCAAAAACAATATTTCTTTTACCATATGAGTATACAACAATCGAAAATAAATGGTTTAATTTAGAATGATTGCATTTATTCACTAAAAAATTAACAATTTCAATGAATTTATTTGAAAATATGACTACGGCAATAATGTTTTTCACAAATGTCACTAACAAATTGAACAAAGTTGAATCGAGTTGAATTGGTGGATGTGATCACCTTACGCAGAAGGAAAAATAAATTTTATCACAAGTAATGATCAAAAATGTGACAATCAGCTATCGTCTTACGCGATTCCACCCCTAGTTTTGGTTCAATTCCTACTATTTTGTTATCGAAACGTTCAGCTTCCTTATGTAAAGTTTTGGCAATTATCTTTAATGAATGGAAGTTTTCATAAACTTTACACTAACTAAGATCTGCAATAAAAAAAATGAATAAAAACATACTTCTTAAACAAAAACAAGTAGTTTGTTTTTTTATTTGTAAGTATTTTTGACATATAGCTATTAAAATAATTGGAAACAAAATGTTAACCTTCAGAATATAAGTGTTTTTTATCAATTTTTTGATTGCAGATCTTAGTAAGTATGACGTTTATGAACACACCCAATCTCTTTCAACTGGCGTCTTTCTGCAGGAATGGAAAATATCCTTCATAGAACCTATCTTTAAAAATGGTCTAAAGCACTTAGTGAGCAATTACAACCTTATCTCAAAACTTTCTGCTATTCCAAAAATCTTCGAAATAGTTACTAATAGTTAAGGAATTTTTGTCCCATACCAACATGATTTTGTTTAAGGAAAGTCAACTGGTGCAAACTTAAGTCTTTTTACACATTTCTGTATAAACTCTTTAGAAAGTGGGAAACAAATTGATGTTTGTTAAGGCGTTTGATCGAGTACATCTTCTCCTACAAAAGTTAAAAAGATTGGATATGAACATAGGTTTTATAAAACGGTTAAATTCATATTTATCAAATAGAAAAGAAGTTGTTAAAATCGAAGGATGCACCTCAACGCTTATTATAAACGTCGTATCTGGTCTTCCACAAGGAAGTCATTTGGGCCCTCTTCTTTTAATTTTATTTATCAATGATTTGCCCTTGGTATTAAAGTACTGTCAGTGTTTAATGTACGCCGATGATGTTAAACTTTTCTTTGAAACATCTTCACCAGTTGATTGTGGTCTTTTGCAGATGGATATAAATAACATTCCAAATTGGTGCACTTAAAATCACCTAAAGATAAATTTTTAAAAATGTACAATATTTTCCGCAACGAGATCACCGTATCTCATTAGGTTAGGTTAGGTTTATGTGGCTGTCATAAAGACTACTGACACACTTAGACCACAGATAGGTCCGTTGTGATACCACGAAATGAGCGAGGGAGTATTTATTTAATTAAACCAGTTGGAGCTTCTTATGAAGCGATGTAAAGATAGAATATCAACGTTCGACATATCGCTTGGATCGTCGAAAAAGAGATTACCCAGGTGTAATTTACGTCTTTGGGAGAGAGCTGGGCATGAACAGAGAAGATGGGTGATAGTCTCCTCCTCCTCCTCGTCCATGCAGCTTCTGCAAAAATCATTAGAGAATACGCCAAGTCTTATGGCGTGTCTTCCTATGAGGCAGTGTCCGGTTATGACACCAATTACGGAGCTAAGATGTAATCTGCTCATAGATAACAAACATTTAGTACGTTTCTGATCTAATTTTGGCCAGATTTGTTTTGTCGCTACGCAGGTAGTAGTGTTTGTCCATCTTAAATTTGTTTTCTCTATGGCATCTAGTTTTAGCATGAGTTTGCTTGTAGCGATAGGTATACCAATATTCACCTTGTTAGGTAAAACCGGTAGTAGGGTTCCATTTCTGGCGAGTTCATCGGCTTTGCAGTTTCCCTCAATGTCTCTGTGTCCCGGCACCTAGAAAACGTACCGGCACCGTATCTCATTACCTATGATTCCTATGAATATATTTTCCTTGATGTTAATCTACTTAGAGTCAATACTACTATGGAACTTGGAGTGCATTTCGATTCAAAGTTTGATTTTCGATTGCATGTTGACTTGACTATGTTGTCTCTAAAAGGCAGCTCTTTGCTAGGTTTTTTAAAACAAAATTTAAATGATTTTCAAGATTCATTCCTTATGGCTTTAGTTTTACCCATCTTGGAATACTGTATCAATAATATATTAAGAATACAATGAATCCAAAAACGATTTACCAAGTATGTGCTTAGAAAGTTAAACTGGAATGGGGTATTACCCGATTATAAAGCAAGATCTTGTCTTATTGATTAAAAAACGCTTGAGTTTCGAAGACAAGCCCAATGTATTTTATTTGTCAAGGATGTTTTAGATAACCATGTATCTTGTTCTGAATTGCTGTCTTTAATATCTTTTTATGTCCTAACTCGCGTTCTTCATAATAGAAACGAACTTTTTTATACTGCTCCTCATTGAACTATGGTTTGAATGAAACAATCACGCGATCTCTTAGACTTGTCAATATGGTGTGCAATGAAATCAACCTTTCTATGAAAAGAGACTTAATAAAAATTAAATGTTTTCAATTATTTATGTAAAAAACTTGAAAATGTTTATATGTATATGTAAATTTAAAAAAAAAAACAAGCGCCTGTACTTGTATATTGTAAATATTAATTGTTAATATTGTAATGAGCAGATCTTTGATCAATTGATATATAATAAATAAACAATTAATATATAGTACACACACAAGGACAACTAACAATTAAGCCGTCTCTAAGAGAAATACATATATAGTTGAATACCATTTCTAAAAATAACTATTTAAGTCGGCATCGATATCGATTCTCGATAGCATTCAATCTATCAATGACAATATCCTATTACTGCCAAAAGTTTAGTTAACTTGCGGAAATAGTCTTAGAAATACCACAAACATAAATCCAACAATTCCACTTCACATCCAGGATATGAAAGAATTTCTATGTCACCGATCGATGTATCGATATGTATAACACTCACATTCCATCAAAAAAAAAACTTGTCGTTTTTCTTTCCTGTTCTTATATTTTCTGGAACAAAAAAGGTTATCACATACAAAAGGACATTTGTGCGAGTTTTTGCAGGATAGGCTATGTTGTCATTATGTTCAGAGTTCAATGTGTGTGTGTTCAGTGACCCCCACAAACCCAACCCTAACCTCAGTAAATGAAAGCAAATATTCGTTTAAGATTGTGGTTTTATTTTATACTTTACTTTTACACCATGATGCATAACTAAAAGTTTATTGACAAAAAGGACATTGAAGTGACTTCATTAATGTTAAATAGTGTGAATTTGTATGTATATATGTAGTGTATAGAAAAGATATAAGATATCCTTATTATAATATATAAATCTGTCGTCGCTTTAGGGTTTAAATTTGACCATATTTCAATCAAGCAAAGCAATATGGGATTCCAGGAAATAGTTTATCGTCGTTAATGGTGTCCTACCGGTTTTTCATTTATTTCGATTTTAATAGCTTAAGGGTTAAACCATATTTAAAGTTTTGTGGGTGTCAAATTAAAATTTAAGGTTGAATTTAAAGCTTGAAATGATTATAAATGAGTAAAGACTATCACATGATTAAAAATAATTTAAAATAAACCTGCTATAAAATAAAGTAGATCTCGATCTTGGGATGGTTAAGGTGCGAGTTAAGGATTGTTCGACGATGTCAGAAAAATTCAGTTGCTTTATTATTTTATGCTCTTCACAATTTGATTGTCAATATAGTCTTAGTATAGGTTAGGTATACTTACTTCGACCTTAATGAGAACAACTCCATATAAATGGGGGGTTTGTCACGTATGAAATCACCTGACAACTTATACTTGTAATCAGATGCAATCACTATTTCAAGTGATGAAATTAAAAAAAAAATTGGTTATCGATTTCAAATGATTTTTTTCAATCATTTAAAATATTTGAAATCACTTTAAGTTTTTTTTGCAATTATGAAATCAAAAATGCCATAATGAAATCACGAATTGAAATCACTATGAAATCACTTGAATTAATTTGCAATCATTTGAAATTAGTAAATTTATTTGAAATCAATGCAATCACAAAATTTTTAAATCAATTTAAATACTGCTTGAAATCACCTGAAATGAAGTCATTTGAAATATTGCAATCATTGAACTACTAAACTGGCTAGTGACAAACCCCTCGATATCAATAGAAAAACATAGAGCTAGCGACCAATTTTGGGTCATTATTTTGGCATTCCTGAATTTTGGTAAAGTTATTGCTTCGATGTCCACTCATAACAGAATGACAACTATAGCTATTCGAAATGGCCAGAAACCAAAAATACAGTTTTCGAAAATGCAAAAAAAAAATTACCCAACTTTGGTAAATTATTTTGGCACGAAAATTCTTTTCACTAAAGTGTTGTTATATAGTATAACAGTAGATAAGTGTAGTGTGTACGTATTTGTATTAGATATATCTGAAGTCACTGGATGACAGAATACGAAAATCAATATACGGATTTCTTATGAAGTAATGACCAGTGCTGCATGGTTTTGTCGGGAGATTATAAGGCCTTGATATAGATATCTACAAGATCTGTAATTCATATGCAGAAAGTTATTCTTTGGTGTGGATTGCGGGTCGCGCTCCAATTACCCAAGCTTGTTAGAAGAGATTCCTTGTATAGAATACCTTGAATTGCACGGGAAATAACTTCACGTATGGGATCTAACTTCACCACTAGTGACAACTTATTTCAATTTTTTTTTTTAGAATAAATTCCCACTAAAGTTGAGAACTAATTTCATCTGAAGTTTGTGTGAAGTTAGTTCCTATCTACAAATTTTTATATTACACGAGATATAAAACTGCTTTTCCGAAAAGAAACAAATTCCTTGCAATCATTTTTATTGTAAACAAATATAATAATTTTAAACTAAACACATATTCAGAAAACAAATTACACCCAACGAAAGAAGACAAATTTTTAAAACTTACAAACATTTCAAACTACATTTTAGTGAAGAAAAAAATGCCACGGACTTCAGGAAACATTTTTGTCAGTCCGCTCCTGAATTCAATTATTTTTTTTTTGGGTTTTTATTATGCTACAATAAATTATACAACATTGTAATTATATCATTAACTGTTACTGTACCTACTTTAAAGTTATTTTCCACCAGGCTCGTGGGAAATAACTTCACACGAAATTGAAATAAATTCCCACAAAAAAGTAAAATTGGGTTTCACAATTAGTGTGAATTTACTTCAAGAAAAAAAGTGATGAATTAAGTTCCAATTTGAAGTTATAGTTCCCGTAAAGTTAGTTTCCCGTACCGATATTATATCGCAATAAAAATTTCCATCAATAAAAGCCATAGATAGAAAGAGGCCATAAATATAGGGATACTGCAATTTCTGAGATCAACTTAATATTGGTACTTGTTTTTTTTTTCAGGAGTTCTTAGGCTTGCTGTCTTTCGCGGTTGTAACGCTAGTGTATTATAATATTGTAATAATTGAAAGAAAAATGTTATTCAATGTTTTTCTAGGAATTATCATCCGTAGGTTTAGTGTCAAAATTCTGAGTAAGCTACAAATTCCATTTCTGCATATTTGACACGCAATTAAATAAAATAAATATTTTTCAACGTGTAGCTGTAGATCCATATTTGTGAAATATGTGAGTGACCAAGGTTATTATTTACCCGTATAATTAAATTTTGTCAATAAAAATAATTAATTGCCAGACTTTTTCTTGGAAAAAAGTATTGGGAATATAAAACCAACGGCACAATACTAAAGTAGAATAATTAATTTCTTCAAAACTTCCATCGAGCAAAATATTGAAATTCATTTTCATATACAATAATATTTAACCAACGTTGTCTATAAAAGTTCTCAATATTTCCATTACAATAAAAATAATTAATTCCTTTCTTTTCATGTTAAAATCATTTTCCTTATTGTTTCCGTTTCCGTTGTTATAAAAGCCAGATATCAATTTCGCAAGAGCATATTTTTGTTAAACGGAATATTTTACTTTTTTCTGGTCTTGTTTGGTCACGAAATCCATTTCTGATTTAATCTTTTTAATGTTGTATAAATGAAACTATAATAGGTAGATATTTTTGCTTCTAAAATAATTGTTCGTAATGCAAAACATCATATTGTTTTAAAATGACATTTATTTTTGTTGAATATTGTATTGTTAAATGAGGTGACACTATCATTACTTCATATTTTTGTATTCCTTTTTATATCGCTCTTTTTAATGAGTTTTGAATTTTGAAATAAATATTTATAGCTGCATCAGCTGTAATTTTAATATGAGGTCATTTCAAATTAAAGTTATTATTTAATTTCAATTCGGGGAAAATTCAATTTCTATTTTTTTTTTTCTGAACGTTTGTATTTAACATTGCATATCGTAGTGCAATCAAATATGAACCAATTTCAAATTATTAAATATAAACTGATATTTATTTTTGTTATGAAACACATACTGCACTCTGTTAAATTTTAATCATCAGTGGAGAAGCAAATATTCCTGGTTGCGTGCTTCCGGCTAGATGGCAATTTATTTGTTAATTTTAATGAATATTTGAAAATAATTTGAAATATTTAACATTAAAATATGATTTAACATGGTATTTGAATTTCAAAAGTAAAACGATTTATATATATACTAGCAGGTACCTGTGCGTTGCTACGGGGCGGCGCCGGCGGAATAAACTCAAATAAGTCGTGTTTTTCACATTAAAGTCTCTCCCACAGGAACCGTAACCATAAAAATACCCTTTGTTTTAATCCAGTGCCCGCAATGCATCTACCTACCATCCATTTACATTTGTCGTTGGGGTGTAAAAGACGAAAAAACAAATCTCTCCAGTCAATAAACATTTCACATTTAAGCCAATTCTAAAGGAACCGTGATAAAATATGGGTCTGTCTAAAGGCATCTAATTTCGCGTACGCAAAATAGTTCTCTACAGCTCCTGACATGCCGTATGTGGTCTGGCAGGCGCCTTTTTTGATAGTTTTCTTATTAATCAGCACCTGTATGGCCCGTTTCGCGGGTTTAATAATATTATTCAAGGAATTTTAACTTCCGGATTTTTGTCCGACGGGACATCTCATTTAAAGCTTAAAAGATTGCACCCCTAATTCGGGGACACCCTGTATATTAATGATATACTATGTATATAATTTAGTACTCGAACAATAACCAACAACTTTCAATACTTGCATCACTTTCTGTCTTGCATTCATCAACGAAAACATTTCAAATTCCAAAACTGCATACCACCAAGTCGAAGGATATTAAAAGAATATTAAATAAAATGAGTGTATTTATAGTCCAGATAACTGAAAATGACGACAAAAAACAAACTAGGCCAACATTTCCGCACAGCGAAATAATTATAATTTATACTTCCTCCATCGGCAAAGTGCTAAGTTGGTCAATAAAAATACTTTTGTCGCGTGAATGCCTAAGCATTCAACGTGCACTAGAGTGCTGGTTCCCCTTTTCTATACTCTCTTCATTTACAAGCTAAACTTACGTGATTGTATCTGATAGCAGAATGTCCTTTCTCTATTAGTGAACCACAGATACACCACCATCGTTTTTGTTGGTCGCGTTCGTTAATAATTTATTCGCGTTCCATCGAGTGGAACTTCTTAGAAAGTTTTTCAAGTCTCACACTCAAAGGATCCAAGGCGCGCATCTTATCTGGCATTTTTCATGGTGGAATATGAATGAATGTTATAGTTTTTTTGTAATTTTTTGTTTTCTGTTCACAAATGTTCAACAGCAGAACAGCAATGTTGGCACGTTTTTTGCCAGATTCAGTGCAAGAACTTGCCTATACAAGACTACACAATCTGCTCAGAGTCAGCCATAAAAGCATAAGCGCGTATCGCAAAAAAAAAAACGCGACACACAAAAAAAAAGCAAAACTTTCAAACAAGGACATGACACTAGAGATGAATAGGCTCTTTACCAGGCAAAGATGTTCGGAAATTCGCCTATATTATTTATGGGGAAAATATCAGCGAACATGAGAAAGAAGCCACATTGAACAATCCCACTTAATGAGCAGATAATATGAATTTATTATTGGTTTTATGACGTTCACAGTGCACAGCATAAGGAGCTATCTATATCTAGATCCAGAGAGGCAGGAGAGGGGCTTTTATCGGAACAGATTGTAAAAATAAATCACCATATACCCATTTTGCTACAAAACACACACCATATTGGGCTTGGTTGGGTTTGGGCTATATAATGACGCAATGACTCCTGGTCTTTTGAAAGCTTTTATGTTGCAGTAAACCAAAGAAATTAGAGGCAAAACTTTGCCAGGAAGTGGTTTTACGATCAAGACGTGACTTCAGGAATGGAATCAGTGCAGTTTTAGGTCAAATGCACATGATTTTATGGCCCGGTATGAACAGGTCCACCTTTGGCGATAAGCTTTGATCACATTTTAATGGCCTGTTTCCGGTTCCGTCTAATGACATTAAACTGAAACGATAAAGGTTAATTTAAATTGACGGATATTAATCAGCGTTAGGCAGATTAAGTGGAGGAGAGGTTTTGATGGGTACAAAGAAGAGATAAAAGTAGAATTCGTGACAGGGAATCGCATAAGGTTTTACGTTTTTGTGATGGTTAATGGTGGCATGTCACCTGCTTATTTTTGCCTTATTTCTAAGTTTAATGAGCCCCTGTTTGAGTGGATAGGCCCACATATATAGAGCATAGAGTAGTTTGTTATTCCCACTTTAAATGGATGAAGGGTTGCTCGGGATAAGGCACAATGACTAATGACCAAGTATATAGCTAAGCTGCCTAAGCAGGTGTTAATTGGGTGATAAGGGAGTGTACAAGTTGTTGTTTTATACTTAGCTTGTTTTATATTCCCAGTAAGGGTGCATATAATAAAACTTACAAGGATATGACTGCCCGATGACATGGCTTTTCCATACAACAGGTGGAAAGTTGGTCAATTTTATAATTCTAAGTATATAAAAATTTTTTACTGACCACTATATTTACTGCCAAGAAGTCTTATGGTACTCTTGGGATTTAAGAAACCGGATCGCTTGAATATAAGTGAAAAAATAAACAATATGAAGCACATTTATTAACATTTGCATTATGAAATTCATATTTCTCGAAGAGTTTTCTGAGTTGTAAATTTCGAAGTTACGTCCGAAAGTAATAAAGAGAGGTATATGAAGGTAGGTATGAAATTGTTTCACTTTTCTTGCTTATAATTTTAACATCTTTCCAACTTCGATTCAATCGAATTTAGTAGATTTTTGATTGAATTCAATTGAAAAAGGTATTTTCTTCATGGCATAACCGTAACATTATCAATTTAATTTTCAAAAAATTATTAAACTATATGTCATTTTTAATGAAAACAAAAAAAAATGAAAAAAAAATACCTATACATATTCATAAACAAAATGGAACTCGAGGAACACTGGACCTTGATTTGTAAAGACCTTTAACCTTGGGAATTTTCGACGTGACAAAATAAATACTCATGAAAGGACACCATTGACACAGTGGAAAATACTTTTTAATTTTAAAATTAAAAAAATCCCCATTGAAATAATAATACATCTTATAGCGTTTTAATCATTTATCAATGGTATGCATCCTATTTAAACAAAAGCATGTAGCATTAGAATTAATAAGACGAATTATTGTATCAAAATAGTATACAATTATAAAAATAATAGGGGACTCATACCATAAAAAAAGTAGTTTTAAAACAAATGTTTCAATTGAGTCTTCTATACCATTATTGACTAATGTTAATGGTATTAAACCATTGTTTCTATGGTTTTTCCACTGATTTTTTATGATTGCTTCTCTGAGTTATGATGATATCATCGGGCCAACATTTTTGAAAACATTTTTAACAATTCATGATCTGTATGCTATATGATACATATTTTGTAAACAGCTCTTGAAATTTCGCACAAAAACCTAAGTCTTATTCTGGTGTCATATGACAGCTTATATTTATTTATTCTTGCCTTGAATTCAAAGTCATTCCAATGCATTTGGCCGTATAAGGTACAACTATACTATTAAAAACAGTGGAACATTATTAATCTTTTTATTTAAAAATTAAAAGTGATTCATTAAGGGTCAGTTTTTCAATGGTCAGTTAGTACTTATTTCTCAGTTAGTGAAAAAAGTATGTTTTAACACTTATTCTTAGGAATAAAAAGCTTAACTGTGGAATAAACTTATTTGTTCGTTACAGAGCCAGTTAAGAAGTTATTCCTAGGAATATATTGTTTGACAGTCAAAAAAGTACCGCAACAGCTTTAAATAACTGACACCTGTGGAGCTTTAAGTTTGGCCTCTCCCATAGAATATCAAACATGGTTGTCATTGAATTATTTGTTTTGATTTGGACTGGGAGGCAGGATTTGGAAAATCATTGTAGAAATGAGGAAATATTCATTATTTGTGTATTATAACTAGTTTTGTTTTTAATTTCAGAATTTCAATGTTTAAAAATTTGCAATGAAGAAGAAACTTGCTGGGTTTATCACACAGAAACAATAGACAACAATTTAGATACATGACTGAAGTGGATTGCACGAAATCACAGACAGTCAATTATACAGGGTGAGTCATGAGCAATGCGACAAAATGCTAGGGCGTGTAGGTTGCGTTGAGACAAGAAAAAAATCGTATGGGAGGGGGGTCTATTCCCCTCCGTTTAGCCGGGAGGGGCAATTTTCGAAAAAACTGACTTAAAATGAGAAAAAAATTATTTAAAATCAACGTCTTCATTCACAATGCTGTGCGATACGTTTTTGAAAAGCCAATAACTTTTTCTTTCATTCTGTGTTTAAATAAATCTATTCTAAGAAATAGTTTTTGAAATATTAATTTTCAAAGTCGAAATTTTGAAAAAAAAAATTGAAAAAAAAATTTCAAATTCATTTTTTTCAAAATTTTACGTAATTAAGTGCTAATTTTAATTTCAAAATTCAATGCTGTTATTAATTTTAAGTCTTAATAAGAAAACCGGATGCAAACATTTTATGTCTTTCTCAAGAAATTAAAAAAACACCAAAACCACCTTTTTCTAAGAAAAACATTTATTTTTATTCTAACGAAGCAATTTAAGAAGCATTAATCTTAGTTTTTTTAGTTTTTTTTATTTATTTATTTATTTATTTATTTATAAAAAATTCTCGATATGATCTCCATTGTTTAGAAGGCATATATTATATCTCCTTGTAATGGCTTCACATAAGTTTATGCTTGACAAATTTTCCTGCAATTTGACTCCAGCGACTTCAATTCGTTCCTTCAGTTGTTCCAATGATACTATTTCCACTTCGTAAACATAATTCTTCATAAATCCCCATGCATAGAAATCTAGGGGAGTTAAATCTGGTGACCTAGGCGGCCATTCCGTGGGGCCCCTTCTTCCGATCCAACGGTCAATAAAATGATCATCCAGCCAGTTTCTCACCTGTAAGCTGTAGTGTGCTGGAGCACCATCTTGTTGGTAGATTTAAGTATCTGCTATAACCAATGGAACGCTGTCTAATAAATCGGGTAAAAGGTCTCGTAGGAATTGCAGGTATGATTCTCCATTAATAATGGAATTCAAAAACCGGGGCCCGATCACAGTGTGTCCAACAATACCAAGCCAAACATTACAACTAAAGCGGTGTTGTGATTTGTTTTGTTTTTTTTTGTGTGGATTGGCGCTACTCCAATAATTCAAATTGTGGAAGTTAGTAACCCCATCCCTAGTAAACTGTGCTTCATCCGTCCAGAATATTCTTCTAAAATAGTTTTGTTCGGTTTCATTTCTAAGTAGTAATGTTCTACAAAATTCGGTTCTCAATAACTTGTCGTTTGAGGTGAGTTCCTGAACAGGCGTAAAGTGGTACGGGTGTAAATTTTCCGCCCGAAGTACTCGACATGCTCTAGATTGGGACACTCCAAGCATAGTGGATATCCTTCTTGTACTGACGGAGGGATTATTTCGGACTAAATCCAATTGCAATTTTCTTTTTTTTTCATTGAAAAAAATGCGGTTTTATTGTCCCTATTGTCCCCATACAAGGTAGAACCCATGGGCTGCGGGCAGGCCAAGGCAAAAATATTGACAGGTCAGTTTTCAGAAGTTATCAATGAAAATAATATTAATCCAGGGTTATTCCAATACTATTTAATTTTATTACGTTCTCATAAAACTCCAATTAAAAAAAAGTAAAAAAACTAAGATTAATGCTAAATAAATAAATAAATTGCTTCGTTACAATAAAAATTAATGTTTTTCTTAGAAAAAGGTGGTTTTGGTTTTTTTTTAATTTCTTGAGAACGACATAAAATTTTTGCATCCGGTTTTCTTATTTAGACTTAAAATTAATAACAGCATTGGATTTTTAAATTAAAATTAGCACTTAATTACGTAAAATTTTGAAAAAAATGAATTTGAAATTAATTTGAAATTGCCCCTCCCGGCTAAACGGAGGGGAATAGACCCCCCCTCCTATACGATTTTTTTCTTGTCTCAACGCAACCTACACGCCCTAGCATTTTGTCGCATTGCTCATGACTCACCCTGTATAGGACTGATTTTATCAATATATAATATATAATTTGTTTCGTCAACAAAATTTATAATTTTGTGGCAGCCTCAAGAGTTAATTTTTTTAAATGAATAAATAAGAACAAACTGAATGAAAAAATTGATATCCAATTTGTTTCTGAAACCTGAAAGTAAACAACATAAATGACATTTGATTATATAGAAGGTACATATGTCTGTTCAACTCCATCACATAGCCCTATAGACATGCAGCTAAGGAATGTTCTCACTCTAACACTGTGAACTTAGATTTAGTTTATTTTTTTATTCTGTGGAATAGATAACTGACTCTTTTTTATTGCTTGAAAAATTCCACTAATGTTATCAGACTGTTAAAGAGTCAGATAATTTTATACTTCTCATAGCTAACTGACTCAACATGACTGTTTTACTGCCGAATGAGAAATTGGTCCTTAGTCCGATACGACATTGTTACATAAAGTCTCTTTCTTTGTCAACTGCCTTTTGCAATGTCTATAGATATCTGTTGCTTGGAAAACGGAATATTTTGATAGAGATAGAGACGAATTGTTCAGAGCCATTTCGTATCTCGGCATCCTCTCAAAACTCGTCCGCTTGTGGGGGATGACGATGGAGAAATGTCGCTGCACTTCCAAAGTCGGTAAAAATATTGAACCGTTTGATGTTGAGAAACATCGTTCTTGAAGCAATTGTACGTAAATCGCAGCGTATGGTGAGCTTATAGGTGGAGTTAAGACAAGAAAAAAATCGTATAGGAGTGGGGGTCTATTTAACCCCGTTTAGGCGGGAGGGGTAATTTTCTAAAACATTGACTTAAATCAGAAAAAAAATTCAATGCTCTTATTAATTTTTAGTCAAAAACAGAAAACCGGATGCCAAAATGTATCTTATTTTTTGAGAAATTAAAAAAAAAATTAAAGTAAAACTAGTAAGTAAAGTAATTAGTTAATTCGTTTTTTTTATTATTTGATTAAAATCGGATGGTATGTAATAAAAAATAAAAAAGGTTTTCTGTTTTTGACTAAAAATTAATAAGAGCATTGAATTTAATTTTTAATTAATTTAATTTCTTTTTAACAGAAAATTTAAAAAAAAAAATAGTTTAAACATTTTTTTTTCAAAATTTTGAGTTTGAAAATTATTTTTTTTAAAACTGTTCACTTAAACAACTTAATTTAAAAATAAAATAAAAGAATAGTTTTCTGGCAAAAAAATATAACAAGGCTTATTTGTATCATTCATCGTTGTTTTTAAATAATTTTTTTTCTGATTTATTACGTCAATGTTTCAAAAAATTGCCCCTCCCGCCTAAACGGGGGGAAATAGACCCCTCCTCCCATACGATTTTTTCTTGTCTTAACCCAAACTACACGCGCAAGGTTTTTGGTGCACCTTATACCATCAATCACCCTGTATAACTGGCCCATAAGTCAAACAACCGGTACCCTTCATGCTGTTTAGACAAGAAATCGAAAGAGCGTAAACTCTCTTTTCTTATTCATGAATATGTAATATGTGTCAAATATGCCCATTACTACAATAAGCTGATTCACAACAAGTCTGTAATAATGGGTTTTCGAAATACTGCAACTTAAAGGGTTAAAAATCCATTGGGTAGGTCCTTGAATAAAAAAACTTATGGTATCAGTTAACGACGTTTCACTTCGTTTCTATAAATACATTTCATTAAGAGCAGAAGTTAAAGAAAGAGTAATAACATGGAATGCAGTGTAATAATTAACTTTCCTTCGGTTATTCTATGCTATTCGAATATCAGGTCCTGCATAACATGTGTAGTTATAAATTACTTCAATGTTTAATCTACAAACTTTATTGCAAGTCAGTGCTAAATTAAACACATAAAGCTCAGCCCAAGCAAGCATATAGTCTCTAAGCTATTTAAAAACTCTATATGATGATCCTATCTCTGACTTTGATAGAGCAGAGCAGTGAGCACCTAAAAACCTGTTTTGTCTTCCCGGAAGCAGAACTTAAAGTTCATAAACTAACATATAAATTTCTTTCAGCCTCCCTTTCTAACACACAGTAAATAGCCATAGAGAATTAACCCTTTTCCTTACTCCACTCCAATCCAGTCCTTGTGCTCACCTGATATTCATTATATTATAGCTACCTGTATGACTTAATCCCTGGAAACTTTTGCTCATTGCGCTTATGCCATATATAGCCAAGTGAATTCACCCAGAAGGATAAGAGCCTCATTATCTTTTATTACAAACAGGATTCTATTTTTTTTTTTTTTCTATTTGGGGATTTCATTTTCAAAATTTAAATTTTCTATTCATTCTTTTGTTTTAAATGTAAAATATTCCAAGAAGAAAAAAAATTATGTATTTTAACATGCGCGTCTGTGTTCTGGTTCAGCAGGCAGAAACAGTATGGCATGGCATGGTGCCACGCCACATTCGCATTGTGGGTGCATCCATGGTAAGTTAACTATCAAAATGCACAATGAAGAAGAAAATATACAGCTCTATAAAATTCTGAATGCGGATTTAAAATTTTAATCCGATAGAGCAGCTGAAAAGATTTCCTATATATACTATTTTAAGATATAACGTTTTTTTTTTATGACGATGAAACTTTTTCAATTCGTATATGGTCCTTTGCTTTGAGAAATTCACGCGCATTATCTCTTAAGTATGGAGAGCAGTAAAGTCAACAAAATTCTGAATTCTGGTACCTACACAAACGCAAACTATTTTTGTGCAAAGCAAAGGACTGCAGTCAGAAGGATTTAATGCATTTTATGGTAATCTTGAGTGAGCTTAATGCGTGTATAAACAGATTTTAAGAAAACCTTTCAAAGTATGTACTTCATTGTTAAGTAAGAATGGACTTCGAATATGAATTTAACTCTTTTAATGATGAGCTCTTCTTAAGAAAAGGAATTTATTGAAGAGAGTTATGAGTTTTTTATAAATAAATCTGTACCTACCTATACCCAAAGTAAATGGGTAAATTTTGGACATAATCTGCATGCAAAGTAAAGTCTGTTCAAAGGATTTTAAAAGTGAACTATGAGTTTAAGCTGATCTTATTTTTTTGTGGTATTGAAATTCTGAATTGCATAACTAATGCATTATTTTTTTAATTTTACTATATGGAAATCTATTGTACGTTTTTTTCTAGGTTCGTATAATAATACAAATTTTACTTAACATACACAAAGAGTAAGACTGACTTACCTACTTGTGCTTGGATGCTATAACTTTCCAAGCAAATATTTTATATGAAAATTATTAAAAAAAAAAACAGTTCTTACTGAATAAAAAAAATTTGAAAATTAATTTTAAGAGACCAGCGAGTGTTTCGAGAAAATCGTGGTATGCCAAAAAAAAAATTGAGATATGTAATTATTACATTAGTTCATATATTTAAAAAAAATTATTTAAACATAGAATATTTTAAGTTTGTCACGAATGAAATCACCTGACCGCTTATATTTGCAATCATTTGAAATCACATTGAAATCAGGTGCAATCACTATTTTAAGTGATAAAATTATTATAATTATTATAATACTGCTTGAAATTACCTGAAATCATATGAAGTCATTTGAAATATTGAAATCATAGCGCTTTTTAGGTAACAACGATATATCTCTTTCTCGTTTGCAGAGCAGTGTCAGCAGTACGCGGATGACAGCTGAACATTTTTGTTATCATTGTTGAAAAATTAATAGAAAACAAGAGCGGAAATATTAATGTTTGTGCGCGAAAATTGTGAAAAGTGTATTAATAAACTTTTTAGTTTAGGGATTCTCAAATTTCACAGGGAAAAAGAGATTATTTACAAAATTCTTTTGCAATATTTTGAATCTGACAGTTTGAAAAAAGTGTGATACATAATTTCAATCTGTCATCCGCGTAGTGTGAGCTGTCATTTATTTTTTGACAAGATGGTAAAATTCCCTATTGAACCACTAAACTGGCTAGTGACAAACTTCTCAGTGTAATGACAGCCTTAGAAACTATACTTATTGAAAGTACCCTCATATTTTTTTATAGTTAAACGACGTCATGTTATTTCATTCGTCATGTTTGGACCGTCAGTCATGTTGTTTACATGTGACCGTCATGTACATGTTGTCTGGATCGCCATGTTGTTTGGAATGTCATGTTTGTTTTCATTGTCAATACTATATTGTCAGCCAGCAGTGCAAATATCGAAGGACAGATGTTAGTCCAGGCAAACTAAGAAAAATATACAATAAATATGGGCAAAATTGATACAGAAGATTTTTGAATTGATTTTTAATCAGAATTATGTCCCATCAAAGTGGGACATCCCAAGGAGTTATGTCCCTGCGACGTTCCTGTTACCATAATGTCTTACTGACAGAACACCAAGTTCACAAAAATTGTCAAAAATTAGAAAAATTGATGCACTACGATAAAGACCCTTTAAATTTGTTAACAGTCAACTAAAGACTCTTTCCAGGTGAGAAATTCTGATTTAGGAATTATCAAAACACCTCACACCAATCATTAAAATCAATTGTTCTTTTAGTAAATCCACTGTTTTAGCCCTTTGGATATTGAAAAAGCTCTTCACTTAGATTGGCATAATGGTTTTTTGTATTATATTTTTGACAGGTATAGATAGATGTCTTAGAGTGTACGTCAATAAAAGTTCATCTGCTGAAGTTAATTGTCATTATGGCATCCCACCAGGTTCTTTTCTTGTATCTTTTTCGAACGATGATTTTTGTTCAAAAAGTTATTTTTTTAACGAACAGTCTAAGTCTAGTCAACTGACTGGAATATCAAAAGTAAACAAAAATAATAACATAAGCTTTCTGTTGGCCTCAAAAATGAAATCCAAAAGAGCTTAGGTGAAGTGGCGAAGTGGGATTGTTGTGGTCCCAATCCATAACTATACAAGGATGCTAGTTAATGCCGTTTTATTTTAGAGAGGTTAACTTTTAACTAAACTTTGGTTGTAAATATAAAAGTTTTTTAATTATAATTACTTATATCTTAATATAATCAACAACCGACCACAAGAGTTAATTTATGTCATCTCTTACACTTACCTTAACCCATATTTTTAAAGCCACTGAAAGCGCAGTCCTTTCTGTTTTTATTATTATTTTTTTCTTGCTTCTTTTTTTTTAAATCTTTTTTTAAATCCGTCTATTATACTTTTGTTTACAACTTCCTGCTATTCAACAATCTCATGGAGAAAGTGCCCCACAAATCAACTTTTAATTGGTTGCTTTAATTGAGTAGAAAATTAAAAGAACGAACAGCATCGCATACAGAATGACGGCAAAAAAGGACATTTCACAATGCTTCTTCATTCATTTTTTTTTTGTTTTGCTCCTTTTTTTCATTTTGTCTCGCTTTCATTGGAATAAAAATTAGCTACTTTGGTTATCTCCGAGTGTTATTTGACTGTGTAACCTCAATAAACTTTGAAATATTATTTTACTTAATTGCCAACTACTATGCTGAATGGTTTTGCAATTGAGATGAATTGACTTCTTTCAGAGACAAGGACATGAAGAAAAATATTTAATATAAAAATTGTAGATACTTATATAGTATATAAATAAATAAACTGTGCCATGGTGACTGACTTAAAATTATTAAGTGCTGTTGTGACCTAACTAAATAAGTATCTTAAGTTCTATAGCTCATGATTTCATGGGGTTTTTTTTTTTTTGAATTCTTTAAATGTAATTTTATGCTGATTTGCATCTTTTTTGTTTGTATTCTTCAGCAGTTCTTATTATAATTCATTGAAGAAGTATGACTTTTATATACGAAATATTTTATTATATCTTGTGAGAAAAGAAAAAATAGCACTAGCTAGTTTCAAAAAAGTTCAAGGAAAGACAATTTTAATATTTCCAACACAAAAATGGTTGATTAAAATATCCGCCATTAAGTGCAATTCTAATAACTTTCATTAAGTCGACATGGGTGTCTTGTTTTTCGAAGGCTTTGAATTTGAAGAACTAGATTACATTTTAACTCGCTAATAGTTTTTGGCGCGCCTAAATTTTTTTCTAGTATAATTGATTTAGGGACACTCATTTATAAATGACAATTACGGCTACCGGAAATGACCGGAAGTCAAAGATACAGCTCTTCATATTACTGAAAACAATGGTAAGTCATTTTGCCATGAAATTTTTGTTCATTAATATGTAGTTTGAAACGTTTACAATGATAATGTATAACTTCCATTACATTATCAACTCGGAAAAGGGTTGCCAAAACAAATTTATTGAATTTCTTTTTTATACGGTTTTTGGAGATTTAATGGAAACCTTTTTTCACCTTGATAATGTTATGGCAGTTATACATTATCATTTTAAACGTTTCAAACTACATTTTACAGAAAAAAAATTCGTGCCAAAATTACTTATCATAAGTTTGGGTTATTTTTTCTGCACTTTGAAAGACTGTATCTTTCTTTCCAAAATCGTTAGTGCGGTTTTTAATTAATCGATGTTTATAATAAGAATTATATTTAATAACTTTTATAAATTTAATTGTTTACAAATTTAAAGTATGACAATTTTAAGTGCTAAATCTAGTTAACATTGATTTTCAAAATATTGAATTTACAAAAACATAAATTGAAAAATTAATTAAAATTAAAACTAAGCATTTTTGCAAAATTTTGGTATCGAAGTTTTATCAAGTCATCTAGGTCTTTCTAAAAATATTTTGAGTTAAAATCGGGTAACCCGTTCATGAGATAGCTCAAGAAAAAATAATAAAATAATTAATAGGCGTTTTTTGCCATTTATCAAAAGACAATCAGTCAGAAACCATATCAATTTTTTTGACGAACCGTTATTTTTTAAGCTAAAAACAAATTTCAATTTCTCCTCTAAGGAATGGTCCACAAACCCTACACACCAAAAATGAAGCAAATCGGTTCAGCCGTTTAGGCTTTAGCTGCTGTTAGAAGCAGACTGACAGGCAGACAGATAGAATTTCCGGACCCACTTTTTTCTTCTTCTCTATCATCGTAATGTCATGTTTGATTGTTGTCTCAAAACTTTTTTTTGCGCGAACTTGACTTATAATACCTACAATCGCAAGAAGAAAATCGGAAGGTTAAATAAACCCAAGATTTATATTTTTATAATATTTTATTTGCATAAGGATAACCTAAGATCTGTAAACCTACATATATAACTTCAAGCAGACTTCAACACCATTGCCCACATATTTTATTTTTGTAATAATAATAAATAAATCTATCTATCTCTATATAACTTATTTTAATAACACATTAATATAAAATAAAAATAATTAGTATATGGCGACACAACACTATCAAACAATCATTGATTGGCGTTTGTAATTTGCAGTGAGAGGATGCAGAGAAGGATTAAAATTGAAATTGAGTGACAGCTAAAAACTGATTGTTGGTTATCGTTATACAAAGAAAATTATAGTAAACAAATATTTATATCTTTAGTTTACATATTTAACCTCAACAAAAAACATGTTTTTTTTGGTTTGGCTACACCTACAATAATATGAGCCCTAATTGTAAGAGATTTAATACTGCACGAAGCATATTACCCACCCTGTACTTATTCTTAATTATAACTATAAAATTTTCTCTTAACTTAATTAATTAAATTAACTTAACTGCTCTATTATGTAACTCAACTTAATTAAAGTAAGACGGTGCAGGGAACTTACTTCACATGGGAACTAATTTCACTTTTTTTTTTGTGAAGTAAATTCCCACTAAAGGTGAGAACTAATTTCATCTGAAGATTGTGTGAAGGTAGTGCCCATCTACAATTTTTATATTACAGGAAATATTAAGCTGAAAACATGGGACGACTTTAGTTCACGGTGTCTCCAACAGTTGAGATTGGTAACCCCTGCACCCAACCTGTGGGTGCAAGTTTGGGTATGAAATATGTTCATTTTGTATGAAAAGTGTAACGTCACCCAAAAGAGTGAAATAATTTCCCACCAAAAAGTTAAGTTATTTCCCACTCAAAGTAAGAATTAACTTCACAAAAAAAAGTGAAATTAATTCCCACTAGTGGTGAAGTTAGTTCCCATGTGAAGTTAGTTCCCGTGAGGTTAGTTCCCTGCACCTAGTAAGACATAGATCTTTCGATAATTACAGTTTATCCTACTAACATAACAATTATGTACATGCCATTGTCGAATGGATTGCTTATGATTTTATACTTTTGTTAATAGTAATGTATATTAATTATTTCTATAGTTAGTTGCAATAAAGCTTCTAAGATCGAAGCATCATTGTCTTTAATTTATTTGGATGTCTATTAATCCGTGCCCCTTACAAACTAGAGCTGGAACAGACTGTATTGGAGTAGTGTAGAAAAAAAAAATAGAAAAATATAAAATATGGGAAATTTGACTATTTTGAATTGACCCTAAATTAATTTAAACGGAGATATTGCAACAAAAAAGCATTTTCGTTTTTGCGAATATATCGGCAAAGATACGTGTTTACAACGTACAATTTTAAAAAAAGCAGTTCAAAATCTATAAAAATAACCTTTTTTATAAACTCCTCCAAAATTTTCCTTTTTCCTTTTTGATCCCAAATGACAGAACTAGTATTATAAAAAAAAAACATTAACAACATTACAAAAGGTTAAATAGTCCGGTCAAAATAGACATTGAAGGTTACATTTATTCGCACCTTGCTAAAAATTGACATGAATGTTGGGAACGGTATTATACACAATACATTTTGCATCACTGTATCTCCGAAATGGTGATTCTTAGGAAAAAAAGTGTTAGAACAATTTTTATAGGTAATTTCATGATGAATAATTTTTGTCTCATCTATTTTTATTATAAAACTTACCGTTTAGCTGGAAAACTCAAAAAACCGATTTTTGCAACATTTGACCTTGAATAAATTTTTTTCCACACTTCGGATTGATGTGGATAATTGACAAATTGTGTATAATACCGTTCCCAACATTCATGCCAATTTTTAGCAAGGTGCGAATTAATGTAACCTTACCCCTATTTTTGATGCTAACTTGACCGGACTAAAACTTATTTGAAATTTTGGAGATCTCGTCGATAGTTTCATTTGTCGTTTAAACAAGACAGGATGTTGTTATGGTAAGATCAATTATTTTCTAAGAATTTCTAAGGGTATTCTATCTGACTCAAACACTCAGGACAATAACATTCACTAACTGTCATGTGTGCTCTCTATGTGAGAGAGACTAAACTCTGACGAAAATGGTTTTCGTATTTTCTTTTCTGGCGTCATATTTAATTATGATGTCATTTGCGAAAAATTGAATGTTCTCATCGCGAGTCGGAAATAGAGAAACATTTCAGAAAATTTTCGGAAATATTTGTTTTTGAAATGTTTCTTTGGTCTGGACACACCTAAAGTATTAGTTGTTTTTTTATTCAAGCATTTTGATGAAGCAACTAAAAACTGTGGTTACATGAGCGTTATGGGTGACTATGATGAACACTGATACGTTGCGTCCAGTCCTATGGCGCCTAAGTCCTCTGCGATCTTGAGAAGTAGATATAGCGTTACATACTCACAGAGCGTGTGTATTTTGCATTTGTTCACTTCATACAAATGAAGATGGAACTGACATTTTCAAAAGTTTTGGCATCTTTCGGTGACACACTATTGTTCGGTCATTATATATACATATGTGGGGGTTATTCCATTCTATTTAAGCGACCTTTACACGGTCAGTCATTTGACATCAATCTGTAGCATAGTGTTTGTAAAAATAAGTCTGTATGCGTGCATTTGTTTGAAGAACAATCAAAACCCTTTAGATTTTGCCTGATGACTGATTATTTGTGTAGATGACTGACGTCCTCTGACTGACCGTTTAAAGGTCGCTTTAGCTAGGTGATACTGTATTTATGGATCTATGACGATTACTCCATACCCAAAAAGTACTAGTTCGCTCTTTAAGAATGGTGCGTGGTGGAAAATTAGATGTCAGAATTCAGACCCTGTGAACATCATTATCCGTACCGTTACTTTTTTCGTTTTCTTTCACCTACCACTATATAACTTCCATCGAAAATAAAAGAGCAACTTAAAAGTAAATCACTCACATGATATTTTACCCAAAAATAAATTTAAATGAATTTAAAATGTGTTTTTGAAAACTGTTTTCATATTCGCGATTGAAGTTGTCTAAGTTTACCCATAAATAACACTCACAATCAAGGTCGAAGTGATTTTCCAAGCTGCCATCACTACTATCGTAAATCTATTAATCTCTTTCGATGATAAACTTAATTTTCAAAAGTGTGCAAAATTGATCAGCAACTTTGAAAGTTTTCCAAACTACAACCTTCCTTAAACCAAATTATTCATGTCCTTGCTGTTTATATATGCAGACACACACACAACTTTCTTTCTCTCGTCAAAACCAAGATTCAATCCCATACCCGGCAACCATCGCATTGCTCTTGGTTTATAAGAAAATCTTATCAAAAGCACCCTTGTATCGGTGTTCGTTGTGGATCCTTCGTCGTCCTTAAGGGCAACAAGTGCATGATTTTAATATAATTACATAATTTCAAATTCAGAGTCAAACTTCAGAATAAATTCCAATGCACGTTCAGCAGTGTTGGCTGGCAGGGCAAGCGAAGAGCAGAGAATTCAGAGAAACAGCGCATTTTCGCAGCATATTGAGCAACATGTTTTGCACACAGAAATAGTTTCGCAATACTCGTCCTGCAGTCAACTGAAAAACCCCACAATTCCATATAACCGAGTTATGCAGAGGAGGCTTCAATATGCTGCTGCTATACTGCTGCACAAGTCAGGGACATAAACATACGCTTTCGAAGGCAAAGGCATATACGATTTATATGCGTACGTGTGAAAGTTGAACTAGGATCAATTGGGCGAACAGGGACGAGTCGAGCGTTTGAATAGCGAGATATAGCTAGATGGTGGCAATGACGGTTATGGGTTTGGGTGAAGAAAAACCAGGAAGCAGATAGTAGCTATACAGATGATGATGGCTATGATGGCGAATCCTTGCAATGGCATTTGCATTACATATTCATAAAATGAAAAATTATGTTGCAAGTTGGACGGATGATAACAGCACGTACACAAATCAATGTATGCGCGTTGGCTAAGAAGATATCCCTGGCTCCTGTGGTCCTCTGCACGTCTCTGCATGTGTGGCGAATGATAATGTAAATCACAAATTAGAAAGGATAACAAAATGATGGTGATGGCGATGCCGGTAACAGCATCGGCATCGGTACCGGGACGAAATGATGTGAAGTTGCGGAATATACTACATATATTGATTGAGGATGCACATTGCATCTGAGACACGAAACGAGAATTGAAACATGCAGAATGGTTCATGAATTCTAAATTAGTGATGTAAAATGTGAAAGGGGTGTGAAAATTCCGTTTTTAGGCTGCGATTCTGCGAAATGTGAATTTCGATGAACATTTTGATAGTCAATGGTATGAGTAATGAGAGTCTTCCCGCCGATGTTGACTTTGTCACTGATTGAGACTTTGTACTAAGTTTTTTTTTGACTGTTAGAATTGAACATAAAAAGTGTGAGCAAAGAACGAATACAATAGCGTCCTTACATTATTCTCCATTGTTTATTAGGATTTGGTATTTTAATGTTCAATAAAGAAGTTATGGGTTTTCACACACAATTGTATTGGTTCCTTACGCCAAAAACTTATACCTATACATTTTGAGAAGACCGTTTTTTAGTTTGTTTTATTCGTGAGTCGTGACTTTTTGTTTGCAATGACAGTTGGGTAATGGGTAATTATAGTTTCTGGAGGTCGACCCAATGAACCCCACAAGCATATCAGGGTAGGTGAAGTGATGAAGTGGGAAACGTGTGATCCTATTCGTGTTCATACAGAATTGTCAGAAAAGGCGAAGAAGACAGTGGGGTAATGAAGTTGCATTAGTGCGGGACTGATGACAGAGACTGGGGTGTTAAAATACTCTGATTCCGTTAAGCGATTCACCCAGTTAATAACAGTTGACTGAATTTTTTTTTTAAATATTCTAAGAAATGACTGCAGAAGTTTCTTGTAAATAAATATAAACTGAATGCGATAAAGCTGAACAATAGAGTCAATGGAGAGCCATTAAACAAAATGTCCGAAAGGGAATTGAAATTCGTGTAAGAATGTTGTGATGACAGCTGTGTTGATTAGTAAACCAATAAAGAATCGGGTCAAAAAACCGTATTGGAAATGAGATAGCGGTGTATATTGGTTTTGAATGCTTAAATATCATAATGGGAAGCAGATAAAGCCATCCACATTCTTGTAGTGCGGCTTAAGAAATAATCTCAATAGTTTACAGTACGTTCAAAGTTGGACTGATGAGAATTTATATTTATAATTTGTATTTACTGTACAGTTTCATTCATGCATGTGCCAGTGCCACTCATGGATAGTGGGATATCAGGTGTGTTCACTTTTACGACAGAAAAGAGAATTAAGTTTTTGAAGCATTAAATTTCACGAGATTTTTGAATCCTTATTGAACAATTCTAATAAGGTCAGAATTTAATGAGCTATTCATAAGCTATTGCTTAATTTTCACAAGCAAAGAAAATGGTTGTGAGTATTAAAATGCTTCCGTTACTCAAAGAAAAAGACAGATTTATTGATACTTCATTTTTTTATTAGGTGCGTCCAGCTCCATGGTCAAGATAAGAGAGAGATAATATTCTTAAGCCTAGCCTAAAGGAAATGATGTACAATTCATGATTATTTTAGTTTGTCATTGTTGGTAACAAAGTAGAGGGTGATGCTAAACATTAAACAAGAATTAGTGTTCAAAGGTGTAGCACATTTCAAAATCATTATGTTTAATATATAACAGTGAATAAGAAAACAAATATGACAAGCAGAGAGTAGTTAATGTCGTCAGCAAAACAATTAATAGGTTAACAAATTTCAGAAAAGATATTTTTAAATAAATATAAGAAAGAGGTTCGGTGACAAAATGGAGATTTTGAAGAATTCGGACTTGAAACTACCTAATACATATTTGCATTTAGCTTATACACATAGAGAAACCATGTGTAAGTTTCAAATACTGCTCGTATGATCGTTACTATAGACTTGTTGCAATTATTCTCTAGTTAAAAGCCAGGAGAAATAAAGAAAAACAAATACAAATACATATATGCAGAAGAATTTTGTTCTGTTTGGTTTGAGTGATTTTATTTACAGGGATTTAGGGCAATAAGACTTCGGTGAGTTTGAAACCATCTTGATTCCTCAATATGTATAAACTCAATGATACTAGATATACTGGTATAGGGGACAATATGCTAAAGACAGTCAGCTGGCAGTGACGGTCAGTGTAGTTTTGGCGTAACTAAAGCGAAATTAGTTATTGCTTTGATTAGAATATATAGAGAAGAACGAAAAAACAACTTTGAAGTTTGTCAATTTCAAAATTTACGAAATTCAGTGACTGTGATGTAATTTTCAGCCGAGCCAAAATCTATGTTAGTACTGCATTTATAAATGTTTAATAATTTTTGCGACTTTTTTTTAGAAAAAAAAAAATCCAAACTTTTTATAATATTATTTTTATGAATGCTCATGAAATCGTGTAATCACGGTCCGTCATAAAAATTTGAATTTTTTACTGGCGTTGCCAAGCCATATTTTTTTCTTCAGTCGATCCCTATACCAAACTTTGTAAGATCAGTCGCTGGGATACTCTAAAAAAAATTGCCTAAAAATTTCATCAAAGTCGGTTGAGCCGTTTTGAAGTAAATTGGGATTATTTGTAAGTTATTTTTTTGTCAAGTAAATCGCTTGGCAGTAGTCTCGGCCGTCATTGCCTGCTATGATGGGCAATGACAGTCAAGTTGGATATTTTTTTAAACTTCTTTTTTTCCTAAAGTGTATATCATATTAAAATCGTTCTTTTTGAGAAACTTAAAGAATAAGTAATTTTTGTTTTATGTTATAAATATATAAAATAAAACAAAATTTAAAGTGAATTCTAATACTTTCCCCTTAAGTGTCCGTCATTCGACCAATTTCCCCTATTGAACGGTCTGAACTCTGGAAGGTAATTTATAATCTATATAGCCAAGAAAAAATTCATAAATACCGAAATCGAGCATGCATATAGTTCGATTAAAGACCTTGATGCCAAACGCTATGAAACCCTCAAATGCCCGAGACAGCCTCAGTGAGACTTCTTCAGCTCAAACTCATCAGCATTTCGATATTTTCTTCCATCGATGGCATCCAGCACTTGCATTGATGTTTAAAAGGATGAAATATTATTTTATTTGTTATTTTATAAAAAAAAAAAATAGTTTTCAAAGCACAAAAACTTTCGAAATCTATCAGTGGCAATAAAATTAATACTTAACTCAATATTCTGCAGGTTTCTAGTTATACCCACAGGTGCAGGTGTGCTGTGGTTTCTGGTTATACCTACCTACCTAATGGTAAACCTCACCTTACTCCATTTAAATATTTATGACTTTCAATATCATCCAATTATTGACTGCAATTAAATTATAGGTAGGTATCTACACCTAAACGCATAATCAAAGCCTCGACATTAGCAAAAGTCATTATTATGGTTGACCCAGTATTTGCCAATGCAATTAATTCTTTCTAAACCTGAAAACATTTTATTGCAACATTTTATTCGGCCAATTTGATTTGACCACAGCAACGCATCCTCCTTTTTTTTGCTGAAAACATAACACTACAACACAATTAGGGATTAATAAAAATCAAACATTTTGTTTAAACAAAACGTTGTCGAAGCCGCAAGTTATATCCTTGTGCATCCGACTACAGATTCCCTTACCCAACATTGAACCAATCTGCCACAAATGCATGCACTGAATGCACAAATTAGTTTCAAATTATTTTGTCACACATTTGTTTTTGTGTGAATTTAACTGGCGATATAAATTAAATTATTTATTGCTTTTGTATTTGAATGTTTGAAATAATTGAAGGTGATTCCAAAAAAAATATACTATTAAAAATATTGAGGGAATTAGAGAAAAATAATACACCAAGGGCAATCAGCATAATAATTATAAATCATTAATTTTTCATATCAATAATTATGGTTAGAATTCGGATTTGAAATCAACGTTTTAATTACCTATGGAATTAAAAAGAATTTTTTCAGTTCTATTTATCAACCAAAAAAACTCGTAGGTACATTAAAAGGATAAGACCGCTAGAACACGTTTTACAAGAAAACTGCTTGAAAAAAAAATTCTGTATTTTAGGCATATTAAAAAAAAATTATTATGTGTACTTAATTTTAACAAATGCATAATATTTATTAGGGCTGAATATCAAATTTCGTCGAAACTGTTGAGAAGTGTACAAGTGCAAGAAAATTCAATTCAATTCAATTTCAATTTAATTTTTATTGAACATTATATATACAATTGGCTTACATCTACTTACGATACTATGATGTTTTTTTTTTGCATTATTGTTGGCACATAAGGGGGCTAACCTTAAACACTGACTTAAGTTTAACAAAATACATAATACATATACTAGTGATAAATAAATTTGATTTAAGAAGTCGGTTGACTTAATCGTCCTCAGGGTGTTCCTTCCCGGTTGTCATTTTGATTTAGGTGTTGGGGGGGGGGGGGAACGGCGCTTAGCCGCGGTAGTGCACCGACCTTGTGTCAGCGACAGTGCAAGAAAATCGTTATTATGTAGGTACCTAACTGTTCTACGGCATGTACCGATCCGATGAAAAACATCATCGTTGGCAACAAAGCACTCTAGAATTTTTTTTCAAAACTGATCGGATTTCTTTTGAAGAACTAGAAATTTAAAAATGTTATTTTCAGAAAATACTATTCACTAAAATGTTTTACTGTAGTCTACAGCATTCACGGTGGTTGGTTTGCAAAATTTTAAAATATTAAATTTCGTGAAAATCGGTGCCGCCGGGAGTTTCAAAAATATATTATTCAGTATCAAAAAATTACGGTTATATGGCTGGTACATACTTTTAATAGGTTAGGTTAGGTTTGCGGGTTGCTGTAGGAGAGCCAATAGCTCAGCCACAGCGCACTTAGGGCAATGTAGACCCATTGTGATGCCCATTTAAGGGTTTACCAATTCCTCCTCTTACTATACTCGTAGTCCATATTTAGTTCCTTAGTATCATCCCGGGGTGTTCAACCATCCGTTTCCTCTTGCGAATCGATATAGATTTTATATTGGGCACTCTGATAGTTCTTTGATGCTTTCGAAGAAGTATTTCCCCAGAGTTTTATTTCTTAGATGGCAGAGACTGGGGCAGTGACAGAGGTAGTGGGTTATATCCTCATGTTCTTCCTTGTCACTGCAACCTCTACATAGATCGTTTTCAATTAGACGTAGTTTTTTGGCGTGATATCTTAGCATGTTATGGCCAGTTAAAACACCTACCAACGTCGATACTGACTTCCTGTCTTTTTGAATGATTGCATTCATTCAAATCACTCACATAAAGTTTTATCAAAATAGATCCTAATTTTTTGAGAAAAATTTGTCATTATATTAACATTTGTTGTTTATTGTGTATAAATAAGTCTTTCGATATCGGTTCTAGTGTATGCAGACAAGCGTCGGAAGTAGTCGCTAGAGTTGTTTCTGCCCGAATAATCAGCCCTATTCTACTATTCAAGTGGATCTTTAATTCACTTCACCCATTCGATTTATTTTTGCCCTACCTTTTTATTCTGCTATACGTCGGGTGAAATACATTACCTATACCAAATTAGTTTGACAGCTGTTTACTGTTCATGTGAAATTCTTAAGAAGTTTCAACAAATATTTCGTACAATTGAGTACAACAGTACATCAAAACTACAAAATGTAGGTTACAAAACAACAGAAATAACAACTTGAACACGAACAAGACGATGTTAAGCTTCGCACGTCTGGGGTACCGTTTTGATTTTCCACACAAATCCAGCAAATATGAACCTTTTAGCCGTCTTTAAGAAAATCCTTTGGAAGTGTTGTGTGACTACAAAGTGCAGTTTTTAAATGTATGTGTATAAATATGACATTGTAGTATATGACAGCTGCGTATCGTGCTCTATTTTACTAACGTTGGTATTTTTGACGTGAAGGCATCTACGGATCTTCTTACTTTTAATTCTGCTTTTAAAAATTTAAAAATAATTTTGTAAAAAACGATAGAATTTTGAGAAGTATACATCAATGAAGCGCAATTATCGTTTCTTTTTATCGCAATATGAATTTGATTTACATAAATATTCAATAGAGTTTAAGGACAAAGTTATGCTCATGTATGCATAATACATTTAACCGTTTTCTAATTATATGTAGCCCTCTCAGCTCATAGTAGTCTTGTCAACTTAGTTGCTCTGCTGGCTGTCTAGATACAATATTCTTAATCAGCTCAAAAGAGTGCTTTGTTTTAGTAGTTTTTTTTCTTACATTTCCAATTGTAAAACCACCTCAAGCTCGGCATGAAAATCTAGTAATGTCCAGGTCAATTAGAATTACAAAGTAATTTTATAGAATGACGGAGCCATTAAAAATGCAAAGATGGTTGTATTATATATATGTATATATATCTACTAAAAATTAAAGGAAAAACACACAAATTCAAGATTATATGTACGTAAGTCGTTTATTTTCTGAGATTATTTAAAAGTCATTTTATTACATTCATTGACTACACAAATACTTATTCTACAAAAGAAATTAAATACTTATCCACTTTATCAAAAAGCAGCATAAAGAAATAGTAGCCCGTCCAGAAAATTTTGCTTAATTTTTTTTTCTTTTTTTTTTGTTAAATTACATAAAAGAAACTTTCACCAAAATGTATGAACTTGAAAAAGAAAATGTATAAAATAGTAAAAAAAAAAAAAATGAATATAAAATAATAATTTGAAAAAAAATAAACTGTATGGATTTAGCAAATTGATATACAGAGGGTTGTGGGGCAATATAAATGTCCTTAAAATAAACGATAACTCAATGGATTGGCTGTGACTGTTAAACGTTGGATGGCCTCTTCAACGTGATTCCATTTGGCTGCAGCTGTGACCATAGCTAATTCTTCATAAACTTCTCTGGACCGTTTGTCGTCGTAAAGCTTCTGCAATATTTTTACCATACGTCCATGATGGCAGTGTGCGTATGCGTGCCAAAGAGTAAAGTTAACAACCTGCCAAAAGAAATAAAAAGTTTTAACCAATAAACATTTCAAAGTACCAAGAAACAACTTACCTTGTTATCTGTAGCGTCTGTGAACTTTGCAATTTCAGTAAATATCAGGTCGATTTCCTCCAAACGAGTTGCTTTTTGTGCACCATTATCGATAACATTTAATTTGGCTAGCGCTATTCCCTTCTTGGTGAGTGCTTCGAGTAAGTTGTTCTTTTGTTTATCCATGTCTCTGTAAGGAAGATGTAAAGGAATATTAGAAAACAGACTGAGGCAAGATGGTATCAGAAATAATTATTATCGTTCCATAATCTAGGGTGGCATTAAACTCATTAAAAATGTGCAATAAATTTAATCCAGAAATAAAAATACTGTAAAACCTATAAGCGTTTCAAACCGTAGTTTTTTTTTTAAGATTTGTTAACATTCACGATCTTCGGTCGTATTGGCTAAATCCACCCTTAATGACATTAACTGCGACCATAAGAGCATGAGAATAAGTTTCAACGCAAAAACTTGCGAGAAAAGTTTGTGATAATTGTGTGACAGGATTATCGACGTTTTGGGTTAAAACTTATTGAAATAATTAAGAAAGAGAATAAAAAGAGTTTGCCTGGCAAATGAAGCAAAACGGAAAAGATTAAGAAGAAATCGAGAATGACAAGGGAGGTCGGTCAATCCCTATTTGGAAATCTACAACCAATTCAGAAGTTTCAGAACAAAGAAGCAAACGAACACATAGTGATGGAAGTAAAGAATTTAAGGTTTCTGACAAAACTTTGTATTATAGGATCAGATTTATTATTTGAAGAGTTTTCAAAGAGATTTGACACTGTAGTTGTTTTCTTTTTACTGTTTCTACATTTTATTCTTTTCTCAAAGATTTAAAAGAGTTTATTTAAGTGTTGTTATATTTTGTTTTTATTTTAATGCTTATAAAATTTTAGGGGGTGGATCAAAATACATGTAGTTTAGGTTCTTTTTTATTTAATACTGGTTCTCGCCGGGTTGCTGCCGCAGACAAAATAATTGCGGTAATATCCTTTTTAAAGAGTTATGTTGTTACATACATACCTATGTATCATTTTTATTTCTGAGTATAGAGTAACTAAGCTACTTATAGCTTGGCTTTAGTCGACAATATTCTATTTTTACTTGCGATTATAGGAACTACACATGTGTACCTAGAACTAAGTATTTATGTATGTAAATATGCATTCGTAAAAAAAAAGTTTTGAGATAACAATCAAACATTGCATTACGATGATAGAGAACAACAACAAAGCAAATACGGTGGGGCGATTTTTTTAGTGCAAGGTGTTCTTAGGCCAATTTTTTCAGTGCGAGATTATTATTTTACTTTTAAATAAAGTAGTTGTTTTAGTGAACAGCTTTTGAAAACTAAACGTTCATACTTAAAATTTGTAGTTTTTGAGATAATTAATAACATGGACTTTCTCTTTTTTTGTAATATGCAGCATTTTATTAGCATACAATTAAAGATATTAATTTAAGTAGGAACATATTTCTTCGGTAAAAGTGTAAGTATATTCAATTCAAGAAATGCTTTGTGGAAACATGGTAAGATATTATTTGTAAGAACAAAACGCTAATCCCTTCACTATATTTAGCTTTAGAACTTTTGTTGACATACTTTTAGTACTTAACGTATATTATGCTCCTCTTCTTTACCAGTTCTTAACTCTCATCAGACAAAGTTTAACAATCTGATTACCATGTTTGTGTACCTATTTATGTAGCTAATTTTCAAACCGCCCAAGAACTTCTTTTAACTAACATGTGATTACTTTAAAAAACCGCATAATCCGCGCTTGTCCCATATCCAAACACAACACACCAACTTCAAAACAATTAGATTCATTATCTCCCTTTTTCATTGTCAATTAAAAAACACACACAAAGGAAGCATACATTATAACAGTATACAATGCAGATTGAAATTAAAGAAAAAAAAAGTTTAAACTAAAAAAGCAAAGAAGCCGGTGGCGGCGACGAGCGATGACGACGCACAGTGGCGGCAAAAGTTAAGTGCGGGAAAAATTACAGCTCACAAAGGACACTAATCCGCATTATAAGTACTTTTGTGTGTGCGCTATTTTCCATTCAGGTTGCTTTTCTGCTGGCTGTTTGTTTATGTTGGAGAAAAATGTTTAAAATCTCTTTCGCATCGCATATTTTGACTGGAATGACGCACACGCTGCAAAAACTCAAAGTGGAACTTTTTTACATTTGCCAGAAGGGCGGAGGAGCGGACATAGATAAGGCTCTTTGCATAAAAAAACGTTCTTATACAAAAGCCCTGCACAATAAATTGCGCACAAACAAAGCGCGGCATTGGGATTCCTCTTTTACTATTATACAACTCGTCGTTGTCGGTCGGAACTATTTCCATTGATATTCGGCTCCCTGGCACACACAATAAAATATCGAATGACATTATACGATTGGGTGAAAGAATATTCCTTGAACTGGCAATAAAGGTTTTTGCACTTTTAAATGGGACTTAAACCACTACCACTACGCCCCTCACGATACTTACGTTTTAATCTTCGTAGCATCGGGACGTGTATCGTTCTTGAGGCCGTAATAGGCCAGCAATGTATCCTTCTCAGTCTCCTTGATAACGATGGAAGTCTTCTCGGCGATTGACTCCAAGGTTGTCGTAATACTGGCCACGTCTGGTTTTGTCTCAGCTGTGTCCTTTTCAGTGATGTATTTGGCAAATGTAAACGGAAATTGGGGTTTAAGCTGAGTACTTTCGATGTTCTGAATGTACATCAAATGAGCCGTTAGATGTTTTGGATGGGCAGCAAGAACAGTGTTGTAAATCTCTTCGGCTTTGTCCAGGTCTGCAAGAAAGAAAATCAAATTGTAAACGACATCTAAGATAAATTACACTCAAAAGGATGTCATTTTCTTTTTTTTTATAGCTCGTTTATGACTTTAACTTTTTGGATTTAAAAAGTATTTTCAGAAAATGACATTGAACCTTTTTTTTTGTTTCATTTATTTAAAGAACATTTAAAGACTTACCAATTTTGGAAATCATTGAACACTGAAAATCACGCAATGCCTCTGCATATTCATCCTTTCCGATTTTTGCTGACTTCTTTGGACTAGCAGTGCCATTACTGGTTTTTCCATTGTTGCCACCATTTCCATTGCCAGATGCTGATGCAGCCGCAGGAGGACCAGCTCCATTTGTTTTCTTGCTCGATGATGATGCAGAACCACCATCGCTAAGCAAATACTGAAATTCCAAAACATGAATTCGTCGGCCCACTTCATCCTTGGCCAACGACATGTTTCCATTTAGCCAGACAGTACCATTGGGCAAAGATGCCTTTGAAATTTTCTCACTATTCATCGGAGCTACATAGACAACTTTTGGTGTGTTATTCACCGAACAGCTGGTGAACTTCCGGCCAGCGACAATACACTGATTGTAGTGGTCGTAAATGTCAAGGGTTATCGGACTTGACAATTTAAAAAGCGCCACCATTGTCGCCTCAGAGATTTTCTCCAGAGCATCCTTCTTTTCGTGGCGTATTTGCAAACGGACTGTGTATTCCCCTTTTTCCAGTTTTGTGCAAAATGCGTGCGAATGTGCATCACCGCAAGCAATCATCATTTTATTTACATCGAAGAGCATCCACAATTGTGACTCGTATTCGGATTCGTAGAGCAAGGAGTTGAAGAGTGGTGCGTACAGGGAGACTTCCTGTGCCTTGGCAACATTCAAACTGTACGTGAGGACATTTTGATAGATTTGCCTGCCCGTCGGGATGACATCTCGTGTTTGGCTGAGTGGGGTGATTTTTGTTTCAGTTGGCTTAAGGACGACAGCAGCGGTTTTTAATTGAATAGCTGGTTGGAAGTCTTCAGCGGAGAGTGTAGTCGCTTGGAAACGATGAATGCCCTTGGCCGCGTGCATGATAGCTGTAAGTTTACAAATGAAAATACATTGTTTATTTAAGTTTTTTTTTTTTTGTGAAAATGCGATTGTTATACAGAAATTTTACAGGAGTGAGAGATTTTAATTTAATTAAGACATTTTAATGCACTAACTGAAAGGAAGGAAAAAATGGTTTTGAGGTGATCTGAGATTGAGATGATTTATTATTATATTTATACATGTTGTACCTAGGGGATCCCTATGAAACCTCCTTGGTTTTTTGGTTTTCTATCAATTTAAACTGTATTTTTATATGCTTTCTTATCGTAATTACCATTTCATCGAACACAATTCACAGTAATTTGAATACTAAATTTTATGGGGATGTATTTTCAAAATACATATATTCAATAGAGACTAAAAGTTATAACATGGTATAACTTGCTGGGGGGTTATTATATAAGGTCACTTTTGGGACACTTTTGATCGCTCAAAATCTTGTTATTTGCATTATCTTCTTAATATAAATTAGATTTGTTTGTTCGTTCTTTATGCGCGGCCATAACCCTCATCCGATTGTGCTGAAACTTTGTCAACTTATTTCTTGGACTATGTTGATGGTTTGAGCATTGTACAATTTGTTTTTATTTACCCGCGCATGTCGTACCGGCCGCGTTGCCATACCGTTCATCCGATTGCAACAAAACTTTGTCAGCTTGTTGCTTGCACTTCAGGAACAGTTATATCAATAGTACAATTGCCTTTCAGTTGGTGGTATGCCGTCTGCATTCATATACAAACAAAAACATGCTTTATATAACATAAAAAAATAACTAAATTAATACATTTGTACTGATATACGAACTCAGTTTTTAAAATTTTGTCAAAGTCAAATTGAAAATCAAATAAAAACCAATAAACATCAATTTTTTTTTTTAGCTGACAAAATGCAATTTTGCGAGGCTGCTCGATGACGGGATCGTAGTTTTTATCAAAATTTACCAGTTAGTTAAAGTGATCTCCCCATATGTATCACATCGACCGCGTTTCAGTGTCGCATTCTCCATCTCAACATTCCAGGGTGGTGAGTGAATCCTGTTGTTGTTTTTTTCACTCTTCTGTTGAAGTTTCTGAACTGCTTTATGCGACCTCAAGCTGTTCTCTTCTTCCATTAATGTACAGCTAAGGGAAGCTCCGTGTTTTAATTTCCTGTCATAACAAAATGACTTTGTTCTGACATTAGTTCATTCGCGCTGTTCTTGACAAACGTGAAAATACTTCAAAAACTTCGATACGGGGTTCACACCATTGTCCACGGATGAAACAGTGACTCAAGAACCAGCAAAGAACCTGGATATTTTTGTATGATAACGGACTCATGTGGAAGTTGTTATCTGCGACACATTCAAACAATTTTTCACCATCCAGTCAGGAAGATTTGCGGGGGAAATTCACGAAATTTGAACAAAAAAGTTTAAACCGTGTTCGTAGTTGGTTCCGTTTTGACATTTCCATTAAGTTTTCAGACAATATTTTTAAACAAGCTCTGATCGTAATCGAAAAAAACATGTTAACAATTCAGAAGAAAGAACCTCTTCAACTTGGCATTAGGTATTGCCTAAGGGAGCGTATCGGAATCCCGCTTTTTTTAATCCCGTTTTTCGAAAATCATTTAAAATGGTTTTAAAATCCCGTCTACTAAAATGCCGATTTTTTAAAATCCCCTCTTCTAAAATCCCGATCTATTACAATCCCGCTTTTTAAAATCCCGACAAACCCCGACAAATCCCGCCAATCCTAGTTTTTATAAAAAACGATTATGTTATCAAACTAAATAATAATATATTGTTATAGGTAGATATTGGTTTTTGTTTTCTACTGTACGTATAGATACACATTTGTTTTAGCACATAGATAATCTAAATTGTCACATATTTCTAAGCTTTTCTCTCGGCGTTGCTGACATAATTTTTGCACAAACAAAGTTTACCTCTTGGTAAACGGTTCTACCGCTTTCATTTACTGAAGTAAAAATTGAACTAACAAAAAATGAGTAAAACAGGTATTTTGCGTCGTATAGCCTACTATTGTATACAGTTGAAGTAACTTTGTGAAAAAAGTATTATTTTGTTAATGGTATCAATTTTATTTTTGTTTATTTGTTTCTCCGTTTTTTGAGAATACTTTCTAAGTTTATAGGTAGGTAGGTACTATGTATACTTTACTTTATGTTTTTTTTTTTTTTTGATTATAATATTTGTTAAGCGTTCAAGGACATGTCTTAAGTTACTTTTTACTTTATTATTATGATATTTATATTACATACTACAATAAAATGCAATGAAAAAAATTACTTATTATTTTATTTATTTTAATTTTCTTTAAAAATTTCCCGCAAAAGCAGGATTATAAAAAACGGGATCATAAAAAAACGGGATTATAAGATACGGGATTAAAAAAAGCGAGATTTAAAAAAAGCGGGATTATAAAAAAGCGGGATTATAAAAAACAGGATTATAAAAAGCGCGATTATAAAAACGGGATTATAAAAAGCGGGATATCGAACTTAACCTATTGCCTTACAAGCTTACAATGTTCAAATAAAAATAATATTATAACTATTTCCGCAATTATACCTATTTACTGTGGAAGCAACGGGCAGGGTACCAACTATAGTGTTAATATAAAATTTAATAGTGAAATACTTAGTAGACCTAAAATCGAGTTTGATATTTGATGGCAATTCCTTGAATTTCGCCTTCATACATTCCGATTCAATCCATGAAAAACAAAATACCAAAATCCATTCGCCTACTTAACTCCGGAAAAAAATTTCTTAGTTTATCTAGCATAACCGCACTCATACAACCATAACATAATATTTTATTATATCAAAGTAAAAATTACTTGACATTTGCAGCTTCATTAGTCAACAAATACCGTTGATGACTAGTCGCCGACATTATGACTTCACAAACTAGGTATATGTTCAGACCAACATCCCTTTCTGTATGTCATTGCATGAATGTTGGTATTTTCTATATATGAAAACAAAAAGCCAGGGTTGTTGCAACTTTTCCTAATTAATTTACAAACCAAATTTATCCCTGTGCCAACAGATTGGTGTCCCAAACTATATTTGTGCATCACCGACTCTATGAAAACTATGCTGTGTAGAACACATAACTTCCGATTGACCAAAGTATTCACAAATTGGCATAATCAAAATGCACTGAACCAACGTGTATTATATGAATTTTCAGTTAAATTCACCCCTTCTTTTGGAAGTTTCATGTGTCCGGACGAAAGAGGAGGGGTTTGAATATGCGGTGCATTTGTACAGCTAGAAATATGTTTGTATCTATATCTGTATACCGCAAAATTTACTTCTATTCAAAATTGCATAAAACAAAAGCCAAATTGTAGTATTTGTTTAAACAAAAGAGAGTCTCTTTTCAACTATATTATAGTTATACAATGTAAGAGGAAGCTTTGCATAATTTAATTCGAAAATATTACATGCGAACAAATTTGCACAAACAAAACGTAACAAGGCTCACATCCTTATTTATTCGCCTTGCACCCCCTTGTTTTATACACATACATATATGTAAGGTGTATGCTTGTTGTGCATCTCAATTTCGTCGTGAAAGTTTGTAAGGATGCATGATGGGTGAAAGCAAAGCTTCAATATACAAAACAAAATTTACAAAAAAAAAAAAAAAAATGCAACATCATATCCTTTTTCCTGTTTTAACAAAAACAACAAGAATAACAATGCGATACAAGAACACAACGCCATCGCTATCCGAAGAAGGAACTAAAACTGTTGAAGCACTTGCTAATGTGTATGGTAATTTATATCCAGGTGGTTTGTCGCATTTTATTACCCAACTTAACTTGGTCCTTTGCAGAAAGAAGGACCTAACAAAAACATTACCCAAGAAGAGCAGAGCTATCTCTTCCCATAGCAACCCACAACGATGACTTGAAAAGAACATGAATATTTAGAAGACCGGGATGCTGAAGATGGGAGGGAGGGCCGTTGTTTGGTGTTGTGTAGTGACTATGATCTTCTTGTAGATATAACGGAAAATGTTACAGGAATACAAGTTTTAGGTTTCTTATTCTTTTAGAAACAAAAAAAGTGTTTCTATACGAACAAAATTGTACACATCCACAGTGTTGTGCAGATATTTTTTTGATAAAATTGATTTATTTGAAACTTTAGATGGGTTTTGATATAAGCAGTGAGGCCGATTTCGATCATAGCAGAAACTCCGCTAATTCAGTCAAAGGCATGTGTAGTGTAGGTATCAATTTCAATACAACCTCAGCATTTCGCAGCAACATTACCAACCTTTCTTTGGCTTTAGGCAGTTGAAAACCTTGAAGGATCATTCTTGACAATCGTGCTCTTTGGGTAAAGTAAGCAATAGATAACATAATCCAACAATCGAAGACCCAAACTAACATACAAATCTGATCATTCCAGTTCAACTTTATGATGAGGAGACGTGCAATTTTTTTCAAAATCGGATGACGAAGTTCTTGGTTGAATTGTGCTAAAAATAATTCAATTATTGATTTAATGTCCAGTTTCACCAAAATATACCTAAAAGCATTTTAGTTAACGGAGTAATAAAATTTATTGGCATTTTAGCTTAAAATGGTTTACACCAACATAAGGAGGTGAATTTTTAAAAATGAGGAAACTTGATGCCAAGCCCGGATTTTTATTCACTACTCATGGCTCTCTTTCATTAGAGCAAGCGAGAGGAGAGCATATCAATCGAAATATTTCAACGATATCTTTGTCTTCCATTTTTAAGACGCCTTTAAAATTTATTTGGAACAAAATGCGACTTTAGTTTATTGACCCTTGAAAAATCAAAGTGTTTGGTGAAATTGAAAAAATGCCATTTTAAGATTTAACAATCCAATAAATATTTAAAAGTGTTTGGAGAAACTGGCCATAAGACTGATATTAATATATATCATCTAAAATAAAACGCGAGAAAGTTGAAAATCAATATTGATGACGATTAACGAATCGTAAGAAAAAAAGGCACGCCTGGGTCGCACAAACTTGATCTTGTGGCAAGTAAATTAGAGCTTAACAGAAAAACGGCATATATGCGTCTTTCTCTTGGATGTCGTAGTCTTTTTATTTTTTGTAAATGAAATAACTTTTTAAATTCTTTCAATTAATTCAAAATACCATAAAATAAATAACTTTGAAATTAATTCATAACCAAATTTTTCCGAGAAAATCAATGTATGCCGGTTATTTTTAAATATTTCGATTTATTTAACAATACTTTTTAACAAATTCTTTTTTTACATTTTTTTACGTCCAGTTTTTAAAAAATCGATTTCTTAAAAATATAACATTTTAAAAATATTTTTATGAAAAATTTAAGTTTAAAAAAAAAATTATTTTCATTCAAGAACTTAATTTAAAAAAAAATCATCAATTTGTTTTCAAAATATTAAATTAAAAAAAAAAATGTTTAATTAATAAAATATTTTTAGAAAAGTTAATAAAAAATAAATATGGTAGATAGGGTTTTAAGATTAACACGCCCAGAGCTTTTTTTGTAATTCACTGTGCTAAAAATATCGGTACCTGCCACATAACGGTTATGAAAATCGGGATCTAAGTATTTCAACCAAATTTGACATGCAATAAAACGTCAAAGGTCTATCAGATAGTGAAAACAAACTCTCAACTCTCAACTATCTCGACGAACGGTTCAAGCGAAGTAAGGAAATTTAAACAAACAACATGGCATACACATTGTTGTTAAGAAATTTGTTTGTTTGTTTGTAAATTCAATACTTCAAAAGTCTGTTAACGGATTCTTATAAAATATAGTATAAAGGTATAATAAATTAAGTTTAAAAAAGTTGTTTTATTTACTTTTAGAAAAATATTTTCGAAAAATCGATTTTTTCGAAAACCGCTGCAACGATTTTGAATTTTTTTTCTGTAAACTCATATTTGGGAAAGGAAAATGTTTGCAAACTTTGATTTTGGTTTTAATTCTAATAAGATATAGATTTATGACTTTTAATAAAATTTCATACGATTTTGTTTTATTTTAATTTATTTTAAATTCTCAAGTTAAGGGTGGGTCTTCCTCGTAAATGTAGGGTACTACGTGCACAAAACTTAATATATCTCCTACATTTGAAAAGATATTTTGATGAAATAAAATTTATTATTTAGTCCATGAACATATCTTAAAACATATGTCCTCAATTTTATGTTTTACAAAAGTTTGTGCTTTTTAGGGAAGGAATTACACATTTGTTCCCCTTTATTTTGGCTGATTTATGCATCCCCTCAAGGGGCTCTCATGTGATTTGTTTTTTTATTTTGTTGTTAATGTTTTTCAACTGTCAATGAATGTATGCTTTATGTAGGATAAAAAAAAAAAAAAAAAAATTATTTGAGCTACAAAGTGGACGTAAGTTCACACTAATTTAAAGCTCGTTTATTGGCGCAGTTTCTTAAATTTTCAACGGAGCCAAACAATATTTTTTTTTTATAACAGAAAGTAGATACTTTATTTGAAACAAAACAAAAAATTATTTTTTTCCACTTTATACGTCTGAAAAACTTATATATACACAAACAATACTACTTTTTTCTTTCCCCCGTTGGGGCTGGCATGTTTTATTCTTAATATTTTTTGTTTTTAATTTATTCGAATCTCTTATTATTTTTGTAAAATGTGCTGTAAATTTTTTTGCAATTTTATATTGTTTAGACGTAAAAATTTACAATTCAAAGTATCTATACACATGGTAGTTTTCCCAGGTTGAAATGCCATGTACAACTTTATTATTATTTTTGTATTTTATTTCAATATTTTTTGCTAAAGTTCCAAGTGAAGAAAACAATATCACACGCATAAACAATTTTATATTTAATTTTGAAAAGCATCTTTTTAACGATTTTGTTAATCAAAATACGCACACAACGATATTTAGTTCACGAAACTTCCGTCGAAAGAGAATATTATATTTTCGCTGTTCGCACTCTCTTTAGAATCAACTTTTTTTTTGTGGTGATACACAAAACACAAATGGTATGGTGAATGGTGTACATCAGCGTTGCCGCCGAGAAAAGAAAATGCCGTGTCACATTTTAAAAACTGCTTGCCATGAAAAAACTATAAATCTTCTGTTAAAAAAATAAAACTTTATTTCTGTAATTTATTATGTAATTTTCCATCAATATTAAAGTAAGATATAGGCAATGATAAAGTGTGCGATATTGAAATGTTTCGTGCCACTGTGCCACAAGAAAAAATTGTCGTGTCAAAAAAGCACGATTGGTTAACTTCGGCAACGCTGGTGTACGTACGATTCGTAGGTATCGTCGTCGTCGCTGTCGTCCAAGTAGGTATATGATATTTTTGTTTTTTTTTTCTACTTGGTTTTGGAAGGAAACTTATGGATGTGGGAATAATGCTGAAAAAGATTTTATTCGTTAATTATATAGAAATAGAGTCTCAGGGAATCGTCTATAAAATGAGTTAATCTTATCGAATCTTCAAGGTTGAGGTGTCAAAAGGAAGAAGAAATTGAGATCTATGTTTCTGTTTCAGAATAATTGACGTAGGCACTTGGGCTTGGGCACTTCAATTTTTGTTTGCGATTAAACCTAAATTGGAGATACCTCCTCTTCTGTTATCCTACAACGGAAAGAAACAAAAATATTGAAGATGACCTCCTTTTTGGTGGTGTGGTTGGACACGATTAGTAAATTGTGAGATAGTGGGAAGAGGGAATGTGTATATTGCAATTGTATATCTATGTTCCTATTCTTATTTAGAAGCGAATTTTTTTTTTCATTTCGCGTGTTGACGGACATGGAGTGGTAGGTAATTGCAAATAAGAATGTGTGTGACTGAAATGTCTTTGCGTGGCCTTTGGCATGTGCCGAGGGAAAGGGTATCATGATGACGATCTACGTAGGTACCTAGCCTGCAATGAAAATACTCATTTTTCTTCACTGGCACCTAAATAAAAGCATTAGGTAAAAATAAATCAGAAATGAAAATTATCAGATTTTACCCATTATTTTCCAAATTATTTGGGGTTGATTTTGTTGAAAAAATAAATGGAAAATAATTAAAAAAAATGCAATTTGAATGATTGAATTGTTGTTTGCCAAATAACTAATATACTTCAATCAAAATCTGTGAATGTTAAAAAGTAACTTGTTCACAAAGAGCCTCAGAAAAAAAATTTACAGGAAAATAACTGTGACCGCCGGCGGGTCAGATGCCATGTAACGGTTTTGTCAGGTGCTATGTGACCCATATGACATATTTTTTTTCGAAACAAAACTTTGGAACAATTTAGAAGAGTCCTAGCACAATCTAGCACTGGTTTTTAAATTTGAAAATTCGAAAAAGGGAGCTCCCAGGAAGGCAAAATTGCTAAATTAGTGCAAAAGTTTTCGCTGTCTAAAACCTACAATTTTTAAGTAAAAAAAAAAAAAGATCAACACAAACCAGCACAAATGTAGCACAACCTGGTTCATTTGTCAAAAATTCCAATTTGAAAAAAGGGAGGCTAACTTCACACTTTCGGGAACATGTTTTTTGAGCTTTTTATCCACAGTTTCGATTTTTTTTTCAAAATAAAAAGAGAAAAAACTTCGTATTAGGGTACCACAACCTTGTAGAGTTTATAAAAAATTTAAATTTGGAAAAATGGGGGGAAGCACCTAATTTCTGAAAATCACATTTTTGGATCTAGTTTTCGCAATTTTAAAAGTTTTCAAAATTCACCCCTTTGCAATAAACCCTAAAGTAATTTTCAAACAGGTCAAATAGTTATATTGACCTACTTTACACTTATCTTACATAAAGCTTCCTAAAAAAAACTATTTCAATGTACCTACCTACCTACATGTGTAACGTAAAAATAAAAATAAATGTTTTTCTTAGAAAAAGGTGGGTTTGGTTTTTTTTTTAATTTCTTGAGAACGACATAAAATTTTTGCATCCGGTTTTCTTATTTAGACTTAAAATTAATAACAGCATTGAATTTTGAAATTAAAATTAGCACTTAATTACGTAAAATTTTGAAAAAAATGAATTTGAAATTTTTTTTTCAATTTTTTTTTTTTTTCAAAATTTTGACTTTGAAAATTAATATTTCAAAAACTATTTCTTAGAATAGATTTATTTAAACACAGAATGAAAGAAAAAGTTATTGGCTTTTCAAAAACGTATCGCACAGCATTGTGAATGAAGCCGTTGATTTTAAATAATTTTTTTCCCCTTTTAAGTCAGTTTTTTCGAAAATTGCCCCTCCCGGCTAAACGGAGGGGAATAGACCCCCCCTCCCATACGATTTTTTTCTTGTCTCAACGCAACCTACACGCCCTAGCATTTTGTCGCATTGCTCATGACTCACCCTGTATAAAACTAGCTGTTTTGGTGAACTTCTTTCCGCAATTTTGGGTTTTTAAGATTTTTTCAATTTTCCAAAATTTAAAACTTTCGGCTCCATTGTGTGTTAACCTGGTTCAATAAAAATCCAATAAAGAACTCCCAAGCAAGTCGGATAATTATTCAGCCGAGTTATCCCCGTACAAACAGACACCAATTAATTTGTATTTATGTAGGTACCTATCTCAATAGGTATATAGATTAGGTTATATTACACCTAGAGATAGGTACCTACATCCAAGATGATACAAGTTCTAAAAACTCAGAGTTGGGCGATTTCGCATGTTTATTAACATACCTATGCCTCCCTGATTCCAAACATCAAAAAATGATCATAGGGCATACCTATATACATAGCTAGGAATGTAAATGCTGCACGACTTTTCTGTTTGGTCATTTTTATTTTTATTCTGAAAACAAAATGTACATAGGTAGGTAGGTTTTCCCACGTGACAATGAAGTGACAATGTTTCAATTGCAAAACAAAAATATACAGTGTTGTGCTGTTGTTTGAAATCTGACAACAACAAAAATCGAAAGGAAATCTCAAATTTCGCACATTACAAATGAACAAGTTACCTTATTCTTCCAACATCCTTACTTGTAAACTCCAAAATTCACCCCTTTGCAATAAACCCTAAAGTAATTTTCAAACAGGTCAAATAGTTATATTGACCTACCTCACACTCATCTTACATAAAGCTTCCTAAAAAAAAACTATTTCAATGTACCTACCTATACCTACATTTGTAACGTATATTTATGCATGTTCATTTGATGTGTCCTGACCTTCATCAAGATCTCGATCGAGTCACAAACGAGTTCACATTTTTTTGTTACTGTTTTTCCAGTTCCAGCAACAGCAAGTGAAATTGAAGAAAAAACAACTAAACGAAAAGAGAAAAAAAATGACTCACATTTTAGCTATACCTACTCATGTGTTTTGAAAACAAAATTGAAAAATATCCCTTCACCCTTCCATAAACAGAAAGCATAGAACTCATCATTCCCATTCAAATCGAAAGGATGACAAAACAACAAACCCATTTTGAAAAGAGAACAAGAGTAGTTGAGCGTATCAAAAACAATAATGAAGAGAAAAGAATATCGCACTACCACATTGAAATACGTTTACATGAATTTTAAATTCTATTGTCATGAAGACCCACCCTTAAGGGTGGGTCTCCATGACAATAGAATTTAAAATTCATGTAAACGTATTTCAATGTGGTAGTGCGATATTCTTTTCTCTTCATTATTGTTTTTGATACGCTCAACTACTCTTGTTCTCTTTTCAAAATGGGTTTGTTGTTTTGTCATCCTTTCGATTTGAATGGGAATGATGAGTTCTATGCTTTCTGTTTATGGAAGGGTGAAGGGATATTTTTCAATTTTGTTTTCAAAACACATGAGTAGGTATAGCTAAAATGTGAGTCATTTTTTTTCTCTTTTCGTTTAGTTGTTTTTTCTTCAATTTCACTTGCTGTTGCTGGAACTGGAAAAACAGTAACAAAAAAATGTGAACTCGTTTGTGACTCGATCGAGATCTTGATGAAGGTCAGGACACATGAAATGAACATGCATAAATATACGTTACACATGTAGGTAGGTAGGTACATTGAAATAGTTTTTTTTTAGGAAGCTTTATGTAAGATAAGTGTGAGGTAGGTCAATATAACTATTTGACCTGTTTGAAAATTACTTTAGGGTTTATTGCAAAGGGGTGAATTTTGGAGTTTACAAGTAAGGATGTTGGAAGAATAAGGTAACTTGTTCATTTGTAATGTGCGAAATTTGAGATTTCCTTTCGATTTTTGTTGTTGTCAGATTTCAAACAACAGCACAACACTGTATATTTTTGTTTTGCAATTGAAACATTGTCACTTCATTGTCACGTGGGAAAACCTACCTACCTATGTACATTTTGTTTTCAGAATAAAAATAAAAATGACCAAACAGAAAAGTCGTGCAGCATTTACATTCCTAGCTATGTATATAGGTATGCCCTATGATCATTTTTTGATGTTTGGAATCAGGTAGGCATAGGTATGTTAATAAACATGCGAAATCGCCCAACTCTGAGTTTTTAGAACTTGTATCATCTTGGATGTAGGTACCTACCTCTAGGTGTAATATAACCTAATCTATACAGGGTGAGTCATGAGCAATGCGACAAAATGCTAGGGCGTGTAGGTTGCGTTGAGACAAGAAAAAAATCGTATAGGAGGGGGGGTCTATTCCCCTCCGTTTAGCCGGGAGGGGCAATTTTCGAAAAAAACTGACTTAAAATGGGAAAAAAATTATTTAAAATCAACGGCTTCATTCACAATGCTGTGCGATACGTTTTTGAAAAGCCAATAACTTTTTCTTTCATTCTGTGTTTAAATAAATCTATTCTAAGAAATAGTTTTTGAAATATTAATTTTCAAAGTCAAAATTTTGAAAAAAAAAATTGAAAAAAAAATTTCAAATTCATTTTTTTCAAAATTTTACGTAATTAAGTGCTAATTTTAATTTCAAAATTCAATGCTGTTATTAATTTTAAGTCTAAATAAGAAAACCGGATGCAAACATTTTATGTCGTTCTCAAGAAATTAAAAAAAAAACCAAAACCACCTTTTTCTAAGAAAAACATTTATTTTTATTTTTACGTTACACATGTAGGTAGGTAGGTACATTGAAATAGTTTTTTTTAGGAAGCTTTATGTAAGATAAGTGTAAAGTAGGTCAATATAACTATTTGACCTGTTTGAAAATTACTTTACGGTTTATTGCAAAGGGGTGAATTTTGAAAACTTTTAAAATTGCGAAAACTAGATCCAAAAATGTGATTTTCAGAAATTAGGTGCTTCCCCCCATTTTTCCAAATTTAAATTTTTTAAAAACTCTACAAGGTTGTGGTACCCTAATACGAAGTTTTTTCTCTTTTTATTTTGAAAAAAAAATCGAAACTGTGGATAAAAAGCTCAAAAAACATGTTCCCGAAAGTGTGAAGTTAGCCTCCCTTTTTTCAAATTTGAATTTTTGACAAATGAACCAGGTTGTGCTACATTTTTGCTGGTTTGTGTTGATCTTTTTTTTTTTTTTACTTAAAAATTGTAGGTTTTAGACAGCGAAAACTTTTGCACTAATTTAGCAATTTTGCCTTCCTGGGAGCTCCCTTTTTCGAATTTTCAAATTTAAAAACCAGTGCTAGATTGTGCTAGGACTCTTCTAAATTGTTCCAAAGTTTTGTTTCGAAAAAAAATATGTCATATGGGTCACATAGCACCTGACAAAACCGTTACATGGCATCTGACCCGCCGGCGGTCACAGTTATTTTCCTGTAAATTTTTTTTCTGAGGCTCTTTGTGAACAAGTTACTTTTTAACATTCACAGATTTTGATTGAAGTATATTAGTTATTTGGCAAACAACAATTCAATCATTCAAATTGCATTTTTTTTAATTATTTTCCATTTATTTTTTCAACAAAATCAACCCCAAATAATTTGGAAAATAATGGGTAAAATCTGATAATTTTCATTTCTGATTTATTTTTACCTAATGCTTTTATTTAGGTGCCAGTGAAGAAAAATGAGTATTTTCATTGCAGGCTAGGTACCTACGTAGATCGTCATCATGATACCCTTTCCCTCGGCACATGCCAAAGGCCACGCAAAGACATTTCAGTCACACACATTCTTATTTGCAATTACCTACCACTCCATGTCCGTCAACACGCGAAATGAAAAAAAAAAATCGCTTCTAAATAAAAATAGGAACATAAATATACAATTGCAATATACACATTCCCTCTTCCCACTATCTCACAATTTACTAATCGTGTCCAACCACACCACCAAAAAGGAGGTCATCTTCAATATTTTTGTTTCTTTCCGTTGTAGGATAACAGAAGAGGAGGTATCTCCAATTTAGGTTTAATCGCAAACAAAAATTGAAGTGCCCAAGCCCAAGTGCCTACGTCAATTATTCTGATACAGAAACATAGATCTCAATTTCTTCTTCCTTTTGACACCTCAACCTTGAAGATTCGATAAGATTAACTCATTTTATAGACGATTCCCTGAGACTCTATTTCTATATAATTAACGAATAAAATCTTTTTCAGCATTATTCACATCCATAAGTTTCCTTCCAAAACCAAGTAGAAAAAAAAACAAAAATATCATATACCTACTTGGACGACAGCGACGACGACGATACCTACGAATCGTACGTACACCAGCGTTGCCGAAGTTAACCAATCGTGCTTTTTTGACACGACAATTTTTTCTTGTGGCACAGTGGCACGAAACATTTCAATATCGCACACTTTATCATTGCCTATATCTTACTTTAATATTGATGGAAAATTATATAATTAATAACAGAAATAAAGTTTTATTTTTTTAACAGAAGATTTATAGTTTTTTCCATGGCAAGCAGTTTTTAAAATGTGACACGGCATTTTCTTTTCTCGGCGGCAACGCTGATGTACACCATTCACCATACCATTTGTGTTTTGTGTATCACCACAAAAAAAAAAGTTGATTCTAAAGAGAGTGCGAACAGCGAAAATATAATATTCTCTTTCGACGGAAGTTTCGTGAACTAAATATCGTTGTGTGCGTATTTTGATTAACAAAATCGTTAAAAAGATGCTTTTTCAAAATTAAATATAAAATTGTTTATGCGTGTGATATTGTTTTCTTCACTTGGAACTTTAGCAAAAAATATTGAAATAAAATACAAAAATAATAATAAAGTTGTACATGGCATTTCAACCTGGGAAAACTACCATGTGTATAGATACTTTGAATTGTAAATTTTTACGTCTAAACAATATAAAATTGCAAAAAAATTTACAGCAGGATTTACAAAAATAATAAGAGATTCGAATAAATTAAAAACAAAAAATATTAAGAATAAAACATGCCAGCCCCAACGGGGAAAAGAAAAAAGTAGTATTGTTTGTGTATATATAAGTTTTTCAGACGTATAAAGTGGAAAAAAATAATTTTTTGTTTTGTTTCAAATAAAGTATCTACTTTCTGTTATAAAAAAAAAATATTGTTTGGCTCCGTTGAAAATTTAAGAAACTGCGCCAATAAACGAGCTTTAAATTAGTGTGAACTTACGTCCATTTTGTAGCTCAAATAATTTTTTTTTTTTTTTTTTTTTTATCCTATGAAAAGCATACATTCATTGACAGTTGAAAAACATTAACAACAAAATAAAAAAACAAATCACACGAGAGCCCCTTGAGGGGATGCATAAATCAGCCAAAATAAAGGGGAAAAAATGTGTAATTCCTTCCCTAAAAAGCACAAACTTTTGTAAAACATAAAATTGAGGACATATGTTTTAAGATATGTTCATGGACTAAATAATAAATTTTATTTCATCAAAATATCTTTTCAAATGTAGGAGATATATTAAGTTTTGTGCACGTAGTACCCTACATTTACGAGGAAGACCCACCCTTAAGTCTTTAGGTAACTTGCCACGCCACGAGAGCGAGTTTGTCCGACCGGGCGTGCCCTTTATTTCACTTAACAAGCTGTCAAACGTGAATTTACAATCCATATCGACGAATAAAAGTCGCGAATTTGGAATAAAAATGCGTAAAGATTACAGAGCCGGAAAATGTTTGAGAGTAAAAAGAACTACAAACGTAACTAGGAAGACAAATTTTTTTAAATTCATAAAAAAGTGTATAAAAACAACTCAACAAACAAAACAATGATTTGGTTAATCTTTTTTTATTACACAGCACTGTACTTTAACATCTAATACGAAATACACCCCAGACAAGTGAAGATTGTTCTTGGCGGTCATGTTGTGTTCACCAGGAAATTAACTGTGATAGCACATTGCAAGTTATGCACTTGCAATATTGTAATGTAACAATTTCTCTGGGAGTTGAATTTCCTCAAGAGTTTACTTTGATTAGATTGAATATTGGTGAAAGATACATCAACATCATCATATGTGATTTTAATTATTTATTCATATGATGTGTGGTTCAGTTTATTAAAAAGGAAGCATATAAAACTGCTGAGTGGTGCTTCTGAAATTTCTGTGATGTGAGCATTTTCCCGTGCATGTGGTCTGTTGGGAATCAGCAGTGAATGATTCACTTCATTTGCAACACAACACAAATATTTGCAAGGCACTTTGTGAATTTTCTATAAAAAAAATCAGTCTTTTGGAAACTAATCAATACGGAACACATATTAAGAAATTGCAATAGAAATTTTAATTGAATATTTGAACTTAGGAGACTTTGTATTGATAAGGTTGAAAAGGTGTGTATTAATGGTTCGATGAGCTGGGGAAATAAGATTTTTGTTAAACAATTTATATAGTAAAATTAATTTAAATTTGCATACTTCCTTTATAAAATAACTACCTTTATTAAAATTGACCAATCATAATATTTTTTAGAGTTGAAACCAATTTGGCAACGAAAGATGTTTAATAATCTCTATTCTTATCTTTTAGTACAGTTCAATCCTAAACTCGTAAAGAAAAATATGCCTGCCGTATTAGTCAGAAGCTTCATGAAACATAAGATAACGGGTTCCGCCTAATAGACTTTAAGCAGCTGATATTCCAGTAATAAAGTATATCACTAAATACTGAAAGCCTAAGAATTCATAAGGCAACTTAAAGCTCTCCAAATGGTCGAACCAACAAAGCTATGCTTATCCACACGCACGGCATTCGTGTGAATAATAATATTTCGAAAAGCAAACGAAGACTCCGACCATTTTCCTGTAGATGATGAATTCCGAGCTCCATTATCTAAGGCGCCGGTTATAGCGATCAGGAAAAACCATCAGGAAAAGTAGAAACAAATGAGAACAGGAATTTTTTCCTGATGTGCGTTTATAGCGATCAGGAAAAATGTGTCAGTGAACAGGCTGTTTTCCTGATTGAAATGCACACGAAAAACTTTTTCTGACAGAAATCTGTCAGTGGAACAAGTGAAAATTGAACTCAAATAATTGGAACGATTTGTTCCATTTTTTTTAAATGTCAATCAGCTGGCACGAAAAATTAGTTTTCGTCAGGAAAATAAAGAAATACATTTTAAACAATAAATAATTATTCTATAGTAAAAATTATTAGCAAAAAAAATTCTTTGAGTTATTTGTAGTCAATAAGTGTAGTATTTGTGTTTAAAATCGATTTAAAACAACATAAAAGATCCATTCGAACATTTTTCCTGATGCGTTTTCCTGATCGCTATAACCGGCGCCTAATTAAAAGAAACTGCAGAAGTGCTACGGAAAAGAACTTTTAATTGTAGCTTAATATTCTATCCAAGGTGCTGCGTGAGCGTATTTAATCGTTTTGCAATAGTTTAATCGTAAACTAATAGTGTAATTTCCAATCCGCATATGCTAGCATTCATCGTCAGGCTTTATGCCTTTATGGAGATGTGAACTCTGGATTTCGGAAAAACTGATCCAGCTGAGTCGCAACTTGTGATTAGTTCCTCCGAACAATTTCAAAGGTGCAAAGAATATCATCAACAAATCGGTCAAACTGCGAGGGTAGGCGGACGATACCGACATCTTCGGCCCTTTCCGAGGCCCCGTCATAAAATTCTTTTTTTGAAAAACAGACGAAAATTGTTAGTTTTAAAATTAACGAGGACACGATATGTCCCCCGCCTTTATAGATAAAAGCAACGAAATAGTTTAGGAGTTCATCTTCTGAAAATCCTCACATGCAAGACGAACTATGCAAGCTCTATTAAATCCTTAAACGGCATCTGTCCTGTTTCATGGCATCGAATGTTTAATGGTAAGCAAAAAAAATGGGTTCAGATATAGTGGGTTCCTTCAAAAGAAAAAAATCGACGCATATTTGGTCCTGCGTGCCAAGAAAAAATTGGAAGAGGTTTATTTCTTTACACACTTCTATGAACATATTTCTCTTAATAATTCAAAATACTTTTAACTAATTTTCTTTAATTGAAATGCAACGTTAATCATTTATATAAATTATAGTACTAGCTATAGAGCTTCTTAAGGTTCTTGAAAGTTCCCTATCTTTGCACAGCCGATGTCTTCCAGGGTTGTCGTAAAGATTTGTTACTATCGTCTAATAATAAATTAAAATCTCTTGAACCCGTGAAGCGGGGCACCTAGCTACTGTTGAATTAGAAAACTGCTGACACAATCGCTGTCAGACGACTGGACATTCATGCCATAAGCGAAGCAACGAAGTTGTGTGAGCGGCAATGACTACAGAAAGGGGATTCAAATTCCTTGAATCCGCGGAAAGGTACTGTTAATTTAGGAAACTACTGACACAATCGCTGTCAGACGACCGGACATACACTGTCGGATCGTCTGTTTGTATTCGATTTTAAATTTTCTGTACCAAAATAAGCAGTCAGGATTTTGTGAGTCAGGATTTTGGACTCATAATGTCAAAATGATTGCATCCTTTCAATTTGTTTATAATGCAGTTTCAATTTTCAACTCACTTAAACTTTGAAATCCCAAATACCCACATAAATGTGGTTAAAAATAGATTTCAAAGCAAATATAATTATCGTCCTTTCCTCAGTCACACTGACGTACATATGCAAAGCTATCCTACAATTTTTGTGTCCAGTTATCTTATAACATTTACTAACTAACAACAAACTCTGTAAACTGTTGATTTTCATTTGTAAATTCTTAAGTACATCAGCTTGCAAAAATACTGTATACCCAAAGGACACTCACATCCGTTTGGAATTACAAAATTTTCCACAAAATCAAATGTAACTCCATACCAGGCAATGTATGTATATTATAAGGACATGCATCTCATATACATTCCGGAATCTGTATAATCTGTCAAAAGTTAAAGGACACGAAGTTTTAATATTGAACTTTACTCTCATTCTCTATAGTTTTCGTCTAAGCCGTTATTTTTATCTTTTTCGTTATAAAAAAAAAACCTTATGTTCTGTTAGTTTAGTAGCCCGCCATCTACGTCGTTGTCGTCATCGTAGTCGTTTTCTTCTTCTTCCATTTGCAAATTAGATGATGGATGGGTATTAAAGCAAACACAAACTGTGAGAAAACTTATGCAAATGTCCTTTCTTCTAGTGGTACACATATGTGCCGGGACATGCAGCAGCAGCCTTAAAATCATGTAACCGCACACAGCATATGCACACACAAATATTGCTTAGTAATGCAAAGAGAGATTCGGGCAGGAACAAGCGTATGTAAGGGGGCGGAACATGTTGGTTTAAAGGAAATAAGAATTTATACAGCACAGAAGGATGCGAACGAGTTTATACGACTAACTGGGTATATGTATATAACTCAAGGACGAAAAGAAAATCTGTTGCCAATGAACGAATTTTCCAGAGCAAAAGGCACAAGGCGGATAGCAAATTTTTGCAGTTTATATATAAAAAACGAATGCACATGCATGCACTTACATATGGCTTCTCATCCTGAATGTCTCATATGTGTTGATTTCACGTCCTTCTCAAAATAAAACTTATATACACACATGCGAATGGGGATCCTTCTTCTTGTTTTATCCAATTTTTCGATAAAATTCCGAACATTTTGTTAATACGTGGACACACAATTCATGCATATGAAATTCCAACATACAAAGCGGTGCGACAACGATGGTGTTATGGTCTCTATATGCTATACCGAGAAACTACTGCTGGGGGAAGGCAACCCTCAATGGAGTTGGTTTGGTTTGGTATAAAAGGTTATAAAAGTCGGGCATATGCGTGTGTATTATCCACCATAAAATTGGAACTAAATTTAAAATTCATAGAAACTAACGGGAAGCATCAGAAACAGAGAGAGAGAGAGAGAGAGATAGAGACACACCTTCACCTTCATGCCACCACGACTATATGCCAATGCCGACAAAACATTTTTCGCCGGATGTTAAGCGTTCAATATTTAAATTGCTCATGCTCTTGCTTTTTATGCCTTGAATCGCTTTTCACATTTTTTCTTTATTTTTCATTTATAAAGGACATGTATTGGGATATAGCGAAAAAGAAGAGACTTCAAAAGAATTCAAAGAGTTTATATTTTTTTTTTACCGAAAAAAGCAGTCCACGTTATTTATTTGAACATAAAACATTCATTGGATTGTTATGCTATACATTTCCATCCAAAATAAAACCCGGTTATAAATGATTTCACTACATTATTATGCATTTATTTTTTCATTGAAAGGCTGAGTCAGAATATTCCTACTGTGAATCCCGCTTGTCGTAAGAGGCGACTTAGATATATTATGTAGTTAAATAACACGAAGGGAAGCCTATAGTATGTCAAAGAACAATTGTCAGTACAGGGAAGATAGAAAGTCTGCATCTCAGTTTAGTTGCAGCTTGTTGCATAAGTCTGTCGTAAATAAAAGCTCTAACAGTGTTGTCGCAGTATTCAATCAGAATAGATAAATCGTTTCAAGTTGCGTTCAAATAATATCAACGTTACTTTGCCTTTCACTTACACCACTTTTTTACCACTTTTTGGAACATCACTCCAATTACTTCATAGTCAAGGTTATGCAACTAGAAATCACTATCGTTGTGTAATAAGTGTCGAAAACAAGACGAGAATCATGCCTTTGAAACTTCTGGAACACAAAACAGTAATAAAACCAGCATTCAGAACAGGACAGGATGGGAGCACTTTTCAAAGCGGCGAATCACACAGGCAGATCATTAGGTGAAGCCGTAAAGTGGGACAGGAAATTTATCAAGAACACTTTTTATGGCACACTTTACAAAATCGGAAGGTCGAGCAAATTTCTTTGAAATTTTGTTTATACTTTTACCCAGCCTTTGATCAGCGGGACACAGAAAATGATAACAAAAGATATTTGTGTCTTTTATTATAATAGTGAAGTATCTGCACTCCTTACTCTTAAAACTTTAGCTATGGAATATATAATGCCGTATTTGGAGTTAATTTACTTATTTATTGAAAGATAATAGAAAACGTGGTATCATGAAGCAAACAAGTAAATTTTTTTCTAAATGAAGACTATTTTAATAATCGACACATTTGTTGAATGAGGTTTTTAATGCTAGACCGGTGATCTTCAGTCGCGATTTATAGGATTATCAAAAACTTTTTTCACACCGAACTTTTCCCATGTTCGAGAAACCGGTATTGAGAATTGTATGCAATTAGGGAAAAATTCTGAGGGTCCTTGCGCTCATCTTGTGAAGATGTAATTTATTTCTTAGTCGTCATTTGCAACAAGTATGGATTTACTGCAAAAATATTCAGAGCCGTACCCACAAGGGCCAGGGAGTGTTGTACCTCTTGAATAATCAGAATTGTTTAATAAATAACTTTAAAAAAAAATATTCCAAAGCAATTTAGGAGGAGCAGGAGGTTTAATCCAAAAATAGAATAGATTCGGAATAAACATAACAGTGAAAGATTTTCGTAAAGTTTATATATTTTAATAAGGACGCTTTACCATCAGTTTTACTCAAGAACGGAAACATTTGAATGGGGTGCAGGTCATTAGGACGGATTTCGTTTCGCAAATCTCATTCCGCAATTATCAAAATAAATTTCAACTGTCTCGCAATATAGTTCTTTGGCAAAATTTCTTTTGGTCTTGAATGAACTCGCAAATTGATCATTTCGCAAAAAAATTCCAACATTTTTTGTATCGCAAGTTATAAAGTGGCAATTTGTTGTTTTGTTAACTTTCAATTTTTTTTCTTATTTTTCCCGTTTATTTAAACTCAAAATACATACAATAGGTAAACAAAGTTCGGAAAAACTATTGAAGCTTGAAAACTATTGATGTTATGAAATACAGGAAAGTGTTCAATATTCTAATATTATACTTTTTTACACTTGGTTACCAAAGAAGATAATATTTCTATTTTCTTATAACAGATAACAGACGTAATTTTTTGTTTTGTGAGATAAATATTCGCTTTCAGTGTTTTAATGTAGACAAAGATTTTACGATCGTGCAAAACTTCTTATCGAAGTTCTAATGTTGCTGATAATTTTACCCTAAAGTTAAATTACTGGTACAGAACATGAAGCAGATTTTTATTTTTGAGCTTTTAAATTTCGCGCGAAATTTATTTACATGTAAAGAGTAAAAGGCCAGCCTATTCTTTTTACGTATATGTTTACAAATGTAAAGGACTTACACGTAACTTTAAAAAATGTCAAATAGAATTTCCTAATAAAGGTGTCAATTATATCGCATGTTTTTTTGGGTTCTTTTGAGTAATTTATGATTTACTCTGTTATACCCGGAGCGTTGCTGCGGCGGATAAAATAAAGGCGGAAAGATCGTTTTTGGAAGAGTTGTTAGGGTTAATATAATATAATATATGGTGCGATTATATATAATATGAAGGTTCCAGGGGAAAAACGACACAAGTACACTTTTTTCCAAAATTAAAATAACCCTTTTTGAAAAAAGGATGTGGTTCAAGCAAAAAATAAAATTAGAACATACCAGGTATGGGAAAATTCAACGATCACCGATAAACGCGTAAAAAAGACGACACAAAAGACACAAGTCACATACTTTTATACACTATAAAAATGAATTAAGTCATGAAATAAAAATTAATGTATGTTTTGGGTCTTAGAACATAATTTGTATTTGTATTTATTTGTATTTGTTCATTAATTTTTTCGAAATCATTTTGAGTGAAGTAGCCTTAGTTATTTCTTATAACATCAGCTATCCACCACTGAAAGTCCCGTCAAAATCGGTCCACCCGTTTTACGTGGGTTCATAAATAAGAATTTTCAAAAAAGCTACCCCAGCGCCATATCGGCGTAATTAAAATATAATTTGTTCCAACAAACAACATCAGCTATCTGTCAGTGAAAGTCCCGTAAAAATCGGTCCAGCAGTTTCTGATCGGTTCATATATACGAATATTCGGGTGATAAAGCGACCCGAGCTCCGTCTAGGGCGACTTTTAAATAGCCTACGTTACCCACTCCACTAGCTGCCAGGGAAAAACCCTTCAAAATAGGTCCTGCATGTTTTCTAAATTAGCCCCAACAAACAAACAGACAGACAGGCAGAAAATAGATTTTTTGTTATATGTATACATATTATGTAAGTATTGTTGCGTATATGTATGTCAAAAACTGATATTTTGACATTACAAACAGACACTTAATTTTAATTTATATATGTGTATAATTTAAGGGAATCCCGCTATCAAGCTGTCAAATTAATTAGCAATTACATGCGACACATAAGTTCAATTTAATTCCTTTTTTAAAGGATCGAATAAATTGGGGAGAAAAGCAAAAGGTATGCACAGCACAATTTGAAGACTGTTAAAGCTTTACGTACACCTTCTGCACTCCACATATACTTTGTGACCCAATAAATGTGCGTCTTTTGATTTTCGATGCCATTAGGATGTCATGGTATTTTATACAAACTTGGGGTTGCTTATAAAACCCAAAGAAGTTGAACATTTTAAATGTAAATGAGATTTTTTGTATAACGTATATTTACATACAAATTCTTTTATTCACCATCTTCTCTTCGGTTAGAGAGTTAGAAGAGGTTAACGTATTGCATTCATTCGTGCATCAATATGCGCACTGCATCAGAAGAATAAAATGAATCGATTACGAGTTAAGTGATTCTGATCAATACTTACGAAAAGATGTAACTGTAGTTTATATATATGTATATAAAGATTAAGTAACCGCAAATGGATAGAAGACAAGAAGTTGAATAGAGCAATATGAATGCCAATCGAATTCGGTTGGGAGGTTAAAGATTCTGAGTTACCAGATGTGGTGTAGATTGTGAGTTGGGAATTGAACGAACTGTGGAAATAGTTAATTTTTTTTTTTTCATTTCTTTAAAAGAATTTTATTAAGTGGGTTAAGGGACGAAAACGTGAATTTATTGAATTGAAATTTCAACTTACACGGAGAACGTGCTTTGGTACTTAAAATGCATTTTATACTATGTATAGACAGTTATTTGTAAAGATATACCTACTTAGTAGTGTATTTCTTATTGACTTCATTAATAATATTTTGTGATGGTAGTTTGTAGTTGCGGTACTTGAACTAAGCTCTCTTATACTACAAATACCCTTTTATTTTATTTAAAAAATATTAATAGGTATATTTAGCTCTATTAAAAAAACAGGTAGGAAAATATATAACATTGTTTGAAAAAAGCGTCATAAAAATTGCAAATATCAATCGGCCATACAGGCGCCTGGGAGCAGAGGGGGGTTGTTAGTTGCAGGCGGACTCGCGATGCTGTTCGGCGCACTAGCGGCAGCAGCGTGCCGGGGTTGCGATTAAACCAAACCCCTACTGTCTAACTATGAATTTATTACAAAAATTGATTAAAAAAGTCGGCAGCAATGGTACAATAGATGGAGTGCGCTTGGCTGTTACAGCAGAGGTTGCCAGTTCAATACAAGCTCGAGTACACAGCCTTTTTTTTTTTCAGCAAACCTCCCAGCTTATGCTGGACGTCTCGTATGAGGTATTCAATGAAAAATTTAAATCATTATACGACTCTTTTAACTTATTCTTAAACTTATTTTTTTTTTTATTTTCAAAATCTTGTAATCAAAGATTCAAAGCAGTTCATTTTGAAATTAAGTTTACAGGATTCTGAAAATAATAATAGAAAAATCGCGTGATTTTTTCTTTTATTAGTTTTAGAATGTTAATCTATATAATTCTACATATATATTAAATAAATATATTAGCTTTAAAATTTTAACTAAAACCATCACTGAAATGTGAACTAATGTCATATGCTTATGATTTTACTTCCATATTTTTGAATGTATGTTAAAAAGCTTATACTCGTAAACAATTTGTTTATACTCTGTTCATTTGATATTTGCACCACAAGGCAATATAGGACTTTGACTTTTACTCCGACCATAGTTTTCCCATCCCTTTAAAATACAAAAACATAAAAACAGAAAAACATCAAGCGACAACAGTGTTCTTCTTTATAGTAGAAAAGAGAAACCTCTTAAGCATTAATCCTAAAAGATACGTAGCAAAAATCAAACAAAAAAAAACTAAATCATTTCCTTTAACTGAAAAGTGGCAATGCTGATTCAAAGTGTCCGGTACTCAGATACTCAGATGAGGGTGGTTTGTTGATGGCGAATTGGCAAATGACGATCGATCAGTCTCCTTGTCGCCTTCCGGGAAGCAAACAATTTCAATGCAAATATGTGTGTCTGTTTCATTTTCAGTGGCATTCTCTCAATTTGATTGCCTGCAGATTTCAAGGCACCTCTGTTTAAAAAAAAAATTATCCCATAAAGCCTGTGGTGCAAATACTAAATAAACAGAGTGTAGATAGATACAAAAAAAACATTTCAAGCATCCCTCTGGCTTCGTTTCTTGCTCATGCAGTGTGAAACGGACTTCCACCAAGTTTCGAGTGGAAAAAAATGGAAAACAACTTATATATATGATCACAACGGAAGAGTATGATTCATCCAGTATGTGCTTGAAGCAAGGTGTGAAACAGTACACACCCTTACCAAAAGTTTGGTTGCCTCAACTTTACTGGGACACTGTAAAAACGTGTTTAAACATTACAATTAACAAAGGTATGATTTCCAAGTGTTATCAATAGCCATCGGAAACAATTTTTGTTTACAAGTAAATTTAATTTAATCGTAAGAAAGTACATCCGTACTCTTCCACTACACATATGTATTATGTATGTACTATGTATAGAGCAAATTATGAACCTCGAGCATTTGCTTTAATTTTTGAAAAAGATCCGACATAAATTCCTTCCAACAAAACTTCCTTATTTAAGGAAGTGGTTATATTCCAGTACCAATTTTTTTTTTTCTCTTTGACATCAAATCTTCTTCGTAAATATACCACACAAACTTTGCTTTTAGGTTTTTATTCACATTATACTTATTCAACGACCCAACAAACTTTCAACAAATTAAGTGATTTGCGAACAATAAAGAGATGTCCTTCTAAAAAAAAAGTATAGGTATACATACACATATACATGTATTTACCATAACTATATAATGTGACTTTAAAAGCATAACCAACTCAACTTAACATTATGCCACTTAACTAACTATACAAGACTTTGGTGTCATCCCCAGGCAAATAATTTCCAAAGTTATTTTAAACAATTTCCTCCATCCTAGCTTTATTTTTTCACATCAGACCCTCGCAAAGCCCCTCACAATAAAAAAAAAAAAAAAAGAAAACCAAAGTACATTAAAAGTAAAAATCTTATTTTTTTTAATACTTAAACAATCATCGGAAGGAAGGAATGAGGCGTTAGAGTGGGTGGCGGTGCTAGTGTCCGTCGTGATAAGGGTGTACACAAAAAATTTTAAAAGAATGAAAAAACAATATAAGAAAACCTTAAATACTTAACCCAAATTAATAACACGAAAAGTTCATTTTGGTGAAGGCTAACACGCATTCAATGAGAAATTGTTGCTGTGGAATTCACGGCAACACAAAACGGACATTACAAAAACAACTCTCAGAAGGAGATCGAGCGAACGTCAAAAGAACAAAATTGAAATGGCTTCGCGCTCTAACTTTTTCCAACACACAACATTTATTGTAGTTTAATGCATCGGAAACCACAAACAAAATAAATACGAGGATCCACCATTCCAAACTAAAAAGTAAATATTTTAAAAGAACCACAATGTCGCATAGACTTGTTCTTGTTTTTGAACAGATTATATTCCCATTTTGGTGACCCCCTTTGTCTTGAGAAACTCTAGTTCCCGCAACTTTGACTGGAGCTGCAACTATACAAGGCGTCAAATATTACTTGCTGATGAGCGATGACGATTAGGTTGAGGACAGTCCGTCAAAATAATGTATCAAATATCATAAAATGTCAAATTTATTTTCACTGATGACAGTTTTTAATAAAAACGTACTTCACATGCATCAAAATAAGATTCGCGAAAATTTCCAAATAAATATTGCTCGCTGCTGACAGTGCAAACCAAATGCACCCCAAAATTGGAAATTAGATTCAAACAATTCTGTCATATTAACCCTGATTAGACCAGTCCCTTTTTCAGTATACGTTTCGTCATACGTCTTTTTGACATTTTGGGTGATGGGTGTAGAAACGAAGGGAGAAAGAAGTAACGAAAGCACGTATGAAAATTTTATGACTTTATCTGGTTTAACTTTTTAGAATATTTAGAATATTAAATATTGTAACTGTTTTGATATATCTAATAGTTGTGTTCGTTGTTCCCTGGGGAACGCCCCAAAGCGTTTTTTAAAAAACCTCAACTCGCACTGGGTAACAAATTCTCTGTTTTTTAAGACCTTGGGTCGCCCTCAACTCGCACTGAAGTAGATCTATGTATTTTGCTGGGACGAGTTGAGGTAAACAAATTGACATGTGTGTTGTCAAACATATGTTTACAATTGAATATTTTATTTTGCTTTTGCAATGCAAAGAAAATGAATTATAGATTTATTTTAATGAAAATAAATAGAAAACATACAAATAAAATAAAATGTAATTGTTTTACGTTTTAGAATGTACGAAAAGCAACAAATTAAAAGTTTCAATTTCGGAAATAAATATTTTTTGTTTTTTTCTTTTTGTCAACCATACAAAACCTACCCTTGTGCGTTTTTTGAGAACCAAAAAACCCAAGTTTTTTTGACTGCTCTTGGGGTTGTCAAGAAAACCTGAGTCGAACTTGGGTAAAATTCAACGAACACAACTACTATTAGCAATGATGTTAAACAATAATATTTGTTTTGTTCAACAAAAAAAAACTACCACAAATTCGCTTTACAGCGTCAAACTTCGCTTTCTCAAACTTTGCTTTCCGGCGTCAAAATGACGAATGGAAACGGACAAATTTCAACGAACCGTCTAATAACCATAGTACGTACCTGTCAGAAAGACGAAACACGTCACGTACGAAAAAAGGACTGGTGCAATCAGGGTCATTGATTACTGATAAAAAATAGCACTGAGTACTGCGCAAACATCAAAATTAGATTTGTATGCTGTTGACAGTTCGCATACAGATTATTCCGCAAGTGACAAAATTTAATTTGAAAAACTCAAAAACTAAAATTACAAAATGTTAAATTTATTGTTTCTGGTGACACTTAGCAAAAGCATTTGATAGGTGCACCACATAATATGTCAAAATATGACTTGTAAAAATCTGTTAATCTTTGGATCCAAATGGCAAATATATTATTTTCAATTAAAAATACCATAAATATTTTAATAATGTCATAAGTTTAGCATTCGTCTGTGTGTGCATTCTCCAAAAACATTTGATTTTCCTTATTCTGAAATCCACAAATTAACGAATATCATCGAGATACATATCGTACCAACATCTAAAAATGTAACAATAAAAACTTTGTTTGATACTCGAATGAAAGTCAAAAATCTTTGGGCAGTGAGGTGAGATTTGACAGATTTGACTTACCCGATGATTCCACTCAACATCAACGATGACACGAATATCGGCCTGTCATCAGATAATCACGGAGACAAAGAAACCAAGATCGGATTGTTGGTGTCCATTGGATTATTTTATGACAGGTGATATTCGTGTCATCGTTCAGTGTTCAGTGCAGCCACCGGGTAATGCTTTTACCGGCAGTAATCCGCTTCCGCAGTGGTGATTGTATGGAAAATCTTACTTCACCTCGGGTAGCTTTTCCAAAATAAACACGTTCTCTAAGCCACTTATGATTTATTTATTAATACTTATTTATTAATGTGCTGCGTCTCGAAGCTACATTTCCAAAATATTTATTTGAACAAATAAGAATAGAGACAAAAAAATTTGTTTAAACTTTCAACTCGGCGATAAAATTGAACGGGTATAAAAACTAAACATTCACTACAGCAGCTTGAACTTTAGTTTTGACCTTTTGTGTTTTGACGTGTTTGAACGAAATGGAATTCTCGATAGCGCTTTCCCCGACCATGTTTTAAAGAAACTACTTTTAACTTTTGCAGATGTTGGGTGCTTGTTCTTATCACATCATTCACATCATTACACTTGAATTAGAGTGAGTCGTTTATCTTTATAACATACAAATCATTAATTCCTTAAAAATGTATTCGCTCCCACATTACTTTTGTAGTGGTGCTAGGTTTTTCTTGATGGTGTAGGAAAATAACTTCATGCGAAATAAATTAAATGAAAATAACTTGACATGATTATTTATTCATGTGTGGAAAATAACTTCACTTTCACATGAAATCAAAGTGAAATTATTTCCCAAAAAAAAAAAGGGAAAGTACTTCTCACCTTGTGGGAAATAATTTGACTTGGAAAAAGCGAAGTTATTTCCTTGCACATAGGTCTTCAAAGCTTTTTTATTAGACCACAAAATCGTACTAAAATGACCTTAGCTACAATGTATAATATCTTGTAACCAAATATTTTACCAAAACCTATAAAGACCCTTAATTAGCTTAACTGAAGGAAGACGAGCACCGGAATTGTTGTGGCATATTAAGTACCTAACCAACCACCACCCATTTCATTAACTTGTAAAAACACAAGAAAAACTTTTACTCTAAATTTCACAATTTCTCTTTTTTTCTTGAATTCATTTTTTTTTTATTTTGGGTTCCATTTGGTTCGGCTCGGCTTTGTTTTCAAGTTCTTTCCTCAGAGACTCAAAGAAGAAGAAAATCTAAAACTTTTAACAGCATGTGGTAAGAGGGGTACCGGTCGGGGTCGCCCGTCAAGATTTTTCTGCCAAAAATAATAGTTTTTTGTCCAAACTTCTAAAACCCATCCACCCTCATCCTTCCTGTAAAAATTACCCCATCCACACAATGATGAAGAAAAAATTATTGGCGTAAAAGGAAAACTTTGCCAGTTAGTGCAAGAGTTCTTACATCACATTATATAGGTACCACTACTTCAGTCCCTTTCTCACTCTCCTTGTAGAATAATAGAAAATCATCAAGTCGGTACTTACTTGCTTCTGGACTGGTCGAGATTCCATGGAACTCCAAACTATATTTTACGTGTGTACTTCCAAAGTTTGACCAGTATTTGGCAATGCACAGCTCAAGTATATTGTTCGCCTGGTTAAAGAGACACAAACAAGCAGGATTGAGATGGTTTCAGTGCAAGAAAATCTTTATGTAAGAGGGTGTTCGTATATAGTTATGAATGCAGGAATGGACTTTGGCAATTCCATAAATTTTCAAGCAATTAGGGCGAAATGCATCCGCACAAAACCCAACAAAATATACACTTCTTACCTGAACTTTAAATGGCCAAATTGTCTCGTTCTCCGTGGTGACATTGAGGATTTTCATAGTTTCTAGCTTTCGGCATGAGGATACCGGTAGCAACTGCATCGTGTGGACAAAGAACTTTCCAACTTCTTTATCACGATTTTTATCGGTCGAGCGCATTTTTAAAACTGCAATTAAAACGTTTTGGAATGTAGTTTTGGCTAAAATGCGGTTATGGTTGGATTGACTCAGAACTTACCAGCCCAGGTGGCATTGTTAGGAACCAAGATGAAATCACGTTGAATGGTGTTGGGTTGGAACTCTGTGGTAGTTGAAGGATTGTATACACGCGATTGTTCCGTAAAAAGTACAAGAGGCTGAACAACAGTTACAGGGATTTCGAATAATGTTCCTTTTTCTACGTCACCACAGTCGTATGCCTTGACTCTGGAAAATAAAAAAAATTCATTATTGTAGTGGTAATACGGTATTCTACTTCTTCTTGGTTTCACAATTTCATCAGGGACATTTTAAAACAATAAATTAAAATTTTATTAGACCGAACATAGATTTGTTTATAAAAACAATTTGTTTGTGAGTGTAAATGAAAAACATGGTAGACATAATTATAAAAGTTTTTACTTGCAATGATAGATACATATACTATAAAACAAGTTATGCGTTCATAAAAAATATAAGTTTAAGAAAACAATCAAACGCGACACTACGATGATGAGACGAGAAGACGAACAAAAAGTAGGTCCGGCAAATCTGTCTTTTTGTCCTTCATCTGTCTGTCTGTAAGTTTTAATGAACCGAAACCTACAGCCTAAACGGTTGTGCCGATTTTCCTTAAACTTGGAACTTTGTATGTTTTTAATAATAGGGCCAGACGTATTTTTTTTTTTTGGGTCAACATTGTTTGGCAAAATTCAATTTTTCGTTTCGCCTTAGTCGTTAAATATTTCTTTTAATTCGCAATTTTTAGTTGGCAAATTACGTTTTGTTTTTTTATTCATTACGCTTTTTGATCATTTCTCAACTATAATTTGGCGCGAAATTTTAAGGCATGTAATTTAATGAAGCGAACAAATTGCAAAAGAATTGAATGCCAAACAAAAAAATTCCTAACAATAAATTGCCAAACAAACAATTGCAAAAAAAAACAAATTGCTTAACAAAAAAAAGTGAAACGAATAAATGCTTATTAAAAAAATGATAAACATCATAATTGCCAAATAAAAATTTGCTAAACTAAGAGCTAATCAATCAAAAAACTAAATGAAAATAGCGAAATGATTATTTGACATATCATTCAAAAAGCGAAACGTAATTTGCGAAACGTGAAATGCGAAACAACAAAATGCCAAATAAGAGAATTAGGAAACGAAAATGAACCACCGCCAAACGTTAATTTGTCAAACGTTTTTGACGAAACATACCATACCTATTTTTATCCTTGGTCTGAAAATAACGATACCTGCCTTATAATAAAAATAAATCTATAAGCATTACCATAGCTTGATTAATACTGTAACCAAGTAATTTTTGAATAAGAACATTTTTTAATTCTTATTTTCTCGAAAAAAATTCGATCATTTTTTATAAAATTTTAAATGATTTAGTAGTTGATAACGGCAATGATTTTCTTCGGATTTTTTTTCGAAAAAAACTTGCCATACTATAGTGCTGCAATCGTAGCCGTCGCACAGTGAACCGTTTAATACATACTCGACGTAAAAAAAGTAGTGTTCGTTGAATTTTACCAATTTTACCCAGGGTCGACCCAGGTTTTCTTGAAAAAAAACCTGGGTTTTTTGGTTCTGAAAAAAATGCACAAGGGAAGTTTTTGTGTTGTTGATAAAAAGAAAGAAACAAAAAATATTTGTTTCCGAAATTTAATTACAATTTGTTTTATTTTTATGTTTTCTATTTATTTTCATTAAAATGAATCTACAATTTCTTTACTTTGCATTGCAAAAGCAAAATAAAAAATTCATTTGTAAACATATGTTTGACAACACACATGTCAGTTTGTTTACCTTAACTCGCCCCAGCAAAGTATTTAGATCTACTTCAGGGCGAGTTGAGGGCGACCCCAGGTCTCAAAAAACAGAGAATTTGTTACCCAGGGTGAATTGAGGTTTTTCAAAAAACGCTTTGGGGCGGCTTCAGAGCGACCCCAGGGCTCAACGAACACAACTAAAGTCAACTATGCATTGTTGTTGTTGGTGCAATTCTAAACAACTATAATACCGTAATGATCACAAAACTGCAGTCGAATTACAGTTAGCTTGATTAATTTAAAAGTTATCTGACGTTTGTGATAGCTTAAATAAAACATGTGCATTTTAGTCTTAAATAGTTGTGGTTTAGTAAAAGCGAGTTAATTAAAAAAATGACAGATATATTAGTGGGTATGTTCTTAATTATCCTTTTTCAAACTTGTGTTTTGTTCAATTGCTACTTTAATAAGAGATTAAAGAATGACTTTTTTTGTCATAAAAACTAAAGGTTTCTTCATATTTTGGAGAATCTAAAGATGAGTATGTTAATGTGGCACGATAATTATTATATTTTTGTGAAGCATGTTATGTCTAGTTAGACATGTTATACCTTTTTGTAAAGCCAGAAATCTCTGCCTTTGTTTTCTTTTTAAATAAAGTTTTTTTTAGTAAAAAGCTTTTGAAAAATTAATTTTCAAACTAAAAAATTTTTAAAAAATAATTTGTTAAAAATTTTATGTCATTAATAGAAATTTTTGTTTTTTTAAGCCAATGCTCTTATTAGTTTTTAGTCAAAAAAAAACCGAATGCTTAAATGTCTTGTAAGAAAAACCATATAAGCGAAAATCTGAAAAAAACTCTAAAAAATTTGGGGGTTTTCGGCCCTCTTCAAGTTAGCCAAGGAACACCCTTGGCTTCAAAAACTTAGGGGGTATTTCTAGTATTACCCTAAACAATCTGTATAAGTCTCATTAAGTTCAAATTTTTTTCCAGTTAGTCCCATTTATTCCGACATACCTATCGACTGGACTAAATACGTTGTAAAAAAAAAACAATATAAATGAATTAAGATTGTTTCATAATAAAATATAAGCACAACATTTTCTTCCGAAAGTGTTGTATTTAATTTTGTCGAAGATAACCTTTTTTACTCAAAATTGAATCATTAAAATCAGTTTTTATTTTTCAAAACAAATATATGAGATGTATTTTATGTGTAAGTATAATAAATACAATAGCAAAAAGCAATGTCGGAATTTTCTTCGTCAGGCATGTATGAAACGTTCCACTGTGCTTCGCTGCCGTTTGGCTGAAAACATTTTACATTGGTAATGGCATATCTTACTCTTAACAATGAAGTAAACATTCATTGATTTTCCTATAAAATGTTGTTTTTTTTTAAATATCAAAATGGAACCTCTTATTGGAAAACCCTGTATATAATGCAAGATACAAAATATTTAAAGTTAAAAAATAAAAACAAAATAAGATAACATTGCATTTTGTGTTTTTTTTTTTTTTTTGTTAAGTTTGTTCAGCACGATGATACGATTCGTATCTCGTTGTTTTACATAAACATGCACAACAACAACAACAACAAAAATATTTAAGGTAACCAAAAAAGATCGGTACAATGCCATCAGTTCTCTTTTAATTATGTAATTCGATTACATTCATTGAATTCACTTTGAGACTTTGAGACTTGCTATCACAATTTATTTGACATCAAAAATATTACAATAATTGTTTTACTATTCGTTTTACAGAAATAAATTGATCATTTCATTTGAGAATTCATGCATTCTTTTCCATTCTCTACATGGGAAACGTAGAAACGTTTACTGCAAGCACTTTCCTCGCATAGTGTGAAAAAGCTTCTCAAAGTTTTTAATTTAAATGTTTGATTTGTTTCCCAATTAAACCTCTCATGCAACTGCTTTATTGAATGTTTTTTTTTACTTTTTTAAGTTCTCCAATGATTTTAATACAATTTTAAATAAAATATTTGTTTCTGTTTCAAGTATATATCATGGACAGAATGACACTATTAATTGCATCAGTGGCTACAGAACAACCCAGTCGTGCATGTTATTTGAAAAATCCGATGCAGCACTTAATTCAAATTGTGATATACATAGGTAATTCAATTAATATCTACAATGTAGATTTTACATTCAAATGGATATTGAATTTATATTAAGAGAGGCATGATTACAATTGATTTTTCACTTCAATATTTTGTAGTTATTTTAAATAACTCCTATAGTGTTTGAAAAAGAATTGTAATTTTTTTTTTTAAATATTTTAAATTAAAAAAAATTAAACTTACACAGCCGAATGAATACCCGGAGGAAGCCCAGTTGGATCTACTTTAACACTAATAGCTCGCGTTCCATAGCACAAATCCAAATAATTTCCACATTGAACAAACGATTGTGATGAAACTAAATTCATTCGAACATTGAAGTTTATTTTATCCTTTGGTTCTGCAAACAAAATAAAAAAAAAAACTTAGTAAAAAAGATTATACAAAAATAACTATATACATATAAATATAGTTTACATGTTCAACATGTTTTGCAAATGTTGCACTCATGTTAAACTTTTTAGATTCGTTTTTGTGTCATCGTGCTGCCCACAGTGTTGTCATTGATGGTATGTATCATGTTTGTAAGTTTTTGTTGAACAACCCTATTCAGACCAATTAAAACGAAATTTGCTAGAAGTGTCCTTTGAATGAGTTTGCAGAAAAAGGGATTATAAGCAATGGTAGGATGGGTTGTGTCAGTCGTATTTTGTGATGTTAGGACTTTTATGTGTGATGTTTTTTATGGACTTAAGTACGTATAGCTACTCATGCAGACATACATTTACTAACATTGTATCTGGTTTTTCAAAATCATGTATGAATAATGTTTGAATAGTTTTAAATTGACTTAGTTCAACTGAACGTTTTAGAATAATATTGAGAGGTTTTCATTTTAAATGTCATATGCCAGCGGGCTAATGCAAAGGTACGGTTATAGCACCATTTACAGAAATCTGTTAGAAAGCTTAACACTTTAAACCGCCATTGATACAACAAGAGTGTACCTAGACAGATCACCAAAAATGGGGTAGAACCAGTCACAAACCAAATCACAACCCCACCTAAAATTAAAATTCCAAATACTGAATCATCAAAACCAAAAGTGGCAGATTTGAATTTATTCCATTTTTAAAACCGATTTGCTTTCCAATTTTCAACTTCTGGAAGTGCTGTGGAAAAATAACTGTTATTTAAATGGAAAGTTGAATAACATGCCGCGCTTTTCGCAATCGGACTACTGGATGGCTGGCTTTACATGATAAACGGAATTCGACCCCAATTTTTGTATTTCTAGGATTTGTTTTCAGGAACTTATGACGATGTTCACATTGGACGTACTCACCCGACGCATTTTGACGTACGTCTAGTCCGCCCGCCGTGTTCAAAAAACAAAATATGTGAAAACAATATTCTTAATAGGCTCATGAGTCATGCTTAATTTCAATTTCCAATCAAAAGTGACCAAATTTTGTGAAAACTTTCACGATGTTGGTGCAAAAAGCGAAAAAATAAAAAATTACAAATGTATAGCGAATGTCAAAATGCATCCATGAGAATTTAAAAAGTGAGTACGTCCAATGTGAACATCGTCTTTAGGAAGTATGCGGATTTTCGGATTAGGAATGAAAAGTTTGGGAATTGTTCAAAACCCTGGTCCTTTAACCATAATGTTGTTATGTAATTTTTGTCGGCCACATCCGTCACCAAAAACACCCTGATTCTTTCTACTAAGAATTTCTATACTAAAATCATTAAAGTTAGGAATTCGGATGATCTGCAATGAATTACTTTAACTGCAGTGAAATAATAAACCGGTCATGTAAGGTATTAATTTTAAACTTTTCTTTGAACACATTTTTTACTTGCTCTACACTCAGAAAAATATGAACGGGCAATTTGCCTATAAAGTATTGTTACGCAAAATATCTGCAAGAAAACAATAAAATTTGTTGTATTCTAAAATTTATTTTCAAAATCCCAATAAAAATTAGGTATTCGGTCTATATTATTTTCCCCATTTATAGGAATGGCAAAAAACCACGTTTTCCGATGCAGCTTTGGTATATCACCTATACAGGATTGTCAAAAACAAAATACATATTTGAACCTAACCTATATTTATTGGAAACTCAAATTCCTAACATATTAGATAGGTAAGTTTCCAATATAATATAGAGAAAATAAATATAATAATAGGATAAATACCAATACATGGTAATACTATAATACTACGGAGATAAACCTATAAAGTACAGAAGAATATCATATATCATATTGTTGAAATTCCAATAAAAAGTGTTAAAGTGCCAATATAGGATGTTGAAACCCCAATTTTTAATTGTTATATTACCAATAAAGTATGGTCAGGACACCAAATAAAATTGGGATTTTTTTCTATTGTGTATAGGAAATTTAACTATGCAGATAGGGTTTTTACCTTAAAAAATTGGGCAAAGTTCCAATATAGAAGTTGAAGACACAATTTTGTATTGTTACCTTTCCAAAAAAGTATGGTTATAGGACACTAAATAAAATTGGTATTTTTCCCCATTTTGTATAGGAAATTTAACTATGCAGATAAGCTTTTTACCCATACAATTCGGGCAAAATTTCAATATAAGAAGTTCATTATTCAATTTTTTATTGTTACTTTTCCAATAAAGTATGGTTAGGACACCAAATACAATTGGTATTTTTCTCTATTGTTTATAGGAAATTTAACTATGCAAATAGGGTTTGTTGAGTCGCAAAATTTGAATAAAACAATTAACACGAAATTTTGTTTTTAACTTTTACTTTATTTGACTCCGAACGTGGTTCAGATTCGTGTTTCGTTTATGATGGTTCGATCTATACTACTTCTTCATAATGGACTGTATATTAATTTCAAAAAGTACTAGACAATAGTATTAAAAACGAATGAATCAAACGTATTAAATTAAGGTTAACACAAAATTATTCTGAATTAAGATAAAATGAAAATGAGAAAAGTATTTAAGATTCGATTTAAAAATTCTATATCAAAATGAGATTGAACATCCCGCCCCCTCTGAAAGGATCACGGATTCTTTAAGTACTGCATTCAAATGGAAGTGGTGCCACCTTGTGGACGGCTCTTGTTATTATACCAGATTTAGTTTTGATTGAGATTACTCGAACATGGCCATCTTTGCCTCGGATAATGTCAACAATGCGTCCTAGTAACCATTTTAACGGAGGCAAGTTGTCGTCGGCCACAAGAACCATTGTGCCCGGTTGAATATCAGCTGATGTCGAATTCCACTTGTGACGGTATTGGAGCTGTGAGACATACTCGCGAGACCATCTCTTCCAAAAATGTTGACGAATGGAAGTTAATTGTTGCCATCTGTTAAGACGAGATATGTTGGTGATGTCGGGTTCCTCAAACGATGTCAGTGGACTACCAATAATAAAGTGTCCCGGAGTCAGAACTTGCTCGTCACTTGGATCTGAAGTAAGTGGGGTCAGTGGCCGAGAGTTTAAAATGGCTTCAATCTCTGCTGCGACAGTGGTCAATTCTTCGAAAGTTAGTGAAAATGGGTTGCAAGATCTGATTAGAAGGCTTTTCGCTGACTTAACAGCTGATTCCCACAACCCACCGAAATGGGGTGAACGGGGCGGTATATGGTGGAACTCGATGTTGTCCTCTGCACAAGCACTTAGAATTGACGATTGAGTAACTTGGTTGTAGAATTGTTTCTTCAAATCTGCAAGCTCGTTTCGGGCTCCCACAAAATTCGTCGCATTGTCGCAGTAGAGATCACGACAAATACCACGACGAGCGATGAACCTTCGCAGAGCTGCCATAAATCCATTTGTTGTCAGGTCGGAAACAATCTCCAAATGGACTGCCTTTGTAGAAAAGCATACAAATACAGCCATATACGATTTTGTAGTCCGGCATCCTCGAGTTTTCAACGTAGTTGGAAAAGGGCCACAGAAGTCGACGCCAGAAACAAGAAATGGCCTGGTACTGCATACTCTTGACGATGGAAGATCACCCATAATTTGCTCTCGTAACTTTGGCCGCATTCGAAAACACCGTAGGCAATTGTGTACTACTTTCGTTGCCAAGCTTCGAGCATCGATGATCCAAAACTGTTGCCTAGCAATCGATACCAATGCTTGGGCTCCTGCGTGGCGATGTTTGAAATGAAGAAAGTTCATGAAGCATTCAACAAATGGATGAGATTTCGGCAGCAAAATGGGATGTTTGGCATCGTACGGCAGCTCCGATTGTTCCAGTCGGCCGCCCACACGAACAAGTGGAACTAAAGAGTCGACTTGCATGTACGGATTCAACTTCCTAATACGACTCTTTTGACTGACGCACATGTTACCTGATTGCAAATTAACGATGTCATCTTGGAATGTACTCTGCTGAACGACGAATGTTATTCTCAACAAAGCACAGTCATATTCCTCAGTTCTTAGTTCATCCAACACAGGTTTCTCCTTTTTAAGTTCTCGTTTGATGTTTTCGATAAACCGATGGCAGTAAGCAAAGATTCTTATTAATTTTTTGTAGTTGTTGACATATTTGTGGTTTCCGACGATGTCTTCGAATCTTCCATCAAAAACTGGATTATTTAGTGCTCCCAACAAAACTGTACTTGGTTTTCGCCTTTCCAAACTATTTTTTGTCGTGCGTTTCGTTTTAGCAGGCCATTCGCTTGGATGGTGGTACAAAAAATCAGGACCGGTGAACCAGAACGAATCCATCAGCTCTGCGACGAGCGAGCCACGAGAAACAATGTCGGCTGGATTAAACTTCGTGTTGACATGTTTCCAAATACCCTTTGCTGTCAGCTTCTGAATCATGGCCACTCGATTGGCGACGAATGTATTCCAAGAAGAGGGATGATCTGCAAGCCAGTCCAAAACGATTTCCGAATCCGTCCACAAGAAGATTTGGTCAAACCTTATGTCAAAAGATTCAAGAACACGCTGGAGAAGTTTGGACAAGAGAAGAGCAGCACATAATTCAAGTCTTGGCAAACTTTGAGTCGAAACAGGTGCAACTTTGGATTTTGCACTCAACAAATGCACTGATATATTTCCAAGAGAATCTTCGACACGAACGTATATGCAACATCCAAAGGCTTTGAGAGATGCGTCCGAGAACCCATGCAGTTCACAACGGACAAGATCCTGTGCAAACACGTATCTCGGAACTCGTATCTTGGAAAGTTCGCATAGCTGGGATCGATACTTAACCCACTCTTCTTTTAGATCATCAGCGATTTCTTCATCCCATTCAACCTTTGCAATCCAAAGGCGCTGCAGGAACATCTTACCGAGAACGATGACTGGATTTACCAACCCTAAAGGGTCAAATAAACGGGCAACATCTGCCAAAATAGACCTTTTCGTGATGCGGTTGCAGCTTTGAACGTTTTCCAAAGGATTGACAAATTGCAGTTCATCGGTTGAAGGCTGCCATATGATACCAAGAGCCTTGATTACATCATTGTCGTTTATCCTCAACGGCGTTTCATGATCGGTAACAGGAATTTTGTCCATTAGCCTTGAATCGTTCGAGTACCATTTTTTCAACTGCAGTCCAGCACTACTCAAAACTGATTCAACCTCGAGACGAATCCTTTCAGCTTCTTCCAGATTGTCGGCTCCAGAAATTAGATCGTCGATGTAGAAATCGTTCTTGACTACTGCTGCACCAAGTGGAAACTCCTTCTGATGTTTTTCGGCTAGATGCAATAAGCAACGAGTGGCATGGTAGGGTGCGGACGAGGTACCATACGTCACGGTTGACAGTCGATAAGTGCGGATTTGTTGGGACGAGTTTTCCCGCCACAAAATACCTTGGAAGTTGGAATCTGAAGGCCGAACGAAAATTTGCCGATACATCTTAGGAATGTCTGCAGTCAAAGCTATTTTGTGTGAGCGAAATCGAAGCGAGATGCAAAACAAATCCTTTTGTATAGTCGGACCCACCATCAAAATTTCGTTCAATGAAACGTTTGACGATGTTCGACAAGATGCATCGAAGACCACCCTTAATTTGGTCGATGAACTGTCAGGGCGCAAAACGAAATGATGAGGCATGTAATATCGAACATCCGAGACCTCATCCAGTGGAACAGCTTCCATGTGTCCCATCGATTCATATTCTTGCATGAACGATGTATACTGCTTCTTAATCTCAGGAGATTTCTCAAGTTGCCTTTCAAGACTTAAAAAACGTTTCTCAGCTATTCTTCTCGAATCACCTAGGATGTTTGGATCATCTTTGAATGGCAGTTGAACTACCAATCTTCCATCAGGTCTCTGCTTGATGCCTTTAACAAACGCGTCCTCACAAGCAATTTGTTCCTCAGTCCAATTTGGGGCAATAGAAGTGACGTCTTCGATGTCTAGGAACCTTTTCAACATCTCATTGAGTGAAGCATCTGCGGCTGGGTTGAAGTTGGTCGTACTCAAATGTGCATTGTGTTTTGAGTCTTGGCTAGGTGTACCATTCGCTTTATATTTTCCGACGACAATCCAGCCGAGCAAAGTGTTCTTTAAAAGCGGCAGTTCTTCTCCGAGTTTAATTTGGCCATCTGCCAACAAATCGAAAAAGATATCAGCTCCGATGAGCATATCAATACGTTGAGGCCAATTAAAGCTAGGATCCGCGAGTTGAATGTCCGATGGAATATGCCAGTCACTAACTTCAACGCATATTTCGGGTTGGTTCGACGTAATGGACGACAAAATCCAAAAGTCTAGGTTGAATTCAAAATCACCCACCTTCGAACTAATAGATGCGGAGGTCTTTTGGCGAGCTGGTATGTTAATGTTGCCGATTGCACTTAATTCCCCATTGAAATTCGTACGCTTCAAACACAGCCTTTGAGCTAGACGCTCCGAAATCAAATTAAGCTGCGAGCCAGAATCCAAGAGAATACGAGTTGGGACAAATTCGCCATCGACTCCCTTTACGTTAACGACAGCAGTTGCTAAGAAAACGTAGCTGCTCGTGGAATGTTGTACACGTCCAGAATGTAAAGCAGATGATGTTATTGGTGCATATGGATCAGCAGTACAGGCAGTGTCAGTTGTAGGTTTTAAGACGAGAGGTGCACTCTGAAAACGGTGAAGTAAGGTATGATGTGGTTCTTTGCATACCTTGCATTTCGACGATGTGCAATCCTTAACTGAATGTCCATGGTTGAGACAATTTATGCATAACCCAATACGCTTGGCATTTCGAAACCGATGATACACTGGAAGTTCAGCGAACTTACTACAATTTGCTATCTTGTGTGTGGTGACATTGCAAAATACGCAACGTTGTTCGGAAACTGCCAAAGCTGTGACAGATCGAGGCTTATACTTCACATCGTTGCCTTTCGATGACGATGTTGATGTCTTGCTTTGGGGTTCCCTAATGTCAAGATGTTGACTTCGTTTGTTGAGGAACGTAGAACATGCCTTCCAGGATGGCAATTTTTTCAAATCGAACGATTCTTCCCACTTCGTATAGTTCTCACTGTCCAGTTTGATCGAGGCGATGTGAATCAACAAGGCATTAACAATATCGGTATCGGAACCTAGCGATCGCAGGGCAGCAACATGCCCATCCACATCGTCAACGAAGCGACGAAGTTGAACGCCAGAGTTCTTAGACACAGCTGGAATGTTGTAGAGTTCTCGAATATGCGTTTGAAACACAATACACTTGTTATCATAGCGCTCTTGAAGAATCTCCAGGGCTTTGACATAATTTTCCTCAGTCACATCCAATGACTGGAGGGACAGTTTAGCATTTCCTTTTAGACACTCGTCTACCAACAGCTGGAACTTTCTTATTGTTGGAATAGACTTCGAATCAATTGTCGCATTAAACTGTTGTATAAATGTATTATATTGGGTGTACTCACCAGAAAATGTTGGAGGCTTTATTTTGGGAAGGTCGTCAGATTGATGTGTAGATGCGGGTGGAACATATGGAAGAGGTTTTGGCGATTTAGGAATCATTTCTTCTGTGAGGGTAAGTATTTTAGACTTGATTTCACAATACAAATCCTCAACAGTCTCCCTGTAATGTTCTTGTTCCGTGTTGTCGTCGCCCTTCACATCATCTTCAGTTGTAAGATTGTCTATCGAATCTTGGATATTTAGATATTCCGCAAAATATTTTTCCAGCATTTTCAATCGACATGCTAGTTCGTTGGCTGTCTGTTTTTCTTTATTTATTTTGGAACTGACTCTTGTTATGCTGGCTTTCTTTATAGCGCGCGCGCGTTTAAGATCGCTTAGAGTTTCTTCAGTCATTTTGATTGAATATTTTTTTTTTTTTTTTTCCGAATGTTCACGACAGAAAATACACAAAATAAAAAAAACAAATGACAGGTCAAGTAAGGGACAACGATAAAACTATATTTTCCTTTTCTTATGGTCGATTGTCATGAGAAGGAGAGAAATGTCACGAGTAAAATGTAACACAGAAAAAGTAAAACATATAATACTCTTTCGGAGAGAGAACACAAAAGTCACTTGGTTACAAAACTGCGACGGATATATTACATAAAAAACGAACTTATGTAGGTACTTTGGCCGATAGAGAACACGATAGTCTCTTGCGCAAATGTTTTAATCGACGATGGCGATAAGTCGAATAGATATCGAGTTATTTGACCGACAGAGAACACGATAGTCTCTTGCAAATATATATCGAATTATTTGACCGATAGAGAACACGATAGTCTCTTTTCGTTAATTCTTTTATGGAACCGACGAGAACAAGCACTGAACTGAACATGTGCAAGTAGATTTGTGGATTGCATCTACTGTCTGCTCTGTGTGCACTTTTTTCTATACATATATATATATGTATTTTCACGGCGAATATTAATAGAAATATATTTGTATCATTGGCTTTAATTGTTCACGATTAGAAGCAATCACAATTTGTCAAATGTATACAGATAAAACACGAATTTGGCTTTAAGGACCAAATGTTGAGTCGCAAAATTTGAATAAAACAATTAACACGAAATTTTGTTTTTAACTTTTACTTTATTTGACTCCGAACGTGGTTCAGATTCGTGTTTCGTTTATGATGGTTCGATCTATACTACTTCTTCATAATGGACTGTATATTAATTTCAAAAAGTACTAGACAATAGTATTAAAAACGAATGAATCAAACGTATTAAATTAAGGTTAACACAAAATTATTCTGAATTAAGATAAAATGAAAATGAGAAAAGTATTTAAGATTCGATTTAAAAATTCTATATCAAAATGAGATTGAACAGGGTTATTAACTATAAAATTTGGGAACAAATCCAATAAAGGAAGTTGATAATCCAATTTTAATTTGTTACTTTTTCAATAAAGTATGGTTAAGACACCAAATACAATTGGTATTTTTCTCTATTGTTTATAGGAAATTTAACTATGCAAATAGGGTTATTAACTATAAAATTTGGGAACAAATCCAATAAAGGAAGTTGATAATCCAATTTTAATTTGTTACTTTTTCAATAAAGTATGGTTAAGACACCAAATACAATTGGTATTTTTCTCTATTGTTTATAGGAAATTTAACTATGCAAATAGGGTTATTAACTATAAAATTTGGGAACAAATCCAATAAAGGAAGTTGATAATCCAATTTTAATTTGTAACTTTTCCAATAAAGTATGGTTAAGACACCAAATACAATTGGTATTTTTTTCTATTGTTTATAGGAAATTTAACTATGCATATAGGGTTATTAACTATAAAATTTGGGAACAAATCCAATGAAGGAAGTTGATAATCCAATTTTTAATTGTTACTTTTCCAATAAAGTATGGTTAATACACCAAATACAATTGGTATTTTTCTCTATTGTTTATAGGAAATTTAACTATGCATATAGGGTTATTAACTATAAAATTTGGGAACAAATCCAATAAAGGAAGTTGATAATCCAATTTTTAATTGTTACTTTTCCAATAAAGTATGGTTAAGACACCAAATACAATTGGTATTTTTCTCTATTGTTTATAGGAAATTTAACTATGCAAATAGGGTTATTAACTATAAAATTTGGGAACAAATCCAATAAAGGAAGTTGATAATCCAATTTTAATTTGTTACTTTTTCAATAAAGTATGGTTAAGACACCAAATACAATTGGTATTTTTCTCTATTGTTTATAGGATATTTAACTATGCAAATAGGGTTATTAACTATAAAATTTGGGAACAAATCCAATAAAGGAAGTTGATAATCCAATTTTAATTTGTAACTTTTCCAATAAAGTATGGTTAAGACACCAAATACAATTGGTATTTTTTTCTATTGTTTATAGGAAATTTAACTATGCATATAGGGTTATTAACTATAAAATTTGGGAACAAATCCAATAAAGGAAGTTTATAATCCAATTTTTAATTGTTACTTTTCCAATAAAGTATGGTTAATACACCAAATACAATTGGTATTTTTCTCTATTGTTTATAGGAAATTTAACTATGCAAATAGGGTTATTAACTATAAAATTTGGGAACAAATCCAATAAAGGAAGTTGATAATCCAATTTTAATTTGTTACTTTTTCAATAAAGTATGGTTAAGACACCAAATACAATTGGTATTTTTCTCTATTGTTTATAGGAAATTTAACTATGCAAATAGGGTTATTAACTATAAAATTTGGGAACAAATCCAATAAAGGAAGTTGATAATCCAATTTTAATTTGTTACTTTTTCAATAAAGTATGGTTAAGACACCAAATACAATTGGTATTTTTCTCTATTGTTTATAGGAAATTTAACTATGCAAATAGGGTTATTAACTATAAAATTTGGGAACAAATCCAATAAAGGAAGTTGATAATCCAATTTTAATTTGTAACTTTTCCAATAAAGTATGGTTAAGACACCAAATACAATTGGTATTTTTTTCTATTGTTTATAGGAAATTTAACTATGCATATAGGGTTATTAACTATAAAATTTGGGAACAAATCCAATGAAGGAAGTTGATAATCCAATTTTTAATTGTTACTTTTCCAATAAAGTATGGTTAATACACCAAATACAATTGGTATTTTTCTCTATTGTTTATAGGAAATTTAACTATGCATATAGGGTTATTAACTATAAAATTTGGGAACAAATCCAATAAAGGAAGTTGATAATCCAATTTTTAATTGTTACTTTTCCAATAAAGTATGGTTAAGACACCAAATACAATTGGTATTTTTCTCTATTGTTTATAGGAAATTTAACTATGCAAATAGGGTTATTAACTATAAAATTTGGGAACAAATCCAATAAAGGAAGTTGATAATCCAATTTTAATTTGTTACTTTTTCAATAAAGTATGGTTAAGACACCAAATACAATTGGTATTTTTCTCTATTGTTTATAGGATATTTAACTATGCAAATAGGGTTATTAACTATAAAATTTGGGAACAAATCCAATAAAGGAAGTTGATAATCCAATTTTAATTTGTAACTTTTCCAATAAAGTATGGTTAAGACACCAAATACAATTGGTATTTTTTTCTATTGTTTATAGGAAATTTAACTATGCATATAGGGTTATTAACTATAAAATTTGGGAACAAATCCAATAAAGGAAGTTTATAATCCAATTTTTAATTGTTACTTTTCCAATAAAGTATGGTTAATACACCAAATACAATTGGTATTTTTCTCTATTGTTTATAGGAAATTTAACTATGCAAATAGGGTTATTAACTATAAAATTTGGGAACAAATCCAATAAAGGAAGTTGATAATCCAATTTTAATTTGTTACTTTTCCAATAAAGTATGGTTAAGACACCAAATACAATTGGTATTTTTCTCTATTGTTTATAGGAAATTTAACTATGCAAATAGGGTTATTAACTATAAAATTTGGGAACAAATCCAATAAAGGAAGTTGATAATCCAATTTTAATTTGTTACTTTTCCAATAAAGTATGGTTAAGACACCAAATACAATTGGTATTTTTCTCTATTGTTTATAGGAAATTTAACTATGCAAATAGGGTTATTAACTATAAAATTTGGGAACAAATCCAATAAAGGAAGTTGATAATCCAATTTTTAATTGTTACTTTTCCAATAAAGTATGGTTAAGACACCAAATACAATTGGTATTTTTCTCTATTGTTTATAGGAAATTTAACTATGCAAATAGGGTTATTAACTATAAAATTTGGGAACAAATCCAATAAAGGAAGTTGATAATCCAATTTTAATTTGTTACTTTTCCAATAAAGTATGGTTAAGACACCAAATACAATTGGTATTTTTCTCTATTGTTTATAGGAAATTTAACTATGCAAATAGGGTTATTAACTATAAAATTTGGGAACAAATAAAATAAAGGAAGTTAATAATCCAATTTTAATTTGTTACTTTTCCAATAAAGTATGGTTAATACACCAAATACAATTGGTATTTTTCTCTATTGTTTATAGGAAATTTAACTATGCATACAGGGTTATTAACTATAAAATTTGGGAACAAATCCAATAAAGGAAGTTGATAATCCAATTTTTAATTGTTACTTTTCCAATAAAGTATGGTTAAGACACCAAATACAATTGGTATTTTTCTCTATTGTTTATAGGAAATTTAACTATGCAAATAGGGTTATTAACTATAAAATTTGGGAACAAATCCAATAAAGGAAGTTGATAATCCAATTTTTAATTGTTACTTTTCCAATAAAGTATGGTTAAGACACCAAATACAATTGGTATTTTTCTCTATTGTTTATAGGAAATTTAACTATGCATATAGGGTTATTAACTATAAAATTTGGGAACAAATCCAATAAAGGAAGTTGATAATCCAATTTTTAATTGTTACTTTTCCAATAAAGTATGGTTAAGACACCAAATACAATTGGTATTTTTCTCTATTGTTTATAGGAAATTTAACTATGCAAATAGGGTTATTAACTATAAAATTTGGGAACAAATCCAATAAAGGAAGTTGATAATCCAATTTTTAATTGTTACTTTTCCAATAAAGTATGGTTAAGACACCAAATACAATTGGTATTTTTCTCTATTGTTTATACGAAATTTAACTATGCAAATAGGGTTATTAACTATAAAATTTGGGAACAAATCCAATAAAGGAAGTTGATAATCCAATTTTTAATTGTTACTTTTCCAATAAAGTATGGTTAAGACACCAAATACAATTGGTATTTTTCTCTATTGTTTATACGAAATTTAACTATGCAAATAGGGTTATTAACTATAAAATTTGGGAACAAATCCAATAAAGACAGTCGTAATAAGGGTGATTGTACGTAGTTCCAATTAAATTGAATTTTCCTAAACGTTTTTATTTACTTTTTTTTACAGGAAAATATTATTTTTAAATTGATTTACAAGATATCTCGAGTTTTACAAAATGAAATAACTTGGGCTATTTTTTTTTAAATTGTATTTCATAATAATAAGGCTTGCTATTTTTTTAATATCTTGACGTAGGTACCTACTTACTCATTTTTTAATAATCATGATAACAAAAGAAGCTATTACATGTTATAAAAGACCTGTCTTTAGCTATGATACAGAACTGTCATAAAGTGCCAATTTCACAAAATATTTTAAACATCCACATTCAGGTTTCTGCTAGAGCTAACAAAATCTAGATAATTGAAAAACTTTACATGAAGTATTAGTACGTCAATGAATACTAGATTCGGAATGATAAATACAACAGTCGTACCTATGCGATGTTGTGAGATTCTCAATATAAATATGTAGATGTGAAGTGGGATATTATACGACCTTAGGCATGCCTACATACGACTATTATAATAAAATGGTTGATTGCCTGGCAATGGCTTCTTTGAGCCAATCTTGTTTTTGGGGTCGTAGCTTGTTGGGAAACATAATATTGACCTTGATTCCCAACACCCCTTGAAACAACGTAACGTGTCGTACGCCTGCCTCGACGTATTCGCTGCATGGCTCTAAAGAATCATTAGATCGTCAAAGAACTTGCACGCTGACCAAGCAACATGACGACCACTTGCTGTTCGCAACAACACACCAGATTTTATTATGAAACGGAGCGCGCACCATAGCGCGCATGAACGACTCAGCTTGGTCAATGGCGCACGAAATGCTTCTTGTTTCTGGACCATAGCCAATTCACGGATGTTTTAATGATTTCAGCCCGAGGTGAGGTGTGCATGAGACGCATCTCTTTCTCTACACCGGAGTAAATTATCTTCTGCGAGCTTAATTCTTCTTCAGCTTTTTTGAGCATGCCAACTTCAAACATCTAGCATTTTCTGGAAATATTCAATCTAATATTTGAAAGAAATAACACACAACATTGTTCCAGTTAAATTGAATTTTCCTAATCGTTTTTATTTACTTTTTTTTACAGGAAAATATTATTTTTAAATTGATTTACAAGATATCTCGAGTTTTACAAAATGAAATAACTTGGGCTATTTTTTTTTTTAATTGTATTTCATAATAATAAGGCTTGCTATTTTTTTAATATCTTGACGTAGGTACCTACTTACTCATTTTTTAATAATCATGATAACAAAAGAAGCTATTACATGTTATAAAAGACCTGTCTTTAGCTATGATACAGAACTGTCATAAATACTTGCCAATTTCACAAAATATTTTAAACATCCACATTCAGGTTTCTGCTAGAGCTAACAAAATCTAGATAATTGAAAAACTTTACATGAAGTATTAGTACGTCAATGAATACTAGATTCGGAATGATAAATACAACAGTCGTACCTATGCGATGTTGTGAGATTCTCAATATAAATATGTAGATGTGAAGTTGGATATTATACGACCTTAGGAATGCCTACATACGACTATTATAATAAAATGGTTGATTGCCTGGCAATGGCTTCTTTGAGCCAATCTTGTTTTTGGGGTCGTAGCTCGTTGGGAAACATAATATTGACCTTGATTCCCAACACCCCTTGAAACAACGTAACGTGTCGTACGCCTGCCTCGACGTATTCGCTGCATGGCTCTAAAGAATCATTAGATCGTCAAAGAACTTGCACGCTGACCAAGCAACATGACGACCACTTGCTGTTCGCAACAACACCAGATTTTATTATGAAACGGAGCGCGCACCATAGCGCGCATGAACGACTCAGCTTGGTCAATGGCGCACGAAATGCTTCTTGTTTCTGGACCATAGCCAATTCACGGATGTTTTAATGATTTCAGCCCGAGGTGAGGTGTGCATGAGACGCATCTCTTTCTCTACACCGGAGTAAATTATCTTCTGCGAGCTTAATTCTTCTTCAGCTTTTTTGAGCATGCCAACTTCAAACATCTAGCATTTTCTGGAAATATTCAAACTAATATTTGAAAGAAATAACACACAACATTGTTTTACCTACATTTGTTTTTTCTTTTATTCCTCACCATAAAATAAAAAAATATTTTATTTAAGCGCCAATTTACTACCATCTGCTAGATCTAGATTTTGCGCCGCAGATCAGACCAAGCACATTTTTATCATCTTACATGTCACAACTCAACTGTCAAAGAACAAGAAACGAGAGAACAGGGATGATTAAATTTGACTGACAATCTTTAAGCCTGTTTAGATTGGAAATTTGAGTCCATGAGTCTATTTGAGACTAACTCGTACTCTTCCATCCCCTTCCATTAAAAAAATTGAACCATGAATAGGAACCAAAAGTTTATAGGCAAAAAAGGATGGAGTCTGCTGAGTTGGTGTTCTATATATTTTTGTATTCTATGCTCCGGACCATAGAATACAGAATTGTAGTATGTGTGAAAGTAGGTGAAAGATCTCACTTCAAATCGAGATTTCGACATTTTGATCTAGACGCAAAATCTCTAGATCAAAAATAAATACTACTTTTTGTGACAAATGAAAAACTAAATAAGTAAAATTTGTGTGGGGTGAGTAATGTCATTTAAGCTATAATAAGCAATGGACTCATGACTCATTCCAATTCCAAATTCACGTCTTGCTTACATGTTCATTATCTGTTTGGTAGTGTTAACATCGCTGTATTTTTATAATTAAGCAACAAAATAGAGCGCACTTCTTGGAATAGAAAACAGAGGCATTAATAGCCGTATTTTATTATCCCCTCTGATCTGATCCGGATCGGATTTGGGTCGCGAAATACATGCATACAACGACAACACAAGATCCAGCTTTGTTTGTAGATCTTGCAAAACTCCAATCCATTCCGGATCAGAGGGGATAATAAAATACGGCTAATGTTTCACTTGGTGTTAATAATGCCGGTCTTACACTAGTGAGAAGTTGGCATTGCCTGTCATTATTATGACAAAATAATCAGCAAATTCATTCTTTTGTCACCATAATGACAGAAATAATTCCAAATTGTAAATCCCGCAAATGAAATGGTGAAAACAATTTTCAGAATATATTGTTATACACTTTCTTTAAAATTTAGAATATTTAACAAAAATATAATTGGTGGGCTTGGCTCCTAAAGCCTGTCTCTTTTCAAACATTAGTGAGTGGGATAGAGAAGTTCGAACGGAATTGTATGCCACAGAGCTCTGTTGAAGGCTCAAAGAATTCTTTTGGAGGCAGATTTAGCTTGATTGGGGGCCTCTACAGCTCTGTTGCGGGCCCAAGTTCATTAATGCCGGACTTACACGAGTGTTCTTTCATTATGTACCCATTTTTGTCATTATAATATTTTATGAAAAAAAAAATAGGTACAAAATGACAGAAATAATGACATTTTGTCACTTGGGAAAATTCGGCATAAATGTCAACAGAACGTCACTCAACGTCAAAAATTATTTGTATGAAGTCGAGAGCCTCTTTTTTGGAATTCTTTTTTGAAAAACATTCGGTGAGCGCTAAAACACGTTGATTTAAAGCGACCTTTAATGCCTTGTCAAACAGAGCGCGGACCGACGTTCTTTGTAAAAATTTACAAACGAAATTTGCCCGTCGCTTTCATGCTTTCTCAATAAAGTATTGACCGGCCCTTCGGGCGTCGTCAGCCTGCGCTCTGTTTGACGAGGCCTTTACACGTTCAGTCATACGTCAGTCATACGTCAGTCATCGTATACGTATAATCTGTCATCATGCAAAATCAAAAGAGCCATTACTCTCCTCATTTCCATATACAACGCACAAGAGCATTTCAGGAGCCAATGTCTAAAATCCCACTAACGGCAACTGATACAGTCATGCAATTGTCGCTTATTGCGATATAGCTTAGACGATTTCATACTTATAATTTTTGACGTTGCGTGAAGTTCTGTTGACATTAATTTCCGATTTACACGAGTGACAAAATGTCAACCTTCATTATGGATACATATTTTTGTCATAAAACACGATAATGTTAAAAAACAACAACGAAAAAGCTAAATAACAACAAAAAACTGCCGTCAACAAATGTTTCGCACTTGGGGATAATAAAATACGACTTTTATCTTTTTTGTGTTTTAGAACAAATTATATTCTTCCAACGTCTCAATTGTCATGGGCCCGCGAAATTGAGACACTGGTGTAAATTAAAACTGAAGAGCCCTACACACGATCAATATTTATTGTCAATTTTCATTGAACGCGTCATCGTTCAATGAATATTAATCTTTTGTATGCTCTTCAATGTCATTGTCAATTAACATAGAAGATATTGAAGAGAATCAAAATCGATTTGGTTTTCTTCAATGCTGTTGAAGTTATTGACAGTTTTTTGATCGTGTGGTGGTACTATCAATGTTTCTGTCACTTCTGACGTTTCCATTTGTGTAAACAAAAAATAACAATACAATTTAAAATTAGTGACTTCTCGCGAATTATTGAGCTATATGGGGAAATTTAATGGCTATGGAAAGTAAAATCATGTCCTCATATGAACAAAGAGCTAATACAAAAATGTGCGAGAAAAACGCCAAAAAGAGTCAAAGAAAATTCGGACCGAGGCTCACCCTTCGGCTGATTTTTTGTTTCATTGTTTGTTTTTTTTTTACACTCATTGTTTTCAAAGAGAGTCTCGCCTCACGAGCCAACGTGTAATAATAGCCCACTAATAGCCCACTTATTGAGACAAAATTCTTTGACAATAAACATTGATCGTGTGTAGGGTCTTTAGACCTGTATTACATGCGCATGTTTCATTGATTTTCTTTTGAATTATCATTCCCCCATGCACGCGTTATTATACGAAGCATGACGGCCTTGCAACTCAAATGACTCAAATTTGACAGTTCTTTTTTATTTATGCACTCTTAAAGGAGAAACTTCAAAAAGATGCAAGCAAAATCCTACTCAGGTATGTTCGGATAGCTCTATTTCTATTTCACTTCAATCATGCAAGGCTAAACAAGCGCTGTATAATACCGGTCTAACAAACCAAATGAAAATCAATTTCTCACATTTCGGCTAACATCCCTGATGCCCTTTCGAATGAAAGAAGACCAGCCATTTTGAATATTTCAATTGCATCCTCATTCGTTGTTTAATTTCAGCTTGGTTTGGTTAGCATTGTCTTGGTAAAGCGTATTTTAAAAAAAAATTAATAAAACAAAGAAAATTACTTATATAATGTTCCTTAATTGTTGTTGTGGCGGGATTGATATAATTATTAAAATTAACAACGCGGAAAAGAATTTTATATAGATGATTTTAAAGAAGCTGGTAAGTGTAAAAATATCTAAAAAAATTGTTAGACGAGTATGTATGTACATACCAATGTACATATTTAATTTTTTTAATAATTTGTTCACCATTCTAGGAAATATTATCTTGATGTTTTGTATCAAGTTCCTTTTTTTGTTAAAAAAAAGTGATGGTTTTGTGCACAAAGTAGTTAATTCAATTCTAATCCAGAATCTTTTTATGTATTCGCACGCCATCAATTGTACGTACATACGTACATGTATATTCGGCGCAAAAGGATCATGGCGGCATTTATATCTATCTGCACTTTAGCAATCATAAAGTTTTTTTTGTGCACTAAATAATCGATTCATTTATAATCTAGAATCTTCTATATAAATATATATAGAAAACGAAGCACGGCATCAATAAGGAAATATTATCTTGATGTTTTGTATCAAGTTCCTTTTTTTATTAAAAAAAAAGTGATGGTTTTGTGCACAAAGTAATTAATTAAATTCTAGTCCAGAATCTAGAAATGAATCGATTATTTAGTGCACAAAAAAAAAACTATGATCGCTTAAGTGCAGTGGATATAAATAACGCCATCATCCTTCTGCGCCGAATATGCATGTACGTATGTACGTACAATTGATGGCGTGCGAATACATAGCACGCCATCAATTGTACGTACATACGCAGAAGGATGATGGCGTCATTTATATCCACTGCACTTAAGCGATCATAAAGTTTTTTTTTTGTGCACTAAATAATCGATTCATTGTCCATAATCTTCTATATAAATATGTATAGAAAACGAAGCACGACATTAATAATCCGTACATACGTATATGTTTTTACCCTATTAATCAAACCGATGCCCACAATTTTAGCTTTCCATGCTTTCAACATTGACAAAGAGTCTACATTTTTTTTTGACGCATTTTCCAACGCACAAATTCAAGATGAATACTTGGTTGAATATGTGTTACACAAAACCAAAGTTACACCGGATTGGAAGTTGAAAATATCAAGAGTTGTGCATAAGAATGTCATTTTAGAAGGTAGATAGCAGTTTATATTCATAAAAAAAAATAAGTTTTCATACTGTCCAGTCATTTGGGGCAAAAAAGGATTTTACTTGGAAAGTTTCGAGGAGTTTTGGAAAATAGCCATTTTTATTGATTTTGAGGTGCTCTTTTTTCACTTTGCTACCTCGTATTTTTGCCGCGCCAGCCACCAACTTTAAAAAATGGCAGCCAAAACAGTTTTTTGGTTATATCACATTTCCTACTGATTTGAATTCAATTATTATTAGAAAGTTTCCTACATTGTCAGAATATTTTTTTCTGACATAAATAGTTTCAACACAAGAGCGCCACAACGTTTAGTCAAGAGCTTACAATCAGGGCTCATAGTATTACAACCAAACTAAAAAAAAATATTTTGGTTAAATATAACCTAGATATAAATATTTTTCTAATTGAATTTTGTTTGCATAGAGATAAGTTACTATTTAACACATGAATACATAACTAACATTTTAGAAACATTGAAATTAAATAAAAAAAAAACTCAATATTGTTTGATACCGCTTATTTTTTGCTATTATGACTTCAACCCTTCTGGGCATACTCTATGCATTTTGAGCAATTTTTTAAAGGATTCAACCCTGTGCCGAGCGAAACAAGTCACAATCATAAGATTTTTAGGTTTGTGGCATTTGAGGTATGTCCAGAAGAATCGAAATTATAATATCTGCAAACATTTTTTTTTTATTTCAATGTACCTTTACAGGGTGATTGGTATAAGGTGCACCAAAAAGCTTGAGCGTGTAGGTGGGGTTAAGACAAGAAAAAAAATCGTATGGGAGGGGGGGTCTATTTCCCTCCGCTTAGGCGGGAGGGGCAATTTAAAAAAAAAATTGACAAATCAGAAAAAAATATTTAAAAACAACGGTGAATGATACAAAGCCTTGTTATATCTTTTTGGAAAGCCAGAAAACTATTTTTTTATTTTATTTTTAAATTAAGTTGTTTAAGTGAACAGTTTTAAAAAAATTAATTTTCAAACTCAAAATTTTGAAAAAAAAAAAAAAAAAAAACTTATAAACTAATTTTTTCCAAAATTTTATGTAATTAACTATTATTTTTATTTTCAAAATTCAATGCTCTTATTAATTTTTAGTCAAAAACAGAAAACCGGATGCCAAAATGTATCTTAGTTTTTGAGAAATTAAGAAAATACTAAAATAACTTTTTTAAAAAAAGGTGAAATCATCTTTTCTGGTGATTTCACCTTTTTTTGAAAAAGTTCTTTTAGTATTTTCTTAATTTCTCAAAACCTAAGATACATTTTGGCATACGATTTCCTGTTTTTGCCTAAAAATTAATAAGAGCATTGAATTTTGAAAATAAAAATAATAGTTAATAATAGTATAAAATTTTGAAAAAAATTTTGAAATTTAAAACCGTTACGGTAGCTCTTTGAATATTCATGGCAGCTCACCCTCGTCATTGTTGTCAGAGCCAAAATAATATAGTTAACTCCTTCGTACAATATATATCTACACTAATTCCTTTGTGGATCATTAGTTTTCTGTTTTTCGAAAAAACAAAAAAAATTTCTCTGAAGATGACAATTTGCAGGTACCATGATGGCTAAAATGCTACATGGTATCATACAGTCTAAACTACTCAACGGAGTGGAATGATCGATACCATTTCAGAATCAGCCATAGATCCACCTACTTTCTGTATCATTAGTTTTCTGTTTTTCGAAAAAACAAAAAAAATTTCTCTGAAGATGACAATTTGCAGGTACCATGATGGCTAAAATGCTACATGGTATCATACAGTCTTAACTACTCAACGGAGTGGAATGATCGATACCATTTCAGAATCAGCCATAGATTCACCTACTTTCTGCATCATTAGTTTTCTATTTTTCGAATAAACAAAAAAAATTTCTCTGAAGATGACAATGTGCAGGTACCATGATGGCTAAAATGCTACATGGTATCATACAGTCTTAACTACTCAACGGAGTGGAATGATCGATACCATTTCAGAATCAGCCATAGATTCACCTACTTTCTGCATCATTAGTTTTCTGTTTTTCGAAAAAACAAAAAAAAATTCTCTGAAGATGACAATTTGCAGGTACCATGATGGCTAAAATGCTACATGGTATCATACAGTCTAAACTACTCAACGGAGTGGAATGATCGATACCATTTCAGAATCAGCCATAGATCCACCTACTTTCTGTATCATTAGTTTTCTGTTTTTCGAAAAAACAAAAAAAATTTCTCTGAAGATGACAATTTGCAGGTACCATGATGGCTAAAATGCTACATGGTATCATACAGTCTTAACTACTCAACGGAGTGGAATGATCGATACCATTTCAGAATCAGCCATAGATTCACCTACTTTCTGCATCATTAGTTTTCTGTTTTTCGAAAAAACAAAAAAAATTTCTCTGAAGATGACAATTTGCAGGTACCATGATGGCTAAAATGCTACATGGTATCATACAGTCTTAACTACTCAACGGAGTGGAATGATCGATACCATTTCAGAATCAGCCTTAGATTCACCTACTTTCTGCATCATTAGTTTTCTGTTTTTCGAAAAAACAAAAAAAATTTCTCTGAAGATGACAATTTGCAGGTACCATGATGGCTAAAATGCTACATGGTATCATACAGTCTTAACTACTCAACGGAGTGGAATGATCGATACCATTTCAGAATCAGCCATAGATCCACCTACTTTCTGTATCATTAGTTTTCTGTTTTTCGAAAAAACAAAAAAAATTTCTCTGAAGATGACAATTTGCAGGTACCATGATGGCTAAAATGCTACATGGTATCATACAGTCTTAACTACTCAACGGAGTGGAATGATCGATACCATTTCAGAATCAGCCATAGATCCACCTACTTTCTGCATCATTAGTTTTCTGTTTTTCGAAAAAACAAAAAAAATTTCTCTGAAGATGACAATTTGCAGGTACCATGATGGCTAAAATGCTACATGGTATCATACAGTCTTAACTACTCAACGGAGTGGAATGATCGATACCATTTCAGAATCAGCCATAGATTCACCTACTTTCTGCATCATTAGTTTTCTGTTTTTCGAAAAAACAAAAAAAAATTCTCTGAAGATGACAATTTGCAGGTACCATGATGGCTAAAATGCTACATGGTATCATACAGTCTTAACTACTCAACGGAGTGGAATGATCGATACCATTTCAGAATCAGCCATAGATCCACCTACTTTCTGTATCATTAGTTTTCTGTTTTTCGAAAAAACAAAAAAAATTTCTCTGAAGATGACAATTTGCAGGTACCATGATGGCTAAAATGCTACATGGTATCATACAGTCTTAACTACTCAACGGAGTGGAATGATCGATACCATTTCAGAATCAGCCATAGATCCACCTACTTTCTGCATCATTAGTTTTCTGTTTTTCGAAAAAACAAAAAAAATTTCTCTGAAGATGACAATTTGCAGGTACCATGATGGCTAAAATGCTACATGGTATCATACAGTCTTAACTACTCAACGGAGTGGAATGATCGATACCATTTCAGAATCAGCCATAGATTCACCTACTTTCTGCATCATTAGTTTTCTGTTTTTCGAAAAAACAAAAAAAATTTCTCTGAAGATGACAATTTGCAGGTACCATGATGGCTAAAATGCTACATGGTATCATACAGTCTTAACTACTCAACGGAGTGGAATGATCGATACCATTTCAGAATCAGCCTTAGATTCACCTACTTTCTGCATCATTAGTTTTCTGTTTTTCGAAAAAACAAAAAAAATTTCTCTGAAGATGACAATTTGCAGGTACCATGATGGCTAAAATGCTACATGGTATCATACAGTCTTAACTACTCAACGGAGTGGAATGATCGATACCATTTCAGAATCAGCCATAGATCCACCTACTTTCTGCATCATTAGTTTTCTGTTTTTCGAAAAAACAAAAAAAATTTCTCTGAAGATGACAATTTGCAGGTACCATGATGGCTAAAATGCTACATGGTATCATACAGTCTTAACTACTCAACGGAGTGGAATGATCGATACCATTTCAGAATCAGCCATAGATTCACCTACTTTCTGCATCATTAGTTTTCTGTTTTTCGAAAAAACAAAAAAAATTTCTCTGAAGATGACAATTTGCAGGTACCATGATGGCTAAAATGCTACATGGTATCATACAGTCTTAACTACTCAACGGAGTGGAATGATCGATACCATTTCAGAATCAGCCATAGATTCACCTACTTTCTGCATCATTAGTTTTCTGTTTTTCGAAAAAACAAAAAAAATTTCTCTGAAGATGACAATTTGCAGGTACCATGATGGCTAAAATGCTACATGGTATCATACAGTCTTAACTACTCAACGGAGTGGAATGATCGATACCATTTCAAAATCAGCCATAGATCCACCTACTTTCTGCATCATTAGTTTTCTGTTTTTCGAAAAAACAAAAAAAATTTCTCTGAAGATGACAATTTGCAGGTACCATGATGGCTAAAATGCTACATGGTATCATACAGTCTTAACTACTCAACGGAGTGGAATGATCGATACCATTTCAGAATCAGCCATAGAGCCACCTAGTTTCTGCATCATTAGTTTTCTATTTTTCGAAAAAACAAAAAAAATTTCTCTGAAGATGACAATGTGCAGGTACCATGATGGCTAAAATGCTACATGGTATCATACAGTCTTAACTACTCAACGGAGTGGAATGATCGATACCATTTCAGAATCAGCCATAGATCCACCTACTTTCTGCATCATTAGTTTTCTGTTTTTCGAAAAAACAAAAAAAATTTCTCTGAAGATGACAATTTGCAGGTACCATGATGGCTAAAATGCTACATGGTATCATACAGTCTTAACTACTCAACGGAGTGGAATGATCGATACCATTTCAGAATCAGCCATAGATTCACCTACTTTCTGCATCATTAGTTTTCTGTTTTTCGAAAAAACAAAAAAAATTTCTCTGAAGATGACAATTTGCAGGTACCATGATGGCTAAAATGCTACATGGTATCATACAGTCTTAACTACTCAACGGAGTGGAATGATCGATACCATTTCAGAATCAGCCATAGATTCACCTACTTTCTGCATCATTAGTTTTCTGTTTTTCGAAAAAACAAAAAAAATTTCTCTGAAGATGACAATTTGCAGGTACCATGATGGCTAAAATGCTACATGGTATCATACAGTCTTAACTACTCAACGGAGTGGAATGATCGATACCATTTCAGAATCAGCCATAGAGCCACCTAGTTTCTGCATCATTTTTTTCTGGACATTTTATTCGAAAATTTACTTTGGGCTAGAAATAGTAAAATTTCATTAAGCAAACACATGTAAATGAAATTGGAAAATCGATTTTCTTTAAAACTGCTCATCCCACAGGAATGGTTTGCACATATTTGTACTCTTGTTTGAGTCAATTTTTGATTTTTAATTTACTTCAAAAATGGGTACTTTTATTTTAATTTTAAGCATCATTTTGGAAAATGACATACCATAAGTAATTGTCTTTACAGTTTTATTATATCCTTTCTTTTCCATCCAACAACAATTATTATAAAGAAATTAAATGTTTTTTGTTGGTGTTAGCAGTCATAATCTAAAAAGGACCCACAGGAAAAATGGAGTTAGTCGAGGAAAAACTAAAGGCATGGAAGTTGGAACATTTAATCGAGTTATTTAAAAGTAAGTATTTTTTTGTTTTATGCTTTGCAAATAGAAGAAAACATAATATGGTCGTCGTTCTATGAAAACGCCCTGAGTCCATTTATTTTTTCGAAATATTTTAAACAAAGCTGTTAATCAATTTAAAAAAATTGTGTAGATAGGGGTTTAAACAGGTTTTGAAGTTTAAGGTGAAGTATCGGTATTTTTAAAAACGGAATTTTGTCCGAACTTTTTCTTTTATTTCACATTGCAAGACCAAGGTCTATAACGCAACGTGACAAAACTTCTACATTTACAAACATACAAATATATTCTATAATCAAATAGTATTATTTCCAGCTTTTTAAGTTTTCAAAGAACATACATAGATTTCGTTATTTTATTAAACTGGGCATACTAACATATCTTATTTATGAGAAAATGGATTTTTCATAAAATGACGACGATAAATGAAATTTCGAAGTCAAAGTTTTGAAAAAAAAAGTATTTGCTTGTTCTTCAAATTGAATTTTTTCGTTAAGTGCAACTTTTTTTTTGCAATATTCAACGTTCTTATTGATTTTTAGTCCAATCCAAAAATACTGGTGCCTTTTACGAGAAAAACAAACTCATATGGCAGGTTATTATTATATCATATCATAATCATTATTATTCTGAATGATCCTGGTTTTTATTGTGAAATTCGTTTAATGTATAAATCAATACATGTTTTTTGCTAGGTGAAGAAATCGACGATGAGGCATTTGTTCAATTAAAATACATAAATATTTGTGAAATTATAAAGAAAACAGGCACAAGAATTAAGTTTTGGAATAAATTTGCAGCTGAATACAAAATTGAAAACGTAAGATTAATCAAACATATTTTTAAAGTAATATAGAATTATTACTTAAAATTATATTTTTATCATAATGCAAACATTTTTTAATCTTTTGGAAAGAATAACCATTCTCTCTCCAAAAATCAATTTTAAAGAACGAAACAACACAAACACTGCTTGAATCTGACAAAAACATCGCTTGATGAACGAAAATTATTTCTGCATGCGCATGCTACAAAAGATAAAATATTTCAAATATAAACTAGTATTGCTAATATGTGCTTACAAAATATGATGCTTAAAAACTTGTTCTAGTAATTCAACAAAAAAAAATATATAAATTAAACTTTGTTTCTGCATGTATGTTTTTACATACAGAGAAGCAGAAATTACCAGCTCAAATATTTAGATGGAATACACGATACAATCATCGTACCGATTATCGTACATAAGTTTGGTCGAATACAATTATTGTATCATGTGTGCACAATAAAAGCATTCGCTGTACTGACAGTACGATATCGCATGGTCGAATGCTATCGAGGCAAAACCAGCTGGCATTTTAATGAAATCGTATGCTAGTTGTTTAATGTGTGCGCTCTTTTGTGATATCGCTAACGATTTCGGTACGATTCGTGTCGGTACGATAATTGTATCGTGTATTCATATTTTGCTTGTAAGCTAGTTCATACACAATACTATTTTTTAACACTTCGTTAAATTTAAAATCAAAGATTGTTTATTTTTTGATACAAACATTTTAAAGCAAACTTCTTTACTAATTTATTAGAATGATGATATTTCAACAAGAAGCACAGTATCGGATATTACCGAACCATCTTCCCCCTGGACTTCAACACCGATATCGGTCGACGAAGAATTAGAAAAAACTATCCAGATCGTAAGTAAATCTTTAATTATTTTCATATAATTAATTTGATATGTACATATGTATATGTATTGGTTGTATGAAGATTAAAGATAAATATCAAAACTTTAAATATTTAGAATTATCATGCCTCCTTATTTTCAGTCATTTATGGCTTTTATGAAATAATTACAAATATTTCGTAAATAAAGAAAATAAATAAATTGTTATTTTGTTTTTTCGTCTTTTAATAGGTTTTTGAAGACCAATTCAATCAAAAAAAGACAGTAAAGGAATACTTATCGCATGGTGAAGGAAAAGTAATCGTAGCATTTTTTAAAGCTAATGGAAAGCTGGACGAGTTTCATAGAAACCGTTTAGTTTCTATTATAATTGCTAAGGAGTTTGAGTCCGGAGTTTTTTCGAGCGTAGATGACTTCAGAATATCCACAGAAAGATTTATAGATCTAACCCATCAAATTATTGACGAATTCCCTGCTGAGTCATCATCAACATATTTTAACCGGTACAATAAGGAAACGAAGAAAAAAGCATCTGGGAAACTTTGGGAAAGGTTGCAAACTTTCAAGAGAACATTACGGAGATCTAAGACATCAATGCAAGTCAAAGAATCTGATGTTACCCTTGTCAACACTATCAATACCGAAGAAATAAATGAAAAGTTACAGTTTCTCTTCAACTATTTAGAACCATATGATAAAATTTTTGAGTTTTGGAAAGACACTGTAGAAGAAAGAGCTCAGCTTTTCAAACAGGAATCGAATCTTACAATAAATTTGTATGTGGATAAGTTTCCTTTCTTAAAGAGTGCTGAAGGCTACAAGCTCTATAAAATAGACTTTGAGCATCACTACGGAGACAAATCTAATAATTTGTTACGTAAGTGGCCCGAAATAAACACAAAACTCATTAGAATAGCTGAAAAGAAAAATAAATCAGAAATTAGACACCTCTTAACACAAAAAAGTAACATAGTTGGATTCTTCCTTCTGCCACACCTCTTATCTACACCAGTTTTAGGGAAAAGAAAACTTTCACAGACGAGACGCAACACCAAACTTGAAAGTGCTAATTCGTTCATACTTTTTGTTTCGGTACGAATATTTTACTTTCATTTTCTTTTAATTCTATCAGCTGCAGCTATTATAACATGTAAAATAAAATAACATTTAGCTGCACTTTAATTTAAATACATATTAATAAAATATACCATTATATTTTTTTTTTATTAATCAGCTAATAACAAAACTACTATCTTTTCAGAGTTCAGTGCAAATAAAGGAAAAGTTGGAAGAGGCCAGAAAGCAGCTCAAAATTCACAAACAAACTACAACCCACCGTCGTTCTTGTTGGAGAAACTAAAGCTAATATAACGGAGGCCTACCTTGCGATTGATGACACGCTTTACAAATGTGAAGGTCCGATTGAAGCTGTTGATGTATGCTTCAAAAGCTACACGGCGTTGAACGCAAAGTTTCCAGATTCTTCACACCATATTTGGATGCTGATCCAAAAATTTATTTTTCAAATCACCACTGAATGGGACAAAAATTACACTACTGTTAATACGCTTATAAGCGACTTAATGTAAGTTTAAATAATTTACAAATTTTTCATTAAATTTCTCTAGTATTGTTCAAAAAATCGTATTTATAATTTTGAAATGGACTGTTTTAGATGTAATGTGTTTCAGCAAAGTCACAAAATTTATATTCAACATTTGAAACACAAACACAAACACATTCAAGTGTACAAATGTCAAATGTGTTCACAAGAACGTACCTTTATTTTTTTTAATAGCTTCAAGAAACACATTAGCAAACATTTTATGAACCCTTTAAGTGGATACGCCAAAAATAGAAAGATTGACAATCGAGCAGATTCTAATGAATTAATAAATAGCGAAACAAACACACGCCAAATTGAAAGTGTACATCAAGATTTAGGGGAGCTAGACATTAATTCGCTTAGAGATGACGCTAATTTACAACTTGTTTCTGAACTTTACAAAAAAAATAGTATCTGCAAAAAAGATGTGCAGTACATATTAACAGTTTTTGGATCGTACTTTAAAAGCAATTTTATTAGCATAATACTTAAAAATATTGATAAAGAATATGTGCAGGTTATGCAAGACCCTTTCAAAGATATTTCGACACAATACAAAAGAATAAGTATTCTAACAGAAAATGAATTGTACTTTCCTTCATTATCTACCACTATTGGCAACAGGTTGGACTATATTAATCTTGAAAATCGTACAATACTTCAAAACATTACAGTAAAGGAAAAATATATATCTCTGAAACAAAGCCTTACTGTGTTTTTAGAAAATAGTTCGGTATTCGATCATGTAATGAAGTATTTGAACACACTTAAACTTGAAACAAATTCTATCAGTAATATTATGCAAACCTTGTTTTGGAAGGATAAAAGCTCTAAATACCCTCCTCAAAGTATTGTTCTACCTTTACTTGTGTACTTTGATGACTTCGAGGTTAATAATCCCCTGGGTTCAAGAACAGGTTACCAAAAAATAGGTGGGGTTTATGTATCGTTTCCATTTCTTTCACCACTATATCGATCTAAATTAGAAAACATTTTTGTGACATTGTTGTTTCATACACTAGATAAAAAAACATATGGAAATAGCGTCTTTCGTCCCCTAATAGATGAATTGAAAGAACTTGAAAGTAATTCTTTGAACATACTTAATACACAGATTTACTTTGTTCTTGTTTCTTGTATAGGTGATAATTTGGGGCTTAATTCCATGCTTGGGTTCACTGAGAGTTTTTCTTGCAATTATTTTTGCAGAATATGTAAAATGCACAAAAATGATGCACAAACTGCCACCACGCAAGATCTTTTCTTGATTAGAAATCCATACAATTACGCAGTTGATTTGAAAACTGGAGACGTGAAAAAAACTGGCATTATATCACCCTGTATTTTTAATGAATTGAGCAATTTTCATGTAAGTCGTAATTTTAGTGTTGACTTGCTTCATGATCTTTACGAAGGAATTTGTGGTTTTGAAGTATCTTTCATACTACATTCATTTATTAATAATAAATTGTTCTCCTTACAAACATTAAACAACAGAATTGTTGGCTTCTTTTATGGGCGATTCGAAGGTTTAAATAAACCTCAAGAGCTCAATATGGATAATTTAAAAAATAATAAGTTAAGATATTCCGCTTCAGAGCTTATATGGCTCATGAGATATCTTCCTCTTATCATTTCAGATCTAGTACCTGAAACCGATATTCTCTGGGAAATTTTTTTAATTTTAAAAGAAATAACGGAATTACTTTTTTTAGAGAGCATTGACGAAGAGATAATTTCCCATTTGGAACGTTTAATTGAACAACATCATAGCTTATATTTAATTCATTTTAAAATGCCGCTTAAACCAAAGCACCACTTTCTTACACATTACCCATTTTTAATGCGAAAGTTTGGGCCATTGAAACAGTTTTGGGTTATGCGACATGAAGCAAAACATAAAGAACTAAAACAAATTGCAAGTTCAACTAGATCTAGAGTAAATATTTGCCATACAATAGCTGAACGGATTCAATTATCATTTTTTCAAAATAAATTTCAAAACAATTTTGACTATAAAATACTTACTGGAAAAGAGTTTAAATACGTAGACGCTTATAAAGAATATTCCCTTCATATAGCTCAACTAAAAAACCTCGATTTGAATGCAAAATTTTATAGATGGGCAACAATTTGTGACGTAAAAATTAAAACTGGTATGGTACTGGAATTTGAAAATATTGATAATTTTCCATGCTTTGGACTCATAGAATTGATAAGTGTGACGTCTAATGCAAATGCAAATATTTTTTGTATTTGCAAACTATTAAAAACTGTTTATTTTGATAGACATACTTATGGATATGTGGTAGAGAAAACTGATGATTTTAAAACCATTACATTTCAATTTAATGTAACAACTATTCATTATTTGGTCTTTTCTAACAAAGAGTTCTATGTAACTACTTAAGAAGCTGATATTCGACACTTTTTCTCTCTACCCAGTTTACATGGTCTTGCATTTTGTTGCATCTATAAGTTATAAGTTATTGTAATTCCTTATAAGTTATTGTTTGAAAATTGAAAACAATAAATAGTAAATATCTACTGATTACTCTTTACTTTTTACTTTTTCTCTCTACCCAGTTTTTACCATTCTTAATTCCCTATAAGTTATTAATTCCTTATAAGTTATTGTAATTCCTTATAAGTTATTGTTTGAAAATTGAAAACAATAAATAGTAAATATCTACTGATTACTCTTTACTTTTTACTTTTTCTCTCTACTCAGTTTACATGGTCTTGCATTTTGTTGCATCTTCTATTACATTCTAAATTCCTTATAAGTTATTAATTCCTTATAAGTTATTGTAATTCCTTATAAGTTATTGTTTGAAAATTGAAAACAATAAATAGTAAATATCTACTGATTACTCTTTACTTTTTACTTTTTCTCTCTACCCAGTTTACATGGTCTTGCATTTTGTTGCATCTTCTATTACATTCTTAATTCCTTATAAGTTATTAATTCCTTATAAGTTATTGTAATTCCTTATAAGTTATTGTTTGAAAATTGAAAACAATAAATAGTAAATATCTACTGATTACTCTTTACTTTTTACTTTTTCTCTCTACTCAGTTTACATGGTCTTGCATTTTGTTGCATCTTCTATTACATTCTTAATTCCTTATAAGTTATTAATTCCTTATAAGTTATTGTAATTCCTTATAAGTTATTGTTTGAAAATTGAAAACAATAAATAGTAAATATCTACTGATTACTCTTTACTTTTTACTTTTTCTCTCTACTCAGTTTACATGGTCTTGCATTTTGTTGCATCTTCTATTACATTCTTAATTCCTTATAAGTTATTAATTCCTTATAAGTTATTGTAATTCCTTATAAGTTATTGTTTGAAAATTGAAAACAATAAATAGTAAATATCTACTGATTACTCTTTACTTTTTACTTTTTCTCTCTACCCAGTTTTTACCATTCTTAATTCCTTATAAGTTATTAATTCCTTATAAGTTATTGTAATTCCTTATAAGTTATTGTTTGAAAATTGAAAACAATAAATAGTAAATATCTACTGATTACTCTTTGCTTTTTACTTTTTCTCTCTACCCAGTTTACATGGTCTTGCATTTTGTTGCATCTTCTATTACATTCTTAATTCCCTTTATATTTGATATTCGACATGTTCCATACTTTTTCCTGTTGATTTTTATCATTGCACTTTATCGCCATACTATTTTTTTAAAGTAAATTCATAAATTATACATATCGGCCGCATTGTATAATTTATGTTTCAGAAAAGTCTCAAAATTTATATTCAACTTATGAATCACAAACACATGAATGTCGAATGTGTCCACAAGATCGTACTTTCATATTTTTCATAGTTCCTAGAAAACCATTTTCAAATGTGAAGGTCCGATTGAGGCTGTTGATGTACGATCCAAGAGCTCCACGGCGTTGAACGCAAAATTTCCACAGCAAACAATTGCAATGTCAATTTATACCCTAATAAATACAAAATTTCCTATCAATGACAAACCACTATTTTAATAATTTAGGGTGCGATCTTTCATTAAAGGGTTCATAATTTGCAAAACAAAAGAGTTATTTTAGTATATGGATATCAATTTAGGTACGTTGATGTGAATATTAATAATAATTGATAATTTATGTAATCATTGTTTTTATTGTAATTCCTTATAAGTTATTGTTTGAAAATTGAAATGAAAATTGATAATAAAAATGAAAATGACTGTACTAAAAGTTTTTAATATTTTAGAACAAGGAAGGAAAGAATTTTTCACTGAGGAAAATATTTGATATATTTTATTGTTTTCACAAAAACAATAAAAAATGTTTGGTTTCCGGTATTTCCATCTTCAAGGTTTTTATTTTTTAGATACAAATGTTCAAAACTCACTTTTGCGAAAACTTTCTGGATCTGGATTCAATTTTCGAAGGAATTCATTAAGATCGGTTGGTATTTGAAAATAAATTAAAGTAAGTACAAACAATGTTAGTTTTGTATTCTATAATAGAAGCTTAATATAATATCCATCATATTGACTTTCTTTACTTTCCAGAATGGTTTTTTAACTTCTATTGTTGGAATGCTTAAACGTATTGTGAAGTTTCCTTCAAATAATAAAATTTCAACCAAATTTAATGGAAAAATTTTAATAATTACAGCTTTATTTACCATCCAGAATGGCTTTTTAACTTTAACTTTTGTTGGAATGCCTATACGTATTGTCAAATTTCCAATAATTATTGAAATTTCAATAAAATACATAGGAAAAATCCCAATAATTATAGCTTCATTTAATATCCAGAACGGTTATTATAACTTCTATTCTGGGAATGCCTATCTGAATTGTAAAAATTCCAATAATAAATGATATTCCAACAAAATATTACTGAAAATTCCAATAACTAAAGCTTCATTTTCCTTACAGAATAAATTTTATACTTAAAATATTGTTCGAATGCCTATAAAAGGGCATTGGAACAATAGCGTAAGTTAAAATGTTATTCTGGATAGTGAATGAAGTCATAATTATTGGGATTTTTCCAATGTATTTTGTTGAAATTTCAATAATAATTGGGATTTTGACAATATGTATAGGCATTCCAACAATAGTAAAAGTTAAAAAAACCATTCTGGATAGTGAATGAAGCTATAATTATTGGGGTTTTTTCTATGTGTTTTGGCGAAACTTCAATATTTATAGGAAATTTCACAATACGTGTAGGCATTCTAACAAAAGTAAAAGTTAAAAAGCCATTCTGGATAGTGAATGAAGCTATAATTATTGGAATGTTTCCCATGTATTTTGTTGAAACTTCAATAATTATAGGAAATTTCACAATACATATATGCATTACAACAATAGTTAAAGTTAAAAAGCCATTCTGGATAGTGAATGAAGCTATTATTATTGGGGTTTTTCCTATGTATTTTGGTGAAACTCCAATAATTATAGGAAATTTCACAATACATATATGCATTCCAACAATAGTTAAAGTTAAAAAGCCATTCTGGATAGTGAATGAAGCTATTATTATTGGGGTTTTTCATATGTATTTTGGTGAAACTCCAATAATTATAGGAAATTTCACAATACGTATAGGCATTCCAACAATAGTAAAAGTTAAAAAGCCATTCTGGATAGTGAATGAAGCTATAATTATTGGAATGTTTCCCATGTATTTTGTTGAAACTTCAATAATTATAGGAAATTTCACAATACGTATATGCATTACAACAATAGTTAAAGTTAAAAAGCCATTCTGGATAGTGAATGAAGCTATAATTATTGGGATATTTCCCATGTATTTTGTTGAAACTTCAATAATTATAGGAAATTTCACAATACATATATGCATTCCAACAATAGTTAAAGTTAAAAAGCCATTCTGGATAGTGAATGAAGCTATTATTATTGGGGTTTTTCCTATGTATTTTGGTGAAACTCCAATAATTATAGGAAATTTCACAATACGTATAGGCATTACAACAATAGTAAAAGTTAAAAAGCCATTCTGGATAGTGAATGAAGCTATAATTATTGGGATATTTCCCATGTATTTTGTTGAAACTTCAATAATTATAGGAAATTTCACAATACATATATACATTACAACAATAGTTAAAGTTAAAAAGCCATTCTGGATAGTGAATGAAGCTATAATTATTGGAATGTTTCCCATGTATTTTGTTGAAACTTCAATAATTATAGGAAATTTCACAATACGTATATGCATTCCAACAATAGTTAAAGTTAAAAAGCCTTTCTGGATAGTGAATGAAGCTATAATTATTGGGATATTTCCCATGTATTTTGTTGAAACTTCAATAATTATAGGAAATTTCACAATACATATATGCATTACAACAATAGTTAAAGTTAAAAAGCCATTCTGGATAGTGAATGAAGCTATTATTATTGGGGTTTTTCCTATGTATTTTGGTGAAACTCCAATAATTATAGGAAATTTCACAATACATATATGCATTACAACAATAGTTAAAGTTAAAAAGCCATTCTGGATAGTGAATGAAGCTATTATTATTGGGGTTTTTCCCATGTATTTTGTTGAAACTTCAATAATTATAGGAAATTTCACAATACATATATGCATTCCAACAATAGTTAAAGTTAAAAAGCCATTCTGGATAGTGAATGAAGCTATTATTATTGGGGTTTTTCCTATGTATTTTGGTGAAACTCCAATAATTATAGGAAATTTCACAATACGTATAGGCATTCCAACAATAGTAAAAGTTAAAAAGCCATTCTGGATAGTGAATGAAGCTATAATTATTGGAATGTTTCCCATGTATTTTGTTGAAAGTTCAATAATTATAGGAAATTTCACAATACGTATATGCATTCCAACAATAGTTAAAGTTAAAAAGCCTTTCTGGATGGTGAATGAAGCTATAATTATTGGAATGTTTCCCATGTATTTTGTTGAAACTTCAATAATTATAGGAAATTTCACAATACGTATATGCATTACAACAATAGTTAAAGTTAAAAAGCCATTCTGGATAGTGAATGAAGCTATAATTATTGGGATATTTCCCATGTATTTTGTTGAAACTTCAATAATTATAGGAAATTTCACAATACATATATGCATTCCAACAATAGTTAAAGTTAAAAAGCCATTCTGGATAGTGAATGAAGCTATTATTATTGGGGTTTTTCCTATGTATTTTGGTGAAACTCCAATAATTATAGGAAATTTCACAATACGTATAGGCATTACAACAATAGTTAAAGTTAAAAAGCCATTCTGGATAGTGAATGAAGCTATAATTATTGGGATATTTCCCATGTATTTTGTTGAAACTTCAATAATTATAGGAAATTTCACAATACATATATGCATTACAACAATAGTTAAAGTTAAAAAGCCATTCTGGATAGTGAATGAAGCTATAATTATTGGAATGTTTCCCATGTATTTTGTTGAAACTTCAATAATTATAGGAAATTTCACAATACGTATATGCATTCCAACAATAGTTAAAGTTAAAAAGCCTTTCTGGATAGTGAATGAAGCTATAATTATTGGGATATTTCCCATGTATTTTGTTGAAACTTCAATAATTATAGGAAATTTCACAATACATATATGCATTACAACAATAGTTAAAGTTAAAAAGCCATTCTGGATAGTGAATGAAGCTATAATTATTGGAATGTTTCCCATGTATTTTGTTGAAACTTCAATAATTATAGGAAATTTCACAATACGTATATGCATTCCAACAATAGTTAAAGTTAAAAAGCCTTTCTGGATAGTAAATGAAGCTATAATTATTGTAATTTTTCCTTTCAATATAGTTGGCAGCCTCGCGAAAAATCAAAACTTAAGAAATGTATTGGAATTCCAACAATTTTTATAGCTGAAAACCCATTCTTTATTGTTAATGAAACTATAGTTATTGCTGTTATCCCATAATGCTTTGTTGGACTTCTGACTCGATATCGAAAAATAAATATTATTTAGATATTCCAACAATAAAAAGAGTTAAAAATCCATTATGTTTATTTAATATAACAATAATATATTGGGTTTTGACCATTAAATATTGTTCGGATATGTATACAATATAGGAATTATAACATTACAGTGAGGTTTTTTTTCCTATAGTTATAGTAATTGAGCTTGGAACGGAATGAAAATGAATCGAAAAATATACCAATAAAAACAAAAATATACCTATAAACTTATAACAAATTTGCCAATATGAATTATGGGATATTCAACCATAAAATATATAAGTCACGATTTCACCTATAAATATTGTTGGATAACACGTGAAAATACGGTTAATACAACAATATGTTTTCTGAGTGTATAGGTGAAAAAAAAAACAATTTAGATAACAATCAAACATTACATTACGATAATAGAGAATATACGAGAAAAATAGTTATGCCTATCTGACGTCTGCCTGCCGTGTCTGTCTGTCTGTATCGACACTATAAGCCTAAACGGGTTGGCCGTTAAGGCGTTTTTAGGGCGTTGAACCCGGACGTATATTTATTCGTTATCTAGGCCTAAAAATAGGGAGCGTTACGATATCTCGCAATTTAAAATATAGAATAACAAAATCTCGCATTTTTTAGAAAATCTCGAAAAACGAAATCTCGCTTTTCATAAACTCGCAATCACAAAATCCTGTTCTTTTTAAAGCTCGCATTTACATCTCCCACACAAAAATCTTACAATTTTAACCAATATAAAAGAAACTTAAATACACTATAATACCCAAATCCTATAATGAGACCAAGCAGGGGTGTTGCAGTGGGTAGCATGCTTCCCCCCTTAGTTTGCGGTTTTTTGTAAAAAAAATTGGAATCTGTCATACAAAAATTATGGAAAAAGTTATTTTGCTCGAAAACGAAGCTAACGAATTCAACAAAATTTTCATCGTGTATTAATGTCTTTCAAATAGTAAAAATAAACTTTTTTCTAATAACTAAATTTTCTAAAATATAATTTTTAAAAACTTTTTTCGTTACCTCAATATTTTGAAAATCTGTTGACGGATTTTTATAAAATGTATTTTTCAAATATAGAAAATTTAGTTTTGAAAACATGCGTAGGTACCCACTTTTTTCAAAAAATGTTTTCGAAAAATTATTTTTTAAAAAATCGATTTTTTTTAACTGGTCCGAGGATTTTGAATTTTTGCTTTCTATAATTTCAGTCAGTCTGTCTGTATGTATCTACATATAAGCACCTGCATCAGTTTATACGGTTGCAACGATTTTCTTCAAACCCGGTACTTGTTTAAGGGTAACCTTTACAATGTGGTTTGAAGAATTGCTGTTCTAGATATGGTACCTGCCATATAACGGTTATGAAATAGATCGTTTTTCTCAAAAACTCCTCTAACGATTTTGATTAAACTTGACATGATTGATACGGTATTAATTGCAATTCAGATGTTTTAACCGTATTTCCTAAAAAAATATTTATAACGGCAGGTGCCGTTTTTTTTTTTTAATTTGACGAAAATTTTTTTTTTGTCTTTAAAAATCAAAAAAAAAACAAAAATAACATAGTTTTTATTCAAAACTTTATTTATCTTTATTTCTTAATTGAAACATATTCAGAGAATGTGAAACAAGCCCATAGTCATGCGATTTTTCTTTTAAGCTCTTAGGTAACTTGCATTAAGAGCAAGTTTGTGCAAACTAGTCGTACCTTTTATTTAAATCAGGTGAGCTCAAATAAGCTGCACGAGCTGATAAACTGCCAATTGAGTTTTCTGAAACTTCTCAAGCATTTTGTTGGTTCCCAACAGTCTTGATATAAGAAATAACATTTCTGTCAAACGCTGGCAATTTTCTAAAAATTCATTTCTTTCGTCCTTTCATTCGTAAAACCAATATTTAGAATCAATTAAAAACTAAACAATTAGATACTTCAAACAAGTTCACAATGTCACTACAGAGATTTTAGGACTTCTATATAAATCACAATAGTAATTTTTCCGTGGTAACCAATCTTTCTATCACCACTTTTGTGAATTATCCGTTTATATTGCTATTTGCGGATACAAAGGTTGATTTAAGTTTGTTTTTAAATTCAAATAAAAAAAATACAAACTAAAACTAACAGAATTGCTTTTGATGAACATTTTGTCGAAAAATCCTTCAAAAGCTTTATTCACAGCGTTTCATGCAAAAATTAAATTGCTTTATTGCAGAATATAGAGGCAAACAAATAACCAATGGATACTTTATAAAGCGAATATGAATCGATATCGATGCACTCTTGGCGTCCAGTTTCATCGATGTTCATACATTGGACGTAATTGAATTGGTAAAAGCGAATCATTTGATTGTATTTAAAATTGAATCGATAACGAATAATTTTAACAGCATATCGCATGAAAACTTAATACATTTTCAGTAAGGTCATGGAACGCACAGCCACTTTTAATAGGATCGATTCCCGAACTTTTTACAATACGTAGGATTTGTGGCCATCAGTAAGTGTGTAAAACAAAGAAGTCCTTTTCGATTTATATCGGCAATTTAAAGAAAACCTTAAACCCATGTTGATAATTGGATTAAGGCTATTTGATGTTCGGTAAAACATATTTGCTAATGTGTTAATTAAATGTGGTATGCTATTCACTGAAATGAAATAATCAAAAATAATAGATAAATAATTTGGTAACTTACCAGCTTCCTTATCATTCATGAAGATTGGTTCCACGTTGACATTGAATTCGAATGGTTTTTTGAGAAAGCCTTCTCTAATGTAAATACCCTTGGCATTTTGAGAACCAACACGAACCGAAAATCTGAAAAAAAAAATATTTAAAAAAGTGATTTAAATTTTCTATTTTTGAGTACGATGAATATGTACGAAATATGCATGTATATATGCGAAATCACTGATAGGAACTGTCAAAAGGACACTACAAACGAGACAAGAAAACTTGATGGTGGAGTGACGAAAGCCAAAGCAATATTAACTAAGAAAAAACTGTTTTGAAGGTTTGATCAATCAATGATCGAATAAGTATGCTTCAAAGATGTTGCAAGAAAGAAGTGTGCTCAAATTAAAGTAGAAAATACGGAAAGCACCGGCTGATCATGCAAATCAAGCTCTTCAGGAGCTGCAAAATGTAAAAATTGCCCCTTAATGAAGAAATAACAGTTATAGAGCTCAACATTTAACTACTATTTCATCTTTAATGCTTTTCTATCTTGGGTTATCTTTAAAGGTAATTAATATAAACGTATATCTCTGAATATGTGAAATCGATTGTTTTCTACATTAACAAATAATATAGCAGAACAATATCAACATAACGTAATTGTTTTTTTTATCTAGCACAACCAATTTAATATTAATTATTTAAACAAAATAAAATTTCTTTATTATTCATAAATTAATTGTTAATTAAATGCACATTTATTAAAAAAAATGTTTCTCATTTACAATCAGTGAAAAACTGCATATTTTGTCATCTTCATGGAATTTTATATCAGAATTAAGTACCTATTAAACGCTCATTAATTCTACTAATAACATATTTTCACTATTTGCCTTTAACATATAAAAAAATGCTGCTAACTACATACAAATTTAATTGTGTACTTATAGTTATACAATCAAAAAGCAAAAACTTCAGCCATCAATTAGCTTTAAGGAAACACTTAATTATGGACTAATTATGTGTTCTGCAGGTTCGTGTACGTCAGTTTCAATCAGTTTTAATTTACGGTCGCCGAAGTCATCATCAGGCTACTTTTATTTAAATTAAGAAAGAAGTATGTTCGCACTTATTGTACGAACTCAATGACACCGCCTCCCCTACCCCTCTCCTAAAAATTATTTGTTTGTTGTTGTGAAAATCAAAAAAAAATGTTACCTGGATGACATGGGAAAAAAACCTTCAGAATTTTAATTTTAAAAACTTTAAAAAATGTTACTTTAAGCGTTTACACAAAAAAAAACGTTTCTAAAATGTAATGAAATGCATGTTATAAGAAACGGGCTTCAGGTCAGATGAAACAAAATATTTTTATGTCACGACGTTTCGTTCATGTCTATAAACATCATCAGGTGGTAGCAAATCTTTATTGAATATTAATAAATTGGATACAAATTTTGTCTTTAACATACATCAAATACCTTAACAGTTTTCACAAAAAGCTACAGTTTACGGTCGAGAAAGAAACAAACAAGAAACTGTCTTACCTCGATACTGTTGTCATCAGACAAGGAAATAAGTTGAAAATTGATTGGTTTCAAAAACCCACCTCGTCTGGACTATAATTTATTTTCTTTACATTGCAAAAGCAAAATAAAATATTCAATTGTAAACATATGTTTGACAACACACATGTTAATTTGTTTACCTCAACTCGCCCCAGCAAAATACTTAGATCTACTTCAGGGCGAGTTGAGGGCGACCCCAGGTCTTAAAAAACAGAGAATTAAAAAGTTAAAAATATTTGATCGGTTTGAAGAACGCTAACACCGTTCAAACAAACCAAAAATCATTAAAATATGTTATCGTTAAGGTAATTAAAAAGGGTGGCAATAAAAAGTGTTTACGTATTAATATATGGATTCAATAAAAACTTGCCACCCCCTGATGAACGAAACGTCATGACATAAAAATATTTTGTTTCATCTGACCTGAAGCCCGTTTCTTATAACATATAATTCAAAAAAAGGTCATCACCATCAACATATAATGAAATGCTTTAAAAAAATAGGAAACATTTCAGAAACGTTAATATGTGTATTAAGTTTAAGTGTAACTAACTAACTAACTAACTGGTTTTCAAATGCGCACAAAAATCAACTTTGACTTATCAAAACAAAAACTTTCTCATCTCTAAATATTTTTTATTGTCCTTGCTGCAGGCATTCAGGCAAGTAATTACCCACATAAAACTCGAACATGATGAATGATTTATTACTCAATCACAAAGCATCTACCTCAACAACATAAACTTCTGTATCGTCTATTCATACTTAAAGGTATATATTTCACTTTCAATATACCCTCTGCGGTTCTTTTGTTATATATTTTATATAAAACCCATCCAACGTAGGTATAAAGCTCTTTCATCAAATAAACAGCTTGTTAACATCACACCTTAGATATTTACGTGATAATCATTCTCTACTCAATAAAAAAAAATTAAATCTATCACACTCCAGGTTTAATGAGGTAATTGTTATTACATCTCACATAAATCAAATACAAATAAAACAAAAAACAACCCCCTTCTAGCATGCAATGTATGTATGTAACTTTTCCAAGGTTATTGCATTGAACCCATACCACCCAACTTAATACTCGTACTCACCTCAATGAATTTTCTGGTGCATCCTTGTGCTGCACTAAAAACTCGAACGTTTTCTCGACATTCAACAGTCCACTGCCCTGAGCAAACGGGTCGACATAATTTAATTTGGTCGCTGTAGCACATATGGCACGCTTTATACTAAACGGCGAATATGATATACCTTTTTGCTTCAAACCGGATACCAGGAGTGCTGCAAGAATAAACACAAAATAAGAAAATTGTTTTCACACAGACAAACCATGTGGAATTTTGTGCGGTGAGTTGGATGGAACGCAATACACACCGATCCCACTTTTTAATTAACTTTTAGGAAAATTGTAAACAAAGAAAAAAATTTTATGGAAAGAGTAAAAATTCTTAGGATTACTGACAAGGCAAAAGGTATACTGCCATGTAGATAACTATACGCACCTACTGCTCCAGCAACATGGGGAGCTGCCATGCTCGTTCCGTTCATGAGCTGAGATTTACACATTGTAAATTGCGGCACTGAGGTTATAGCTGCTCCTGGAGCACAAACTGTTACTCCTTGGCCACCGTCAATACACGGATCACGTGATGTCCAGGTGTAAACATTTCCTGGAAGTTTTTCACGTAGAGCATATTCGACTTCCATCATCTGGGGCGAAACATATGCTCCAACACCTAAATAGGGTGTGTGAAATAAAATAGATGAATTATTATTTTAAGCGAGTTGTGTTGATATTTTACTTTTTATTTTTAATTAAGTGTAATTTTACTTTTGTGTCTTTAAATGAATAAGTACCAATTATATTAGGGTATCAAGGGTTGGTATATCGTAGTGATTAAGTTTTGTGTTGATATAACTGAACTTTTTGTAGGGTTGACGAAAACGAGGGCATGTCAATGTGGTATGTTAATAATTAACATAAGAATTGATACAATCATTCCAAGCTCTGAATCTCAAGAAAACTAGAGATAAATGATTTAGGAATCGAGGTATCTTCAAAAAAGCTTTAATGCTTTGAGAATAGGATATGACATATTTTTCACAGTGATTCCTTTTCCTCGCAACTAGTCAGGGTAGTTGTTGTTTACTTCTTCCGAAAAGATCAGTTCCCATATCTTAGAAAAAACTACAACTTTTTAAACCATTCGACATTTATTTTTAAAGATATATGGAATATTGATTTTGGGATCAATATTATACAGAGCTTTCCCGAAGGATAGGAATAAATCTCCAATCTGTTATTATGCGCAGCAAACCGTCTTAGCTGTTTGCACGTTCGATTATTATAAACCGAGTTTCTAACAATTCAATTGACCTTTACGCTGTTTTTTTGCCATTTATATCAGTTTATTATCAATTCAATTCTATTTTTGTTCCATTATATTTACGGATTTTACATTGGATTCGAAAAATCTTAATTTAATGTGTAATTGAACCGAGTGTTCTATGGTTCTCCGCCTTAAAACAATTTTCTTTTGTGAGTATTTTACTCTTTTGTTGTTGGCTATTATACTGGCCACCTATTCAGTAGTTTGCGGCGGTTGATACATTTGTTTTAAGCTAAAAATACTGTTTGCCAAGAAAAAGATGTCATCGTCTTCTTCTTTGTAGCTAAGCTTATCAAACGTACTTCTGCATGTTTCGAATTGGTGTCCATTCGCTCTATGTGACCCAGCCACCTTGGTTCCATCCTATGACCAAAAATCACCTGCAGATTTGTTCCCTCAAAACAGCCTAAAGCTCATCCACCTTTTATAATGCTCATGCCTCTGCAACATACTTCAGAACAGGAATGATAAGTGTTTACAGGAATGATGAGTTTTACAGGGACAGACATCAAAGTCTTTGCCGACTTTAATGGAGGAGCGTGCATATTCCATCGTCATCTTGCACAAACGAACGAGTTTGGTTTTTGGCGTTCAGTAATTAAGGCCTCAGTAACAACTTATAAAAAAAAAACTAGACTTTGTCGACACATCAATTTAGACGGGAGACGGTCCAGAATTGTCCGTCTAAACTTTGATAAATATCACCGTTCTTACGGGTTGACAAATAATGATATATCATAAAGCTTGGAAACAGTTCGCCAGGTTGTTGATGAAATTTTTGTCGGACTTAGCTTGTCCGATGTTTTTGAGCGACTTTTTCAATGAACAAATACACAATGAGATATTATCACAACCATTGTGAACCAATTTGTAAACATAATTACATATGCACATCCTAAAATGTCTATTTTCAAATAAAAGACAAAACTCCTGACTTTATGTCATTAATTCAGGACAAACGACTTAAATCTAAATCACATGGTTAAAGTATTTAAGGTCTTATATGTATTATGGTAGTTTTAGAACAATGTTCTAACAATTCATTAGAAAAGTTTTTATTTATGACAAACAACAACTAAATATTTTAAATAACTCAAATCTGAAACATGCTAGCAAGTGTCTTGGTGTGTAAAAGGAAATTCTTATAACCGAACATTACATAGAATTTCTAAATCATAATCTGTTATTAATATTGATTAATAAAACAACACAAACAAATTTCATCTCCAGGTTTTTACTGCAGGGGATGTCAATAGAAATAATATCAAAGGCATACTTTACTCTCCCAGACAAAAAAGACTTGAGAAGCAATCTAGGAATAGAATTGTAAGCAATTTGATAGAAATCAATTTCCCTATGAAAAGGGTAAGCTTCTTTGAATATAGTATTTTGATTCGAGTTTGATAGCTTCCAAAGAACGTTGGTCCTATAATATCAAAACTTTATTTTACCTACCTAAAGCAAAAAAAACATTTTCTTAAGCAAATGCGCTTTGTAGACCACATTTATACCTGCAAGAAATTAGAAAATACATTATCTGTATACAGTTCTGCCAAAACACTTTGTTCCTTTGAAGTAAGAATAGAGGAATGTTGTTTCTCCTTCGTATATCTAAATAACTCTCCCAAAACAGAGATAACAAACTGACAAGGTTCAAATAAAGAAATGGACATGCTGAGTTCGTGATTTGCATCAAGCTTTATTGCAAATTCAAGTAATTATTTCATTCAAAGGGACGATTGCTTTTAAAACAAACAAAAAAAAAGAAACTTTATTCCCTTGGCAAAATTCATTTTAAAATATCATAAAGCTACCGATCTCTTGTTGATACTCAATCCAACGCTAATGTAATATAAAAGCAAAGTGAAAAAAAATGAGAAACTAATAAAGGATATTTATACATCCAATATAATTTTTTACGCTTTTCGTTATAAAAAAAAAAAGTAGCATGAACAAGAACATTTTTTGCAAATGCAATTTACGTGCCGTCGATATTGGACAAGGAGTACGTTATACAAACACACTGATATTTTGCATTTTTTAATTTATTGATAACGCGAAAAGGGAGGTCAGTAGCCGCCACGTTTGGCAATAAACAAAATCTGCAGAGAAACAAAAATAAAATTACATCCATGTTTAAAAATAAAAACAACATAACTTACCTATACAACTTGGCTGACTAATATCTGGCGGGGTGCCAATTGTGGATAGTGCTGGACCATGATTGCCGGCCGAAGCCACCCAGACCACGCCATATTTGTTGACCACTTCGCTCATTAGTTCGCCAATGCGACTGCAATTAAAATTGATGTTGCGGTTAGTTGGAACGGTGTGCATAAATTTTGTTTTTGATGTTAGCATATTTTTTACGTATATATGTTTTATATATAGTTTTTGGACAAAAATTATTATTATAATACCATAGGACGACGTGGATAGTGATATTCGAAAAAAAAACATTTTGTTTACACACACAAAACATTGGAATACAAAAAAATTATAACATAACATAAACAATGAGATTTAGGATGTTATTTGCTATTAAAAAAAAAAAACTATATTAAAAGTAATATTGTATGTAAATAATAAATATAAAAAAAAAATCATAATCGGCAAAATGAATAACATTAAGGTAGTAGATATGAAATCAAAGCTGACAATAAAATTCATTAGTGTTAATTAATTGGAATTGGAAATCATATTTAATATTTAGATTGGAAACAAAATTTAGCATAAATTTAATAATCATTTGGTTTATTTTTAATTAACTTCATATTTTAATAGTTAATAATAAATTTGTGGAAAGATACTATAAATGGCCATTCATATTATTTAAATTGATTTATTAACACGAAGGTTCTGTTTTTGAATATATAAATTCGTGATATGTATTTATGCATGTAAGCAAAAATAATAAAGTAGTTGAGTTTTTGTTTATATTAAGTTCTATTGAAATGCATATTTAATCAACTTTTGCAATGAACCGTTATCTTAAAGATGGTAATATCATTCCTATCGAGGTATCCGTTCGTAAAAAGTTCGGATCGGAAATGATTTCAGATCGGAACTCAAATTGCGATCGAGGTATCCATTTCGGAACAGAATAAATAAAGCATATAAACGGACTCATTTGAAATTTTCCATCAATTGTTTCATTCACATAGAGTGTGAAAAATATTCTGATAATTTAAAAAACATAATTATTAACAATGATGTTAAAATTGTATAATGTACATGCCTTCACACAATTAACCAAAACAATTCAAAAAGATTGTTTTTTTTTATTCTGTAGTTTGAAAATACAAGCACAGCAACTAAATAACAAAACCAATTTATTTTCAATCGAATCAGTAACAACCTTTTAAAAATATTTTGTATTGAATGTTCCGCAGCTATTTATTATCGGGGAACTTCTGAAAATATTTTCCGTGTAATTCTATCTGCGTTTCTGCGTTCTGCGTTTAATTCTATCGTAAGTTTCTCCGATTTGGGTATCAGGGGGCCTACTCAGTAATCCGATTCGAAAGTTAAATTTGTTCGAAAGTTGGAAAGTTAAATTTGTTCGAAAGTTGGAGGTGGACAAATGCGGATAGCCTACGCCATAGATATTTATTGATAGTTGCTTAAAACTATCGATAACTAACGATATATTTCGATAGTTTTATATTTGTTTTTGATTGCTCAAGGTAACCTACCACCAAGTTACTTAAAAAAAGTAAATACATATATTTTTTAAACAAATGTTGTTTAAACAAAAGTATAACAGAAATAGATTACAAAATATGAGTGTTTTTACACATCCGATAACTCATGACTTGTGGCAGTATGAACTATAACGCAATAGAAGTGTAATTTAATCAAAAAAAAATGTCTTTTTGATGCTTATTAATCGGTTTGCTTACTAATAATTATTATTCCTACCATATATAAGAACCAAACCATATATAAGAACCAACAAAAAAAAAGCCGACTGCATTCAAAGATAATTAAAAACAACAGGGGAACTCATGTTTTATGATAAGCCACTTGGCATCAAAAACGTTCTGATGCTTCGTGGCTTATCATAAAACAGGAGTTCCCCGTTACCTACACACTCATTCACATATGATTCACTCAATTTTTGAAACATTTCTGTACCAACAGATTAAACCAAAACAAACAGTTGTTTATCATATCAACTACTTATTCCAAAATATTATGACTATAGATAGTATCGATATTGGTAAAAACTATCGACTATAAATCGATAATAGTAACCGATAGTGCAATCGATATTTGTCCACCTCTATACAAAAATAATATATTTTTAACAAATTCTCATTTGTGAGTTATTAATAGGATTTGTGGTATTTTTTTAAAATTATGGATAAGGATTCAATAGCTTTGTGGTTTGACGAAAGAAAAAATACAAAGAAAAACGATCCAAAATAAGTCAAACATCATGAGCTTAACAGACATTTTTAAATATCCTTTAAATAAATCCGTATGTGAACACATAAATTCAATAATAATTTCAAATTGATACTGCTTGGTGTTCGTATTTTTGTTTGAGTTTTCCTTTTAAAATAAAATTCTTTAATAATCAAAAAATGATTTCTTTAATATTTTTGGTATAAAGTTTGTAAAAAATAACACACTTTTTATTTTCATCTTACAAAAACTTACATTTTTCCGTTTTAACAATTTTTCTCGCAAGGTAATTAGCTTTTGAATTATTTTCCGAATATCGAAAGCAATTATCAACGAAAATAGAGTTACCAAGTACGAAATATCCGATTTTCGAAGAAATATATCTTAAACAAAAGATTTTCGGAAATTGCTATCCGATTTTTGGAATGCTGAGTACCAAATATCCCCTTTCGAAAGATTTAACTTTCGAATCGGATTACAGAGTAACCCCCCAGCAGGGAGGCAACGGAGGCAGACTTAAGCGGAATTACTTAGTGAATATCTTCCATAACCTATTCAGAATGTAGGTCTTCATTGGATAAGCTGGGCCTGGTTCTGGGGGTTTTTATAAGCAGAGGCGTTGAACAGCTACGAAGCAGAAATAATTGTCAGCAAGGAAATTCTATGAAATAGAACGGATGGTTATGACACAGTGGTTATGACACAGTGGTTATGACACAGTGTTGCAACTGTTCTTGTAGATTCATCATTGGAAGAAGACTACGAGAAAACGTCTAAAGCTATCATATCATATTAGCCAACGCAAAATGAAAATTCGCATCAGAACTGAATTTGACTTATCGGACACATGTTCCCACAGAGGGAAGCAATTATCTCAACAAGAAACATGCGATTTCGCAAGATTAGAAGATTTAATCTGAATTGACGCACTTTTTGATTTTGAGAGAAAATTTTTTATCTTTAAATGAAAAACGCTATTAGAAATTGTTAACATTTTGAATGTAAAGTTCGGTACCTAAATATGCCTATCAGCGGTACATGCGTAAACAACGTATCGGAACTGGCCAAATCATTGTGGAAAAAATTGATAATTATTATTGTTTAAACTTATTACGTGAGTCATACGTCTCTCTTAAATACTACCTTATCTAAAACTTCGGGATATCTACAAGTAGTTTATGACACAATATCCATCGAGGTTTGAGGTTTGGTCGACTCCCTCTAAAACGAATTTTCACGGGATATCAAAACTAGTTCTAGTAAGAGGGAGTTTTGGGAAAATTTGAATTAGAGAGTTTTATACCTACACATTTTTTCGTTTAGGAATGCTAAAATATGGAGAAAAAAAAAATCAAGTAATAGTGAAATTCAACTTCGAGGAAGGTTGACAGAGGAAGTCGACTGTATTTCAGTTACATTTTTTTTTTAATATTATATAATGAGTTCAAATTAACATCGTTCAGTAGCGGTTCCTGTTAACTGATTTAACATCAGCATTGAATATAAATTAAGAAGACCAACAAGAAACAGAATAAATATTCCATGCTTTTCAACTCAAAGACAACTACTTTAATACGAATTTTGAAATTCGATTACCTCATTTGAATTAGTCGCTTTCTTCTTTTCTTTTTAGACATCAAATCTTGTAAAAGTCTTAAAATATGCAATAAAATAATAATTGAAACAAAAATGTTAAAAATTCCAAATGAGAACATAAAAAATAAAGAACACAAACACAAATCACATTTTTATACTCTATTTCACAACCCTAGTCAATTTTTTAGATTATTAAAACCCCCAAAATCACACTTACCCACAACTTGACCAAGCAGCGTGTTCACCATAACTCATATTGATGACATCTACCTTCCTTCCAGTTTCACATAATTCCATAACTTTTATCATAGCACGCACCAGTGCGGTACCAGTTTCCATGGAGCCTAAACGTCCATCACCCAGCGTCAACGATACGATTTTAGCATTGGGTGCAATACCATTGACATCCTTCGATTCATGATTGCCGCTGGCTATTGAAGCGACATGTGTACCATGGGGAGCTGGAAATAAAAGCAAAATCATACATAAACATTATTTCAATCAAAATTGGAATATGATTTCGAGCGTATCCAAAGGTACCTTAACTAAAACTGAAAGTATAGACATTTTGATTTATTACTGTTTTTTTGTTAACATTAAATGTCCCGTCAGTTGATTGACATAGGGAAGACGATATTTTTCTGTGATATTGTACAAATGTCACAATACGGCGGCAACTTTTATAGGTACATATGCAAATTGAGTCTACTGTATGATTGATAGAAATTTGAATGCAAAACAAACCAAAAAGTTCTTCAAATGTTAGATATGTAAGGTAAATGAATAAAATAAATATGAGCCTGGTCCCAAGATATTTGGAATGGATATTCCATTTGGAATGGATATTCCAAGTATCTATTTACATACCTGTTTGACTCTCGCAATTTTCCAAGACTATATATTAAGATTTGTATCATACATTGTTTTGTTTGTAATTTTGCCAATGACTAGTTTTGAATTAGTAAGTCAAGAATGGAAGAAAATGATACAAATTAAAAATGCTGAATGATATCGTCAGAGGTGAGTTCTTCTTCTTTTGGCCTACAGACTTATAACAGCAGAAGTGAGAAAGCTTGATCTATTAGAAGTAATAACGTAAGATCTTCCTTGGATCTTGACGTCCAAAATCTTGTCAATGCGAAATAATCAATTAAGAAATAAAGCTATGCAACACTTAAGGCAAATAAAACTGTTATCAGAAAAGCAAACTGTAATTTTCAGGTGGCAAAACCCAAAAAAGAATAATATGTAGGGTTAGCTATCTTTTTTATTGTTCGGATAAAATTTGTATCTTTATTTTTATTTATAGAGGACAATGGTCACACAAACTTGCTTTTATGGCAAGTTACTTTCGTGTTGACAACTTGAAAATTTGTTATTCGAAAAAACAAGCATCATGGAAGCCAATTTTGTTAAGAGAAAGGAAAGAGCTTCCCTGACGTTTGTAAGAGGTGCAACGGATAGGATAGGGAAAGTCAAAACTTTTTGGCATATAATCTATATTTTTACCACCCAAAAAAGTAAATATTAATTCCCTTTACAGCCACCTTTTTTTATATATTTTGCGCGCACTCAAGAGATTATGAATACTCTTTATATGATTAACAGAGTACGAGCGTTTAGGAAATTTGGATAGGGGTTGAAAGGAAAATTTGAATTTAAAAAAAAATTGAATTAAAATAATTTTTTTTAGAAAATTTTGTGTGATGATGTACTAAATTTAATTTTATTTTTCGATGCTCTAATTAGTTTTAAGTTAAACACCAGAATGGTTTAAGTGTTTTTGTTTTCTAATTAAATATTATTCAATTATTGAAAATAACAAAAAAAAAAAATTAGCAAAATCTTGTTTCGGTATTTATTATATTCAGGAAGTGAATTTTATCAAAAAGCTAAATGGATTTTTATTTTCTTGTCTAAATCAAATATTCCAATGTCGTATCCCCGTCCACGGAACTCAGCACTCCTGCCTATACAAAAAAAATATGTCGATTTTAAGTTCTGTTAATCTTCTATTCTTTATTGAGGCTGATGTTTTAAATTAAGTAAGGAGGTATTTTTTTAAAGAAAGTTTAATTCAGAAAAAACGTATAATTCTTTAAATTAATAATGTATATACTCTACAGTATATTGCAAAATTAGAAATATGTATTAGGGTTACATAAAATTGTTCGTTTGATTTCAATATGCAAGAAACTAAGAGATAATTATTTTTATATATTTTTATATGCTTTTACTTGCCATTAAAGGTACTACTAGCTGTTACCCGGCGCGATGCTGCCGCAGAAAAAAATAAGGGAGAAAGCTTTGATTTTGGAAGAGTTATTTTAATTCAATTGGTCCAACATTTTGCCAAAAGCTTTAAAGCTCATATATAAGACTTTTTCAAAAAGCGTCCTTAGTGACATTTATTCGGTAATTGAAATAGCCTTAGTCATTTCTTACAACATCAGCTATCCACCAGTGAAAGTCCTGTCAAAATCGGTCCATCCGTTTCCCGTCGTCTCGTGCGGCGGAAAAGCTACTCCAGCGCCATCTTTGGAATAATTTACTTTATAAGTTACTTCCTACAAAATCAGCTATCTGTCAGTGAAAGTCCCGCTAAAATCTGTCTAGTAGTTTCTGATCGGTTCATATATACGAATATGTAAAAAACCCAGCCGCCACCTAGGGAGTAATTAAAATAGCCTCTGTTATCCGCTACAACATTAGCTATCGGTCAGTGGAAGTCCCGTCAAAATCGGTTCAGCCGTTCTCGAGATTAGCCACGACAACCAGACAGACACAAATATTTTAAAAATTTATGTTTTGTTATAAATGGTTTCATATGCATCTTGTAAAAAGCCGTTATTTTGACATTACAAAAAGACACTTCATTTTTATTTATGTGTATAGACAAGGCAAGTTATGCATTCGTGAAAAAAAATTGAGATAACAGTCAAACATGACATTTCAGTGATAGAGATGTCGAAAAAAGTGGGTCCGGAAATTCTGTCTGTCTGGTTGTATAAGTAACTACAGCCTAAACGGCTGAACCGGTTAGCTTCAAATTTGGTATGTAGGGTTCCTAAACCATACCCTACAGAAGAAATTGAAATTTTTGTTCTAGCTTTAATAAGAACGCTACCTTCCATACAACGTAAACGAAAATCCAATTTTTCTCGAAAAAAATACGATCGATTTTGATAAAGTTTCACAATCACAGCTTTCAATAGAATTTTTTTTCCAAAAAAGCTTTTAAACGGTACCTACAATAGAACAGTTTTTTTTTTAAATCGACTATCTCTTTAATTTATTGACCGATTTTGATGAAATTTGATATTCAGGTGCAATGCGTGACTAATATAGCATACAAATATTTTGAAAAAAGCGGTCAGCCATCAGACGAATAGGGGGAATAACATGTAGCATATGAAAACATGCACGTGCCGTAAGTATTCGGGACTGGTGGAAGTGTGATCATAGCCTCTTTGCGGCGGCCGCTAGTAACAAGCCTTTTAAAAAAGGTTTGGCTAATATGATCAGGCTAGTTCCTCAGGTTGGCAACAGGTTAATTCCCTGTTCCGTAAAATTTTAGAATTACGAATCCGACAACAAGCCTCGGAAACGGACTGATCTCACGACGACAACCAACGCAACGAAAACGGCAAAACGATTTACGAATTTTCTTATGGAACGTACGATCGCTCTATAGAGCTCGAGCTGCTCAGCAGCTAGCCGATGCCCTGTCAAAATATAGAGCTGACATAACAGCACTACAAGAAATCAGATGGACAGGGAATGGTGTTTTACAGAAGAAAGAATATGACGTATACTACAGCTGTCATACAAAACACCATGTGCTCGGGGTAGGCTTCCTAGTCAGCGAAAAAATGAAGTCTACCATCATCGGCTTTAACGCTATAAGCGAAAGGCTATGCACCCTTCGCGTGCGAGGCAAATTTACGAACATTAGCCTCATTAACGTTCACGGACCTACGGAGGAGTCCTCAGACGAAGAAAAAGAGACTTACTACGAACAAGTCGAGAGGACCCTCAATGCCTGTCCAAGGTGTGACGTAAAAATCATCGCCAATATCGACTCGGATCACTATCTTGTTGGTATGGTCTTCCGAGGGCGGATTGCCTTGCGAAGACGTATTGCATCCGCCGATCAAGTTCGAATCAACACGGCTGCCCTGCGCAATGAAAATGCCAGTAACACCTTTGGTAATGCGTTAGGACTCGCCCTAGAATCGCTTGATTTAGGGAGAGTAAGTCCTGGGGCCAGTATGCTGGGCGTAGATGAGAAGTGGACACGCCTTAAGAATACTGTCATTAGTACTGCCAACTCCATCTTAGGCAGCAGTCGTAGAAATCGGAACGACTGGTTTGATGATGAATGCAAGCTAGCGACTGAACGTAAGAATGTTGCGTACCGAGCAATGCAACAATCTCATAGAACGCGGGCGCGCGAAGAAGAATATAAAGAGCTCAGAAGAATAGAAAAACGGCTTCACAGACAGAAAAAATCAGCCTGGGAGAAGAACTTAATCTGTGAAATAGAAAAAAGCCGAGAGCGAGGTCCGCACCAGGCGCGGAAGTTCTACCAATCCATCCGAAACATGACGCAGTACACACCACGCTGCACATACTGCAAGGACGGAGAGGGAAATCTGATCACCGATCCACAAAGCATACTGGAGCGATGGGAAGTGTACTTTAATGAATTGCTAAATGGTCAACTCACTGCAGAAGTGGAGGCTCCACTGCTTCAAGACGAATACCCTATGTTGCCGTCACCAAGCATAGAAGAGGTTGAGAAGGCTATAGACCGGCTAAAGAAAAACAAAGCCCCGGGAGCTGATGGTATACCAGCCGAATTATTTCAACACGGTGGGCCAGCTCTACGTCAGGCAATTCATGATATTATAGTGCACGTGTGGGAGCGTGAAGAAATGCCAGAAGACTGGCGAAAAGGTATAATATGCCCCCTACATAAGAAAGGAGATGTCACAACGTGCAGCAACTATAGAGGTATCACGTTGTTGAGTACCGCCTATAAGATACTCTCCTCTATCCTACAAGACCGGATAACCCCATACGCTAAAACCATCATCGGACAATATCAGTGTGGTTTCATTCCAGGCAAATCAACAACTGATCAGATCTTTACCCTTAGGCAGGCGATGGAAAAATGTCTAGAATTTAACATCCCAACATACCACCTGTTTATAGACTTTAAGGCCGCCTATGATAGCATAGCCAGGGTAGAACTTTACAAAGCCATGAGAGAATTCGGCATCCCAAATAAATTGACACGACTATGTAGGTTGACCATGACCAACGTAACAAGCCAAGTAAAAATAGCCGGATTGCTATCCAGACCAATCAACATCTTTAATGGACTCCGACAAGGGGATGGTTTGGCCTGCCTCCTCTTCAACCTGGCGTTGGAGAAAGCAATCCGTGACTCTGGCACGGCAACAAGAGGGACCATCGTCAACAGGTCCAGCCAGATACTGGCTTACGCAGACGACATCGACATCATCGGAAGAACCGAGCAAGCTGCAGATCGAGCAGGCGGCACAAAATCTGGGGCTGCACATTAGTGAAGGTAAAACAAAGTACATGGTGGCGTCGAATGCGAGAGGAACAGTTGGTCAAACAATCAAGGTAGCGGAGCACGAATTTGAAGTGGTGCAATCCTTTAAATACCTTGGGTCAATAGTAGCAGCCGATAACAATATAGAAGAAGAAATACGCGGGCGGCTTCTCAAATCCAACAGAGCCTACTACAGTCTGTCAAAGCTCTTCAAATCCAGAAATCTCACCATAACTTCAAAACTACTGCTGTACAGGACCATGGTCCTGCCAGTACTCACATATGGATCCGAGAATTGGGTGCTTAGCAAAAGGCACTCTGACCTCTTAGCCGCGTTCGAGAGAAAAGTCTTAAGGAGAATTGTTGGCCCCATATGTGAGGAAGGACGATTCCGGAGACGGTACAATCATGAATTGTACGCAATCTACCTTGAAGCAGATATAGTGACAAAAATTAGGCTCGGTAGACTTCGGTGGGCAGGGCACCTAGCTCGCATGAACGAAGAGGAACCTGCTCGGAAAGTTCTTTGTGGTACATTCTATGGCAGACGACAGCGTGGTAGACCATGCTTGCGCTGGAGAGATGGCGTAGACCAGGACGCCCGGAGCCTTGGGGTGCGCAACTGGATGGCGTCGGCTCGAGACCGGGATAGGTGGAGAGACTTGTTGAAGGAGGCCAGGACCGGACCCCGGTTGTCGAGCCGATGATGATGATGATGATTTTTTTTTTAAACTGGTCAAATTAAATTTTCAAGTCGTTAACAAGAAGGTAACTTGCCACAAGAGCAAGTACGTGCGACCCAGTCGTGCTGTTTATTTTAATATGTTGTGAACTCATTAGAGAACTTTGGAATACTCTCCCTCGCAAAGGCATAGATACGTGCATGGTAAATTATTTTTGTTGCATTTTCAATCTTTTATCCCTTCTTACACCCACAACGAATAAGCTCAGCACTTGCTTTAGCGGCTTCAGGAATTGTTATCCACTACGGAACATAAAGGCCATCATTACCTATAGTCCAACCCCAACGTAGTTCAGGGCTTGGAATTAGTGTCCGTCCCCAGATGTAGCAACCCTGGTATATGGCTCTCTTAGCATGTTGCTTCAGTGCACCTAATGTGGGAGGAATTCTTTGCGCTGAACTTGTTTTTGAACAGTTTTTTTTTCAAGTTTTATTGATGTTAGTGCTTGTACTTGTACTATCGTATAGTAATAGATACAGCCCTGGACTTATAGGCAATGGGGAAGATTTTCAAGAAACGCAACCTGGAATTACCAAAGAGAACCTGTTGAAGTTGTTAAAGAATACAAATACCTCGTTTATGAAAAAAAAAAACAAAATTTCCGGCATTTGCCCCAAACTTTTTGCGCGTTTTTGCCTAGAAAAAAAAAAACCCAGATGTATGGAGACGATAACGATTTTAAATATGAAAGTACATGTTTACAAAAAGAAAAATAAATAAGCTAAGTGGGAATATCCTATCTGTTAATAAACAACTGCTGTTGGAATACAGATTTTCCAGCTGAATTTTATTAGTTCTTAAAAAAATAAACAATAAAAAGACTAAAAATAGCCAATTTAAATATTATTAAGTGGAGTGTATATGAATGAAATTCAGTTTTAAAGGTTTTGTGGCCTTAACTTCAAGTTTTGCGTTTCGCCCTAGTTTGATGGTGGGCTCACAAGCTAGATGACATCAAACCTTCTCTAGTACGCAATAATGACCTTAAAGCTAACTAATAGTCGACATTTCTTTTTAATTATTATACATATGTTACTTATAGGACTTATCAGAATGACTTAACCTACTGTAACCTTCAACCCCATCAGAGGTCTAAGAACTTGAAAAGGTAGTTAACGCCCATTGTAGTTGAATAGCAACGCCCATGCAAATATAACAGATACTTTCTTCAACAAATCTACGCAATATCCTGGGTATGCTGATGACATTCGTGTGATATGAATCTCCTTATCGAGCAAGCGAACTCACTCATGTCTTCGGAAATTTCAAGTCGGGAGCAAGCAAAATGAGGAATAAGACCAAGTTTATGTCTCATCAGCGAAAGTCACACGTTAGGCAACATTGATAGGTATAACTTCGAGGTAGTCAATGAATTTGCTTACCAATAATATTGTAATCTCTATGATCAACATCAGTTTAGAAATCAATTGTATAAATGAACTCTTGATAACCGTTGTTTTTTACTGATTAAGCAATTGTGAAAGAGAAAGAATTAAGGAGACCACACTCATCATCCTAATATTGTTGTATGGTTAGCATAAACCTTTTCCCTATAGTATAAAAGCTCCCTTAATAAATTCAAGAGAAAATTCAAAATATTGAATGATTTATGGTTCAGTTTTGTTGACAAAACACACAAGATCTGGCGAATAAATAAAATATCAAAAAAAATTGTTTTTAGAGATTAAATTGGAATGTAGAGCGAATGGACACCGACTCTACAATCCGAAAGGTCTTCATCGTCAGATACGAGGGAACGAGAAACCAAGAATGCCCTACATGCCATTGTCAGACCTATTGAGAAAACTTATATTATGAACGGTGTTTTAACATTGTTTAAGAACAGCAAGATGTCATTCTCATTGCTTATGTCGATGACTTCATAATTTTAACAACGAACGTTAAAAATGTATACATACTTACACCGCGAGAACTTATAGCATGTTATAAATATTCCAACCAAAATAAAAACGAATAATAAAATTCGTAAACAATTGATGGTAGCACCTTTAAGTTGATGTTGTTGTTCAAACATTCAATAAAAATTGACTGAATAAAAAATGGTCAAGTAATAAAAATGACATTCTAGTATGAATAAAACAATAATTATAAATACTTCCCTCAAGTCACGAACCCAAGTAATCGATTATTAAAAACAATACTAGTTTTCATCACGGAAAAAAGAACACAGGTCTGCACGATTTTTGTTCATATTATTGTAGTTAGCGGCGCAATGTATGCACAGATTACTTAACAGATTTGAAAACTCTTTTCCCAAGACGACTGGGAAAACCGATGCACATTGGTTTTGAATGCTTGAAGATTAACATGGAGGGGAGAAACAAAGCCGGGTAAAGCATTCCACATCCGTGTATTGCGGCTAAAAAAAGAATCTCTGTACTTAACTGTTCGTCCGAAGTTGGGCTCAAGGGTGAACTGGTGGGCGTTCCTTGCAGTACGAGTATTGCGGTTGAATTGTTTCAGGGGAGGAACGCAACTGGCTATTTCGGCGGAGCGATAAAATGTGTCTAATGCAAAAGAAGTAAAAACAAGGGTACCGCAGGGCTCGGTGTTAGGAGTGTTCTTGTTTCTATTGTATATTAATGATATAAATTTGGCAGTTAAATATTGTAAATTATGTATGTTTGCTGATGATGCCCTTCTATTTATTTCGGGAATTGTATATTAATGATATAAATTTGGCAGTTAAATATTGTAAATTATGTATGTTTGCTGATGATGCCCTTCTATTTATTTCGGGAAAAGATATGCGAGAATGTACGGATAAAATTAATAGTGACTTACAATCCATAAGTGAATGGCTCGTTACTAATAAGTTAAAGCTAAATATTAAAAAAACTAAATATCAGAATGTTGTGCGAATTAATGGAGAGAATATCGATCGTGTGGATGAGTTTAAGTACTTAGGAGTGGTTATTGACAGTAAAATAAATCTTAAAGCTAATACGGATAACGTATGCAAAAAATTATCAAAAAAAAATATACTTTCTTGGACGGATTAGAAAAAAACTCAATTAATATTGCAATTAAAATGTATAACGCGATTGTAAAACCTCATTTTCAATACTGCTCGACTATTTTATTTTTATCTTTCCAAGGAGACATTTCTCGGCTGCAGACTTCAAAATAAGGCAATGAGAATTGTTTTAAAATGTGCGCGACTCACTCATATATAATCTATGTTACAGAGACTTAATTGGCTAAACATAACACAACTAATTAAATTAAATGTTTTATTGTTCGTTTTCAAGTTAAAAAATGATATGCTTCCGAAGTATTTAAGCAATAAATTAAAAAATATGTCAGTGATTCCCAACCGTATAATCTTAGAAGTGCTCAAAACTTTAGACTACTACATAAATCAACGTCGCGAGGGCAGAACACAATGATGTTTAAAGGACTTCAACTATATAATAACCTTCCTAATGAAATCAAATCATTAAATAATATAAAAATCTTTAAAAAAGAAGTGATTAAATATTTGAAATCGGATAATTAATAAGAATTATAAATACCTTAATGAACCAAATGGCTTTTTAGCCAAATTAATTTCTCCTACAATCTTTTACCTTAATTTTTTTTATTTACAAACAAATAAGTATAATTCAACACTTGAAATAAATAATATACAAAACTAATAAAAATGTCTGAATTATAACACAAAAATAATCATTATAATAATAAAAAATAATTTAAAGGTCCTCTCCGCGCGTCGCCGTCGGTTGGGAGGGCAAAGTGGGCGGGGCATAATAATAATAATAATAATAAAATAAAGAGAGGCAAGAAACATTTCGGCGGTGTTCATGTGACACAAATGTTTCCGTTATATTCGTGTCCCCTATCATTTTTAAGGCTCTTTTCTGAATTCTATCTAGGAGATTCAAATAAGTTATAGGAGCTCCTGCCAAGACATGAGAATTGTACTCTAGTTTTGGACGAATACACGCCTTATAGACAACAGCCAGATCATTGGGAGAAAAAAATTTGCATCGTCGTAAGAAACCTAAGCATTTCGCAGCATTTTTTGGCGAAATCGAATATGTGATCATTCCACAGAAGGTGGTTGGTAACACACATACCGAGAAAGGAAAGCTTTTCAGTTTCCTCTATACAAGTGCCACTCATAGATAGTGGCACAAGGGATATGTTACGCTTTAACGACAAAAGACAACATTGAGTTTTAGGAGCATTAAATTCCACGCGGTTGTTAATTCTCCATTGGACAATGTTGTCCAATTTAATAAGCTTATCATATGCTGCCGCTCCATTTCCACAACAGTAGAGCTGGGTTGTGAATCTGGAAACGAATATGAAAAGCTGAGGGTGCTGTCATCAGCGAAACAGTTTAGTTGATTAGAAGTTTCAGACAAAAGATCATTAATAAAAATCAAGAAGATAGTCGGAGACAAAACCGAGCCCTGGGGCACACCAGCAGTTATATTGAAGATTTCAGACTTGAAACCATCCAATACTACTAGTATTGAAAGGTCCGAAAAGTAATTTTTAATCCAACGAACTAGAGATACATCAATACCGGAAGCATACATTTTCGAAAAAAGAGCTTGATGCCAAACTCTATCAAATGGATGGACAAACTATTATTATGACATGAGTATTGTAAGATGAGAAAGTGGAAGACTCTCAAACCGGCATGATCAATGTCTTGAAATTAAGCTAGCTCTTCTAAATCAACTGCTAGATTATGGAGTTAATATAACAATAAGCTCGTTTTATGTTAAATTGACTGGGGTAGTGCTCCGTGGCGAAAAAGTTAGTATGTCGGACTTCTGGGTTCAAATCTAGCCTATACATAATGAATTTTTATTGTGGACCAAAAATCATAAGTTCATCAGAAATTAAAAAAAAACTTACAGCACATTCCAACAAGTTCCAAAAGATTTCCTTCTTCATGGATGTTCATTGAAACTGACAAATAATTGTCAAGATTCTTTACTTCATGAGTTTTGCCATACTCTCCAATATGTACTGCATTTTCTAAATCTCCCTGCAATCAAGAAAATAAGAATTATTAAAGGAAACATATATTTCAATTTTTTATTTTAGACCAACAAAGTGAGTTCTTATATTTTTGTTGATTAAAATAAAAAATTAAATAAGCAAATAGAACCTGGAGAGAGGTGTCAATAACAGCTTGCCAACCATTATCAGTTGGATACACAATGACATCGTACGAAGTCTTTATATCCGAATACATTTTGTCGTAGTTATTAAGGAACTCCAGTTCGTAATCTAGATTCTCCTTCTCAAGCTTCTTGTTCCACGATAGTTTTGTAGTATCTGGAAGAATGAAATAGATTTATTTCTTTGAAATAGAAATGAGACTTTTGATTTACCGGAATGTTGCTTCTCAAAATCGCTTATTCTACCAAGCACATCAGCAACGGCAACGCAATTGTGAGGCTTGTCCCACGACTTCAATTTGTTATTGTTTGCGGCAGCATCTCGAATTTTTGAGGGGTACAAATCACCCACACTTTTCAATCCAATTCGGTATTCTCCATTTGCATTGTTGGCTGCCACCATTTGTGGTGTCAACTATAAAAAAAAAAAACATAAGTGGGTGTTTAATACAGCAATAAGAGCAAATTCAATAAACTCAATAAGTTCCATTTCATTTGAGAAGAACAGGAAAAAAGATTAGTTAAATTGGGTCACTTGAATTACCTTGAGTGATCTCCCAGATATTCCGGTGATGCATCCTTTTGCATCGGCTGTGCCTTTCTTTGAGACGTCTGTGTCACCACAACCTGAACAATCGAAACGTTCAATAACCTTAACTGAGCCATCACATATGGTCTAAGAAACAAATAAAAAGTATATAATGTAGATGGAATGTATTTATTTGAAATTTCAATGCATAATTGCGTATTTATTTTTCTTTCTTCATTTTGTTTAATGTTTTATTTTGAGAAACAAAAGAATTTTCATCCAGACAAGCAATACACACATATAAGAACCTGATGACGATGGACATATTTTTATGAGAAAGAACACCATCACTTACCTGTAGACCTGCTGCTTTTGGATCGACGCCAGAATCAAATATAGCGATTATGGTATCACGTCCATCGTATTCTGGATACTTTTGGAGAAAATTTAATACTCCAGTTTCAGATTTTGGGACCAGGGAAGTAGCTGGAAAAGCCGTATCAACTATAGCACTAGCACCACTTGCCATTTTCTTTGAATGTTCTTCTTGAACTGACAGCGGCCGCGGTATCAGGTACTTTTTTGCTTTTTTGGATAAAAATAGTTGTCACTTGGTTTATTTATTCACTACCAGGGGGATCAGTTTATTTTTAGTACATGAGGGTGGACGCCGGACGGTGAAAATTAAGGTCGATGGCACACTGTATGTTTGTTAACTAGATTAGTCGTACAACGATGTTCGACGTCGTAGAGCGCCTTTTTCACGCTCAGTCAGAGGACGTCAGTCATTTACAGTCATCAGGCAAAATCAAAAGGATTTTGATTTTTCGTCAAACAAATGCAAGCATACAGACTTATTTTTACAAATTTCAAATGACTGACCATGTAAAGGTCGCATTTAAGAGAAAGGGGATTTTATATTTTGATGATGATGACCTTATTTTACCTTAACTTATTATTATTTTTTATTTGTTTAATTTGACCTGAGGCCCACTTAATAATTAAAACTGAAACTGTTGTCAGAACCTCTAATAGCCGTCTCTTTCCAAACAATTATCTTCAATTCTTTCATTATACATGAAAATACCCACGTCAACCAAAGTCGATGCTAGCTCTGCATCGGCAACACGAAACCCTAGAATTTTATAGTTACAATCGTACTTAAGTGTCGTGAAGTTAGTGTAGTTCAACTGCCGCTAAACGATAGGTAGATTTTTGCAACAAACAATAAGGGTACTCATCTAACGACGCAAAATGACGGAAACGATATACTTTTCCACCATTGTAAGCGAGCTGTTAAATTTTGTATGGGAAAGTTTTCCCTCGCAACATATTAACTTTCATCACGAATTCAATGCGGAAAGCGACGATGTAAAGATGTAAAGAAGTTAAAGATAAAAAAAAATACAAAGTAGCTCACACAATTTACCCTAATCGCCATTTTGTTCAGATTCAAGATGATAGTGTCGTCATAATACGATTTATGCCAAATTACATCAACAGATTTCATGGGGTGTTCATAAAAACTCATGAGGGAATGATTCTTTTTTTTCATCAAATGTGAATTTACGTAGTATGAATACCTTTTATATTTCCAAGTGGTAGGTATTCATTTAAAAATTCTCATTTTTATTTAGATTTTTCATCTATCAACAGATGAAGGAAACAATGAATTGACGTTTTTACCTAGCCAAAAATGAGCTCTCAACATTTGTCTTGCGAAATTTGTCTTCAGTCAGGTAAAATTATCTAGACTTCAAAAAGCAAAAAACAAACAGAAATGGTTTGCATGCATATAAAAACACATTGGCGCAAAATTATAGTCAGCCTAAGTTTAAGGAATTAACGCCACACTTCTTAACTTAATTTTAACTTTGAAACAGTTCTCTAACTTTAAAGTAATTATAGACTCTTTCTGATGTACTGACAACTAGTGTGGGGTTTAAAACATTTCTCTAAATTATTTGTGCGGAACACGCCTTAAACAGTGACAGTTCGCTAAGAAAACAAAGCAAACACACTTTTATATCAGTCGTCAAATGTCATCAGCCCGGAATATAATTTTCTGTTTATTTTCAATACACCGGTATTGTAAGTTGAATTACAAGCAGACGTTAAGCGATTAGAGCTGGAAAAACTGCGTCTGGAGGATTTAGTGTCAACAATAAAAGCAAACTATGAAAAAGAGATCGAAATAATAGAAAAATCTTTTAGGTAAATATGTAAATAGAAAATAAATTTCTCATGCAAAACTTTTATTAATTTTTACAGAAAACAAATTGAAGTTCTAGAAGATCACCTTGATGCATCAGTGGAGACACGACTGAAAAATGAAAATGATGCGTTACATGTGTTTTACATTGGCAAACTTAAAACTATCAATGATGATAAAATAGAATTGCAATCCCATCTGGAAGAGTTTATAAATAATTTGAGGAAAACTCATGAAGTGGAGATTCGAAGACTTAAAACAGCCCATGAAGAAGACCTTGATGGAATTAAAGATGACTATAGAAGAGTGATAGGCAATATAAGGCAGTCTAAGCTTCTTGAGTTTGCCGCTGTCCAAGAAAATGGTTCTTACTTGGAGACTCTTCGAACGGCTTTCTCATGAACGTCTCAACCTGTTTCAGGAACGAATGATTTACAAAATATAAGAACAAAGCTTGTTTTAAAAATGTAAAATAAAAATTTCAATTTAGAACTTAAATCATATTAATTAAATGGTGGTAATAAATAATAACAGAAATAAAATAAAGTTGAAAATCCATCATCTCGTGTTTTATACATCTTGAGCTTTGTGTTTTATACTCCTTGAGCATCCTGTTTTATACTCCTTGAGCTTCCTAAAATTCAAACAATTGAAAATCTTCAAACAATCAAAAATCTTCGTCCTCCGAAAACATTTTGCAAGTTTTTTTTTGTTTTATAGAAAATGACAAATTGACAGGAGTCAGAGAGAAGAAAGTGTGACACTATCAAAATTAAAATAGGGTTTTCATGATTTTAATTTTGATGCAAGTCTTTAAAGATAAAGTGTAGTTTAACTTGTCTATAATTGCCAAAAATGTAATTTTAGACTAGTGTCAAACTAAATTTGATTTAGTTTGGAGTTAAATGGACTATAATTTTGCGCCATTTAATTTTTACGCGATTTTTTTCTGTTTAAAGCTTAAAAGATAAACTTATTTATATTACGTGGTTCAAATACTGATGTGAGTTTTTGAAAACCTTTCAAGCTGTCAGTTATTTGAGCTTTAACGATGTCAATTATTTAAGAATTGCTTTTTATGTAGCATTCCTGCAAACGCGTTTAAAGACAAAAATCGTTTAAAAATTCTTCACATTCAGAAAATAGTGTAACATCGGTTTTTTTAAAACCCTAGTTTGTAAGCCCAGTGTTAGTACTAAAAAATATTTCACACCTGTCAAAAATGACATTTGTCAACAATCTGTCACTGTCACTTTTTTCTTAAAATTTTGTCAGGAAAATTTTCCCAACCACAGTAGAAAACAAAAACTTTATTTAAAGAATTATTTCAATTTTCTAGAAAAATGTGGTTTGAAATCATACCATCTGCGGCTATTATTACAGTTGCTTTATCCATTCCAACATATGCCATGTATGGAATCCATAAATTGAGTCTTGGAAACGTGAGTATACGATTCAAATATCTGCCTCCGTATTTGCTGCTTTCATCATTGAGAATCAACTTACATAATCGACTAGACTTTCCAAATGAAAACATTTCACATAAAACACTTTAACTGATTTTAAACACCTAACTTTTACATAAAATATTATCGCAATCGTTTGTTTGATTGATTGACTTTACTAATTACTTTCAGGCATACCGAAGGAATATGGATGAACGATTTGAACGTGTTATGTACCAGCGCGATCGTAGACTGATGGACAATCCGTACCTAATGAATGTAAGTTGACAGCTACAACTCCACAGCTGCTTTAAGTACCTATCTTCAAAATATATGTCTAATATTATTTTCAGGGTCATTGTTAAGATTGATAAAAAAGCATTTTTCAGCCGGTAAAATAAAACTAACTTTTCTATTTTGTATGTTTTGACTGCAAACTATTGAACAACTACAAACATTTCAGAATCTAGGTTGTGAATGTGATACTGAACTCATGTGTTTAATATAACAAAGAAATATAATAAATAATGATACAAATTCTATATACTAATATGAAAATTAATTTAAAAAGTTTATTTTTTATATTAAGAATATTCAACCAAGTAGAAGACTTAGCATTAGTTGGTGTTTAATGTTAAGTTGATCTCTAACAACACACTTTATAGGTATATACAAAATTCAATATTGCATTCTTTACTATTTGTTATTTTGGGTATAATTACGATTGCGATGAAAATTTGTTGATTCCGGTAACTTTTTGAATTATTTAGTGGTCAAAAAATTAAACAAAGTTAATTTGTGTTCGACGTTTCGTCCATGAATATGGACATCATCAGGAAAGATGTGCAATGAATATTACATTTATATTGCACTTTAAAATAAATATGTAAGCTGAACTTACAAGTAAAATCAAAACTCCGGTAACGTCTATGGCACCCCTATATTGATTGGCTTGAATGTTAACCATTACCCTGCATAAACTACTCTAGTAAGACATAATTATGTTTTTTTACATCAGTTAAGTTATATTACGTCACGTTATTGGTGAGAATTACGATAACAAAGACAAAAATGTTTCCCAAATTTTTATAGCAGCTGTAAATACACATCATCCTAACGGCCAATCAAAAAAGATGGCGTTGTTCAGATAGCGGTTATGTCGATCAACTTCTAGACGGAAATAGAATTTAGAAAACTAATTTATTTTTCTAAAATATATAATTATAAATTGTATTTCCGAAATAAAATAATATTCTTCTTTTTTCAGGGATTGGAAACGATTCCGGACAAATAAAATGGATCAACATATAAACATGTTAACGATTTCGCAAAATAAAGTTGATTCTTAAATAAACATAATTGATTTGTTTTTGCCTCGAATTTGTTTGCTCTAATTGGGCACACAAGCCTCACTAAAACAACAACAATTATTGGCAAACTATAGTAAACAAATCTGTATGACAATCCTGGCATAAGACACAGCTGGTATGGAAATAACAGCAAGGGAACATTCCATAACTTCAAAATTTGTATTTGAATCCAGTTGATATAAGATTGATCGAGCTTCCACTTTGTGTGTACACGAGTGCTCCATACGCATACAGTCAGTTTTTTTTAAGCTCAGATCTGATCGACAAACTTTCCGTTTTTGGATTTAACTGAACGCTGGCGCTGGGCACAATTATAGCATTCGAGTGTCTTAACGTAATCCTTAAGTTTTATACGTAACGACTGTTGAAAATTAAAAGCTTGCAAGTTTTCGAATAATAAAATAGAAAGAGTTTTGTTCTATTAACACTTAACGAAAAAAAAGGAATTTCTATAACCGTTGTAATGTAAAAATCGACTATTCGATACAAAATCTATGCAATAATTTGTCTCCTGGCTGTCTTTGCATTTATTTGTTCAAGAAGTTTTTATGTCTGCCTCTCTAACTCGCGGAACTTTAATGTATGTTTTCGACAATGGCATGATCTTGTTTTTTGTTTCATCGATTTTTATTTTTACTATGCTGGCGACCTCCAGTTGCGTCCCAAGGACTGGCTTACACGATATTTGGAAAGCATGTGGTTCACCTATTATCAAAGCGAATATTATATTCATCTGCTTATCAAATAATTACTGTCAAGTCAATAATTAACTTAGCGTTTTGTACTTTTTGAAATCAAGTAGGCCGATGATTGTTTGCTTTGCAATTTTGAAAAATATTCCTCCATTCCTATTTAATATTTTGTTTGATCAAAATTATTACATTATATTCTTTTATAAAGAAGCCTTTTATTACACAAGAGGAATCAACAGGTTATGGGCCCAGATGGACGTTTTCAAAAGTAGTGTGGCTAGACTCAACTCAGATAACTACCATACATGGAAACATAAGGTTGAGTTATTGTTGCGAAGAGATAATGCTTGGAAGGCTATCGAAAAGGAGTGTCCTGCAGACAAACCAGAGGCTTGGAACATGGCGGACAGCAATGCAAAAAGTTAATTGGATTATTGGTGGAGGATAGCCAATTGATCCATGTAAGGAAAGCCAAGTCAGCAAAGGAAGCATGGACAAATCTGAAAGAATACCACGAAAAATCTACTCTGAGCAATAGGATTCAACTTATCAGAAAAATATGCAGTCTCAAGCTAATGGATGGTGAAAAAATGGATGCTCATATCGAGGAGATGAGCACGTTGTTTGACAAACTGACGGCGTTAGGTGAACAGAAAGTTGTGAACTGCACATTTGGAGGTTACCTATATACCTCTATACATTTACTAAGTGTCTATTCTGTAACCCTAACAATAGTCGTCTATGAAACAAAATAATAATATATGATGTATTTTATTAGCTCTAAAATCCATATTTCCTTGGAAAGAGTCGTAAACAAAACAAAAATCATATATGTTTACGACTGTTGTCAGGGTTACAGAATAGACAACTAGTTAATGCTCGAACCTAAAAATGTGTTATCACAAGTTTCTTAAGATGGTCAGGCGGTGATTATTCAGCATGAAAATACTATATTGTTAGAAGAATTTTCCAGAAAGAATGGTGATACCAATATTGAGAATAATTCTATACTCAAAGTGAAAAATGTATCTAAATTCACAAAAAAATGTTTCTTTTGCCACAAAAGTGGGCATCGAAAACGTGATTGTCGCCAATATGAACAATGGAAGTAGAATCAACAGACCAATAAATTTTATTACATACATTATTCTTTTATAAAGAAAGGTCTTTTATTACACAAGAGGAATCAACAGGTGCGCCATGCGGTTAGTCGCTTCCGTGTTTCGGGTCATAAGCAAAAATCAGCCACTCTTGTCTACTTCTGGCACATTCCATTTAGTCACCTGCGGTGGCCCGTCAAAATCATTCTTAACAAAATCAATAAATCATAGTCAGGGGATTGTGACTTCTGAAAAATTAGGGAGATTGGGCTGAATTGAGCCGTTAACTTGTATAATTATGTTAGTAAGCTCAGGAAAAGTTAGATTTTACGATAAATTAAAACAAAATATAAGGGACGGTTCTCGAAAACATGGATATCGGATAAAATCGTGTCGTATAAATCCTGACTTTTTCGTTTGTCTATCATCGAAACAAACAGATCGTCATCGTCGCTATACCTCTTAACATCCCTGGTTCTGTTCTGTTTCTGTTGACCCGATGAAAGGCGTCGTCTTCGTCTCCAACAAATTGTCATAAATCAAAATAAGAGCGAAAAAATTTTGCACAAATAATTTTATAGCATTTTTCAAGTACAATTGTTATTAAAAATTTAATTAATAGTGTTACTTTGACTAAAAGAAAGTTTTTTTATCGCTTGAATGTAAAAAATGATGTAAATTCATTCAATAAACTTTAAAATTCTTATGAAGAAAAATATGTTGCAAACATTTCTTGTGTTCAATTGTGCTCTTTTGTTTACAACCGGAATTAATGGAAGCTCGATGAAAAATATCGACCAACATGAAGATGGAGCACCCAATTACAAAGAAAAAGGCTATTGTGCTCCTTATAATGGAAAGATTTGTAAATCATTTATTCGTGGACAAGTGTGGTATAGTCGGGAGGATCCGAATGGTGGTTGGAAGAACGAACAGATAACCACAGCATTGTGGGAGGAAATGATTTCGGATCTAACTGGACAATGTCGTATAGCGGCTGAAGTAAGTTCTTGAATACACAAAACGAATTATTAAGATCATTATTTTTGTTTATTTTTTTTAGAAAATGTTATGTTCTTATGCATTCCCGCAATGCCAGACAGAGAATGGTCAGCCTGTAAAAGTTCCACTTTGTTATGAAGACTGTGTAGCAACGCACTTGCAATATTGCTACAACGATTGGGTACTCATAGAAGAAAAGAAAGAACGTGGTATGTTCTTTAAGTCAAGGGGACATTTTCGACTGCCAAATTGTTCACTCCTACCCAAATACAACCAAACTGCCAAGAAACCGAATTGCTCTTATATTGGATTGACAAAAATCGATGAATCTCAAGTTTCTTGTAAGAATTAATTTTTTAAGGTTTTAAGATTTTACTGAATGTGTTTTTTTTTATAGATGACTGTCGTAATGGAAATGGAAGATATTATCTGGGCCACGTAAACATATCAAAGACTGGAATCCCATGTCAACGGTGGGATTCACAACATCCGCACAAACATATGCAACCACCCCTTGTGTTTCCACAAATAGCCGAAGGAGAAAATTATTGCCGAAATGCTGGTGGAGAAGAACCATATCCGTGGTGTTATACAACAAACGAATCTATGCGATGGCAGCACTGCGATGTCCCTCTTTGCCGTAAGTTTTTATTATAATCTGTAAATCAAAAATTTAAATGATTAGAAATTCCTGTTCCTGATAAAAATCCAATTAGCTCTAATGAGTTCTATTTAGATGCTTATTTTACCGACAACTAAGCTATAATACAAATCAATCTATAGTTCTATGTATTTTCTTTTGAACGCATTAAGACCTTCTTTAGGTTGAATTTAACACATTAATGTCTGAATGGCATAAAAGCTTTATTTATCTGCTTAACCAACAATATTAATGATCTCAAACCGTACCATAAACCTACAGAATCTGCCTGTAAGGTTTTTCAAGTTAAAATCTGGCATCTGACATCTGAATGCTCATATCGTTAGATTTGTTTGTTCCAGGAATGTTTGTATAGTCTTGCCTTTCCTTCGCGATTGTAATGAAACAATCTCGTTTGTTCATTACAATACCACCTAGTCAATTGACTGTTTTGTTCACGATGCTATTTCTCTTTCTCTCATGTTCTTACCCACTCAAATTTTGTCACTTTTCTCTCACTTAACTCATGCTATTTGTAGATTGTCTAAATTTTTGTACCGTATGTTAGAGCTTATGTTACAACTGCATATTAGAGATTTTCTTTCAGTTTAGAGGCTGTTTTGAATAACAAAATATATTCTTCCGACGCTTACTCGATGGTTGATGGCTTCAACACAAGATACTTTGCTATTGATCATAGATTTAAGATATTTAAACTTGTCGCACATGTTAAGCATGTGCTTAAACATTTTGGGACTTGGCCTGTGTGGATCAGAAAATGCTTCGCATGACTATTTTGTCTTTTTCTCCAAAACGTCCATAATCAAGTGATTGATGCAAGCATTTTCTAATTTTCTTTAGCTGTCCGCCAACGTCTAGCCTTTCTAGCAAACTCAATTGATGTGAGGGGTTTCCGCTGCAATGAAAAAAAAATGTTCTTGCAACGGAAACTCGTAACAGGGATTTACGTTGCATTGCAAGGAAAAAAAAACATCTTTGCATCGTAAAACCTCAACACCTACAGCAAACTCAATTGATTTGAAGGTTTACGTATAATCTCCGAAGCAATCCTGCTCAGCCTTACCAGTTTGGTAGGGATACTAAAACTCCGGAGCACTAAATTTATTTATTATTTTTTGGCACCATGGCACGATATAATACTTTTCTATTCACACCATTATAAGCGCCATTGAATTTGATAAATAGATGGTGAGTGTGGAAATGAAACTCTTGTCTTCATCAAAATATGACGCAATGTGAAAGTTTAGTCGATGATAGAATTGGCAGATGTAAAGCCGCATTATCTGGATCCAATTAGATTCTCCCTAAGTTAATTAAGACGTTCATGAGATCTTGTAGTAGAAGGCGATATTTAAAAGGATAATGTGTCTTAGTTGCAGCAAAATAGGTGATCTACTTTTTTGTGGATCGAGCAGATTCCAATATTTTCTACGGCTATATTTCATAGATGGGTTAATGCATGTTCCTAACCAGATTGTGTCATTTGAAAAGCCCCGCTTGAAGTTTATCAGTGCTGTGAGATTTGTTTGATTTGATCCTAGTGATAGCTATTATCTCATTTTGGTCAAGGAACCCTTGGTCATCTCATCATTTAAATTTGCTGGCTGATACTGTTCTTCATTTGCAAGATCTGGCATGCTATCGGCGTTTAGTAGCTTGTTGAAATAAACTTACCAGATATTTAACATCGACGGCGACGGTGTCTACCTACGATATTTCCTTCGCTATCTTTACAGGCTGAACTTGTGGCTTCTGATCTAGCTACTTCAAAACTTACGCACCTTGTTTTCTGTCGAATAATTTCTACATCTTCTCGTATTTATAACGTTCGTGGTTCTTCTTTTTGTTTGTGAGCAGGCGTTTTTTATCTTCAGTCTACGTATAGATTGCGAGAAGAAATTAATAGAAACGTAATCTGCAGAACTTCAGACGATCTATATTCTCTAGAGATCTTAGAATACTTTTAAGTTGAATCATCTCTCACTTTCGAAGGGCGTAAATACATATCACCATGATGTTCTTGAATCTGTCTTTCATGCGCTTACACTATGAAATATAAAGATGCCTTGCTTAATTCTTTACCTTTGAATGAATCCCAAAAAGTCACTAGCCTTCCTTATAGTACTGTCCGTGGAAGATGTCATTCTTTATACTATCTCTCTCTTTATCCCATTGCACTTCCTATCCTAGATACCTGTAAGTGTAACATCAGTACGATTTCGGTGTTTTTTTTTTTTATAAAATTAACATTTACCATTAAATTTTCGCAAACGACCATACCACGCTGAGCGCATCGGTTCTCGTCCGATCACCGAAATTAAGCAGCGTCGGGCGCGGTTAGTACTTAGATGGGGGACCGCTTGGGAACACCGCGTGTTGTTGGCATTAATTTTTTTTTTTTTTATTTCAAATACGGTTCACAAAACAGTTCTTTTGTTGTCTTCTTTTTTAAATTTAGTTTCTTTTTACAATATTGTTTTGTTTTACAGAAAGAACGTATTAGATTGGGTCTTGAATATTTAATTAACACACAAATTTAATGCAGGGACAAATGAAAAAACAAATCCGATTTTTTTCCTTACAGCCGACTCAATCGACATCACCAACAAAGACACAACAACTCCCATCAAAATGGAAACATTCTTCACACCTTCAATGATCTTCCTTCTTGCAGGCATAGGTTTCGTAGGAATTGTAGCTTTCCATCTGATTATACTTCTTATTCATAAAGTAGCCAAACATAAGGATATTCATCAACAACTGCCCCAGCAGCCACCATCAGAATGCAATATGTCCGTAAGTCGAGATTGCAATCTCTCTTCCAGTCATCATACACTTGATACATCTAGCAATCATAAATGCGGAACATTGCGTAGTACACATACAGGAACCATACGAAGCACTGCCACAATACACGAACCAAAAACAAAATTAAATACAAAATTAGAAAAGTTAGAGTATCCTCGGGGTGATATTATTTATGTTCGCAGCTTGGGTCAGGGAGCCTTCGGACGTGTATTCCAAGCTAAAGCTCCCGGCTTGATTCCTGGTGATGATGAAATGTTGGTTGCAGTGAAAATGCTTAAAGATGATGCCAGTGAAGCTATGCAATCTGACTTTGAAAGAGAAGCGTGTCTTTTGGCTGAGTTCGATCATACGAATATTGTTAAACTACTTGGAGTGTGTGCACTTGGTCGTCCAATGTGTCTACTCTTTGAATTCATGTCACCGGGAGATTTGAGTGAATTTCTTCGCTCTTGTTCTCCATTTGCTACGCATCAAGCAAGCCGTACTCGAACTGATCTCAATGATGCTGACCTTTTAAGAATCGCCGAACAAATTGCTGCTGGAATGGTCTATTTATCTGAGAGAAAATTCGTTCATCGAGATCTGGCTACTCGTAACTGCCTTATCAACGAACAAATGGTAGTCAAAATAGCAGATTTCGGTTTATCACACAAGATTTATCTGCAGGACTATTACAAAGGTGACGAGAATGATGTTATTCCCATTCGTTGGATGCCGCTAGAGAGCATACTCTACAACAAGTACACAGTCGAATCAGATGTATGGGCTTTTGGAGTGTGTCTTTGGGAGATATTTTCATATGCCCTGCAACCGTATTATGGTCTAACCCACGAGGAAGTTATTAAGTATGTACAAGAGGGTAATGTACTAAGTTGTCCGGATAACACTCCACTATCGGTTTATGCTCTAATGCGCCGGTGTTGGAATCGCAAGCCATGCGAACGACCAAGCTTTGGTGAAATTACTCACTGCATTCAGCACAGCATCGTTGAATTTGAATGTAAATCTATGCTGTAAACAACGAATACCCAATTTTTGTCTTCTACGTTCCTTATGTTCATCTCATCTTATTTATAGTAACGACACACACTCTTTTGATAATTAAATTTAAGGTAACATTTTTTCATATAATGACATTCATAATATTCCATTTCGATAATTTTAAATATGGTTACTTTTTTTTAAGAATTAATTTTGTGGAAACAGGTTTATTGTGATAACTAAAAAGATACTTATAAAACGCAGAAATGTTAAAATGTAACGATTGCTTGAACAAGCATTAGGTATTAATTTCAATGTGGCCTATTGTGAATCTATTGTATCCTTTATTGAACTTACTTGCTTAACGATGGAGTTTATTTTTCCTACGTTTACCGGAAAAAATTCAACATTGTCATATCAGCTAACAAATTTTTAGTTTTTACATAGTTCATGTATAATTAGATAGCATTTGAATCTACTTGATTAAACTCAGGAACAATCAGGAATCATTTTTCTTACATTGAAAGCAAGAACTGCTTTTCAAAGACCAATTATTATAGAAGCACTTAGAATGGTACCCGACGCTTCTGTGGGTGATGAGGGTAATCCATTGGTATACCTTTTCCTTTTGTTTGGAGAATTTCTTCTACTAAACGAAGTGATCCTCAATCGAAAAGCCTTTCAGTCAGCTCGGTTTCATAGTTGGTTGTTCATTCTCCACTTGTAGGCGAAATCTTAGATAGGGATTTCCTCTGTTGCGTACAGCTTCAGGAGTAGATTCGAAGACTCGTCGGTCTATTGCATTGTTCTCCATACGCTGGGTTTTTGATTTCGATAAAGCTTAATTAAAATAGAGAGATACAGTGATTATCAAGATTTCGATGTTGTTCGTCGAGTTTAAATAGTCGAATTCACAGACTTCCTTAAAATTATATCTATCAATGATAATGTTCAGTAGGTAGGAATCGAATTAGGCTAAACACTTTATGAAATTTTTGGCCAATCTGCACAAAAACCTGTTTCCAATTTCAAATACCAAAGTATCCAAGTATCCTCCGAATCTAGTCATACAAAATAAATAAACAAAAACACAACTTCAAGTCGATCTCATCGAATAAAACTCATTTTATCTAGTCGTTTGGTATTGGTACTTTTCCAAACCATAAAATAAGCATTTTTATATTTATCCACAAGTTTTTTTTTATTAAAGTGGATCTTTATTTTAAGTCAAACAATTACAAGTACGAGTACTATGTAATTTGTAAAATCTTACATATTGATTTTTAATTTCAATTTAACTTTACATTATACATTTTAATATTAAAGAAAAAAAAAGTACTTTAATGTACAAATTGTAATCCACCAAAATGAACAATAAAATAATTGTATTCACTAAATTTTGTATAATCTATAAAAATAAAGGAAAGGGTAAGGAACCATATCCATAGCCTCCTCCATATCCTCTGTAATAGGGACGACGAAATGGAGGTGCGAACCCACCACCACCACCAAAGAAAGGACCACCGCCACCGAACCCTCTACCACCTCCAAATCCTCTGCCACCACCGAATCCTCTACCGCCACCTCCAAACCCTCTACCGCCACCCCCGAAACCACCTCTTCCACCGCCACCGAAACCACCACCATGACCTCCACCTCCTCCACCATGTCCACCACCACCTCCACCACCTCCTCTCGCAGATGCATAGTTCATCATCACAATGATAACTAGGACAGTAATGAAGATCTGGAACAAGAACCGAGTAGAGTATGTATCTAATCAATAATATTATATATTTCTTTGGAGGAACTCACTTTATGCATAGATGCAGTTTTAAACATCTTTGCGTTGTTAGTTGTCTAAGTCTAAAATTGAACTGAGAGTAAAGTTTGATGATATTTCTGAGATTTTTGAGTAGGTATGTATATTAATTAGAACATTTTCTAAAATTATTTAAACAATTAACACAAAGCTGATTTAAGATTAAATATTATTCATTCTTGAATAGCACATTTGTTTTGTATCACGATCATTGCAATGACGACTTAATGCTATTAATGTGATTTTTTTGAAATAATTTCGGTAATTCCCTTTTAAGTTAAAAAAATATTATGTTAAAAAATAAGACGAAATGCATTCTCAGTGGTGAGTTTCTTAAGAAGCATATTACGATTTTTTTTTGAGGAAAAATCTTTATCAAGTTGTAAAAATTGTGTATTTCGTAAAAACGTATTTGTAATTGAAAATTTTTTAAGCTATCGGAATATTTTGCCATTCTTTTAATTATTAAAACTTATATTACTTTGGATCGCAAAGAAAGTCGATTGTAATGGATGATTGAATTTTTTAATTTTATTTTCGCTTTCTTGTTTCATAATCAACTTTTAATAATTATACAAAGAAAAAGGTAATTCAACACTACACTTAGATATTTCCCAGTTTTAAGCACAGATAATTCACCACAAGTGCGACCCAATCGTGGCAATGTTGAGTTGCGGGTGTCCCTTGACGTCAAGTATAGTCGGCTCGATCTCTAGCCGGCCGCCCCAGTTACAGTCTCTAGAGTTCTCCTTCTACTCTATCATTGAAACGAAAATAAAGCCTGCCTTGCTGTCTCCTTCTCTCTGATCTGACGTTAAAGACCTGGCTGGAACCTCGGTGGCGATTCGCTCTACATGGGCTAACCAATTTAACCGTTGCAGACGAAGTTTTTTAACAAGGGATGTACAAAACGTATAGTTCAAAGCGGACCATAAATAGTTCGTAGGATTCTGTTGACATCAAAGTAGTTTTAATTCGATTGGGAAAGAGTCCATGCTGCTGAGCCCATACATAAGGACCGGGATAGTGAGTGTTTTTTACAGCGTCTCCAGGGTTCTTCTCCATAGGTCTTTATTTCTCAGTTAGTTAGTTGTGTTAATCTACCTTTGATTTGTGCGCTGATGTTATTTGTCGAGTTGACTATCTCGAAGTTATACCTATATACATAATGGTCACTTTCTGATCAAGTCTTGTTGATGAGAATATATACTTTGCCTTATTCTTGTTAACAAAAAGACTCATTTTGTTTGGCAAAAGCACGAGTGACTGTTTGTTTGTTTGTTTCTTCCTTTCCTATCACATTGATGTCGTCAGCATATCCAAGATATTGCAATGATTTCCTAAAGATAGTACGCAGATGTATTATTTACTTGGGCCTTGCGTACTACGATCTCCTTGCTAACTATGCATTTCTTTGTCGTAGACCTCTAGTGGTGTTGAAGGTTTCTATAATATCTACCAATTTCGACGCAGCAGCGAAACCTTTATAAGGGGGTTTGAAATCGATAGTGAGTATGAAAGATGAGTATGGATATTAATAACTTGGCCTCGGGCCTTCTCCAGGATCTGCAGAAAAGTGATTATTTGGTCGATGGTAGATTTCCGAGGTGTAAAGCCGCAATTGTGGGTTTCACTTAGATTCACAGTAATTATTGGCTTGAGATGTTCACATAAAGCGCTAGATAAGATCTTATATGCGATGTATTTGCTACAGAGAAGGCGATTTCCTTATCATATTTAACAAATGAGTTTGTGCATGTTTCTAACTGGATAATCTCCAGTGTACGTAGCTATTTGTAAAGCCAACTTGTAAGTTAAGGATTTTTTTTTTATTTCATTTGAGCATTTTGATCTTTATCTTAAATGGCTGGCTGATGTTGCTCATTTGAGAAATTTTCGACATTTAGTTGGTTGAAAGCCTCCAGATTCAACAAAATGTACGGTATTTTCATCCTATTTTTTCTTTTTATCATCACAATAGTTTTTTTAACGGCCGGCTTGTGTTGTGTCACGTGTGTAGATCGTTTGAGCTGTTTTTTCACTGTTAAATCATTTTGTTTTCTAGTTTCTGAGAAGATTACTTAGCTTAGGTTCACCTCCTACATCCAACGGACCCCAAATCTAGGTATGCGATTTTTCGTACCCTAAATAGCTTTATTACTTTGCGCACTCTGTAGGGGAAAATTAAATTTTAAGAAACTACCGCTAAGCTGAGCGCCTTTTTTAAGGTAGTAGTTTATTATAGTACAAGTAAAATTCAAATCCTCCTTTATTTATTTAGAATGATTTCTCATCTTATGTCCTGATTGTTTATGATGTTGTTTTTTCATCGAAATTAAGTTTTTTTTAACTTCCTTTTTTTTATTTATAAAATTAGTTAAAAAAAAAAGATTTTTGGATAAACATTATATTTAACATTAAATATTTACATAATTAAATTTAAATCTAAATAACGATTGACTATCACAGGCCTTTATAATCTTAAATAATAAACAAAATATATATATATTTATTTTTAATAAACTAAAGGCAGAACATTATCAGTGAATAATTGTTTTTTTTTTACAGTGTAGAAGGACAATTTTTATTTTTACTTAAAACTAATCGATCTGGCTCTAAGCTCAATTGTTTTAATGCGTCATATATTTTAACACGAATTTCAGCTGGAAAATCACGATCTCTTCCAAAAATCCATATTTGATCTGAATATCCAATCGAACCTAAGCTCGAACATGACCATAAAATTGCAAAATTATCATAATCCGTATAGAGAACTTGATATTTTCCTGATCCTGGCAAAAGTCTTGCAATGACATCTGGGAAACGGGTATTAAACTAGAGTGGAAGAATAAATATTGTAACTTTTACTGATAAAAAAACATATTTTTTGTTTCAAACCTTAAAGTCCATAATGGATGATTTTCGAGATTCAGGAGTTGCATATCCTAGATTCACGGAAGGATTACCAGTTCTGAAATTATTTGTTTGTTGAGTTTGAATTGATTTTAATGTTGACTTAAGAAAATTATAAAACATACAATCTATTGACAGTTTTTATGGCTACTTCTAGTTTGTAGACACTGTTGAGACTTGGGTCATCTTCTCGATTAGAAATTGCTGGCTGGAATGTTAAAGTTGTACATCCTGATGCGATTTCCGGTAAATAAAATGATCGCTCTACTTCATACCATTGTCCGAGTGCCTGAAAGATATTTTATTTAAAAATTATAATATATGATATTCGAATAAGTATCAAAAAGATGTAAAAGTACTGGCTCATGATTTTAATAAAGAACTATAGAAATATTTTTATTTTATTTTTAGAAATATCCACTACATATATATCAACTATCGATATCTTAAAATTCAGACATGGATTTCAAATAACTAATAATAATTGAACAACTTTGTTGGTTTTGATCTTTTGAGCTGCCAGACAGATGTATTTGCAATGGCGAATTCCCAGTAATTTCTGCTTTCCACTCCAAGCCATTGTTTCCTTATGTTCATAGAAGCCTATCTTCAATCATTCATTGATGATTCGACCGTTTCAGCGATGCAAGTTTTACTAGAATCACGTTTTGTACTTCTGAATTAAAATTAAGTTTCAAAATTATATACATGCTTGGTTAATGTAGTTTGAACCAGTTAGAGCTTCTAATGAAACGATAAAGACAGTGAATCTCTATGTTACACCGCTGGGGTCATTGAAGAAAAATGTTCCTAGGTGTAATTTACGCCTTTGGGAAACGGCAGGGCATGAGCAGAAAAGATGGGAGATACTCTCCTCCTCCTACTCCTTCGTGAAACTTTTTGGGAAATCGCCAAGGTTTATGGCAATGTCCAGTTATGACACCAATTTCAGAGATAAGATTTATTTGTTGATAGACAAGACGTTTGGTTCGTTGCAGATACCTTTTTGGCCAGAACGCTAGACAGCTGGGTAGACGGTGTTTTTATACATCTTATTATTGTTCTCTGCATGGTATCTTAGTTTAACACGTTGTGATAGGTATGCCAATGTTGAGCTTGTCAGGTAAATTTGGTAATAAGGTTCCATTTCTGCTGATTTCATCAACTTTGCAGTTTCCTGGAATACCTTTTTGTCCCGGCACCCAATATTAAACTGTTGTGCAATCTCCATGATCGAAAATTGCGGGCAGTTACTAAGGTTGTAAAAACATCATCAAGTGATTTAAGTACGGCTTGACTATTTGAGAAGATTCGGATGATCGATGTGAATTTCACATTTACCTTCAGCGAAGATAATACATAGACTTTTGTTTGATCCGAATGAATTAAGAATCATGGTGTGTCTTATTGAGTTATTGGCTGTGACAATAATGACTGTGATCAAGGTGACTTCTTTCCTGAAACATGGGTGTGAGGTTATAAGTAGTATGTCTAGGGCAACTGAAAGTTTCGAAAGGAAAGCACCGCTGATGCACATTCTAGCTGATCGTTGGAATTTGCTTAGCATTTAAGTTATTACAAAGGGCTTAGTAAATCACTACAATTATATATAAAAAGGCTGGTTGCCACACGGCGCGTTTCAATTTGTATTTTTCTAAAGGACGTCTGTTTGTTAGGCGGCTAAATGTCACGATAAGTATAACTATCCAAGACACTTCACTATAATATTAGCCCGTAAGTGAATATCGCGTTGATGACCGCTGTGTAAAGCCAGTGGGTAATATATAAGCAATTTGCTAATTTTTTTCCAATATCTTTTTTGCAAGAAAAGAATGCTATTGTAGCCTTTCTTACTCTTTTTCGCATATTGGGTTTCCAGTGTAACTTATTGTCTGGGATAATACCCGGATATTTAGCTTCATTTGAAAAAATCATTGGAGTTCCATTATTTTATGGGGGTCATTTAGGGTTATTTATATTTGCTTGTGAAGACGGTACAAGTTCAGTTAAGGTCGGGTGTACACCAGTCTAAATTGGTTCGCCGATTTGAACACATTGTTAAGAACATTTTGCATTATTTTAGTATATATTTTATTTGAGTATCTTTTCCCATTACGGTAATGATAACTTCGAGAGTGTATGCTATTAAACTGTATCTCTCTCCTTTCAAGTCCTCTAAGATCCCGTTGATGCCTTGGTGTGTCTCTAGGGATAAGTTAATAATTCTTTTCGAGCATAAGCGCGGTATTTCATTGCACGATTTTTTTATTTTTATTTATTTTATGCCTCTAAAAAACACTCCCTTTGTATAGGGTGGCAAAGTCTTATTTTAATTTACGGCAACAAAAAGTTAAGAACTCAAACCCATCAAACAGTTGTATAGGGAATAGAAATTCTCACTTCTATAATTTAGCTATCTTCTTTATTGAGGCTACCATCATGAAGTCGATACTTATTTTCGGTATTATTTTAAACCTTATGAATGCAAATTTTCAAGAAACTTCATTCTCATAATTAAATACACTGCAGATTTTTGCAATTTCCTAGTGTTTGCTAAAATGTCTGTTTTACAATAAATGACAACAAAAAAACATTATACATAACACAAATTACAATTGAAGTGAATATCTTTCCAATTGTTATTTTTTTGCGACCAAAGTCTAATGACACAGCCGTGCCATAACGTACCAAAGCTAAAAGTATTAATTAAGGAAGTAAATGTATATTTGAACCAAGAAATTTGCATGCAAATCGTATAACTTTAAGAAAATACCTGTTAACGATTCATTAAATTTACTTGGGTTATTTTTAGCACCATAGACTTATTTTTTAGCATTTAAACTAACAACATGCGGATATTCATATAGCACACTGCCCCTGAAATAGTTAAATACAAATAAAATGATGGAAATGATTAAAGCTGATTTTATAATTATTTCTGAAGGCTTTTTTTTCTTATTTATTCTATTAAGGGTTGGAATCGAATTATTAACTTATTCAAATGTAAGTTTGCATTTTGAATTATTATACAAAAAAAAATAACAAAACAAAAAGTAGGTACTTATACGCCACAGTGTACTTTGGGATGACTGCTATTTTTACGTTCTGTTTTGTTTGTCTTTAAAAAAGATATAAGATCTTAGTGCAGTCAGTCTTTATATATGAGTTGTCTAACCTAAAACTTTTGGGAAGTTTTGCAAAATCTGTTGAGCAGTTTTGCCAAAATAACTGAATTTCGATTTAGGTATCTGCAGTTATAAAATAACATGCAAAATAAACCACAATTATAATTCTCCATATTCTTATATTGGTTGTAATAATATAAATATCCAAACAACTATTTGAAAGCGTTTTAGTATATCCAAATAAGTGTTTTCTAGTTTATTAATTTAATTCACGCGACCTTAATCTGCAAACATTTAGCAAACCTTCAAACAAAAACCCAAGGTCAAATCGAATAACAAAAGACTTTATTTCCGACTGGCCCTTTATTTTATTTAGCATGTAGGTTTTTATATCTGGTAACAAAAGCGAACATGCTACATAAAAAGGGCATAAAAAGTATTAACATAACGATTTGATGGTCAATGGGTCAAAAGTCTTTTTCCAGTTAATCAACAAATTAACAAATTCAAAAATTCATTAATAACACGAACAATAGATATTAGCGCCTCATTCTCAATTGATTAATTTTCAACCAACATTTTGTAAGCATTCTATTGGATTTTTGTTTTTTCATTGATGAATCACCACTACTGGAGTCATGCAACGCAAAGGCGTTACAAGATTAAAAATATATTTTTACTTTCTGCCAAAGACGTCACATTAATGATTTATACGAAACCCAAAATAACTTCACCTTAATTTCAACTTGAAACTGAGGAATAATTTATTCATATGCACATCATCACAGGTGGTTGGTTAGTTTATTCCACAAAGTGTTTTTTATGTTAACCCAGTGCGAAATATTTCGAACGAAAATAGCAATAGTGTGAACACAAAATATTAAAATATTCATTTAATCTACTTCTTTTGCAACGATTTTTTTTATGGATATTTTTTCTACAGAAAGTTTTTTTTTTCATTTTTAAAAATAAAGTAAGAGCATTTCCATACGATGACTAAATAAAATCACGACTGATTCATATTGTAGATTCTAATATTAACGTTAAACTTTAAGATTCCAATTTAATCGTTAAACTCAAACAATTTCAAGTAATTTTAGTTTAAACCGATACTTTTGAAGTCCGGGTGCCGTTAACAGAAACACGGATACTCAAGGCTCTGAACTAAATAAAAAGTTGTTTTTTTACAAATTTAAAGTTTGCATATATGTATACGTAGGTATATTATGCAACCAAACATTTTTTTTAATAAAGCCGTTTTCCCAATATTGAATTTATAAAAAAATTAATTAAATAACAGAAATTGATGAAATCATTTAGTTCTTTAAAAAAAAAATTGGTTTAAAATCGATTAGCCTGTTCACAAGATATATTCTAAGAGCTATCGACAATCATACTAACGTCATTTGATAAAATTAGTAGTTTTTTTTTATCATCTCTCAGCACGTGTGATAAATAATCCGAAGTCTACGAAGTCTCCAGTGGCCAATACCTTAAAGGTGTTAGTTGTATGGAGATATATATATGAACATTTTGTCGTTGCAAACTAATAATGGGAGGGTCGAAATTCAGAAAATTGCTACTCCCCTTCCGGGTCAATGGGACGATATAAACAGCTTCTCCATAATTAAATATTCTTGTATTTTGTCCTTATACATGATCCCATTATAAATTTGTAACGAAAAAAATGTTTCCATACATTTTTTAATATTAACAGTGCATGTGGCCCACAAAAAATAACGGTTCTATGGGAGGTTCTGTTAAAAGACTTGCCAAACAACTTTTTTGCAACTTAACAATCACACAGAAAACATCTCTATGTTTTACTTGCCCACCAGGGCAAGAGATTTTAATCAAACCTGACATTACGATGATAGAGAAGCCTAAAAAAGTATGTTTCGTCATGCTGTCCGTGAGTCTATCTCTGCGGATGGATGTGCGTATGTTTGGTTGTCTGTGCACCGACCTATACAGCCTAAAGAGCTTCACCGATTTAGTTCAAAATTCGTATACAGGGTGATTGGTATAAGGTGCATCAAAAAGCTTGAGCGTGTAGGTGGAGTTAAGACAAGAAAAAAATCATATGGGAGGGGGGTCTATTTCCCCCCGTTTAGGCGGGAGGGGCAATTTTCTAAAACATTGACTTAAATCAGAAAAAAATTATTTAAAAACAACGGTGAATGATACAAAACGCTTGTTATATTTTTTTGGAAAGCCAGAAAACTACTCTTTTATTTAATTTTTAAATTAAGTTGTTTAAGTGAACAGTTTTAAAAAAAATAATTTTCAAACTCAAAATTTTGAAAAAAAAAAAATTTAAACTAATTTTTTGCAAAATTTTATGTAATTAACTATTATTTTTATTTTCAAAATGCAATGCTCTTATTAATTTTTAGACAAAAACAGAAAACCGAATGCCAAAATGTATCTTGTATCTAAGTTTTTGAGAAATTAAAAAAAATTAAAGTAAAAATAGTAAGTAAAGTAAAATAAGTTAATTCGTTTTTTTTTATTATTTGATTAAAATCGGATGGTATGTAATAAAAAATAAAAAATGGATGATTCCCTAATTAATAATTGACCTGTGCAGGTTAAATTTGGGAAAACCAAAAAAAAAAGTGTTTTTCTTGAAAAAAAATACTTCTAGTTTTTCTTAATTTCTCAAAAACTAAGATATTTTGGCATCCGGTTTTCTGTTTTTGTCTAAAAATAATAAGAGCATTGAATTTTGAAAACAAAAATAATAGTTAATTACATAAAATTTTGAAAAAAAAAAAATAGTTTAACAAATTTTTTTTTAGTTTTTTTTCAAAATTTTGAGTTTGAAAATTAATTTTTTTAAAACTGTTCACTTAAACAACTTAATTTAAAAATTTAATAAAAGAGTAGTTTTCTGGCTTTCCAAAAAAATATAACAAGGCTTTGTATCATTCACCGTAGTTTTTAAATAATTTTTTTTTCTGATTTAAGTCAATGTTTTAGAAAATTGCCCCTCCCGCCTAAACGGGGGGAAATAGACCCCCTCCTATACGATTTTTTTCTTGTCTTAACTCCACCTACACGCCCAAGCTTTTTGATGCACCTTATACCAATCACCCTGTATAGCACTTTTTGGTGATTCACTAGAGGTGAAATTCGAATTTTCGTTTTAGCCCGGCTATAACGGGTACCTCCCATATAATTAGTTTTTCCAAATTTTCTCAAACACACCTCTAAAGATTTTGATAAAACTTGGTGTACGTTATATTTGCAGTTGTTTCAATATAACTGCATTTCAGGTTTTTGGCTAAAAATTCACATAACGGAGATTTTGTGTTAACGTTTTTTACAAATTTGGCCATAACTTGGTAACGGCTCAGTCGATTCTTTTTCAATTCAGTACAGATTTTAAACTTGACATTTAACACAAGATGGCATTAACAGTTTCTTGATAAAGAACCGTTTAATGATAGCTGCCATACAACTTGATCTCACGTTTTGGCCATTTTTTTTATATTTTTCCAACTTTCTTCAAAATTTAATAAATTAAGATATTTGTAGACCCATAGTTTGCTACAAGAGTAAGTCCATGCGAGGTGAAAAAAACGTCAGCTGGCCATAAAAATAATTTAACAGTCAAAAAGTAATGAAATATGGGCCATCTGACAACAGTTTGGTAGATCTCCAAGTTTGATTGAGTGAACCACAAGATTCTGTCATGAGAATCTTGGACTGTGTTTAGTCACACCCAAATTCATACCTCAGCGAAAGTATTTGTTTTGAGGAATAAATCTTAAGCCAACGCCAACTATAGTTTTAAGATGCTATATGGGGTATTGTATGATTTTGTTTAGATGAACAAAGTGTTCGTTTTAAGATGCGACATTGAAGATCTAGATCTTTTAGTTAGCTATGCTGCGTCGTATTAAACTTAATACGAAAGTAAACAGGATATGATAAAGATAATTTATATGAATGCAGTATAGAACCAAGCCAAGATGAAAGGAAGATGAACCCCAGCATAACATATCTTTTACTGATTATATACATCTACATAATTAACATCCGCACTCATAAAGTTGAGACATGCATCATACGTGTGACAGAACCTTGTATTTTTAATCTTTTTTTTTTTTCTTTTATTTCTGAAGGTTAAACATGATCAGTTCAATTTCGATTTTATTCATGGTTTGCACCAGGATTAAAAATAACATTGACATTAAACGATTAAAATGAACATATAATTTTTTATATCTTATTTGTATTATATCATTTTTTTAATTATTAAGTATCAAATGATTGAAACATTTTGGAAGCACTATATTTCATGTGTATTGTATGAATATACACTTGAATTTAAATTTTTGTTAGCTATTTTAAAATTAGTATCATAAAATACTCAAAAACAATTTTTTCTTCAACAGGCTTTTAAATTCGAATTTAATTTTATAATTTATGGTTTATTTTGAAAAAAAAAAAAAAAATGAAAAATATTATAAATATAAATTGAAATAAAGCACAACTGACTCAGCTGGTTCTGTCTGTCATACACTAACTACAAATATAATATCCTAAAAACCACGAAAAAAAAAATACAAACTTGAATAAGGCTACGCGCGGTTACAGTGCATGCGTGTTCTGACGAACAATTGTTCTGACGCATTCCGCAGAACTCATCGTCGGAAGCGGGTGGTGACAGTGCTTGCGTTTTCCAACGATAACGAAGGTCGTGATAGTGAAGATGATAGACAATGAAGAATATTTTTATTTTTTATCGTAAACGTTGTTGTTTAACTTCAGAACGAAATAAATAAATGAAGAATACTACCCCTCAGGGAAATACATAACTTCACAGGAAATATCTTTACATATGGGAAGAAAACTTCACTTGTAGGGGAAAATAATCTTTTATTCGAGGTTATTTCCGAATTAAGGGAAACATGAAAAACTTTTCAAATCGATAGTTAAATATGTTGATTTTATTTGAAACACAAATGCTATACAATTATTGATTGCAAATGGCTTAAACAATCATTACTTACATTTAATTATATTAAATAAATGCCAACTAAAAATTGTATCATCAAAAAAAAATTGGTCAGTAATCAAAATGTTTGGCTATTTTTTTCTGAACTTCAATCATATCTTAATTATTATAAGAAAAAGCCTTGACTTATTTGCTTTAAACCGACTAATTTGCTTACAATGCTCGACTTTATTTTTTAAAAACCTTATACCTATAATAGTATACATTATGAGATTTGTTCCACATAATTTTTTAATAACCTTCTTATTCAACTTAAGTCTAAACGGGTATTCTGTATCTTCTTAAATTTACTTCAATCAAAGTATAATAACTATAATGCGTGATTTGCTTTGAGTGAATGAATTACAATGTCCTATTTTTTGAAGCGGTCAACTATAAAATGGTCACAATTCACATACCCAGATAAACATCATTGAAGTTAATTGAATTAAATCTGATCTTTGGAATAATTGACCTCTTCCCTCCTCCCTGTACAGTATATGAACATCAAAAGAAAATTATAATCACGGAGATACTACGTCTTAAAATGAGTTCTACTTCTAAGTACAGTGGATTTAAAAAAAAAACGAGTGTGTCGCTCCATAGAGATAAAATGTTCATCAAAAGAAAATAATGTATGTAGATAAGCTAGGCGGCAATAGCCTATAATCCGTTAAGTAAACAATCGTCATTGACATAAAGATTTCTCTGAAAGATATTGTATCTGTTGTGGTGGGTCTTGAATGCAAATAAAGATTGTTTATCTGTTTTCCAGACTTTGTGATACAAAACGACAATTTGGAATGCATATAGAAGGCTATAACTATTTTATTTACCAAAATTAACATTCACGAATGCAATTGTCATGGTTTATAGATAATTATATCGTTGAACATGTCAATAAAAATGAGGACAAACAAGTTGACCATGGACCTCAAAAGTAGGTACTCCACGAGTAAAAAAGATGTTATTTTTCCACAAGAGGGTTCTGCAGAATGCGAAAAGTTATTTTATTCAACATCTGCATAAATGCAATTAAATTGATCGATGCTATTGGAACAGGTGTATGTGCATTTTCATGGTTCAGTGCAGTAAAATAAACCTTGATGATGCTTATCGATTTCAGAATATCTGATAGGTTAATGAAAAGAGAAGGTTTGATAAAGATTATATTGTATAAATGATTTAACTTAATCGTAAAGTTAAGTGTTTGATTTTTATAATGGGGTATTTTAAAAACTTTAAAGGTTTAGTATAAGATTAAGTGATTACTATGGTACAACGATGCTTTTATTTTACTTTGTCTGCTTGTACCTACTCGTACAGGGGTATTCTAGTGCTTAATAATTCAAGAACATACATAAAACCTAATTGTTTTTCTTTAATTCTCGTGTGATTCATTGGACTGAGTCGCACTTGATGCAAGTCTATTAGGCAGAGTTATTCGCATACAAACAAAAAGGTGCGTTTAGGTTGAGTTGAGACAAGAGGGGCGATTTTCTAATTGATATAAAACAGAAAAAAAAAATATTTAAAATTAACTGTAACACCCACAATGCCATGCTATACCTTTTTGTAAAGTTAAATATTGTTTTTTTTTTATTTTGTTTTTAAATCGGGTTGTTTTAGAAAATAGTTTTTGAAAAATTTATTTTCAAACTACAAATTTAGAAAAAGTTTTCAAACTAATTTTGTTCAAAATGTTATGTAATAAAGTTTAATTTTTGTTTTCAAAATTCATAAGCCAGTGAATTTAGAAAGAAAGTATATGGGCGAAAAAGCCAGCGCCGCGGTCGATTAAAACGAAATGTATATATGGATTGTAAGAGCATCCATTAATTGGGACGTGAAAGTTTTTTTTTTATTTTTAAAAACTTTATGTTATTCGGAGTAGAAACAAAAGTTACACAATGAAAAAGAACTTATATTGCTGGCATCGAAATATCTGTGTGTGTGTGTTATGGGGAAGCAGAAAAATTGAATGTCTTACTGTTCGTATACTGTCTCACTGTTCCAACCACTCCCCTACATAATATTTGCAGTATTCTTATTTTTTTTTTAATATGACCATAACTTGATATCGGCTAAACCGATTCTATTTAAATTTGGTATGGCATTTAAGTTAAACATTTAAGGCAATACCATCAAAGAGCACACGCTTTTGTGGCAAGTTATACCTTTGTTTTAACGAATGGGAAAGGAAACAAATCTGTATTATGATAACAATATTTATCAGATATAGCAGCCCTATTTGATTAGAGGAAGTCGGTATAAAAAAACAAATATAAGAATTTTTAGTTAGTATGAACATTGATATTTCTCTTTTTTCGAGAAAAATAGAATACAAAAACTTGATGGAAAATAGAAAAACATCACTTCTCAACTTGTAAAGTAAGGGTTCATAAGCGGTGGAATGCGTAGTGCATACGACTTCGAAGACTGAGCAAATCTGATATGCGTGGGTTCGAATCCTATAGTGTGCTTGTAGAATTGGATTAAGCTCAGCACCATTAATAAGGAGAACGATGATAGGACTTAGCACTCCTTGAAATAGCTATATGTCTCCAGCCAAAATAAAACCAACAATAAAATTCGTAAACAATTGGTGATGGCACCTTTAAGTTGTTGTTGTTGCTCAAAAATTCAATGAAAATAGTTTTATTTTAAAACTTTTTATTGCAGTATTAATCAAGTTTAGCAGAACTCTTAGAATATTAAACTTCGATAATATCGGTTCAGTTGTTTAAGAAATAGTGGGTATAAAAAAGTACGTTTCTATGGCAATTACCATTAGTGAAGCTTCTTCAGAAAAGAAATTTCAGATAGAAAACGTTAACATTAGCAACGAATCACTCGAATAAAATTTTATCAAAATTTATCATGTTTTTTTTTTTGAAAAAAAAAAATGGAATTATCACTATAACGTTTATGTGTTTATTTTTCTAAAACTAAAGTAAATACCGTTTCAGGTTTCCAAAAAAATTATAAACAACAGATTTAATATAACGGTACTAAAAAAATAGTGCATTCGTAGCACTAACCAAGTACGGAACGGACTAATAAAAAAAGGTCAATTAAGTGTTTATTTTGATTGTTAATAATAAATGAAATTGATTGTAGCTATTTCTCGGTATTAAATTCAATAAATTACTAAAACAACAAAATGAAGACAAATTTCTCATTAATATTTCATTGAATTAAAGTGAAATTGACCATTAAATTAGACGAAACTGAGTAATCAGTCATCCTCATCCGCTTAAAGTAAAGTTACAGGTTAACACTTAAACTAATATAGTGAAACATTTTAAATAACAAATATCTATAATATCATCATATTATGAAAGCACGAAGACGTCGTTAACATTTTGGTTGTTTTGAAAGTGTATTTTTTTTCTCTTTAATAGCTTTGACAAATAAAAACACAAATCTATTTAAATTAGTCAGAAGAGTAAACAAATTAAAATAACGGTCTCGAAATTTGTTTTCACTTCGAGTCAAAATTTCATTCTACTCACCCGTGTCATATTGAATCTAGGCATCGAAGGGTATTTGGGACACCTTCCGAATCCATAACCAGCAACTGAAGCAATCCAAAATGTCAACAAAATAACAATCGACGTTTGGTGAAATTTCGTCATTGTTTTTTTTTTTTTTTTTTTTTTTTGAAGTAAAATATTTAAATAGAAAAATTTATTCTTATAGCAAAATTGAACGTGTGCCAAGTGATTTAACTTTTTTAACGTTTAAAGTAAATAAAGTTGCGACAATATTTTACTATTTATATATGTATGAAACCTTTAACACAATAGTTATCTATTCACACTTTTATTAGCCAACAAAATAAAAGGTGTCGATAGCTCTTTAAATTATTATTCCACCAACGTGTTAGTAAAACAAAAAACAAAAAAAAAAATATTTATATTAAAGGTAATTGTAAAATATCTATCTACTCTACATAAATATCGATCGAGTTGCAATTGCAACAAATAATGGGGAATAACCACTGTTGCAACACACACACTATACCACGCACGGACAGCAACTTGACTTGCAATTTTTTCGCTCAAAGCACTCGTTATATAATGTATATTACAGGCTGACTCGACTGACCGAAGACGGACTCTAGTAACTTTGTTCCGCGCAAATTACACGCCTCACGACGAAGATACAAGTTACAAGATTGCCTGCGTTAAAGTGCCCCTTCCCGCTCAACTTGTACTTGAATGGATCAATTTTCAAAACAATGCACGTAGTGGAAATGGAAGTGGTAGCGAAAATATTTAAAATGCACTTCGGGAAGTGGAAGCAAGTTAGGAACTAAACCGAAACCAAATACCGAAATGAGTTCAGGAAGACCGGAGGTCAAAATACTTTCGAACAATAGAGATTGTTATACGCCAGCCAACGGATATATGTATAAAAGAAGGGGGCAGATCAACGGTCTAAATAACCACAAAACCGTTTTACAATGAACCTGAATCGAGGCCAACTTTAAGGTTCATATTATGTGAGTTATTCAAATTTGTATATATGGTTGAAGTATGTATATTTGTTATCTATGAGATACTCGTAAGCTGAGACAAACGTTTTTAGACGAACTTGACGGTGCGACAGCTTGTAGTAAACTAAAAGTATACTTCTGTTGTGGATTTCACTGTGGCAGGGGCAATTTAAGAGACATATGTTGGATATGAGAGAGTAAGATTTTTTATTCTTTGGTGTTCACTTTTTGGACCGATTTTGATGATGGAATGGATATATCATGGATTTCTTATCTGTTGTCTTTTATGAAATTCCATGAGGCTTTATTTTTGTTGTCTCAGAGCTTTTTGCAGCTTTGTTTAATGTGCACTTTGGATGGTTGCCAACTGGAAATTTATAAGAATGATTAAATATTAATAGGAGTTAAAATCGTCATTCTTTCAAAGATAATTCTGAAAATAATTTGAAGTTTGTACTGTCTTGCATTTAAATAAAACTTTCAGCAAACAAGAAAAGCACTAACCCAAAATCATTTGTAAAAAAAAATATAAGACATTTAACTTTATCTTCGGTTCCGACGATTATCTTTGACGACATCTTCGAAAAATCGACATCACTCTGATCAGCTTACAAGAAGGAGCTGAATTGTTGGCAGCACAGTGCGGGCATTCGGTATCTATGAGTCACGTTTTTTTTCGATAAATTAACTTCCGGACTGTTTTGATGGATGGTTTGAATTCTAAAATCTATAGAAAATGTGGCTGATGTGCTCCAGGGTTTCTTTTTGTTTTCAATATTCCGCGATTTGGACGGGTTCTGAGTGTCTTCTTAGTACTTTATTCAGAATCGAAGGCTTCTTCGATTTTTTTTAGGTACTTTTAATTCGATCAAGCCGAATCACTTCATCTGTCATGCGAAGCATCTTCATCTGAATTGCCGTTAATTTTATCTCATAGATCTTGTACATTGTCCAACATTGTGGGTCGTATGTAAGCGCTAGATGAACTACTGCAGATTATAGCTTTTAGCTTATGGCCTTATGGGGCATTTTTATTTTCGCTTATGGCCTTATAGGGCATTTTTCTTTTAGCGTAATAATAACTATATTAAGGGTATTCATCTAACGAGAACTGTCGTGAGGCAGCTTCAAATTCTAAACATCGGAAGCGTGAGTACTGTTCCAGTTCCAAATTCACGTTTTTCCCATTTTGTTCATTATCTGCTTGACTGGCGATGTGTTAACATCGCAGTATTTTCATAATTAAGCTAAATGCAGAGTGATTGAAAATGAATTCTTGGAATAGGAAACAAACAGAAGCAATAATAATAATTTATGGAGGTTATTTTCTTTTATAAAATACGAACTATTTGCGTCGTTCGACTGTCTCACTTCCACAAAAATTCCACCGGCTTCAAATGAAGCGTCTTCAAATAATTTGTGTGTGTAACCACGAGAGTACTCACCACGCCAGACTCAAATTTCCCAGTCTAAGGGGCCAGTTATAGCTATCATTGAAACTCATCATTGAACATTTTCTTTTTATTTTTTGAGGCAAATTATCCAACAAATTTGCTGTTAATTGGTATTAAAATGAAGCTTATGAATTATAGAATTTTTATTAAAAAAATAACGCAATTTGAGCTTAGTTCGCAAAATATAAACAATTTGGTGTTTTCAATTATAAAAATCTATTTCAATGAACGACTTTAGTTCCATAAAGTGAAATACAATCGTTCTGATGGTGTTCGATTTTCCCACTGTTCTCAGCTGTCAGTTTTTAGGGGCCCAGTTATAGCGATCAGAAAAAACCATCAGGAAAAGTAGAAACAAATGAGAAAAGGATTTTTTTCCTAATGTGCGTTTATAGCGATCAGTAAAAATGTGTCAGTGGACGGGCTGTTTTCCTGATTGAAATGTACATGAAAAACTTTTCCTCACAGAAATCTGTCAGTGGAACAAGTGAAAATTAAACTCATATAATTGTAATGATTTGTTTCATTTTTTTAAAAATGGCAGTCAGCTGATACGAAAAATGAAATTCAATCAGGGAAACAAATAAATGCATTTTTTACAACAAATATTTGTTAAATTGAACATTTTTTGGCACAAAAAATTCTCTGACTTATTTATAATCGATAAGTGTAATATTTTTGTTTTAAATCAGATGAATTCATGGCTAATTATCGACTTGAACATTTTTCCTGTTTCATTTTTCTGATCGCTATAACCGGCCCTTAGTTCAATGATAAATTTCAATGATCAACTCTAACCTCAAAATATTGTTTGTTAAAAATAAGTTTTTTGTTAATATTTAATAAATTATTGAATATTGTTTATATATGTACGTGTTTTTTTTGCATTGGATGATGTTTTTTTTCGACGATTTTCTTTCTTTAATTCCTTTTGTAATGTTTTCAATGACAGGTGTTTTCAATGATTGCTATAACCGATTTGTCCACCTTTCCACTGATTCGTGTTTCAATTATGATTTTCCATAATAGCTATAACTGGCCCCTAAACAGGGAAAATAAATCGTTTAAGTCGTTTTACGTCGTCAAATGAAAACCCTTATTATAGTCATGACTATCAGCCAAGTCATTTATATTCTTTTCTACTTCTACAGTACCTAAAGGAACTGGCCTACGCAATGTTCTGCGATTCCGAAGGTATTCATGTAACAATAATTTTGAGTAGCCATTCAAGCAAACGTTCGACGTTCATAAGCAAAATTGATATGAACAAATTAATGTGAAAACGTTTCTATCAAAGGTACCATACCAACCCACTATTTTTGTATGGGAATGGTCAATATGCTTGAATGACACTTGCTGGAGCGAAATGCCTTCAAGTTCACATTAAGATAGAATGCATTGATTAGAATAATACGATATGGATAAAATGATAATATAATTTACAAATCTGCTTAAGATTATAAATGTTAAATAAATCAATCGTTATATTAATTTGTGTTTATAATTTATTAATAATTTCAATCAGTCAACATTTCCAAAATATTTATTGATGTTGCACGCACCTGCAGGAATAGGCTAGACCAATATTAAACTTATCGGGTCAAATTAATAAAAAGCCTTTAAATATTTGATAGCGTTCACAAGAAACGCGATGTTTAAAAGTAGGTTAACCTACTTTGGAAGTCTTTGTTTTGTTAAAGTTATTTTCACGACTGCTTACGGAATGCAGGGTATTAAGGACCTGCATCAAGAAAACACATTAAAGACAAAAAATGTGCTGCCTAATATTAAAAAAGGAACAATAAAGGGTAGGTATACGATAGGGTCGCACGCACTTGCTCTTGTTTCTTGTTATCTTCGTGTTTACGACTAAGAAATTCGTTTGACCATTTTGTTTTTTAAAAAATGTTTTCTGTATTTATTTTGGTATTTCAAATAATTTTGATTTTTTTTAAATAATAATTTAAATTTATATGCAATTTGTATCTACCTGAATATTAAATTTCGCAAAAAACCAAAGTTTTAAAAATATTAGGTACCTATCTTTCAAAAAAAGTACAATTGGTACCGTTAGTAAGTTTCTTCGGAACAAAAATTTTAGATGACAGACATCGCCATCGGCAAAAAATCAATCATATGGAATGATAGCAACTACATCATCCTGTTTTTTAGAATCTCTAAATTCTCTAAAATTAAAATTTTGAACTTAAAAAGTAGTTCAAACTTACGACGTAAAAGCAGTGAGGTTGGAACGGGGAGAGGAATCATGCAAGTTTATGAAAGCGGGATTCTAAACTTTAAAGATTTCGTTTTTCGAGATTTAAAGAAAAACGAGATTTCTTTATTAGAGATTTTAATTTGTGGAATATCGTTGTTTCGAAATTTGTAAGGACTTACAAATATACTTTTTCTTCTGTTCGCTTTGGCTACGAATTTTTATTATATAATATTGTTTATTAATAACACAATGGGCGTTTTTCTTTTTTGTAGAGAACAGAGTCTGAGTTTTTTACATCAGAGCGTCCTGAGACATTTTTGTTTTTTTTTTCAGTTCGGGGATGGTTCAGAAAATGATAAAAGCGATAAATAAAATCAGGTTAAATAAACCGAGCATTCTAAGTAAAAACTTCCGTTTAGTATATTATGTCCATCTCATTTTTCAATGCTTAAATTGGAGTTTCTTGTTACCACAAAAAAAAAATAAATTAGGAAGGAAAGCTTCTTATTTGTAAATGTTTATCTTATATTTATTTTCTACAACATACATGCCTATACATTTAATAATTGTATTCCTAAATTATTATTTTTTTTTATTATTATTTATTATTATAATAAAATTATTTTAATTTTCTTAGCATTAAATAAAATTATTTCTAGTAACATTAAATTAATTCAATATGGAAATAAAATAAACAACGACCAATATTGAATTTGCAAAATTTGTCTAGGTATAAAATATTTTTTTTAAAGGTTTGTTCACTCATACATATTGTATGAATGTATATGTGACCTTAAGCACTAAGATTTAAAAAATTGATTTAAGAAAATGCTATCATTAACATTATTAATAATAGACGCGTTTTAAAATAAAACATTTTGGCAGTGTAGAAGTAATTTTTAGAAGTGAATTATGTATGTAGATATTATTTTATTTTATACGGAATGTTTGATTTTTCAAAATTGATTTTAAATTGCTTCACTTTAATTATTTTCTATACATGTTGTGCTAAGTGTACTTAATAAGGATTTCTTTTTAAATTGATTCGAAACATAAATTTCACTGAGTTTGGTTTTTGATTTGGCAGTGCTTTGGCAAATATTTTTTTTTTAATTATTTCGATTATTTTTCAATTTATTCCTTATTTCAAATTATAAAGAGGATAATCAAATAAATATATTGAAAATAAAACTTAAAAAAGAAATAAAAAACAAATAAAATAAAATCTAAAACCATAAAGTGTTGCCAACACAATTTTTTTTTTTTTTGACAAAATCATCAATCACCAACCCAACAATCACGACTGTAGTAACCAGTTTCAATTGTACTTAAAAAAGATTTTGTTTGTGAAATGATTTAATGTTAAAGAATTTATATATCATTTTTAAGTTACGAAATTTCGATTCCTATAAATTATTATATATTTAACCACAATGATGAATTTTTCTATTCTTACTTGTTAAATTTTTGAAAATTTTAAACCATACAGTAGAAGTTCTTATTAGTGAACAATAAAGATTTGATTAACAATTATGAAAATTCCAATTCTTGTGACTCAACGTTGAGTTTTTCGAAATCTTTAACTCATCACGTTTAGGTATGAAAAATGTTCTATTTTTAAACAAAAATTATATCATTTACTAAAAATTTGATCAAACTGAATTTAATGTAATAATAGAAAAAATGTATACTTCCTCATTTGATTATATCCATTCAAATAAAAAAACCGCTTTTAAATAGTCTCAGTCTATTGTATTAGCAAGTACAGTGCACTCGCGATTGTGTGAACACGGACTAACGTGATGCAAAACATTTTAGATTTAGATTTTTTTTTTTGGCGGAGAAAAGAAACATTTTCATTCTTGCTTTCGTTACTTCATTCCTCCTTCGTTTCTATACCCCTCACCTAATCAGTCAACAAGATAAATTACAAATTAAAAAAAAAACGTAAATAAGCTCATCTTATTTATTATGAAGTATCTCTGATAGTTGTTCTCCTAATTGATGTCGATCTGACAGTTGCCCTCCTAGATCCTGTCAGATTTCTTTTATAATTTGATCTGACTTTGAGGGTGAATTCTAAATTTGTCAAAACTATGTCTAATAAAAAATGTGTTAAATTAAAGGAAATCGGAGGCACCGGAGGTACTGCAGAAGTCAAGACTCGTAAAATATAATAAAAACAACTATGACGAAGACGATGAGAGCGCCGCGATAATTGAGTTTGTTTTTCTATACTTAGAGCATAATTCATATTTATTACTCAAGTCCAGGAAATGCTTGAGGTAACTACACTTGAGTTTCGATTATACTTAAGTGAAAGTGTTTGGTCAAATTTTGTTTGTGATTCAAACTGAGGCAATCTTCAAGTAAATGCTTGAGAATTTCCTCAATTGGTGAAAAGATTCCTGTGACGGTCTGACTACTATGAACTCCGCCCTTAGTCGTCATCGTATTGAAAGTTCTAAGCACTGTGTAGCTCTAGTTTCGTTTTTGTATTAAGTTTCGTTGTACCAATTTTAAATAACTGTTGTCCATTTTTCCTTACAAAATGCTTCGTGCCAGACACTCTCTGTAGGTAAGTCCGTGCACTCCGTGCATTTAAATGTGACAGTTTCAAACTTCTACACTATAAAATTCACGAACAGAACCTTGTCGCATTTCCACAGCGTCTATTCACAGGAAAATAAAAATTTCGAAGGTTGGGGCAAGAGGAGTTCCAGTCGACCATATAGGTTGCACATGACATTATTTTTTTATTTAAAGCTTTTAATTTCAAATAAAGTTTACAATAAAAAAAAAAAACCTTCTCAAAAGAAAATAAAAATATTTTTTAAAGTTAACTTACAGCGTTTCGTCCTTCAAGTGGATTATTTAATTCTGTAGGGATTTTAATATAGTTTGCAGATTATATTTATTTTTTCCTTTAGTTTAATTTACTTATTTTATTCTAGTTTTGATTAGGATTTGGCAATTTTGCGTAGAGTCTACTTGGGAGCATGTATGTGTGCATTTTCTGTAAGTATATATGTATTTACTACTTTTATAAATAAAATGTTTTCATGTCAAATATTTTTTGTATGGAAAATTCGGTGGTTCTTCATTGTGTTCAAATTCACTATAAAAGTTTGAATGATTATTTATTAATAATGATGATTTATATATTTTAATATTTTCTTACTAATTTTTATGTATTTTGAAACTCAATTTTGTTGGTCTCGGAATCTTGAGAATTCCTCTATAAAAGAAAATAAAATGAATAAAAGAAAGAAAAATAGAGAAAAATAATAGTAAATAAAAAAAAAGTTTTATTTTTTCTTAAAAATTTCTTCATAATTAAAAATGAATTTTTATATATTCTTAACAATAGGTACACGTATAAGGAAATCAAACAAATAAAAATATTACTTTACATTTTTGTTTAACAATTCTTGTTAAATTTTAGCGTTGTTTAGAATTTAAATTTATTTATATTTATAATTGTTTTTTGGTGTTTTAAAAATCAAAACAACAAATTGGAAAATTTGAGATTCCTTTTTGTGCATAAGACGTATAAATCTTATTTTAATATTTTTTTTTGTTTTGGCTTACATTTATGTTTAAAAATTCAAATATAAACTAATTTAGGCATACATACAATATATTATAATAATTAATATAGATAATTTTTTTTTGTATTGAATTTAAATGAATATTAGTTGTTTGCTTATTACACAAATTGCTTTCGAGTTTTTAAATTTTGTTTATTTTTTATAAACTTATTTAATTTAAATACGTTCAGTAACATATACTTTGGCAGTGGCTGGCGCGTTGGATCTTCGTACAGCAAACGAAACAATTATTCCAATTGCAACTAAGACGATACCCAATGAGTTCATGATGTAGTGTTCAATTTTCGAATTGCTGGCGCTAAAAAAATGTAATCGAAATATTTGAATAATAATTAAAAAAAAAACATTATTTAAACAACTTAAGATTTAAATAGTAAAGTTAATAAAATGTACAGCTGAATCTTAAAGTGAAGAAAATGGCGTTCGCAGGATATAAAATTGTTTGAAAGCCAAATTCAAAATATACAGACAGATTTCCTGTCAAGTTTGAATTCAACTAAAACTGATGCAACGAAACAAAAAAAAAAGTTATTTGTATTGATTTTGAGATTTTCATTTTGCCATATCGTATCTTTCTCCCTAAAGCCGCCATTTTGAAAATATCCCCTTTCATATCAATTATTAATCAAAATGGTCAAGTACAAATCAAACTTTACTAACAGTGGGGCGGGACTCATATCATTATAACCAAACTATTTTTTTTTATTTCGAGTACAAAAAATCGAGGTCTTAATCAAACATGAGATTACGATATTAGAGAAGCCCAAAAAAGTAGGTTTCGTCTATCCATCCATCTGTTTGTCTGTATGTGCGGATGCGGATGTGCGTATGGCTGTTTATCGATCTATAGCCTCTAAATTCTACGGATTTTCTTTGAACTTCGTGTATCTCTTTCGTCGTTCCGAAAATCGAATTTTCGTAACGGATAGCTACCATATAACAGTTTAAGTTTTCCAAAATTTTCTCGGAAACGTCTAACGACTTGATGGACCACAACATTGTTTTAATATTTTCTTAAGAGGCTTTCTTCCCCCAGGGCCTATCTGCCCATAGCTGAGGGCGGAATGATAATTGATTGCCCACATTTAAATGGACTAAATTTTAATTGTACATTTTCTGCAACAATCCGTTGCAGAGGTTCATAAGGAAAAAAATCGTCCTTATGCTGGAGTCCCCATTTTTAAAACAATCCAACTCTTATTATCTCGAAAACCTTTTAAAGTGGAAATAATAATGGCAACAGATTCAGTGACAGATTTATGCGCATCAGAGAAAATAAAAACAAATGTTTAAAGCTGAAATGAAAATAAAGGTGGTAAAGCTAATACTGTTTCAGCGTAACTTGAAACGGTTTACTATGCATATTGTGGCATCGCTTTTAGATCTTTGACCATGCGATAGACTTATCCAATACGCTCTGCAACGAAAATAAAATTCAAACGTCCTATCTTCCCTGTACTGGAAGTCTTTGCTGGACAGAATAATATGGGCTTTGACCCTCGTTATATGGCTGACTTGACAATTCATTTATCAATAAAAACGCAACGGAAAAATGTCTTGGAAAATAAAAATTTGGGCCACTGTATTGACAAATATTTCTCTACCACAAGAAAATGTAAGTACCTAAATAGGGATTTCATCCTTACCTCAAATCCTTCTCTTCGGTCAGTTCTCGTTCTTTTTCCACCAAACCAGTCACACAAGTTGCAATGGCTAGCATAAAGTTTACCAAACCAAAACTTGCATGTATTGGCACCATAGTCGCTCTGCATCCATAAGTTGCATTCTCACAGCACAATAGCACCAAAAAGCTACACAAAAAAAATATTTTATATTATCCACCATATATCTTTCGTTAAAAATGAACTTATATACCTGAAAAATCCAACAACAAATTGCATTACAAACAGACCCATTGTCACAAATCCCAACCACGAATGTAATGAATAAAAGTTTTCCCTTGGTGGTTCAGATAAATTGTGTGAATCGAAAACTGACAGAAATCCTAAAGCAACACATGGAATGGCACAAGCATGGAAAAACATGTGGGCAAGTTTAACATAAATGTGTTTCAAACATCTGCACAGTCTATAGAGGAGAATTGCTGAAATGATATATTAAAATAAGTGTCTTTTGATTTATGATAGAAAATTTATTGTTAAAAGTTCTTACAGAATCCTGAGAATGTAACAAATCCTGCAATCATAAGAACTGGATGTAAATTGAATTGCAGCTGTGGATTGTCTGACCACGCAAATCCTCCTCGATAGAACATAATCCAGAAAAGTGTCAGAACCAATACTCCGACAAGTAAAATTGTGGAAAGAATAACTATCATGAGATATTCAAACCATGAACCGCAGTTCCATGCATTTTCGGAATCATCTTCGTATCGCCTGAAAATATATGAAAAGAAGATTTTTAGTTATTGAAGGTTTACCCAAAAATTTTAAAATTAGATAATGTGAAGAAGATAAATTTATGACAATTCTATAATAACGTTTTGGTGCTTTTTGGCTATTGTTAATTGATTTAGACAACAACGACAGATGATATAGGTAATCTTAGGCCCAATTCACACACAACTGGTATATAACGCTGGTGTGGCGGTGACGTGGGGCGAACGTGGCACATGAATTTCACTCAGATATGGACGGTTGTTGAATACAGTGTAAAAACAAAATGATTTAATTTTATTTTCTTCTAACAGCGATAAAATCGAGTCAAATCCGATTGGAAAGATTGGAAAGAAAAAATACAAATAAAGAACTTTATGTGGCTCGCGCCACTCTTCTTGTAAGCCACTTATGATGGCACCGAACTGGCATGGCGTGCCGATTGCACTCGAGCCACAACGGTAAATTTGTAAGTAAATTCCATTCCCACGAAAATCCTTCGGCCAGACAGTGTTAATGAACAAGACGATAAAAATGAAGCGTTATTTGTAATTCAACATTTGATAAAAGAAGTCGACTATGTGGTGCCGTGAACGAAGCCCATACGAACTAACGCCATAATGGTGTAAGTTCACTTTCAAATGCGAATTAAAGCCACAATTCAAATATGGCTTCAATTCACTTTCAAATTTGAACTAAAACCATCACTGAAATGGGAACTAACGCCATATGGTAGTAATTCACATTCGATTGTGAACTTATGTCATACCATTTCCATATTACAAGTTTCTTGAAGTATTTCACTTTACAAATCTTGAATGCAAAACTACTATTGGACTAAAACAAGTAGTTTCAGTTTATGGCGCAAGTATAAACAATGGGGAAGGTATGGGGGGGGGGCATGAACCCCCCTGCCTGGGTCTGTTATAGGATTTGGGGTGGGTGCGAGTTTGGGTGTATGCAAAGATTCTTTTGGATTTATTATTTATATAGTTTTGAACCGAAATTCAAGATTTTCATTTTGTACTATTCGAAATTTTTGCAATTATTTTTCACATTAAAATGATAATCAAGATCACTTTCTTAAACGAACTTACACCATATGGTCTCAATTCAATTTAAAAATTAAATTCAAGCCATAATGGGTTTATGGCTTTAATTCGCATTTCAAAGTGATTCGCATTTCACCATTATGGCGTTAGTTCGTATGGGGTTCGTTCACGGCACCGACTATGTAGTTCCAAATCACACAATTGCATTATTAAAACTTTATAGTAATAATAATAAAACAAAATTTATTTTGAATACATAGCATCATGAATGCTGTTTTTATTTCATTAACCTGACTCTTGAACTATACAAAGTTAACATCAAATTTACTCTCAATTATGGCAGAGTCAATTAATTGTTTTTGCATACATAAGAAATGTTTTCCTTTTGTTAAAAAGAGAAGTTTATTATTTCCTTTGAATCTTACAAAATTTAATTAAAGCATTGCTGTTATATTTGGTTGAATAAATATTGAAAAGCATAACAAGCAAGTCCCTGAATCTTCAAACTCAACACACTAACATTTAAAGCCTTCAAAATCCTTTATCTCAAGTTTCAATTCCAGAAATAATTGAGCATTAGATTCATTTCAAAGACTATGGCAAATAGCAAAAGGCACCACAATACGTGCTGCCTCAAGGGAAGATGTCGCCCTGTTGCAACATTTTGTTGGCGCCCTTTATTATTATGCAAAACACGAATACAGACTAAACATGGTCAGATTAAACTTTTGTTTTGTGTAGAGGTTTGTTTTTTGAATATGACATATGAGTTTTCCATATTTTCATTATTGTGCAAAATTATTTCGAAGATGTCAGTCATCTACACATCTAATCAGTCATCAGGAAAAATCAAAAGGGTTTTGATTTTTCGTCAAACAATTGCACACATATAGACTTATTTTCAAAAACACTATATTACAGATTGATGTCAAATGACTGACCGTGTATAAGATCGCTTTACATATAAGGTCATCTAAATTGTGGTCTGATTATGACGTCGCTGTTACAATAACATACGTCAAACCGAACTATCATGTGAAAAATGAGCATCATCACAAAAAAAAAAATTGTTAAAAAATTTGCCTGTCGACGCATACACATTTCATGAAACTAAACGTACACAATTTGCAAACTGTTTACACTTTAAAGATTAAATTTCGTCAATTTATCGCTGATTTATTGTTCGATATGTGCCGAAAATTACTTTTTTTAATGTAAGAACTTCCGTTGAAGACATTTAATTATAATGGTTTGATAATATTTTCTACTCGTAGTGAGTAAATCATACCTAACTAAAGTATTGAAATACAAATTTGATAAAAATCTTAATCATAAATGTGTTATATTTCGATATCACTCAGTATCAAATTAAATAATAAAAACTTAATCATATAAAGCACTCCATAACGACTTCACAAGCAATTTGTCACGTTTCACAATTTCAACCGTGTTTTTTCGGTTGGGGCCCTGTTCGGTTAAACGATCCGACCACCCGTCAAGCCGACACTGTTTTCAATACACAGAAGCAGAACCACATAAATACCGGAAAGGATCAACTATCTGATGTTTCTGTTCGAAGGATTGAATGAAATTATATTAAATTTCCAAATGAACTCCTTGAAAACACTGTTTACTACTTTGTTATTAGTACACAACAAGCATTCTGTTTCATTTTGTTTTACTGTGTTTTCTGTAATTAATAGAAAAGGACTAAATATGCAGATAATAAATAAAAATAATATAGGTACTACTTTCTTTCATGTTTTCAACATATAAAAAAAAAACAGATATGAATAAGGATACTTTGAAGGAACCTACATTGTTTCCGGAAACATAGTTAGCAAGCAAGGACTGAGTTTCAAGCGCAAACTTCTACTAACATTCAAGAGAACATTATCTTTGCATGAAAAAAATTAGGAAAATCCCCTTTTCGTCTTCCGCATTGGAAAACTTTAAATTGAGTTACATTTCGGAAGCAAAGATTGAACGTTTCACACAGCTTGGGCACAAGCAAAGTTCAATGAGACACCAAACAACACCATTAACTCTTAAAGTAAAAAAAACTTTTCGAATCCTGTTGATGCTACTTGAAATGAATTTGTGCTGCTTCTTGCTTTGAGAAGATTATGAATTTGGTATTCCCACAGTGATTTCTCGGTAAAGAGGGACAAAAGAGAAAACTTAAACACAACTTATATTATTTTTGTTTGGAATATCTTTCATGTAAGCTTAAATGTATCAGCAATCGATGATAGAGACATAACAGGAAAACTTTCTCTGGAAAATTTGTAAATTTATTTCTTATTGCACAGAAGGAGAATTATTAGTTTCGAATGTTTTGAAGGTTTTTCTGAAAGTTTAGTTCAATTAAACATTTGGAAACATCGATTAGTTGAAATTAAAGTTAAACAATAAGTTTGGAATTATGACAAATTGAAAATGTATGAATATTAATTAGTTTTGCATGGAGTTGGTAAATTGGGAAATTGTTTTTTGTAGACACGTTAGGGAAATGTTTTGAGATGTGAATTTGAAAAACAGTTTTTTTTTGCACGAAGAAACAAAAGGTTCTTAACCCTTTTCGGTCGATGAAATTTGGTGAACGTTATTTTTCCAGAAAGAGGCTATTAAGTGTTATTTTTAATAGTAGTTTTTGTGGCAGAATACAGGTCAAAGTTGGGAATTTGAAAAAAAGATTTTCATGTTGATTTAGGAATTTTTGCGTTCCCAAATAACTTTCTTCAACTACCTACGTTTGGTCTCAAAAGTGTCAAATGACAAATGACAGTTTAGCTTTAATGGACTGTTGCAATTGACAATTGACAGTCAATTTCCTTGATTAGAAAGTAGGGGTCAAAATTAAATTTTTAGCAAATTTCTTTGAAATTATACACTAGCATACATATGAAAATGGTTTTCTATAAAAAAAAGGTCTTAATACACTTATTTTCGTACTATCAATTAGTTTCGAGACAAACGTGTTAAATTATACAACTGGGTCGCTCGAACTTATACTCTTGTAGAAAACTATGGGGTTTAAAAAGTGTCAATTTAATAAATTCTGCTAGTGGTAGCTATCATTAAACGTCTGTCTACCCACAAACTTAACATTTTGTGTAAATAGTTAACTGTGCTGTAATAAATTTATGACCGAATTTGTAAAAAACAGTTATCAATGTTGGTTAAAATAACATTCACAAAATTTAATCAAAATTTTTGTTTGCAGAAAGAGCAAGTTTGTGCGACACGGTTGTGCATATTATTTTTTTCTGTGGACTAGGTCTCATGGGAAAACTAATATAGTAGTGAAAAAGTGCAGTGTTATAAAAAACAAGTTCTTCACCAAAATCCAGCTTTGTCGGAATTTTTAAAAGTAAACTTTTTTTGAATTCCATTTTTCTCAAAAAAAAAAAATCCGATCAATTTTTTTTTTAATTTTATGTGCGTGATTTGTTGCCAATGATGATCTTTAATCCGAATTTTTTTTCGTGAGAAGCTTATTAATGGTACCTGCCATTGAACGGTACTTTTTCGATACCGATTATCTTTTGAACGGCTAAACCGATTTCGACAAAATTTAATATTCTGAAAAAACTCTTAAATTTGATTTATACTGCAATAAATTTTTTTTGAAAAAACTTTTTTCTAATAAGTTAGTATACAAATTCAATGTGCTAAATTGCAAACTAAGAAAATGTAATACAAATGAGAAGGAATTTTTGTTTGCTTGATAATTTAGATGATATACTCAAGATGCAGTTCACAAAGTTCTTTGTTCTGACAATAACTCTTTAGGTTTGTCTTAATTTTTAAGACTTATTGAACTGATCGAAATACCTTCAACTTAAAATGTTTAACTATATCTTGCCTTTAAGTCATCCTAATTTAAACAGATTGAGTCAAAGTGACCTCTTGACATCTCCATTCTCCACAACCACAAACAAACTTCCAGGCAACGACAGTGCAAACTTATTAAGTAATTTATCGTTTATCTTCACTTAAAACAGTCAAATCATTGTGGCAATTAAAAGATGACAAACGATTTCTTCTTCAAACACTGCACCAACCCCTATTGTGTCTTGAATTATATGTATATAGTCTTTGTATCACTCTATCTTTAGTCTCAAAGTTAAATAAAAAATGAATAAACGGCTAAACGATATTTAATATAACTACATTCAAAATTGATTTCGTAAAGTTCGGTTAAGTGGATTTTCTTTTGAATTTGCTATAAGAGTTAATTAGAAAAAATGTTTAAGAAATGACCACTGACAATAAAGAAGCTACACAACTAGACAATGTCTTGAATAATAAAATAAAAAATCCAATTTTATTCGAGTTCAATTGGCTGACAAATTACATGAAATGCAAAACAATCGCCAGCTTTGTCTAGATTTTGAATACATTTTACATGAGAGGATTTCATCCCAGGGAGAACTTTTGAACATGCTAGAAAACTTTTGGAACACAGTGCGTTCTCCATTATGAAACCCAATGGAGTTTGTGAAAACAAGCTCCGTTTGTCGGGTTAACTGCTGCATGTATCTGCAATTCAAATTGGTTTTTTATGCATTTTTTTCCCTGTCTGTCTGTTTATTTTACAACACCCACCCCATGGACTATTTTTTGCATGCAAACGAAAAGCTGAATTAAGGAAAATTCTTTTATTAACGTTTTCCTACTGCATCGCATTAAATAGTCAAGTTACCAGAAAAAAAAATCCAAAGAATTTGAATAATGGGAAAGAATGGTCATTGACTGCATGCAGGAATTCATATTTTTTTTTTTTAGGACGAACTGGGTCTTTTGTTGGTTCTTTATCTTTTTTGTGGGTGTTAATATGTTCTTTAATGAAGAGAGCTGTAGGCTAATTAACTGCAGCTATTTTTTTTTTGTTTTCATTGTTTGGGTGGATCTTTACCCGAAAGATTAAAAGTGTTTCCTTAGAAAATTAATTCCAAGGAAATTGAATTTTTTCTTAGACCTAAGTAAGGCATTTATATCTACAGACAGGGCGCGGAGCGCGTCTTAAAATGTACCAACCTATCGGTTGATGCTGGTATAACATTTTGCAACTTATAGTTTTGTTTTGATATTTGTTAAGCGAACCAGTCAAACGACGCGTTGCGACGCCAGTCATCGAACACATAATCAATCATCATGCAAACTCAAAAGCGTTTTGGATTATTTTTCAGCTTTCTTTTTTATGATTTGATTGATATCAAATGATTGATCGTGTAAGCTGTAAGGTCCGCTTTAAGTATAAACAGAATGCGCTAAAATGCAAATTGTGACAAAATCAGTAAAAAAATCTTTAAAAAAATAAAGTCTTGGGATTGCTTTATGGCTTGTCGATGAATAGACATTTATTTCTCAACAACTGCGGTTACCCTCAGGGTAGACTATACTTTACTCTTCGAAAGTTTTACTCCATCACTAAATATAATATGCTGAATCGATTTTTCTGATGATATTGTTAAAGCCTTAAGGAAAATGGGGGAAATCCTCTGTTGTATAATCTTGACAACTAACAGAAAATAGTGTGAATCAGTGGGACTAAACATTAGCTCTTTTTTAATACAATAAAAGACTTCTGTCTTATACAACCTTTTTCCTAACTAGTAACTGCAAACTATGAGAAGGCACTTAAAAAATATGACCCTATTAAGAGATACATAAATTTTGCATCGAACATAAGACGGAAGCATTTTAGAAACATTAAAAAAACACTTTTTAAATAAGAAAAGATTTCAGAAATGTTTTATTAGATGTGTTCAAACCAAAGTAACACTTTAGAAATATTCAGCCTAATCAGAAATTCCGACGGAATAATTTTCCTCGAACATGGGGAAACATTTTTTCTGAATTTTTTTGGTTTTCCAGAAACGTCTGGATTCACCTTTATATGTTTTTCAAATTTTACTTGCTCTATAGGAACTATAAGGAAAATTATGCATTCGTACAAAAGAAAAGATTTGTGATAACAATTAAACATGTCATTACGATGATATAAAAGACGAAAAAAGTAGATCCGGCAACTCTGTCTGTCTGCCTGTCTGTATATATGTATCGACACCTGCAACCTAACGGTTGGGGTGATTTAGTATAATGCCCAGACTTTTTTTTATTTTTACCCTAGGTCTTGAAATATCGGTGTCTACCATATAACCGTAACCGATAACTGCATTTTTTTCGAAAAAAATACGATCGATTTTGATAAAATTTTATATGAGTGATTTTCTTAATATGATGATGTCTTTCGTCGGAATTTTTTTTAAGAATCAGCTTATTAACGGTACCTGTGATAGAACCTTTTTTTTTATTACACTGACTATCTTTGGAACGAGTTCACCGATTTTGAAGAAATTTAATATTCTTAAACTACTGCTTGCCCTAGTTAATACTATGAAAAAAAAAATTGAAAAAAAGTTTTTTTTGAAAAAGTTTTTTATTTTGCAAAAAAAAAACGATAAGTTTGGTCGAACCAGTCGTGCCCTTTATTTTTAATGCTTTTTTTAGTTTTAACGTTTATTAAAGATTTGTGAAATATGTCTGAAATGTTTTTTTGCTGCCCATTCGCGATGGGAATCTTTCAATGTTTCGCGAATGACACGGAATGGAAGTGTAAGTGTTGTCAAAATGACACGTGGATAACACAATAGGAAAAACAAAACAATTCAGAAATACACATATATCAAAAATGTTTTTTTCAAGCCTCCACACCTAAAGAAATTTATATAAAATCTTCTTTTAACAGTTGGAAAACATTCCAGAAACGTTTTTTGATATTTTTTTTTTGTCTGGAACAAATTGATAAAAATATAATGACTTTCACAAAAGCGGCATGCATACCCGGGATGTTACTAAGTATACTACATACAGAAGGAGCTACCAAAATATTTCAAACATTAAAGTTTTTCTATGCAACTTGTTGGGCAAATAGCTTTAAATGAGCATTTTCATCCAACACTTGATGGGGACACAATAGACCTGAAGGTCGCAGTGCATCTAACCTTATTCATTCATTAATTCAATCTTAAAGATTGAATTATCTGCTCCTAAACTGCTTGTGTACCGCACAAAACAAGAAAATTGTGTGATTAGTATAGGAACAATCATAATATAGTTGATTTACGTAAATCGTTTAAATTACACGATGACTTCAAGTGAGACGCACCTTTAAAAAATAACTTTTATTTTCTCCCGCATTATGCCATTCAAATTGCGTGTCTGCGAAAAATGTGAAGCACCAACATTATACTATACAAAAAATAAATATACACAAGTTTTATATTTATTTTAAAACAAAACTTGCCAAAAAGAACAACGGACAATAATCCGAATTTTAGGTCGCACGATCATAGTTGCTATGGTGTCATCTGTCATTTTAGGTTTTCGAAAAATAACTTTTAAGAGCAATACTTCAGTTGCCGTTGCCACATGTTTGTGCTTTTCCATGAATAAATAAATAAATGTTCATTTTTAATTTGTATCAATTTATCACAATATGAACATCTCTTTTATGCCGCTTCACACATAAAACGCATGAGACAATAATTGTCGCGTGAAATTGTTTTAATATTTTCAGGGGATTGCATTTACACTTGCGGCTGAGTGTAAGTAGAACAGAAGGATTTATGTCGTGTCGGAATGAATCGCATATATACACTGTCATACGATGCGCCTGCCTTGAATCGTTTTAAAGTGCAATCAACCACACGATGATATGTTGTTACTTGTGTTTTAATTGCAGATATCCATATAGTAACAGAGAATATAGGAGATCCAGACACGGCATATTGACACTCATCAGGGTAAAATATTCACCCTCCCTAACCGGAAACATCTGAATACAGATAGCGATGCTGTCAAAGCATAGATTATTTGCATTCAACCCCTCATTGTTGACTTGTCATTGAGAAGGTTCATTAAACACAAGTTGGAGAATATTGGGAGCATCTACAGTGAGAGTCAAAAACATAGATACATGTTAAAAAAATAAATAATATCAATGTTAACTTTTTAACTTGTAAACAAATAATGCATCAATCATACTCTCTCAAGGCCATACAAAATTAAATGCAGTACAAAATTACCGGACAAAATTATTTACAACTTCTCCATCTTTCTATTTATATATGTTTTAATAGCTTACACTTTGTAATTCAAACTAATTAGTTGATTCATTAGGTGTAAATTGAGGTCTTGCCATTCGTGAGGGACTAAAGAAGTTGAATTGGTCTGACAGTGATATGATTGGGGAATTTTTTAGGCCACGAAAGAAAGCTGAGTTCACCCGGCTCTTTGTTCACCCTAACCTTATACGAGATGTTTAATGTCATCCGAAGACACTTCGCAATCGAACATAGATTCGATATTTTAAAACTTTTTGCAATGAAACTGTCTCATATAGGAGTCTGTTAATTTTAAAATGGCCAACATAAATATTGAGTTTTATTTGCGCTTATTCGCTACCCATTTCAATCCAAATTGTCCACCCAAACGACATGTGATCGGGACAAGGATGTAGGGTCATCATTAACTTTGGGGCCCTTTGCATTACATCTAGAATGACTGTTATAATAACAATAGAAGCCATATATGGCAGTCTATTTATCTACGCCGACTGCTAAAACAGCGAAAGTTGCAGTTTAAAACAACCATTAAAACTGATTGAATAAAACATTTGTTCATGTGTATAATCAAAACACTGCTTACAAGTTCAGAAGCTTGCGTTCTTAAGAGCTGGTAGAAAAAACAATAGATCACAAAACTGGGGTGGAATCGCGTAATATGATAGTTGATTGTCACATTTTTGTTCATCACTTGTGATCAAATTGATTTTTCCTTCTGCGTAAGGTGTTCACATCCACCAATTCAACTTTGTTCAATTTGTCAGTGACATTTGTGAAAAACATTGTTGCCGTAGTCATATTTTCAAGTAAATTCATTTAAATTGTTATTTTTTTAGTGAATAAATGCAATAACTCTAAATTTAACCATTTATTTTCGGTTGTTGTATACTCATATGGTAAAAGAAATATTGTTTTTGATGATTTGGTGACTAAAATTGAAAAAAAGTTGAAAACTTTATAACTTTATGCGTGTGGTAACTCTAGTCACATTGCCACAAAAATAAAAATGAAACGTCAATTTCATGAGAAGATGACTATCGCAATAATTTGGTGATTGGTTTTTAGCTATCACTGTGATGATCACCTTACGCAGACAGAAAGTGTAGATTTTGACTGTCACTTATCACAAAACACCTTAGCCGATTCCACCCCTGTATTTTTTCGGTTCCGACTAGTTTCAAAGGAGATAACATTTTTTTCTAACGTGATTCGATATTTATAAACTCCTTTTATATCCAAGTGCTAAATTTTCAACAATGCATATTTGAGATGAGATGCAACGCGTTTGTCGCAACGTCCATATATGGCTCTTTGGACATTCACAGAAATATTTGCTAGATTTCAGAATGCCATATATGTGCATACAAAGGAAGATATTCGAGTCTTTGTTTTTTAAGTTACTTAACAATGAAAAATGTTATTTCTGACGATGGATATCAAAGTGAAAACGAAATCCTCGAGTCAAATGATAAAGACTATGGAGATACCTAAAACTAATAAAAGCTTTTATTATGATTCGGAAGATGAGAAGCACTTATTTAAGCAAAAACGTGCTTCTTACGAGTTTACCCTTTTTCAGGAACTTAACATTTTACAGAGGAAATATTAGGTTTTGAAACCCTGCTGACTGACTTCTTTTTATCTTTTCAGGGAAGAGTGCATATGATTGTGAAGGAATTGAACAGGAAAGTATTAAAAGGAAATATTAATATACCGGTAAACTGCCTTTTTTATGACACCACGAAATATGTAACGTTTTCCTCATTTTCCTCAAAATTTGTTACTGCTTAGCATATGGAAATTTTTTTTTAATGAAACATTCTTTATTTAAACTATAATAAACAGGTTCAAAGTCGATAAAAATGTTGGATGTCGATATTAAATTATTTCGTTTCATAAAGGATCTGGTCCAATATAAAAAATTGATCGGTGAAGAGTATTAAAAATTCTTTAGTTTAAAAGAATTTCCTATAATAGATACAATTATTATATTTCCTTTTATTAAAAAACTTTATTTTCATAATTAAGGGCCAGTCTTTTCAACTCTGGTTATGTGTAACCATTGGTTATTTCAGTTTTTTGTATGTGTTTCTATGGTTACCAGCTAAAATAACAAATGGTTAAATTTAACCAGAGCTGAAAAGACTAGCCCTAAATCTACTAATATTTTTAATTTCATTTAATAATTCATCTGAGAATTTTTAAAGTCGGGTAGTGTAAAATATACTTACAATTTTCACTATTGAATTCTAAATTCAATCAAAAATTCGAATATTCTATTGAAGTAATTCAATATTCATCTCTATAGTTATGCATTATAAATGCAACACCCCACATGATTCCCTTATCGGAACTTTGATTATTATTCATAGAATGATTGCATGAACCGTACCACCTGCTGTGCATAACACTATCTAAGTACGTATGGCTTCATCAATGTGGAGATCCTAACCAAAAATAAATTTCAAATGTTGATCATATATTTTTCTTTTTCCTTGTCGTTTTTATTTTAAAATTCAATATACGAAGTTATAGAAATTCAATGAAATAAATTGAGGTAACACTTTGAAGTTATGTAAAATGAAAAGGGATAAACCAAGGACATAAAAAAATATTGAAAGAATTATTGGCTATGAAGTTCCGATATGTTCAGATGTGGAATGAAAATATTTTGAATTAATGATGTGTGTTTTGGGATTTTAAAAATTAAGTTTTATGGTGTAGAAGTCAATACTGACTTCCTCGAAAGGATATTTGACTAACTTTATTTAATACCTTTATGTCAGTCCATTTAGAATGTTTCTCTATTAAAAAAACACTAACATCTGCACAGACATTCGAAAGACGATCGACTTGACGGCAAGACGAAACTGACTTTTATATAACTTTTTTATCATCTAATTATCAGGTTGGACTTAAAACCACGATACTTTTTACACGTAACTAAATGTCCAGTCACACCATGCAAGGAAAGTGCTCGCAGGAAGTAAAAGGTTTCATGATGTGACGACCCAAAAAGTCTTCACAAGCAGGCAATTACTTCAAGTTTTTTTTTACAAGCAATTATTTTATTTTTTAAACGCTTGCTGCAAGGATATCCCTCACATAGTATGACTTAACCTTAACACTTTTCCTATTGCCATTTTCAAACATCAAATATCCTTTGACAAATCTAAAAACCCATTGTGACTTCACAAGTTACTTATTTAAATTTAATTATTTATACTATTCATATAGTGACAAAGCAAATGTAATAACTTATTTATCTACAGTTTAAAATACTGCAAATTAATTCCACCTTCATTTTTGAAATACTTTCTGAATGTTTGAAGTAACAATAAATTGGCAGTCATTTTAAAATTCTACCACAATTCAAAATTAAAAAGCATTTAGCTATGACTATACGAACGTAATTGTACATTTTGTTCAGTCCATTTTATTCTCTTTCTACACTGTCTTTTGATTATAAACAGTTCTTTTTGTCTATCATAATTCAGATACAGTGACGGATTGTTCAAAAATCAAACGCCCTTTAAGTTATAAGGGCGCCGCGCCGGCAGTATACCATTTCACTTATTTTTGTACCTAGTTATTTATTTGGTTTACTTTTCATTCCTTAGATACATTATCGAATGTTCTTTTTAAGGCGAATGTTCTTTTCTTCGCTGCAAAAACTCAGAGATTACAGAGATTACGGGGAGCGCCTGAAAAGGAAGTTGGATGATATATCTGCAGGGGTTGCTGAAGCAATCCAGCAATTTTGGGAAAAGCGATGTGCAAACATTAACAAGGATGCAATAGTATAGCCAAATTTCTGTTTCCTAGGCTATACTTTCCAAGGCCGCATCTTACTCCGAAAAAGTACTCGACATCACAGTCTTACTAAATCAATCAATTAATATGTGTTCTATAAACACATTCAAGGGCCTAAACATTTCTTAATGCGGTCTTGCATTTATACATACAATCGTTCATCTCAAAGGTAATAAACTCTCTTTTTTTTTCTGTTATTCATATTTACATTGAATGGGATTTACGTGATGAAAATACTTGAACCCCAATGCACTCTTGACTATTACACGTCCACCTCTGTTTTATATCAAAATGAACATTTTGGCATGTGTGAATGTGTGATGAATACCATAAAGCCAGACACTATACACCCTGTGCTCAGCATGGAATACAAAAAATCATTAAGCAAGCACATAATAGACTTTATAATAGAGAAAGGGTTGCAGAATACTTAAACTTCAATAAATCCATGTGAAGGAATTTTTAAAAAGACCATTCAGTAACATACTACGGGTATAATAATTGAAGTGGTCTATAGAATGCATGATTTTCATGCAATTAGGTGATGAATGTTATCAAACGTGCAAGTCAGTTATTTATTATTTAATGTTCTAACTTAACATCCACTTTAAATTCTGAGTGTGAGGTGATTTGTAGATTCAGCATTTTATCTAGCATAATTAATCTAGTTCAATTCATTTATGTCATATGAATATGGGATTTTAATATCTCAATTAAACGATATTATTATGTTTAAACAGATGAACAAACATCGGTAGTTTCTATATAGTTAGTGTAAGAAAAAAAAAACATTTGGAAAAAATGTTAATTAATCAAAACACATATAGGAACATAGATACAAAAATTAAAACAGTCAATTGTTTATACAGGGTGGCTCAAAAACTTTCACCCCACTGACGGACAAATTATTTCAGTTAGTTTTTTTTTGACATTTGTGAAGTTGAAAATATATAATACACTTCTAGTTCAAAAAGTTATCTGTATCCCTAAATCCCATCAAGATGGAAAATTAATATTATCGCTGAAGATTATTTGTTAAAAACAAAACGTTGTGTTTAACAGAAATGTTCTTTTATTTTAAAAATATTTAATTGGGTAAAAATGGACCAGCGTTGTTCTGTCGTTCCGTCATTTAAATTTATTTTTAAATCAAAGTATTGTGTGCGAAAATCATTTTTTTGAATTTTTACTACCAATAAATTTAAACTTGTAAACATTTCCAATGTCGTACATATTATATTGAAAGTGAGGATCGCACGAATTACAATTACATGTAGATTAGTTGCTCATTATGAATTCGGTGAACAAGCAACGACTGACTCAGCGATTGGCTATTGGCTTGAAAAACAAAATGCATATTATTCGAAACATCTATGTTAACTAAGTCGACGAAGCACAGCAGTAGTTGTTATCCAACAGCGTTTCCAACTTCCAAGAGCTTCTGAAAGGGCGAAATGTAGAGTGAGAAAAAAAGAATGAAGACAACCGACTTCCGTACAATGAGGAACCAGTTTCAGCACCGAAGATAGAAGAAAGGTACCTAGGATTTAGAAAAGCTTATGAAGAACAAGACCGACGGTTAATGGACCATCAGATCGTAATGATCTTCAAAAATGAGATCCTCTATCCTTCAAGAACTATAGGCATATCCCTTCCTAATCTCACATTCAAAATCCTATCCAACCTACTTTGTGGGTGGCTAAAGTCATTCTGCAACACGTTAATCGGAAACTTTACCAGTGTGACCCTCCCAACCGGCAAATTAGTAATAAACTAAATTTTAAAATTGAAAAGACACAAAGATGGTGATGGTGGGTGCAAAGATTGTGGGTTGAAATTCGACCCACCATCTTTGCATTGATTTTAATGTGTCATATATGATATCATTTATGGGAGCTTTATATGGCGATGCCGGTCTTGGAATCCCTGAAACTAATCCTGCTATGTAGCATGCCATTCTTAAATACTCGATGCAGTGTGTAACTATGAGAAATAATGAACTATTTTAATATATATTTTATATATAGAATTATATATATAATTAAGTTTACAAGATATTGTAAAAGAATCCTGTAATCAAAGATTTAAAGCAGTTCATTTTGAAATTAAGTTAATATGATTCTAAAATAAAAAAATAAAAATTGCGCAATTTTTCCTCTTACTATTTTCAGAATCATGTCAACTTAATTTCAAAATGAACTGCTTTAAATTTTTGATTATAACATTTTGAAAATAATCAAAGAAAAACGGATATTTTGTTTTAGTAGGTACTAACGTTATAACCAAAATAAGCTTATAAGAGTAAGTTAAAAGGGTCTGAAACCTATGTAATTTAAAGCTCTTCGTTTATATGTTGTTGTTGAAAATTAGTTCTCACTTCATGTTTCGAAGTGTGTACTAATTTCCCATCAGAAAGTGGAGTATTTTCCCACTTTGCATGGGATACAAGTCCACTTCAACAAAGTTAATTTAGTTCCCACTAAGTGGGAACTTAGACCCTCGGTGGACTTGGTTCCCGGGGACTTATTTCCCTGCACCTAGGTAAGCAACCCCCCTGACTGGCTCACTATAGGAATTGGGGTGGGTGCGATTTTGGGTGGGTGCAATTTTGGGTATGCAAAGTTTCTAACTTTGAAGTAAAGTAGGACCATTGTTTTTTTTTTTTTTTTTTTGCATTTATAACATCATGTTTCTGCATTGGGGTGGAAAAGAATAAAGAATACTACACTTTTCACAGTGGAATACAATCTCACTACGAGTGGGAATCAACTCCACATTAAAAAGTGGAGCAGATTCCCACTTAAAGTGGAATAAATTCCCATGTAGAGCACTTGCTCGTGGAGTTATTTCCCTGCACCATATATGTATACATTCTTTGGAAATTACTTTAGAATTGCATAATACATATAAATGCATGATAAAAACAAACATATTACAACGGTAGATCTCGGTGATGTGAACTTTGAGCAATGCATTACATTTTTATGTTTGTATAAATTTTGTAATAATGCGGGTAATGCAATGTGTATTTAATTTGTATAATAATTAATCCATATTCCATTATTACTATCAAACAAAATAAAACAACGTAAATACTCAAGCAAAACAAATTTTATAAAACAAAAAAAAAAAAATGGTAATATTCAGTTTTCTCAAAAACAAGAAGATATAAAGTCATTTAGTTCTCAGTTTTTGATTAAAAATTAATAAAAACAAAATAAAATAAAATCTTAAAGTTTTGAAAATTACTCTTTAAACATTTTGTTGATGTTTTTTTCCCAAATTTTGTGTTTGAAACTCGATTTTTCAAAAAATATGCATAAGTTTTCTTGATTTAAAAATTGGCTTGTAGAACAGTGTTGGCTTCAAAAAAAGGTAAAATACTTAATTGTAAGTATTACCGTTTTTTTTTAAATTTTTTTTCCATTCTTAGTATTTTTTTCACGAAATATCCCCTTTCGCCCAAACGGGGGGAGATAGCCCCCCCCCCATAGTGAAAAATTCTTGTATTGGAGTGTTCTACAAAAATCCATTATTATTTCTTGGAGCCACAGTTATCATCTTCGTGCCGATGCTTATATGTCACAATCAATCTAATAAAAAAAAATTCTATTTTTTAAACTTTTAAGAAATTAAAATATTTAAGTAAAAAATATAACATCTCTGACTCTACTCGCATTACTTATGGCACAAACATGTCTAAAAATCGAAGATGTCGGCGGCTCAACATGATTTGTACTCGCTGTTGTTCTTGCAGAAACTACTACATTTTCTGTTTCATGAATTAGCACTACAAAAATTATAATTTTGTTTGTGCAGTTTTAAGTTGTCATAACTTCATTCAAAAAATTATTTGTTTTTCTCATAAATACCATTAAAATATTAACTTATTTCCCTTTTCAATAACCACATCCAACAACTAAGTTTGTGTCAAAAGAAAGAATAAAAAAAAACTTATCATAAACATTATTTTCTTTTTTGCCACCCAAATAGCAGATGCGGCTGTGTGATGTATCGTTAATGCATTTTCAAGTAAAGAAACCTTCATTTTTGCATTTTATGGTAAGAAAGAGAAATTTGCGGTTTTCTTTTTCCTTAAAAAAAAAGAAAGAAAACAAACAAAATTACAAGAAGAAAAATAGAATAGCTCCATCTTGTGGTGGCATCGGTTGATTAAGCACATCCAGCCACAACCAACTTGATTAAACTCAACAGCACCTGCATTGAGTAATAAACTTGGATGCTAATATGCAACGGTGGTAATGGTGAGAGACTGAACATAGTGATTTCAAGTGCAAGATTTTACCTCGTGTATACATACAGGTGTAAACAGCACAATGTATCTAATTTTTCCCACACATTATGGTTATTTGGAAATGCACGGAGTATGAGTTCGTACAATTTTTTTTCGAGTCATGATAATTAATTTTGTTTTGCATTGTAGAAAGTTTTAGTCTTTTCACTTTCGTTTGAGAAGCGATGAAATTGTTTTGATATAGATTCAAAACATAGCAACTTACGTCTAAGAAAAGCTTATTTTTATGCAAGACAATTTTGTGATTTATTAAATGTTAAATTTTCAAATCAATTCCAATTGCCGAGTCACTATAGGGCGTATGCGTAACATTTAAAAAAAAAAAATGTTATAGTTCGTTTGAACAAGCAAAGTGACCGAGTTTGTTGAAAGCCCTTTCGACGTTTCACAAAACTTTGCATTGCACAATGCAAAAGTACTTAGCTATGCTATGGATTTTGTCAGCTTTGAATAACAGGTACCACACTTTTTTGGCTTGTTGGTTGTTTTTTATTGCATTTGGATACATCAGTGAGGACATAATAAATTAAGGCAATTTCCTTCCTACGTTTCCTCCTCCCAATATAGTCTAAGAGCCAGCAACAAAAATACTTGGTCAAGTAATAAAACTGACATTCTAAGTGCGAATAGTTCAATATAACAACAACAAAAATACTTACGTCATTTAAAAACGAAAATTATTAGTCGTATTATCATCTCCCAGCACGTGTGATAAATAATCTGGAAGTCTGCCAAGCTTCAAGTGGTGGGTGTGGCCACCACGCACCCTTAAAGGTGTTAAAAATTGTATGGGGCTTGTATGGGAAAATTTTGTCGTTACGAAATAATAATGGGATCTTATGAAGCGACAAAATACAAGCATATTTTATTATCAGGAGAAGGGGTCTATCTCCCCCCGTTTATCCAGTAGGTGCAATTTTATTAACATAAAGTAAATTTTTTAGAAAATTGCCCCTACCGGCGAAATGAGGGGAGATAGACCCCCTCCCAGTAGTAAAATATGCACGATAAAAGTTATTTCCGCAAATCTGTCTCTTTGTCGATTTGTCTATATCGTCACTTACAAGACATGTGTAATAAAACATAAAAGGTTCCAGATGATATAGACTAAATTTTTCCGTTTTGTTAAGCGAATCTTTGCGGAAAACGGCTGAAGCGATATTAAATTGATTTTTCTTAGATTTGTTAAAGAACCTTCTTTCTATTTTGTCACTTCCAAACACATTTGCACCGTTTTTTTTAAATAATTATTAATATACTTCCGTTCTACTTGAATAAAACCTTTAAAAACATTTACTAAAAATAATCAAAGGCCGTAGTCTAAGCTGGGTACACTAATTTTTCAATACGTCATTACTCATTAACCACGGTGTTTCTCAGTGCAAACCATTTTCCACATACCTTAACATAAGAAAACTCACAAAAAACTTTTAAAAATAAGCTGCCGTAACAAAGTGCAACAAAATATTTTGCAAAAAAAATTAAATGAAATTTACACATTATGCTTATGCCGCACTAATCCAACAGCTATATTCCGAGGTACCAGCCGCATCATCTATGTTTTGAATTTATAACCACAGTATCTCGCCCCTTTTCATTGATGGTTGCCTTACCACTGCCGCGCCATCTCCACGGTGCTGTATGAACTTTCGACTATACCACTCACTAGTACCAGTTTCCTGCATGCAGACATCATCGGTCTCCCGCGTATAATTTGTTTCGAGAAATTAATCGCGGCTATAATAGCTGGCAACTATAAATCCGGCGACCTAATGGTCTACAAAGTCATCGACCCCGTCAGCTTGCGCACATATGGTCATATGTATCCGGTGCAGCGGCCGGCAATGGCGGCAAGTGAAATCCTATAAATCTCTTACCGTATTTATAGCCTGTTCGAGAGCGGGCTTGGCCTCTCCCCCTGTCTGCAACACTGACTGATGCTGTGTTTACTCAAGTCTATGGATGGCATTCTACTTCTTTCACTTTTCTTTTAGCTTCTTTATATAAACAAATACTGATGGTGCAGTAGGTAATGCTGCGCCATTTGAATTGCAACGAGTATCTGAACATGGGCAATGCATGCGAGACAAGTGACACAACACTTAAGACGTAAAGAATCCATCGAATCATGATGATGATGATGATGATGCCAGCAGTCATCTTGGTTATGAGATACAAGTACTAGATATTTATTTAGCTTTCAAGAGGCTTTGGAAGGTGGTGAGCGGGACACAGACTCATGTGCGTTGCTGATTAAATGCAGAGGGAAACCCACTTTTGGGCAAGAAATCTCATTCCGGGTGAGTTTTAGTGGGTCAGTCACATCATCGTCGGTCGATAAGAGGCAACAACGTGATGCTTTCAATGAGATTCACCCAAAGGGCTAAGACCATTATTAAATAAAAGGCTGGAAGTTTTGAAATATAAAATGCCGCACATGCTGCATGGTTGGCGGATAAGATTTTTTTGGAAAACGCAGCTGGTGTAGTAGGATTTGGGTCATTGATTGAAGGAATGCTGTTGTAAAAGCTGTCATGAGACGTTTCATCCAAATATGATTTTGTTGTAAGTATTTTTTTTTTAACACTCACTTTAAGGGGAATATATGCTTTACTAATCTAAATTTCTAAGAAATTGTGCCTCTTAAAAAAATTTGTTTAGATATATAGTGTGTGAACAGCTTGAAAGTGTTTATTGATATCTGATGCTTTTTTTGTTATTGAAATTATTTGTTTTGATTGTTTGGCAACTAAGTAAACATCATTAGGGATAACGTTTTAAATTTTAAACAAAAAAAAATGTGTAGAAATACACAAACTGTGCTTATGAAGGTATTACAGATGAAAAGCAATGCCAAATTATAAAACAAATATATAACATGAATATTTTTTTAAAAGTGTTCTAAATTTTACTAGCACGATTTTCTTCAAAGAAAATTTCGGTTTGAATTGTGTGGCTGATGACTGTTTGCAGTCATGGATAGTGTATTTCGTGGGGTTATTGTGAAAAGTCATTAAATTACTTTCAGAAAAGGTGTACTTAGTGCCTTTTTGCAATGACTCTTTACAAAGACTTAGTTTTGTCTTAACATCTCAGTTTTTATAGAGTGGTTCAAATAATGTATCACCCTATAAGAAGATTCTATACATTTTGCGTTTATCTTTGCAGTACTTTTTTGTAAAAGAGTTTAATACAAAACTTTGATAGACGAATTTGTATAGTCCCATTAGAAATGGAAACCATGTCTAGTGTGGCACTAACGGGTCTATAAGAAACGGGTATGTTAGTCTGACGTAGGTTAGCGCGTCGAATTCTCACCTCATCAGAGGTCTGGGTTTAAATATAAAATATAACACCAATGTACTTTTCGGGGACACTGCCTCTTCCTGGAAATTGAAAAATCCTTTAGAAGTACGTGTTTTAGAGTGCATATCTCATTTTCGCCGTTCATGCACGTCAGTAAATTATAGGTCCCATTAAATCCTTTATAGCTAGACAACGCGCACACAAAAAAACTGGTTGAGAGTTGTAATTTACCAGGGTTGCTTCGTGCTGTGAGCATGTCGGGCAAGAACATTATTGTTATAAAAAACAGCTACAGAACAGACTCTGAAAGCTCTCATAGAGAACATTTTAGTGTGAGAGCTTATTGAAAAAAGGCATTTTGGTCAGCTGCATATGCGTTTACTGAAGAGCTTAGGCTTACTCATTTTGATATCCATTGAAGTTTCTGAAAATAGCATCTTTTTTGTTTTGTTTTATATTATCTGGAACTAAAAAGTGAAATTCAAAGATCAAATTATCGCCTTATGATGACATTCGCAATTGTCAAAATTAGATTTGTAAATATTTTTCAAACTACAAAATGTCAAATGTATTCCCTATGATGAAAGTTCGTACTATTTTGACGTACTAGATATGGACCAGTCAGTTAAAATTTTCATAAAAACAGAGAAAAAAATTGTTCCAGCTTAAGCACCGTGATATAGTATAGTGTTGAATACGTGTACTAATTTCGCCATTAAAATTTAAATGAAAACGTAAGTAAGTCAATAACATGTGGAACGGATTTGTTTTGTAAAATAAAATTAGTTTGATAAAAATTTCCACCAAAATAAATAATAATATTAAAATAATTAATTAAAACAATCATAGAACGCATGAAGTTGTCTATTGGCGGTCCAAATCTTATACGTCAAAGGTTCGTACTGAATGCATCCCAAATGTCAAAATTGGATTTGTAAGATTCTGCCTGGCTTAAAAATTTCTGATGACATTTTGTACTGGAAGACTCTGCAAGTTTCAAAATTGGATTTATACAAATCTGTCAAACTATAAAGTGTCAAATTTAATACTTGCTGATAGTTCTCCGACTATAAAAACATAAGATAATTTGTTTCGAGACTTCAGTATGTTCGTGGGCAATAGAACATAAAACAAGATCAAACTCTGAACGCCACTACACTACACCCCATAGAGATAATATAAACGTATCATTCGTACTTATATCTAAAACTCTAATGCCCAGTTTCACAGTGAGGGTTTAAACTCTATTTTCAGTTTAAAAGACCGTTTTTCCGGTTTCACAGTTATCGTTTAACACAGATTGGAGTTTAACTTTTCGTTTAAATTAAACGATTTCATTTAATCGTTTAAACGCCGCCGTTTGGTTTTTTAAAGTTTTAGAACACAAAGACATCACTTTTTTGATGTAAATTCTGACACTTGATATTTTAATAATTTTTATTACTGTTCACTAATATTTTTTTCCATTTTTAAATAAGGATTTCATTTATTTGATGTAAAATACACAATAGCATCACTATTTCACAATAATTCACGATCTACTTCATTTTCAAAAAAATAATTTGACATTTCAAAACAAATTTCATAACACAGAGCTTCGCCAACTGTTTTTAGCTAACTGGAATTTAAGTTTTCGGTGTGAAACCGAACGAATTAAACGAAAAGTTTAAACATTCGTTTAGGTTTATTTAAACTACAGTTTAAACTCTCACTGTAAATCTGGGCATAACAAAACAATTTTTGTTCGATACTCGAATAGAAATCGAAAATTTTTCGGCAGTGAAATTTGCATTTTGGGTTTATCGGCAGTGATCCACAGTGGACTGTTTGTATGGGAAATCCTACTTCTCTTCAGACAGTTTTTCAAAGAAAAAATTCTTGTGTAATAAACCATGAGCTTGAAACTTCCAGCCAAACCGTGCAGGTAAACTGAGATTCTCGGTGAAAGAACATCGAGCCACCTGTACTTGATTTTAAAAATAAAAGTCGAAGACACTTTTTCGTCCAGTGCATTCACCACACTCTACCTACACTTCTACACGATATTCAAAATACTATTACTGCATGAATGGATGCATCGATTTTCTTCAAACTTTGTATCGATAAACACTGAGTTTGTAGAGAATCTGATTTTGAGCTTATTTGGAAAATAACACCTGATACACCTTTTTTGTGAATTGACACCTTCACCTTCTAATCATCAACTGCACCAATTTCGATAAAATTTTATGTGCAAGTAAGTAAATAGTTCTAAAAAAAACTTTATAAAACCTTATCAAAAATTTCAAAAATATTTTTATTTTCAAGAAAATTGGAACTTAGTAAATAAATTAAAATATGTACCCAGTCAATGCAAATTGAAAACTCACATCATAAAATTACAATTTTTACTAAAATTCAATATTGGACTACTAAACAAAAAAATAAACACCAAGCAGAGGCGTACCGAGAGGGGGGGGTGTCTCACCCCCCAAGAATTTGAAGAGTCGGTCGAGTCGGCAGTTTTGAAAATTTCAAATTTTATAAAACTGCAGTCGGCATTTTCAAGAGTTTCAAACTAAGTTCAGCAAGTCAGCATTATTTAAAAGTTTTTAAATTTACAAAACAAGAAAGTCGGCATTTCCAATTTTTTGAATTTTTCGTCTGAATTGATGGCTTTTATACATATTATAGCAAGAAAGTCGGCATTTTCAATTTTTCGAATTTTTCGTGTAAAAGTCGGTATTTTTGCAGGTTTTTATAAATTTTATAGCAAGAAAGTCGGAATTGATGAAAATCCAGAAACCGCTTTCGATTTTGATTTTCTTATGTTTTATAGAAAAGAGTTTAGAACAGTTTTGCAAATTTTTACCACGTGCATTACAAATAATTTGAAAGATACTTTTATAACTTTCGAACCTCTTCAAAAGATTTTTGAAAGTCCAGTTAACAAAAGCAATGTTACGATAAAATCAGTCGAATCCATTTCGCAATTGGAACCCAAATTATTTCAAGAGGAACCAAAGTGTTTGCTTTCTGAGCTGCAAATACTTCTTGATTCATGTACGAAGTGTACGAATTTCGAAGACATTTCCAAAGTAGTGTTCAATTTAAAAAATGTAATTCCGTTGGCGTACAAACTTGTTTGCTTTATTTTGACTGCTCCTGTGACGTCAGCTTCATGTGAACATTCGTTTAGTAAACTAAAACTAATTTTAAATCATTTGCGAACGACAATGGGTGATGACCGTTTGAAAACATTGCTGCTGCTCTACTCTTTAAAAGATATAGTGGACAAAATTCATCTAAGTAAAAGAATGGTCCTTACTTAAACACCGCCGAATTAAAATCCGACATGGAGCAGTCTAATATGAAAAAATATAATTTAATGCTTCGAATTGTGTATAAGAAATAATAATAAGTAGTAAGTAAGTAACAGATGCATTTATTAACAAAATGTATTTAATTTTTTTTAATAATTTGTGAATTTTAAAGCTTATGGTTTAGTTGTCAGGCTGGTTAGCATTATAATACATATAATTGTGTTTATAATTATAAAATGTTTAATTAATTAACTTTAAAATCAAAAAAAAAAAACATTAAAAATAATAAATATTCCCTTGTATTATATAAATGTATTATATAAGTTTGAATTCATGACACTAGTTCATTATTATTTTCTTCTTATATAAAATATGTTGCATTAATTATTTATATATTTATTCCATTAATATTATTGAACACTATTCATAAAAACAAATTCTTTTAACTAGATACATATTTATTAATATTTTAAATAAATACATTGCTCTTAAAAGAATTAACGTGTTATATTTGTTCAATATTACAGTTGATACTCAATATTTTTAGATAGTTTCATGGAAATTTATTGATTATTCAAAATCCAGTAATTTTTTTACTTTTTAGTATAGCGATGACTGCAGTCGTCAAATTCCCAAAATAAGTCGGCAAATTCCTAATAAAAGTCGGCATTTCAGAAAAACTCACCCTCCCCCCCCCCACGGCTCGACCTCTCGGTACGCTTCTGACACCAAGTAATCACATCAACACAACAAAACCTTAGATCATAAATCTATCTAACCCAAATAAACAAAGTTCTTTTGCAGACAAAATTCCTTATTTAAATGTCTTGTCAATCTTTTTGTCTGCTTGTCAGATTCAAAATGTAAACATTCTGGTATTCTCTTAAATTGATTTCAATTCCCATATTAAAATATATATATATATCAGGCGCAAGTTATGTCATCTTTTGTGTTTGAATTATAACAACCAACGATGTGTGCAAAAGTAAAAAAGCAATGTTAGTAATTAAATAATAATTCTATTTCAAATGAACCTAAATAAACCCTAGAAAATGCGTTCCCTAATGTCTAACGATGGCAATATAAAAAGATCTCTTTGTCAAGAAACTAGAAAAAGACTAGTTAAGGGATAACATAACAAATTCTGATTAAATTAGGCATTTCCTTTATTTCTTATTTCTACCTACACAAACATAATCAAGTCGACGGCAACGACAACGACGACGACAATTTTATGATGTGTGAGATGCTGTGCATCTCATAATTCCAATCAAATCTGAATTTTATTTTATTTTTACAACGTCCTACGTCTATCTGTGTTGGATTGGGTTGGGACTTGGTATGGTATACACAAATTGAAGGAAAAATTCAATTAGCCTGAAGTGCTGCACAGCCACACACTCGACGAACCACTGAACGACATCTTTGAAGAACAACAGCATCTCTCTGACCCAACCAAACCACCATTTTCTCAGTATGGTCACTTTTTATTGATGCACATCTTTCTTTTCTCGATTTAGAGATACACAATATACAGATGTGGCACATAAAAACAGAACCAGCATGGGGTTGTGTTGGGCAAACGCCTGGATTGAATTTTATTATTTAAAATTTGCGTGTTTAACTAAGAAATTGCTGCTGTCTAAGGCATTTAATTTGCCTTAGCTCGGCTTTCATTTAATAATAAATTTGTGCAATAAAAAAATAAAAGAAGTATAAGAATAAATTTAAAGATAAACACGAGAGGGGAGAGAAAACCCTCATCGTTGTTGTTTGGCTGTCGTTTCAATTATTCACAGATAAATTTGTATCTTTTTAAGATACACACTGTAGACATATAGACTAATTTGCAATGACGATGCTGAGCTACGAGCTACCTTCAAATCAAACAGGAGTGTTTCTTAATTGTTTTCGGGCCAACCCCTGTGTGTGAATTTTATTGTATCTGAATAAATCACCACATACATTCCTAAGTAGATACAAATTGTATTTATTTTTTGTATAAAATGATTTATATACTTACGCAGTTGTTGTTCCACCACGCGGCATTCTGTTTCTACGTTCTCGCATCAAATCTGATTTTTTATGAATACAAAATTAGCTCGTGCACTATTCTTTTTTGTCGTTATAATCCAAAACTAAATCGATATCGTGAACCGGACCGTGTGATTGAATTTTGTATCTGTGACAACAATATTCGATTTGATAAATCCGAATAAATCAATTAACAATCAAATGATAAAATTCACAGCAGAATGATAATATCCGGGGATGTTAAAATAAATTTGATTATTTTTCTTCTTTTTTTTTTTGTATTTTACCAAATAAAGATACGGGTTCAATTAAAGATACAAAACTTAGTTTTGTATTTAAAACAATTTTGTTTAATTGAGGGAGAGAAATTTTATTATCAGATACAAATGAAATGATTGTAAGCACGCAACTGTATCTGGAGAAATTTATTCACATCAATATCAACCGAAATAAATGTTTACGATCACGAATCCACTGGCGTACTGACAACAAGTGTTTAAACAAATGATAAAACTACCTCACGGATTGTTTTTAGTTTGTGGTTTGCGGGGCGGTTGCTAAGTTTGGAAACCACTGGATATTTACTGAAGATGTCAACAAGGCAACGATTAAACAAGAGAAAATTGTGTGATTCGAACATGGTTGAGTTGTAAGCGATTTGTTTATATTGATCAACATAACATCAAACATTAAAATCAAAGTAGTATTTTAGTATGAGGTGGATGTTAGACACAACAAGATCGTAAGTTCGAATGATCGTAGCTCAGGGATTTGTTACTGGTTTCAATATTATAATCGAGGTTCATGACTTTGCTATTGGATGCAAAACTGGAATTTAATGAATTTCTCTTCTCAACTGATATAAGACTACAATCAAAATTTGAAATTCAAATAATGCAATGGAAATTGCTCTTGGAAAAGGATCGATGTAATTTTTTCAAATGATTTTAAAGAGAAGATGAACAAAGTATAATGCAGTGTAAATAAATTAGAAAAGAAAATGGAAAAACAAGAATTGCATTTCAATGTATGAATAATATAATAAATTAGAAACTGCCATTTATTATTCGAATGAGGATGCGGGAATATTTATTGTAATAAATGCTAATTGCTTAACTTGTGTTGGCGACATTCGGAGATCAATTCATTATTTGATTTTAATCGCCATCAACTAGACGTACTTATGTCCCTAAACCTAAATAGGTATGCGGTTATTGTTTTCGATCTTCCTTATTTTAGATGTTATATTTTTGTGATGAACAATACTGAAATAATTAAAATTTTAAAACAACTTTTGATGTTTGAATCTTCACTTTATAAGACATTAAAATTTGTCCATTTTGTTTCTTGCAATTTTGTACAAATTGTGTTAAGATAACGATTTATGGTCACTTTAGCAGTCCTAAGAAAGAAACGGGAGACAAAAATTGAGAAAACTGCAAGTATTGAAGAAAGGGGTGCTATTTGCTATGTGCTACATCGATAAACGATAGATAGAAGTTTTGTATAGAAAATTTAAATATCGAATTTTTTTCATGGCTCATGGGAAATAGTTATGTAAGGTGAACAATTTGGCAATGACCCTTAAAACGTAAAAAAAAGTAATCTGAAATCATAAAACGAACCACCGCAGAAAGTCTAAAGTGAATCCCTTTAGACTTTCTGCGGTGTCTTAAATTATTTTATATAATTCGATAATAAATAAAAATTCAGCAAGTGCTTAGGCTGTGGTTCTGGTGCCAGCGAATTTTACTCACGCAAACTTAGCGAATGTAAACGGATAAACTAACGAACATTTTACTATCTAAATTTTTTTTTTTAATTTTGTTCACTGGAACCACAACATAGGAAATACGTACTTTCTAATAATTTAACCGAACTTTGCGAATTCGCCCGAGTGAAATTCGCTAACATTGGCTGGCACCGGAATTGCAACCTTATTCGATTTCAATTCGACAAGAAATATTTTTTTTTCGGTGGAAAATCCAATGTTAAATTTAATTTTGTATCAGTTTTTAAAAAACTGCTTGTTTTTTAATTTCTTAAAAATTTTTTTTTTAAAAGAAAGTAAGAATGCATTTTCTGAGACCTCAATTTGTTACATCTTAAAACTCAGTTTCATAAAAATTTGTTAACAAATTTTCAAAAAAGTTTTAGAAAAATTATTTAAAAATTTAATTATTTAATAAAGAATTTGCTAGGGCAGCTTAAAAAAAAAAATTAAAATTGCTTGAGCTATTATCGAGAAAGTAGAAATTTAAAAATACCGTTAAACGAGTTTTCTCGACAGTTTGGTTCCCGCTATCTAATAGACATTTGATACCTTATTATAAAAGGATGAAATTTGGTTGAAATTGTTAGAGCCGTTTTCGAGAAAAATAAGGGTACATTACTTTAAAAGAACATATACGACGTAATAAGTTTGCAGCGTATCGGCCCAGCCGTTTAGACTTTTGGTGCCGATAGAGACAGACAGACAAACGGACGAAATTGTCGGACCTAGGTACTTTCTTCGTATTCTCTATATCATCGTAATGCCAGGTTTGATTGTTATCTAAATGTTTAATCACGATACCAAGACTTGCCTTATATTTGAAAAAATATCTTCTTTTCTATAACAAATCAATGTTTGTATAAGTCCGCATTTTCTAAATTTCTTTAAGTAATGAGGAAAGAAAATAAAATCCATTCTGCGGAAGAAACATATTTACAACTTTTATATGACAGCTACAAAAAGCAGACATTTCAGAACAATGTTTTAATCTTGACGTTAAAATTCATTTGTGAATCCTTAAATAATATCACGATAAAAAAAATTTTTTGTGGTTCACTTTCACAATATTAAATATTAATTCTCTAAAGACAACACGAAAAAAACATCCCATTCTTTGAAGGTAAAATTAACACGGACTGAGTTTTGGGAGTGTTATATATTTTGTATTATGGGAGTGTTAGTCGGAAACAGTCAATCAACAACAAAATTTAATTAACAAAATAGCAATTATGCTGCTGGGGCTTTAATTGTGAGGAATTTCAAAACACGGTTGAAATTGTTGCTGTCACCATGTTGCTGTCACCATGATGGACGCATGATATGATAAGGCAATGACGTTAGTCTTGATTTGTTATGTTATGAAAACAATTTGTTTTTCACTTCTGGTGACTTGGGGCCATAATCAGTTTCAGTTTTCATTCAAAAGGATATTTTGTTTATATGATTACAATTATATTATTATATATCATTACACTCATACACTTGGATTCTGTCTCATCTAATATTCGGGAAAGTTGTTTTTTGACGCTTAAAGTCACTTCTAAAGATTTTCCATCTGTTAAGAGGACTTTAAATTGAATTTGTACCATCTATCCCTAAACAAAATTATTGTTTCATCCCCTTTTCAAAGTAATGTTCAGTTTGCAGAAAAAACTTGAAGAACTAAGGTTTCGGCAGTTCAATCATTTGATTATAGTATAGCAATAAGTCAACAATTAATTTAAAGATTTATCTAACTGACTGCTGGTTAATGTATATTTTTTAGGTAAAAAATTACGATTTCAATTCATAAATTTACAAAATAAATTCTTGTGAACACCGTATCTACATATGTATATACATTCATCAGTCTATAGGTAGGGTAGGTAGGAATGGCGGCTATTCTGCTAGAATAAAACCCATTTAGCGCTTTGTGCGCCGTTTTGATACCATGAACTCATGAGACCTATTATTTTGTGGAGCTTGGGATAACGTTTTGATGACTTTGGTGTTTTAAGGTATGGAATTGTGTTGCTTGGGAGATGATCACTTTATTACCAACTTCCATAGGAAAACAAGAGATCCTCGGGTACCTCAGCCAAGGGAATTGGCCCATATTCCCCACCAGGCTTTATGCTTTATGCCAGACTATTAGCTCCGATATGTCTGTCTTCGCTAAAAACCTAAACAGGCAGAGTGCCGAATGGCTTAGGGTTAGAACCAGAACCCGCCTACACGGCTAAAGAAGTGGTTCTTGCAGGAATCATGTAGTTCTCTTGATCCCTTTTTTTTGGCCCATGGAAAAGGTGAGATATTGATACGGTGATTTATGTTATAAGGTTTGAAATTGTTTTCATTGGGAGTAAATCCCTTAGTTACCAACTTCCATATGGAAAGCAAAGAGATCCTCGGATACCTCAACCAAGGGAAGTGGCCCATTCCCCCCACCAGGCTTTATGCCAGGCTGTTAGCTCCGATATGGTTGTCTTCGCTAAAAACCTACACAGGCAGGGTCCTGGATGGCTTAGGGTGGGATCAGATTCCCGTGAGATCAGTTCAATTTAGGGAAAAACATGATACCCGCAGTAAACTTAGCCCGTCTACACGGCTAAAGAAAAGGTTCCTGGAGAAATCATGTAGTTCTCTTGATCTGTTTTGTTTACCCATAGAAGAGGTGAGATATTGATACGGTTTGTTACGTTTTATAGCCATTTAGTTGTATTACCTATGCTCACAACTGAAAGTTCGCTAAGGTTGCCAGTGACCCATTGGCATCGGAAGAGCAGGATCGCAGCGCTCCTGTGGTCCCTACGCTAGCTGTTCTTTGTATCTTTTTGAGCTTGTCGGTATTGTAGGCTTTGCTTTGGGCAGGCCACCAGACAATCGATCCATAGGTTAGTAAGGGTCGAACTACTGCTGTGTACGTCCATAGAACCATCTTCGACTGGAGGTCCCAGTTTTTACCGAATGTTTTACTGCAGGCATAAAAAGCTATGCTGGCTTTTTTAATCCTTTCTTCAATGTTCAATTTCAAGTTTAGTTTAGGGTCGAGAATTACACCCAGATATTTAGCACGGGTTGAAAGTGTGAGAATTTGACCGTTGAGGCTAGGAAGAGCGAAGGTAGGTATCTTATATATAGACCGTCTATAGGGATGTTCCTTTTTACGTCTGGTAAAATTGACTCATTTCTTTTTTCCTTAGAAATCTTTCTATGTATGTATGTCTTCAATTTAACTTTTTTCCTTTTCCTTAAAACCTATTATTATCTTTTCTTTCCTGCTTGTATATTAGATTAATAAATTGTCTGAAATTAAATTTTGAAAAATATTTCGTAATAAAACGACAAATCCGACACATCATTTCATTTCACTAAGACATAAATGCTCCATCCATCCATTCCATTCTTTCTTTATTAATTCCATTTTACAAATGTTTTATATCATTCAAAAACTAAGTAAATCAAAACAATCTCTGTCAATCACCTACACTACAAAGACCAAACAAAATCAAATGTTTCACACTCTACACCCTAAGTATCTTGTACACGCAAGTATCTCTTTAAACATCCATTTCCTGAAAACATTACAACTGAAAGTTAAGGTACAAAGTACAACACATTTAAGTCCTTTGGAAATACCTAAACAGGGGTGGATCCACCCTTTGATTACCTTTTTTCCTTCTTCACCTTATAAATTATAAATAACGTAATTTATTTTATCTCCTTAGACCTCCTCTCTTTCTTCATTTATACTACTTGTTGGCTTTGTAGGTTTTATGCATAGGGAGCATTATTTGTTCCAGAAACACAATTTCCTAATTTTCAAAACTTGGCTTAGTAATAAACTCACCCACACCACCCATCCCCAAAGCAAATGTGATCAAATCTTAAAGCATTAAACTTCAACTTTCATTTGCGTGCTGTTGAATATATACTCTTTTGAAAGGAAACCGTATAGTCGTGGAGAACCAAAACCAACAAAAGGCGCCGCGCCATACAACCAACCTTCCTATCAAATTAATCAAACAAATTTCAAAATTCACTACCCTCGAAATGGTTGGTGGCAAGGTTGACTGAGCAGAACCACCCTTCGAAATAAAACCCTTACCTGGTGGAAAGTTACCGACAACAACACGACAACTCACCTGTTTATCTTCCCTGGAACCGTTTCTGTTTTAATAGTTTCTGGCTTAATTGTATCGTTATTATTTTTTGGAATGGAAAATCATGTATGGATGGATAAGACGCGGACATTGAGGGTGGCCAGGCCAATTCAACAGTTGATAGCGTGCTGATGAGCTTCCGTTGATATTACTCATCAAAATTTCGACTGAGCCCAGGGCAGGATACAGTTTTAGAAATAGGTACATTAAAAAAAAAACAGCAATAAAGATGGCCATATCGATTGGATTGTTATACAGACTTCATTGGGTTTTATTAGTTCGTCAATCAAAAGTGACAAGGGTGTCTGATGAATTTGAAAAATATAAGAAGAAAGGGATCAACAACTACTTAGGAAACTGACAGAATATAAATTTGTATGGAACCATATTTTAGGATTGCCATTTATGTAAGTTTTTGATGGATACATATTTTATTGGATTTAATTCAAGTTATTAATGTAGGTCATGGTTATTGGAAGAACTATCAATCAGATTCTCAGTTTATGAATAGAGTGAAAATATCAAATATTAAAACTATAATTTTAAATATAAATATGAACATAAATATGTATAAATTCTCTGTATTATAAAAGCCAGTCTATGGGGTGTTTTTCATGTTATGTTCCTTAATGCTAGGTTTTAATGCAATGTTTTGATGCGATGTTAGATATTATTATACTAGAGGTGATGATATAATCCAAGCATATATATACATCACATTAAGAAGCTCAAATTAAGCTTATCCGAACCGGAAACATATAATTTTAATTTCAAATTTTGACCGAAATGTAAGTTTAATTTTAAATTTTGACCGGTATATAAGCATTTTTCGTAGATTCGTTAGACACATCTTACGATTGTATTTCAGCAATCACTGGAACGATTTACATGGCTCACACGTTGTTGAAAGGGAAAAATGTCAAACTAGGTAGTGGGACCTATATATATTTCCGGTCAACGGATTGCATGGAAAACGACTCCATAGTTGCATTTCCGAAACAAAACAATTAGAGCCATTTGTTAAGATTTTTTTTAAATTGACTTGGTAGAGACAAGCACCAAAATGGGCGTTAACATATTTCATAATTTTTCGCACACCTATACTTAATATCAGAACCATTTGCGATCTCAAGATAAGCACCATTTTAAACAACGAAAAATTGCCTTTCTGTTTGAGAAAAGGCTAAGCAGAGATCAGAACCACAAAAAGTTGTTAAATTGAAAGCTTATCGGAAACCCGAACCGGAAACGAAAATCATTTTAATTTAAAATTTTCGACGGAAACTAAACATTTTTCGGAGATTCAAAAAACAAATCTTAATGCGTTTATATTTCGGTAATGACTTGAATGATTTACATGGCTCACACTTTAAAAAATCTATAAAATGTCAAAATAGGTCGTGGGAGCCTTATTTCTGATCAGTGATTAGATGTCTATAGTTTAGCTGGCAAACAACACCAAAGTTGCATTTCCAATGTAAATGTAAATGTAAATGTAAATTCAAATGTAAATGTAATGTAAATGTTAATGCAAATGTAAATGTAAATTTAAATGTAAATGTAAATGGTAGTGTAAATGTTAGTGTAAATGTAAATGTAAATGTAAATGTAATTGTAAATGTAAATATAATACTCTACTGTTTTCGAAAATCTAAAGAAGTACAAATGATTGTTAAGTTCCGAAAATATTATCAGATATATGTTGTTCAGTTAGATGGGAATATAGCGAAATTTAATAGTCGAAAAGATTTAATGTCAAAAATCTCTACAACATTGTAGTACTATCGTATTTTCTACGAAGGGTTTGTCACGCATAAAATCACCTGACCACTTTTATTTTCAATCATTTGAAATCATGTTGAAATCTGGTCACTTAAAATCATGAAACTAGAAAAAATATTTTTTATTTATCGATTCAGAATAATTTTTTGCAATCATTAAAAATATTTGGAATAATATCAATTTTTTTTTTAGAAAAAATATTTTTTATTTATCGATTCAGATTAAGTTTTTGCAATCATTAAAAATATTTGAAATAATATCAAGTTTTTTGCAATAAAAAATGCAAGATGCAATTTTTATCTAATTGATTCTAAAATTATTAATTTATTTAATGGTTGCAGTATTGCAAAAAATCACTCAAAATAATTTGCAACCATTTAAAATAAGTAAATTTATTTGAAATTAAATGCAACCATAAAATATTTAAATCAATTTAAAAACACATGAAATAATCTTAAGTCATTTGCAATATTGCAAAACATATGAAACACTAAACTGGCAAGTGACAAACCCCTCGATTTTCTAAACTTATATCAAAAATAATTTTTTTTGAAACGATAGAAGAGAGTCTTCACACTAGTGGACATACGTATAGTTTTAGATAGTACATATCAATTTGTCCGAAGTGTGTCACAATTGTTCAGCACATCCAATTTCTATTTTTCAAATAAAATGTTCCCTTTTGCTTCTTCTTATCTTTTTTTTTTTTGCTAATCCTTATCGTATTATAGCAACAAAATTACTTAAATATTAACTTGAATATATGATATGACTTTTAACAACCACTAACTTACATTACCAAGTTAACGGAATTGAAGTTTTTTGCACAATATATTTTCTTCATATTATAAAACAAATATCTTGAAAAACCTTATTAAAAGGACGATCTCTTATACAGGGTGAGTCATGAGCAATGCGAAAAAATGCTAGGGCGTGTAGGTTGCGTTGAGACAAGAAAAAAATCGTATGGGAGGGGGGGGTCTATTCCCCTCCGTTTAGCCGGGAGGGGCAATTTTCGAAAAAACTGACTTAAAATGGGAAAAAAATTATTTAAAATCAACGGCTTCATTCACAATGCTGTGCGATACGTTTTTGAAAAGCCAATAACTTTTTCTTTCATTCTGTGTTTAAATAAATCTATTCTAAGAAATATTTTTTGAAATATTAATTTTCAAAGTCAAAATTTTGAAAAAAAAAATTGAAAAAAAAATTTCAAATTCATCTTTTTCAAAATTTTACGTAATTAAGTGCTAATTTTAATTTCAAAATTCAATGCTGTTATTAATTTTAAGTCTAAATAAAAAAACCGGATGCAAAAATTTTATGTCGTTCTCAAGAAATTAAAAAAAAAACCAAAACCACCTTTTTCTAAGAAAAACATTTATTTTTATTGTAACGAAGCAATTTATTTATTTATTTAGCATTAATCTTAGTTTTTTTACTTTTTTTTTAATTGGAGTTTTATGAGAACGTAATAAAATTAAATAGTATTGGAATAACCCTGGATTAATATTATTTTCATTGATAACTTCTGAAAACTGACCTGTCAATATTTTTGCCTTGGCCTGCCCTTGGCCTGCCCGAAATAATCCCTCCGTCAGTACAAGAAGGATATCCACTATGCTTGGAGTGTCCCAATCTAGAGCATGTCGAGTACTTCGGGCGGAAAATTTACACCCGTACCACTTTACGCCTGTTCAGGAACTCACCTCAAACGACAAGTTATTGAGAACCGAATTTTGTAGAACATTACTACTTAGAAATGAAACCGAACAAAACTATTTTAGAAGAATATTCTGGACGGATGAAGCACAGTTTACTAGGGATGGGGTTACTAACTTCCACAATTTACATTATTGGAGTAGCGCCAATCCACACAAAAAAAAAAACAAAACAAATCACAACACCGCTTTAGTTGTAATGTTTGGCTTGGTGTTGTTGGACACACTGTGATCGGGCCCCGGTTTTTGAATTCCATTATTAATGGAGAATCATACCTGCAATTCCTACGAGACCTTTTACCCGATTTATTAGACAGCGTTCCATTGGTTATAGCAGATACTTTAATCTACCAACAAGATGGTGCTCCAGCACACTACAGCTTACAGGTGAGAAACTGGCTGGATGATCATTTTAGTGACCGTTGGATCGGAAGAAGGGGCCCCACGGAATGGCTGCCTAGGTCACCAGATTTAACTCCCCTAGATTTCTATGCATGGGGATTTATGAAGAATTATGTTTACGAAGTGGAAATAGTATCATTGGAACAACTGAAGGAACGAATTGAAGTCGCTGGAGTCAAATTGCAGGAAAATTTGTCAAGCATAAACTTATGTGAAGCCATTACAAGGAGATATAATCTATGCCTTCTAAACAGAAACAGAGAATTTTTTATAAGTACTTCCAATAAAAAACATAGTAAAAATAAAAGGAATAAAAAAAACTAAAAAAACTAAGATTAATGCTTCTTAAATTGCTTCGTTACAATAAAAATAAATGTTTTTCTTAGAAAAGGGTGGTTTTGGTTTTTTTTTAATTTCTTGAGAACGACATAAAATTTTTGCATTCTTATTTAGACTTAAAATTAATAACAGCATTGAATTTTGAAATTAAAATTAGCACTTAATTACGTAAAATTTTGAAAAAAATGAATTTGAAATTTTTTTTTCAATTTTTTTTTCAAAATTTTGACTTTGAAAATTAATATTTCAAAAACTATTTCTTAGAATAGATTTATTTAAACACAGAATGAAAGAAAAAGTTATTGGCTTTTCAAAAACGTATCGCACAGCATTGTGAATGAAGCCGTTGATTTTAAATAATTTTTTTCCCATTTTAAGTCAGTTTTTTCGAAAATTGCCCCTCCCGGCTAAACGGAGGGGAATAGACCCCCCCTCCCATATGATTTATTTCTTGTCTCAACGCAACCTACACGCCCTAGCATTTTGTCGCATTGCTCATGACTCACCCTGTATATAGTTTTTTCCTTTATCACACGTAGTTCTGGATTTTCTAGCTGCTTCCACCACTAAAGTTTGAAGCTCAAAATAAACTTTTTCTCTTGTTCAGCATTGTTTGAAACGATTTATGCACATGTTTTGTAGTTAAATGTACTTGAAGTTTCGTTTTCTTTTATAACTTAAATATCCTTAAACTTTCCTATACATATAAATTCTCACAAAAAATAAAAGAAAATTGGCAACCAAAACTTTTTCGTTTCATTTGACAATTTTACGATTGACTATTTAACCTTTTTCTAACGTGGCACCATTACACATTTGGCATTTCTATATGTAAGCCAGTCGTTAAATATAGCACACAATGGCATCGTCCTTTCTAAAGCCTTTTCTCAAAAAAAGAGTGCAATCCTAAAACACATTCATGTATTAGTGGAAAGAATATACAATGTACATATAGAAACTTTTTGGGTTTTAATGTTGATAAAAATCATTTTACTTACGAGATTTGTGCTAAAATTTTGGGTCATAAGGCCAAGTGATTTTTTTTAAAGGCGGTATTATCCACTCGAGATTTCAAATTAGGCATAGAAAGCTCATTGAACTTGTGCATATTCGTGTTTGGAATACTCAACCAGGGGGTATAGTAGTTGAGTATAGGAGAAAAACTTTACAGACATTTTATACTTCCGCATGAGAAGAGTCATATACACTGTCAAAGGAATATTAAGGAGGGTATTGTAATGCCAACTACAATATAATATCCTGGTACTTTGGATAATTAGTTTTTTTTTTCTTTTTTTATTAAAAAGGTCTTACACAATCTAATAATCTACACGTCATATGATGTTGTTTGATTTACTTTATATATGTATGTTCACTACTAAAATGTTTCATGCCTTTTGCAAACTCTAAGAAGATTTAAAAGTCATCCAAAATGGAGGCCTGGTCTGCAAAATAGCAAGTCATGAAACTAAATACTCTTCAAATCAAACTGACCGATAGCAGGAAGATATCTCTTTAACGGTCCAGGAAATTCTGGGATCGATACGACCGCCCCCAGCTCTGACAGGAAGATAAATAGATAACATCCCCAATTTCCGCTAACAAATATACTAAACGGTTGGAAGATAACCAAAAACTGAAACTAGAAAAAATAGGATACACAAAATATTCCAAAAATGTGCAAATGATAGATATTCTGCACTTCAGACTTGCCGAACGTCGAAAAAAAAATTAAAGAATATTTACTGAAAGTCAGCAAGTCATGAGCAGAATGCGGAGAGGAACATCGGACTTATTTATAGTGTGGCAGAACGAGGATGCAGAAGAGGACACAGCTCTCTATTTTTATGAATTCCTCGGGTTGGTTACGAAATCTCGCAAATAAAAATTTCGCTTTAGAAATCTCTCAGTACGAAATCTCGCAATCACATAAATTCGCTTTTCGTATCTTGCAATTACAAAATCCTGTTTCTTAGAATCTCGCAATTACAAAAACCCGAAAACTAAAATCTAGCACCCCTAAAAAAGTTATGTCAATTAAAGACGTAAAAACAGTGAGATTTGTAGTGAAGGGCATGCTGTTCCCTGCTACCATCTGCTTGGCCCCACTATAGAGTTTAGGGTGGGTGCACATTTGGGTGTATTCAGTTTCTTTTGGATTTAGTATTTATTTAGTGGTATTTTAGTGTGCGAGATTTTGGTTGAAAATTAAGAAATTCTTGTTTGCGAGATTTCAAAACACAGAATTTGGTTTATGAAAAGTGATTTTAAACTTGCAACGTTTCGATTTTCGAGATTTTTACAAAAAAAAGTGAGTTTTTGTTATTCGAGATTTTTAATTACGAGATATCGTAACGCTCCCGAATCCCCCTGTTTGGCTCGAACCAGGAAACGTACTCTTTGAGAATATTTCCTTGGAAATATTGACGACATTACAAAAAAGCCACTTAACGGTGTACCAAAGTTCACTCAGAGCAGAGCTCAGCATGTTTCAACAAGGCAGCTCACATCTTTCATAACCCATCATAAAACATCAACGTCGACTGTACCACCTTACATAATCTCTTTTTTCTTCCCTTTTTAAGTTTTCTCTTCTTCAAATTTCATTTGTCTATGGGGAAGCGCAATGGGTCTACGAGATCCGAGTGATATGAGGCATGTTAATGTCACGGTGTCATTGCCTTTTTTAACCCAACCTAACTGACTAGCAGCTTATTTCGTCTCTAACTCATGACTTAACTACACCATGGAATAAGAGCTAAGTCACGAGTTAAAATTTCTTATTAACAAAACAAAATAAATCATGTAATAGTTAGCCCACATTCGTTAAGAAAATCTACTACAGTTCTATTACAATTATTTGTGTATGGTCTGTGAGCATGTTTCCACCTGCAGAACGTTATGTGTTTCCAAGTAAAGGTTTATGAGTATGTTGTTTATCTCTTTGTATTTTGTATTTTCAAAATGCCGATAAATAAGTTTTGCGTTCGAATCGTATCGTTTACCGAAAAATGAATCGAAACTCTTATCAAAGGAAATACAAATTCTTTGAAAAGGTTAAAATTTTAAATTCAAATTTTCACCGAAAGTGAAGACCCATTTAATGATTATAATGACTAATCTTAATCCGTCTGTGTCTCAGCAATCACTGAACCGATTTACACAGTTCAGATGTGTTTGGATAGAGGAAATATCAAAGAAGGTCGTGGGGACTATATTTCTGAACAGATGTCCCTGGTTTGGCCAAAAAATGACAAAAAAGTTGCACTTCCGGAACTCAAATAAATAGGGCGAAAAATACACTTTTCAAATTTTTTTTCCAAAATAATAATAAAGAAGAAGAAAAAAACCCGAGAAAATGCATTTGGCATGAATTTAACAAACATGTTTTTGTTTAGTTTTATAGTATACCTTTTTATATACAAATCAAAACAAACCGAAATGACACTTTTCAATCTTACACCATCGCTAAACCACCTACTTGGGTAGTATAACTTAACTCACAGTCCAAAAAAGCCATTCCGTGTTTATTAATAACGTTTTGACATTAGTTCCGGAGTTAACGATAACTCATCGATAAATCGCGTTTATTAATAAGGGTGTAGGAGTACTTTAGTAAATTTGACGTCCTATAGGCTCAGCTGGAAATTCGACGATTAATATTAGTTAAGTCAATTATTGAGGAATACAAATATACAAAACTTAAGAATATATGTTTAGAACAACTATCAAATTTTGTGTTTCCATCCAAATTCAGTGTTTTATAATTTTTATAAATTCAAAATAAAATTATTTTATTTAAAAATTTTATTAATTTTTTCTCCGTGTACAATTAATAAATTTACAATGTCATTTATTCATTCATCAGACTCAGTAAATTGTTAATATCCTTTATGCAATTTAATCATGCAAATGCTTTTGCAGCGAAACTGTCCATTACCGTCTGCTTAATAAATGGAAAATGCATTTATTTCGCTTGACCAAAGCAACCGCCGAATTAAGCGAGGGTTTTTTTTGTCAGTAGATACACGCACCCTTGATGTGTACGAGCACTATGAGCAAACATATACACATATATTCCACTCGTATCTACAAATTGATTCACTGTTCTATCTGCGGGATGCAAAAGACAAAACCAACAAATAGAAAAAAAAAGAAAATATTTGCATCCCGTTTATGCAAAATCTTTTTTACCACATTGACATACGACCGACGACGAATGTCTCGCTGGGAAAGCGAATAAATAAAATCAGCTCTCCACACAAAGCCATATTTTGCATTTGAGAAGAGTTGCCAGAGGCTTTATATAAAGGAGAAACTTTTCGGGTTGCTCTTCCGTTATCAAATTGGGAGAGTGAAGGACGAATTTTATGCTTTTTAAAGAACATCAAATTTACTTTATCTATATATTGTGTATTTTTGTGTTTGCTGCTATCTATAGGTACACCAAAATTTGTATCTGGATACATACATATAAGTACTTCAAAATGCATGATGTAGTAAATATTATATGAGCACTTATGTCTCTGACTTTTGCGAAAAACAAATTGATTTGTAGACTAAGTTGAGCACTACACTATCCCTGTTAGGTATATTTACTAGATGGAGCACACAATCTTTCTCTCAAGAAACAAGAAAGACAAATAACGAGTCGAGGGGAGGCGAGATGAGCACTTTGAGGGTGTAAAACGTTTTGGGGGTAATCTTTGTTGATTGAATGATAAAGTACCAAAGCTCCACCACCGGGGTGATCATCAATTTGAAGATGCTTTATAGTTCAGGGTGGCTTAGAGAAATTTATGAAATTGAAAAATATAAACGTTTTGTATACATATGTGTACATATATAGACATATGGAATATGGCATTTCATTTTTCTTTAGTTATATATGCTGTTTTTTTTAGAGGAAGAAGCAAAATGTGCTTACATATACATGTGTGGAACCAGGTCAAGGAATTATATATACTTATGCTGTGAAGTTATAAATATACAAACATATATGAAGCGTTAGTTGGACGAGTGAATAAGTGATGTTATTATCTTCTTGAGCGAAATTCCTTTGGGAAAGAAAATGTTCTCTTTTAAAGCTATACGTAGTGCAAACTTTGATGTAATTTATCATCATTAGCGTATGAACATTTTAGAAGAAAAGGCACAGTTAATGGTATTTTAAAGGCAATTTCTTTTTTTTTTTTTAATTTTCTGTCTGAATAAAAGGCACTTAATTGATTTATTTGTAGCATAAACGTTGAAAAACCATTAGAAACTTTTAAGGCATCTTTTGTTTGAATGATTTGATCAACAATATCTAAGTTTAGGTGGTTTGAAATTGTTATATTTGTATGTATTTATAGGAGAAAGGAGAGTTAGTACACGAAAGGAACATTTTTTGGTTCTTCGTCTTATAAATTGAAAACATTTTCATAAAATATAATTTCTAACTTCGTTCTTGATCCGAATGTAAGCTGTGAAAATCTAGGGAAAGTCAAATATTACAACCGTCGGTTCCGGTGTATCATTTGTAAAACAGTGGAAGGACGATGGTAACACCATTTAACTATATAATTTTCGGTCTACTTTTGCTGCTGCTAGCATTTCAGATGATAATAATGTTTTGTATTTTGTATACCTTCTGATTTCATTTTTATAGTAACCGTAGACTGATGGGTTCGTTTTTAACGAATGTCAACTAAAAAAACATTGTTACTATTGGCCACACAAAAAATGTACAAGTACCTACAATCTACATACATCCGACTCCACCCCATTATTTTTATTTGTTGGGAAGTTAGGAGCAGAGTTGTAAAGTGCTTAATTACCTTTGTACTGCAGTACTGAGTAAGTACCCAGTACCTTGTACTGGTACTTGTACTTGAAAAAAGCAGTACAAATGTACTTGGTTCTTGAAAAGCACCAAGTACAAGTACTTTTTCAAGTACTTCCTATCAGGTACTTTTACTGGGTACTGTAATACTGTCCAGTACATTTTCAAGTACTTTTAAAGTACCAGTCCATATTCAAACACTTTTCAAACTCAAGATTGTCACCTACGTTATAATTTGATTCGCGATTAAAGTACTAATAATAGACTTGTACTTAAATAGTACTTGAAAATAGACTTTTGTTATTGAAATAGACCGGAACTTAAAAAGTACTCGAAAATGCACTGGACAGTATTAAAGTACCCAGTAAAAGTACTTGACAGGAAGTACTTGAAAAAGTACATGCACTTGGTGTTTTTCAAGTACCAAGTACATTTGTACTGCTTTTTTCAAGTACAAGTACTAGTACAAGGTACTGAGTACTTGACTTTTACTGGTACTTGAAAATTTACAGCTCTGGTTAGGAGATATCACTAAAACATGACATTACGATGAAGAGAAGTCAAAAAAGTTGGTCCGACATTTCTGTCTGGATGTCTGGCGATCTGGATATAGGTATATTGGCAGAAATAGGAATGCTTAAAAGTACGAGACGATTTATTAAAAACTAGTACTTCACTTTGTAGAACAATACGCCCCGACATATTTTTGATATAATATCCTAGGTCTTAAAATATCGGTTCTTACAATATAAGTGTTACCGATAATTCAATTTTACAAACAAAAATTGATTCTGTACGATTCACTGAAAATTCAAAAATTACTTTTTGCAAATTCTTTTTTTTTAATTTTTTTTAAAAGATAATTGATGTAATAAGAAATGGTTCAATGCCAAAATACGTGAAAAATACTGATACTTGTCTTTTTTCAAGTACCAGTACCAGGTACTGAAAGTACCAGTACCTAGTAATTGTACTTGAAAGGACTGAAGTACTGAAATACTTAAGTACTTTACAGGTCTGTTTAGAATAATATAATTCACGTGGAATTTTCTCTGTAAATTTTATATATCAGTTGGCAATCATCGAGAATTATTGCGTACTAGATTGAATTTGATCTCATCTAGCTGAAGAGCCCACCATCAAAACAGTGCCGAGATTCAGCTATTTTGGCGATGTTTCTATACTTCAAACCAGGTGGATATAGCATTTTTAAATCTTAGCTTCGTTGTCTTCCCTTCTCTCTCTCCATCTATTCAATATTTTACCGAGCGTACAAAAATATAAAATAATCTTAACAAAGTCGTTAAAACTATTATATGTTAACCCATTCTTTCTTCCACTTCCACAGCTAGAAAAATACATAAATAAAAATTTAAAACTACATAATTTTACGTACCCTTTTCTTTTAACTATCCTTTTTGTAGAAATTGTATCATCCAGGCTAAAAATAAAAATAATAAGCCAATTCGTAATTGCACTCAGCAAAATTATAAAAATAATAAAAATGCAAATATAAAATAATAAAAAAAATATTAAATTCAATTTAGTGAAAAAACTTAATCAAATTGTTATTTTTTTACTAAACTTAAGAAAAATGATATAATTTCATAGTAAAGTTTAAAAAAAAATAAATGCAAGAGCTCACATTGAACTTAATATGTATATCATCGACCATGTGAATGGAAAACTATTTTAAACAGTTTAGAATTTCCTTGTAAAATTTAATACAACACGTTTTCTCATTTGATTCTCCTATAAGCCTTACAACACATTCGAATAAAATTCAGAGATTTCTGCACATCCGGATGCCTTCAGCAAACGCACCCACATTTTACAAGACACCCAGTGAAACGTGATCGACATACACATCCGTCTCTGAATAACATTCTCAATGCATGTATCCTTCTATTTCACATGCCATTCCACTTCAACTGAAACAATAGAACCACATCTGTGATATATGTTCAAGTTGATTTGTTATTCATTTAAAAAAAGATTTGTATCCTTCTTTCATCCTTCCCAACTATACTCTGTTTGTAAAATTTTAACAATACAACCGCAAAACCATGTCGGAAAGTTTCAGTGCGCACGCTATTATATAGCATCCGGAATTCCATATATACTTAACAAAACTATATGAATGATATGAAGTTAACTCAATCATAATCACGACAAGGATCTTTACTTACTTTTCATCAGGAGGTGGTGGCATATCGTTGGCTGAAGGACTCCCAGGTGGTGTCTTTTCATTCTCCATCATTGCTAATGGCGCTTCGGGCGGTGGCAGTGGACTCACTGAATTCGTATCCATTCTTAGTGTGAAAATTTTGATAGATTTTTAATATAACCGGGTGAGAGTTTAAAAGTCAGTAAAGCTCCTTTGGCTTTTTGTCTCTTCGGTCTCTAAAAAGAAAAGAAAATTAAAATCTTATTAATTTCATATTCAATTAAAATCAATCTAAACAAGCATGACAAAGAGCAATGAATTGAAGAGATAAATTGGCAAACAAGAAATTTTAAATCCGCTCAAAAAAAAATGACGAACGTGGTTGTTGAAAATTTTATTAGCACGTTACGATGTCGCTTGTCAAAAAGTGTAAAAGGATATTAAATACATGAGAAGTTCAAATCCTTTCAACTTCAATTTCATCGGGTAACGTATAATTGAATTTTTATAAAAAAAATACGGTTTTCCCAGAAACTTTTATTTTGCATTTTGATAACACCTCCATATATGAGTAGAGCTACTCCATACACAACATCTGAAAAGGATGCTAATCAGATAGAGAGGCATGTCATCTGCATGCATGGAAAATGGAGATACTGAAAATTCGTTTAGAAAACAGAAAACGTGTTATGTAAATCTTTTGACATGAGGATGAATCTGACAAGTCAATCTCTAGGTTTGTTGCTTAATTGGATTCCGATCCATAAATCGGTTGGGTGATGAAGGAAAACAAAGTCAAAAAGGTGTTTTGTAGAACCTGCATCAACCATTCTATCCTTAAAATGTAAATTTTGTTTGTGAGAGCCTGAGGTGAATTCAACAAACTCTTGAAAATAGTTGATCGAAAGTACAACTTTAAAAGTCTGAAAGAAAGCTTTTAAGAATTTTGAATTTAGAATTACAACTTTGATGCTGAAAAATATGCTTGATGCAAACAGAAAAGGATGCAATGAAGATATACACTATGCAGAAGAAGTATCAATAAACTGGATTACAAGCTGAGCCATGTGCTCAAACGATACTTAAGCATTTATGTTCTACATAAATCCTTAAATAGTACTTTTTCTCTTCATAAACTGTCACTTAAGGATTTACATATGTAAGACATAAGTGCTTATGTATCGTTTCAGCAAACGGGTCTTAGTAATTAAAAATTTGTATTCACCAGTGATTTGACACGAAACTTTTTGACAGATCACTTATTTGACAAGTTTTCGTTGGTTAAGTTTTTCGGCAATATGACTTTTTTTCGATACACTTTAAAAAGTGATAACTCATAAGTCAACACGAAAACAGAAACATTGAAAATTCATTTACATAATATGTCACCACTTTATCTATTTAAAGAGCTTTAATAGTTTTTCCATTGTTTTTTATTGTACGAGTAAATTGTGGCAGACCGAATTAAAATTATTTTAATTATTTTAAATCCCAAATATAATGACTATAAAAACTGATTTTTTAACCATAACACTTAACGAAAATTCCTATCACAAAACATTGTATACGAGAATATAAATATTGAATATGTAGGTATGTATGTATCTATGATTAATGTTTACACTTACAAAAGTTAAACAAAAACAATTTAACAAAACAAACACATTATTTTTTTGTTATTATGTTTTGTCATTTTCGAGTTTGCTAAGGTTTAAGTTTTTGTTATCAAAAAGGACGACAATGACCTTATATCTGATTAGCATGTTTAGGGAGCATGTTATATTAGCAGTATAAGCACCCTCATCTTATCTTTTAGGATTGTCCTTAACTTTTATTATATTTTTTTTGTTTTCTTACAAGACTATTGTTCTTCTTAAAAAGTTTTGCCGAAACTGATTTTATGTCATGGCTGGATAAGTTATGGAAGTGTGGATAGGAATTGCTTGTAAAAGGTGTCTCAAAACAGAAATAAAAATAAAGAAATACAAATTCAAAGTTTCACGAACCCAACAGGGATAGTTTTCTGACAATGATTTACTAATAGATTTTCTTAGCCCCAAATTTAACAAATTTGACGTTTAGCAAAGCCATCAAGATGAAATGGAATTTCATCGTTAGATGTAATTTTGTTTGAAAAACCCGGGGGCAGATCGAGTTAAATTAAAACGATTAAAAAATCGTCGTTTCACCATTGTTCTTTCTATCTTTTTATAAAAATATGATGAGAGACATCATCTGTAAATTGACGATCGTTCAATCGTTTTTATTTTAAGCGAGATACTTCTTGATGGCATTAGGCGTTTTTCTTTTATTGTTAAGAACCGATTCTGGGTTGTCAAAAATAAAGTTATGTTTCTTCTTCGCTCAGAGCGTTCAGAACATGATTATAATTTCAGGATTTAATGACCATAACAGCCCCATTCATCCGAACATCAGTGATACCTCACAAGTCATAAGAAGAGGTGAAATTGATTTTGCGACTTTTTGGAATTCTTCCCCACCCCCACTGTCACTTGTGACGATCATAAAAACAATTGAAACAGAGCGATCACAGTTCTCAAATTTCAATAGATTTTTTTGGGTGCTTCTGTTTTTGTGAGTTGACACAAAATGAAACGAATTTTTTATTATTTGTTTTTATTTAGATAATTCATTGGTTTATGAAGATTTTTTATTCTAATAAAACAATATTAAAAAGAAACTTTTTAGAATTTTTGAACTTTTATTTATAACTTGCAACATTTGTTTAATCAAGGGGCAGTAAAGTTTTTTACACGTAGGTTAATTTAGTCTTACATCGCCACACATATTTCTTCACTGATTTTAATTCAATATATATGTTCGTTGTAATTTATAACTTTAGTTCTATAAAATTTGAAAGCTGAATTTTATTATTTCCATTTCTTAAAAAATGTTCAAGGGATAAATTCCAAAATTGTCGTGTTCTGTCATAATCAGCTGTTCCAAATCGAAAAAACTCACCATGACGCGGTGAGTTTACTTGTGACTTTTCTTGTAAGGATAGGGCACAGGTCATCAACTCGTTATCCGTCGTCTCCTCCCGCAGAAAAAAAAACTACACAAGCGTTTCTATACGTGAATACGTGTGAACAGCAAAATGCAAAGTTGTAAGAATGTGTTGTTAAGCCAAATTTGACAGTCCAATTTGAAATGCACGGACACGCGTACAGAGTTAAAACTTTGCAGTTTTAAAAGTTTGTAGGTTTAAGTGGGTGGAGCCTCCTGAGTTGATTTTCTATTTATTTATTATTCGATGGGATCGGGGGAGAATTCGATAAATGTTACCGAGTTACAAAACAACTATTTTCCTCACAATAATTAGTCACATATTTTCAAAAATCGGGCTGCAAATCGATAAATAATAAATTAATAACTTACAATTAAGATTTTGACTTTGTGTGCGAAAGAGTCTAAAGGAGTATCAATTTGTGAAACTAATGATGACATCTTGTAGCTCATTGTGAGTAGGTACTATTTGAAAAAGGTATGTTATTCTAGCAACAGATAAAATTAAACGTTTACCGAGAAAAACAAAGAAAATGACAAGGAAATTTCATTGATGAACGTTTTATTACAATGGAAAAATGACACAAGTCACATTCTTAATTCACTGAAATAATTGTATTCAATGGAATGCAACTGTTTATCTCAATTGTGTATTTCCCTTTAAATTAAGCCTGTATTATGCAAGTTAATTTTTTCTCTAAATCGTTTTGAGTAGCGCTTTTACCGTTTTTCCCCTAGAACCATCAAATTTATTGTCAATATCGAGTGAAAAAGAAGATCAAGATGTTTTCTTAAAATACCCCGATATAATTGTCTTCAATACAACTGTTTATTTACTAATCTTATTTAAAAAGAAACTTAAATAAAAATTAACGATAAAAATTTTTATATAAATCAAAATAAAATCAACAAAACTATCTTCTCTCGTTCCTAATTTCCTCTTCAAGTCAAATTAAATATTTTTTGAGAATAACAAAACATCAACACAAAAATGCCAAGAACCTCAAAAAATACAATACACACAATAATACTTAACTAGGTATATTGACATTTCTTTCAAAACACATCTTTTATGTTTGACAATACATTTCTTAAAGTGTTCAAACTTCAATATTTATCAAGAATATCAAGTTTGTGTCACCATCATTTTGTATTTCGGAATATACATACATATATGTACCTACATAAATCACTGCAAAATATATTTAGAAAAACAGACGACTCTGAAAAACGAAAAGTTATCTCTAGAGAAGAAAGTTTTTTTTTTTGCTGGAAATAAGAAATGGATAAGATTCTTCAAACATGCAGGAACAGAAATATTCTAGGGATAAGAACTTCCAAAGAGACAAAGATACATATTTTTTATCCCTTAGAAAGATTCTGCTTCGTTTATCATTTGCTTTTTATGTTTGTTTTTTTTCTTTCTTTTTCTAATTCTTTTTGACTTCGTTGGTTGTCGTTGAGCTTTCTTGTTATATTGGCAGGATGATGGAAGGAGGTATCCTTATTTGCAAGAGAATTTCGGATAACATTGCTTTTGCTTTTTTTATTTAACTTGTGTAGAACTTGAAGTTGCTGTGAAAATTCGAATGCTTGCTCTTGCTTGCTTAGAGAGTCAGGTCAACGACATTTAATTTTGTGCAGTTTTATTCAATAAAGTGAAGCATTTTGTGGTTGAATGTTGAAAAGTATAGAAAAGGATATGATTTGCTTTTGGGCCAGATAATTGCGGAAGTTGTTGAATCTTTTCTCGTTGAAAGTTTGATTTTATGTTTTTTATATTTCTTGGATTCTTGGTTAGATACCTACATATATTTTGATGGAGAGAATTTTCGAACTTTGGATATAAAATCAAGAATGAGAGGGATCAATAAAATTCACGTAGACATAATTTTTTTTGATTTGAGCACGTCATCATACAACATAGACGAAAACTAAATGGCAAAGTGATCAATTGAAACGTAAATGAAAAAATTGTAACAAAGTGACAACTTCATAGACATTTATACAGGGTATTCCCGACTTTTTTTAAATACTTTGAAAAATGATTCGTAAGTTTTTTAAGACTTTTAAGGAACCGCGAGATGCAAACACTAATAAGGGCGCAACTTTCTTCAAAATTGAAATTCAAAGAAGAAGAAATTGTCACGGTATCAGTTCGTTATACTCCATTCTATTGACTATTGGTAAAGGCCAAACACTTATGAATGGCGACAATATTTTTTGCATTTGACAAATAGTATTGTGAGTTGTGATGTATTTCAAAATGAAAAGCTTTTATTTTGGTTTGTTTTTGCCAGAAGAACAAGATTTTACGAAGCAAGCGTGTACTTTACTATATTCGACCTTAAACCTTCTTTAGGTATCCATTTATTTTAATGCTGAACGAAAATTTAGTAAACCCTAATCAAAATGTCAACTGTCAAAACATCGAGCACAGTTGATATTTTGACAGTATAGAAGTTTTAATTTAATCACCAATTTACAATTTGGTTTATTGAGCCTTTAAAAAATCAATATGTTTTTTTCCAATTTTAACAATAATTTGTAGGACGCTTTAACGTAAACCTGTCTGTATAAATTTAAGAAATAACTTATGATTTTTAATCTAATTTTAATATCCTAACTATATAAATTTGGCGCATATGCAGCATACTAAATATTTTGCTTTTCTGAAACCATCATTGCTTTTCAAATACCTTTTTTAAGAATATGTTTTCTTACCAAAACCTTCAAACAAAAATGCATCCCTAAAATTTAGTTTCCAAATTTTGAAGACATTTTCCATAAGCCAAATAAATATTTACAAACATTTATTTTCTTATTATCGCGATATTAAATTAGGCCGCACAAGAGCAAGTAAGTGCGACCCTGTCGTACTTTTACTATATAACCAAACTAATAGATTGAATTATTTTGCAAATGAAAACAAAATTATTAATCTTTTTTTCACATCACAATACATCACTGACTTAATCTTATACAAATCTGAATCTAATTTCCATTAAAGTAGATGCATTGGTTGTTTACAAATATTCGAGCGTGATTAGAATGATTATGCCAAAGTTCGGCACGTAAATTACAGAAGCACAATATGCTTCCATCGAAAGTGCCTTATAAACATGCATGCAAACATAATGAATGTGTCTTAATTCATCAACATGCCTGGTGCATGTTTGCAGATACCGTGCATATCTTTAAGTTAATTGGACCAACACCGCAACTTGTTAATCAATGTTCACTTTTCCTTTCGGGAGAATGATTAGTCTTGCAAGAATTAATAATTAATCTAGAGGCAATGTTCAAGAAAGACCGTTACGGGGAAGACATATTTTTTCTCGATTAAAACAGACGCTATAAAGGGCAAGTTATAGATTTACAAATAAATACTATCAAACTTGGTCGAAGAAACTTGATTTGATAGCAAACTATTCCTATTTTTTACTAGATAGCTTTAGTTTCTATGTGTTTCTATGCAAATTATGATGTTATTTAATAAATTTTATTTTTGAAAACTAAAAGTGCTGGCTGATAAAGGAGCTATGATAGATGAGCAATACGGTTGAAAATGTTTAATTGATTAAAAGCTGATAGGCGAAAAACAGCAAATACCAAAAAAAAACATCCGAACATTTTTACTTATGTTTTTGTGACTTTTTCGGTGGCCGGTCACGCCAACGCAGGTATGGCTTTTCACCCCTTTGACTTACATACATACATATTTCTTTGGAGTCACTTGATGGATGCATTCTTTTAAATCATCTTTCAAGATCATAACGTCTATGCTGACATATCAAAAATGGGAACAGTTAATTTTAATGAATAATTTACGCGAAATTATCAATTACCCTTGCTGATCATTCATATCAAATGTGTTTTTGACCTAAATCTTATATAATATTATTCGGTGTGGCTGTGAGAGGATAATATAAAACTATCCCCTTTAATTTTTCCGGCTACATTTTATACCAATAAATTTCCACCCGCTACAATCAGCCATGAAAAAAATTGCACAGCTTACAATTGTATTCCAACTCTTCTTTAATCAATTTTGCTTTTCTGATTTCTTTCCAATGAATTTCCAATCGCCACTCTGGAGCATCGAACCAAACATGAAATGGTTCCAAATTATTCAATTATACGCTTTGGAACATAGTAAACTTTTCAGTAGCCAATATATAATGATGCAGTTATCCAGTTTTGTAACATTATGCTTGAAATATGGCCTTGTTTCTTGTCATTAGTTTTTTTACAAAGTTAGCAAAAGACACTTCAAAAATATTAAAATATAGTAAAACATATTCTTCTTGATGAATCTATATAGAATCATATGGTGACCTCTTCTAGCGAAATCTTTTTAAAATAATTTATGCCAGATTATCCACACAATAACACTTATTATCTTCTTAACTAAGATAAGAAAACCTTCAAAACCTTGACTGGAAAATTTTCAGTGAAAACAAAATGGGTCGTTCTTATTTCCGATTTAATCGATATCGGTATGGCGTATACGTAACCTTTTTTTTTTTGTTTTTCTTTTTAAAAAAATATTAAAAGTTAATTAAATTTAGAATATAATTTTTCAATTTTTCGAAGTTTCTAAACAAAAAATTAAAAAAACTTTTCAAATTTTATAGTTACACTAGTTGGTCCTTCGAAATAAGCTTCAATAAAAAACAAAGTTTAAAAATGATCCCTTTTATGATAGAATATGTGAACAAATTGGTATATCAAATAACATTTTAAGGTAACAAAAGATATTTGTGGTAAATCATTTAATATTGGGTATTTCTTTAAGCCAAACCAATCCAAAAAGAGTTTTTTAATGTATATGGTGATATAAGACCGGTGAACGCGTGTTGTTAACTATATATGTATGTAGTACAAATCAGCGTCAATGTCTCGAACTTTTACGCCAAAGTTCTGAGATCAAATTTAGCCTAACACCTTAGTTTTTTTCAAAGGCACTGCCTCTTGCAAGAAAATGATTCATCTCTCGCCGTTAAAGTCTAGATCACCTTGAGAACTAACAACTGTATGCGTTGATGTATACATCGAAAAGAATTTTATTGTGATGATCACTTTTGCTGAATATATAACTATAGAAAGTATGAGGAAGTGTTCTAAGATCTTCAACTATTTAAAATAATGTATGTAAATTGCCCACAGAAAAAAATGTTTGCATAATAACATATCAAATTTAAATGTTAAGCACAGATGGTTTACCCATCAGACCAAACTTCCAACTACATGTCTAAAACCCTCTGAGCCGTCCAATCTGTAGATTATTTACTTTTCTCCTCAATGTCCGTCCGATGATATTTAATCCATCATTGCTCCTCTTTGAAGCTCTCAACTCTCATTGATACAAGTACAGCCAGAAGTATTTTCCCCAGACCCCACTCCTATACTTACTGAATGAAAATGCATCTGTTTCTAAAGCTGATAAAAATGACTTACAATGAAATTCGATTTCCTTTGCCGCGGGTAGTCTCGTAGTCGTCGTCGTCGTCATGTCGTTGATGCTGATGCTGATGCTGTCTATCTTCCAGTAAAATACTTATTCTTTCTCTCTGAATTTCCACATCAGCTTTCCGCCATTACGTTTGATTGATTTCTGATCATTCAAAGTGGAGACAACTAGTCATGCGAGACCGATTCAAAGTATAAACTCCGAGGGACATGTGTGCCATGTTGTTTACACTGCAAATGATTTACTCCACCCTCAAGCCCTATTATTACTGCTGCTACATATCTCAATTGATGCTGATTTCCCAATGAAACTGCTGCAACTCTAACAAGTTATTGACCTGCAGCGTAGCATCATGGCTATATGCATATAATGTGGATTGTAGAGGAGCATATAAAAAAATTTCAAGCATCAACTTTGCGAAATTCCCGCAGTGAGTGTGCCGTCAATGGAAATAAATTCCTAGTTGACAAATAGGCGCACGGTTGGGCATAGAAAAAAGGAGCAGAATGATGGCTGAAAAGAACATGAGATCTGAAGTTTAATTTGCCAACTCTACGCTTGCGGCTGCTACTTGGCAAGGATTCAATTTCAATGTGGTTTTTTTTTTTCATTTTCCTTGAATAATTATTTTCCGTTTTGCTTTAGATTTGTGGCTGGTTGTGCTTTATAAATACACATTCACAGTCGCGCCAAATTAATTAAGAGAAATTGCACTTAGAAGTTAGATGTCGCTATGTTAGGAGTGAGCATTTTAATGGGTGTGTGACACATACTCGTAAAGGCTTTTCTATTACGCAGTTTAATAGAGATGGACGGACAATCTTTTTAATGGTTTTGGATCAGGAAGTATTTTTTTTTTCTGATTGTTGTAAAATTATTTAGTGTGGTTTAGTTTAGAATTATAAAAAAATATACTTAGTTACTTATTTACTTCCATTGCTAATTATCTACATGAATAAACATGAGAACATTTGTTGAAAAAATGACACATATTTATCCAAAGTTGGTTGGTGTTCATGTACCTATGTACATGTACACCAACTCACGGCCGAAATGTTAGGCGAATAATCTGACGTTTCATTTCACTCCCTGGAACACTCGCATTTGTTAGCTGAATCGCTTTTCAATGAAATGCGATTCATCTCTCTCACTCCATGGAACATTGACGTATTAGATATGGACCACCAATAGCCAACTTCACGCGTGTTCCAACATAACTAGGGGCCCCATCAATTACTAGCATCAGGGAATCTGCGTAGCAGTGCTATGTTTGTTTCAATTAGTTATTTAATTTTGATATATTTCGGTAGAAATTGTTATCAAACTACTTTTATTTTCTAAAAACTAATCCACTGCACATGTTATTGTCCATCTATCGTCGTTTTCATTTAAATTTTATGGCAAAATTAGTACACGTATTTAGCACTACAAGATGTTGGCGATTTTAGACCGCTTTTAGCTGGAACATCTTTTTTTCACCGTTTGTATGAAAATTTCAACCGACTGGCGGTCCATATCTAGTACGTCAATGCCCTGGAAGTTTGGCTATTTCAATTGTCCAATAGATGGCGCTGGGGTCGCTTATTTGAAAACGTTAGATTTAAAAATGCGGATTGGAATTTTGAAAAAATAGATTTTTTATAACAGGATTTAAAAAAGAACAGGATTTTAAAGAACAGGATTTTGTTACTGTCTTAGGCATTTTCGAAAAACGGGCGGTTTTTAAAATCGGTTACGCTTCTCTTAAAGAGCGTACACAAAATAAGCCAAATACTTTTTTGAAAAGCACATTTTGCGTTGATTTTTGATCCCACAACACATTATGATATGATATAAAGAAAGGCTTAATACAGTATTTAAAGTAAAAACAAGAAAAAAATCGCATAGAGGAACTGTTTATCTCCCTCTGTTTGTACGAGAGGGGCAATTTTTTGAAAAAGAAGAAATTAATCTTCCATAACGAAAATTGGACAAATATAGCTTTGGAAATATTTTAACCCGAATATTGATCAATTTAGAGAAGCCTAAATAAGTAGGTTCCTTCGTGCCATTCGTCGGTCTGTCTGTGCGGATGTGCCTAATCGGTTGAATGGATTTTCTTAAAACTTCATGCGTAGTACTTTTTGGTGGTTCCCTAGGGCCTAGAGGCCTTATTTGAATTTGAAAACAGCTCCAACGATTTGGATGAAATTTAGTGTACGTCATATTTGCACATGTCTAAATATAACAGCATTTCAAGTTATACAAAACAGAACCAGAGATTACCTTTGACATCTGGAACAATGAGAAAACTGGAACGATCTCTGATTTGATAAAAAAAATAGAAAAAATGGTGTAAAGTCAAACTGTGACGAATCGAATTTTAAGACCACTGCACTGGTTAAGAATAATCTGAGATATTTAACAAGTGTTGTAAATATCGATCCAAAAAGGTTTATAAAATTAAAATCGGAGCACTAAGTAGGTACGGGTCAGATATCCTTAAACATCCTTTATCTTTTTTCAAAAAAAATACTTTTTTTCGAAATTTGTTTGTCGAATATTTATGAGGCATTGCGGGACTATCTGAATATCAAATTTCATCAAAAACGGTTAATAAATGTAAGATATATAGTCGGTATAAAAAAACCTCTTTTATGGGAGGTACCGTTTAAAAGCTTTTTCCGAAAGCTTTTTCTTTGGCAACATATCACTCTTGCGAAATTTTATCAAAATTGATCTAGTTTTTTTTCGAGAAAAATTGGATTTTCGTTTACGGATATATATAAAAAAAAAAATTCAATTTCTCCTCTAGGGAATTGCCAATAAAACCCTACATACCAAATTTGAAGATTATACTTATACAACCAGACTGACGGACAGACAGACAGACCGACAGAATTTGCATACCCACTTTTTTCGACTTCTCTCTATCGTCGTAATGTCATGTTTGATTGTTATCTCAATTTTTTTTTGTACTAGTGCATAACTTGCCTTATAGTTAGGGTGACCATCCGTCCTCTTTTTGAGAGGACAGTCCTTTCTTTCGCTACCATGACCTCTCTTCTTTTTTTTGTCCTTCCTTTGTCCTCCTCTTACTAAATTGTCCTTCAAATCTACTTATTTTCTCTTTCAAACCACTTTAATTTTAAGTATTTTCTTCATTTATCAATTACTTTCACAATCTCTGACTAAGAATTTTCTCTTTCGTGATGAGAATTGGAATTTAGAATCGGAAAAAAATATACTTAACAAAAGTTTTAGTAAATCTTATGACCTTTAATTAAATCTCGAACAATATTTCACTACGACCGACACGCACTGTTTCGTGTTTTAAGCGTACTTTATGCCTTCCAGACGTTAGGACATTTAGTATGTTAACTTCTTAAGCAGCCTGAACAATATTTCTAATGGGTTTTGTGTCCCCTCTAACTCACGACCTTGTATTACCGTATGTATGGCTCAATGTGATGCAAAAACAATTGAGTTCATGAAAAAATAATTATGAACAAATTTGTCGCAAATTGGATATTCCACAATTTTTATAGTATAGAAAATATCATAAAGCAGATATTATAAAAATCGAGGTAATCGCAAAAATTCGATTTTTGTTTTAACCTTGAATAACTTAAATTGCAGACACGAGTTTCGAGCTTATAATTTTGGGTGTTTATGAAAAAACTTGTCCTCTTTTTTGCCTTTGAAAAAATGGTCACCGTACTTATAGTACCTATACCTATAATCGCATAAGTAAAAAAAATAGGAAAAATGTAATCCACATATTTGATCATTATTAATGCAATTTAGGCTGCATTGCAAGTAAACAAAAAAATATTATTATTAAAACATAAAAGAATATAACAAACAACGAAATCATCATATTCCATTCAGTTGCACACAACGAACACAATTTGAATATCTTAATGAAATTATAACGGGACATCCACTTAATTCGTTTCATACATTACTACGAGCAATCTAATTCTTTGAGACTCGTCATCCAACATCTTCCCACAGAAGTTTAAAAAGAAATATATATGTATGTCATAATCCCCAAAACACTTCCCACACTCCGAACGAAAAAAAAAATTAGTTCAAAAATTGCATCTCATCCGTCGTCGTCGTAAGTTGCCGGTATTATTAAATCTTAGAGTCCCCCCGCCCATCAAACTTCTCATCGCATCTGTGCAATATGAAAGTCACACTTCAGAATCTAGCCCCGAATCCAACACTCAGATGCTACAAGCATAATATTTGTTCCGTGGATACTGGATAGTGTTACCCCAGACTTCAAATTACCAATAAGTCATAAAAAATAGCTGTAGCTCTAACAGACGACAACATGATGACTGCAACTGTATATAGTTGGTTGCGCTCATGTTCACGCGAGGCCAACATGGAAAAGCAAATAAAACTCACGAAAACTGCATTTGATAACCTCCCGCGTGCCCGACGAACCGTAGGTAGGTAATATCAGGGAGAAAACATTTTTTTTTTTTTTGTATTTATAAAAGGCAGCCATGGAGCATTGTACTTCCAAGCATGCCACACTTGCTTAAGGGAATATTGCCAACTCATAATAAAATGGGAATGCCTTTGGAGAAGGGGTGAACGGACGTCAGGTGGGAAGTGTTGCCTGTCAGAAAAAACACATTGCGCTACACACTTGAATACCTCTCAATTCTTTATCGAATCCCACAGCAGTTTCCATAATTATATTTCATCTCAATTCTATGATTCCCATATAGAAAAAGAAATAAAATATATCATTAAATCCCTTCACAACCCTTGTTGGAGCTTTACTGATGATATCATGCACACACATATGAAAGCGGAAACAGCCATTTTGAAGGGTGGTAATGGATTAATAGGGCGAACAATATACAAAATATGAAATATAAAAATAATAGTAGAAGTGAAATGTGAATGCGAGTGCGGGTGATGATAGGAAGTATGAAACCTATGACAGGAGCAACACTCCTCCTCCATTGAAATAATAATTCCTCAAGTTGGCACAGAATGTGTGGTGTATCCCACCACCAGTTAAGTTCAAATAAAACGCAGAATACTTTACCAGCAACTTGAGAATCCTTCCCGGAATGGGCAATTAATTTTCGTCGTAAAAACCTTTAATGCTGGTTAATTTAATAAACAAGACTTGTGGGTGTTGTTATAATCGCGAACACACGGGAAGGAGAATGTTCAATTTTTAGTAGAAAAGGTACAACGACGTGTGGTATATGACACATTTTGGGACACATTGATACACATACATGAATTTTCAGGGACGATTTTCCGTTTATGTGTGTCATAGATTAAATTTGAAGCATTAGGAAGATTAAGTGCTACAACAATGTTTTTGGCGTTCTAAGGTCATGAAGCACTAAAATTAAGTGGGAAAGTTATAGCCACTTACCTTACCTTTATGTATGTAGCTTGAAAAACGCAAAAAATTAAATTAAATGAATTGTAGTCTAGTGAACCAAAAATTATTTTAAACAACCTACACATTTGAAATAAATATACAATAATATATACCTAAACTCATAAAAAATAGTTAACAAACATCTTGCGACAACGCATTTGAAATTATTTTTTTTGGAAAATCTGCATCACAATGGGAGAGAACAATGGAGCAGTGGGTAAGGCATTTCACATTCGTGTGGTGCGGCTGAAAAAAATAATTTCTGTACTGTGCGTCATTCCGTTGATTGCGCATGTATTACAGTTAAATTATTTTGGTGGGGGAATGCAACTTGACTACATCTTAGGAACACTCTTTGTTAAAGTACCAATGAAAATATAGATGGAAAGAAAACGATACGACGATGTTCTAGAAACACTTATCACATATTTTGTTAGTCCTATCTCCTTTCATTAAACCTCTTCTTTTAATTCTGCCGAGAAAACCCACATAAATTATTATGCCAGTTTGGGTATACACACAGTTTCTAACTTATTTGGGTAGCTATACTACCGGGAAGAAAAGTAGAACAACTTTTCCCACTTAAAGTAAAATAAAATCCCATGTGGAGCACTTGTCCGCGGAGTTATTTCCCTGCACCTTAAAAAACGTGTTTTCTCAAATAACTTAAAAATGGCTTATCGAACGAACAAAAATAGATATTAAAAGCTTTTCGATAGAAAATAAGATTTTCTTTTTTTTCATGCGTATAGGAAAACTTTTTTTTTTGTAGTATAACAATTTATATTAGGAGTTATGGATTGTTAAAGTTTGTTCAAATTTTGAAAGAAATGTTTTTGTTTTAAACAAAACTAAATTGTTATTTTAGCTCAATAAGTGTCATACGTTCTTAAATACCTAAGTTGTAGCATTGAGTTTATACACATATAGGAATCAAGATGGTTTAAAACTAACCGAAGTAGATGTCGCTAAATGAGTATATCGAGTATTTATCATTATAATAACTCCCTGTTAAGAAACCGAACCGAACAAAATTCTTCTGCATACATTTGTGTTTGTTTTCCTTTATTTCTCTTGTCTTTTAACTTAAGAATAATTGCTACAAGAGTAAATAAAAAACAAGTCGATAGTAACGACATCCTACGAGCCAAGTTTGAAACTTCCACATGATTTCTCTATGTGTATATACTTAATGGTTGTAGGCATGAAGAAAAGAAAATCATATTTTCTATTTAATTTTTTTCTTCCGATAAGCCATTCGTTACTAATTGACGACGCGTGTTTCGAAATGGCGGCTAACTCACATCATCTCGCCATTTTTGTTGGATACCTACTTCTGAAAAACTAACGAACCATATTCAATCATAAAACTTGATGGGTAAATGAAACCCAAATGTTGTCTCAATCGACTCGACTGGCATAGGAACACCTGCAGCTGAGACATGAAAATTGTACTCAAACAAAAAACTTTGATGAAAAAAAAAAAACAATTTCTTCTCTAAGGAACGGTCTATAAACCCTACATACCAAATTTTAAGCTAATTATAGTTCAGCCGTTTAGGCTGTAGGTGCTGATACACACAAACTGACAGATAGACAGACAGAATTTCAGGACTTGCCTTATAATTCCTATAATCGCAAGTAAAAAACTGTCAAATAAATGAGATAGAGACTGCCTTAATCACGACTGAGGAAAGTATGATTAAAATACAAATATATTTTTATCAATTTTGAACAAAAAATTGTGTATACCCAAACTCGCAATGGACGTTCCAAAAAAATTTGACTCAGTTCCTTCCATTTAATTTCTTATCTAGATTTGTGAAGCATTCTTCAGAAGTTCAGAGAAGATGCTTAACTTATTTTAAATAAATCTTCCTATAAATATTAAGGTGGTCAATATATAGCCTATTAAAACTTTGTTACCGTTAATCGTTATAATCGTAGAACGGATATTGAATAACCACTTACGGAATACATGATTTCCATACTGGCTTGATCTCGGGCTTGATTACCAAAAAAATATGTAAAATATGCCGCAGAAGTCACCACAGAATTCCAAATAAAAGTTTGTGTGCGTATGCGGCGCTCAGGTATATATAACTCTTCTGAACAAAAGTCCAAAATTGTTTTTTTTTTATACTTATGTCCCACTTTGCTGGGACATAATTTAAATTTTTTTTCCTAATAGTTGAGTAGTTTAACACGCGTGAAGTTGGCTACTGGCGGTCCATGTCTAATACGTCAATGGCGCTGAGATCCCAGTTCAGAAGACATTAATATGACGTTTCGTTATATACCTGAATCTAACAACACCAGTACCTACACCAGTTTTTTTTTTTTTTTTTATATTGAGCGCGCACTAAAGGGGTTATGAATACCCTTATAAAGTTAGCCCCAAACATGAAACAATTCAAACTTAAAGACTTGTCGGCGTTTTTTTTTTAACTTTTTTGAAAGTGTGAAAAATAATATCTCAGCGATAAAACTGGGATTTCATGATAACTTATTTCCAGGTTCTCAGAATTCAAATGTATAATGAACATATAAAACATGATTCCTTAAACAATTATTAATTAATTGAAATGGGTTATTATTGAAATAATTACCTAACCTAAAAATAAATATTTTACGTTCACCACATGTTTCTAAATTAACCTCTTATCTCTTATTTCTATATTAACAACTCACGCAATTCGTATTATTAAATTTCACTTTCTTGTTCTTCAACAAATAAAAATTCTAAATTAAACAGAAAAAAAAGTTCAGTAATCCAATACCTACCTTTAGTTCAAAATTGACGTATATAGCTATAGGTGTGTTTGACTCACGAGCAAAATAAATAAAATCGTCATTGTAGCATTTTGCATTTTTAACCAATTTCATCGTAACACAATCCAACATACAAAAAAATCATCTGAATAAACAGTTTATGATACAACTTACCAACAGACGAAAAAGCTTTTCAAAAAATAAAAAAAAAACGTATTCCAAGTATCCAGAAAATTGGGAATAAATGGCTACCAAGCATTTTGCTTGTAGCTCTTTTGTTGGTATAGGCATGTTTATAGGTTATACGTCACATTGTGGTGAAGAGAAAAAATACAAAAAAAAAATCATCCTTATCTTCACATCCACATTAGATTTTCAACCTCAATGTGTAACAAGGATCTCCTCTAAATACATGTTCGTTACCTGTGGGTATTTCTCCCACCTGCGAGCAAACCCCACACTAAACCCTTTACCATCCCATACACTTATATAGGTATATCCCGAGGACTTATCCCAGTACACCCTCATTTGCGCGCCATATGTGAATCTGGGCATTTCCTTATCGTTTCTCTATGATCATCTCGCAGCTCCACCTCACTAAAGTCCTTCAGCCAGAGGCTGCTGTACTCTGTGCTTAAGGGTTCCATCATTTATTATTGTAGGCTGATTTTTTTTTTGTTGTATTCATATTCCCATGTGGTGTTGTTTTCTGTATGCAAAATTATTTGTTCATATCCTCTCTGGTGGATTATATGAAATCCTTAGGCTGGAGCTGGACATAAATATTAAATTCACATCTTTTCTAGCTTTGTACCTTTTTTTGTCTGTGTTTGTGTGTGTCTGTCTGTTTGACTGCTTTTGGCAGCAAGAGCTTACATTTTTATTTTGTATTCTGGAATTCTGGGTCGAAGCGTCAATGTCCTTTACAGTGCGTCGTGTGTTTTCTTGTCCTTTATTACAGGAACTAGGTCGGTTGAAGTAGGTATATGTTATGTGTATGTATGCATTTATGTTGATGAAGACTCAAGGAAATTGGACGATAATAGCATCTAAATGTGTTCTATACTCATAAAAAAATACGAAATGGGCAAATAGTAGGTATGTGAGTTGTAGTCAATTATTTGAAGATGAAGGGACTAAGAAATAATTTTCCATAAACTAGATCACAGTGAGAAGACTAGAAGAGGTCATTGCTGGCATATTATACAAATATATTATTTGTAGTCCTTTAGGATGAGTTTTTGATGTGTAAGGTAGATTTAACCGGTCTTATTATTCAGTGGTTTTATCAAGATCTGTATATCTAGTGCCCTTTAGTGGATTGGTCAATGGTCTGGTTTTAAATTTACGTTCACTTCTAAGACTTTTTAAGGGGGGAAAAGCTGGCAATCTATATTATTGAATCATTAAAGCCGCATTTATTTTTTAATAATTCAGTCTTTTATAACTTAAACCCAGATGAAAATTGGCTCCGTGAAAAATCTCCCCAAGAAATGAAATAACTCCCCAAATTGGGGTTTTATATTAATATTGAATGAAATTAATCTCCAAAAGCAGAAAAAAAGTCCAAAAGTATCAAAAAAACGGCGGGATGGTAAAGCGTTTGAGTTAGCCACCATAATGGAAAAAACTCAACAATGGCTTATTGGACAATTTTTTTTTCATGCCTTCAACTTTTTTCTAAGGTAAAAACAACACTTAAGGAGTTAGAGCGTGTAAGCGTTTAATTTTTTTTTAAATGATTTTTTTTATTTAAATAAAAACTTAACTGTTTCTACGTTAAAACTCCTAAAATTTTATTGTTTTATTGTGGAAAATGTACCGCTTAATATAATTCTCAGTACCAGTTTCTGCATGGTGGAAACAAATTGCTGAATTTTTTATTTAAAAAAAACGTCATAGTTATATTTAATAAAACATAGGAAAGCCATGAAACAGATGATCGCCATGATCTTTTAATCATTTGTACCACTGACGGCCACGGTTGGAAAAGTCGATACAATTGTACTTTTTCGATACAATTGAATGTGCCCAAGTACAATTTCATGAAATTCAGTACAATTTTTCTCAGCCCCTGAATTAGATGCATTTAGGTGGTATTGCACTGAACAAGTTTTGTCTTTATTGTCATCCGTCTGTCTCTATCATGCTTCATGAATTGCTCTTTCTTTTATTAATTGTATTCATGATTTTGTGACTCTGTCTAAATTTGTGTTATTGCAAATCAAAACTAAAATCTAGTGCTTTTTCTTGTTTTATAATTGTTTATCTTATCTATTAAAACTATTGCGGGAAAAAATGTACGACGCATGCCCTGTTTTTTAGTGCCAGATTAGGTCCCATATTACGGTTCGCGAGTCGAACGATCGCCTCGAGGCGAATGGTTTGCTTTACTTTGGTTTAAAGCGAATGAATTCTTTTCATTTGCGAACCTTTATATTTTCGACTTACTATATTGACGTGCAGGGCGAAGAACTTTTCGAACTCCGGGCACTGTTTTCATAACAGTTAATTCGGGGTTTATCTAACCCTGGAATAATCTCGAACTGAAAAACTGGGCCTCAATGTACAATACGTCTACATATTGAGACTTTCTCAGCATTAATTTAACACAAAATTAAATTTTTACGTAAACAGAGTTGTGTGTTCAAAATATTCAAAATTATTCTCTTCCTCTTGAGCAAGAAGAACTATTGGAGTCAATTCTGGTTCTGTTTTCACGACATAGAACTGGTCCTTTGTATCTACTAAAAAGTTGTTAATTCTGTGGTCCGGTGACAAAATGATATAAGTAGATACATTTTTCAAATTTCACGTAGAAGCATTTTTTAAGTTCAAACTGTTATAAACAATTATAAACTTTTGTTTTAAGAATTTAAAAAAAAATCCAAATTTGAAAGCAAAGAACGAAAAAATCTGTTTTTGAAAAGTCAAAAAGTACAATTCGATACACTTTTGTTTTAACTTTTGATTCATTTCGTTAGGTTCATTTTCCATGCCTGCTGACGGCTAAGAAACGAACTACAATCCTTACGAGTTAAACTTATCTACTTCTTAAATTCAGTAGGTAGGTATAAATATCATTTTGAGCTACTTTACTTTTGATCTCTGATCTTAACAGAATGTAGGTATTCCAAATACACAATTTCTGTTTTAATAAGCCAGTATATAGGTCAGTTGATTCCAGTTTTCAATAGATATTGTCAGAAAAGATTTCGTAATACCTTCTTAAATTAACAGCACTAATTTATCAAACAAAACATTTGATTTCTTAAAATAGTGCTAATTTAATTTATTATTGAATTAGATAAATTTTAACCATAACCAAGGTTACCCACATCCCCCTATATCTTATACAGAGAAGAATTTTATGACCCGTGGAAAATGTGGTTAGATCTTTGATTCAAATTTGAAGTAGTCCACTATGAGTCTATGAATATGTGCGAATGTTGGTATTATTTTGATTTAAAGTTTCTAGTTTGAATAATAATTTGTGTGTCATGACTCCTGGTATTTAAAAATAAAGGGCACGACTGGGTCGCTCAAAGTTGCTCTTGTGGCAAATTTTATTTAAATTGATCGTATTTTTTCGAGAAAAATTGGATCTTCGTTCATTGTTATATGGCCTGTACTGATGTTTTTTAGGCTAGAACAAACATTTCAATTTCTCCTTTAGAGAATGGTCTGTGAACTCTACATACCAAACTTGAAGCTAATAGGGTAGAGTAGCCTAATCGCGGCCCCCTCCAGTTGCCGGCCACCTATCAGAAAATTCACTGTAACTAGTGAATTGATATAACTCTCTTTTAAGTGTAGAGTTTTATATTGTCCTCTTAAACTTCTCTCTCATTCTGTCAAAATTCCTGTTGCATCTGCTCAGTCGCTTTCGAGAAATCAACACACTTCCGTAGCGTCGTAGGGTAGAGTCGCCAGTGGCCGGCCCCCTAAGGATTTTTCCTCATCATATATAACACTGTTACCATAAATACCAACATTTTCCAATGATTCTTGAAATAAATTGTTATTTATTAAATTGTTCATAAATGAAAGAAAAAAAAAGTCGATTATTTTTATCAAGAAATTGTTTATTAACGTTTTCGTAAAAAAAGTCAATTTTTCCAATTGCCGGCCCCTTGTTTCCTATTACCGGCCAGCTTGTGTTCTATCTCCGGCCACCCAGTAAATAAAGGGCACAAATTTTATAATAATATTCATTGAAAAGCTTTATTATTAAAAAGTTAAAAAAAATATATTTTATATTATTAAAAAAACATAAAATACAAAAAAAAAATTTTTTTCAATCAAACACTAAAAAATAAAATCTTCCTTAAATTTAATTCAAGTAGGAACTTTTTTTTAAATAGTAGCTTAATTTAAATAATAATGATACTTCATATACACAAAAGTGTTAAAACAAATAAATCGATGAAAAACTTGTTTCATGTCGGAGTTCCATGTCCATAGTATCTTTAAACAAAGAAAAAATCATATTTTGAAAAGGCAGGTTCACAGTGAAGATAAACACAACTACCTACCCATGATTTCTTCTGATGCATGTAGACTATTCCCTGCCTCAAAACTGCCTGCACTGAGCTGGGGTAATCTCATCAGGGTGCCGTCGCTGGTGACTTCATATATCCCTTCAATGTCTTGAGTGCTCTTAGAAACATCAACAATGTTTTTCTTAGAGTGTCGAATGAGGTCCAGAATAACTTCATGGTCGATGTTTTTTATTTTAAGTTTGTCTTTTAGGAGAAGTATAACTTTTTCGGCTTCAAAAAAACTTGCGCGGGTAATATCTTTAGCATTACTGCCCCCACCATCCACATCGCAGTTGAAGTTGACCACAAAGTCTTCGTAAGGTTCTTCGACTAAACAAAATCCGGAAAACCACCATTGTTATCAGGATAGCGAGAAGACATATCACCAGAATCAGCTCCAAGGTTTCCCTGAGAGTCTGCATCGCCTCTAAAATTTACGTCCGGACCAATATCTCCAAGACTACAGCTGCTGCAAGCATCACCACCTATATTAGAAACGTTGTTCAAATTTTGAAGAGTATTTTTGACACATTTCGAGTAGTCCACATTTTTGAAGGCATTTTGGATGATGGTTGTCCTATCTTTGTAATTCAGCAGCTCTTCTAGCACGTCACAAAAATTCTCTTTATTCATCGTGCTGCCGTGGTTACCCGAACGTTTAAAGGCACCTACATCAGCCGGCTGAAGGATATGATTGGTGTTTGGAGGAAGCGCATACAATATTATGTTGTTGCTGCTGCAGAAGTCGCTGAGTTCAAGAGACATGTGAGAAGCGTGTCCATCAACAAAAAATAAAACTGGACGTTTGACACTATTGTTTGAAATCCATTTGTTCAGGCCATCCTTCACATACTGAACAAAAGTTTCTCCCCGCATACATCCACTGTCTGTTTTGCCAAAAACCCAGTCAGGCTTCTTATTTTGGATAGATTTCAGCCAGCTGGGCGACCTTTTGTAAGGCAAAACAACCATAGGTGGTAGTGTTCTTCCATTTGCGGAGGAAGTCATCAGCACAGTTAGGTTTTCTTTTTCATTGGCTGCCTTGATTTCATACAGGTTTTTGATTCCTTTTGGGGCAATGACATTCCCAGTTTTTGGAGCCATACTGAATCCCGTTTCGTCCGCGTTGAAAATTCTGGAAGAGTCCTCAAGAATGTCTAAAGAGTCTTCTTGGGCTAGGTACTATTTTAGCTCTTCAAACCACTTCTTTATCCCTTCCTCGGTAACTTGGGCGCGGGCTTTAGAGACAGTTTCAGCTGTTCGAAGGCTTAGATCGGGATGGCGTCGCATGAAACTGTAATACAATTTTTTCCCTGGTTTGTTGTCTTTAAAAGGAGTTTTACGCCCATCTTCTTGAAGAATAGCTTGCACCGTTCTCAATAGATTTTCCGAGGTTTGAGGAAAACTACATTCAGCTAAGTTTAAAAGCCAGTTTTTTAGTTTTAGTTCTTCCTCTGCAGACAGCACAGGGCAGGGACCAAATTTCCCAAGGTTATTCGCAGTTCTATTATGTACTCTGTCCTGCAGAGTCGTCCTTGGGATCTTTAACTTTCTGGCTGCTGCTCGAATTGGCAGTTTGTTTTGGCGGATCTCAAATAAAGCCTGCTCCAAATCTGTATCTTTGTACGGTATAACTCGCTTTTTGGCATTTTTTGCTTGCGCCTTCTCACTTGTTCTTGTCATTTTCAATCGCTTAAGATTTTTTGAAATATCTAGGTATTTAAGGACCAAAAAGGTGTAACCTTATACCTAAATATTTCTGTAAACCGTAAGATAAATCAAGGGGCCGGAGTTAGGACTCGTGTGTCCTATATCCGGCCACCAAGAGTTCTGTTTGAAAAGGGGGGGCCGGACACTGGAAACCTTCGAATTTGAGCGATCTTTTTTGCTGCACGATGATTAGAATAGGTTTATTACTCTTTTTGCGTACTCATTTAATAAAAAATAAAAAAATCAAGTTGCCTATCTCCGGCCGGGGCCGGCCGCCATTAGGCAACCACGTGTATTTTTGTGTCCTATGTCCGGCCCCCTTAAAATTAACAATAAATACCACAATCTTTCACATTTAAAAGCTAATTTTAATGAAAAATAACTTATTTATTAAGAAAAAAAACAGTCGGAAACACTTACCCACAAAATTTGCACTTTAAACACTAATTTCGACACCGAATTCACTAAGGATTTTATCTTTATATACACAAAAAAAAACATCCCCGACTACCTAATCGGTTCAGCCGTTTATAGGTACGTATTCAACCAGACCAACAGACAAGACAGGCAGACAGGCAGATTTTCAGGCCCCATTTTTTTTAACTTCTTTATCATAGTAAGGTAATGTTTGATTGTTATCTCAAAAAAAAAAAAAATACGAATGCATAACTTGCCTTAGTATAGGTACCTATAATCTCAAGTAAAGCTTTAATTTTGAATAATAATTCAAAAAAGTCCACTTAAAATAAAATGATGCTTGGTTGAATGTTTTTTAATAAAAAAAAATTAAATTAATTTTCATATACGCATCGTTCATCTTATTAGACCGGTAAATAATTTTATTTCTAAAATTAAGTACATTTGAAAAAAACACCCAAAAATTTAAATTAAAATTCAACATAATTCATGAAAATTCCGACAAATTTTTTGAAAAAAAAAACAAAAATATAAATTACGCCCAAAAAAGAAAGTGCTTTTTGCCCTTATTTCCAAATTAAGTTTGAAAGTAAGACCCGAAAAAAGAAAATTTCTTCGAAAGGGCAAGAAGTGTTATTTGCAATTTGTTTTGTTTGAAGATTGCTTTTTGAGAAGCAAAGCTTTTATTTTCTTATAATGGTGCCAAATTAACATACATACCTTATTTAATGTATAGAAATCGATTATTATATAGATAATCTACTAATAACCTAAGATGAATTAAAATTCTGTTGTTTCAACTAAAATATAAAAATATTTAAATGTACGCGCATTAAGACACTATCAAAAATTCCAGCAAAGTTTAAGAAAAATTCAATCTTTTGCGTCTTGAAGTAGAAAACCAGTATAGAAAAAACAAAATCACCCTAATACTGCGTATAAAAGATAACCCTACAATCAACCCCTATCACATGCAAAAGTGACTTTTGAAAATATCCCTTAAGTTAAATTCAAGACACCATTTATGCTCCATTAAAAGATGTAAAATAGAAAAAGAGCATCATCCAACAGGGGATTCTTTTGTTTCTCTCTATGTAGGTTTGAGGGTGTGTAAAATGTGGTGTTAAATTCACACCAGCATTGGTATCTTTGCCATAATTATTATAACATAAGTAAACAAAAATTATAAAACAAAACCTTATTTATGTCCCTAGTTTAATTTGTATCCTTGAAAGAAAAAGAGAAAGGATGTAAAACAAGAACTCCTAAAATAGTAAAGTGGTACTTACTTTATGAATAAAATAACCGTTATTCCAATTAGATTTGGTTTTTCGCGCCCAAAAGTACCTGTGTATCTCTTTGAAATATTCCACACCCACAAAGTAAAATTTTATTTAATTGCCGAGCACCAAAAATCACTTCACTCAAAACCTCACTTTAATAGACAACGATAGCACCGCAGGACGAAAAAGAGATGGTTGTTTTTATTACCACAAAAAATCCTTTAAAATTAGGGCGGTAGCTTTTTATAATATAATATTATACCACTTACACCAACACACACTCATATATGCATAAAACACTCCAAACACGAACCGAGAGTTTAAATTCTGCTTTATCCTAGACGAAGGATCCAACAGAAAGCATCGCACTGATAACCCTCAATTAAGATGCAAAGATGTGGTACTCTCAATGAAATAGTAGATAACTTTATTTGTCGAATTGGTAATAATCCCAAACCAAACACGGTATCCTGTATAGGGGCAGTAAAACTCCACCTTTTTTTTAAATTTTTAAATACTAGGGTATATCCGGAGGGAAATATGAAACGAAACAGCCGTTAGCACAAGCGAACACTTCGAGGTAACTTTTACAACTGGAACTGGAATAGGTATAATCTTGAATCTGTGCTGTGCTCACAGTGCTCGGAGTCCAACGGACGATACACACGATATGAACACTGTTTGGGGTTCGAGAGGCTGATAATAGATGATGTTGATGTATACATGCGGCCCATGGGTGTTTGATTCTTCGTGTGCGCTGCTATGCCGGTGTCCATCTCATCGTCGTCATCTCTTCAATTTAGCATTTCCGGAGTTTGTGGTGCTTCAATCCAACGATGGAAAATTGGAAAGTGATTTTCTCATTATTGTAGAGAATTTTCCACAAAATTCTATTCTCACAATCTCACTCTCACTCAGAGATTGTTTCAATAGAATTTTCAACAGCGACAGCGCTATTGTGATTGTGAACAGGGTTGCCATAATCGAAGCAAAATTAAAAAAAATTACTGACAAAAAGCCTTAGTTTGCTCTTTAAGAAATCAAACAACAATGGCGCAAAATTATAATCAACCTATATTTTTTAAGGAATTAACGTGACACCACTTAACATTATTTCAACTTTAGAACAGTTGTCTAACTTTTACTCAAGAATAAACACTTTTTTAACTTCCAGTTATTTATTCCACTGAAAGGGATTGTTGATGAATTAATGCAGTGTTTGTGTGTAGTTACATTCCACAAAAGCGATTTCAAGAGAGTGAGCTGTCATTCTCTGAGAGATTTTATTGTGTTGCATTAAAATTATATTGCGAAGGTTTGCTGTTTTTAAAGTTAGGCAACTTTATTAAGAAAATGTATGCTTTATGCCGTTTATAATACGGAAAAACGTATTTTTAAGCAAGTTTCCCATTAAATTGCTTTTAGTGTTCCAGTGTTTTGAAATAACACTGGTTATTTCAGTTGTTAACTATAGATTTTGTATGTGATCTATGGTTACCAGCAAATGGTTAAATTTAACCAGAGTTGAAAAGACTGACCCTTATACTCTCAGTAAATATGTTTATTCCAAACAATCCATTTATCAAGACAAATGATATTCTTGAAGAGATGCTAGATTCGAGCCCAATCCTCTAGAGTGACAGTCCGGTTCAATTGATTGATTTTACTGATACGTTTTACTGATAGCTATAACTGGCCTCTTAGGTGAGGTGTCTATAAGGATGTAGACAGAGTTGGTACACCAATTGTTTTCGTCTTCTCTGTCATCGTAATGACATTTTAATTGAGTTCTTGAGTATAATTTTGTCACAAATGCATAAATTGCCTTCGTTTCCTATTTTATTATTTTAATAAGAATTCTTTCAAAGATGTTACGTAATTTCATTTTTGATTGAATAAAATAATCGTTTAAGTAACCTTATTGGTAATATGTATTAATATACATAGATCTCGCATTGGCAACTCTGTTTGTGGAATGGAATCGATGAGAGTGGAATCAACGCTAGTGCGCTGGCGCTCATAAAAGTTTGGAGTTTTTTTTTATTCATCATTTATCCTGGTCATCAAAGGAAACAGGAATAATTTATTGTTGTTTACATCAAACACACCCTATACAAAATATTCGTGTAGTTCAACATCGAAGTGAAGCTATTTTCGTTTGATTGGAATTTTGAAATTTCTTCGTATTCGGACGGAATGGATCAGCACTTGGCCAGTATAGATATTTTATTTCCAATTGGTGATTATAATTTTTACAAGAAAATAATTATAGTAACACAGTTTGGCTTTTTAAAAGAAGATTTTAGGCCGAATCACTTTTAAATATTTGTCGTGTGTTAATTCTTTAAATGTCATATTTCTATTGCACCAAATACTATGAGTGTTAAGAAAAGACCAATAACAACAAATGCCCCATTTTAATTTCAAATAAATGTTGTCTTAATGAAAAGGCAGTTGGTATTCAAATTTCAAAGAGAACGTTGAATTGAATTGTTCGAATGATACTTATCTTTTGCCTCAGAGCAGCAAATTGAAACAACGCGACCTTTAACGTTATGTGACATTTAAACGGTTCCTTTATTTCTATTGCAGCGCGAGTCGTGTTATCAAGTCTTCAAGTTCTCGCGAACAGTCAAAAATTAACCTTTCATTTTTCCATTTAAATGTCAGTTACTTTTACTTTGCACTTCCAGAAGTTTCTAATAGGAAAGTGAAGCACTTTTAAGAATAAAACAAATAAATCAATCCGCCGCGCTTTCTTGAACCAGCCTACTGCAATCCGGTCTTGGTTCTGTAATATCAAAACCAACAACCTAAATTTTCTTAAAGACACAAAAAAACACTTTGATAACATTTAAGGTAAATTTTACCCATCTTTGTTTTATTTTATTAAATTCGATAAAATCATATGCAATAAAAAAAAACTCAGACATAGGTATTTTCATTGTATTTTTTTAAATAAATGTAGAAATAATAAATTGTTTTATTACAAAAGTTGCAAACCTAATCTTTATACAGTTAAATCAACAATTAGTTTTTGTTGGTTATCTATTTATGACCTTATTTTCCTGGTTTTCCTTTGAACGTCTTATTCTTGTTAAAATCCTTTTTATTTTGTTTCAATTGTCCTAATTGTTTTTGTTTTTTCTCAAATTTCTTGTTCTTGTTTTGTTTTATAGGTTTCCCTTCCAGCACAGGTACATCATCGATATCAATTTTCTTTTTCTGTTGTACGACTTCTTTTATGTTTTGCTGATTTTGTTGTTTAGCAGGTGATGCGTTCTTAGCACTTTCGGACTTGTTTTTGTTTTGTTTTTTGTTTTTATTTTGATGTTTAACGGGCATAGAAGATTGGTCGTTTTGGGGGTGAGATGGGGTAGGAACATTTGATTTTGCAGGAGGCTTTCCTTGTTGTGGGTGTTTAGTTTCTGGCTGATTGGAAGAGTTTGTTGAATTGTCAGCATTCTTACCAAATTTCTTTTGTTTATTATGGTTATGGCTATCTTTTTGGGCAGGGCTACTTATCTGTTGTTCTTTTTGTTGCTTATTCTTCTTTCCTTGGTTGGGCACTGTTCCATTTGTATTAGAAGCCGGCATTGAATTCTTTTGGACAGGGCTATCAATCTGTGGAGATTGTTGCAGCGTTTGTTGTTGTTTCTGTTGCTTGTTCTTGTTCTTATTTTTCTTTCCTTGGTTACCTACTGTTCCATTGGTATTAGAATCCTGAACCGCAATCTTTTGGGCAGGGCTGCTAGCCTGTGAAGATTGTTGCTGCGTTTGTTGTTGCTTCTGTTGCTTATTCTTGTTCTTGTTCTTGTTTTTATTTCCTTGGTTACCCACTAATCCATTTGCATTAGAATCCTGCACTGCAATCTTTTGGGCGGGGCTGCCAGTCTGTAGAGATTGTTGCTGCGTTTGTTGTTGCTTCTGTTGCTTATTCTTGTTCTTATTTTTCTTTCCTTGGTTGGGCACAGTTCCATTTGTAGTTGGATTCTCCGTCGCGTTCTTTTGAACTGGATTAACAATCTTCGGAGATTGTTGCTGTGTTTGTTGTTGTTTCTGTTGCTTGTTCTTATTTTTTTTTCCCTGGTTGGGCACTGTTCCATTTGTATTAGAAGCCTGCACAACATTCTTTTCTTTGTTTGCCTCGTTCTTTGATTTCTTCTTATTTGCATCAACTTCTGAGCCAACTTCAAACTTTTTCTTATTTTTCTCTTTCTTTCCTAGCTTGTTTGCTCCACTGGAAACTCCTTCAGTTGGCTGGTTTGCACCCTTCTTTTCTTCGTTCTGTGCAGAATTATTCTTTACATCTTCTTTTGGCGTTTCCTCTTTAGGTTTCTTTACCTTCTCAACCTTGACTGGCTTTTCAAATACATTCGCCACATACTTCTTCGAACTCTCCTTCAATTTCTTTTTTTTCAACTGCAATTCAGCTTCTGTCAAATTAGGGTGACCAGCACGCTTGCCAAGTTTTTTCGGCTTTGTATCATCTTCGTCTACATTCTCCTCTTCTGGTTTTTCCTCAACAATCTCCTTGGACAGTTCTTTCTCATCCTCTTCCTGCTCTTCTTTGCTAATCGGAATTTGATTAGAGAATTTCTTCAATTTTGCCACATAAAAACCATCCATGTTATGGGTATGGGGATAGTAGCGCCTGGTTAGATTCATACTAGGATGGAACCTAAACTGCCTGTAGTTGACAAAGCCCTCAGTTCCAAAGTCTAATCCAGTTGGGACAAGTTTAACGTTACGCTTCTTCAGAGCGTAATCTACCACCCACTCATTTTCCTCAGGAAGAATTGAGCAAGTCGAATAGACGATGTAGCCTCCTGTGGTTGACTTAGCGTCAACACAATCTATGGCAGTCAGAAGGAGTTTTCTCTGCAGATTGTAGCATCTCTGCACATCAACTTCTGACTTTGATGTCTTTACACTTGGATCTTTTGAGACAACACCTGTTCCAGTACAGGGAGCATCCAAAAGTATTCTATCGAATCCAGTCATGATTTTCGGAAACTTGCAACCATCTTCACAGCTGACGACGGCGTTTATCACTCCCAAACGATGGAAGTTCGCGACGACTGCTTTAATTCGATCACGATTGGCATCGTTGGCAAAGAGCACTCCAGTGTTCTTCATAATGGCCGCAATATGGGATCCTTTACCTCCTGGAGCTGAACACATATCCAGAATTCTTTCATTTTCTTGAGGAGCCAGAGCCATAACTGGAAGCATACTAGAAGCTCCTTGGATCATATAATGACCGGCTAGATATTCTGGCGTTGCTCCTAGAGGAACTTGAGAGCTATAAACGACCAAACCAACTTTTGTCCATTTGCCAAGGGGATCTAAATTGACTCCACGATTGATCAGAGCCGCAGCCAGATCACGACGACGAGTTTTAAGACTGTTCGTTCGAATAGTGAGGGGACGGGCGACCTGGAAAAAAATATTCGTCATCGTTGTTAAATGAGTATTTTTTAATAAAAAGATTATTTCGTATGAAAAAGTCTCTGACTACATCAATAAGAACGAACGAAATTGATTGGAGGAAATGTTTTGGTCATGTTGTATTACCTTGATTTACTATAACAGCCTTCAAGACCTTCATCAGACCAACCGGTATTACCGCAGAACTCTTACAATCAGAGCAAACAACATCTTGCGAGCTACTACACCAACTCAGAAGCAAAGATTATCTTTAATTTGATTGATCCTGAATTGAATTAAACACCTGGAGATGCGCTCAACGACGAACAAGTAGTCTTCAGTTTTTGATTTTTCTGTGGTGACTTTATACAGGGTGGACCAAATGTCTTTATATGATAACACCATAACACGCTTCCGTACGAGCAGCAAAATCGAGGCGAGGAGGATACCAAAAGCAACAGCAGCCAAAAGTGATGTAGTGTCATGGCATTCTTTGCCGTATTTCCGCGAGTTTTAACGGACCAACGATTATTATATACTTATACAATAACAAAATAAAACCAAAACTCCAAAACCGGAAAAGCGATTCATTGGGTCAGACGAGATACCCTATTAGCGGGTATCATCTCCAAACTTATCAGCTGTGAACAAATGCCTAATCAGGGCAGGGAAAATTTATTTCACCAAATTTACAACTCAAAGCGTACATAGGAAACTGCGATAGTTACCGCGCATTGACTTATGCGCATAAGCTTATGCCACACAGCATGAAGATCGTTGAGCGAGTATTGGATGGCCGCTTGCGAAAAATTATACGGTGCTCTCTCATGGCCATAATGAGCAGTGCAGGTTTGTTACGGTTAAATCAATCAGATGTTCATTTTAGAGTGGAAGAATAAGACTGGAAAGACTTGATTTCTCAAACGATTTGCATCCTGTGTTTGTTGATTTTGAAATAGCATTCAATAGACAACCACGAGATCTGATAAAGATGCCCCTATGGCAACGAGTCCCAAAAACCTACATGAACAAATATATGAGCAAGTTTATTTTTGCAAAGAGCATTTGATGTATGAGTGGACATTTAGGAGTGAAGTGGGTATAGAATAAGAACCAGGGGCCCAACTGTGTAACTCGATTCTACAATCAAAATATTCGAATTCGCAAAATCGGAACTCTGTTATTCTATAAGAACGCTCTAATAAACGAAAGTCGAATGAAAAAAAATTCCTTTCGTAAATTTGGCACTACCTAACTTGAAAGTAGATGTCAAAACCATTCGAATTCGCATAATATTGTTCGCATGCAAATGTGTTTGCGAGCAATCCTTTTAAATTAAAGGAAAGCATACAATATGCATGAAAACATATTTTTTTGTAATTGTTAATATTTATTTAACTGTTTTTAACTAATCAATAATACATTTTCAACGTAAGGACTCACTAAAAGTGCGAACACAAAAGCTTCTCAATTTAAGGTTCTTGGCCAACACAATGACGAAACCCACCGATTTTTACAAAAAAAATTAAAGGATCAACACATAAATTCATCTTCTAAAAGTGCTACTTTTATTGCAAAACTGAAAATAAAACATTCCACTCTGTAATCGCTTTATTATACTTGCATTTTTAATAATTCTTTTTGCGATAAGAACCATAATACCTACCTCCATGTTATGTACAATGTATGGCATTTATAGCGTTTTTTCTTATTCCAATTTATTTCCCATTGGAAAAGAATCTGATAAAACTCAACAACCACAATATTCACGATGATTAGATAATATTTTCAATCAAAAACTTGATTTAATTTAAAATGTTTCACAAAAAAAAAATGTTTATTGTTTCCTTTTTCAATTCATCTGTCAAATAGAATGTGAGACTCGTTCGAAAATCGGAAATATTGTGGGATATTTTTGGGACTTATTTTATTCGATTCTCATTTCATACATAGTGCCAGTTGAAAGTAGAATCGGAAAAGATTTGCGAATAGAATCAAAAGTAGAATCGAGTTACATAGTTGGGCCCCAGAAGGTCGGAATACGTATTCCGGACATTTATTTGAAAAGAACAGTGTTTTCCAAAGGCAGAAAGTTTAAATACCATGGATAATTCATCCCAGCATCTTGTGAGTTGGTGAATTTACATACATATATGTATCGAAAATGAAGCGTGGATTAATAGAATTAATCCACGTTTCTTGCAGATTTTTATAGAACATAATCTTAGAAAAAACTTTTTTGGAATTTGGAGAAAGACGTTTGTTTACCTAACTGATGACTGTTTATACATTTTTTATATATACTCAAATAAACTAGTTTCAAAACATGTGTAAATATGTTTATATGAATCAATAGATAACTTAAAACAAAATAACTCACCTCAGATGTCTCTAAATACTCCATGAGTTCAGTGAGAGGGAACATATCAATTAATTTGTTCATTAAAAATTCATTGTAGCTGTAGTACAAACACAAATCTTTCTTTAGAATCTCTATGTATTCTTGACGACTTCTACCGGGCTGGCGATACTTCTTGAAGTCGGACAAAACCAAAGTGATATCTTTTACTCGTTGCTGAACTTCTTGCAAGGTAATTTCCTTTTCTTCTTCATCATCTTCTGGGAATCGGAAAATTTCCTGATTATCCACTGACATTTGCATTTCAGCTTGAGCTTCTTTAGCTTCTCTTTCCTTCTTCTTCTTTAGCTTTTTGTTTGCTTTTTCAATGGGGAGTTTATCATCATCACTGTTATCATCGTCATCGCTATCGTCTTCATCTTCGTCTTCCTTTTCAGAGACATCAAAATCATCATCAGAGTTTGCTTCATCTTCAGATAAGTCATCCAGTTTTCCAACTTTAAGTTTATCCATTGACTCATCATCAGACTCGTCTTCTTCTTCTTCTTCCTCGCCAATTTCATCGTCTTCTTCAATTTCTTCACCGTCGGACTCGTCTTCATCTTCACTTCCATCTACTTCTTCCTCATCTTCACCTTCGTCATCATCATCATCCTCTTCACTTTCTCCATCACTTCCTTGAGGTACAACAGCCTTTTTTTGTGACTTTTGCTTTGGTGTTAACCAAGATTTATTTTCATCCGTGTACCCTTTGATTGGTACTGCCTCTTCTTCACCTGAACTAGCTTCCATCGATTCATCTTGCTCCTCAGCAGCTGAGTTTTCTTCGGCCTCACTATCGCTGTCATAATGTTGCTGCTTCTTGGGTTGGAGCTTCTTTTGCTGTTGTTTCTTTTTGATTTCATCTTTTTTAGCAACACGCTTTGCCAGCCGCTGTTTCTGATGATGGGATAGCTTTTTATCGGGATCCTCCATAGGAGCTATAAGTTATAAATTTGTATTGAAATAAAAAAAAACAAACATATTTGAAAACGAATATTGTACTCACCGAAACTGGGTTTATTGAATGTTGGCGGTTTTTGTTTTCTCGCCTTACGGCCAGGACCTTTTTTAGGTTTTTCAGAATACTGGGCTTTGCGTCCCATTTTTATAAATGAAATAAATATCTATTGAATGGAAATGAATACCAAAAAACGTGCCACAGATTTTGATTTAAAAAATTCAGGAGCAGCAAATCAGCAAAGCAACTACACGTGGGGAAATCGATTTGAATTCAATTTGTCAAAATGACAGTTCTCCGGCAAAAGTGAAGCCAAGTTTTAAGTCATATGCGGAATGTGTTCAGTGCTTTTTATCTTAATTTATACGAGGAAATTTCCTTGCTTGCGATCAATTGCGCGGACACCACAGGTCATCTACTTGTAATCCTCCGTCTCCTCCCGTAAAAAAAAAATTTAAACGCGCTTTTCTATACATGAATACGTGTGAACAGCAAAATGCAAAATTGTAAGAATGTATGGTCTAGCCAAATTTGACAGTCCCATTTGAAATGCACGGGCAAGCATACAGATTTAAATCTCTGCAGTTTAGAAAGTTTGTAGGCAAAAGTGGGTGGAGCCTCCTGAGTTGATGTTCTATTTATTTATTATTCTATGGGGCCGCGTTTTGCTGAAGAAGTAAGAAGCTTTCAACGTTGCAAAAAATTTTGATGATTTTGAACTTTTCGCTTAAAAACAAATAAAAATTGGTTAAAGCAGATCTTTAAATAAAATTATTTAATTTATATATATGGACCGCCAGTTGGTTGAAATGTCCATACAAACGCTGCCTCAAATTTGTTCCAGTAGATGCGCTCCGTATTTACAGCGTTAATATGGTGTACTAATTATTTCATTACTTCTGTTAAATAAATATTTTTTTCTACGGGTGAAGACGGAGGAGTACAAGTTGCTGAGCTGTGTTTTGAGGTGACGATATGCCACCTGCGAACAAATAGCATAACTTATTGTTTAGAAAATGTATCCTCCATTTTTTTTTTTAATCTTCAAATCAATTTCCTGCCATTACTAGCGCATTTCCGAAAAATGACAGAAAGTTCTTTCCATTTGCCTTTTGAATTTCGTTGGGACTCGTTGTGGTCGTCGCTGGCTGTTCTGAAAAAAAAATATAATGTACCTTAAAATAATTAACAATTCTTGTGGCTGAACCTAAATCCATAATATATTAACATAAAATGTAAGTATTAAGTATTACTATAATTTGTTTAAAATAAATGTTTGTTTCCATCACCATACTCGTGGCTTTATTACTTTTTCTTAATTTTTATTGCACGTCAAGTTTTCTAAAAAAAACAATATTTTAAATGTTTTAATACGCAGAGTATATATAACTACGGATTCAACGAATATGTTAGCCGTAGAACAAACGTTCTGCAATAAAATCGCATAAACTAATATCACTGTGTATTTTTTATCAATCATCGGAGTGATATGAAATTTCGCTACATCCACGCTGTAATCGCAAAGATTTGTGTTCTAATTTATAATTATTTTTAATTCCAGGTGATCTTCAAATTAACGATTGAATCCTGACAGCATGAATGTGAATGCGAAGTCTTCTGTAAAGGTAAGATTCCATCATTTAGCTTTTACTTTTCTATGTCGAGCATGAGTCGCTGGTTCAAAGAAAATAAAACCACTTTTGCTAGTGCTTTTACTTGCTCGAAGATTAAAGATTCTCGCCCAAGCATAACCCAAATTTATCTTCACATGATTTGCGGTGCATATTTTTTTTCGCGGAAATTACATTTATTCATTTGCAACTAAAATATTTTATTAATTAAATTGCGTAACACATTCTGATGTCTTAATTTTCTCTTCTCTTCCAGGTTCCAGATTGAGTCGATAATAATGTTATGCAGCAATAAATGCAAAATGGATCTTTAGGTAATTTTTTTTTCTAAATAATTTTTAGTTCATTTTTAAATGTTATGATGAAACATATATTTTCTGACACCTCATATGAAACAATGTGATTCTACTGTTTATATTAAATCTGATATTTTTAATACATTTCAAAATTTTATTAATACCTTAAATAAATTATAACTAATGAAGAACTTTTCTCTTTATAGAATAGAAGCCCCACGTGGAAGCAAACGAGTGAAGAAGATGATGGTGAGAGGAGAAGATGATCCTCACTGTTGAATAAATGTAATTTCTTTTGGAAAATAATAAAAAAAAAAACAAATATTGCACTGAAAGATTTGGTTTTATTTGATTGCTTGGTGTTTACTTTTGAAATAATTTGCTGCCTTTGTTGTTTGGGTTTAAAAAGGAAGAGTTTCATAAATAAAGTATCAAGGGGCCCATCGAACTCATGAGAGGCTTATGTCAAGTACCTATCTCTTCGTACCCAGTAGAATGTCAGTCTTCCCTGCTTGAAAAGAGTTTAAATGGTCTATAAAGTCTAACCGGGATGTGCTTTCCTGAAGTGGAATAGCGTAAGATGATTGTTGACAATCTAAATTATAACTTGCTCCTTGTATTTCAATTACCACATACCAAAACAAGAACATTTTTTTTTTTTTTTGAGCAAGACAGAAGTTAGCAAGCTACAAAAAATGATCAGCCACTGTTTTCACTGAGGAATACGAATAACTGTTGATATCAAAAACGGTGATCAATAAATCCACAGTCAATATCCGTAACCGATTCCAACCCTGTGCAAAAATTCTGCCCGTGTAATTTACTTCTGTAGTCGCTTTGCTTTCTTTAAGCAACTTTGTGAGAATCTCGTACACAACAAACTGGCAAGAGTTCCCAGCCTTGAGGTAACCTCTGTACGTGGATTTCTTGACACCCAGAGCTCCTGTTTATTTTCTCAAATTTTATTTAGGTAAAAGAAGTCAAAAACGAATTTTTAAAAATTATAATTTTATTGCACGTCTAGAAATCATTTTTTACCAAATTCGCCCTCTCACGTAGTGCAATTTCTTTGTCTTGATTAGCAATCATTCGGTCTCCTTTTGACTTCTTGCCAATGCCAAGTTTTGGAAGTCCCCGGTTGAGACCCTCTAACAGCACACAAGCCTTGCATGGCTGCTGTGATGAAACAAATCCACAACGTTCACATATCCCCCGTACAGGCTTCTTAACTGTATCCTTAAATTCCAACTGTTCTCCAGAATAAATTATGTCCATAATCACAGATGGTCGTATTTTCTCCAAATCTTTAAGAAACGCTCTTGCATGTCCTCGATATGCATTCGGAGCAAATACACATTCTGTGGAGAAGTAGACTAATTTTTTGTAGTGAGCATACATCACGATTTCTTTTTCGTATGCATATTTTAGAGGTTTCACCCTTGGTATCGTGTCCTCGCTACCTCCAGTTTTTATATCAGTACACCTCCTAAGTCTTGCTGTGTCACCACGTAAGACATTCATCAGTACAGTTTCAGCAATATCGTCCGCATTATGTCCAGTTGCAATGCAATCAACTTTTAATAATTTCGCTCCTCTGTCTAGTGCCTGACGACGAAATACCCCACAGAAGGTACAATTATTTGAACGGCCAATTTGTGCGACAATTCGATCCATTGTCCAACCGTATAGTTCTTCGTATGATAGGATTTTTAAAGGCAATCCGTAGTCATCTCGATTTTGTTTGACTGTTTCTAAACTATCGTCTCGATAGCCTGTTATGCCTTCGTCAATGGACAGGAGCACTAAATCTAGACCGTAGTCATGCCTGTCGTTGAGAAGTTTTAGAACGTGTGCCAGAACTGTAGAATCTTTGCCACCACTAGCAGCAACAGCTACTTTTTCTCCACGCTTAAATAGGGCACTATCCACTATTGTGTTATGGATTTCTGCTTCGAATGCATTGAAGAAACAATCTTTGCAAAGAGCATCTCCAGTTTTTGGACGCTATAACAAATATAGAAGCATTTCTATTATAAATATCTAACTTTATTAATATTCATTTATTTACCTTCAGAGATGCATTTCTGCCACAACTTGATCTACAACTCACAGGCATTGTTGTAAAAGTATAAAATTATTTGTTTCCGAATGAAAATTTACGTTTTTCTGTGAAATCTTTTTTATTTACCTTCTTCGTTGTTTTTGACAGGTTCTAGGTAATGGACTAGTTCAGTCGAAATGTCAAAATCTATTCGAATTTCGAACTGCGTTAACGAGTTGTCTTAAGTTTAAACCACAAGGACCTGATATTTCGAGCAGTGAGCAGTGTGAACCATAGAATAATAAATAAATAGAACATTAACTCAGGAGGCTCCACCCACTTTTGCCTACAAACTTTCAAAACTGCAGAGATTTAACTCTGTATGCGTGCCCGTGCATTTCAAATGGGACTGTCAAATTTGGATAGACCATACATTCTCACAATTTTGCATTTTGCTGTTCACACGTATTCATGTATAGAAGAGCGCGTGTAAAATTTTGTTTTCTACGGGAGGAGACGGAGGATGACAAGTTGATGACCTGTGGTGTGAACAGACTTGAGCATTTCACGGAAATCAGCTCACAAGCTGCCAAATAACATGAAGATAAAGATGGCGGTGTGCACCTTTTTAAAGCTGGACATATTTTCCACGATGGAGCTATTTGGCCAAGAGTCAATTGAACCGATGCCAAATAGATCCAATCTAAAATAAGTGAACAATACGACGGATCCAAATTCTTGTCAGACCGATTTGTTTGAATAACAATTATTATTTGATGGGTTATGTGAAGACTTATTATGAAATTAAGCACTTAAATTAATTATTTAAAAGCTATAATTAAAGCTATAATTAAAATACTATTTGCATTTGCGGATGCAGATGATAGTAACGTCACGCAACGAAGTGAGCATACCTTGTGTCTGTTTATCAGGGGTCAACCAGTTTTGCCAGATAGGCTTCGACACTGGAAAAGAAAACCGCTTAACAATTGGGGTGCAAGTTACCAACAAAGTTGGTTTGTGTGTGGAAAAGTTATGGATGGGTACCAATTGCAACTTGGTTGCCACTTGCCAGAACTTTCTCGTTTGATCCAAATAACTACAGGGTTCTACGCACCACCCTTTGAAAAATAAGATATGGCCACCTTTGGATTGCTATTTTTAAGAAGTTTAGAAATTATAGTTTTTTTTTTCTTTGCTCCATATTTACGAAAGTGTGTAATGAAATTGGGCACTTATATTTTATTTAAACAACAATTCTCAAACGTTCAAAATTAACCTATATAATTTTTTCATGTAAAATAAATAAATAAAATGTTTTACGTACGGATAACGGTTTTCCCGCACTTCAAAACAAAAATACGTTATTGTGACGTTTTTTCGTGCAAAACTCAATGAAAGAACATTGATCACGAATTTATTATTTGATTGCGTACAATACGCATTCGGATAGACTCTTAACAATTTTAAATTTATACATGAGTATATATCAGCATTTTGGAAGTATCTGAAAGCATTTATGCGAAAAAACGCTTTTCGTTTGTACGAATTACATAATTTCATAATCAAAACCATAAGCGCAATTTCTTTAACAGGCAAAAAGTCACAAGTCCCACTTACCGTCATTGTTCTTTCCGACTTCTATGGGCCATCCTGTTAACAAAAAAAAAACGCTTTTCGCACCACGAATTATATTACCAAATTTAGTTTAAAAACAAAAATATGAAAATATTTGTTGTAACTATAAAAACAACACCCAATATGATATTCGAATAGTCAACCTTTAAATGCCCTCCAACATCTGTTGTTAAGTTTGCTAAAATCACTTGATATTTAAATAATTTTACCGCAGATACTACTTCAGAACTTTTCCAATTCTGGTCGGAGAGAAGCTGCAATTCACTTAACAGTTTTTCAAGCTGAAAATAGCAGCTGCAATATTTATAAAGAAACCAATAATATTCATTACCTTGAAACCCAAATCGGATGTAACCACGCAAATATGAACATTTGTATACACGTACGGGACCAAACAAAGAGCAGATTCTTAAAAATACAAAATTTCTTCTTAAAGTTTTTATCTTAACGATTATTTTACAATCTTACCTAGTGTATAGGAAAACTTTCTGGTTATAAGTCTTAAACTGAGAAAGTACATAGAGGTTGTAAGACCACATACGCTCAAGAAAATGTAAGATACTAATAATACTTCATAACGTATTCTCACAAAACGATGCAAATTCCATAACATATTAAAAACACACTTTATTTGATTAAGCCTTTCAACCACAGCATGCGAAGAAAATTTGTAGATTTTAATTAAATCATTGAGATGTTCAATTTCTTCAGCCATAAGTGAAATCTTATCACTTATATATCGTATGTAGTACATAAACGTTATTATTCCACAGCGATAAATAATATTTGACACTTGATTACAGACGATTGCCAGAGCCCAGTTTCTTTGAGTTCGATAAGTAGCTAGTATCACTCCAATATAAATGATCGGTGGTAGAAGTATCATCAGGATAAAGTCTCTGTGGAATGTTTTTTGTAAAGAAATTGAATTTCCACCTATTTGGTTATTTATTTCATTGATTTGTCTCCAAATTATTAAATCCAATTCTCTTTTCATTAATGATTCAAATGTCATTAGAATATGAACAAAGATTGGTCCTATTATTGCAACACAGTCTAAAACCATGAGAACAGGCTGCGCAACATAGGCAAATATTTCATCGTAAAGGACAATTTGTAAGGTAATTTCTACAAAAATAACTGTTACGTGAAAGATTATTATTAAAAAAAACTTGCTATTTAAAGCTCGAAATGGAGCTATCGACAGGCACAGAGAAAACACTTTGAAATTAAACGATTTCGGTAATGTTGTTTGCATCGTTTTATTGAAGTTTATCAACTCTGAACTAAATGAACATTTGATGTCTTGAATTCAATGGATGTCTCTAACACGAATGAATTAATTTGATTTATTACCTTTCATAAAGGTACGTTAACATTCCTTTCCTTTGTATATCTTTTAATCTGAAAGAGTTTGACATTTTTCTATCATTAAAAAGTGGAGAAAAATTTGTTTTAATGATTGATGACCGTTCCTCTTGAATGCAGTTTTGATTTCGGTTTTTTTTTTTTTTTTTGTCATTATTTGATTATAAGATATTCACAATATTTTCAATATGAATCAATTTATAATCTGCAAATGATTTTAACGAACTTGCAAAGTTGATATTCTAGCTGAAAGTGGTTTTGATCAATTTTTTATATAAAATGCAATCGATGGCAAATCGATTAAGACCAATTTTAAAAATTAAGAAGAATAGTTCTTATTTAATATACATGTTTATTCATTTTTTTAAAGAATAATTATAATAAAATAATATTAAAAACAATTCTAAAACCTTTGTTACCTATAATTCCAATGATGGTTTCATATCAAATATTATTCAGGTTCACTCAGAACTAATCTTGAATACGTTTTATATTGAAATGCATTTCTGCTCTTTCAAGTACATTATTTCAAGCATCTTAACTAATTTTTTTGAATGCAGAAGCTTTTTTTTTATAAGAAAATATTCGTTTTTATACAGAATAGGCTATTTTAATTGTAGGCGCATTTTTGTATATAATTTTGTTTTCCAAAGCTCATTATATTTGTATTTCTGATCTTAAATTGGTTTGTATAAAAGTGTTGTTACGTACTTTTTTCGATAACGGTGTGTAGCACTGAGAACCATTACACCATCTTTGATGGAGAGAGCATATAAGTGATTTAACATCACATGATTTGGTTCGGGAAGCAAAGTTGGTTCACACTAAAATAAAAATGTTAAAATATATTTCTTTGAAAATTGTAATAAAATACTTACAGATACTGGAGTATCTTTGTTTAGAATAACTTGAAGCAGATGTGGTGGCAATACTGGCGGTCCGGATACTTTTTCCCAAGGCTTTGCTTGTGGAACCTCTTGAGAGTATTCCCTTTCGGCATAATTTATAACATTCTCACTATCCTTGGCAAGAGCTTGAAATACTTCAAAATCTGATTGACGAACGGATACAAGATTGTTTTTAATTCCATTTGGATCATCAATGCTTTTCTGAGAATCAAAAAATTTGAATTATTGATTTGGAGCAATTGTGATAGGAGAGTGAAAATTGTTATATATTAAAATAAATTAAAGGGAAAGAAGAAAAATTCAATTAAAAAAAACGTGCCAAAGAAAAACATGCTAAATTAAAAGATTTGAATTGATTGAAAATCGTCTTTGTTTTCGCATTTGTACATGGTAAGTTTATCATAAGGTCATACATTATGACTCAAGGGTTGCAAGATATTTAAAATGGTTTCCCCCTTTTTCAGAAAAATGATACTTTTAAAATCCCCATAACTCTGTACTGCCTCTACGTAATGCCAGGCAAATGTATTCTTTTTTAACCCGCCAAGTTAACTTATATTATTAACCTGGTTATTATGCTGGAGTCGAAAATCTTTTATTTTCAATCCAAATTATTCTTTAAAAGCGTGGCCGATTTTGAATTTTAATTTTTTTTTAAAAACTTTTTAACCATTTAAAAATGATTTGTTGTTTTATTTTTGGAAACCTTTTACTTGGTGAGTTTGCTGCTTATTCTATATTCTTTACTAACAAAAATACCTACAAATGACGCAAGGAAAACATTTTCATCATTAAAACTGTAGATCTCCCTATTTTATATTGATTTTCCCCAAAACATAATTATCTTTGTTTGAGAGAAAGAAGTAGCAGAAAATTTCAACTTGCAACTCACCAATTTGGGATCATGTTTCCATTCACCATCGACAAAAAATTTATATTGATGATCACCCTCTGGCAAATCAATAATAGTTACAAAATTTCCATGACTCCTGACCATTGGCAATGTCTTCCAATTTGTGAATGTGCCACTGATTAGAACCTGCTTACCACCACCATCCCAGCGCAACACAGTTGGAAGTGCTGGTTTATTGATGTCATCCTCAGCCTCAGCTATACTAACAGACATTCCAGTTGGAGTTGTTCCCTCCGACACGGTGCTCGAACGTGGCCTTGGCGTTGTCGTTGCAAATTCAGAATCGTCGTTAATCGACGAAGACACTGGTTTAGTATAATATGGTTGTTCTTCGTCGTCCTGTGACGTTCCATGGAGTACTAGGCGCGTGTCTGGTTTCTTGTCAAAAACAAACGCCTGCCCACCCACACCACCACCTATTGCGTTGTTGTTAGCAACACCAACAGCACCACCCCCAAGGACACCACCGGAGTTGTCGCGAAAGGGCGAATTTGGTGTTGTATTATCCCCAGACTTATGTCGTTCTCGGGCAATGCTAGCGCTTCCTGCATTTCCCATTATTTAATAAAAGTTAGTGTTTTCTTGTTGATTATGCGATTATCTTTCTAGTAAAATAAATAGTGCACTGCGTAACAAAGGTGCTTGGTAGAAAGAACGAAGAAAGCACTACAGTTTAGAATATAGTAACTACTAGTTAGTTTTATTTATTTATATAGGAAAAACCGAAATGTTTAGGGAAGAAGGATTATGAAAATTAAGTTAAACAAATAAAAATTAGAGTTGCAGAAAAGCAATTTTATTTTTTTTTTCACCACCTCTCTTTGTGTTCTTTTTGATATTTTTTCCCTAATTACATGAAAAACAAAAGAAAATTTGCCAAACGAAACGTCAAAATCATATGATTAGTTGAAAGGGTTCTAAATGCTATGTTAAGGTGTGCTTAGACCATTGTATATAAAAACTATAGTATATATTTCTATAGTACGTCCATTGACGTACTAGATATGGACCGCCAGTCGGTTGAAATTTTCATACAAACAGCCAAGAAAAGTTGTTCCAGCTAAAAACAGTCTAAAAACGCCATCATCTTTTAGTGTTAAATACGTGTACTAATTTCGCCATTAGAATTTGAATGAAAACGATAATAAATTCATCTGTAAGTAACTCATGGCATAAGGAGTGGATGCGTTTTGTAAAATAAAAGTAGTTTGATAATAATTTCCACCAAAATATTTCAATAGTAAATAATTATTTAAAAAAATGATATCGCTGCTACGCAGATTCCCTGCTAGTAGTTGATGGCGCCCCTAGTTATGTTGGAACACGCGTGAAGTTGGCTACTGGCGGTCCATACCTAATACGTCAATGAGTACGTCCATCGTATGTACTAAATTTTCGACGTTTTCGATTGCTTGAAGCGCCATCTGGGCAAAGGTGGTAGAAACTGTCTTGGTAGACTTTTGGAGGAGTGGCTTATTGTTGGTAGAGATTTTGAGGGATACAAACTGGGGAATATTATAATGAGAAGGCATATAGAAAATTTCATAGAGTTGGAAGAAGATGAAAATTATAATTGTTGACTTTTTCTCTTTGAGCTTATTCGTTTTTATTTTGATAATGAATGTTCATAAGAAAAGGGAATTGGAAGTTATTTATTTATAATGTATGACTGTATGCATGGTGGAAAATAAATATTTGGCTGCTTCTGAATGTGTAGGTGCTAGCTTTAATGCTGAACTATATGAAATGTGGCAAGCTACCTATTAGAATAGAATGTAGCTGCTGACGAAACAATGTGACGTCACAATTACATATTCCATTGAAAATGCTTCTTACTAGCATCTGATCCGGATGCGATGCAAATTTAGTTAAGTTATAAATTGGTTATAAATTGGTGATGCAAAATTGGTGATACAAAACTTGATTTATTGGAATAAAATCATTCAAGAAAATCATGGATACGGGTATCAAAGTTGATATCTTTAAACTTGATTTGCGGCTAAACTAAACGTCGTAGCGACTTAAAAAATGCATATTCGTGATCTAGGGAGTGCCACCTTTCAAACGGTGTATCACTTGATTTAAAAAACAGACTTTTATCTTTAAACTTGATTTGCGGCTAAACTAAGCGTCCTACGGGTATCAAAGTTGACATCTTTAAACTTGATTTGCGGCTAAACTAAGCGTCCTAGAGACTTAAAAAATGCATATTCGTGATCTAGGGAGTGCCACCTTTCAATCGCTGTATCACATGATTTAAAAAACAGACTTTTATTTTTTAACTTGATTTAAGAAACACTCTGTAATACAATACAAACACTATACCCACTAACCTACTCGCCATTTCCGAATCTAATTAAATCCTTAAAATAAAAATAAATAGTAAAGTATTCCTTTGATTTTGTTTCAACTCACAAAAAACGCAAAAAGAAACAATTTCTTATAGGCACCTACCTACCTTACATCAAAACTAAAAGTAAATTTAAATACATTGTTTCCACAAAGAGAAACAATGTTCTCTGGGAGAACCTAGCTTTTTGAAAGCTTCTCCTCCCAATTTCCCTCACCAGGATATCACTCGTATAAACCTGCGAGAATAATAAAACAGGAAAAACTGCCAATTGCAGCAAAGATTTTACGTACACCCAAAAAGCTGAAGAAAAGCAGGGTGTACAACTTACAAAATGCGCTGGAAATACAGATGGAAAACTTGTCTAATGAAGTACAAGTTTTCATACTGTGTCAACTTTTCCATAAGCCGCACGGACCTTGGAAAACAAACGAAAGAAATTTGTTTCTCAAGTTCTACTATAAATCCCCAGCATGTTATAGATACATGCTCAGCGCTGGATTTAAGCTGCCATCGGTAAGCACAATCTACCGGTGGCATTCGGAGACACGCCTTAAAGCAGGAATAAACGATTCAATTATGAATCTACTAAGCGAGAGGGCAAAAGACATGTCCGACATGGAGAAGAAATGTGTCCTGCTGTTCGACGAGATGTCCATCAAAAAGGAACTGGAATATAACAGCAAGGACGACATGATTTACGGATTCGAAGACTTTGGCGAGTTCGGAAGACATTCTATTGTAGCTAATAAAATGTTAGTGTTCACACTGCGAGGCCTCAATAAGAACTGGAAACAAACCATAGTATACTACACTGGATCACCAAAGGCAGATCACTTAGCAGAGATGATCAAATTAATAAGCAAAAGGGTGATCGAATGTGGTCTCGACCTTGTCGCTACAAGCTGCGACCAAGGTTCAACCAACATTTCAGCCTACTTGAAATTGGCCGGTGGCAAAGAACGTATCAAGACGGAACCATATATGGATATCGATAACAAAAGAATATTTTTGCTTTATGATTACCCACATCTCTTCAAGAGTGTGCGGAATAGATTATTGCAGAATACATTTACCATTGGAGATGAAACTATTGACTGGAATATTCTAAAAACTGTTTATGAAGAAGACATGAAGTCGAAAAATATGCAAGTTTTCTTCAAACTCAGAAAGGCCCATATTGAACCTAGTAGTTATGAACGTATGTCAGTAAAGCTGGCTACGCAGGTGTTCAGCGCAAATGTTTCCACAGGAATCATGTACGCATTGAAAAACACAAACATCTTCGAAACCGAAGAGAGAAAAAAAACTGCTGAATCAACAGCTAAATTTATTCAAAAAATGAATGATCTTTTCGATAATTTCAATACGGAGAAATTATACTCGAGGAATCCCAATAATCAGGTGGTATCAGAAACAACAAACACCCTTAATGCGTTAAAATCCGCAAGGGTGTGGATATCAACCTGGAAATCTAACGGTAAAAGGAAAATCCCACCTTGCTTTATTGGATTACAGCAAACTCTGTTAGGAATAGAACAGATGTGGGAACAACAAAAAAGTAAGGACCAGACCTACTTGTTACTGGCTCACCTTAACACCGATGTGGCGGAAAATTTATTTTCCATGATTCGGGCAGGTAGAGGGTCATATGAAAAAAACCCATCCGTCTTGAGATTCATCCGGAACTTAAAGCTAGTGATGTTCCAGCATTTATGTTCATCTGCACATTCTGGATATGAAGATGCTGCAGCGAAACCGCTTCTGACGGAAAATGAATATAAAGAAGCTACGAAAGAGCCAGAACCAGACGAAAAAATGAACTATCAAGTTGGAGACACACTTGAAGAAAACATGTTGGAAAAAAAAGTTCAGTACGAGGAAAAAACCCGTGCGTTGGAACTAGTAAAGGAAAATAATAGTGGGCAAAATGCTTGCTCTACTTTGCAGGAAGGAGCTACTGCATATTAGGCTGGATTTGCAGCAACCAAACTTCAAAAGAAGCTAAATTGTAATGTCTGCTCTAAGATAATGATTGACGAAACAGACGAAGAAAGAACAAACACTCTGTTGATAAAGCTAAGAGCATATGAGACAATCACTACACCTTCGCCGTACGGAAAACTAACAGTTCCTACGATACTCTTCGAAGAAACTGTTAGACGGGTTCGAGTGATTTTCGAAGAAGATGCCAATGAAAGACTTACGAACCTAAAACTTGTCGAGACATGGGTGGACGAAATGATGAAGAACAAGGAAATTAATGATTCCATCGGCTGTTCGGAAAAACACAACGAAATAATTATAAGGTTCCTGTTGATAGGATTGATAATCTTTTCAACAAAGGTAACCAATAAGGAATTGACGGAACCCAAAACAAGGAAAACTGGAATCCCCTCGAGGGAGCAGAATAAATAGTTAAATTAGTATTATTAATATTATTAAGTATTTAAGTTACATATCTATTGTTATATGTAAGTATTATTAAGACGAGGAATAGGCCTATTGGGGAAACCTCGAAAAAAAAAACGCATCTTGTATTTTACCCCACTGGGTGATGTGGAAAAAAATACACACACGAATTTGATAGGGAAAACTACTTATTGCTTATTTTTATGAACGATCTTCTTTTTTTTACACTGTCATATTGTCAAGCGTACAGATTGTGTAAAAAAATACCCTTTTTTGTATTTCACACTTTTTAAAACCAACAAAAAATATAAATATGAAGATAATACTTCTTGGTGATTCTAAATTCTTTATTTAAATACGCACATTGATATTTGATAAGGAAACAAAAATATATGTGGGATTTTTTAATAATTATACATATTAAATTATTTAGTAAATTTCTGATTGACTAAATGTCTATGCACTAAGTCAATATGATCTTGTATTTATTAGCACACTATAATTTTCATATTGTTTTCTAAACCAATTAGGTTCTTTTCTAAAACTAGGCAATTTATTTTTTTCTCGAAGTTAGATATTTCATATTCAAGCGCACTTGATTTTAACCTTACCAAAAAAAAGAAAATTTGTAGGGATCATTAACAAAAGAGAAAGTTATCCAAAAACTGCTGAGCGTTTATCTCGATTTTTGCCTCTGGTAATTGTACGTGCTTTAAATGCAGCGGCGTTCAAAAGATGCTTTAAAACAAAACAAAAAAAAAACATTATTATTATTTTTCAATTGATGTGAACTGAACAAGATTGGACTTACTCTTTCTAACTTTGTGGTTTTAATGTGTTTGGGAACTGGATTGAGAGCGGGGACTTTTGAGCCAAGTTGAAAAATTTCTCTAATGAAGTCATTTTCTTGTAAATGAGATGTCATACCAGGCCCCATGACTGAGCACAAAGCCATATACTAATGGTGAACAGCCCATGTATCAAGGACAAGGGACTCTGTACCAAATCGGATAGTAATTTCTGGTGATATATCTTCCTGAAAACGGTAAAAGAAAATGATTGTTAATTATATTGGTAAGTCATATGCAAAAATAACGAAGATAGTATCGGGTATAGGTCCCTTATATTCTTAAGCCAATTGTTTTTGATTCAATTCAAACAAATAAAGAAATAATTTTGAGTTTACTTGTAGGTTTTTTCCCTGGACCCTTCAATTGAATCAGAATTTCCTAGATAAAAAATTAAATGTAAATTAATTTAATCAAAACGAAAAGTATTTTGACTCACCTTTTACTTATGGTTACTACCATAATATCTACTCTTAATAGGGCAAAATGATGATGCAAAATTATGTTCTATGTATCCACGTTCTATCCATATTTCCTTTGATAATCCATAATTTTCATTCATCTGCAAAAAAAAAAAAAAAACGTTAATTCATTGAGGAAACTAATTGAAATAAACTTATATTTGCCAGAGTTCTGACATAAAATATTTTAATAATTTCATACCTACTAAAATATAAATTACATACTTAGCTACTTACTTTTTTATTTCGTCTTCAAGTTCAAGGTTCTTCTTTTCAGCAGAGCAGTCAATATTCAATAAATAAATAAATTACACACGTAGCTACTTACTTTTTTATTTTGTCTTAAACGTCCTTGGCAGCAGAGCAGTCAATAAAATATAAATTACAAACTTAGCTACTTACTTTTGCATTTCGTCTTCAAGGTCTTCTACTTCTGGATAGCACAGCAGTAAAACAGCAAATGAGCAAATCACAAATGCTTCTCCCCTTGTTTTTTATCTGTCAAAGAACAGAAATTTTTCAAACTGCTCATCCTCGTCATTGTTGTCAGAGTCAAAATACTATAGTCAACTCTTTCGCACAAAATCGACTCTACACTAAATTCTTTGTGCGAACAGCGCCATTATAAGAAATTTATCGAATCAAAAAATCGTAGACGACAGAGCTACTATAGTTTTTATATGCAATGCTACGACGAAGAATACGGCAGTCATCTGCTACACGGTGATGTTTGCATAACTGCTAAAAATCATCAAAAATCGCTGTAGTAAAAAATCTCAAAAAGTCGGCATTTTCGAAAACGTCATCTGCGTGCAAACTGCAGTTTGACCAAAGCAAACTGCATTATTGAACACAATGTTAATGCAGCAAAATTCAGGTTCGCATTTTCGAACATTTTACTTTTTCAGGTTGCGTTAAAGACCATTAAGACTTAAAAATAAATAAATTAATTAAAATTCAATTTTTTTTTTAGTCTTCATACATTTTTCAGCGATTTTCTACCATTTTAGTTGGTCTGTTTGTTTTGAACTGTCAAAAAGTCTGTTTGTTTTGAACTATCAAAATTAGAAGTTGAGTAATGTCGTGTACGACAGCTACTTTTCATACTAAAACTGCAGCTTCTCATTAGCCATTTTTTTTTTGTAAGTCTACATAGCCTTGTGTGAAAAAAACGACATCAGCTTACAGGTAAATACATCAACAACATTTTATATGTAAATTGTGCTTAGCTAACTCCAGGTAATTATCGCTAAGTCCAGATAAAAACTGTATTACCGGCACAAAATGTTATATGAGAGCGTAAATTTCGTCGGTAATGATGTGGGCTAATCTCCAATGTCGTTTTTTTCGAAAACTCTATATGGACTAATAAAATCAGAAGCTTTTGTATTCAGATTTATTAATTGTACTGGCACACATAAAAACTTATAAAAAACCTCAATTTGTTTCCCATAAAATCAACATCAATATACTCGTATTATGTAGCAAAATATATTACGGCAGTTTTTTTTTCGAAATATTTGATCTAACGTTGATAGAGCTTATTATTTACGTGTATATTTAAGATACCTGATTTAGAAAAAGATTTTTAATGTTGATGTTTTTTTAATAAAATTTTGTTGACTCCAAAAATACAGTAAAATTTGCAGTCACAAATTAAAATCGGACCACTGGGTACGAAAATATCCTTTAACAAAAATTGACCAATACTGTGAGTAGATGGATCCTGTTCATGCCAACTGTAACTTTTGGGGTACATTTTGACCCCTCCCCCCACTACTTATGCACAACTCCGGCGAGAAGGAAAACTTATGTCATTTTCCATTCAACGTTCGGAAGGCCCCCGACTGAAAAAAACCTCCCTAAACCGTTCCATTCATTGTTCGGAGTGATGTTTGGGAGGGTGCAGGGAACTATAACTTCACGGGAACTAACTTCACATGAAAACTAACTTCACCACTAGTGGGAATTAATTTCACTTTTTTTTTGTGAAGTTAATTCTAATAACTTTACTTTTTGTAAGGAAATTATTTCACTCTTTTTGGTGACGTTATGCACTTTTCATACAAAATGCTTGCACCCAACCAAACTCGCACCCACCCCATATCCTATAGTGGGCCAAGCAGGGGGGTTGCAGGTGACAGCATGCCCCCCTTACCAATCTCAACTGTTGGAGACAGCCAACGCCCCATGTTTTCAGCTTTATATCTCCTGTAATATAAAAATTGTATATGGGAATTTACTTCACACAATCTTCAGATGAAATTAGTTCTCATCTTTAGTGGGAATTCACTTCACCAAAAAAAAAGTGAAATTAGTTCAAACTAGTGGTGAAGATAGTTCCCATGTGAAGTTAGTTCCCTGCACCGTTTGGGAGTGTTTATTTGCCTTCCAGAATTGAATTGGGAATGTTACACACTACATATTATACACTACGATTATGGATTATATGGTCAAAGCCATATGGAACAATATGCACAGTGTTTTTTCATTTCTTTTTTAAAATTCAGGAACTTAGATAATATGAAAATAGTAACAAATATTGAAAAAAATACTTTTTCAATATTTGTGTTTAATAAGTTTAAACACACTATTCACCAGCTTAAAAAATCTTATTTATCAAGGCTGAATGTGTTTTTTTTTTTTGGAAAATGATAAAACTTATATAAAGGTTTTTCTGTTCGTTAAAGTTTTGCTGTGGATACCACCGATGTGTTACATCAGCAAAAATCCATAAAACAAATTCCTAATTTTAGCAAATTTTAAATATTTATTTTATATGAAAGAATTTCCCATCTTTCATACATATTTTGGACTTTGGAGTGTTATTTCATTGTCTCTTTTCCCATAAGACATGTATAACCTTAAGCCCTTATATCTCTTACTTTTAAGGTTCTATTTTGTCTAACATATTCACAGTCACAACTTACCTTTATGTAATGGCAGCGTCAGCCTTTCAAAAATGAAAACAATTAAATTCTATGTGTTGCATTGCATTTTTTTTATAATAATATTAAGCTTTATTGTTGTCTTTGATAAACACATAATGTATTAAACAAAATGTTTTTCACTTTCTCATAACTGACAAATTCGTTTATCTACTATCTCAATAAAATATACTTGTAAACCGTTTTTGTAATTAATGATATGTTTTAGGACGTTTTGAAATGTTCTCATAAAATATTTGTTTAAATTTTTTATTTTTGTTACGTCATGATAAAATTTATGAATATTATTGAAATAATTTTCTATCAATAATTTTGGTTTAAAATATTGCCTCTATCTGCACGAAATAATTAAATACAATGTTAAAGTATTTATAAAAATTAAAATGTATTTTATAGAAATAATTTAACAGCAAGTTGAGTCCTTATGCAAATGTGTAGATCTTGTTTGATTTCAATTATTTAAATGTAGTGACAATTAAGAAAAAAAACACTAATATATTTATAAATTATAAAATAATTAAATAAAACGTCTTAACTCTAAAAAATAAAAAAAAAATGTATTAAACTTGTGATGACTGTTGCAATCGCTTAATCGTTCAGGCTTGGACCCATTTTATTTCTTCGTTTTAATATTTTTCTTTGATAAACGTAATAATTTTAGAAGTCCATAGATGCTCAACAAATTAAAAATTCTATTTTTAAGTAACCGTTTGAATTTTTTTTATTATTTTTTTTTGTAAATCGAAGTGAATATTAACGATTTGTAGTAACAACAAACATATGGTATTAACATTAGGAAAAAAATTCGTTTGCAAGGTACAAAGTAGTTATTATATCAGAATAGCTATATATTCTTAGGCAATTATTGTAATTTTTCTTATCTTTTATTTTACTTCAGGAAATAGTGTCAAGTTTGTTTTCAACCACCATTTTCAAAGTCAAAACATGGTTGTTTCTTTTTCTAATGTATCACTTCTCTTATTAATTCTTTACAAAAAAAAGTCTTTCAAATTTAATTTTCCATTACGGTTAAAAGTTTTGTCTAAATACTTTTTATCTATTCTTTGGAATATCCACTTTTTTTTTGAAAAACTTTTTTCAAACTAGCTACAAAAGAACCTAATGTTTGGAAAAAAAGTTCTTAAATTAGCTTTTTGTTAGAAACTAATCTATGCGTATTTAAAAAAAAGTTCTCCAGAAAACAATAACATATAAATATCTTAAGAAAACTGTTATTGCTTATATTCTTATGGTGTGACTTTATGAAGACTTTTGTATTATCTTTACTTTTCTAGAGTCTTTATTTCAGGTTCAATGAGCTTATGTTTAGCAGTTATTTCCAGTAGCATTTGTTTTGTGTTATAATTTTGAATGAGGTTTTGTGAAATTCGTTTGAATTCACCATCAACGTCGAATAATGCTTTAGTAAAGAACTCACTAAATAATCTGCCCATGTATTGGTCCTTTGTTGATGGCCACCAACCTTCAAGAAAGCCAATATGGCCACCACGAGCTGTTACAACTATAGCCACATGGGTTGATTGCTCTGCTGCTTTTATTGGAATTGCTAGAAAAATAATGTTTTTGTTTATGTAATTCTTTATTGATTTTCGAGATGTAAAAGCATTTCAATTGAATTTAAAAGCAATTTAATCAATTCAACATAAAAAGCATCGGTATAAGTAAAGACGGTTGTAAATATTTAGCTATGTTTCAGAACTTCCACAAACTACATATTTGTCCAACTTAATGTTAATTGAACTGAAATGACATTAAGTTGGAGCAGAAACGTGTAATGTTGGGAATTTCTGGAGCAGGGATATTATTAGATCTGACAGTAGAAAAATATGTCCCAAACGTCTGAACTTACAATTTTGTTTGACAATATTGTCATTTAGAAAATTCAGCTCTCTGTTATTAGTTGTGTTTTCCCTAAAGTCACTCTAAATCTAGGCACGCCCTGAAGTCACCCCAAAGCGTTTTTTTGAAAAACTTCAACTCACCCTGGCTAACAAATTCTGTGTTTTTTGCTGGGCCGAGTTGAGATAACAAATAAACCAAAGTGACATTAGTTTTCAAACATAATGTTTTACATTAGGGCTTTTTAGCTTTTACAACGATATATCTCTTTCTCGTTCGCAGAGCAGTGTCAAAATCAGCAGTTCGCGGATGACAGCTGTTGAAAATTAATTGAAAACAAGAGCGGAAATATTAATGTTGTGCGCGAAAATTGTGAATAGTGTATTATTAAACTTTTTAGTCACGGAAATTTCAAATTTCACAGGAAAAAAAGATATTATTTTACAAGATTTTAGGTTTGACAGTTAGAAAAAAGTGCGATACATAATTTCATTCTGTTATTCGCGTAGTTTGAACTGTCATTTATTTTTTGACAATATGGAAAAGAATGCGGCACTTTTATTTTAGTTTAAGTTGTTTTTTTTATATGCTGACAGCAGCGGTGCATGGTAACTCGCCTCCTCCTGACAACATTGTCAGATCTTACAACCGTCTTTAAAAAAATTGTAAAAACTTACCATCTAAGGGTTGGAATGGGTCATCAGCAGCACTCAAACAAAGTAAAGGCACAGAAATTCGATGCAATTTATTGTGTAAAGTTGCATCACTATAATAGTCATCAACATCAGCGTAGCCAAACTGTTTCGATGTAAACATGCTATCAAACTCTTTTATTGTACGTGCCTGAAAAAAAAAACAGTTACATAATTTTTTCCAACCCAATTACACCATAAAACGAACTTACCGACATTATTTTATCAATATCAACATCAGTATCACGAAAAATTTGACAATTATTTAAGGTTTTACAAAGACTTGATGCAAGATGCCGCCCTAAAAGGCTATTTAAAATTGGTTTTTCAATACTTGCGCAACCTATATGCCATAAAAGTAGTTATAATTTGAAATTTTATTATTGCCATAATAATTATCACCTTTAACAACATCCCAAGGTGCTGATATAATCTTTGCTGCTGTCAGTATTTTACTTGACTGTTCACTATGTTTGGCCAAGTAGTTTCCTATAAATAATTTAAATGACATATCACAAATTTTATATAATATTTCAAAAAAAAAAATTACCTAATATTAATCCACCCATAGAAATTCCAGTGGCACCTAATTTCACATCAGGGTGTGATTTTTTTACATGATCAACTACTTCGGACAAATCTTCACAATTTGCCGCACAATATAGACGTGGTGTTTTTAATTCAACACCACCCAAGCCTCGATTGTTGAAAACCACTACTCTCATGCCTTCATTATTTGCGGCTGTTACAAGGCATTTAATATATTCAGCTTGAGATTCACCTAAGTAAATATAATAGACTATATTTAAAGTTTAACACTAAATAAAAATAAGTTTATTTAAAATACCTGTTAAACCAGGCAATATAATTATCACAGGAGCACTTTCATCACAACCATTTTCTAACCAGTCTAAAGCTACTTCTCCACCATCTTTTAAACTCAGTATCTCTCTGTAAGTAAATTTAATCATGATTTTAATTTTAGTCGTTGGTGTTTATTGTAAAAAAAAGAAGATTAGTTTACCTTCTATAATCGATGTTTGCTAGATTTGAAGCACGAATTATGCTGGCGAATACAGTTTGAGCACGACTTTCGACACACCAGAATGTCGGCCAAAATTTCATCTCCAATGTGGGGACATTTTTAAGAAGAAAATCTTTGAATGGGCCATTTGATACTGCTAAAATAGGTCTCTGGAAAATATTTATAAGCTTTGATTAAAACAAAATCGATACAATTTTCAGAAATACTATTAGTTTCACTATACCAGAATAAGCCTTATAAAGTCTATTTTGTGCACCAATTGTTTGCTTTGATAGTTCTAATTCATTATGAAAAAGGTTTTTAATACAGCAACAATTGTTGGAGAAACAAAACCTACAAGTCATTCACTAATAAATAAAAAATTTGATGAAACTCCAATTATAGTTCAACCTTCCATTCTACTTTATTTCGAAAAAATATCATCATTAGGAAGACGGCTGCAAAATGAGTTTTCAAATTGCAGCTCGAACACAAATGTAAACCCTACGACTTGATTCAAAATTTGTCATAGGATGCAACGGTGCTCTATACAAAGAATCAATTCTCACCGGAGACCACAATGTCAAATTTATTTGTGTTAATGGGCGAGTTCATGGTCACTGATGAAATCATGTATGAATAGGTTAGAATTCACTGTATGACTGGATTCATTGGATCAAAATTCTTCTTCTGATGCCTTAAATTAACTTCATCAGCAAGTTTTTAAGGAGCTATGTATATGTATGTATTTTATCAAACTTTTGCTATTAATTTGATATAAATATCGTTATTTTGTTTTTACGACATATGCAAAACATTTTAATTTCATTTTATTGGAGTATAGTAAAATACAATATAAACGTTTTATGAAATAGAAAAGGAATATTTTTGCAAACAAAAAAAAAATATCTGAGATAAGCTCACAATCATTACATTGTTATCATCTCCCACATTAAAAGAGATTACTACCAGACAGTTCATAATCCCTAAACTTTGACTCATAATTTAACTTATATGAGTTGGAAATGATTAAAAATTTAATTCACATACGAAAGTAGTTTTGTAAAGCATATTGCAGTTAAAACATAAGATGAAGTTTTCTGCTTCTCAATTATTAAGTTTATACTATAAAAATCGAAGTTTAAACTCGTACATATAAGTCTAATCTACACCTAAACTTTTGTTAAATGTACCACTATTAATAGGCTTTTTCAAGAGCAGGTGTTCCTTAAAGCCACATTTTTAACGACATAGTCTAATTGTAACCTACTACATTATGATTAAAAATGTTTAGAATATTTATCTTAACGAGCATGTATACTGTACAGTACAATGTACATTTTTATCGTTAGATAATTATAATTGCTTTATTTTTCATATTAATGTTATGATGACAAACATTTTGAACCTAATGAATAGTTTAACTTAATGACCTTCAAAACTATCGTCAGTTAAACATAAGGTAATTAAAACTTCTGAGTACAAAAATTATAGTTCATTCAACAAACTAAAATTAAATATTTATGTTGCGTGTTAAAATTTTAAGATATGTAGGTACAAATAGATACATACATATATACCTATAGACTTATTTATAGGAAGCAAAACCACATTACAGTGTAAATACTGTATTGTGTACATTTCCCAGAATTTCGAAAAATGCATTGGTAATTGCTAGTACTATGATTTCATTCATTGAATTCGAACTTTGATTAGCAGAGAGTTGCAAAAAAAAATTCCCCAATGATTAAATGTTTTTTTGTTTTACGGAAACAAAGTTAAATAAAAACTTACCTTAACAACTTGAATAAAGTAATAAACGACATATGCAAATCCAGCGAATGTAACAACATGCCATCGGGGAAGATTTGATAGATAAAAATACAGATAGTCGAACATTACAGAGTTCCTGAAAATATAAGAAAAAAATTATATTAATATTATTCTATTTTTTTTTGTATAAATGCATTAAAAAAAGTGAGTTTTTCTGACTTTTTTTTCTTTTTTATTTATTAGTGAAAAATTTCGAGGTCAGCTCGGAGACCGGTTATACTAACTCGGAATATTTCAGGCATATGTTGGAAACTTAAATTTGAATAGAACAATGCTTCTCAAATGGTAAAAGCTTAAATATCTTGAAGCTATTATCACGCCATCATTGTTTGAGTACAAATAAAGTGGAAAGAATTGTGCAATTTCTTTGATTCAAGAATGTCCCCCAAAAGGTGAAAAAGACTCTTCAAGTCTTTACTGCGTCAGTTCTTCGTTCCCTTTGTTTACAATGTTGAACAGTGTCCAAACAGAAACAGAGTTAATAACAGTCACCTAACATGAAGACGCTTTGCTTCAAAAGTGATAAAGCTTGATCAAATCAGAAGTATGAACATCCTAAGGACTAACTCGGATGTTCATATTCAGGTGGTGAATCCTTAAGCTAGTGAAGAAGGAGATTTGTTTGGTATTGAGGCTTTAAAGGTGTGATATGTCACAATCCTTTTTTGATCACAAGAACATACAAATTGTAATATGTATAGTACATTTAAAATATTGAATTAACAAAAACTCGTTATATAAAATTTAAAATAAACCGTCATCATAAATTTAAAATTTAAAGAATACAAAACTTTTTTTGAAAATGTTTCTAAATCATCTTATAGATCTTTGTAAAATTTAAAGAAAATATGTCCAAACATTCAGGCTGCATGTTGAATAACTAGACCATATGCGAAAATAATGATCGAAGATGCTTCCCATAACAGCCAACTAAACAAAGATTGATCGAATTAGAAATAAAAATAAGTTCGAAAAAGCCCTGATGTCAAAGATATGATAGTGGACAAAATTCTGATACTATCATGTACTAAGGACCTCTAAAGTTCCTGTTTTTCAGTGCGAGATTATTCCAGGGTTAGATTATCTTCGAGTAAACCTTAACGCTGATGTGGAAACACGTTTTTCAGTCAGTTTGAGATCCCGAATTTACTTAGAATTAACTCACAAATTTAGCTGGATTGATTTTAAGTTAACTCCGGGTCTCAAAACTAACTAAAAACGCTGTTTCCTTCACAGATAACTTTGGGGTTAAGAACTCTTTAAAAAAAAATCAAACAACACTTGCATTCAGTTTGCCTCAGGTCTCAGAGCATGAAACATGATCTGATACAATCCATAACCGGAAGACTTGGCGAGGGCGACGTTTTTTGAGGTCAACCCAGCAAACCCCACAAGCATCTGTAAGTAAAGTTGTAAATTGTTGTCGAATTAGCAGACTTTATTTTTTGTCGTCACTATCATTGCAGATACTCGTATGCTTTTGAATTCGGTGACCTGATTACTGGTCTTTCACTTGTATCAGTTATTTTAAAGTGTAACAGTGGCACTCACTGTTCAATTTTTTTTGATCTAAAAAGGAAAAAGAAGAAAACTTAATACCTGCTCATAACGTGTTTTGACCACTCTTTTGTCTTATCAAAACAGTTCACATCTTATCAATACAATTAACGCCCATTAATAATAACAACAAAGACATGTGATTATTTAAATTTATTCGCGTGTACCATCTAATCATAAATGAATTATTAAAATGTATAATAAACATTTGGCTAGACATCAATTAATTTACCTACATAAATGTACATAAAGCCGGCAGTAATTTATTTTAATTTCGATTTTACCTTCTCTCACTGAATGGCAACAAAAAATGAAAAAGCTCGCTCATTTAATCGTGACACATTATCACGTGTGGCAATCAATTTCAAAATTTCAAGTGCAATTTTGTTACAGGTAGATATTTTCTATTTTAGAACAAGTGTACCCATCCAATAACAATTTGTGCATCGGATTATAACCTTACAAAATTATAACAATGATACAAAGTCTTCAAATGCTATTTTCAGATTATATAAAAGCTTTTTTTAAACAAAAACAATAATGTATTGAACATCAGCATGTTAATTAATTATTCTATTGAATTGGCTCTTTTTAGTCTGGGAAAATTTTCTTTTTGTTTACGTTTGCAAGCACAGTTGCACCTGTTTTTTGATTATCTACCTTTTAAAATTAATAAACAATATACCAATTTTTGATTTTGATACCTAATTAGAAATTTCCTGTTTCAAATCTCTTTTACAAACATTTTATAGTAAAATTAATATAGTCTGTTAAGCGCTATAAAGCGTCAATTTTATTTGCAATATTCATATTTATATAATGAGATATTGAATAGTAATATAGGGCTATGATTTTCCTGCACTAAAAAACGGAAAATATACACCTAAAAATTGAAAAAAAAAATACTTAAAATGTAAAAAAGTATGCACTAAGCAAATAAAGTCGATTTTGTTTTTGAGTTTTAAACAACAAATTCATATTGGGACTCTGAATTTCATTTGGATTTAAAGTCGTAAACAAATTGATCTTCGCACAGATTTAAAAAAGGTTTTCTTTATTTCGTACAAATAAAACAAAAATTTTATGAAGTTTGACAGTCAATAAATAAATTACTTATATTTTCCGAATTGGAATTCGCAAAACAAAATTCAAAAGAATTGAAATCGATATTCAGATTACAGGACATTTGAAAACGATAGAATTTTGAATTTAAACAAATTCAGAACTGGGATGATTATTACTTTTTAAAAGAACTCTTAACTAACTTAAAAAATAACGTTAAAACCTAAATATTTTATTCCTTTTGTAAAACGAAATTTTGCAAATAATATAAAATATGGAATATTTAAGTACCTTTGAAATGATAATAAATTGTTCCCTTGCTTCTTAAGTTTGTGAAACAAAATAGTAATACATAATGTTGGTATTAAAATATAAAAAAATTGTATTTTTAAATTTTATATAATCGAAAAAATTGAAATAAATAAATAAAAAGAGTATCGAAATTCTGCCATTTAAAAAACAAACAAAAAAGACTGCCGATGTAGTTTCATTTTATTTTAAAAATTATCAAGTCTCTATGAAAATTATCGTTTAAAATAAGAGAATTCAAACGCTTTTCCAGACATGTTGCAACTTTAAAATTAGTTTTATTTAATATTTTCCTTAATAAATTTGAGTTAAATATTTATTGACAATCATGGAAGGCAAAGTTGAACTAAATAATTGTTATTAATATTAACATTAAAAATTAAAATTTATTAAAATAATTTGAAAGGTGAGAAACAAACAAGAATGGTGGGTATAAACAAAATATAAGGCACAACTTTGTCGGACAAACTTGCTTTTATGGAAAGTTGCCTATACTAAAGTTTAACATAGTAACTAAATTAAATTAAATGCACAGTTGCATCGCATAAACTTGTTCTTTAATAACATAAATGATAGATGATAAGGATATAAAATCACAAAAGCCTTTTAGATCAGACGTTTCTAAAATAAATGTGATTGTTTGGAAATAGAACAATATGAAAATAAAGATTTGTCTAGGGGAAAGTGAAACGATGAGAAAGGAGCATTCTCATCGTAGACTACCTTGGAGCTAGTTGTAGTTGTGTACAACTTAGACAATTATTTTCCTGTCATCTCGCCTGTCATAAATATTAAAAAAATACAACACAAACAACTTAAGTGCTAGGATTATATTTTATACAGGGTGAGTCATGAGCAATGCGACAAAATGCTAGGGCGTGTAGGTTGCGTTGAGACAAGAAAAAAATCGTATGGGAGGGGGGGGTCTATTCCCCTCCGTTTAGCCGGGAGGGGCAATTTTCGAAAAAACTGACTTAAAATGGGAAAAAAATTATTTAAAATCAACGGCTTCATTCACAATGCTATGCGATACGTTTTTGAAAAGCCAATAACTTTTTCTTTCATTCTGTGTTTAAATAAATCTATTCTAAGAAATAGTTTTTAAATATTAATTTTCAAAGTCAAAATTTTGAAAAAAAAAATTGAAAAAAAAATTTCAAATTCATTTTTTTCAAAATTTTACGTAATTAAGTGCTAATTTTAATTTCAAAATTCAATGCTGTTATTAATTTTAAGTCTAAATAAGAAAACCGGATGCAAACATTTTATGTCGTTCTCAAGAAATTAAAAAAAAACCAAAACCACCTTTTTCTAAGAAAAACATTTATTTTTATTGTAACGAAGCAATTTATTTATTTATTTAGCATTAATCTTAGTTTTTTTAGTTTTTTTATTCCTTTTTTTTTTACTATGTTTTTTATTGGAAGTACTTATAAAAAATTCTCGATATGATCTCCATTGTTTAGAAGGCATAGATTATATCTCCTTGTAATGGCTTCACATAAGTTTATCCTTGACAAATTTTCCTGCAATTTGACTCCAGCGACTTCAATTCGTTCCTTCAGTTGTTCCAATGATACTATTTCCACTTCGAAACGTGCTATGATGGGGACACCTCCTATCGGGATATCTTTCAGCGTACAGTCTTTCGGCTTCACGACTTCGACCATTAGCTAAACCGTAGCAGAAATGCATGTCCGTTAATTCTTCTCGGGTGTATGAGCTTGACATCGTTACGTGTTAATGAGTTAATATTCAAATTTGAAATAATTACCAAACAAAACTGCAATGCCTTTTATTTATCTTGCGTTGCAATTTTCTTTTTTTTTCATTAAAAAAAATGCGGTTTTATTGTCCCTATTGTCCCCATAACAGGTAGAACCCATGGGCTGCGGGCAGGCCAAGGCAAAAATATTGACAGGTCAGTTTTCAGAAGTTATCAATGAAAATAATATTAATCCAGGGTTATTCCAATACTATTTAATTTTATTACGTTCTCATAAAACTCCAATTAAAAAAAAGTAAAAAAACTAAGATTAATGCTAAATAAATAAATAAATTGCTTCGTTACAATAAAAATAAATGTTTTTCTTAGAAAAAGGTGGTTTTGGTTTTTTTTTAATTTCTTGAGAACGACATAAAATTTTTGCATCCGGTTTTCTTATTTAGACTTAAAATTAATAACAGCATTGAATTTTGAAATTAAAATTAGCACTTAATTACGTAAAAATTTGAAAAAAATGAATTTGAAATTTTTTTTTCAATTTTTTTTTTCAAAATTTTGACTTTGAAAATTAATATTTCAAAAACTATTTCTTAGAATAGATTTATTTAAACACAGAATGAAAGAAAAAGTTATTGGCTTTTCAAAAACGTATCGCATAGCATTGTGAATGAAGCCGTTGATTTTAAATAATTTTTTTCCCATTTTAAGTCAGTTTTTTCGAAAATTGCCCCTCCCGGCTAAACGGAGGGGAATAGACCCCCCCTCCCATACGATTTTTTTCTTGTCTCAACGCAACCTACACGCCCTAGCATTTTGTCGCATTGCTCATGACTCACCCTGTATAGATTCATGTCAAAATAAAAGTAAAAGAAAATTTTGTTGTAAGCTTAACAATTTTTTAAAATTAATTAAGTTTTGAAAAAAGGGTTCTTTTTTTATGAACATTGTTAGTGCTAAGAAGTTATAAAAGTAAATGTACGAGAAATAAAAATTTTAAATCAACCCATTTTTGCCAAATATTGAATTGAGAAAAATAATGAAGATTAAAATGAATCATTTCTGGAAAATGTTAGCAATAACAAGAAACTTCTCGTTTTAAGTATTAAAAAGTTATGTTTATTACGCATTTTCTGGAGATAATCGAACTGAGAGCAAAAAATTTGCATTGTAAATAAAAAAGGGTTGGCTAATTATAAACTGATTGTGTCAAGATTCAAACAAGATATCAATTTTATTTAAACGCATCTATAAAGGCTTGTACTTTTTCTTAAAAGTTAAGTTCACAACAAAGTTTCTGTCATTGGTATTAATTACCAATAACATGGGTCAGTCTACCCTGAAGAAAGCCTTTTCTTAAATTTTAGCAACATTGGAGATAGATCATCAATGTAGAACAATTTTTACTTGCGATTATTTTCTCAGAATTTATCCTATATTGTCCCCTATTCAGGGACACCCTTTAACTTTACATAATATAAAAAAAATTAAATATGTAACTTAAAAAAAAAAAAACACTCATACGCCACAGTGTTAATTTCATCCAATTTTTTTTTAATTGAGTTCAATAGATGAAATACTGTTGTCTTTTTCATGTAGTTATAACTTTTAATTTAAAAATGTAATCAATTAATCGAAATGTGGGCTTATAGTTTAGAAAAAAAATCAACGGATACGACGGTTTCATTGAAAAAAAATATGTTGTTAGTCGTTTTTATTGTATGTATAACTATGTCATACATTGAATCTTTTTTAGATGAACTTTAAAAAGTTTGTAATTGGAGTATGTTTCTACGATGGTTTCGGAAAATCAATACTTTTTTGTGAACAATATTTTGGCTCTTTAGTGTGTAGGTATAGCAAAGAAAATACGACCCAAATTAGAGGTATATTTTATTCGAATCTTATTACACAAACCACTCACTTCTGTATGTTGGTAAAGATTTTAAATAAATTATTATGTCAATTTTAAAACACTACGCCGCAAGATACAATTCAAAATATAATAAATGTAGTACAGACATTCATTAAATACAAAAACTCGCTTGTAGTGATGATCCTAGCAACGTTACACTCCGAATGTCTTATTAGAACTGCATAAACTTAAGCTATGAACTCAAACTCAGAAACTCATTGATAAGGTGATAAGACCTGAGCGTATTGAGCACGATCTCATTGCATGTATAATTATTTGGTACTTAGTTTTTTTTTTTTAATACAAACAAACAACACAATTAATTACTGTTTTAATTAAATATTTTAAAACTATTTTAAAATACCGATATTAGCATTTTATTTTACCTGCACTGAAATTATTGGAAATGAACACGACCAAGTGCAGAACCTTTCTGATTCACCGAACTAGATATAATATAATTAAATAGGTATAATAAACATTGTTGGAAGCAAAAATTGTCAGCTGCTTTTATTCCAAAGATGAAATCATTGTTCAAGCGTAAATGTATTTTTACACAAAATCGTAGGGACAACAAATCCCAAGTTACTATAGAGAAGATTGTAATCCAAAATTTGATGGCATATGATTTCTGTTTACACACAAACAATATCACAAAATATGCCTTCTTTCTACCTACACAATCTATTTAAAAATAACTATACAGTTCTGTGTTAAGATAGGCAAAGTCCAAATCAACATTGCGAAACAAGTTTTCGTTTTCGTTATGCGTCGCGTCGCGTTGTGTAAAGTCATCGTCTTCACGTTAAATATGAGATACCCAGATAAATCAAGAGTAAAATAAGTGGATGGATGGCGCATTTGTAAAGGCACAATTCCACGTGGTTTTTTTTAAATTTGTTTTTAATGTTTTCAACTTGACATACTGGTTATAGACTAGCGCCCAAACACCACATCGATGACGCAAGTCCAAGCATAGCTGTGATTCAGCTTTGGGATTTTGTACTGTCTTGGGTTGACGGCGGCGGCGCCATTCCGTTGTTTTGAATACACTTTTAGTCGATACAGCAACAGCATTAAAGGAAGTGGCTAAGAAGACCGGTCTTCTTAGCAATGATTTTGGTAACACTAACATTCGCACTCACGGTTGATCGTAAACTGAAATCGAGTGAATTTCAAATCTTTCTTTGTGTATGCTTCGATGCAATGAAAATTTAAATGAAAAGTTAACAAAAAAAAAAAACCACCAGCATATGCTCACTATAAGTTTTGTACGATACTAAACAAGAACGTCAAATCATTTTATGATCACTCATCGTGCTAGGTTTTAGCTCAATACAAACAAATTAAATACTCAACTAAATGTATTTTGAGATAATTATATTGTTTTAATTAGTTTGTTGAGGGTTGTTTTCTTTTAATTTGTCTTACATAATTTGTATTATTGTACCAAAAAAGCTTATGACGATGCAGAAGTTTTAAAAATAAACATAAACAGAGGAAACATCTTCAGGAAAATTAGTTTACAAATGTTTATTATTTTCCAACACATTAAGCGAGGACATTATCTAATCTAATAGGTAGGTATTTTTTTTGTGACGTTTGAGTTTTATTAATGGTTTTGCCCATTGACGTACTAGATATGGACCGCCAGTCGGTTGAAATTTTCATACAAACAGCCAAGAAAAGTTGGTCCATCTTAAAACAGCTTAAAAACGCCATCATCTTTTAGTGTTAAATACGTGTTCTAATTTCGCCATTAGAATTTAAATGAAAACGATAATATATTCATCTGTAAGTAACTCATGGCATAAGGAGTGGATGTGTTTTGTAAAATAAAAGTAGTTTGATAATAATTTCCAGCAAAATATTTCAATAGTAAATAATTAATCAAAAAAATCATATCACTGCTACGCAGATTCCCTGCTAGTAGTTGATGGCGCCCCTAGTTATGTTGGAACACGCGTGAAGTTGGCTACTGGCGGTCCATACCTAATACGTCAATGGTTTTGCCGTTATCAAATACATATGTTTATTTGCACATTAGTTACATATCTAGTAGGTAACCATAGTACCTACATAATATTAATTAGGGAAATAGTTTGCACTTTAAATGATGGGATCCCATGAAAACTTCTAGCAAAATTCCAGAAAACTGCGATGGTTCTACTACCAGCTATTGATATTATGGCTTGGCTTTGGGATTCATTTCGTTTTCATGGAATTAATTAATTAATTACTTATTATTACCTAAACTACCGCGACATCGTGACAGCGGCAACGCCAACTTGTTTAAAATGCTTAAGTAAAGTAAAAAGCAGTTTAAGCACCAAATTTACGTTTGGTAAATTTTAAGATAAGAACATGAAACGCTATTTTTCTGCAAATATTTTGAATATGATATACATACATACCTACCTAATTTTTCTAAATTTTGTCAAAAATGGCTATAAATTTTATATATGTAGTAAATATAGTACATAGCTATATAAAATTTTACCACAATCTTTAAAGCCATTTTTGACAAAATTTAGAAAAATTAAAAATAAAATTACCTATGAGATATGTAGGTATTTGCGTTTATAGTCGGGATAAAACAAGAATTCGAATTACTCCTCTATATGAACTGAAAAATAACTAGTTCGCATAAACTTGCTCTTTTACCTATGTAGCTCACTATGGGAGTATGGGACTATTAATGAAATTTGTTAAAATGCAAAAATAAAACGCCTAAATGTGAGATCAAGTTGTATCGTAGCTAAAATTACACGTTTGTTTATCCAAAGACTTTAAATGCTATCTTGTGTCAAATGTTTAGTTTAAATGCGTTACCAAATTAAAATGAAATATATTAAACCATTATCAATGTATGCTCAGTTATAAAAAAAAACATTAACACATATCAAATCTTTGAGTGCAAAGTGGATTTATTTTTGAGGACTTCTAAAGGGGTATCTAATTTTATAATAAAGGGTATAGGGACAAACGCAAACGTTCACATGCGTGCATTTCCGTTGTTAATATATCTTCCGACGCATATGCGGACGCAAACCGTGGGAAGATAGCTTTTAACCACGCCCCAGCCCCGCGGCACCCAAATCACCGGGGATTCCTTATCTTTAGTACAGAGCCCGTATTATACCTACGTATTACGAAACGAACGGCAAAAATAACGATATTCAAAGATCGAGAATTTATCCACGAAAACATTGCCAGATAAAAAGGAGAAATACTATTTTTTAAAGCGCATCTAACTTCACGTCGTTTGTTGATCCAAATAAATAAAAACTGTGTGAAATTAAAGAGTGTTGTATATTATCTTATAAAATATTTATATCATTGACGTACTAGATATGGACCGCCAGTCAGTTGAAATTTTCATACAAACAGCCAAGAAAAGTTGTTCCAGCTAAAAACAGTCTAAAAACGCCATCATCTTTTAGTGTTAAATACGTGTACTAATTTCGCCATTAGAATTTAAATGAAAACGATAATATATTCGTAAGTAACTCATGGTATAAGGAATGGATGTGTTTTGTAAAACAAAAGTCGGAAAAGAAGTTGATGGCGCCCCTAGTTATGTTGGAACACGCGTGTTGGCTACTGGCGGTCCATACCTAATACGTCAATGATTTATATTTATTCACTACTACTTTTTGCCTTTTTGGAAGTGAATATTGTTCTGTGAGGCGTAGGTGGAGAATTTACAAATATTTCAATGAGAAGAGCATGGAGAATAGTGTATGTGGAAATGTGAAAGCCAAATATTTTTTTGCAATGCCGGGATTTGTTTATTTATAAGTGCAAGTGCGTTAATTTGGTTGTGTGCAGCTTTTTAGTAATGTTATTATTAATTTTTTGTAATTATTTTTGGTTGTTTGGCTTCAACACGTTGACTGCCTTTATGTGTTGTGTTTCAAATACTATGCCCAGCAAACATATTTCTGAAGGTACAGACTTTCTTCAGGAAATCTGAAGATTGTTTATTCGAAAAACCTTCATTTTAGTGAACAAATTCTGAACGTGCACACAAAATCTAAAAATTCCTATCTGAAAAGGGTAAAAAAATTAAAAAAAAATATATATATCGAGATTCGATTTTCATTCATTTTTGTGATTTAAATATGAATGCGCACAAGCAAATCTTAAATTGACTTATGTTTTCAATTTTTTTGTATTTGTATGTGTTTTAAGAGTTTGGTGTGACCCACCCGTGAGTCACATAGCCCCTGATGTAAACGAGCGAGGAAAATTCATAATTCTGCCAAAATTGTTTCAACAAAAAAAAATTAGTTTTTTTTCAAATTATCTTGCAAAAATCATTCGCTTTTGCTTTTGAAATAAATGTATTACTTTTCTTTTGCTAATATGTAGAACCAAGCTGAAAATTAAAAAAAAATAATAACATTTTTTCAAATAAGTTAATTTTCATATCAACAATGAACATTCTACTAGGTGCCAAAAAAACAAAAAAATCACGCTACATAAAAAATATCTTTACAAAAATATATTGAGTGTGCACCACCGATGGGTCATATGGCCTCATGGGAAACCGGTGGGTCACATGGCAGCTGTCAACGTGTTAATTTATTCGTTCACGTTTTGCTTCAGATGGTAATTAACCTCTTAGGACCTGTCTTGGATTACACAGAACACCAGAGTCGGAGTACAAACATTATTATGCCAACGAGGTCTTATACAACGGGGCCAATATAAACAGGATAGATAACTTTTTAATTAAGCTGATTCGGGGTCACATTGCAAGAGCGATGACCTCAGCCAATGGACTTATTTTCGGGGCTTATTACCCCAATGAAGAATATAGTGAGAGCGTTTGTCTTAACGGTTTCATCCCGCCCGAGACATTCCTCTATTTAGACAGTCGGGGGCTGATACAGGATAGATTGGCGGTTCCGTTAATCTACCACGTCGGCCGTAGAACTGTGGATCGGCGAATCCTGTATGGTCGAGACGTCGGCTCTGGGAACGGAGCAGAGCGTCTGCGGTTCAGTAGAGCTGTGCCCCTTCGGGACAAAAGGGACTGTTACAAGCAAGTTCAAAAATACTGGTGGTTGGGTGACCACCTTGATATTGATGGTTAGTCAAAATTGTTGCCTTGGCCGACCCGCGTATTTTTAAGTATTAATAGGTATAATTTATGTAGGACAGTGGTGGCACCAAAAAAAAAAAAATAAAAAACACATAAACTGCATTTGTTGGTGTGTATGTGCATTTGGCGCTGTTAAATATATATATATAAATATATATTTGAAAGCGTGTGCGCATATGCATTGGCTGCTGCACCAAAAAAAAAAAAAAAAAAAAAAAAAAAAAAAAAAAAAAAAAATGCTGCTGGTGGCTGTTCTAGTTTTAAGTTATTTTAAGTATTTTTAAGTAGTTTTAAGTTAATTACGTATATTTACGTATATTTTAGTTTAGGTTAATTTAGTTTTATTATTTAGGTAAAGGGTAGTTTTAAGTTTTTATATATAAAATAAAATGTCTCGAAAAACGAGTTTTTAAAAATTTTCTCGTTTAGTTTTAAGTAATTTTGAAGTTTAATTTAAGTTAGTTTTTACGCCCAAAGGCATTTTTAATATATAGTTATAGTATAATTTAGAGTGCCCGTATGGGGCCAGTAAGTTAGTTAAGTTATTCTGTAAGCTAGTTTTTAAGGTTTTTGTCTAGCATTTAAGTAGTTATAAGATAAATTGAAAATAAAAATTGAATTAAAATGCAAAAAAAAAAAATGGTAATTAACCGGCAGACATAAACACAACACAAAAAAAAAAGTTGTGGGTCATGGGACCCTCGAGCCAGAAATGAAACTTTACCTACACGAAATGAAAATCCCGAAATTTTGTATCTAAAATAATTTTTTCTTTTCCTTCGAAATTATAAACGAATTATGATACTTTTTTGGTATTAAACTATTCGGGATTTTGTCAGTGGGAATTTTATCATTTAGGATTTTGGTAGTCGGGATTTTGGTTGTCCTGATTTCGGTAGTCAGGATTTTATCAGTCGGGATTATGGGAGTTGGTATTGTGTACTCGAGATTTAGACTCGGATTTTTCGTTTGCTAGGATTTGGTCAGTCAGAAAAAGCATAATCAGCATCCCCAATTACAAGTTAATAATACAATGATGTGCTTGCTTCACCGCAGTTCTCCTCAATGAATTTTTTTCGGGAACGTGAAGAAGAAAATCAAACAACCACCAACCATAACCAAACAACCAGAGATGTCAGAGAACTACTCGAGGTAGTCTATAGACTACTACGCGATTATATTCGCGTAGTCAAAATGGCAGAAATGCCTCGAGAAAAGCTACTTTTGTGAAAATATATTTTTTTAAGTTTGTTTCGTAAATGTGGTAATTATTGTAGGTATAACGTAAATAAGGGTAAATAAATGTAGTGCATGTGCTGCCAATTTGAATATTTTCCGTTTGAAAACTAAACTTTATAGATTTTATATTGTTTAAGTGTTTTGAGTTTTTTGGATATTTAATTTAACAGTAAAACTGAAACCGCAATCTACATTTTGACAGTTTGCGCTATGTGTACTTTATTTTATTTCGTAAACTTAACTAATAGTTACTGTTACTTAGTTACAAGGTAGTATCAAACTTCTGTTTGGTATCAGAAGTAACAAATGAAACTTTTTTGTAAGAACCACTCTTATTGAGTTCAATACAAAAACCAATATGGTGAATATTAATAACAAATGTAGTTTATCAAGAAAAGTAGTTTTTGCCATCTCTGCGCCAAACACTTTTCATTCTCTTTCATTATCTGTTTAAGCCTAGTATGCAGCTGAAGTGAAACGAAAAATCTCATACAAAAATGACGCAGTGAAATCATAAACGAAATTTTTCGTCTTTCTTTTCGTTTTGTGGTAGGTACGCAGCTCCACGGTCAAACGGTAGATAACTGGTTCAAGTCTACACTACTCTCTACACTCTTTTCGCACACAACTTAATTGACCGGGCCATTAACTGCTCGCGAAATGTTGACTTTTCTATTTTGTTCGTGTTCTTTTTGTGGTAATTGTTATCTTTGTATATTCATTTCTATAGTATTTTCATGCTGAATAATCACCGCCTGGCCATCTTAAGAAACTTGTGAATAACACATTTTTTAGGTTCGTGCATTTACTAGTTCTCTATTCTGTAATCCTGACAACAGTCGTAAACAATGATTTTCGTTTTGTTTAAGACTCTTGTCAAGGAAATATGGATTTTAGAGCCAATTAAATACATTATATATTATTAATTTGTTTCGTAGGCTACTATTGTTAGGGTAACAGAATAGACACTTAGTAAATGTAACAACCTCCAAATGTGCAGTTCACAACTTTCTTAAGATGGCGCTGTTTATGGTTGTACTATAGAAATGTATATACAATGTTATTATTATTAATGGAGTTCTGTTGTTTTTATTTGTTTTTTGTGTGTTTTGAAAAATATTTTTTTTACAAATGGTGGAACTCTACATAAGAATTTGTCTGGTACCGTTTCGTTTGCATTTCGTCTGTGTCATTTTGTATGGGATTTTTCGTTTCACTTCAGCTGCATACTAGGCTTAAGACTTTTCCTGAACTTTGTTGTGTATAAATGAATGCACGAAAAATCATTCAAGTCGCCGAGGAAGCGAACACGAACCAAGAACGAAAACTTAACAAATGACTCACTAAACTTGGCTGAAATAACCCACCAGTATCAACTGAAAACTAAACTTAGTTTGACAGATTTTGTATCTAAATTCGGTGACCGAAAATTGTAAATAGGTAGTTTGAAGTTGAAAACAAATTCTGAAAAAGAACTAATGCCTGAAATACATGTACAGTAAAAACGCACGCGTCACTGCGCGCAGTTAAAGTTAGAAAATAAGTTTTTAAAATCAAGAATAATTTCAAATGAAAATATTAAGCCTTTTTGCTAAAAAATAAGTTTCGCTCAGAGCCTTAGCCAATGAAATTATGCCTAAAAGGCTTAATTATGCCTCAGTTGGCATTGCTGCTCGTAATACAAAACGCATATCGTCGAAACTTACACGATAGTCGTTTTACGTAATCGCATTTAAACGAGAACGAGGGGTTTTTAACGATTACCGTAATACGTATAATACGTGCCCAGGGGACTCTGTATGTCTGTCTGTATCGACACTTACAGTATAAACTGCAGTTTTCCCAATTTGCTTCAAACTTGGCAGGTATTAAGATAGTGTTTTTCTAGGCCTGAAAATATAATAAAAATGTGATATGCAATAGGTTGCTTTTATTTGCGCATCACATGCGGTAGGACTGCGTTAAGATCCTTTATAAATTGCATCACAACAAAATATTGCGTTTAGGAATTCAGCCTTAATTTTAGAAATTATAACAAATTAAGTTCAGTTGTCACAAGAGCAAGTTTATTTTATTTAAATTCAAAATGACAATGGAAAAAAGCACATTGTACATTATGCGGAATCTTTAATATTTTTATGACGTTTAACACCCACAGAACCTGGAAAAACGATTTTCTTTAACTTAAAATATTATTTCATGATAAACCTATAGATTGAATTTCCTATGTCTGCCGTTCGAGCATATAGGAATCTTTATTTTCTTCAGTTGCCAATTTAAATACTATAGTGTTGTTTGAATACAGTCAACTGCATTAACATTTGTTTTGATTTCCAGAAAGGGTCGACCCAGATTAGACCCAGGGTAGGGCGTTCTCAAAAAACGCACAAGGGTAGGTTTTGTGTTGTTGACAAAAACAAAGAAACAAAAAATATTTGTTTCCGAAATTAAAACTTGAAATTTGTTGCTTTTGGTACATTCCAAAACATAAAACAATTAAATTTTGTTTTAATTGTATGTTTTCCATTTACTTTCATTAAAATAAATTTATAATTTCTTTTCTTTGCATTGCAAAAGCAAAATAAAATATTCAATTGTAAACATATGTTTGACAACACACATGTCAATTTCTTTACCTCAACTCGCCCCAGCAAAATACCTAGATCTACTTCAGGGCGAGTTGAGGGTGAGCACAGGTCTCAAAAAACAGAGAATTCGTTACCACAGACAGAGTTGAGGTTTTTCAAAAAACGCTTTGGGGTGACTTCAGGGCGGCCCCAGGGCTCAACAAACTTAACTAATGTACCTACATAATAATATTTTTCCGTTGTTTTTTATTGAAAAAATAAACATTTTTCTTAACATTTTTTGCATTTTTTCTGTAATTTGTTGTGACATTTTTTCCACTTTTTCTTAAATTTTTTTAAAGTGTATACGTCTATAGCTAATACTAAAGTAACCCTATACCCTAAAATACAACTTTCGCTTCTACCACCTTGCTGCAATATCATTTCTCATAATAAACACTTTTTACATTGTATTCAATAGTCTGGGTCTCAAACATTCATTATGTGTCGTAATTTTTCCTGCAGAGAATTTAGAAAAAAAATTATTTAGTTGTTGAAATAATTCATTCGAATGAATAAAACTATTCTAACGAATAAGCTAATCGATCGAATGTCAAAATAAGTCTGAACTATTTTTTCACGTAAGATTTTGGTACTAACGATTTCAGCATTTCATTTCGTATAACGGTACCTGCCATATAACAATTTTTCAAATTTAGAGTCTCTCATTAACGGCTGAAGCTATCTTAAAAAAAATATATATTGAAATTGAATTAGCTATTAAAAAGAAGATATGATATTTTTAATTAGAATTTTCATAATTAAATTTAAATAATTTTTTATTATTAATTCAATATTTCGAAAACGTGTTGGCGGATTTTTTTAAAACATAAGTTTTAAGATATAGCAAATTTAATTTTCCAAACATGAATAAGTAGGTACTTACTTTTCTAAAAAAAAATGTGTTCAAGATATTACCTATTTAAAAAAACAATCGATTTTTGTAAAACCTACCTTAAAAATATATGTATATTTTAAGTAAAATTTAAAATAATCGTTTTCTAATCCAACGATTTTATAAAACTGGTCACACTAAAACACTTGTTTCCTTACAATATAAAATAATAAATAACACGTTTTTGGTTTTCACTATTATTTAACACCAAGGTAACTCAAGCCACAGAGTTGACATAGAGCACATGCGACCGAGTCCTAGGCAGAACCTTTATTTTAATTTGCAATACATAAATACATAATTAGGCCTAAGTATTATAATTATAAGACAATGAACAAACAAAAAAACTCAATACAATCTAATAAGGTAGGTAACCTAAAACAACAAATCAATAAAGGTTCATTTATTATAATTGTTTTATATTTGGCTTAAGATATATTCCCTAAAATCTGGCAAACAGCCATGCTAATAAGTTTTTTTTATAAATTTATTTTAAATATCATAAATGTATGTATGTATGTAGGAGTTACATAAAAATACAAACAAACTGAACTCCCAGGCCAATGTCAAGGAAACCACAATGTTACATAAAGTCAAAGTCAAGGACGATTTTATGGCCAATGGGAATTAATTTTATAATTTTTGGTTAAATTTATTTTAAGTAAATGATTCTGTCTTCCTAAAAAAAAAACACGTGCATCTATAAGAAGTAAAGATTATATATATGCATGGCTTAAGGGGTTTATTTAGTTTAAAACAAAGTTAATCCGATTCTGGACCAAAACTGTGAGGAATGCAAAAATCAATACCAATTGGAATGTTCACCATATTCCAACCCTTAAACGTAAAACAAGGAAATTCAAATGATTCATACATACATACATACATGTAAGTATGAGTTTATTTGATTTACCTTCCTAAAATAAGTAAGTTAATAGCAGATTTAAATAATAAATAAATCAATGGACTTACCTACCTTTTCAATATGAATGAGGTCTTTAGCTCAACTATTAATTAAGTTAAGGAGTATTTTTGATTTTTTGAATTATTCAAATAAAGTGGTATCCAAAGAGATGCTTTTATAACCAAGATTTATTTATACATATTCACTTAAATAGTTTTTATTAACAAATTTCAATCACAGTTGCTATATACGAAATTGTTGGCAATAATTTCTCTTCTTAAATTAAATGATTTATTCTCTTTGAAAAGGGGTTGTTCTTGTTACTATCGATTTGTAGCTAAACCGACCGAGAGACCTACTTCCGATAGCAAGTATTTCAGTACTGCAAGGCAAGAGCAAGTGCAACTTAACACCGCGACGAACAACAAAGGTATGTTTTATGTATTAAATGTAAGTTTGTACAGGGTTATAAACTTTAGTAGTAGAATAGAACAGTTTGCGGTAGGTATTTTTAAAGCTTTAAAATCGTTGAAAAGCTCTTTCAGTAACTTGCATTATCCTAAGCTTGTTTTAATGCTTTTAAAAACAGAACGTATAACGAATAAGGTTTCAAATTGAAATTCACTATATTTTTACATGCGATTATGGATAATGTACGGATCCGTAAAAACTTTATACAAATACAAAAAAAAAAAAAAAAAATCGATAGTATTATGTAGAATTTCAAAAAGGTGAGCAGGCATGAGAATAGTTTTGGAGTTAGGGATTTCCAGAAAGCAATCAATTTTAAGTTTTAGCAGTTAATTTTTCTGTGAACTCAAAATCTTAGAAAAGAAAATACACGTTTTTAAATGCCAAAGTGAACAACTGCTTAAAATGAGGAAACAATAATGATTTCATTCGGGTAATTTTGAGATAAGTATACTGTATACTTGGATAATGAAGTATCCTTTGTGTGTTTTGAATGCCCAGATCGTAGTCGTAGGTAACTATCAAACCAATTTCTGCCAAGACATCAAATTACAAATTCTTTCTTCCAAGTTTTTCACCAAACTTCTCCATGACTGACCATGACGGATGTCTTTTAAAATAGAATTGCAATAACACATGCGTTTTCCAACTTTAAACGTTGTACACTGGAACACCAGAAATTAATCGACAAAATGTTCGTCTCAAAATCACCAAAGAAAAAATCTCATATGAGATTGGGAATAATATTCATATCAAAAGCGAATCTGATACATATATGTAATGACAATTTTGACAAGTCAATAAATTTAATTTAAAATTTCAAGTTTCTTCGAATTTGAAAATTCGACAAAACGAAGTGATACGAAAAGCATATCAAATAAGACTACTGCAAAAAAATACATTTTTATTAAATTCGAAAGCGATCGACAGATGAATTGAGGCGTTCAAAATAATAATGGTCTGACTTTGGTCGATACATTTTTGACAAGTAAGTTTAAAGGTTAAATCTCAATTTTTTCCAAAAGGTACTATTCCACTAATATTCTGAACACCTCAATTGATAATTTTTTTTATTTTACCCGAGTTTTTAATAAATATTTAATTTTATTTAAATCGCAACTCGGAAATTAGAATGATCCGGGTGCACTAAAACATATATGATTTTTGTTTTGTTTACGACTCTTGCCAAGGAAATATGAATTTTAGAGCCAATAAAATACTTAATTTGTTTTGTTGACGACTATTGTTCGGGTAACAGAATAGACACTTAGTAAATGTAAGAACCTCCAAATGAGCGGTTCACAAGTTTCTTTAGATGGCGCTGCTCCATGGTTGTACTATAGAAATTTATATACAATGCATTTACCCATTAAATATTAATTTCTATAGTACAATCATGGAGCAGCGCCAACTAAAAAATGTTGTGAATCGCACATTTGAAGGTACTTACATTTACTAAGTGTCTATTCTATTACCCTAACAATAATCGTCAACAAAACAAAATAACAATATTTAATGTATTTTATTGGCTCTAAAATCCATATTTCTTTGACATGTCGTAAGCAAAACAAAAATCATATATGTTTACGACTGTTATCAGGGTTACAGAATAGACAACTAGTAAATGCACGAACCTAAAAATGTGTTATTCACAAGTTTCTTAAGATGGCCAGGCGGTGATTATTCAGCATGAAAATACTATAGAAATGTGTATACAATGATTTACCTTTAAAAAACAGCACTTTCTTTCTTCTTGCCTTATTGACTTGGAACAAATAAAAATAATAGTTGTAATAATTGTTCGTGTTTTTTTTATTATTATATTATTTACAACGTATATATGTTTTATTTATTATAAAAGACGTATTGTCAGATGAAGTATGATGAAATATATTTTTACAATGAAATATTTAACTATTAATTCATGAATTTTATTTTAGACGAAAAAAAAATCAAGAATTAGTTTATATAAATGATAAAGGTCTGTAAAGGTGGATTTATCATGTTATTTAAGATACAGGAGAACTTTGCATACCAATTAAAATCCCAAAATCAAAATATGAGAAGGAAAACTTATAACTAAATCATTAAAATTAAAATCAGGTTAAAACATATTTAATTTAAAAATCTGCATCGAGCGTGAAAACATTGTTCAAAGGATCCGCTGTAACTCCCCATTTTTGATATTCACCAACTTTTTTCTCAAAAAAGTTTGTTTTGCCTTCTAAAGATATTAATTCCATGAAACCAAAGGGATTTGGTGTGTTATAAACCTAAGAAATCAATAAATAAATAAATTATGCATTTCCATTATTTTAAACTTATTGCTTACATTATCAACACCCAATTCACGAAGCAGACGATCGGCAACAAATTCGATATACTGCGACATAAGACCACAATTCATACCAATAAGATTGACGGGCAAAGCATCTGTTAGGAACTCCTGTTCGATTTTAACTGCCTCAGCGATGATTTCAATTATACGTTCCTTGCTAGGCTTTTGAACTAAATGGCGGAACATCAAACAAGCAAAATCACAATGAAGTCCTTCGTCCCGGGAAATCATTTCGTTAGAGAATGTCAAACCAGGCATTAGACCACGCTTCTTTAACCAGAAAATAGAAGCAAAACTACCACTGAAGAAGATTCCCTCGACAGCAGCAAATGCAATTATACGTTCGCCAAAGTTGGCAGACTTGCTTGAGATCCATGCCATTGCCCAGTCGGCCTTCTTCTTAACACAGGGTAATGTTTCGACTGCATTGAAGAGATAATCCCTCTCTTTTGGATCCCTGATGTATGTATCAATTAAAATGCTATACATTTCTGAATGAACATTTTCCATGGCAATTTGGAAACCATAGAAGCATCTAGCTTCAGTCACTTGAACTTCCTGGCTGAAACGTTCAACCAAGTTTTCGTTTACAATGCCATCGGACGCAGCAAAGAAGGCAAGCACATGCGAAATGAAGTGACGTTCTCCTTCTCCGAGTTTTTCCCAATCGGTTATGTCCTTAGAGAGATCAACTTCTTCAACGGTCCAGAAAGATGCCTCAGCCTTGAAAAAAAAGAACATACCTATAATGTTCTACTCACGTATAAAGATATTAACCCAAAGAAAGCAGATTTAATCGCAATGAATATGCAATAGCTAGTAGTTACTGCAATTTTTATAGCTAAGAAGTACATAACATAGACTGGCAGTGTTGGTTTCACATTTCGAATTTTAGCGTGCAATTAGCTAGGAAACCCCGAGATCGAACAAAGAATAACTACCATATCAATCATTTCTTTTTAACTTCAAGTGTGATTCCAGAATAACGTTCTGTCAAGTAAATTTGAAGGAGAATATTGAAGACAATGTAAGAAGAATAAGTCGGAATTATAACAATTCTAATTAAAATCATTAAATTCTCAAAATATCGTAGGAAACTACGTAGGTACCTATCAGGTAAATATGCAATTGTACAGAAAACTTATCCAATGCATTCAAGAAATATATTTTCTTTCATCAATTATGAAAAAGAATAATCAAAAGCGTTACCCAAGCTAAGGGGTACAGCTTGGTTATAAGTCGAAATAATTATCTACTTCACCTCATCTTCAATTTCACCATCGAAATGAAAACAAATAATGCCCTTTGTCTTCATCCCCCTTCATAGATCAAGCACAAAATAGAAAAAAATGTATGTACCTGAGAAGGACGACGAGTGGAATTTCATCTTTATTGTTGGTCCTCTTTCAATCGAGATATTGAGAACGCGTTGTTGCACCTGGCTATAATTCCAATGATCAATGATGAAATTCTGTTTGCCAACAAAGCATGAACTTCTATATAACCTACTATCATCGCGATACAGGTATCCCAAAAAAAAAAAACGTACCTACCTACAAATAAGTCTGGCCCTTATAGAAAACTGAAAATGAAGCAACGAAACGAATAAAATATAAATATAAAAATTAATGAAGTTACTACAATCAAGCACAGAATAATTGGCTTTACTCCCCCACGTACAAATAATCTTTTATCTATTTTACCCGGCAATTTTAGGCGCGCTATTTTATGGTATGAATCATATATTGGCGGGAATTTTTTCTTTCAATAAAAGTTCACTCACCTTCTTGTACATTTCCCAGATGTCTTGATATTGAATAGGAAATATAACAAAGCGACGAGGATTTTCCCTCAACAATGGTTCCAGCTGAGGATCAAATGGAGTGGCTTCCTTACTGGCCAAACTTGTGACCTCATTTGCTGGTGTTTCTGTTGAAGCTAGCGTTTGCTGCTGTTGCATTTTCATTTGAGAATCGGCGTTAAACATAGGAATTTGTCCATTGCGAACGTTTGATACGTTGTCTGTCAAGATTTTCCTAGGACTCTAAAGAACAAGGATATAATTAGACTTTCATAAATTAACAATTTGGATTTTATTTACCTTCAGTGAAAAACGCTCCATGTTTTCTGAAATATTTTCTTTGCCAGCAACGAAAGACATTTTATTTATTTTTTTGATAAACTTTATATTTTCAGTAGAGTTTAGTCTTTTTATTTTTAATTTAAGCGACCAAATTAACCGATCGACAGTCAATTTTAAAATGATTTCAACCTTATGCAGCAAACTACGACCAAGAGTAGAATTTTTTAAATGCCCTTTTGATTTTGGCGCAATATAGTATATTTTACATACGCCACTGTAATCTCTCCAATTTTACATTTTCGAACATTTTTATTTTTGCAGAAAAGAGACAACTGCTTATGTAACACTGACGCTTTATAATTTTCTTCATCAATTTCACAATTTTACGACATTTTCTACATAAATGCTGTTAGTTATAAACAAACACCATTATTTCCTATATTATTATATATTAATTTTATAGTAAAGTACATTTATTTTGTGATAGAATAATGGTATTGAGAGCGTATCCATAGGTTTGTTGCACAATTTTGTTTGACATTTTTGAGACTGAAAGTTGAAATATAGTGATGGCAGCATTCAGACTACTTTGTAGTGTGTCGGCAATGTAGGATCGTAGAGTTCTTCTAAGTACGATGATGGTACGATGGTTCAGTTGGGCCACCCAAATATCATCAACTCGTACTCCTCCTTCTCCTCCCGTAAAAAAAATTTTTACACACGCTAAATGCAAAATAATTGTAAGAATGTTTAGCCCATTTTAAATGCACGGGCATGCATACAGAGTTAAAACTGCTGTTTTGTAAACTTGTAGGCAAAAGTGGATGGAGCCTCCTGAGATGATGTTCTGTGGGTTGGGCTTGGGCCATGTTGGGCTTATTCGGTGAGATTTTTATTTTGTTATGAATTATGAAATAAAAGTTTGAACTGTTTATTAATCTTTTAAGAATTATGTATTTTATATAGAATCACAAATGTGATTTTTCATCGGAAACTTCAGGTATGAGATTTCAGATTTTTGCTGCCAAATGAAACGCAAAATGTAATTGTGTGTATCGTTTTAGGTTCTTTGTTAGTTTTTAAATTTGCGAGAAGGAGATTAGCTGTATTACCAGCGCAACTACCTGTATGTTATGTTTTTGTTTTGTTGCAACAAAATTTTGTTATTTGAATTTGAACAGAATAATTTCATGTTCACATTTTGTGGAATTTCCACCAAGTGCCCACAAAAAGCTTTGTCGAGTTTATGAGTTCTACAATTTTTTTTTTATATGAAGATTTATTTATAAATAAATTTTGCATTGCACCACCAGCAAATTCACCGTCCAATGCATCTTTTTTTTTAGGTACACCACAAAATTTGTACAATTTTTCCCGAGTACAAGAATCATGTAAGACAAAACTGACCCATATAAAATTAATTTTGTATGCCCCTACGTCTAATGTATCACATTTAATTCACAACATTCAATTCGTAATCGTAACTGATTTACTGAGTTATAAACCAATTTTCAACTAGTAATACCTTTTGTTTTTGAAACCTTATTAAACATAAATGGTTTTTCTGCGAAAAAAGTATTTAGCCCGAAACGTGTTTTAATCACTTTCTATAGGAACGCTGATAAAACAGGTACAAATTGAGTGCAAAATTTATTAAATTTAATTCATTCGAAAGTGAAGCAAATTAATCAAAAATTATGGACATTCGTGTTCTCAACTTAAATCAAATTAGAAATCCTTATCTTGAATTTAAAATCCTAAGCTGACAAGTGCGTCATCCTTATAAAACACGAAAGTGAACTTTTCAGTTCTTTCTAACATGGTCTGAAAGTTGTTACGTATTAACTTGTGTTGTTGATCTAGTTTTATTTACTAAACAGAACTATTTTTCCAAATATCAGTACGTACACATTACCATTGAGTATCTATACATAGAGGAATCAAGATAGTTTAAAACATGGTGCTAAATGAGAACATCAAGAAATTATTGCCCTTCAGCGAAAAATACTCAACCCAAACGAAATACGTACCTACTTTTTCTGAATACTTTTTGTATTTGTTTTTTTTTTATTTATTTCTTTTCTATTGCTTTTGTTAACTCAAGAACAATTGCTTACAAGAGTAAAAAAAAGTCGATAATAATGACTTGTTACGTAAAATGTTTGAAACTTACTTTTTAAAAAGATGTCTCTATGCATAGATACTCAATGATGTAACCCATTTGCGCCTTTGCGGTTTCATTATGTTTGGGCATAAGTCAAAACGATTATACAACTTGTTCACAAATGGTATCTCAATATTTATAACAGTTTGGAATTTCGTCCTTTCAATGTAAATCATTTTCCAACCGCAGGAGGTTTTTTATATTATTTGATCGGATGCCATAAGTTGGATGTAATAAATTTCCATTTATGTGGATATAATACTTAATTAATACTTCTTTCCCAATTACATTTCTTTTCAATAAAGTTATGAGCTTATGTACGTTATACAAAAAGATGCCAAGATTGGAAATAAGAAACCCTTAAAATAACTGATTGCCACCCAAAAAAAAACTTATACTTATTATAAAAAATAGTACAAAACGAATAAAAACAACAATCATTATTATTTTATTCCATTACAAGTAAACCTACTCGTTTTCGAACATTGCAACATACTCATCTGTTAAAAATGAGTGAGCAGTTTTCCCCTCATATACTTGATACTTAACCATACTAGATGTTGGGTCGTAGTAGAATTCATAAACTGTTTGCGGACAATTTAAATGCTTCATTTTGTCTTTAATCATGTTTAATACTCTCATGAGAAAATCAATACATTGCGATGGATTCCAGGCACCCTAGAAAAAACTCCATATAAAAAAGAACACGGTTCATTTTAACTAATTTAGGTAAATATACCTTAGATTTCCCAGGTAACTGACTAACTTCAAATTTCTCGATATCGGTAACAAATCCATTCGTGTCGTGGTAGCCAACATAGAGATCTTCAATACCAGTAAGGAAATTTTGACACCACCAGTGTCTGTACTTTTCAACGTAATAACATTTTTGTATATATTTGGAACATTTCAGACTGATTAGCTTTAAACTGTCTAATGAGTTTTTATTACAGTCAATTGGTTCATTCAAAATACCATCGATATGAGCACAAACGAGCATTTTCACATCCTGCAACTGCAACGATAACATTCGAAACAAGTGATCCTCATTAAGCTCATCGAAGTCCGTGGAATCTGTTTGTAGGCACAGCTTTTTAAATATGTGACCGTATTTACGGAATCTTTTACGATTTTCACTCTGGTTGCAATTACTTTCCAACTTTTTGGCAGTATCTTGTTCTTTGAGATAAATGTTGCCCCTGAATCTGGTAGCGTGAATACACCAATCTTCAGTCCGTTTATAGGGAGTGTTCATTAACAAAGTTAAATTGCCCCGAATTGTAATAAATTCATAATCACAGAGGCTATTTTTCTTACATAAAAACTTTTCTCGATGATGAGATATAAATTGCAAGATGTGATTAATTTCCTTTACCGGCGTTTGTGTGTCTGAAGACGATGAATAGCTACCTAAATTAAGGTCCAACGGGAAGGTCGTAGGCATCTGGAAATAAGGAATGCTTGAAATATATATGTTTCCGTTTTTTTTGTTTCCTTTGAAATGTCCCAAAGTATCGAGTTTGTCGAGCTTAGGAAGCGGTAGTATTTCACCCGGAGGATCGATCCTGCTTCTTAAAAATACTCCTGTGTCGAGTTTTTCCATGATTAAATCGAATAAAGAATAGAATAGAACTAGAAAAACAACTTAGCTTTCAAGTAAATAAATCCATTCGGCATAAATAGAAGACTAATTAAAAAAATAACAAATAGATCAGCGCTGCCACTTCAGAAAAATGTCGAAGTATGGGTTTTTCGATTGGTAAAATAAATCAATTAATTTTATATTCAAATATGGGAAAATTTGGTTTTGACAGTTGTTCATTTTATTAGGAAAATGTTTTGTTGACGTTTTCTACAACAAAAATGCTAGAAATTGCACTAGAAAATTTTCTAGTGTGAGTTGTTAATTTATGAGGCTTTGTAGCTCAACATGTCTTTAGCTGCACTTATGCAAGCACTTATGGTCATACTTTACCTCTGTCTGATCCGGATTGGATTGGAAATCTAAAGTGACCAATGGAAAAAAAGCAGTGGCGTTTTCACAAGTACTTAACATTGGGTACTTTTGGCTTTTACTTTTGAGAACAATTGAAATTGTGTTTTTGTTCATGAAAAAGTTATATTTGAAGAGGTGACTACTCCATTACCTTTTGGAGATGAACTTTTAAGTCGGTAGTATTCGGCGAGATCTGTTATTCTTTTGTTCTGTTATGATTTTCCATATAAAGGTTTGAGTTGTCAAAAAATCTTTTATGAATAACAAATTTGGTATTTGGCACGCTACATCTGTTATGAAAGCTGTTAAGATATCTGTTATGAACTGTCAAAAATTCGAACTCTCAAAAATCTTTTATGAGTCGAAGTTTATCATTTTACAATGATCTTATTTGATACTTCTGCGAAAATTATCCCAATTCTACTCAAAATTGACCATTTTCTTTTTCTTAACTCTTACCTACCTTAATTCCACTCTGTTGTTGATTATAGCATTTGCAATTTTTGTATTTCTTTTAACTAAAAGCATTGGAATACTAAAATCAAAAATAAAAAAATAATAGCTGTGTTTAGATACTTTCGTAGCACGTTGTGTAAAACCTGTCAAAGTTCTGTAAGAATGAGAAAATTCTCTCAGAAAGTGATGAAATTGCTACAAAGTTAACAAAAGTGATGTTTCCATTTGTTTCACTTTGTATCAAAACATAAACATTACAACATTTTTTTTTTTTCAATTTTGTCTGTGAATTTTCAAAAAGTAATTTTAGTTAAAAAAGGAGAATACTGAAAAGCACGAGTTCTATTTTTTTCCATATTTGCGTTTCGTTTAATAATCAACCCCCAAACAGCAACAACAAAAAGCATCACATTTCCATTTTGACTGAAACTGAACCAGAAATATGAGTAGCAGAAAGTTGCAAGTTCTTCAATAGAGGGAAATTGTTTCTCTCCGTTATTGTGCTCCCTTTTTTTAACCTTTTTAACAACGTTTTACGACGAATCTAGTTAACAAACATTTCTAATAATATTTGCAATAGCACCATTTAACTACAGAATGAAACAAAGTTCAACTTTACTGTGTATTACCTACATCAAATAACGAATCAGCTGTTGACGTTTCATATCAGACCAACTTAATTTTTTAGTGCAAAAATTCCCGACTAAATTCTTGACTAAATGTCAACTAACTTTTGGGATCTGGCCAATCAGAGCTCGTAGACTAACTTTTAGTCGGCGCATTGAACGTACCCATTTGCTCGTAGCGAATCTTAAACGGGCAGTCAAAAGACGTCAGTCCCCTCTGATCTGATCTGTTTTGGATTTGCATCGCAAAATATATTTTCTTTACAACAACAAGAGGTACGACAGCTTTCTTTTAAGATCTTTTCAGATTACAATCCGTTCCAGTTCAGAAAAGAGAACGGGCAGAATAAGCTAGGTTTTTGTCATTCAGCTATGATCAATCTTTTCAAAGACGCGTGCTTTTAAATGGAAGTTTGTCACACATATAATAAAAACTAGGTAATGAAATCGAATTAGAAGATTTCTCCCATGTCCTAGCAATCTGGGTTTTGCCATTCAGCTTTGATCATTCTTTTTGATTTTAAGTGTGCAATGTGTGCATGCTTGAAAATAGAAGTGTGTCACACATATACAAAAAGTACGTTTCAACCAGTGATTGCTGTTGCTGCCCTCCGACACTTGTATTAACGGATAGAGAAAAAAATGCAATCAAGACGGATGCAAGACGGGCACGATGTGATCAACGGTGAGGCGATGTGGGAAATCTACTATTTCTAAACTCGACAGCCCTGCCTATTGCTTTTAATTCTTTTTGTGCAGGTTGCTTAAAACTGTCAACCAGACTTCAAAAATAAAACGTCGACTTCCTCATAAAAACATGTCAAACTTGTCACGACCAAAACACGATTTCTTTTAACTTTCCTAGCTATTTCATACATTTTTAAAAATGTTAACCATGAATATGGTTTGCCGAGGCATATCTCCTCAATTCAGGTAAAATATTAAAAAATTCTTTTGTTTGTTCAGTTCAATAGTCTACTGTTTTCATAGGCATATTTCTCCCATGTTGCATCATTCAAAAATTCCCCAATTCACATCTAGAGCGATACGTAGCAGTGTTCGGAATAATACATCCCGCGTCCGTGTACAGACCACACCATTTGAGAATTTTCCAGTGAACAATGGTCCAGTACCAGCGGGGAACATCTTTAAGGCATTCATCTTCACTGGAGCGGTAGATACTGCATATCTTTAATTTTTATTAGAACCAACAAAAGTTCTGTTTTAGTTTAGTGCAGGTAGCTTCTTAGGTGCCACTATCTGCGAATATGAAAGAGCTCGTAATCACATGCTAGAACAAGCTAAAAAAGCTAAAATTCCATGGCTAAGAAGATCAGAAGATAAGAAAAGTCAATTTGGTGAAATAAAAAGACAAATCATGTCTCTGTGGGACAATCTAAGTGTTGGAGAAAAGGTTTTTGCGCCATTGTGTGCCTTAAATCTTTTAGTGTTCGGCTTGTGGAGAGTTCCACAGTTGCGCAATGTTATGATGACGTATTTCTGTTCAAATCCTGCAGCACGTAAGACATTGAAGAATGAAAGAAGAAACTATGTATTTGAATATTTTTTTGTTTGTTTTTTAGGTGTTGTCTGTTGGCCTATGTTCCTGTCAACTTTTAGTCACTACTCTTTGTTCCATATCTTTGCGAATATGTATGTCTTACATAGTTTTTCAAATGCAGCTGTTTTATCACTTGGCAAAGAACAATTCATGGCAGTTTATTTAAGCGCTGGAGTAATCGCCAGTTTATCGAGTGTCATTGTAAAAACCATTACTTCAACTAGTGGTATGTCCATTGGAGCGGTAAGTGAGACAAATATTTCCAAAAAAAAATATTATTTATTTAATAATATTCTCTTCAAGTCAGGTGCGATTATGACGATTTTAGCATACGTTTGCACACAGTATCCAGACACACAATTGAGCATTCTTTTCCTGCCCATGGTGACTTTCTCCGCGGGATCGGTAAGATAAGGAACTGATAATATTTTGGAACCAATAGTTTTGATATAATAATCACTTTCAGGCTATAAAAGTTATAATGGGTCTTGATTTAGCTGGTGTTCTATTTCGATGGAAGTTCTTTGATCATGCTGCTCATTTAGGAGGTGCTGCCTTTGGAGTGTAAGTACTGTTGATGTTGGATTGATATTTTGTTTGGCAAATGATTCCACACATTGCACAAATAGGTAATTTTTCCGATGAGAGAAGTCAGGGTTGATTCCCAAGTTGGTTACAATTTTTTGTTACAACTTGAAATTTAGTTATTTTCTTTTTATTTGTTTAAAAATACTGGGTGCACCTGTGCATCTACTAACATGTACCTCCAGCTAGTTCGATGTCTGGCTAACAGTCTCCATTTTTTCATAAATCTTGTTGTACGATGCATGTATTTTCATGTACAAAAAAGAGACGCTGAGAGCTTTGTCCAATATCCAATTATCGAAAAAGGAGAGGAAAAAAAGAATAAACTTTAAATAAACGAATGCAACGAAAGCTGCATTCAATTTTCTACAGGTATGAACAATCCAAAACCTCAGAAGCATTTCTACGTTGTCAGAACCTTATATAAAAATTCTTAGGTTGAAGTGGAAGTGTTGTGTTTAATCCCGATACCCAAGGCCTATGTGTTCAGTAAATCATATGAAAGTCTATTAAAATGAATTATAAATGTTGCATATCATTATCATTGAGTTTATACACAAACTCAATGATTTCATAATTTTTTTTTCTCATTTGTGTATATCCATTAAATAATTCTTGCCATATTTTATTTTTTTTTTAGATTTTGGGCTTACTTTGGGCATGAAGTTTGGCAAAAACGAGTTAAGTTTCTCACCGTTTACCATGATTGGAGAAAAACTAACCATTAAATTCGAGAAATACAAAAATGTTTTTAGTTCTAAATATTAATTTAATAAAATACATAAAATATTTGTAATTTAACATTGACTTCCTACTTTTCCATTTTATTTTCATCCGCATTCAATCTTAAACGATATCTAACTTCCATTCGACGTTTAGCTAACTTTGCACGTATATCATCGCTCGTTTCATATTCTGGAGCGTAGGATATATGCAAAATACCACCGTAGAACTGTTGAGCGTCCAGGAATCGTTTTGCTCGCCTCGCATGTTCAAGTTTTTCGAATTGCAAATGAAAAACATCAGTGAATATTTCTACATCAACTAAAAATAGGGTTTTGAAAAATCAACGACAGAATTACCAAGGTACTTACATACTTACTTTTATTGCTTATATCATTCGTAACACATCGAATAGACTTTATTGGACCGTGTCTTAAGAATGTTCGTCTAACTTCGTTTTGCAGATTTACTTTTGGAACTCCAAATACAAGTAAATGTATGGATTCATTAGCAATTGTATAAACCTTTGTTTTTGTTTTATAAAATGAAAAATAATGATAATGTTTTTTTAAAAAAAATTACCTTAACAGCTGTTAATTTCTTTCCTTGACGGTATTGAGGACGTGTTTTGCAATATTCTCCTCGCAGGTGATGCTTTACATCGTCATTCGTACTCATTTTATATAAATCATTAGTTAATAGTTTTTTTATTTATTTATTTTCCATTTCTAAAGATTTTCATTTGTAAACAAAACATTTGACTTTTGATTGAGAATTGGTTTACACTTCGAAGTTTATCATATACCTATCCATTGACGTACTAGATATGGACCGCCAGTCGGTTGAAATTTTCATACAAACAGCCAAGAAAAGTTGTTCCAGCTAAAAACAATCTAAAAACACCATCATCTTTTAGTGTTAAATACGTGTACTAATTTCGGCATTAGAATTTAAATGAAAACGATAATATATTCATCTGTAAGTAACTCATGGCATAAGGAGTGGATGTGTTTTGTGAAATAAAAGTAGTTGGATAATAATTTCCACCTAAATATTTCAATAGTAAATAATTAATAACAAATTTCATATCACTGCTACGCAGATTCCCTGCTAGTAGTTGATGGCGCCCCTAGTTATGTTGGAACACGCGTGAAGTTGGCTACTGGCGGTCCATACCTAATACGTCAATGTACCTATCATTTAAAGGCTCACAAGACAAAACCTCTGTATGCATGGTTGCAAATTGGGATTTTTTGATAACGATATTTTTTTTTTTAAATTCCATCCATGAGAATTTGACATTCGCTATTCTGACATTTGTAATTTTTTATTTTTTTTCGCTTTTTGCATCAACATCTTGAAAGTTTTCGCAAAATTTGGTAACTTTTGATTGGAAATTGCAATTAAGCATGAGCCTATAAAGAATATTGTAAACATCTAGGCTCATTTCACATATTTTTTTTTGTTTCGTGTGGTTTTGTGCATCCATTGTGTTCACACTACTTTGTGTCTGAACACGGGGGACTGGATGTACGTCAAAATGCGTCGGATGAGTACGTCCAATGTGAACATCGTCAATCAATTTGTCACCAATGATAAAACAAAATTTCAGTTGTCATCCGCGTACTGCTGATTTTGACACTGCTCTGCGAACGAGAAAGAGATATATCGTTGTTACCTAAAAAGCCCTATTGCTTGGTTTGTTTTGTTTTGACATTATTAAGTCTGAAAAAGTCCCAAACCAGTTCACTAATGACGACGATAGATGGCTGCCAGAGAAATTTAGTTATAACTTTACTATTGAAATATATATACAATGGTGTAATGTTTACATCTACTGTGCCTTGCACATGAGCTGGGACCAGCGAATGCGAAGAAATAGTTTGAGGCAATTACAGGAACAAATATCGATTTAGTTAAATTTTCACTTATCGATAAAGTTTATAAACTATCCAATATATATAAATATTAACACAAAACACCACATAAATTAGTTTAAATTATCATTCAGCAAACTGTCGAACGAGAATTCACAATCCACAACATCAGAACCCGTTCCACATATCGGTGAAAGAAAAATTCGCACGAGTTTAACCTCAAATTTATCTGTTTGCCTATATTCGCGGCTGCCGGCGACCTCTCATGTGAACAAAATGTCAAAATCCGCGACCATTCACAGTTCGCAATTCGCTAGTCGCGTCCATATATTAAATATATAGTCAAAATAACACGATCCTAAAAAGTATTTAACACTTTGTTACCGTTTTTTCAACTTATAGACCGATAGATCTAGAAACAAAGCTGGATCTCGTGTTGTTGTTGTTTGCGTCTATTTTGCGACGCAAATCCAATCCGGATCAGATCTGAGGGGATAATTAAATACAGCTACTGTCAACTTGTCAAGTTTGTGCTGAGGCTGACTTGATATCGCATCAAATTTGTCTCTTCCTTTGATATTCGTTAATAAATGGGACTTTCCATTGGTAAATACAGATTTCAATAAATAAATTGATTTATTTTGTGGCAAATGGAAAGCGATTTCAAATAGATTTATTTTTGTCATAAGCCGTATTTTATTATCCTCTCTGATTCGGAACGAATTGGAAATCCAATCTGGATCAGATCTGAGATAATAAAATACAGCTATTTCTTGTCAGTGAATCTACAAACAACATGGCTTGACTTGAATTTTTCAAAAGATCTTCAAGAGTTAAAAAACCTATTTAAAACTGTTACATTTTTTGATAACAATTATTTCTTAAATATTATTTGATTGATTTTACTAATGGAAAGTCCCATAAATGAACAAACGTAAACAACGCCACACAACTACAAAGCCAAAATACCTTTTTGCGTTTCATGCGCAAAAGAAAATATGAAATCTCAGAAATTTTAATTATTTGGAAAAAAATACGATTCCAGGCGTTTTTCTTTTTTAGTTCTGAGCAGAGTTAAGAATAGAGATAAGAGCCAGTTGTACAATCGTGGTTCAACGTGGTTCAAATTTTTAAACCACTGATTTCCATAATCTGTCATAATCGGTATGTTAAAAACTTGAACCGCGATTGTACAACTGGGGTCAATTCCCGATCTGTGAAGCTGTGAAGTGATAAAAAAATTATCATTTTACTTTTCACAGCGATTTTTCATTTTATCACTTCATGAACTCGCATAATGCGATTCTCGAACTTATTATGATAAACAGCTGTCAATGTGTGTACTAAAAAGTACTAAATGATACACCCAGAGCAAAAAACAACGTTCAATCAGAGAAAACCACTTTGATTTAAGCCTATTTAAAAAAAAATTGCTTCGAATACGAATGTTTTAAAATCAAAGTTTGGGAAAAAAAAATTGAGAACGAAGCATATAAATCAAATTTACTCGAGCTAAGGTACCATTATAAAACGGAAATCAAATTTAATCTATTAAATTTTAATTTGATTTTTTGTCTCTCAGTGTGAGATCTATCAGCGCGTTTTCACTGCTCTTCACAGAACGATTTTACTGTGATAAGATCATGAAAAGTTTTGAAGTTTGTTTTCACAAATCGGGAATCGAATTTAACGCTAAGGCGTGAAAAAGTTTATCATTTCACATTTTCACAGATCGGGAATTGACCCCCTGGTCCTTAATTTTCAGAAAAATGTCCAATCTTTTGATCTGTTGTGTTATGACGGCTGCGATTTAAGGGTGGTCCGAATTACCAATAAAAATTGTCTTAGAACTACTTTCCGAACGCACCGATTAGCACTACTGTCAAGTAGTGACATTTCGCGTTGTCTTTTGTCTTGTTGTCATGTCCCTGTCCAAATAAATCTGTGATCATTTTGCATAAATCTTGTTAAATTTGTGAATTGTTTTCACATTTTGTTGCTTTATTAAATAAAATAATATCAAACAATTGCAACAATAATTTTTTTTTAAACGATTACTAAAAAAATGTCTCAAGTGTATGCAGAAATAAAATAATTATATAAATCATTAACGAAGCAAATATACAACGTTAACGTATTGCTTGGATTTCCCCAAAACAAATAAACTAGCTACATGGCAATGAAAAGACAAAAGTATGAACTGTCGTGTCATTTAATTTACAAACATCTTATTACATGAAGAATATTTTACCTTTATTTAGAAAATATACACACCATTACGAGGATGAGACAGATTTTGTGCCAATGCAAAGAGTACCTCAACCTAAATTCGAAAATACAATTGAGGCACAAGTGCAGATTGGTGATACCCTTCAAGCACTTGCTTTGCGTTTTCATTGCTCTGTAAGTGCGAAGATTAGTAATTAAATTAGCAAACTTGTTTTATTTTTTATTCTCTCAAGGTCGCTGACATCAAGCGGTTAAACAAAATTGATAAAGATAATGAAATACATGCGAGGAAGGTTGTGAAAATCCCTGTCACTGTTCACTCTGTTTTACTGGAAACACTTCCCACAGTCCATAAGAGTGGAAATAATAGTCCAAAACACCCACAAAACAGTGATCTTAGAAACGAATGTAATACCTTGGAAAATACCATTTTGAGTGAGAAACTGATGGTGGCATCTGTGAATTCGGGCGGCGACACAATCAACGACATCATTCTCAAGTCCACAGTGAGAAATAATGACTACAAAGATAACTCAATTGAAGGTAAGATTGTTAGATTAGTTTAGTACACATAATTTATATCATTCTAAACTCAAACCATCATGTAAAACCCAAGGTTAGCGAATCATTAATACACTTCCTGTCAGTTGATTCCGAACAGACGGTTTTTTGTTTTAATTTTGCGATTTTTTTCAACCCCTTCACTAATCTGGGAAAAACCAATTGCACAATAAATGAAGAATATATTAATGTTTCTATTGTTAAACAAATAAGGATTAAGTTGATAAATTTGCTCCCTGTCCCTATTTTGTTTTTTGTAACTTGATTACGAACCACTTTAGCAACGCAACGCAACTCAAGCAAATTCAATATAAAAATGTTAAACAAGACGTTTTATGAAAGTTGCGTGTATTTTTTTTATATTGAATTTGCTTGTGAGTGGCGGTTGCGTTGGTCAAATGGACGAAAAGCCTAAGAAGCTTCAAAAATACTAAAACAACACAAATAATTTACAAGCCACGAAAAGATATAAAATGTGGAAATCCAGTTATTAAATAAACAAACAATAACAATATCCATATAGAATCAATATATCCATAGAACAGAAAAAAATGAGAATTCATTTTAATACTCTGTCAAGATTGTAAAAAAAGTGTCCGAAACACAGAGGTGAACCAAATAATGAAGTTTCCGAGCTAGTGAGTGTCCGGAGTAGCGATGCTGTACTGTACTTTACACAATAAGTCTATTTTTGCTATGAGTTCGACTCCTAAATTAAGGTAGTTTTGTTGATTGGTTTATATTCTCAATGCATTTTGGCAATTTCATTCAATGCTTAGCTGTATTAATATTCTCTCACTCATCAATTCACCGTTCACCAATTCTATTTAAGCTGAATGGTTAACAAATTCAGACATAAATACATAAACTTACTGCAATAGACTTTACGATGATGCTGAGAAACTCATACTTCTCTGGAAGTATATTGTTTATTGCGCTAGGATAAGAAAGCTTTATAATCATTTTAATTGCATAGCAAAAGCTCCAAGTAGCTCTTATTGAAAAATTCAGTTGTTTGTTCGCCACGAAGAGATAAAGACTTACATTATAATCTCTTTGGTATAAATAAATAATATTTTTATATATATAGTTAAGAATAAGCATATTTTAATCGAACCTTACAGTTGAGGCACGGATAAAAATATATAAAGTGGATATTTTAATCGAACTTAGTAAAATAAATATTTTTAATGTCCAAATTTTATTTTAAATGTCGAACTATTGTATTAACCCACTAGCCACTATCCATGACTCATATACATAAGTAATTTTTTTTTGTTCGCTGGATTGTTGAAGGGGTTTTGTATACTACAGTTAGGCTGCATAGCTTACGTTCCATAGTTAGATGTTCATTAAAAACTTTCTGAATTCACCAACAACAACCTGTGCATATCAACACTATTTAGCAGGATGTATAGCTATATCATTGCGGATTCCTTTTATTGATGCTCGTCTATTTATAATCTTCTGTTTATTTGAAAAACACTTTACTATATGCCATGGTTGGGATGCGAACCTAGGGTTGGAATCGGCTAAGGTGATTTTTGATAAGTGACTGTTAAAATTTGTTCATTCGATCTGCGTAAGGTGAACGTCACTGTGATAACTAAAAATCAATCACAACCAAATTGTGATTGTCGTCTTCACATAATTTGACTTTTGTTTTTTTTCGAAGCAATGTGAGTAGAGATACCATGCAAACAAAATTATGTATAACATAATTTTAAACTTTATCCAGTTTTAGTCACCAAATAAATAAATAAATGAAAATAGATAAATAAATTCTTGCATTTATTCACCAAAAATTTAACATTTTTTTTAAAATACGACTACGATGACCAGCCTTTACAATTGGGTCGATTTTCTTCAAACGTGATAAAAATAATTTCAAGAGAAATATTCCCGCCCCCGGAAGTATTTTTAATTTTTAAACTAGGTAGATATAAAATAAAGTTTTTTTCTTAAAAAAACGTTAATTCTATTTCTCTCACAAAAATACGATCAATTCTGATAAAACTCCATGTAAAAGATTTGTCGCGAACGGTAAAATTTTCATCTGAAAGCTTTAAACAAAAAAAAAACTAAAAAACTTCATTAATACTTCAATTTTTTTTTTAAAATAGTAATTTTTTAAACCACCAAGTTCTATTTTTCCTGAAAAAATACGATCAATTTTGATAAAATTTCATATTAGCGATTTGCTGCCAACGGTTTGTTTTTAGAAAAAGCAAGCTTATTAACGGTACCTACCTGCCATACACTGTTGTTTTTTAAACCCTCTATTTTTTGAACGACTGCACCGATTATAACGAAAATTCATATTCTAAAAAAACTACTTCACACCAAATTAGCGTTAACAGGATTTTGAGCAAAAGACCTGATATGTAGTTTTCTTCCAAACACTGATATATGAGATTATTGCGTTATAGACGCGGTAAAGCATGATAAACTTATTTTTACTTGGGATCGTAGGTACTATAATACAAGTATGCATTCGTACAAAAAAAAATTTAGATAACAATCAAACATGACATTACGATGATAGATAGAGAAGACGGAGAAAGTAGGTCCGGAAATTCTGTCTGTCTGTCTGTCTGTATCGACTGTCTGTCTGTATCGACTTAATTTAAAAATCCAATCGATTTTGACAAAATTTTAATGAGTGTTTTATGGCCAATAGTGATGTCTTTCACCTTAAGTAGCTTATTAACGGTATCATGACTTTCTCTGCAATATATAATCATTTCTTGTACCACAATAATATCATGCAAATTTTATGCATATATATTTATAATATGAAACATTCATTGTCGCCTGTCGATGTTAAATTCAACTTATAAATATATGTATGTGTTTCTTATATTTACAGATATCTCCTTTTCCACGATGAATAATCAAACGGACCCATATGAACCACTGATGAGTGGTTATTTAGACGAATCGATACCTCAGCCACGAACAATTCCCGGTCCAGCTGTTCGCCCATGGGATTGGTCAGGAACGGACTGTGACATTTCGTGGGTGTGTTTATTCATTGTAATTCTAGCGCTTTGCTTTGCTATTCCACTCATCTATGTCTTGTACATTGCCGAGAATCCGAAACGGATTCATCACAGTGCTCTTTGACTAGAGCTATTGAGTTTTAATCATTCCCAAGAAGAATATTAATGATATTAGTCACCTGTTTTTTCTCCTCACTTCCCTCTCCTAGTTTACTTCTAACAATAAGATAATTTACACCAAATTGATGGACACAAACCGTGATAAGTTTTGAATGCACGTAGTGAATTCTTCCGAATGCAGCGTTTATACAGTGCCTTTTTTTTTTATTTTATTTTCATCTCAATATTCTTTATTATCCTTGTTTAAAATCTTATCATCACATATTCAAATGCCGATCGTTTTGCATGATGGCGAATCTTTTAAAGAATTTAGGGATTTTATGAACATATTATTGTATATTCCCCTTTTTTAAAATTTAATAACTACATATACAAAAATCAAATGAATAAAATATTTTATATTTTTGATCTGACAATAAATTATTTAAAAAAAATTCATGTTTTTTTTTTAAACACTTTTTTTGTTTGAAAATAGCGTAATCTACAATATACACAATTGTAGATTACGTATTTGCCCGAGATTCATTAGCGCCTTGAGTTTTGTGCTGAGTTTTCATTATTGAGGCAAACACCAAATGACTGTAAGGTTGGTAAGGTTTATTGTTACATTTCTAGGATTCTTCTCGTCTGGAATTTTTAGTTATTTCAAACAAATCAAATGCTGTCTTGCCTGTCTTCTGATTTTCTTACCAAGTTTGTATTTTATTGGGCAAACACGATATTACTGCATGCTTATTTGCTACATTTCTGGGATTCATAAGAGCTTGGCGAAGTCGATAGTCAGAGTTATTTCTCTTTTTTAAGAACGTTCTGAAGTTCTGTACTGGTGTTTTTAATCGACGCTCGACATTTTGAATATTTACAAAGAAATAATATATGTAATATGTACATAAAAAAACACATTTTTAGAACATTTTAACTGTAATTAAATTTGTTTGAGTTTTACAATAGTTGAATTAAATTGTAGACGAAAAGTAAAGTTCCTGTTGGAAGGTCATTCGGTCGAACTTCACAATATGGCTGATTATATGGGACGAATGAACTATTTTTGATTTAATATGAAATGAACAAAACTTTGTGGTCATTTTATTGAGCCATATTAGAAACTGTGTTCAAATTTCAGATTAAAATGAACGAAATTGAACTTCTTTAATTTATTTATTTCGTAGCTTTGTTTTTTCTTACATTATGGTGCTTTATTTTAATTACTCATACAAAACTAAATAACAAACGAGAAATAATTTAATTTTGCAAATCGACACGATAATACATTTGATGTATGCTGTTTTATATTCATGCAGATCTGTTGGTACATATAGGGGGATAAATATCTTGCAAAATCGAAGTACATAGATACTTTAACGCAGACAATTTTCTTGGCCAAATATTTATGAGTTAATAAAAAAAAATCAAAACCGTTGCGTTGGTTGGAGCGATTTTTGAATACTCAATCGATTTATTTTTAAATAATCTTCCATGTTATTAAAGATAGATAAGAAAATGTTTATATCAATTATCGTGTAAAACGTGTCAGAAAAGTCGAAATTTAAAAATACCGTTATATAGGAGGTACCGTTTAATGAATATTTGATTCTCGAAAGTTTAGTCTCTACTACCTGATATACAACGTTGAAATCTCTGAATGTTTGGTTCTCGAAAGTTTAGTCTCTACTACCTGATATAGAACGTTGACATCTCGTTAGGTACATAATATAATATAAAATTTGGTCAGCATCGTGCATAACACTTTTTGATCTTTCCCTATAGAGGAGAATTTTGAACTATATTTATCGAGCTATAACGGGTTTTGTTTTTTTTTTCAATTGATAACCCTTGAACTATTTTCATTTAAATTTAGTGGGACATTTAGGTTGAACTTATAACCAACACAACTTAATCGTACGTTTACTCGATTTTAACTTCCGATTATATTTTCTATAAGTTATGGATTCGAGCAAAAAAAGTTTCAATATTTTGAGACAATGAAACATTAAATAAAAATTAAATTTATTTATTTATTTATTCATTTGGTATAAATTTATAAAAAAATATTTATATTTATGCTGACTTGTTTTTGGTGGACACAGAAATAGAACACATTCAAAATTTGAGCAAAAAAAAAATGTAAGTTTTACATCATTTCTATATTTACCAAGTTGAGCTGTCTAAGCTCAAAGTATCAATATTTTCTTCTGAAATCCAATTCTTCACAACATAGGCTGTATGTTTTCTGTCATTTATCATGCCTAAAAATCCAGTTAATTGACAGTGACTCGGTTCTGTTGTGTTTTTCAAAATGTTGAACTATCCAAACTTATTTATCCATCCTACCATAGATTCTCAAAACTGGACCCACTCCATGCCAAGAAAATGCATCCCATCATGCGATCCCGCCACAAGATAAAGCAAAATATATTATACATGTTTTTAGGTAGATATATTTACTTTATTAATATTTGTAGCAACTAAACATTTTAAGACTTCTTACATAATTAAAACATATTTAAATTTATTAATAATTCTTTAAGTCTATTTGATCTAAGATACAGTTTCTTTTTTAAATGTTTGATCAATAGGCTTAAGCCTTTTAATTTTGGCGATCATCTTTGGTATATAAAATAAATTAATATGACCTCCATATTATTAGTTTATTTATGGTTAGATACATTTATATAAAATTGACATTTATCGGGCACGGCACATCCATTGTAATAATATTAAAATGGCACTTTATACAGTTTTATATTGGTACTAAAATATTATACCTATATATATATATTTTATTTTCTACAGGATGTTCTTGTAATAATATATTACTTTATTTCAGCTTCAATATATCTTCATAATTTATTTCTATGAAGATATCTAAACAACAATTCTAAGTACACCGGACTAGCTAATTTGACATATATTTTATATACAATATACGTCCTTTTCAACATACATATATTTACTTATTCTTTAAATTCTCAAAGAAAGCAATATTATTCCTTAAACCTCTTTTTAACAAAACTGGACTTAGTGCTCTTTCTTGGCTTGATTGACGTTCTAAGGTAATTGCATCAATCGCGTCCTCGGTGTCAATTCTTGATGGCGGATCTCTTAAATTAAAAAAAAAAAATGTGTTAACATTTTAAAAGACTAGAAAAAGTCAATATATACATACGTTTCGAGAGATGATAAATCGGAGGCGATTGTAGCATCCTCGGATCCTTGACTAGTTGTATCTGCTATTATTGGTTCTGGTTGTTTTTGAACAAATCTACTGGTACTTGCTGCAGCTGGTGTTGATGGGGTTGTGGGTTTAAATAACTGCAGTGGTGACTTTGCTCGGGCCTTAACAAAAGAATAAGATACTCCTGCTTCTGGTCCTTGAAGCTGGTTAAGTACACTTACCTTTCGCCACTTGTTGTCAGATAAAGAACAAGTTGTCGAAGTCATAAGGAAGGCTTTAGCTAAAGCTTTAACTGATGGCATTGCATGAGCTACATCTTCTTCTATGACAGGTTTCTCTGATGTAGATGGCGTTATCTACAAACAAAGTAATGCTATGAAAATATTTATAATTTTAATAATGTTTATAAATTACTGGAGTTGTATCCTGATCGATGGATAGGACTTGACAAGGATCAATAAGCTTCCTTTTTGGCTGTAAGAATTTAAACGAAGATGGCGTAGAGCTTTTTGATGATATTGTGACCGTTGGTGGCGCTAGTAAAGGCGTTATATCCAGCTCTGTAGGACGAGCTTTTTTCAATGGTGATATTGGCACTGTTTTTGTTGTTGTTGTTATTTGATTAGATTCTTTGACAAGTCGCGTTTCTTGCTTTTTAAGATCATAAATTCGAATTGTATCTGAATCTTCACTCGCTGTTAGGCTCTCATTTGTCAACACCGAACTTGTTTCACTTGATAATTTGCTAACAGCTTCTGTAGTCAGAGATGCTTTTATTTCAACCGTTTGTGTGACATTCCTTTCAACAAAAGTCTGCGGAATATCTTCTATGACCTGAACAGGGGTAGCTAAGTAAAGATCTCCTTCTACTCGGCATTGTTTTTCTAGCTTATGGCACATTTCTCTAACGGGAGTTGTTTCATATGGTTCAGCAGTACTTTCGGCTCGTTCCTCGAGCTAATGAAGTTTAAAAATTTAAACATACATAAGTAACGAATTTAAACAATTTGTTTTAATAAGTATAGGATGGAACAGGAACTAAATATATATACATATAGAAAAAAAAACCTGAGACAACAATTTTGTTAGTTAAATAATGACGGAATAAGATTTAGGTTAATTTCCAGCATTTGAAAGATTCTTTTAGATAATGGAGCTAAATGACTGATTCCCATGAACATTGTCGCTATAACTCAAGAGGACATATATACGTATGAACAAAACAAAATAATAGCTATGGGTACTAAAAGCTTTATAACATTTAAAAATGAATTCTAAAAGACAGCATTTTTTAAAATAATAAAATATATACCATTCACCATTTTCAAATGAATTTGCAGTTCCAATTGGTATAAACAGGGAAATGCCTTTGGGTTTTTTATACATATTAGTACGAAAGTTTTGGTCGAAAATTTTAATACACCACCATTTTTAGTTGTTTTGATTGATTTGAAACAAATGTTATTAGTAAAATTGGCCGTCATGTTAAATTTACGGAAAGCAATCTATGAAATAGATATTCTGTTCAACATTGTACCATTGTACAGAATTTTCTGGTAATATAATTTGGAACAGAAAGTACTCACCTCATTTTGTGTTGACTGTGAAACAAGCCCTTATTAATAATATATCAAAAACGAAATCTGAAAAGTAGGCTACGGATTCTAATTTAAAAAAAAATATAGTTTAGTTTCAACCAATCCGTATAGATAATCAGATATTTATTATAGAACATATAGTCTGGTCATTGAACTAGGGTATAACAACCCTGCGTTTTAATGCAAACGCACCTTTAAACTTTTTTGCATGATCTGTTAATGTCAAAATTGTAGTAAAGGCATTTCATATGGAGTCTTTAGTATTATTATAAGGGCGAACGACCGCAATGAACCTGTAGAGGCGTGCACACATTTGTTATTGGACAATTACAACGCGAATTTCCAGTACTACGAAATCATCACTCAAAGTTTATATTTTTATAAGGCTAAGCTCACCATAAATTATTGTTTTAAGTTTCATATTGAAGCTCACCATGGTTAAAGTGAAAGTTTTGATACTGAAGTTATGACATTCATACTTCAGAGATTAAAAAAAGTTGAAGGAATAGCGTTTGCATTAAAATACAAAATTGTTATACCCCTAATAAAAATCTCACGCCCGATTCGATCACATCGTTGCAAATTTAAAACTTCATTTGTAACTAGGAAACCGTTGTAAAATAGTAAAATAACAAAGAAATTTTTGTTTTATAACTCTTTCATCATAAAACTAGTTTTAATTAATTTAAAACTATGTGGAGAAATTGGACGTTATTATTTTAAATAGCAATATTGTAGACACTTGAATTATATCAGGCTTAATGAAATAACTCAATTTGTTAGATGATACTTTTAATGCAATTTTACTAAAACATTTGCTTCATACTATTGTTTTTAAATCCGATTTTAGTAAGAAGATTTTGAATTAAATAATTTTAAAGAAAAATAATATTTTAAATTTAAAACAAAGTAAAAGAGTTGTCATGTTTTAATTTTTCCTATTTTTATTACACTTTTAAAAACTTGAAATGCAACTAATAATGAACTGTCTTATTAATAAAAAATAAACTGTAATTTTAAGTCCAATTTTCAAGAAAACTAATCCATGTATTAATAATGTTGTGGAACCAACTGGAACAGTAAATAATTGCCTTTACGTTGAGAGTGATTTTTTTTTAATCCATGGATTAGTTAACTCGGAAATTAGACTTAAAATTACAGTTTATTTTTTATTAATAAGGCTGGAGCTTAAATTCCTTAAACAAGCAAAGCATATACAAAGCAAACCCAAGTACTGGTGGATAAAAAAAACTGCTGCGGGAAAACTGGACATCATAACCGGATTATTTCACTCGAAGTTTTCAACAAAAGGATTGCAAATGCGGTTAAAGAGTAAGAAAAGTGATCGATAATAGCACTTGTCTCTTTTATCTGAAAAAGTAATGAAAACACATTCAAATGTCCAATCAAAGCAAACAAAAATTATGAAATTAACCATCCTGATATACAAAATGATCATCCGTCCTTTTCACACTTGTCTCAGAAACCACTGATCAAAATTAAATTTACTGTTCCCCACTGTTCAACAAATCAATCTTCCTCCACTGTTATGATCTTTTTTTTATAATAATATTATTTAACTATGTGTCTGAAAGGCAAATTGTAAGGCAAATAATGGGAAAGAATTGTTTTGGTACAACGGACAGATTGCTAGTTGAATTTTATTTTTCATTTCATAACTTATTGGCGACATCCAGCATAAGCTGGCAGGAATGCTGAAAAGAAAAAAAATTCTATGTACCCGAGTGAGTATTTAACTGGCAACCTCTGCTCTGGCGTAACAGCCAAGCACTCATCCATTATACCATTGCCCCCCACATCTAGATCTAGAAATATTTTTATGTGTTATAAATAATACATCCAAATATTTCTAGATCTAGATAATTATCATTGAGTTTATATACATAGAGGAATCAAGATGGTTTCAAGCTCACCGAAGTAGATGTCACTAAATGAGCATATCGAGTAATTATTATTGCCTTAATTCTCTGTAACGAAAAACACTCAACCCGAACCCAACAAAATTATTCTGCATTATTTGTATATCTTTTTGTTTATTTCAATTGTCGTTGTTCACTGAAGAATAATTGCTACAAGAATAAAAAAAAAACAAATCGATAGTAACGACATCCTTCGAGCAGTATTTGAAACTTTTGAAAAAGATGATTTCTCTAAGTGTATAAACATAAGTCGGCATAGCTTAATTTTTTTTTTATAATTTATAAGATCTTAGGGGGTGAAATAAACAAAGCCCGTTTAAAATAAGGCTCATGGATATCATTCGCCGAAAAACTGGAAAGCAACTATCGAGAATCTAATGAGACATTTCGATTTCGTGATGATTCGAGATTCGATATTTAGTTGTATAAATATGAGCCAGAGCATCATTTTGAACTTAAATCCTTGAGCATCAGTTAATAAATTAGTAAAAGTGATTAACGTTGAGTTATTCACAAAAAATTGTTAAAGTAAATTAATAAAAGTGTTTGATATTACTAAGCTAAATAGTTCATCAAATTTGTAAAGAGAGGAAGTTAGTTTAAAATATAGGAAATATAAGTTTAACTAGAACCATTGTATATAAATTTCTATAGTACAACCATGGAGCAGCGCCATCTAAAGAAAGTTGTTAACTACACATTTGGAGGTTCTTACATTTACTAAGTGTTTATTCTGTTACCCTAACAATAGTCGTCTACGAAACAAATTAATAATATATAATGTATTTTATTGGCTCTAAAATCCATATTTCCTTGACAAGATTCGTAAACAAAACAAAAATAATATATGTTTACGACTGTTGTCAGGGTTACAGAATAGACAACTATTAAATGCACGAACCTAAAAATGTGTTTATCACACGTTTCTCAAGATGGCCACACGGTGATTATTCAGCATGAAAATACTATAGAAATGTATATACAATGCTAGAACGAACCCGAGCCAAATATAGCAATAAACCAACATTTTGTTATACATGTGATATTAAAAGTGGAGTGTCCATCCACTTTCGCCCCAAAGCTTGAAAAGAAACCTCAAAAACTTTTAAATTTGTTTTTCCGATACCGTTCTCATTCACAATTTTTGTTATGAATTTTATGTCAAAATTTGAGGTCGGTCGTAAACTGTTATAATTATTTTTGTGACTACTTCAACGGAATTGTTTTTGTTTGGCAATTATTTTTCAATAAGAAAACAATAAAAAATTAAAATAAAACCTTGACGCAGCCTGATTGTTTCCCGCTACTCACATCAATTAATATTACGAAAGTGATTATGAAAAACTAAATTTGACTCCATGTTGATGAAATTCTGTGAACATACTAAACCAGGGACGTAATACAAATGCATTTATAATGATTGTCAAAAATATTTTTTTACAAAAACGGTAAAATAACCTTTTTAATTATTAACATAATAGAATTCTACATATTCTTCTAAATATAATATTATTAACAAAATTATTACAATATGACTAAATTAAATAACAAATAAAAAAAAATATTAAAATCCCTACATCATGAATATAAGATAATTACCCAAATATTTTTTTAGCATAAATACAAATAAAATTTAAAACAAAAGATTCGTTCCAGGACCATCGCCTGGTACCCCATTTAAACAACTATCCACCCCTGAATCTGCAGTATCACCATCCGATAAATTATCCTTTCTCACAGATAATTTTGTATCTGTAAAAAATTCATTCTGATCGAAAATTGGATTTAGAACGAAATCCTTGGTCGTTGATGATATGGCACGAAAGCTATTGCGTTTTAAATCTTTGTGCAGCAATTGCTTTTCGAAATGTGTTAAGATACTGGGACTAGGAGATGTTCGTTGGCTAGACTTGCTTCGTAGGCTTCTTGATGAGTACTGCGACATTGTGTCATCATCGCAATCGTCATCATTTTCGTTGTGATTTTTAGTGATTTTACTAGAGCGAAATTGTTTGGGATACTTTAAGGATGTAGTTCGACGCACTGGAGTGGATAGGGTCCAATCTTTTGTATTTCTATTCTCAAATCCACTACGAATTACCTCGATTGTTGATGCCGTTTGTGTTGGTGATGTTATCTGTGGTGGTGAAGTTGGACTCTTCTTTGGTGCTCCACTTGCGTGTTTGGCATCATTGATATAGTAGTCTCTGCTGTATCTTTGAATATAATAGAATGATTTCAAGTTGTTAAGAAAAGGACATTGGATTTCTTGACTTTAATTTAATATAGAAATTCTTCAAGTTTTTAATGGCCCAACCATAATAGTCAAAAACAAACGGAAAAGCTAATGTAATAAATCTACGTTAAGTTTCCCTGAAGTTCCGCGAATTCTTTTACGGAAGAAAAAGTGAAGGAAAACTGAACGAATCTGAGCAATCCACCATCAAGGGTATTTGGTTAGCTAAAGCTAAATTTAGTACTAGCTTTTTTCCTGTATGACTTGACGCATTGACAAACCATAAACTTACCTTGCATAATCTCTCTCTTGACCTTTGTCATCTGTCTCCGTGTTTAAATGTTCTCCAAGCTTAAGTGGACTTTCTTCTATACACGGACTGATATTTGGTAGATCCAAGATTCGGTCAGGCCCACCACTCAATCTGCTTCTAAGAGCTTCCACTGAATATGGATTATTGGGCATGTCAACAGCGTTATACCATTTCTTATATTCACGTTCGGCTATCGAACCTATATACATTTTTCGGAAAAGATAAAAAAAAGAGAAAAAAACGATACACATTAAGCTTTTCTTAATCTCAATCACAGCTCATCTATTTTAGGGTTAGTAGATTAAAGAAAAACGAAAGATTTGGTCTAAACGAGCTGTGGTTATTGTTACCTGGTACTAAATGTTTCAATGGATCATCATCAACATGTTCCTCGTTTCCTCCCGTAGTCCGGGTCTCAATCAACTTGGAACATGCTGACTCTGTTCTAAGCACAGGTTGTGGTTGCGGTGGTGAATAAATGTGCGATTGGTTAGTTACATTGTTAGTAGTTTTAGTACTGTTATTTGCAGTGGTAGCAGTAGCAGAACTTTCACGGTCAGTCGAATCATCTGGGCTGAATTCTTCGCCTGAGTCCGAATTTGATCCGGACCCCATTGAACCGAATGTATCGATTACCGTTGTTGTGCTAGCGTCTGTACAATTTGATTCAGAACTTATCCGATCTGAGAAGAGAACTTTATTTAGAAAATGCGATTTGGCAATTGGTGATGTACTAGTGGCGCCTACAATGCAATAGTCTGATGGTTCGATAAACAAACTATAGGGGGAGCTCTCTATTGAGCATTTACTTTCAAAAAGGTACAAGTCTTCGTTAAGATAACTTGGGGTATCAATGCAATCTAAGGTATCTAAATAGTTCTGAATGAGCTCTCTTTGTTTGCGTCGTTTTTCCAATTCGGCTAAAAATCGCCTGTCTCGGAGTGTTAAGCTCCGGAACTTGCTACCACTGTGTTTTGTTTTTGATTTTTTCGAAGATTGCTCGGCAAATAAGCGCTGCTTGGTTACTTGGCTGATGTGATTACCTTGGGAGGCGTCTTGTGCGTTCGATTGTTCTATTGCTGCGGAATCATCGTTGGCTGCCTTAGAGGGTTGTGGATCAGTTGTAAAACAACGAGTTTCACATGCAATTGTTTGCGGGATGACACATTCGGGTTTTTGATCTTTTGCATCATTTTTCACGGCAGCTAATCTGAGCTCTTCTGCAAGGCAGAGGGCACTTTTGTCGAAAGAAGTTTCCAGATCTGGGTGAGATATTTTGTCGTATACTTCGGTTGGGTATTGTGCGGAGTCACTTAAAGATTCTGTTGGTTGTAATATTAGGTGTGTTATGACCTTGCATGTTGTAGCCAGAATTTCAATCGAAGGTATATCTTGGACTTCGGAAATTATTTCATTGAAATCATCGCATGCAATTGTATCAACCTTTGAATGTGAAACGTCTTCGCCTGTTACAGCCGTGGTGTTAAGGGGTTTCAGTGTATATTCTTCTGAAGAATCAGAGGCTTCTTGTGTTTGTATCTTTTCAGTTTGATCTACATGCATCGTTTCCACTGCCTCCACCCTCCCTACATTGCCTTCATCCTCCCTATTAATACTTTTCAATTCTTCAGTGTTTGTTTTTCTCTCTCCTGAAGGCACTGTTGTATCTTCAGATTTTGATTTCTTAATAACTATTTCAACTTTGCTTTCGCGATCAGTTGTTTCAGATGTTTCTGCAGATCTTACTGTTAAATTCTGAGATTGTGTTTTGTCCGCAATTATCTCACTCGATATTGTATCAATGGCTTCAACTATTTTTTTTGTCGTTTCTGTTTCAATAATGACTTCAGATTTAAATGATTCATTCAACTTTTCAGGAGGTGCAGGTTTATCCAAATCACATTCATCTTGTAATGGTATGTATTTAGAATTCAAAACAGGCTCTTCTGTTTCAGTAGTAATAGCAGTTTCTTTTGTTTGTACTGCCTCTATCGGTAAATGTGTATTTTTTGCATTTAGTTCTGATTCGTGCACTTCGAAAAATTCGACAACTTTTTCAATTATATTTTCCCTGACCTTTTCAGCAATTGATGTTAGTTTCTGTAATTCAGGATTTTCGCCGATACAAACTTCTTCTGGTGGTACTTTTTCTGGATGTTGAGTAAAAGGGTCTCCAGTTTCCGGCGCTACAGTTTTTTCTTCAACAATTGTTGCATCAGCAACAGCAACATCTTCTTTTAGTTTTTCTTTCACATGTTCGATACTAAAAACTGATTCACCCATTGCTTCATTCGATCCTTCTACTACACTAACTTCTCCCGCAGGTAGTTCCATTGCTACTTGGCTAACAGGTTCTTCAATTTCTGATGTTTTAGTTATTTCTTCTACCACCGTTTCATCAGTGACAGCAACATCCTCACTATATCCTTCTTCTACACTAACTTCACCCGCAGATAGATTTTCTGCTGCTTGAGTAATAGGATCTTGAGTTTCTGATGCGTCAGTTTTTTCTTCTACAATCACTGCATTAACAACAGCTTCATTTTCTTTTGGTATTTGTTTCTCATTTTCAATACTTAAGCCTGGCAAAGTTATTTCCTCACTCAATCTTTCCACTACACTAAAATCCCATGCATGTACTTCCACTGCTTTTTGGGGAATAGGTTCCTGAGTTTCTGGGGCTTCAATTTCTTCTTTAACAACCGTTGAATCAGCAGCAGCAACACCTTCTTTTGGCATTTTTGTCGACTTTTCGATACTTAAGGCTGAGACAGTTATTTCCTCACTCGATGTTTCAAGTTCACTAACTTCAACAGGAAGTACTTCAACTGCTTCTGTGGTAATAGGTTCCTGGATTTCAGGTGCTTCATTTTTTTCTTTCACAATCGATGCATCAGCAGCAGCAACATCTTCTTTTAGTATTTCTTCTGCCTTTTCAATACTTAAGGCTGAACCAGTTATTTCTTCACTCGATGTTTCTACATCACTTACTTCACCTGCAAAAACTCCCACTGCCTCTTGGGTAGATGGTTCATGAGCTTCTGCTGCTACAATTTTTTCCTCAACAACCGTTGCATCAGCAGTAAAATTTTCTTTTGGTATTACCTCTGTACTTTCGATATTTAAGGCTGAGACAGTTATTTCCTCAACCGATGTTTCTACATCACTTACTTCACCCGCAGATACTTGGGTAGTTGGTTCTTGAACTTCTGGTGCTGCGATTTTTTCTTCAACAACCGTTGCATCAGTGGTAGCAATATCTTCTTTTGGTATTTCTTCCACATTTTCGGTACTTAAGGCTGAGACAGTTATTTCCTCACTCGATGTTTCTACTACACTAACTTCAACCGCAGGTACTTCCACTATTTCTTGGGTTGTTTGTTCTTGAGCTTCTGGTGCTTCAGTTTTTTCTTCCACAACATTTGCATCAGCAGCAGCAACATCTTCTTTTGGTATTTCTTCCGCCATTTCAATACTTAAGACTGAGTCAGTTGTTTCCTCACAAGATGTTGCTACTTCACTAACTTCACCCGCAGGTACATCTACTGCTTCCCAGGTAGTTGGTTCTTGGGCTTCTGGTGCTTCAGTTTTTTCTTCCGCAACTGTTCCATCAGCAGTAGCAACATCTTCTTTTTGTATTTCTTCCGCCTTTTCAATACTTAAGGCTGAGTCAGTTGTTTCCCCACAAGATGTTTCTACTACACTAACTTCTCCCGCAGGTACTTCTACTGCTTCTTGGGTAGTTTGTTCTTTAGCTTCTGGTGCTTCAATTTCCTCTTTTACAAACGTTGCATCAACAGCAGCAACATCTTCTTTTGGTATTTCTTCCGCCTTTTCGATACTTAAAGCTGAGACAGGTATTACCTCATTCGATATTTCGACTTCACTAAATTCACCCGCAGGTACTTCCACTTTTTCTTGGGTTGTTGCTTCTCTAGCTTCTGATGCTTCAGTTTTTTCTTCCACAACTATTGCATCAGCAGCATCGACAATTGGTGTTTTTTCCACCTTTTCAATACTAAGGGCTGAGGCAGTTATTTCCACACTCGATGTTTCTACTACACTAACTTCAACCGCAGGTACTTCCACTATTTCTTTGGAAGTTGGTTCTTGAGCTTCTGGTGCTACAGTTTTATCATCCACAATTGCTGCATCAGCAGCACCAACATCTTCTTTTGGTTTTTCTTCCGAATTTTCGATATTAAGGGTTGAGACAGTTATTTCCTCACTCGATGTTTCTACTACACTAACTTCAACCGAAGGTACTCCCACTAATTCTTGGGTAGTTTGTTCTGGAGCTTCTGGTGCTTCAGTTTTTTCTTCCACAACATTTGCATCAGCAGCAGCAACATCTTCTTTTGGTATTTCTTCCGCCTTTTCAATACTTAAGACTGAGTCAGTTGTTTCCTCACAAGATGTTGCTACTTCACTAACTTCACCCGCAGGTACATCTACTGCTTCCCAGGTAGTTGGTTCTTGGGCTTCTGGTGCTTCAGTTTTTTCTTCCGCAACTGTTCCATCAGCAGTAGCAACATCTTCTTTTTGTATTTCTTCCGCCTTTTCAATACTTAAGGCTGAGTCAGTTGTTTCCCCACAAGATGTTTCTACTACACTAACTTCTCCCGCAGGTACTTCTACTGCTTCTTGGGTAGTTTGTTCTTTAGCTTCTGGTGCTTCAATTTCCTCTTTTACAAACGTTGCATCAACAGCAGCAACATCTTCTTTTGGTATTTCTTCCGCCTTTTCGATACTTAAAGCTGAGACAGGTATTACCTCATTCGATATTTCGACTTCACTAAATTCACCCGCAGGTACTTCCACTTTTTCTTGGGTTGTTGCTTCTCTAGCTTCTGGTGCTTCAGTTTTTTCTTCCACAACTATTGCATCAGCAGCATCGACAATTGGTGTTTTTTCCACCTTTTCAATACTAAGGGCTGAGGCAGTTATTTCCACACTCGATGTTTCTACTACACTAACTTCAACCGCAGGTACTTCCACTATTTCTTTGGAAGTTGGTTCTTGAGCTTCTGGTGCTACAGTTTTATCATCCACAATTGCGGCATCAGCAGCACCAACATCTTCTTTTGGTTTTTCTTCCGCATTTTCGATATTAAGGGTTGAGACAGTTATTTCCTCACTCGATGTTTCTACTACACTAACTTCAACCAAAGGTACTCCCACTAATTCTTGGGTAGTTTGTTCTGGAGCTTCTGGTGCTTCAGTTTTTTCTTCCACCATTATTGCATCAGCAGCAGCAGCTATTTCTTCCACCTTTTCGATACTTAAGGATGAGACAGTTATTTCCTCATTCGATGTGTCGACTTCAATATTAGATGTTTCTACTACACTATTGTTAACCGAAGGTACTTCCACTATTTCCTTGGAAATCGGTTCTTTAGCTTCTGGTGCTTCAGTTTTTTCTTCCACAACTATTGCATCAGCAGCAGCAGCATCTTCTTTTGGTATTTCTTCCACCTTTTCAATATTAAGTGCTGAGACAGTTATTTCTTCACTCGATGTTTCTACTACACTAACTTCAACCGCAGGTACTTCTACTATTTCTTTGGTAGTTGGTTCTTGAGCTTCTGGTACTTCAGGTATTTCTTCCACAATTATGGTATCAATAGCAGCAGCATCTTCTTTTGGTATTTCTTCCGCCTTTTCGATACTTAAGGCTGAACCAGTTATTACCTCACTCGATGTTTCTACTACACCAACTTCAACCGCAGATACTTCCACTATTTCTTTGGTAGTAAGTTCTTGAGCTTCTGGTGCTACAGTTTCTTCATCCACAATTGTTGCATCAGCAGCAGCAGCATCTTCTTTTGGTATTTCTTCCACCTTTTCAATACTAAGGGCAGAGACAGTTATTTCCTCACACGATGTTTCTACTACACTAACTTCAACCACAGGTTCTTTCACTATTTCTTGGGTGGTTGGTTCTGGAGCTTCTGGTGCTTCAGTTTTTTCTTCCACCACTATTGCATCAGCAGCACCAACATCTTCTTTTGGTATTTCTTCTGCTTTTTCGATACTTAAGGCTGAGCCAGTTATTTCCTCACTCGATGTTTCTACTACACTAACTTCAACCACAGGTTCTTTCACTATTTCTTGGGTGGTTGGTTCTGGAGCTTCTGGTGCTTCAGTTTTTTCTTCCACAACTATTGCATCAGTAGCAGCAGCATCTGCTTTTGGTATTTCTTCCACCTTTTCAATACTTAAGGTTGAGACAGTTATTTCCTTATTCGATGTGTCGACTTCAATATTAGATGTTTCTACTACACTAACTTCAACCGCAGGTAATTCCATTGCATCTTGGGTAGTTGTTTCTTCCGCCTTTTCGATACTTAAGACTGAGCCAGTTATTTCACTATTCGATGTTTCTACTACACCTATTTCACCCGCAGGTATTTTTAATGCTTCTTGAGCTTCTGGTGCTTCAGTATTTTCATCCACAATTGTTGCATCAGCAACACCAACACCCTCTATTCGTTTTCCTTCCGCCTTTTCAATACTAAGGGTTGAGACAGTTATTTCCTCACTCGGTGTTTCTACTACAGTACCTTCAACCGCAGGCACTTTCACTATTTCTTGGGTAGTTTTTTCTTGAGCTTCTGCTGCTTCAAGTTTTTCATCCACAACTATTGTATTAACAGCACCAGCATCTTCTTTTGGTATTTTTTCCGCCTTTTCGATACTTAAGGCTGAGCCAGTTATTTCCTCACTCGATGTTTCTACTACACTAACTTCAACCGCAGGTACTTCCAATATTTCTTGGGTTGTTTGTTCTTGAGCTTCTGGTGCTTCAGGTTTTTCTTCCACAACTATTGTATCAATAGCAGCAGCATCTTCTTTTGGTATTTCTTCCGCCTTTTCGATACTTAAGGCTGAGCCAGTTATTTCCTCACTCGATGTTTCTACTACACTAACTTCAACCGCAGGTACTTCCACTATTTCTTGGGTTGTTTGTTCTTGAGCTTCTGGTGCTTCAGTTTTTTCTTCCACAACTATTGCATCAATAGCAGCAGCATCTTCTTTTGGTATTTCTTCCGCCTTTTCGATACTTAAGGCTGAACCAGTTATTTCCTCACTCGATGTTTCTACTACACTAACTTCAACCCCTTCTTTTGGTATTGCTTCTGCTCTTTCGATACTTAAGGTTGAGACAGTTATTTCCCCACTCGATGTTTCTATTACACTAACTTCAACCACAGGTTCTTTCACTATTTCTTGGGTGGTTGTTTCTTGAGCTTCTGGTGCTTCAGTTTTTTCTTCCACAACTATTGCATCAGCAGCACCAACATCTTCTTTTGGCATTTCTTCCGCCTTTTCGATACTTAAGGCTGAGACAGTTATTTCCTCATTCGATGTTTCTACTACACTAACTTCAACCGCAGGTACTTCCACTATTTCTTGGGTTGTTTGTTCTTGAGCTTCTGGTGCTTCAGTTTTTTCTTCCACAACTATTGCATCAATAGCAGCAGCATCTGCTTTTGGTATTTCTTCCACCTTTTCAATACTTAGGGTTGAGACAGTTATTTCCTCACTCGATGTTTCTACTACAGTACCTTCAACCGCAGGCACTTTCACTATTTCTTGGGTAGTTTGTTCTTGAGCTTTTGGTGCTTCTGGTGCTTCAGTTTTTTCTTCCACCACTATTGCATCAGCAGCACCAACATCTTCTTTTGGCATTTCTTCCGCCTTTTCGATACTTAAGGCTGAGACAGTTATTTCCTCATTCGATGTGTCGACTTCACTATTAGATGTTTCTACTACACTTACTTCCACTATTTCTTGGGTAGTTGGTGATTTAGCTTCTGGTGCTTCAGTTTTTGCTTCCACAAGTATTGCATCAGCAGCAGCAGCATCTTCTTTTGGTATTTCTTCCACCTTTTCAATACTTAGGGCTGAGACAGTTATTTCCTCACTCGATGTTTCTACTACAGTACCTTCAACCGTAGGCACTTTCACTATTTCTTGGGTTGTTTGTTCTTGAGCTTCTGGTGCTTCAGTTTTTTCTTCCACCACTATTGCATCAGCAGCACCAACATCTTCTTTTGGTATTTCTTCTGCTTTTTCGATACTTAAGGCTGAGCCAGTTATTTCATCACTCGATGTTTCTACTACACTAACTTCAACCACAGGTTCTTTCACTATTTCTTGGGTGGTTGGTTCTGGAGCTTCTGGTGCTTCAGTTTTTTCTTCCACAACTATTGCATCAGTAGCAGCAGCATCTGCTTTTGGTATTTCTTCCACCTTTTCAATACTTAAGGTTGAGACAGTTATTTCCTTATTCGATGTGTCGACTTCACTATTAGATGTTTCTACTACACTAACTTCAACCGCAGGTAATTCCACTGCATCTTGGGTAGTTTTTTCTTCCGCCTTTTCGATACTTAAGACTGAGCCAGTTATTTCACTATTCGATGTTTCTACTACAATTATTTCACCCGCAGGTATTTTTAATGCTTCTTGAGCTTCTGGTGCTTCAGTTTTTTCATCCACAATTGTTCCATCAGCAACACCAACATCCTCTATTCGTTTTCCTTCCGCCTTTTCGTTACTAAGGGTTGAGACAGTTATTTCCTCACTCGATATTTCTACTACAGTACCTTCAACCGCAGGCACTTTCAATATTTCTTGGGTAGTTTTTTCTTGAGCTTCTGGTGCTCCAGTTTTTTCTTCCACCACTATTGCATCAGCAGCAGCAGCATCTTCTTTTGGTATTTCTTCTGCCTTTTCGATACTTAAGGCTGAGGCAGATATTTCCTCACTCGATATTTCTACTACACTTACTTCAACCGCAGGTACTTCCACTATTTCATGGGTTGTTTGTTCTTGAGCTTCTATTGCTTCAGTTTTTTCTTCCACCACTACTGCATGAGCAGCAGCAGCATCTTCTTTTGGTATTTCTTCTGCCTTTTCGATACTTAAGGCTGAGGCAGATATTTCCTCACTCGATTTTTCTACTACTCTTACTTCAGCCGCAAGTACTTCCACTATTTCTTGGGTTGTTAGTTCTTGAGCTTCTATTGCTTCAGTTTTTTCTTCAACAACAATTGCATCAGCAGCAGCAGCATCTTCTTTTGGTATTTCTTCTGCCTTTTCCATACTTAAGGCTGAGGCAGATATTTCCTCACTCGATTTTTCTACTACACTTTCTTCAACCGCAGGTACTTCCACTATTTCTTGGGTTGTTTGTTCTTGAGCTTCTGGTGCTTCAGTTTTTTCTTCCACCACTATTGCAGTAGCAGCAGCAACTTCTTCTGTTGGTGTTTCTTCTGCCTTTTTGATACTTAAGGCTGAGGCAGATATTTCCTCACTCGATGTTTCTACTACACTTTCTTCAACCGCAGGTACTTCCACTTTTTCTTGGGTTGTTTGTTCTTGAGCTTCTGGTGCTTCAGTTTTTTCTTCCACCACTATTGCAGTAGCAGCAGCAACTTCTTCTTTTGGTGTTTCTTCTGCCTTTTCGATACTTAAGGCTGAGGCAGATAATTCCTCACTCGATGTTTCTACTACACTTACTTCAACCGCAGGTACTTCCACTATTTCTTGGGTTGTTTGTTCTTGAGCTTCTGGTGCTTCAGTTTTTTCTTCCACCACTATTGCAGTAGCAGCAGCAACTTCTTCTTTTGGTGTTTCTTCTGCCTTTTCGATACTTAAGGCTGAGGCAGATATTTCCTCACCCGATGTTTCTGCTACACTTACATCCACCGCAGGTACTTCCACTATTTCTTGGGTTGTTTGTTCTTGAGCTTCAGTTGCTTCAGTTTTGTCTTCCACCACTATTGCATCAGCAGCAGCAGCATCTTTTTTTGGTTTTTCCTCTGCCTTTTCGATACTTAAAGCTGAGGCAGATATTTCCTCATTCGATGTTTTTACTACACTAACTTCAACCGCAGGTACTTCCACTATTTCTTGGGTTGTTTGTTCTTGAGCTTCTGGTGCTTCAGTTTTTTCTCGCACCACTATTGCATCAGCAGCAGCAGCATATTCTTTTGGTATTTCTTCCGCCTTTTCGATACTTAAGGCTGAGCCAGTTATTTGCTCATTCGATGTTTTAACTACACTAACTTCAACCGCAGGTACTTCCACTATTTCTTGGGTTGTTTGTTCTTGAGCTTCTATTGCTTCAGTTTTTTCATCAACAACAATTGCATCAGCAGCAGCAGCAGCATCTTCTTTTGGTATTTCTTCTGCCTTTTCGATACTTAAGGCTGAGGCAGATATTTCCTCACTCGATGTTTCTACTACACTTTCTTCAACCGTAGGTACTTCCACTATTTCTTGGGTTGTTTGTTCTTGAGCTTCTGGTGCTTCAGTTTTTTCTTCCACCACTATTGCAGTTGCAGCAGCAACTTCTTCTTTTGGTGTTTCTTCTGCCTTTTCGATACTTAAGGCTGAGGCAGATATTTCCTCACCCGATGTTTCTGCTACACTTACATAAACTGCAGGTACTTCCACTATTTCTTGGGTTGTTTGTTCTTGAGCTTCTGGTGCTTCAGTTTTTTCTTCAACAACAATTGCATCAGCAGCAGCAGCATCTTCTTTTGGTGTTTCTTCTGCCTTTTCGATACTTAAGGCTGAGGCAGATATTTCCTCACTCGATGTTTCTACTACACTTACTTCAACCGCAGGTACTTCCACTATTTCTTGGGTTGTTTGTTCTTGAGCTTCTGGTGCTTCAGTTTTTTCTTCAACAACAATTGCATCAGTAGCAGCAGTATCTTCTTTTGGTATTTTTTCTGCCTTTTCGATACTTAAGGTTGAGGCAGATAATTCCTCACTCGATGTTTCTACTACACTAACTTCAACCACAGGTACTTCCCCTATTTCATGGGTAGTTGGTTCTTGAGCTTCTGGTGCTTCAGTTTTTCCTTCCACCACTTTTGCATCAGCAGCAGCAACATCTTCCTTTGATATTTCTTCCGACTTTTCGATACTTAAAACTGAGCCAGATATTTCCTCACTCGATGTTTCTACTACACTTACTTCAACCGCAGGTACTTCCACTATTTCTTGGGTAGTTTGTTCTTGAGCTTCTGGTGCTTCAGTTTTTCCTTCCACCACTTTTGCATCAGCAGCAGCAACAATTTTCTTTGATATTTCTTCCGACTTTTCGATACTTAAGACTGAGCCAGATATTTCCTCACTCGATGTTTCTACTACACTTACTTCAACCGCAGGTACTTCCACTATTTCTTGGGTTGTTTGTTCTTGAGCTTCTGGTGCTTCAGTTTTTTCTTCCACCACTATTGCAGTAGCAGCAGCAACTTCTTCTTTTGGTGTTTCTTCTGCCTTTTCGATACTTAAGGCTGAGGCAGATATTTCCTCACTCGATGTTTCTACTACACTTTCTTCAACCGCAGGTACTTCCACTATTTCTTGGGTTGTTTGTTCTTGAGCTTCTGGTGCTTCAGTTTTTTCTTCCACCACTATTGCAGTAGCAGCAGCAACTTCTTCTTTTGGTGTTTCTTCTGCCTTTTCGATACTTAAGGCTGAGGCAGATATTTCCTCACCCGATGTTTCTGCTACACTTACATCAACCGCAGGTACTTCCACTATTTCTTGGGTTGTTTGTTCTTGAGCTTCTGGTGCTTCAGTTTTTTCTTCAACAACAATTGCATCAGTAGCAGCAGTATCTTCTTTTGGTATTTTGTCTGCCTTTCCGATACTTAAGGTTGAGGCAGATAATTCCTCACTCGATGTTTCTACTACACTAACTTCAACCACAAGTACTTCCCCTATTTCATGGGTAGTTGGTTCTTGAGCTTCTGGTGCTTCAGTTTTTTCTTCCACAACTATTGCATCAGCAGCAGCTTCTTTTTTTGGTATTTCTTCTGCCTTTTCGATACTTAAGGCTGAGACAGTTATTTCCTCATTCGATGTTTTAACTACACTAACTGCAACTTGAGCTTCTGGTGCTTCAGGTTTTCCTTCCACCACTTTTGCATCAGCAGCAGCAACATCTTCCTTTGATATTTCTTTCGCCTTTTCGATACTTAAGACTGAGCCAGTTATTTCCTCACTCGATGTTTCTACTACACTAACTTCAACCGCAGGTACTTCCACTATTTCTTGGGTTGTTTGTTCTTGAGCTTCTGGTGCTTCAGGTTTTTCTTCCACAACAATTGTATCAGCAGCAGCAACATCTTCTTTTAATATTTCTTCCGCCTTTTCGATACTTAAGACTGAGCCAGTTATTTCCTCACTCGATGTTTCTACTACACTAACTTCAACCGCAGGTACTTCCATTATTTCTTGGGTTGTTTGTTCTTGAGCTTCTGGTGCTTCAGGTTTTTCTTCCACAACAATTGTATCAGCAGCAGCAACATCTTCTTTTGGTATTTCTTCTGCCTTTTCGATACTTAAGGCTGAGACAGTTATTTCCTCACTCGATGTTTCTACTACATTTACTTCAACCACAGGTACTTCTACTATTTCTTGGGTAGATTCTCCTTGAGCTTCTGGTGCTACAGTTTTTTCATCCGCAATTGTTTCATCAGCAGCACCAACATCATCTTTTGGTATTTCTTCCGTATTTTTGATACTGAGGGCTGAGATAGTTATTTCCTCATTCGATGTTTCGACTTCACTAATTTCCCCCGCAGTAACTTCCACTATTTTTTGGGTAGTTTCGTCTTGTGCTTTTGGTGCTTCAGTTTTTTCATCCACCTTTTCGATACTTGATGCTACGACAGTTATCTCCTCACTCGATGTTTCTACAACACTAAATTCGCCCGCTTCTTTTCCTTCCATAACCGCTGCATTATCGACAGTGAATATTTGTTCTACTGATGCTATATCAGCTGTTGGTGGTTCTTTAGTTGCTAAGAAGTCAGTTTCAGTAGGTTTATCTTCAATGTCACAAGTTCCTTTTTGAATTCCTATTTTTAAAGGTGCTAGAACATATTTTGTTTGGTTGTGTAATTGTTTTAATGTTTCACCTATAAGTATACTGGTTTCTGTTTCAACCTCCGCTTCAATTTTGTATTGTGTTACTGTAAACTCTGCTGTTTGTACTGGAATTGTTTCAGTCTGTATTTCCTTCATCTGAAGTGTGTCTGAAGTAATTACAGAATTCAATTCATCAGTTTTGGGTAATATATTTTCAGTTATTTGATCAGAAACTGAAGAACACTTTTTTTTTTCAATACTTTCTTTGGAAGCAGTTTCAGCCGAATTGTCTTTGGCTATTAGATTTGTAGCTTCAGCTTTAATTTTAATTTTTTCTATCGAGGTTATTTGATTATCCTCAGTAGTTGCGTTCTTAGAAACAAGAATCGTGTCAGATTTCTCCGAAGTAAGACCATTTCCGATGGCAATATTTTCTGATGGATCAGTTCGTGAATTTTCTGGTGTCGATACTTCAATGTTAGTTGCTGCTTTTTTATCTTCGCTGATTTGTGGAATTTCCGGAAGGAATAATTCTGAATTTTGTTCTCCCTTGTCTCTATTTTGTGGAATGTGTTCTTCGCACTTCATATCTGATGAGTCACAGCTTTCGCTGCTTTCAATTGGCACAGAAGCTTGTATTGTTTCAATTGCGGCATTCTTAGATAGTGATGCGTCTAGGTGTTGGTTTGTTTCTTTGGAAGAAGTAAGATCCAAAGTGGACTCTACTGTCAAGTCAGTATTTGATTCTAAAAGTGCTGCGATAGGCTGTTTGTCCGGTGGTTCTTCAGACTTCTCACTCTGAGGTACAATTTCTTTTAAAGAAGTCACTTCTAATATTTCAGATACCGGAACAGAATCTGTTTCCTTTTCGACATTGGTCTCAATTCGAATGTCTTCTGTTGTTTTTGGAGTATCAGTACTTAGAGTTTCCTTGTGCGTTTCTATATTGTTTTCATTTTTGCTGTTTTCGGAATTCTTGTGACTTGTATATTGTATGGTATCAGATTTTATGTGCGTTTCTGTCACTTGAATTGTTTCACTTATTTCAACATCTTCTTTTGAACTTTTAATAACTTCGTCACAAAACGCCACAGGTGGCGCTAAAATAAATTCATTTACTGGTTTGTCACTTTCACTTTTGGAATGTTTTTCCTTGATTTCTTCGTTATTTTGTTCTAATTGCTTAACTGATAGCTCAGCTAAACTTGCAATACTTTTTTCATCAGCAAGTATAGATGTCAAGTCACTTTCAAAGTCTTCAGAATTTTCAGATGACGATCCTATTGTATGCAAGGATTCACTTGTTATACTGCTTGTATCATCTTCAGCAATAACATTTTCAAAGCCGAGGTCTTCTGCGTTGATGTAAGCCTCCATACTATGTTCCACATAAACTTCTTCTGCTGAAGGATTAGATTTTCTAAAGGTTTTAATATTTTCACTACTGATTATTTCTTTTGATTCTTTTTTTATTTCACTTGACGGAGCCTTTTCTTTTGTTTCTTCGGGCATGAAATGCAAATCTTCATTTTCCGTGGTTACAGAATCAAAAAAAATATCTATCTTCTGTGAAGGCTCAATGTCACACTGACACATAGCTTCTCCTTGATCTTCATTTCTTTTTGTTGCATCGTCAATAAATTCTTGGGTTTCATGGTGTTCTTCTACATTTTGTTTTTCGGTTTTAACGTTTGCGATTTCTGGCTTCACTAATTCTTCAGGTTTTATGTCTACGATTTCTTGATGAGCTATTTCTTCAGTAACGGATGTGTGTTTATCTTCTAAAGGCTCTTTCACGGTTTCTAATAACATGTCTCTTCCCATTTCTTCGTGAATTTCTACAGAAATTACTGAACTGCTTTCAAGCTTTTCGGAATCATCATTTGATTCATTAGTGTTTTTTTCAATTACAGGTGTCTCTTCTATTAGTTCTTCAATTTTAATTACATATTCATCGTCCTGAGCAATTCTTTCAATTCTGACATATTCCCCTTCATTTGCATCAGATCGTATAGCTTCTTTGCCTACCAGCTCTCTTATTGCGTCCATCACCATTTTTGGTGAGCTCAGCAAATCTGCTGCTTCACTAATTTCAGCTGTTTCTATGTGTTCTTCTACACAACTACAGTCAAAAGATTCTTCAACAATAACTCCTAATCTTCGTTCTTCAGCGTTTTTAGCATTCATTTGAGCCATAGCTAGCTCATTAAGCTCCATCAAAGAACTAAGTTCAATCTCACTAAGAATGTTCCGATCATCAGAAGCTGATACAGCTAGCATCGGGCCAAGGGCAATTGCCGCCAATATTTCAATGACCGATGGTCGACGAGATGAGCTCTCAGACATAGACAAATTAATTTCAGTTGCTAGCCCTTCTTCATCTTCCACACAAAAGTCAGTTATTCCTTCGTATGCATCCAATTCAGCTCTATCGAATCCCGCTGAAAACACAAACGACTCTCAATTCCCATACAGAATGGTTTTTCAATTGGGCAGGGTTCAGTTCTACAGGACTTACCTACGAGACTGACGTGATTCACAGTTCTACATGATACTAAATAGTATAAAGCCTAACTACAATTCATACGGACTTCAAAAAATACATACGATTTATAAACGGGGCTAGAGAATGACTACTTTCTAAATAATTTTTATTGTTAGCATTGTTAGCATAATGAATTAATGAATTTATATTTAGCGGGCAACTATATGGAAAACTGAAGACTTACCTGATAAAGCACAGCTTATTGATGATCGCGGTGACAGAGATGAGGAGTTATCATCTCCTGAATCTGTTTTGTTGTTTTGTTCTTCATTGAATTTGGCCAGTAAGTTACGCATTTTTTCGTCATCTGTAAAATCATTTGGTGGCGGAACGATTGAATCATCTTCTGTGATCTGCTGAGTTTCTTTTCCTAACTTCTCAGTTATTGTGGAAATACTCTTGGTAACATTTGCATTTATTGCTTCATTACCGATAACTGTCTTACAATTATTCACAGATAACTTCAAAGATTCTGACTCGTTGAGTCCATCATTGCTTATGACAAATTCATTTTTGGTTTCTGTATATGGCGGTACATTTTCAGGCAAAGAAGATGTCGAAATCATGCTGGTTTGATCGACAAGTTCATCAAGAACTATCTTTGTATTTTTACCACCAATCAAATGTTGATTGACGATTCTATCGTTGAGTGGCTCCAAGCTTGCACTTATCATTTCCATGGAAGAATCATCAGTATCAGAGCCAACTTCAGAAAGATCGCTAACTTCATCGGTTGGTTTGTCTCCAATTAATGCACGGACATCTTCTTTTGGTGCAGGCACCAGCATTCCAACGCCAGACGAAGTTTTACTGGACTTTTTCTTTTTGAAGAGCCAATTATCCTCCCAATTTGCGTCACGACTAGATGCCACCGATGTGAAATCTTGTAGATACAACAAAATATTTTTTATGAGAAAAAAAGACAATTTTTTTAATTCAAACAAAAACTCTTACCGTCTTCATCATCATCTTCATCAGATGCTGGATCAGCTGAAATATGTGGAAGGGGTACCATATGCGAAGCAATAAAATCACTAAGGACTGATTCTCTATCAGCTTCAATGTTGTCATTCGCCACATCATTGTAAAAGTCTTCATATTTACCAATTGGAGATAACTCGTCATCTTTATTGATCTGAAAAGAATGTGGAGTATTCTTCGTTTAAAGAATGGCAATATTTTTGGTTAAGCTTAACTAACGCTGTGAATTGGATCTGTTAAACTGCTTTCACTTCTTGGTTCAACTGAGCTACTGGATGAGACACTTTCATCAGTTTTGCTAAGATTGAGGGCATTGTGATTGTTGTCCAAGATTGATGAGGACGTTAGATCAGGGCTGCTTTCTGAGTGTCTTCCATTTCCATGTGTGTTTACAATCTGCAACGGAAATAAAAGGATTTACCTAATTAAAGTAATTAATATTTAATTTTAATGTTTGATATAAAAAGCGAGCAGTGCCGAGTGGCGTCGAGATCAGGGTTTCGAACTCTCACGTTAGTCGACTGGGGCTCAAATCTTTAAAATCTATAAATACAAAAACTCTTAACACCTAAACTCTTTTTCATGGTTAGTTTTTGAAATTGTGGTAACTGACTGTATAAGATCTTCAATTTATTGCAAATACAATACAAAGTTCTTCAAAATTATTTAATGAAAAATCATAAACCGGAAAACCAAACAAACATTTGAGATATCTGTAACAATGAAGCAGGACATTACGACAAAAAAGGTTGGACTTGAAATTCCTTCAGCAGTTGTTTTTTTTTATTAAATTTCTCAATAAACTTAACGGATCAAACAATTTTTTGTATATCTTATAATGACATTAAGGTTGAAGCATTAGAAATTGCCGTTTGGGTCACTCAATAAAAGTAGTATTGCATAATTTCTATAGTGTGAAATCTACAAATCAAATGCTGGTGTGCCACAGAGCTGCGTTTTGTCTCCGATTCGTTTCTTGATTTTCATCAATGATCTGAAACTTCTTATCCACAAAAAACAACTCTCAGATTTTCCAGTTTCACAACCCTGTTTTTCGGCAGTAGAATTTGAGCGGCAGCGTATGATAATATGATTCTTTAAATTCCGACCTCGAAAATCAATAGTGAATTAAAAATCGCCCGAAATTAAAAACTTCGAAAACTCAATGCAATCTTTTGTTTTTGAAGCGGAACGTACCTCCAATGCTACTGAAACTTGCATCGAAGAAACTAACATTTTCATATTCAAAAAAACGCTGCGAAATGCTTATGTTTACTCAACTTATGTTTACTTCAAGCAGTCAAAAGATTTCACGCAGTCAAAAGATTTCACGCAGTCAAAAGAATGTAAAAGATTTTTAAAAGACATCAAATGATTCAAGCAGTTAAAAGTACTGCATTCTTTTTAATTTTAGTCTTTTGACTGCTCTAAACGACAATTTTAGTAAAGACTTCAAAATTAACTGGGATTTTATTTTGTAAGTTAAAGTACTTGTATAAAGAATGGGAATGCATTCCGAAAAATAAGTTAAAAGACTGGGACTTCATGTCATGCAACACCAAAATACTGCATTCTTTTACAGCTCTACTGGGTAGGAAGGAGCTACTATAACTTTTTTGAATCTCTTGTAATGAATCAAAAATTAACATCATAAGATAGGAAGATAAGACTGTAACGGAAACATTCGTGACACTTGAACACTGGCGCAATATTTGTTGCTTTGCTTCTCCTTTTTTAATTTGTTTGCATAAAGACTTCAACTTCAAAATAGCTAGCTGCGTTCCTGTTCTGAAACAATTCAGTAACATGCCTACTACAAGAAACGCCGATGAGTTCACACTTGAGTTCAACTTCGGACGTTTTGTTAAGTACACAGAGAAAATATTTTTAGCCGAACTACACTGTTGTTGATTGTTCTAACTGACTTTTGCCTTACATTATAATGTTCAGACATTCAAAACCAATGTGGTATTATATACTGTTGAACTCTTTTGAAATTTACTAACAAAGCTCGCAATCACATTGTGTTAATCATAAAAATATAATAATATAATATAATAATTATAAAAAAAAAAAAATAATAGACGTGGTATTACCAACTTCAATTTTTTTGTCTAGAATAATTTGTATAGAACTTTCAAAATAAAAAAAGCCCATACTATAGTCAGACCTCGGGTTCTTATTTCATTAAGTAGCAGTTTGTTCGTCTTGGATTAACTTTGTGTTTGTTTGCAAACATTTTTACGAAGAAATGCATGATTAACTACAAAAATATTACAATTAAATGCGATTTAAGTGCTGTCAGGTGACATGTTAAGCTAAATGCTCTATATGCATAAAAACATAGTTCATTTTCATTTTCTCTCAGAAGAAATACTCTAAAAATCCATACATTTTGACATTTACTTCCCTCTATTAAAAAAAGCGATCTAAGCGTTGTACGGTAACAGATAAGACTATATCTCGATGGGTAAGTTCAGCAAAAATTAGTTCGATATATAATTCAACTCATTACATATACCTCCACCTATCTTTTTGCAATTTAAAATAATTGTTATTGAGTTCTAAAACTGTCGTAGCTGAGCCTTATAAAACTACAAAAATCAAAAGCGGTCTCGTCAAGTTTTGAACACTTAAAATATGACCAATCGCGCATATTTATTTTGTTATTACTTTTTTTTATCAGAAAATTAATATACAATATTCAGCTTTATTGAATGAAATTCTACGCGGAAAGTGAAATCCTTCTCCCGAATAATTGTTAAAATGTTTAATATTCAAAAAAATCAAACTATTGTGATTTGGCAATATGCGGAGAGAATCAAATATCATTAAAGTATTCCTTTTATTTTCAAGGCGCACCGATTTATTTACAAAAAATAAAAAAAAGAACTTCAAACTTCAAACGCTCTCGCTAAATTACAGGATTGGTTTTCGAACGTAATTTTGTCACTGTAAATTGTAATGGATGTATGTACAATATATGTAAAGTATAGATACACCAGACTCGTTTTTCAATAATGAGTTTTTTTTTTTTAATTTGTTTTAAATGTTTGTATATAAAATTCCCTTTCGTAATTGTTGACATGCCTAACGACTTGATCAATTTTGATAAAATGTTTACGATGCTGAAAAACTTGTTAATATAGATTGGTAGAAGGACAATGCCATCCATTATACCGGGTCAGCTTGTATTGTAGAAGTATATAGAAGTACATAGAATTAGTTTCATTATCAAAGGTATAGTTCGACAATGAATTTTTAATTAAAATTAAATTATTAAAAGGAATTTTATTGATAAAAAATACGTGTCCCAATAATAAGCTATTAACTTATATCAATCATTTAAACTGTTTTTTTTTTTTTTTAAAAGGTGAAAGATTATAGCGAAGTGTAAATAAATATTAAAACTATTTAATTTTGTTTTAAATGCAAATTAAAATTTATCAACCGAAAAGAAACATAAATGCTAAACCAGCACCATTTCTATGAGGATTTTTTTTTTATAAAAAAAAAGAAAATTGGGAAGTGGTGGCTTATTTATCGAAAGATGTCTAAAACTGAGATAAATTAATAATGATCCTGAATCTGTCTACCTCCAACGTTTTATTTTTAAAATAAAATTCTTTAATTTAAGCTTAGTTTTAATTTATTATAAGAAAATGATGGATCCTCTGACGTAATTAATATGGTTTTTTAGTCTATTCTTCGACAGTTGAATTCCATTTTCCTATAGATAAAATAAATCAATCAAATTTTCCGTTCGCAAAAAGCAAGAAGGACAATGTCCTCTTTTTCTCCTTGTATAAATTATATGAAAAATTGAATTTTCCTCATACGTGTAAATTATTATTATCCATTGTGTAAGTTTTGCGTTTTATTCCATTATTCGGGTGTCCTTTCAAATGCACTTAGTTATAATCCTTTTTAATTGAATTTGTGATTTTTGGTTCAATCACCAAAAAATCCTGTTTAATTATTTGAGTTAATTTTAATGTTTTTTTGAATGTTTTTTTTTTTAAATATTAAAATTTGCACAAACTACCGAAAGCTGTTAGCTTGAAAGTTTACCACAAACTAATTTATGTACCCTTATGGGTATTTGATTTAGTTATTGGTACGTTGTCGCTGTAATTAAAGCGACTACGGTGCATTGTAGGTGCAGTTTCTTTTTTTTTCTCGTTGCACATTATGAAGAAGCCATATAGATGAGAGGTTCTCTGATGCACCCCCAAGAATCAACCCTACGGCGACGACAACGAGGGTGAGTTGATGAAGTGTTTAGGGGGTGCCAAAGGAATAAATGGTTTAGTCTACATTATATGTGGGTATAATGTTATGTTTTAGTCTTCTTCACTATAATGTATTTACATATAGGTAGACTTTATTTTTTTTATAGATTTTTTCTTAAAAATTTAACGTTGCAAATGCTTCTACATCTCTTTCGTAACAATCTGAGAGGCGCCGCGCCGTCGAGGCATTCTCCATACATAGAAGAATAAATAGGCTGAATGATAGAATGGAAAATGAAGAATAACAATGGATGTCCTTATGCAACGTATGGGTGGGCCTGTGGGGGATTCGTCGATGCAATTGAATTGAACATGATTCGACAGGCTGAGCTTTTTAAAAATAAACCAAATTGATTTTTTTTTTCGCACTTTTATACAAAAAAAAAAAAGCACGTCGCAAAAGGTTTGTGCGCTCAAATGAAACAGTACATTGGCAACATTTCTATTGATTGCCAATTGTATAAGTGAAAATTGAATTGATAAATTAATTGGTTGTTTTTGAAATATTGACATGGAAAATTATAATTGATTTTGTATATTGATGCTGATAGCTGATGGCAATTGGGTGCAGAAATAGTTCGTATTCATTTCTATTTGACTTTTATAGTACCCAGCTGTCAGATGTGAAAATATTATGAGTACGATTAAAGTTAAAGTTAAAAAAAAGTTATGGAAAAAAATTAAGATAAAAGACCTACCGTCAGCAATAAATCACTCATATAAAATTTTATCAAAATCGATTGTATTTATTGCAAGAAAAACTAAATTTTCGGTATGAAGAATTTTTGTTTTCCAAAAATTACTTTTTTTTATAAATTTGCTTGCAGTATTAATCGATTTTATCAAGACTTTTGGAATATTAAACCGTTTAGACGATAGCTGGTGTAAGAAAACGGTTCGATGACGGGTACCGTTAATAATTTTTTTTCACTTTTTTTTAGATTAGATGAAAGACATCAGTATATTAGACACAAATCACTTATATAAAACTTTATCAAAGTTAACCGTATTTTTTTCAAGATTAGATCATGCTGGGAAAGCAAGAGTGGAAGTTATTACGATTCAAAACGTTAATGCTTTCTGTCTTTAGACTTTCGGGTCACCAATGCAAAGTGATGCAAAATCTCGCGCAAAATGCGAAATAGTGTTATTTTCATCTAAAACAAACTTCTGATTATTAGATTCAATAATCTTAATTGGAACCACTGGACTTTCAGACTTTCAGTCCAGAGCGCAATTAGACTTTGACCCAGAACGAGCTGAAATTTGGTGGAAATGTTCGTAGCAAGAGTCTTATATTGCTATCCAAAAGTTCTCGAAAATTCTGAGTTGGGTTTTGGTCGCCATCTTGGATTAGTCTGGTTTCGTCAATTTCTTGTTTGTTCATTGTCCTAGTATTAAAAAAATATCTTTGGTATCATCTCAACAGAGCCGCATTTAGTGTAGCGGAATGTGGGGGCCCGGGATTTGTATATATATTTTAATAGTAACCGCATTACTCAATTTCCCCCGTGGCCATCTATGGTTGAAGACCTCTGATTTGAGTAGATTGGGATATTTTTTGACTCAAAAAATTTGGAAAACAAAGCAGACCAACCAATTGGAAAAAAGAACGAGAACGATGTATACAAAATTTCAAAGAGTGAGAATGAGATGTGTATCATACGATTTTGCGTTATAATGAACATTTTCTCTCATTTATTTTATATTTTGTTGACAAATGAGTAAATACAGTTGCTATATGGTTTGTTGTTCGAAGTACCTATAAATTTTTGAATACAGTTACTAAGGATACGAAAATATTATCGTCTCTCTTTCAAACATTTTCAATTTTTTAATATATTTATGCTTGTCTATCGCATTATTGTTGTCAGAACCTCCCTTTCCAAACAGTTATCTTCATTCCTTAATTATACACATGAAATATCCCAATTCTCAAGTCAAATAAATTTGATGTCTAAGCTCCGCTCCGGGAACGATGAAACTAGACAACAATAGTTTCGAGTTGTAATTTTACTATTGTTTTTATATACAAGGCCCGAGCAAAAAAGGAGATCTCTATATAGGCAATGTGTTAATGTACGTGGGGAAAATTTGAATCAGAATTCGTTTCTGAACAACATATCCTTAGAACGTTAGCTAAGAAATACACAAAATAAATTATAAAAAAAAGCGTAAGGCATCCCAACCAAAAGTTTAGGAAATTCGCATCTGAAGATTTCCTAAAGCTTTTAACTTTGTTTTTCATCAAAATTGAATGAAACAATGCTTTCCAAGTATCAATAGCAAATCATCTTGTTAAAATAACATCAATTATAAATAGGACTGCCCTTCAGATTAAGTAAAAAATTAATCCAACTATAGTACCTACTAGAGTACTATAATAAATCTGTTGAATAAAGAACCCAGGCGCCGAAAAAAACGGATGTCTTGAATGATCCAGCACTGCCTAATTTTCATAGAAAGAAACAAAACAAAAAAAAAATATTGTCTATTTTTGTAGAAGCACCTTTTTTTTAAAATCTGTCACAACCTGAAAGACTGAAAAGAAATTCATTGATTTAATCTACAGTGTTCACACCACAACAAACGTGACCTTATCAAAAAGATCTAAAATGCTGACGAAATCGCCCTTCCGTATGACAGCTGACTTTGCACCGGAAATTGATGTTGAAAAACAAAATAAAGAACATAAACGACTTCGAAGTCCAAACCAAGTTGAGGAAGATAACAAATTATTTTTATATTTTTCAATTACCATTTTTATTCTTCCCCAGGGCTCTGAAAAGAATTTTCCGTTTATAAATTTCAATTCTTGTAGTTAGTTTGATGGAAAATTATACTTAGGAGACAAATAATCATCGTAACGACAGCATAATTCCCTTTCCAGTGATTTTCGTTTTTGCTTTCATCTATTTTATAATAACAAAAATGTCCTTCATAGCGGATTTTCCAATATTCATAATTTTCAATGTCTATACAAGTTTGCACAATATTCATGGATGGTTGTGCAAAGATGTAGAAAATAGCTACTTCCGTATTTGGTTAATTAGATACAATTACGTAGGTATTTGTTAAATCGTAATTTGAAATCATTGCAGTTGTTTGAGTAAAGGTCATCCAATGAGCAGCAGTGGCATGTGTTAAGATCAATTTAAAGGGCGCTTTAAGCAGTTGAATGTTTCAAAACGGAGCATATCGCCATTTTCAAAATGGCGGAAAACGCAGACATTTTTTTGGGTTAACTTTGTGGATTTAAAAAGTCTCGAAATGGTTCACTTTAAAACAAAAATATAATCTCGACTACAGTAGGTATATGTATTACAAAATGTCATTTATTTTTCTACATATTATTTAAGTTATATGAAAATACCCAGGAGGGAAACAAGGTCCGCGGAATTAAGGCCCGCGGGTCTTAATTCACACTTTGAGAGGAAACAACACCCACAGTCATTAATTCCTTCCTAAATGGCAATTAAATCCGCGGTTGTTATTTCCCAACAGTTGAGATTGTGTCTCTCCCTGTCTGGCCAACTCTAGGATTTGGGGTGGGTGCGAGTTCGTGTGGTTGCAAGTACCACGGGTCATAATGCTTTATTGTGAAGGGTCTTATTGCCACTTTGAAAAGGAATCAATGTCCGTGGGTGTTATTTCCTTTCAAAGTGGGAATTAAGACCCGCGGGCCATAATCCCGCGGCCCTTATTTCAATCCACCGAAAATACATATCTATCCTTCTACCCGCGGGGCTTAATTCCGCGGCTCTTATTTCACTACACCAAAATTTTATTAAACCTCGATTTTTGTCTACACGAGAAAAAAAAGTTAAACCGTTATATCAGAGGAAGGTGTTAAAAACAGGCAAAAACAAAAAGTATAAGTTTAGTTTTTGAGCACTTCAGTTCCGTTATTCAGTTAAAGGTAACGTTGGTCTTGTTTAGGCAGTGTTAGGTAAATTTGACACCTATATAGTGACGGCAGTTGATAAACTAGTATATAAAATAGACTCACCTTGTTAAGGACAGCTGTTGCCAATAGATCTTGATATTTTTTCGATTCAAAATATTGTCCTCCATTGCCATTACAATGATTGCCATTCAATGCTAAAGCATCACGATGATCAACATCACTCGACTCTATTGCAGTGGTTGTTGTCAAACCCGACGATGAAAAAGGTGGCTGGCGTATTGTTTCAGCAATTATACTTTCAATAAGCCGCCGTAACCTAACATTTGATATGCCCTGAAGTTCGTGTCCATTTCTGACTTGTTGGTCTGGAAAGGAATAAAAAAAAAACATAAATCAAAATAATAAAATCTAGATATCATAATGTAGTGCTTTTCCACTAAGACTTTAAAAAAGGGTCAAACGTTAGAATATTATACAAAAAAGAACATATAGAATTAATTTCTCTAGGTCATTTGCATGTTACTTGTGTTAAGGGGTATACATCACAAGCAACCCCTGTTTAAAAATATTAAAAATAAATACATTTAAGTGGATTGTTTTTTTTTCTCTTTTAAATAATAACATGCATGTTAGAAATGCTTACCTAATTTAAGTTCTTCAATGACATAAACGACATAGAAAATTGTTAATGCAATTGCGCCATAAACACCGGCAACTAATGCTGAGGTACAGTCCATACCCGTTTAACCCGATTGCCGATTATATATTTATATATTTTTTAATTGTGTATTAAATTCTGATTTCTGTGTTAATTTCAACGATTAGGATATTAGAGTTTTATTTTGATTATTTATTGTGATTATTATCTATATTTATTTACTGTGCTATTAAACGTTTTGCTTATATTTATTGAATTTAATGAGGAGCTTGGAAATTAAGGGTTTATATTAAGTAAACAAAATGAACTACAATATGTGACACACTTTTACATTTTCCAAAACCGATATCAAATAAATTCTTTTTTGAAGCGTTTTTTATATGTTAACATACATGCTAACAATACATACTCAATAATTCAATTTACATTGGGAAGTGTTTGATTGAACCAACTACAACCTGTGTACACGAACAGTACATCAAAAAGATTAAAAAGTGGGATAGGGACAAAATCCCGACTGCCAAAATCCTGACTGGACAGATTGAAAAATCCCGACTTACAAAATCCGAATGGTACGAATAAAAAATACCGATTTTCAGCACTTTTAACACGTTTTTTTACCTTTTTTTGCTTTTACACTAATTATTTTAAATAGGAATTGAAAAGGAAGAAAATAGGAAGCGAAACAGGCCACCCAGGTACTATTGAATTTGGAAAATCTGGACTCAGGCGCCCGCCAGACGACTGGACATACCCTAAGCGGAGCAACGGAGTTGCGTGAGCGCCACTGAATACAGAAAGGGAGTTAAAACCCCTTGAACCCGCGAATCGGGCCACCCAGGTGCTGTGAAATATCGAAACATTGGACTCAGGCGCCTGTCAGACGACTCGACTTACTCTAAGCGGAGCAACAAAGTTGCGTGAGTGGAACTGACTACAGAAAAGGAGTTAAAATTCTTTAAACCCGCGAAGCGGGCCACCCAGGTGCTGTGGAATATGGAAATATTGGACTCAGGCGCCTGCCAGACGACTGGACATACACTAAGCGGATCAACGAAGTTGCGTGAGCGGGACTGACTACAGAAAGGATTTTGACGAAAAAATATTGAATACCATAAATGCTACCCCAGATAACAAGTTAAATACATGAAAAATAACCGGTAAAAACGATACCTACATAAAATTATGAAACATTTTTGCAATTAATTTATATTGAAAAATTCAGTTTTAAATTGCCATACCAAAGACAAGTAGTTAGTCAGTCGGGATTTTGGTAGTCGGGATTTTGACAGTCGGGATTTCGGCAGTCGGGATTTTGGCAGTCGGGATTTTGGCAGTCGGGCTTTTGGCAGTCGGCATTTTGGCAGTCGGGATTTTGTCCATTCGGGAATTTGGCAGTCGGGATTTCGTAACCAACTCTAAAAAAGTATACATATAAGACAAGACAAAAATAAACATGCCATTATAATAGAATAACACCACTAAATTAGCCTGATGATCGGCTTGGCAGCAGTGTAATAATTATAATTTCGCCCAAAAAAGTTATAGTTTTCGTGTACATATACACAGATAGTTGTTGGTTCATTCAAAAACGTCTCAATGTAAATTCTAATTTACGTTTTGCTAAAAAAAAATATAGTCTAAAACTATTTTATTGTAGATTTAGTTTGCTTATAAGAGTTAGTTTATCTGGCTCTCTTCTTTTGGAGTAATCAATGGGCGTTAATTGGCACTAGGGCTGATTGACTTCCCTGGAAGTACTAAAAAATTCTGCCACTGAAAAATCAACGAATTTCGGTTCTGCACATGAAATGTTCTAATTTAAAACAGACCACAATACAAACATAGAACACATGGACAATAATGGGAGACGGAGAACCTGGATAGACTAGGGACCAAAGCCATTCAGGAAGTGTGATGGGATTGAGAATGTATCATATGCAGATTCAAATTGTTTAACATTTACTATTCATTTCACTTCAGCAGCTCTTCGTTTGTGGTTTTGTGATATAAGAGGACGACAAAAAAAAGACTTGAGTCAAAATTGGAGAACATAACGCTGATATTGTGGCAACGGCCCCATATGAGAGTAGAAAGACATAGCCAAAGAAGCATTTTCGATCGCATGGTAGTAGCTCAAGTAAGATTACGGATATCAATGACGACACAGCCCCAAACAGATGGTGTAAACCGATTTGATATGCATAATGAATTTAAAATGAAAAGAGAATTTTCGCTGAACAACATCAAGTTAAGATTCCTTTTAATTTTGTTGTGACCTGATGATGGTGTGATAACAAATCGATACGCGTTTTCAGTAAAATACAGAATATCAGTTTAATATTTTATAAAAAAGGACAAAGACTATAATATTTTATTATTTTTCAATTTATAAAGTCCAGAGTATTATTTTAAACACTGCCAATTAACCATCAAAAATCCCAACACTGTTTGATGGGTTTCCACAACAAAACTTCTGGTTTTACGGTATTGGTTTGCGTGGAGCATACAGCAAATAATGAGCTCTGCAGATTTGTAATGATGCAGAAAAAGAGCTGATGAGAGAGCATTTAAGGGGCACTACGGGGAAAAAAGAAACAGAAGATCGTCGATTTTTAAGGTTAAGAGAGCACAAAGCAGCTAGCGCTAGCGGTCGAGTCTATTGAGATTCTTTGCGGTACAGGTGATGTTCTTAAGTTCTACCAAAAGATGATTGGCATCAGTGCTGTTGTAGATGAAAATATATCGCGGATGAGAAGACCAAGTCGAATGGATTGCGCGAGGCACCCTAATAATAGCCGTAACGTTTCAATAGCACCTTTTCATGAATGACATGAAGCTGTTCCCTAACAAATTACATACAGCCCATCAGCTACTATCTGAAGACCCGCGCCCAATCATCTGAAACTAATAAATATTGTTGAAGTCGCATCTCTTGCGAGCGACGCAGTATACATTAACATCCAAACAGATACGTAAACAAACAACATTTTCGCTTCTGAGCGATGAGAAGTTTCATACGACGCCCATTTGCGACGCAGCATTTGAAACAAATTTATAAAGTTGTATAATTTCACTTTAAAAATATAACAAATTAACATCGTCGAGAGAATTTAGCATTTGAAATTATTTGCATGTTTTAAATTTGCCCTCAAGCGCCTTATTCATCCTCCATCGAATGATCCGGCCGAGTTTTAAATTTAGTATCTAAAACATTTTGTAAAATTTTGTAAAACAAATATATAAAAATCTTTCCATGATGATTGACAGGAATCTATTTTTTGAACTTTGTCATTTTATCAATAAAGTAAAGAAACATTTCCTTTTAGAACATTTTTATGTATTTTATTTTTAAGTTGTTTACATTTTGGTGATTAAATCAAAAACAACAATCCGTGTTTGTACACTTATATTTTAGCAAATAATGAAGAAACCTTAATTGAAAAACATCTTGCGAAAAAAAGAACAGGATTCAATTATCTGTTCAAAGAATCATGTAAAATGTAAATTTATAACGGATAAGGAAGGTTCAAAATAGAATTTGAATTAATAAAAATGCAATATTTTGTTTTGGTTTTAGTGGTAAGAAATGAAAACATATTAATGGGGTAATTGAACTCAGTTACATTTGTTAATTTATTTTTGGGATCTGAGGGATATTTTCGACACTCAAAATAAATACAATTTTTAAAACCTCTATAGTAATGAATTGCTAAGAAAATAAGTAGGTAACTAAATTTAAGTTATAAAACTTCATCGTCGTCATCTTATAATATTTATTCGTGAGAGTATCGAGAAAATCGATTAAGGTTAAAGATATGTAGTGTGTGAATTCTTAATCAAACTTATTTGAACATTGTTAATATACGAGTATATGATATGACGCACAGAGCAAGAAAACTGGCTGACCCTAAAAATTAAAAAGGTGACACTTATTTTCCTATGTTACTACTATAGACTTAAAATATTCCACTACACTACAACATTTGTTTTCTCACTCAAAACATAATGAATAGCAATTGTCATCCTATTATGTATTTTAATGTCAGCACAAAAAATGTAACATTGTTTTGTTGAGTTCAAAAATGGTGTTAAGAGTCAAAGCATTTATTTTCCAGTACATTACATTCATTCATAAAAATTCTATAATGACATTGAGAAACTTAAGTAAAAAGAACAAAGCAAATTTTTATAATCTTTGCAATAATCTTAAAAGAAAAAAGCAAAATATATTTTACTTTTATAGAGCTTCATCGATGAATGTCTGCCGCCCCAGTAATGTTGTTTACCATTATTAAGGTCAGGTATGTAGGTATACGTACGTAAACCATAAAAGCTAACAAGTAGGTATGAGCAATTAAAACTACTAGCTATATCTAGAAAATATAAATTATTATATCTTAAACCCCGATTTAGAACTTGTGGGACTTATCTTTTAACCAACAATTTTTATTTGTGTACTTATAAAGATGTTGTTTGCATTTTATATGAAACTGAAGAGATTTTGTTCTAATCAGGTAAAATGAGTTTACAAAATATATTGTTCCAGTAAAAGAAATATGGGTTATCACAAAAAATGATTAAATAACTTTCAGGTTAAGGATGACAAAGATGTTTTGAGAATCTATAGGTAACATCATTCAAGTATAGTGATTAAATAAAATTGGGAAAACACGTTATTGGTTCCTTTAATGGCGCCATAAAAAATGAATACGGCAGTTGCTATAATTTTTGAAAATGGACACAACTGTCAGTTTTGTTTTGAGAAGTAAACGTATCGATGCTTGAAAAGCAATGCTTTTTTGCAATTATTTATGTATGTGTACCTATGTAACTTAAAATCTCATAACACTCTATTTCACACGATATCGCGATAAGGAACGACAAGTAAGCATAGAACGAGAGTGTCGCGCTTAGATATGTCATCTTTTCTAGTTTCAAATTTCAATGCCCGAATTTTAGTGTACGCCAAGCGTAAAATTGCATGCTGGGAGACCAATTGACTATTAAATATTTGAACTCAAGTTCGGACTTAAGCTATAACACAGATCAAATCTATGTATGTATATTTATTCTTCTATCAACTTATATTAAGAATTTTCTTGTTCACGTTTTAAAATTTACCTACTTTGAATTTTCAATTTTTCTCGACTTTGAAACTAGGTATGTATCTGTGTATAATGATTAATTAATAATAGCAGAAAATGCATCTTGTTTGAAACCTAATTGCCTATAGGTAATTTTTTTCATACATACAGAAGTGATTAATTTTTACTTGCAATCATAGGAAAGTATGAAATACCTATACAGGGTGCCCTAAAAGTTCGTTTAGTTGTTGTCATTTTCTTTTTTAGTTGTTGACTTTTGTGGTTCTTTGTTACTATTTCTCTTGGCATTATATGCTGTCTTTCTCTTTCTTAGATATATGTTTTACGGTTATGTAATCTTTCCATTCATACTCAGTGTTTCATCGGTATCAGGTAGGTACCTTAAGATATTCACCCGATTTCATTTTCTGGCTCCAGGATTTGGTTTTCACTTTGAAATCCATAGTCAGAAATAACACAAAACCTCTGTTTCATTGTTAAAATAACTTATTTTTCCATTGTTTAGTCACAAAACTTTTATTTACGAAAAAACTTTTTTTTATTCACGAGGGTTCATATATGGCATTCTGAAATCAAGCGAATTTGTGGATGAAAATGCACTAGGAGCCATATTTGGACATTGGATACAAATGCTTTTAAAGACTAATCACTTGAATATTATTTTCTAATATCGAATCTCAAAAAATACTATCGTATTTGAAATTATTCTTAACCGAAAAAAAATATTTTGTTTTGAATGTTTTTTTCTGGAAACCCATACATACAATATGTCAGCTATACTATAATTGTCAGCATCAACTTCTGGCTGCTGGCATGGAGATAAAGAAAATAAAATTGAGTTATACAAATGTACAAATCTTTTGGTTAGTCAATTAAAATGGGTGTTTTATCCCGGCACTTGCAGTTTTAGCAGTCGACGCTGAAAAGTTGAAAGCCATATATGGCTTTTTGTGCATGTATAGCGATAAAAATTATTAAGGACTTACATTCGAATTGATTCTTTTTAAACACAGTATGTTATGCATTCGTAAAAATTTTATATAACAACCAAATATGACATTACGATGATAGAAATTAGGAGTAGAGTTTTCTTCTTCTTTAATCATAAAAAGTTTTTTAGCTTTTTTGAAAAAAAAAATACCTTTTCGGTTGCTGTTTTTATGAATTTTGCATTTGTGTTCAATGTGAATTTAAACAGAAAAAAATGATCGATTAGATTAGTTATTTTTAAATTTGATTAGTAAACTGTTGATATATGTCTTTATATTGGGTTTGGGACACGTAGGAAAACGCATTACTAGCTTAATCAACATTTTTGTTTGTGTTTTAGGGCTAGTTTTTTTTTATTCCAAACAATTCCTAATTTCAGAATAAAATTGGAATTAAAAAAATAAAATGTAATTTTTTCAGTTTTATTTGTAAGACACATTTTTTTTAATCCAATGAACTCTAGGTGTCACCACCTAAATTTGGATTTCATATTTTCGGCGAATTAGTCCGATATACTTGATCAAATGGATTCTTTTAAAACATTTAGCTTTTTGAAACCGTATTTTAAAAAAAATAGTTCTAAGTGTGCTCATTCTTATGACGTTAACTGTATGCCTCTAATGTCACCAACTTAATGCGATTTAATAACAATTTTTATTTAAGTGGTGAACATTACATTAATTTTAATATCGTTGTTATCATGTTATCCAAAAGGTGATGCGTTCAAATAAAAAATAAAATGTTTGAAAGACTGTAAACAATTTTTATAAGGTGGTAATTAATGAGACACGTTTGTGTCAAAAAAAAAAAAAATAAACAAAAGTATTTTGATAATTTGACTCATTTCGTCTAAAATTTTTATAAAATAAATAAAAAAAATTCTGACTCAAAAATAGCATGCATATATTATTCTTTGCTTTAGTATCTTCTAAGTTCAAGGTCTCAATTAGATACAAATTAATGCAATAGGAGTATAAGGTATTTTGAAAACTTTCATATTTTGTGCAGCAGCTTCTTATCCTTGAGATCTAAAGGAGTTATTTAATTATAAAATAAGTCGCAGTTGTAGAATTTTTGAGAAAAAATAAAAAAAAAACTTAATGTACTTATGATGTCCAAACCACATTGGCATTCATAACAGCCTTGACTGTTAACCATAAGCTACTGTTTTTGTTTACTTCGTTTAACAATTGTTTAATTGTTACAACTTATTATGTCATTGAATATGCTTATTAAGTTGTGAAGATGAGTCAAACAAGCTTGTATTGTTTATTGTCAATTTGAAAGGAAGGTTAAAGTTGTTTTTAATTTTATGAATAAATAAGAAACTTGAAAACTTAATATTATTTATTTCTCACGAAAGTCATTGATCTTTGACAAAAGTTCTTTAGATTTACCTATTTATTTTCATTTTTTCCATAAATCTGTTTTAAAACAATTTGGTAATCAAAATCGTCCCGTGGATAGTATGATGAACTTTCACTAATTCCGGACTCAAAAAAGCAATAGCTTTCGTCTAAGAAAACAATTCTACCAGACTATCTATTTATCATTATGCCGTTCGGATTTTGCGATAAATTGTAGGTCTTTTTCAGTACCGAGGAACTATGCAAAGCGCAACACACACAAAAGGACACGTGAAGAGTGTGTGTCACTGTTACTGATTACTTCTGGATCTCGTCGTGCAGCTGTTGTGGCAAAATATTTATCATATTTTCCATTCAGCACAAAATATATAATTAGCCGTTTAATAATTTAGGACATGATTTTTTTTTGCGATAAGAACGTTAAGAACTTGGGTGGCCTATGAATGGGCTCTCAAATATTTGAAAAATAACTTCTAACATAAAAAACTGTGGGCATATTATTAGAACAAACATATTATGAATAAAGTTTTGTATGCTTAAATATACAAGAACAAAAATGTTCATATTAGATGGCTTTATCGCTTATGGTTATGAGTATGACACTATAACTAATATATAGTAATAGATAAAAGAGTCTATATAATCATACCAAAGAGCGTCGGAAATTGAACTCTTTTAATCACTTAAACATTACCTTTGACATCGTATAATTGGACTTAAGGTAAAATCAAAGTGAACGACAATATTATCTAAACTAGTGATCCTACACTGAAAAAAATTTCAGGGAATTTCTGAAGAATGTAAATGTAATTCATCATTTTGTAAAATTAAAAATAAGGAAATATTGAATATTGCTTCTAATGCATACCTAATTATTAAATTTAAATAAAATCCGTCAAAACTGTTATCATTTTTTCATATCCGATTTTGTATAAAAATGTATAAAAATCGTGTTAACGCAAGATTTTCGTATTGTAGATTTTAAGGGTAGGGTCGAAGTTCTCTCTGGGTCAAAATTCGGCTTTTAAAATTCAGCTTGTCATACTTCTGTAAATAATAAATAAAACACTTTTTTTTAGCAGAATTTCGAAACCAGAACTTGGACCTGCTCCCAGATTGTTAACCAAAAACCAAATTAAGTACTTAGCATTGATTTTAAGGTGCTTACACATTTTTTTTTTTGGTTTTAAAATTCTGTTTTTAAAACTAAAAAACCTGCTTTCAAAATTCTGCCTTTCAAAATTCTTTCTATTAAAAAGGAAAAAAAAAACTCTGCTTTTTTGCACCATATACATAGAAAAAAAATTTAAACTCTTGGAAGTAAGATTAAGTTCTGATTATCGGAAACCTAACTAAAAGCGCGCGCTTTTTGAAAAATTTTCAAACCTTTTTTTTTTTTTTTTTATTAGGTATTTGCAGAATTATGACAAGCAGAATCCTGAAAAGCAGAACTCATTTTGTGTTATTAAAATTGTTACATCAGTTTTCATGAAACTCAAAAAATAACAAAAACCATTTTCATACCTTGTTGTTTTTTTTCAGTGTAGCTTCAATCTTTTGTTTGATAAACAGGTTTCTTTAGTAATGAAACAAAGCCATACATATAGTTCTTAAGGTTAAATTACTAACGTTAAGAAAAAGTTATTAGATTCTATTATCTACTCTTGCTACAGAGTCTATTCTTCGCCTCAAATTTTTTTCAAAAACCTTACATTCGAAAATGAAACTCACAACTATAACGTTCATTTTACTTCCTTTGTCTATCAGAGCCGACAATTTTAATTTATGTGAACTTATTGAAAAAGTTCACAGTGAAAGTGATTCATCGACAATTTGTTTCATTGGAATTGATACCATATTTTTGGATATCTTCATTAGAAAGCATCCCAGCTTTCCTTTGCTGATTTTCCAATTCACTTCATTGAACATCACTTGGAATGGCAACAAACAATTATATGGAAATGTTTTAATAGTGGTTGAAGCTGTCATTGAAAATCCACACTATTTTAAAGTGCTTCATCAACTTATTCTTCAGCTAGGAGTTCGTAATTTTGCAATCATCAATGCTGGCAGTTTTGATAGTCTTCAAGAAAACTTTTTGTATTTCTGGAAAAACAAATTCAGAAGGACTTTCGGAATTGCAAATGGAATTGCTTACGCTCATCTTCCGTTCGCAGATTCACCAAATATTAAGATTACCAAAAGGAAACCCCTTCCCAATGCATTGGCAGATCTTAACGGATTTAGTATTCGAACTGCAATTAAATTGGATGTGCCTCGGACTTTTTGGTACACTAACAAAAACGGTATTCGGAAAATCGGTGGTTTTGCTGGAAGATTGTTTGTAAATTTTCTCCAAAAGCACAACGCAACTTTCAATGAAATCCTTGCGAATAATTTTGAAAAAGGGAAAGAAATAGATAATGTTTTGAAAGGCACCATCGACGTTAGTATGACTCCTTTCATTCCTATTGATGGTATTCAACTGAGTTATCCTATCAAACTCAGCAGGTGGACAATAATGGTGCCCCTCAAGGGATATTTGGATCCCAATCAATACTTTTTGAGACCGTTTTCATTAACAGTTTGGACGTGTATTGGAATAACTTTTATATACATTGTCTTCATGAAAATTCTGATTAATGTAAGTGTTGGATTACCAGCGAACGTATGGCACTGTTTTACTCAACTTTATCTGACAATGCTGAACATGTCTCTTGATCAAAATAATCAGCAGGCTTACCGAGTCCAGCTCATTCAAAAGGCATTCGCATTCATTCTTGTGAATTTTTACCTTGTGTGTCTAACATCATTTTTGACCGTTTTCATAAAAGTCAAGGAATACGAAACCGTTCAAGATCTGATTGATGCTCGTGTTCCTGTGATGATGGGATTTTACGATTGGAATTATACAGATCATAAAATTTTCCCCAAAGGTTTTGAAAATATTGTTGCAGTTGTTCCTTCTGAGGTGCTCATCAAAGAACGAAGTTCAATGAAAAATACGAGCTTTGCATATGGCATTGGTCTTGATTCAGCAACTTTTCTTTTGAGTTTGACGGAAAAATATGCTAAGCCCAAATTTAAGGTCATAAGTGGTAGCTTGAATCAGGCTTTGTTTGGTTTTCAATGGGCTGAGCATGCACCACTTCATGCAATTTTAAGTGATTTTATCTTTCGCATTTTGGACACAGGATTAATCATCAAATGGATGGATGATGCTGTCGTACAAGGAGCTGACGTTATAATACAAAACATGCAGCTTAGAGCCGAGTCGTATGATTTTTTGATTCCTTTAACTTTAAGACATTTGGATTTTGCCTGGAATAGTTTGACATTTGGGTTGAGTGCTGCCACTTTGGTGTTTTTGGTAGAAAAGTTCGGTGTAGCTTTTTGGAAGGCTTTGCATATATTTAGAAATAAGAGGTTTGTGTTGTGTTAAATTAGAGGTTTGTGTAGTATGTTATAATTATTTTGCTGTTTAAATAAAATGATAACATAACAATTAGCCGCTACTACATTTTATGTTTTATAACTTATTTTTTGTCAGATAAATAGCTTGAGAGCAAGAGCACCGCAAAGTATCTGCTACATCATTTACAGTGGGGGCTTATATTGTTAAAGCCAAACTAAAAATATTTTTTGTTAAACCCAAAATAAAAATATTTTTTTAAGGATTTTATTCGCATAAGGTTGATTTTCTATTTTAGCAGCTAAATACAACTCAAGCAATTTTCTTTGATGAAATTAATTCTGTGCCATACTTCAGATTACCAAAATAATTCACAATCATATATTAGGGTGGCGTTAGATACATTGAGAGTATGTACAGAATGATTGAAGCCGCAATAGCTATGCCAATAAGAGTAATTAAACATAAAAATAGCGACACGAGTGGCAAATATACGAGGTGGCACAGTAAAAATTCGAAAAGATCACTTTAAATTCTATAAAAATGGCTACCTAACATTAGCAACAAAAGATAAAAATTAAAAAAATGGCTGATATGCTAAATACTTCGCGATTTATAAAAACTATATTTTATGATCCCCTCAGGCATATTCGGGACTTTTTTTTGAACTATGCTTCCCAAGTGCAAGAGTTTAAATACCTTGAATCTATGATCAATAGTAATAGTAAGACATTTTGTGATAACGACATTTACCACCACGTATGCGTAAGGTGGATGTATGTAAGACAGAACTTTTCATTTCATTTTCTGTGACAGAAAAATGCCCCTTAACTTAATACTATGTTTTGTGTAATTTGAGACCTCAATTTGGAAATTACGAAAAGTGTTCACACTTAAATTGAGATGATTTTGTTTAAATTTTTTATCAAACGAATAAGAAAAAATATATGTTTTTCTCTTTTCGGCTTATGTAATCCATGAAAATTTGTTTGAACATTTTGCTAGCTCCGTTCGTTTTCTCAATCAGTAAAACTGAAACAAGATAAATTGGAACGAAATTTCAGCGCAATTTTGTTGAAATTATCTGTTAAAAATACTAAATAAATGTCAGAATAGCGAATGTTAAAATAATATAAAAATATTGTCTAAATGCCCTGTTTCGTACTACGAAGTGAAACGGATACAAAACACATAGACGTCAAAATTCATCAGTTGTTTGCGTCCAATGTGAACACCGTCAAGTACAGCAGAAGTGACAAATTTGGATTAGAAGTATAAAGAAAGCGTTCACGTTTCACGTATAAAGAGACCTTGAAAACCCTGTCCAAACGGCATTATCATAAGACCTACAGAGACACAGGCTAGGCATACAAATTCCTGAAACATACAAATGAAACGACAAGACATGGAAAAAAATACGGGCTAGGTTGTCGTCAATTCGCCGAAAACAAAAATACTCGGAACTATGGAAATTTTCCCATTCCTCAGGCCCAGTTTTTTAGTGCGAGATTACTCCAAGGTTGTTTAACCTTGAGTTAACTCAGCTGAAAACAGTGTTTTAGTCAATTTGTGATCCCGAATTAACTCAGAACAACCAATTTAGTTGAAACAAAGATTTTACACTCAGTTGTACAAGATCCAGTTTTGTTTCTAGATCTTGCAAAATTCCAATTCGTTCCGGATCAAAAGGTATAATAAAATACGTATTGAATATAATAGCCGAAACAACTTACTTAGACGAAAGCGCAAAAATCAATTTGTTTTAAGAAAATATACAACTTGCCGGTTGTATTGAACAAAAAATTATTACTCATTAGAACAGCCATTGTTAGCAACAACGTTTCTAAAAAAAAAGTATCAACCATTTCATTAAACGATTTGTTTCAGTTTAATTGCAGTATTTTCCTGTTTAAAAATATTGTTGTTTGTACTTTAATTTACACGTGTGACTTTTATAATTAATGTTTTATATTTTTTTTCTCTAAGTTAATATCACGATAAAACCTTTGACCTTCATTGTCTATGAATGACTTCAATGGTTTTTTTTTGTTAACAACTAAAGCTAACATCAAATAATATTTATTTTGTTGATGATTTATAAGAGACTATGTTTTATTATTGAAATAATAAAATAAGTCAATCATTATGTTACCAATAAACTGATATGTAATCAATAGACGTTGCTGTTCAGCTTATCTAAACTATTAAAATAACAGTTCTTATAACTATAATAAAACTTTGACGGCAGACTTGGATATTTAAAAAAAAAACCATTGACTTCTCATAAATCAATAAATCCGGAGGCTTTTAACTCTCTAAAGAACAAAACACAGTTAGTGTACACCGTTAACACCTCAACATCATGTTTTATGGAAGAGTTTAAGTTCAAGGCCCTAAACTTGACACATAACGCAGACTTCAGATTAATCTAACACTTGAAACCCATTTAATTATCATTGTTGCTTTTTGCATAAATTAATAATTAAAACTTTAACAGAACAATATTTAATAATCACTTTAATTTGTTATCTATTTTCACCAATAAATTCACCAATAACAATAACCGAATGTTGGCTAATAAGTACCGTGATGCACCATGTAGTATTTTTATAATTAACGGTTTTATTTAACAATTAAATTTTAAAATCGCACTTCAAACAATCAAATAAAGACACGCACCGAATGTATCTGCAAACGGAATGAACCGAAACCACGAAAAGATTAAAATCGTTAAATTAAATGTATTGGAAGACAAGAAGGTATCCAATTCATGCTATCTTCTCAACCGGTAAGGAATGAATTTCGTGCGATATTTTATTTTATTTACAATACCTTATTAACTAACGTATGCGGTGCCGTGCGAGTATCTCTTAGCAAACTAAAGTTCGGTAATCGGCTGAAATATTCACCTGAACAAATCGTTTTCGCTTTTTTTTCCGCAAAATTATTGTTGGTTTTGTTGTTGTTATTGTGTGTCAGAAAAGTCTGAATTAAGTAATAGATGTGCTAGTAGGTTTTCAGATTAAGGGGAACACATTACTCATACTTTGAGTGGTGATTTTTATTTTTCATTTGATTACATTATTTGTTGTTTTTGTCGATATTTAAACAATACTATACAAGATAGGAGGTATGAAACCGTGATGATAACATACAAATAATTTTGTTAGAACAGTGGGGGATAATATTAAAATAAGGGGAGTTTGTATTTGAACATTTAAGAACAATGTCCTTTCATCAAGAATGACAAAATTGAGTCAATTGTATATAATTTAACACAAAAGTCAGTTCAGAATTGTATTTGAATTGGAACATATGAGAAGAAAAATAGTGACGTTTATATAGTCGTCACTGTTTTACTAACGACCGAATTTTTTGTTGAAGAAAGTTCTGTGGACCATGACACTATCTTTCGAGTTCTTCATTTTCATTGGCAATGAAGATTTTGCGAGTGAGCTATAAAATTCGGCTAGATAACTACCATCAGCTGCGGCTGGAGGGATACCTTGGCAAACTACAGGTATACGATAGACCGATCATCCTAGGCAAAATTTCACTAAATATATCGGTTATATCAAATATGATTTTTTTTTGACGCAGTTATGTTTCAATGATGAAGAAGGGTTTAAAACTACAATTTCAGACCAAAGTTTGATGTGGCGCGTACCCAAAATTTAGGATTTTTTGCGAGGGGTTTGTCACTAGCCAGTTTAGTGGTTCAATTCAGTATAAAAAAAAAAATCAGTATTTAAATTGATTTCAAAATTTTGTGATTGCATTGATTTCAAATAAATTTACTGATTTCAAATGATAGCAAATTAATTCAAGTGATTTCATAGTGATTTTAATTCATGATTTCACTATGGCATTTTTGATTTCATGATTGCAAAAAAACTTAAAGTGATTTCAAATATTTTTAATGATTGCAAAAAATCATTTGAAATCGATAACCAAAATTTATTTTAATTTCATCACTTGAAATAGTGATTGCATCTGATTTCAACGTGATTTCAAATGATTACAAGTATAAGTGTTAATTTCATTCGTGACAAGCCCCTCGATTTTTTGTTTTGTTTATTTACAAATTTATTTTACAAAAATATGACCGCATAAAAAGAGTAGAGAATTAATTCTATATAAATTTAGTTACCACGAATTTTAGCCAAAAATGCTAAACAGGTACGCCTGCAAATAGACAAAACAAAAAATCCGAAATACCACACGCTATACTTGATCTAAATATGTGGTTTCTTATTCTACTCCATCACTGGCACCTGATTGCGCCAAAAAATTTCATAGTTCATTTAACTGATATATAACATTACTAGATTTATCGGGCTAGGATCCTGGATCCTTTCAAGTATAAAGTTCTTAAAGGTTTGTTAGCTTCGATTAATTCACTGGGAATGAAAAAAAATTGTAGATTTAATATTTTGTTTTATGGATGGAGAGACTGGTGCCCTTTCTAAGGAACGAGGTTCAGAGGTTTTCTGTTGTTTCTAAAGAAATACATGAGCTGACATTAAAGAAGAGTATTTTGCTTAGCGAAATATATTGAATATTTCCTGTTTTGTTTTTTTTTCTGGATAAATTTACTTGTGAAGCTGTGTGAAAAGGATAAGAAATATCACTAAATTAACAGCTCTTTTGTGTCCCCGTTCTTTGATTGGTTTAAATTTAGCTGTGGTATTCTTATAAAGCATCAATTGGTATGATATCCTTAGTGCTCCTGCGAGTAGCGATAGCATATATGTACGTTTCTTGGATTCGTCAAAAAAAAAAAAAGTTTTGAGATAAATTTTAAACACGACATAACGATGATAGAGAAGACGAATAAAGTGGGTCCGGCAATTATGTCTGTCTGTCTGTCTCTCTCTCTCGATGCCTATTAGTCTAAATATTTTGTAGGTCACTTTAAGTCAAAAAATAACGGTACCTGCCGTATAACTGTTATCGAAACCCTTATTGTTATCGGAAACGGCACTAACGATTTCAACCAAATTCCACGTGTGTAATAAGGTGTAGAAGGTCTATCAGATAGTGAAAACTAAACTTTCTAAAAATTTATAAATATAACGGTCATTTTAAATGTCGACTACCTATCTCGATAACGGCCGAAACGAAATTCAATACTGAAATTGTCAAACGTATTTTAAATAACATATGGTATACAATTTTTTGACGAAAATGTTTTTGTTAAGTTTTAAATATATAATTTTCGAAAACTGTTTTTGTGAATTCATTATTTCAAAAATAAGTTGATGGATTTTTATGAAATTTAATTTTAAGGAATAATAAATTAAGTTCAACAAATTTTGCGTAGGTAGGTAGGTACATATTTTAATTTGTGAAAAATATTTTCGAAAAATTATTTAAAAAAACTCGATTTCTTCCAAAACCGCTCCAACGATTTTTAATTTTTTTTCTTGTTAACTCATATTAAGTAAAGAAAATGTTTTGCATACTTGATTTTGGTTTAAGGCTTTGTAAGATAAGAATTCATAACTTTTAATAAGATTTCATATGATTATTATAATGTTAACGTAATTTTGTATAATTTTTCAAGCTCAATTTCATCGGACAGTTATATTATTTTGTTTTTTGTTTTGTTAAACCCTTAGGTAATTTGCCACAAGAGCAAGTTTGTGCGACCTAGTCATGCCCTCTATTTGTTTTTATTTTTATTCAAATCTACAATAATATGTATATCTAGAGATTTTGCTTAAATACTATTTTTTAATATTCCATTTTCGAGCTTCAATATATTTACATACAATGTGTTGTAAACTAGTTTCGAATTCGTCCCTTGCAACCTGCCGTCATATTGACATAGTTACTACTACTTTTGACATCAATTTTTAACAGACGTTTTTAAATTTTCCTCAGTGTACCTTGTATGAAAGCTAAAACTAGAATTGAAATTGCAATTATCAAGAGTTATTACACACTCACGTAAAATTCAGAATCCGTTACATTCACAATTCGCATGCGAACAGTAAGTATAAACGGATTGTGGCTTACAATGGAAAATGTCGGATTTGTAAAGAATTTACAATAATAATCAATTATTGTGCAGAAGGCATTTAACTTACATAGCATACACCTCATTCGATTTTTTTTAAATCAATTAAATTCAACATGAAAAATTGATATGTTCTTAAGCTTTGTTTTTTTTTCAAGAAACCCCAAAGCCCCTTAGAGGCTCCACAGTGCCAATGACTGTTACTTAGTGAATTTTGTATCTCTATTCCTATTTCTGTCTACGATTTACTATACAAAATCATCGATAACATTTACTAGTTGAGTACAATCACTTAAAACTACCACTAACGAAAAAGAATAATGTACTCCAGGAAAAATGTCATAGGTATTTGATATTTCACTTGAAGATTAATTAACTACGCGTCTAACTAATTGAATTTAAAACTAAAGCAAAAACTTCAGTTCATGACGTGGCCACTTTACCTTGAAAAGACGGAGTACTACACTAAATTAATCAATGCCCATCAAAGTAAAAATTTATCAAGCTATTCCTGATATTTTCTAAGTTACGGTAGGTAGGTATTAAATTTACTTGAGGTTTAAAAAAAAAAGAAGGAAAGAATGAATGTGACAGACAGGTGTAATTGTGAAGTGCAGAACAATTTTGTAATTAATTAAAAAAAAAAAAATAATCAAAAGATTGTGATGTGATGATAAATGTGATGATAAAATATACTTTGTTTAAAGTTGAGTTTGCTTTTTGATAAACGATTTATTTTCTGTTGTAACAATGATAAGAGTTTTGGCGCTCTTTTGCAGAGCATTTGGAAGATTGTTTTTAATGTTTTCATCAAGTATATTTTTGTACCTCGTATTTTGAGATATTTTATTTTTTATATTTCAACAATTGTAAAATAAATAAAATACATTACGACAGAAATTCTGAAAAACGATTTATGTATTCAAAGGAGTTTAAAGAAGAAAATATGATGATTATGGATACGGATATGTAATTCGAAACAATGTCCCACCAGGAGTCACGGAAAATCAAATACATTTTATATGAAAGCTGGTGTGTATCAAGGAAGCGTCCTGAGTCCTTTGCTTTTCATTACAGTCCTTGAATATCTATCTATACTAGAAGATAAGGAATATAAGGTGTTGGGATGATTGAAATAGCAGGAGAGCATTGCTATCTCAAGTGAGTTTTGTCCATCGGGGGAGCTCACCCATATTAGTTCACTCACAAAGATATGTGGGAACCTGTATATATTTTTGATCAAAGATTTTGGGCCGCCACGTTTTTTAGTCATGATAAGATAAGCTTTATTAACAAATAAAATAAACTTGAAAAAACCTCTTTAAGATCGTACTATACAAGACAATAAGTATAAATTGTTCATTATCAGAATTAAAATGAAAACTATCGCTTTTTAAACAAAACTTTTTTTTTGATTTTGTTAGGTAATATCTTGATAAAAAAAAAGATCTAAAAAGATGATATTATTTTATAAAATGGCAAGTCATAATTAATGAATTGTAGGAAAGGAAAGTATAGAATAAAGGATATAACACCTTTAAAATTTAAGCTACAATAAAGAGAAAATGAGAACAGTCATGAAATATGAATGGCAAGTTTTCGGTGATAACATCGTCATTTTTTTTTCGATTATATTATTAAACTATTTTAAATGTCCCAACCCAATGTATGCTTCGTAGTAAGAACAATCTCTTATAATTAAAGTGGAAGTTTAATATTACTTTCCCAAAGGAATCGTTAAGAGTTCGCTATTTTTTTCTTCAAAGACCATATAACCCAAAGGATTTTCACGTTTCCTTTTTCAAAAAAATCTAGTCATTCAGTGATGATAGATGAAGCAATTAAACAACAATTGTTAAACTAATGTGGTTTTTCATTGGAAATTTCAGATATGTATTCTGCGATTTCGTTGCCAAATGTAACGCAAACATTTTCTTTTCTTTTGTAGTTCTGTGTATCATTTTATGTTTGTTTTTAATTTTAATTATTATATTGACGAGAAGGAGACAAACTGAAGCCGTAACTTACTTAAACTTGACAAGTTTAGCAGTGTCAAACAGTAGTTGAAAAAATCTCACATCAAATCGACTTTTTGTGATTTTGATCAAGACGGAATCTAGGTTTATCTAAATAAAAGTGGATACTAAGCTAGTACCGTACTCATAACAATGCCAACGGTATAATGTCCATCAATGTTTAATCAATTTAACTCAGTTTATCATGCACATTCCTGTTTTTCGTCAGACGTTCGATACATAATTTTAAAAATAGTATTGTGTTATTTAAATTATGTTTTGCAGTGTTGACATAAGTTTAAATATAACTGAAGCTTTCAATCAGTAGTCTGTTTTGGAATTGTAGGGGATACGCATTTCATAAATTTAAGTTTTTTTTACGTGAATTGTGAATGCTAACATTTCAAACTTGAACACACTGAAAATCTGATCGGACTCTACCTAATTCAATGGATTGAAGCTTCAATTCAATGGAACTTGTAATATTTTGACTTTTTTTTATTCTTTCTCAACTTCTTAATAAGTGTGTGCTAAAATCTTAACTTTGTTTGTATGTTATTCCTATGAAATCGAAAACGGCTGGACTGATATTGAAAAAAATGCCATGGAAACTTCAGAATAACCAAGCGGGTGATATTGTGGCAGTTAATAGCGGTTAAACCAAAAGAAATAAAAATAAAATTGGGCCGAGCAACACGAGTCTTATATGTCGACAGTTTATATTTTCTTTTTTTTTTAATTAAATAAAACATTTTATTCGCAAGTGTTGGGTGTTCTTCTTGTTTGTGAGTAGTTAAATACAAAATATTAAATTTATTTAAAAGTGTAATTGGAGATTTTAATTTAACTAATTTTACTTCATTTTAAATAAAATAAAAGATTTTTGTGTATAACTTCCATAGCTGTTACCCGGCGCTTTGCTATCGTAGAATAAATAAGGAAGAAAACATTGTTTTTGAAATACATCATAATATTTAAAACATTGTTTTAAATATTATAATCCAATCGGGCCAAAATTTTCTGATGAGGTTTATTTTTATTATTTATTTATTTAAATATTAAGGGGTGATTTTGAGAAAAAGTCATCAAACTCATCATTTAATATTTTTTAATATATTTAATATTTTTTTTAACTATGTGTCTGTAAAGCACATTGCCTTTTAAATGCAGTAGGAAGTAATAGAAAGATAGAAAAGAATTGTTTTGGTACAATGAATAGAGAGCTAGTTGATTTTTATTTTTCATTGCATAACCTCAAAAAATGCTTGGTACCCAAGCGAGGTTTGAACCTGACCCTCTGGGTTAACAAGAAAGCACTCCATCCATTGTACCATTGTCGCCCATTAAATAAGAGTTTTCGAAAAAAAACGAACCCAGCGCCATCTATTGGACAATTGAAATATCCTTAGTTATTTTTTACAACATAAGCTATCCAACAGTGAAAGTCCCGTCAAAATCGGTCAATCCGTTTGGTTCGGTCCATAAATAAGATCTTTCGAAAATAAAAATACCCCTGCGCCATCTATAGGGGATAATTAAAATATCATAAGTTACTTCCTACAACATCATGCTATCTGTAAGTGAAAGTCTCGTCAAAATCGGTCCAGTATAGTTTTTAATCCGTTTATACATACGAACAAGCGGAAAAAATTGACCGGAGCGCCAGCCAAGGAGTAATTAAAATGACTTAAATTACGCGCTACAATATCAGCTATCGGCTAGTTAAAGTCCCTTCAAAATCTAGCCGTTCTTGAGATAAGACAGTACAAACAGAAAGATAAACAGACAAACAATTTAAAAATGTATGTTGTAAGTACATAGCGATGCTTTCATATACACATATAGTTGAAAGCTGATATTTTGGCATTACAAACAGACACTTCACTTTTATTAATGTGTATAGATTTAGTAAATCATAATTTACTTAATACACACATGACTATTTTATGTCAATTATATCTTTATATAATATTTATATTATATTTATACTTAATATTAAACAGTTAAGATTAATTGAGAACCTTAAGTTTCATTTTGTGTCCTTTATTGAGTTAAAAGGTGTTACATGCAACATCTAATGTGATATTATTTTTTTTAAATACTTTTTAAAAACAAATTCTAATTAAATTCGAGCACCATGAAGAAATAACTCACCTTCAAACGATCGATATAAAAAATGTTCTAGCACAATAAAATGTCTACTCAAATGTTCATGGTATTTGTTAAATAGTCTGACGTCTGCAAATTTGAATATGAAAAAAATTTCATTTATTTAACTGTGCTCTATTATAGATAAAATATAAACCTTAAAAAAATCCTAACGCTTAACATATTTGCTTGTGTTAAAAAAAACTTTTTACTCATACTGTATTTGATTGTGCACCTAAGAGCAGGTTTTAAATTTTGATGTCATATTCCTCCCATAAATATGCAACAACATTAATAACAATTCCACAAAAAATTAGTTTTGCATACTTACAATTTTCATCTGTGGTCATCGGCCCCACTGTCGTTGTATCTAATGAACCACCGATCATGTCCGCCAAAACATCTTCAATATATTCGCGAATGTGTTGTTTCTGATTTGTATTTATCGGTGATGGAGCTTCGCTTACACTTTCAAAATCTAAAAATATGGCAAAAACAAAAAAATTCCAATCAATTGCCGTTATCTCAGGGTCGACGTAACTCACTACATAAAAACGCTGATTCATTGGGATCACACAGTGGAATGTATATTTCACTTCTAGCACGCATTGGAGATGTAAACATCGGGGTGGCTTTCTGCACCTTATACTGCTCCTCCACCCATGTAGATGCTTTTCCATAGGAATCTCTCCTTGCAGCACACAACTGACATCTCCATTCTTCATCCTTAGGGACCCATTCGGAGCATTTTTCACCGCGGCAAATATTTTTGGCACATGAATAACATGCTATGCATCTATGGATAAACATAATAATCATAAATCAAATAGTTTTCCGAAGAGATGGTATAGGTACTTACGTTTCAGAATCATCTGGATCGATTGGTGTAAAGCAAACATTGCACACAGCTGGTCCATCTTTTTTCTTTTTCTGTATTTTACGTTCTGTGATGCGGCTGTAATAAAACAAAGATATAAAAACAATCTTTAAAGTAATTGTAAATTTATTTAGTGTGAAGTAGAAGCGAGGTTCGCTGCACTTTAAATTGTTTTCCAATAACCAAAGTCAAGATCAAGGTTATAACACGATTAAAACCTGACGCAGATAAATCTGATATGTTTGATGGGCTCGTTGTTGGTGGTTTTGTTAAAAGAGGCATAAATTAATTAGTTTCTTTTTTTTTTTTTTTTTTATTTAAACGCCTCTGAGGCAGCAGCAGGTTTTTTGTCGTTGTTGTTAAATAAGAGATAATGAAAGTTTGACGTCTTAGTTAAATATTTTTGTAAGCTCCATTTTGTTTAAACTTTCTTTAAAAAAAAATATGGGTATGAAATTACACAGAATAAATTTAATATTGATGTTCGATATTGGGAAGATGCATGATTTTTAAATTTTATTTAAGACTCTAACTTCTATAGAGGGTGTTCCAATCGGTATATTCCGTTCAATTAAAAAGAAATACAGGAATAGGTGTTTTACAAAAAGAATGCGGTGTTTTTATTTTAATGCGAGTTGTTCATTTGTTGAGACATTTAGACCAATTTGGCGTTATTTAGTTTTCCATTATAAAATGATTTGGCTCTATTTTTAAAATTAAAGAAACCATTTTTGGCATAATTTCGCTTACCACAACGAAATAAAGCCAAATTGACGTTATTTCGTTTTTTGAAGACGAAATAATCGACCAAAATTAAAATTTGGTCTTATTTGGTTTGACAGTCGTCCAAATTTATGTGAAATTTTCTTATATGGCGGCATTTAAGGTAACTTGACGTAGAATTATGAAACAAGGTTCGGCCGATTTTGGTTTAGCTGCTGTGGTAAATATAATAGAGTTTTACATCAGTAAAAAGTTTTTTTATGTCCACAGTTCGAGACTTGTGATGTGGTCGATTTCATACCACACACTTTTTATGCTATAGAACATTTGAAAGAGAAGTGGTAAAAAAACAAGCCAACAGTTATAAGGACCTGAAAGTTATGCATAATGATTCAACACATTGATTAATTAATTTAATTCATTACTAAAGAAAAAAATTCTCAGATTATTTTAAAAACTGTGTAATTAACACTCTATATCGGGAAGTTCATTTTGAAACACCCTTTTGCTTTAGCACAGACTACCTCGGGAAAATTTCTTTGTCAGATATTTGGAGCTTTGTCTAGGTTAACTGACTAAGTCGTTTTATTTTGAAGAAATTTAAATTCAGGTTCCTATCGATGAATCGTAAAGTATACCTATTGACAAAAATCGTTTGAACTTTTATTCTATTGGTTTTAATTCTTAGGAGAAAGTAAAGTTTCAGTATAAATTTGCTTTTATTAATTAAATTCTTTTTTTACTTGTGATTTTAGAATAGGTATCATATTTAGGTAATTATTTTATTCTTAAAAAAAAGTTAAAATAACGATACCAAATGAAGAGAAGTGGATAAATTGGGTCAGCAAATTTTGTCGGTCTATATAGAAAAAGGGCGATCTGATTTTCTTCAGTGTTTAATATTTGTATGTAAATACAACCGAAAGCAATTTTACTGGGTGTACCTATGTAAGGTTCTTAAAAACAATACGTTATTTAATAATTAATCTATTAGGAAAAAAAAGTATTTTTTATCGAAAAAGCCTCAAACGATTTGTAAACAAAATTTTGTGAGGAATATTTGTTTTTCTAAAAGACACTATAATAATCCAGTCGATATGTACTTTTATCTGAAAAAAAAATTGCGAACTTAATGAAACTTGCACAGATTATTTGGGAGTATAATAAGAATAACCCCTAGAGGGTTGTCCTTTAACTTGTTGGGTTTGAAAGTTTAAAGTACATAAAATAATAGATTTTTGGCTTTTCGAAAAGGTATAGCATGACATAGTTTGTTTTTTAATAATTTTTTTTTCTGTCTCAAGTATTTTTTTTAGAAAACTGACCCTTCCGCAAAAATTGTTTGATATAAAAGCTTTATTAAAAAAAAATTTAAAAAAGAAAAGAAGAGATTTTTGGCTTCACAAAAAGGTTGTGCATGTTATTGTAGGCGTTCCGGTCTTTTTGAAATCAGTTTTTCTTTTTTCCGTTTTTTTTTTTTAAATTGCCTCTCCCGGTTAAGCGGGGGGAATAGACCCCCGTGCATTACGATTTTTTTCTCGTCTTGACCCAACCTACTAGCTTTACACAACCTACTAGCTTTACTTTGTTTTTTTACAAATAATGTTAATAACCTTGTGTAGAATTACTGATGTACATACACCAACTACTTTTATTGCAGGAGTCAAAATACCCCAAAAATAAATCAGCTGTATCTCCGTCAATATTGAGTCTACAGATCTGGTTCAGCAACCAATTTTTATGAAATTTAATGCGGGTCTTTAACTTTACACAAAATGTGCTTAGTTTAAGAAATACAAGCGAAAAACTGAAAACAGTCGAAAAAATTAGGGGTTTTTCGCCCTTTCCAAGTTAGCACAGGGTCCTCGAGGTCAAGAAATTAGGGGGGTCTTCCTATTATATACCTCCGAACAATCTGTGCAATTTTCATTAAGTTCGCAAATTTTATTTTTTTTTCATATCCATTTTTTCCGACATAGGTATCGACTAGACTATAACTAGAAACGGTATATTTTCAATAAGACGTTTTTTTATATTTTTGAATATGTAGATACTAAGGAAATGCTGTTATTTTTGATAAGTAAATATGTATGTAGGTACCTAGATACCGTATGACATAAATTAAATTAAAAAAAGTGACAACAAATATTTTAATTAATTTTTAAAGATTTAAGAGTTTTGCAAATTTTTATTTAAAAAAAATGTTTCTCAAATAAAAGTAAAACACAAAAAAAAATTTTCCAAGAACGTTCTTTTTTCAAATATCTACATAAGTCCAGTAAGTCGAGATTATATTTTTGTTTTGAAGAGTATTTGTAGCGTCAAGATCCACAAAGTTCACACAAAAATAAATGTCTGAGTTGTCTTTCATTTAGAAAAATTCGTTAATGAGATTTTCTCCTCTTTTTTTAGTTTTATGAAAAAAAAAATTTTTTTGTCCACAACGTGGCATCAAAAATATTCAGATCTTTCCCATAAAAAGTTACTGGCCAAAAACTGTCAACGTTTTAGAGATGGAAATCGTTTTTACGATTATATTACATTATTTTAAATTAAAATTAACGTTAAGTTCCGCAATAGACTTCAAAGTTCAAACACGATTTAACTCAGGACTTGAACCTATATTTGTGTCTGTGAGAATTCAGTTACAATTTTTTATTTCATTTAACATTCGGCTGGTTTGGTCAAAAATTATATGTCTCCTTCTTAATTTTGCAATCGCAATTCGAAAACAATTTCAAATCGCAGTCAGAACATACATTTTGTCTGAAATTTCGGTATCAGTAGTGCTGACCGACAAAATTGGCGTGATAATGATTAAAAATGTCTGTTTTTTATGTTTTTGTTAATTTAGTGTTATAGGAGAAATTTAATTATTAATTTCTAATAACTATAATTTATTTTTTTTCTTGTTCAATCAATCTAAGCAAGTAGGTATACCTTGCCAAATTCACCAATAAAACATAGAAAAAGTAAAACTTAAACACGCTAACTTTGCAAATCTTAATCAACGCTATAATTTCAAACTACAAACGTATTACAAATTAACTATATAGCAAGACAAGTCGTATAAGTGTGCACATTTTCTGCAACATATTACCTAACTTTCAATATCTAAACAACCAAGCGTGCACAAACTAGACTCACGCCAGTAGATAACAATTATTTATAATATGCAACTCTCACCTCTCACGCAAACCTCAAATTGAATAGTAAAAACATTTTCACTTAATAAATTTAATTAAGGAAACAAATTTACCTCTCTCTTTGCTTTCAGCTGGGGTATCTTCCACAAGCCGAGGATACATGCAACATTCAATTACATCATACAAAATATTGCCTATCGCACAAACTGATTGAATTGAACCAGAAATGAAAATTCAAAATATAGATACCTACAAAGTAAAAAACAAAAAACAAAAAATAGCAACATCAACATCGCCACATCGGCACACCACTTGCACTTTACACGTCACATATAGCAGCAGCCAGCGTATATTTGTGTATCTATACGGCCATACTTCTTCTGGATATTTTTTTATGTTTTCCATCTGGAAAAAATAACTTACGCAAGCAGTTTTTCCATTTTCAGGAAATTAAGCGGTTACAAGAGTTGCTACACCAGTTTCAGTTCAATTTTCTTTACTGCAGCCACCCATATGTGGGATTTATTTGCAGAGTAGTTTTATTTTGCTTCTTACAAAAAAAAACCTTTCTCTATAATGCATTTAAATGGTAGCCCTATACACACCATCCGAGGTCCATCTAACCACAAAGTTAAAAGCTTCACTGAATGATATCCGGAGCACTAATGACCATGACAAGGACGACAACTTTTGCACATTTTAGTCAATCTTAATTAAATTTTGCTTTCAAAATGCATTTGGTTTGTAACATTTAATTTTTTTTTTATTTGTTTCTATTAAAAAAATATAAAAGCTTAGAGTTAATTTTTACATAACAGTCATTTTAAAATAAAATAAATCACATTATGAAAATAAGTCCTTGAAGGACTGCGGTTGAATTAGGGATTTTAAATATTTCGTTTTCAGTAATAATTATGTACAAATATGTATAAGCTTAAATTATTAGGAAAATATATAAGATTGATGATAAAATATTACATGAATTGTTAAATATATTTTAAAAATACATAATGAAAGATTTTACAATAATGTTAAGGATTTTTCTTTTGTTCTTATCGTAACTAAACTTAAATTTATTATTGTTGGCAAATTTTTTTATATGATGAGATCAATTTTTCAATCTTTTCTCATAGTGAGCAAAGTGACAATTAGTATAACAACTAAAAACATAATAAACTATAATTTAATAGGAAATTAATTTTTAAAATTCATGGTGATTCCATATTTTACTCCACTTACAAATAATATAGGAGGGGGTAGGTTAAGGCAACATTTAATGAGTTGTTTTGGGACACAAATATTTTCAGTAAGAGTGATAGATAAAAATAATTTAACCAGCTTATATCAATAACTTAGGTTTAAAACGTTTTTTACACTTAATAATCGCATTGCATCGATCACCATCTAAATATTTGAAGATAACTAAAGCGGAACAGCTTTCAATCATAAACGATAAAGATATTAACAGTATGTAAACAATTTTAATGGTTTATGCCTATTTGCACCAAAATGTGATAAAAAGTGATTTCAAATCTTTTCATTGTTTAAAAAAAAGTAGTTATGCTTACATATAATTATTTTTGGAATATTAGGTAAATACCTAAAGAAAAAAATCATATTTTAATGTTAATTCGTTTGAAAATAAAAGAAATTCGTAGGTCTCAGTTTTAATGTTAAGTCAACAAATAAAAAACAAAGGTTAAATAAGACTTTTACAATTTTTATATTGAAATTTTAGGTCCTGACTTTGGTTGGTGCAACAAATCTAAATTTAACTCGCCTACAAATTTTAATTCTGCGACATCTTAAATTGTTTTAAATATATATTCGGTGCAATAAGGCATTAATAACAAATAATTTATATTTAAAGTAAAACTTTTTAACGAAATGAAATAGTTATGATAAATGTTGAATACTTAATATTTTTTAACCTTAAATTTAGTGAGATTACTCTTGGTATTTTCTTGAATAATTTTGATTTAAAATAAATTTATAATCAATTTTAATTTACAGAAACAATATAGAATCACTGTGTTGTGTTGATCGGTAGATTTTTGAATGTAACATTTTTTTCAGTGAAGCATATAATGTGATGTTTCTGAAAAAAACGGGATGCTCCTTCTGGAATTCCGTGGAACTTTTTTTCATAAATGTATGAAAAAGACGTGAATCAGTTTAGATGTAACTTCCTACATTCCACGTTAGCGATTATTGATGTATAAACTTTCTATATTTCTAAAATATCAAAAAAAAAAACAAATTGTTACCAAAATTTAATATCAATCAGAGAAGCCTTTTTTACCTTAAGAATTTAGTCTTTTTTCCAATCTTCTAAGATTTTAAAACAAGAATGTAATGATATAGCGTAAGTGGATTTATCTCAAATGTGAGGTATGCTACCAAAACATAATCAAATATTCCGATTTTTGTGCCTTAACAAATTTGTTAACTTTGGACAGCTGGATGTCAATTATAGAAGTCCATCTCGCCATCAAGATATTAAGAGACGTTCGAGATATTTAAATTTAAATGTATGATCTTTGCTTTGCTTTTAAAAATCCATAAATACGGAAATTCGTATATTTACACTGGGGTCCGAAATTTCACTTCACTTATTAGATTATTTGTTATTTTTTCATGACGATGTCAAACAAGTAGTTTCGGTAAGTATCCTCTTTAGATAGTTCGATCATACAAAACAGCTGATATTAAAGACGTGTTTGAATGGGTTTCAAAGTTTTGACCAAAGTTTTGCACATAATAAACAATTTTTTTAAAACACAAGTATATGAACTCCGAAAGAAAGTTACCAATCATTCAAATCTGAAAGTTATGGCGAGGAAGTCAATTCACATAAATATTCCAAAACGTTATTTCACTGTGTTTAAAATGTTGTTAATTTAAAGACAAGTTGTTATTTATTTAGTTTTATTTTAACTTAATTTTGTATGTACAAAATTCAAAAAAAAAAAAAAAAATCTCTAATTGCTTTGATTATTGAAACATCTAAAAAGTATAACACAAGCATTTCATCACTTTTTCCCCACACTGTAATGCATTTGATTGCATTTTATATCACATAATTAATTTTTTTTTTTGATGAACAAATAAAGTTATAAGAATTCGTTATCTTATTTATTTAATTATAATATTCTAAATTGTCATTGGTTGCACGATTTTGAGTTCTTCGTCTACTTGGCCATAAACTATTGTTGTCATATAATTCTTCATAATAAATATCTTCTTCGTATTCACTTGAATTATCAAATTCAACATCTCGATTAAACATCGGTGCAAGTGTTAGTTTTAAAAAAATCACTTCCATTGTGCAAACCATAACGAGAAACATGGCGACTGCTAAATTTGAACCGACTGGCGGAAGTAGTCCTTCCTGCCAATAACTGTGTATAGATGACATTTTGTTTGTTTGTTTTTTTTTTGTTTTTATGGTATCACTTATTTAAATAAAATAACTCTTCTAGTTGTATTTTTGTATGTTTAAAAAACACTTTTTTATATTTTAAAATCAACAGACACTCCTAAATTCTAAATGCATTTATTTTATGTGTTTTTTTTATGAACAAATTATTCAAAATAAACTTCTTTTTCAGTTTTAATTTTAAGTTTCGCGGAATTCAATCACCATAAACGATTGAAATAAAGTTTGTTGTATCTCTAAGATACTTTCACACGACTTTGCTGTTCGAAAGCTTACTTGATTGTGAGAGAGGATTGAATTATGTGTTTTGGTTTAACTGTTGTGAAGGCAATAGATAGATAGACCACATTTTGTGGTGATGCTTAACATTTAATTTTTTTTCTTTTCTGTTTTAATTAATTCGTTGTTATTGAATGAAATGTATATTTTATTTATTATTGTTTTGCTCTTTTCTTTTTGTTGCTTATATTCATTTATATTTTGTTTATGCTGTTGTTTACTTTCGAAGAAATGGTTATTATAATATAAATATATATAATAATGTGTCTTGATACTAAAAATTAAACACGTTTTATAACTAAAATTACGTTGATTGGAATGTGCTTAGATTGCAAATGTGCTTTTTTTTGTGTCTTTGGTGGCCAATTTAGATGCGAGTGAGAAGCTATAATTATATGTAATATAAAATCAAAGTTGTAGGCAATAATTGTAATTGTAAATTCTTTGTAAGGAATAATGGGCAAATAAAAATATTTACAAATTTGTATCGTGCAAAATATGTTACATTATATCAGTAATATACGAATATAATTGCTTCTATTATTCCTTTTAATGACAACTCTATCTACTGGGATCTTAGGGCGAAAAAAATTAACTGGCGCCAAACTTATTCACCGAGTTTTGTTCAAATTCAAAAATTCAAAGAAGAAGGTTGTTTTTTGGTTTAACCTCGTGAGATTAAGATGATAAGAAATAATTCTGGAGTTTTTCCTAATTTTTTCTGATGCTCTCAAATGAGACCATTACTGTCCCACTTCACCGCTTCATCATAGGATCTGCATGTAGGGTTTATTTGAGTTAAAGTAAAGGATTTTGTTGGTCCGCATCTCCTCCTTCGGAATTGTGTCAAAAACCTTGTCTGGTAATGTTTTCTTACTTCATATATAACGCTCGTATCTTTTTTTGGACGAAAAACAGTACTTTTTCCTCAAAAGCTGTAAAAAGCAGTACATCGATGAAAAAAACAGTATTTTTCGCAGTACATTTTTTTTTTAATTTTTATTTATTTTATTTCCTTAAAACATGAAATTTATTGCGTTCATTATTGAATTCCTTTGAGTTTTAGATGCCAATGACGAACCGCTGAATGTTTGCATTACTTTTAATGAGTGTAATCAGAGAACTTCATCTCATATATAAAAGTGGTATAAATTTCACCAAGAAATTTTTCATTGAGGAGCAAATTTCCTACTCGGAGATTAACAATGTAAAGATAGAAATATCTCACTGTCATTCACGTTTGCTTTCAAGCTCAAAAAACTGCTGATTTGAAGTTCTGTATATCTCAAAATAAAAGCAGTTTTTTTGAAAAAAAAAAAACAGTTCGCAGTTTTACGCAGTTTTTGAGAGCAAAAAACAGTACAATACTGCGAAAAACAGTACAGATACGAGCGTTATTCATATACGAAGTCATACGAAGCATTATTTCAGATGGCGTCTATTTAGGTTAGGGTATTTTCTCGGTCACAAAAGAAAAGTTTTCTTCCGGTACTTTATAGCTTTAATAAAGATCAAAAGACTCAAGACGGTTCCTCAGAGTACACCAGTTCCTCGGAGTACACCGGTCATCTTACATCTGTTTTGACTTGTTCGAACGTATTCACGCGATCATCAGCACGTGAATTTTCGAAACTTCTCGTTGCCATAGATGATAATATATCACGTAGTTAACTTCCTATAGTATAAGAATTAAGTCTGATATTACCTTTATACTCTTTCTAAACTCAAAGGATACATGTCGTTTGCCCAAACGATGCTTCTTCTTAAGGTTTAAAGATAAAGAACAATTAAAACGTGACACTCCGATAAATATAAAGTTTAAAAATCAATAAAACACCTTAATTTGAGTTCACAAGTACAATTTTTTTTTAATTTATTTATTTAAAAAATTATTTATTTAGATGCATTTCGACAAATAATTTGTCATCATCAAACAACAGTAGGTAAAATCACGACAAGCAGATGACTGAAAACTGTGTAGGTTAGATAAGTTTGAAGAGATCAGTTTCAATGTTTCCGTTGTCGAGGTTGATATTGTCCGTCTCATAAGCGTCTAGTCGATTGGGGTCGTTTACTTGTTTCAACAGTTTTATGTTGTTTATTGAAACATCAAAGTGATTTTTCGATAGAACATGATTAGCGAAAGCCGATTCTTTAGGTTGGTTTTGTCGTATGGATTCGTTATGTTCCTTAAAACGTTTGGATAATGTTCTTCTTGTCTGTCCGTAGTATTTTTTATTGCAATTGCCACAAGTTAATTGATAGACGCCAGTTTTGCCCAAATCTTCAATTTAGTCTTTTGTCGATCCTAATAATTGTTTCATTTTGTTCTGGCTTGAGTAAACAATTTTCATCCTGTTCTTTTCAAAGACATCTTTAGGTGGTTGGTTACCTCTGGTACAAATGATACACTCACACGTTTTAATTCATTATTTTCCATATTTAATGAATAATTTTGCGTGTACAAAGTTGTTAATCTGGATCTCGCAATTTTTCTAGAGTGGTTTCTTATAATCTTGTCAATAATAGCAACATCATAGCCGTTATGGAAAGCAATATTTTTAATTTTTTCATATTCGGTCTTGTAATTCGTGATTGAAAGAGGAAATCTTACAAGACACAAATGTGTTAAGTGCACTTTTTGTCAAAAATGAGTTAATTATACCATTCTACTAATCTTTCTTGTGGTAAATTAAAATAACCTATGTTGAGCGAACACACGCTGTAAAATGGATTTAAAGTTGTCCTAACACCTACAGCCTTATGGAACTTCAAAACTTTAAAGCGCTCTCTCTCCTGTAAAATCAAGTTTTGTGCACTTAACATATTTTTATAGAGTTTTATATGCTTTTGTTTAATTATGCAGTCCTTAATAATAAAAGAATCCGATGATAAGATTATAATATTAATTTTTTTGAAAATATTGCATTTTTTTCTGTCTATACATAAATAAATTTTTTAAAATACGAAACTACTTCCGCGTTCAAGTTTTTATTAGGGTTGCGAATTCGCAATCATGTTCTTCGGGTTCTAGCAATATTTAAATAGACAAAATGTAATAAATCATAGTAAAAATCGTGTTTGGTTTATAATAAAAAAAACGATAAGTATTTTGTTTGCTTTGGAATTTCCATAATAAATGAGACATCAGTCTGGGTTGAAATAACTGATAACAATAAGAAAGGGGTGTTTTGCTGTTTTTTTCGTTGCCAATTCAAGTTCTATTACTAAAACTTTAAAAACAAAAAAATATTAGCATTTCTTTGCTAATCTTAGTATTTACTGTATACTGGTATACATAATAAAGTTCTTAATAGATTTTTAGATAGATTTTCGCTAATAATTTCGATGACCTGTTTTTTGTTTATAAATTAAAAACAAAATTCGTGACGTAGTTTCATTGCTAATTTATGCTGACATACTTTTTTTTTCGTTTAAACCAAATTAGGGCACATTTATTTTTGGCTCTCGAATATATTTATATTCATTAGCATAGCTAAATAAATGTTGCATTTTGGTTTCGCCATTATTGCATTGAATTCGATTGATAAAATTATAAAAAATTCCAGAAAAATAAAGAAATCATTTTATTTTATACAAATTAAACATGACATTACGTAGACAGAGAAAAAAGTCAGGCAATTCTGTCTGTTCGTCAATCACTCTATCTGGATGTATTTACACCTACAGCCGGTTACACCGATTTTCTTTGAACTCGGAATTCTTTTACGAGTTATTTGTTGCCAATGATGATGAGTGTAATGAAACCGTTTTTTTACACCGTTTTTTTTGAGAAACATTTTTTTTTTTGAACCGATAAGTACCTATGTACATATATATTTTTTTTGAAATAAAAACGATCAATTTTGAGAAAATTTTATGTAAGTGATTTGTTGCCAACGTTGATGTTATTTTATCTGAATTATGGTTCCAGAAAACGAGTTCCAGAAACGATGTCCGTGCATTTATTAAAAAAAAAAAAAGAAAAGAAATTTCAACAGGCAAATAAATTGTTATCTTATTTAAATATTAACATTATGAAAAAAACAAAGTGAACTGTAACCTAGTTTTACGGCAGTATAGCTAATAAATAATAATAAATAATATTTAACGGTAACTGTTATGGAAACGTTTTTTTTCACACCGACTATTTTTGAAACGGCTACAACGGTTTTGATAAAATTTAGTATTGTAAAAGTCTTGCTTAATCTGATGAATACTGCAGAAAAAAAGTTGAAAAAATTATTTTTTGCAAGAAATTTTTTTTTGCAAAACTAAAATATTTTGTCAAACGTTATTAATAAATTATTGTGCGGAAGTTTCTAAATTATATTTATCAGTATTATATCAGCATTTCTTGATTTTCGGCGAAAAACTTTCCGAACATTTATTTTATTTTATTTCCCAATTTCTTTGCTTTTCATACAACCTTTAAGCATCTGGCAACCATAGCATTAAACATTAAGACACTTTCAAGTTTTGAACGGGATAGGGACAAAATCACGACTGCCAAAATCCCGACTGGACAGATTGAAAAATCCCGACTGCCAAAATCCCGACTGAAAAAATCCGAATGGTACCAATAAAAAATTACGATTTTCAGCACTTTTAGCACGTTTTCGTACTTTATTTTTTGCTTTCACACTAATTATTTGAAATAGGAATTGAAAAGGTAGAAAATAAGAAGCGAAACAGGCCACCTAGGTACTGTTGAATTTTGAATTCGGCAGTCGGGATTTTATCCAACTAGGTATGCGAAACTTCAATCAAAGTACTTTTTTTTAAATTAACATTTTTAAGATACAGAATCGTAACTAACCAAAAAGATAATAGCTGGAGGGGTCAAACCGTGCAATCTCCACTAACTAGTCGAAATATAGCCAAATTGAAACTCGTTTTTTAGCCAAGGTACGGCTGTGAATATTCCGAACAACGCCAAAACATGTCAGCTCTTTGAAAAAATACGACATCGAACAGTTGCAATCGCAAGAGATCACCAAGAACTTTTCAAGAATCAGAGTTGCAAAAAAGGACCAGATATCAAGGAATAAGAGAGAAGCCCTTCACAAACAATCTTATAAAGTTCATATTAGTGTGGCCGTAGTTTTTAGGTTCCAAAATTCAACAATTTATTGACTATAGTTAAAAAATTTCATTACTTTTCAAACTAAAAACATTTCATGAACATTAAAATATACACCTATGTACATACTACGTACAACTATTTTCATTAAATTGAACTTGACAAATTAAAAATACTGAAAGTGGGTATATGACAGTCACAAAGTTAAGCTTGAAAAATTATGCTGAATATGATATAAGTCACGCTGTTAATGAAAACAAATAAAACAAAATTATTTAGACCCCGGAAATGGTTAAAGTTTTTTAAAGGTCAGAAATATTTTCTTTTTTTAAAGAATTTGGTCATGGCATAGACTAGACAGAGACACTTTATAACGAAGCGCCACCAACGTGCCGGCCGGTATTACAAAACAACAAGTTAAACTTCTATTCAAAGCTTTTAATCCAAGCACATTAAATAAATTTAATACATTAAAATAAAACCGTCAATAGATGGTCACCCATTTTACCATATCGAGTGTTAAATAAAGAGGAATAGGTATTATGTTATTAAGAAGGTGAATCGGAAATATATAGGTGAGTGGGAAGGTGATTACTTGATTAAATTTATATTCAAAATGCACAAGTATTTCAAGGTCATTTAAGTTATGAGTACGAGTATATCACGTCATAACATATTTCAGGTAAAACTTGAATTTTCAATGTTTTTCAAAAAACGGTATTTTTCAATAAAATTAGTTAAAAAAAAACTAAACAATGTTGTTTTGCAAAATCGAGTATCATTGACACAATGAGGTGCGGCCGGTGCGCAAGTACTACTATAATAAGATGACATTGGATAATTATATTGTAGACATCAAAACAATTATATTAAGTTTTTCATTCATTGAAAAAATTTGTTCTGTGTCTATGTGTTGATGCTTCATAAAATACTCAATCTCAATACGAAAGTTTTCGATAATTTAGGAGATTGGATCCAAAACATTAAGACAAAAAAAGAGCACGAGAAATGAGCTCAATCTATCAATTTTCTATCAATCGATAATTCTATAAAAGTGTGAAAAGGACAGAACTGAAGCCTGTAGGGATCAGTGTGGAAATTATGGTAGTAAATACAGGGTCAGTGTTAAAGATCTGGAAAGAACATATTATTTAAAAACACCACCGAACCTTTTGATGTTGAAAAAGGTGATTAAAAGAAGAATCACTTTTCCAAACTACTGCTTCTAGGGCTTATGAAGGCATCTTAGTATAGTATTAGTTATAAGGCCCCTCCAGAGAATGAAAGAGACTCTGTAGAAGACCTTAATCATCTGTATCTATGGTGAGGAAGCATGGACCTTGTTCAAAACGGATGAAAATTTGCTTAAGGGGCCTACTTGGGTGGAGGAAAATTCTGAGAATAATTTTGGTCGATTGTTTGCCGAAGGAGCGTAGAAAAAAAGATGCAACGAAGAACTTTACCCCGTAAAGTATACGTACAAGCCTTTTGGAAGGACTTTGTTGGTTGAAGCTGTATATACATCCTGTAGTATTAATGCAGTAAGTTAGTGATCTAAATTTTATTAAATGACTAGCTGGTACCCGTTGCGTTGCTGCCAAAGTAAAAATAACTGCGGAAATAGTAGATAACAATATCAGTTTTATTTAAACGTTGTAAGGCAATACCTAGTGCCAAAGTTAAATAAGTTCTTTCATCTTAGTTGTTACCATGTTTTTTTCGATTACCATCAGAGCTTTTTTAAAAATATTGTCTGAAAACTTAATGGAATTGTCAAAACGGAACTAACAATGAACACGGTTCAAACTATTTCGTTAAAATTTTGTGAATTTTCTTCTAAAATCTTTTCTTCTAAAATCTTTATCGCAAATAACAACTTCCACATGCGTCATTTTCGAGAAAATTAAGTTTTTGGCAAGCATCTTTGAACGTCTCCAAAAAAACAAAAATGTCTAGAAAAAACGAAATTCAATTTGTTTTTGGTTGCTGGTTCTTAAGTCAATGTTTCATAATAGTGTGACACCGTATCAAATTTCTTGAAGTATTTTCACGTTCGTCAAGAATAGCGCGAATGAGCTCATGTCAGAACAAAGTCATTTTGTTATGGCAGCAAAAGAAAACATGGTGATTCCGTTAGCTGTACATTATTGAAAGAAGAGATTAGAAACACCTACTCTGAAAAAACTGCAGAACACCGTGAGTTCGAAGAGACGCACAGATCTTTTAGTAAAAAACAGTTCACTTTTACTTTAACTAACTAGTAAATGGTTATAAAAACCAAGATCGCCTCATCGAGCAGCCTCGAGAAACTTAATTTGGTCAGCTAAAAAAACTAATTTGATGTTTTATTTTGTTAGATTTTTATTTGATTCTCAATTAATTTGACTTATTTTTTTTTAAAACTGAGTTCGTAGATCAGTATCTACGAAATAAAAAAAAATATTTTCTAGCAGCAAAATGGCAAATTTTCTTAATATTTTTCTCCTAAGAACCTCCCTTAAAACTTTTGCCAGCATATCAAAAAAAATTAGTCAAATCCGTTTTTTCGACAATGATCGAAAATACAAATCCATAATTTTTTTTTTTTTGTAATTTATAGCATGTTTTTGTTTGTGTATGAATGCAGGCGGCAAACCACCAACTCTACATAAATTGTACTGCTGGCATAACTGTTCCTGAAGTGCAAGCAATAAGCTGGACTATTAGTTTTATTGCAATCGGGTGAACCTAAAGAAAATAAGTTGGACTATGCCGAAACCATCACCCTAGTCCAATCAACAACTTGACAAAGATTTAGCCAAACCGGATGAGCGATATGGCCGCGCATAAAGAACGAACAAAAAATCTAATTTTTAAACCCTTATATATAATTTTTCTTTTAATGATTTTTAAGTATCTTGCCATTAAATTTTGAAGATGATATAGGTCAAGTGTCTCTGTATAACCATATGAGGGCTATTTTTATCGCATTTTCAAATAAATTACGACTGTAGGGTGTCAATTTCAAATTTATTAAATTTCAATGACTGTTCATTTGTTAAAATTAGGAGGATAAAATATCAATGATGTTATCGGCGAAAGACAGCCACGAATATTCAAAATTTTTATGAAAAATTGAAACACTATTTTAAGCCAGAAAGTGGGAAGCTACTCTGGATAGTTTTTTATTCAACTTCAACTTCAACTTCAAAAATAATAATTAACAAAATATCAAAATATGTTTTTTATACAGATTTAAAATTAAAGCTTTTATTGGAAGACCCATTAATATGCGATTGATAACTAAATTCATTTTGCTCTTAGAATAAATAATTAAAAACAAACCAATCTTTTATTCAGGTTGAATAAATATTATTTAATCATATGTCATCGACTGTCTTGGTTTTGGATTTATTTTACATTTTTAAGTAAAATGTTGTTATATTATTGACGTCAATAGAAATCCACCAAAAATAGATATGATTGGAATGCAGTATCTAAATATTTAAATTGTTATATTCAACGGCTTTTAAACATCAATTAGTAATTATATATAAATTATTAACCAAAAAAATTAATATTTTCACACATAATTTTTTAAGAAGAACATAAATTAAATTCAAGTTATTTCTGCGAATGGAAAAACCGTTTTTTTATTTTAAAAAAAGAACATTAGGTTAATAATTTTTTTTTAAACTTGATAAACGGCAATACAAATAATATTATTCGTATTGTCATTTTATGTTAATTAGTTTATTTTGTTTACAGTTTTTAAAGCACTTGAGTTTTATGTATTAAATGTTTGTTAATTTTATCTGTCTTGTCAATTATATAAAAGTAAAAAATATACAAGTTTAGAAGCACTTAAATTAAGTTGAAAGGAAACCAAAAAGAAATTTTTGAAAAAAAACTAAACAAATATTTACGAAAAACCTCAAAATTAGAAAAAAAAAAAATCACCAGAACGCATGAAAATTACCAAACATTTATATAAATATAAAAGGCATGAAGTAAAGATTTAATTGACCCCCAAAAAAGCCTTATTCGCCTAAAATATTTAAGCAAAAAAAAAATCGAAAACATCGCAAATTTTTAATAATTTTCTTGTTTCACTGACCAAAAAAGCACATTTCGTTTTCTTGTTTTTGGACATTTTTAAGCAAAAAGTACATTGGTGGCCAGGTGCAAGGACAATTTGCTGATTTGCTGATGGGTGGATTCTTGCGAATTTTTAAATTTCACATCCCAAATCACCAAAAACTAGCACGAAAACGATTCCCAGTAATAAAAATCAATTCTAACGAATAAGATAATAAATTCATTTCAATTCGTTAGCACTGCCTTCAAGAATTGAAATGAATTTTATAAACAAAATCTATTTTGAGGCAACACGTTGCGTCTATAAATTCAATGATCTTGCATAAAATTCAAGTCACATTAGCTAGACATACTTATATTTTAGTATATTTTAGTTCATTTAAATCTATAAAAGCGAAAATAATTGCCTTAAATCTTCACTTTGTATCTTCAATTACCCACCCACACCTTTTAAGCTTAAGTTTAGTAGTTGAACTATATTATATGGTAATTAGATAGCTGATTTATTTGTAATCAAGTAGACGCTACATTCTTATGCTAATTATTTCAAATAAATCCCAGACTATGAGTAGAATACAATAGAATTTTGTGGAAGGTCCGGATTTTTAGCACAAAAGTGCGAAATTTGAAGGCCAACAATGTTATTAATTTGTTTGTTCTTTAAAAGTCGAAATGATTAATTTTAATTAATAGCATTTTAATTCTCAAAATTGATTTAATAAAATATTAATTTTAAAACCGCGATCAATCAAAGATACAATTTCACGTGACTAATGTTTTATCATAATTTTATTTCTGTTTACAATAAAAAAACAAAAAAATAAATTAAAAACCTGTCTCAAACAAGATACTAAAACGATATCATTTTAATTATAAGTATACCTACATAAATGTATGGATCTTCTCGTGCTTTTAGCGAAAGTGCGTCTCCCAACTAAGGTACTTATCAAATTATTGCAATGCAGTTGCGCGATAGATACAAAATCTATGTACATGTACCTAAACCTAACCTATGACTACAAAAACAAAGTTGGTTTTGCTAATAATGGGCGTCACGGAAGATATAACAAGTTGAACCAGTCGAAGGCAGTCTACGGCGCGGCGCGTCGATTATGCCAACATACATAATTGCAATAGGTAAATAGACCGTGTAGCTTTTAATTAGATAATAATAGTAAGATCATTGAAATTCACAGAGTCAACACGTTCGTAATTTTGTTTAAAGAAAAACAAACTTTAACGATCGTAAAAAGCTTTTTTAACTTCTTCGAAATAATATTTTGGCATCCTGAAAGTATGCTACAAAAACTTTAATCAGTTGATATTTACGTTGAGTTTTGAAATACATACATACATATACCTACATAAGTTGTGGTAAGCAAAACTTATTTTATTAAAAGCATTGATTTAGGGCTTGTTTCACAGTCTTTGAGTAAGTTTCAAGTAAAATACTTAGCAGTTAAATTCGTTGTTTGCTGTTTATTGTTTTGTTTTCAAAAAAGTTCTGAATAGCTTAATTGAAACTTACTTAGATATTGTGAAACAAGCCCTTAATAAACTATTTACAAAATAAAAGGCAAGATTGGGACGCATGTACCTGCTTTAAGATCTGGTTACTTTTCAAGTAAGTAGGTATCTTATTAGAAATATTTTTACTTTCTATATAGGTATACCTAGGGAGACCACCTTTTAAAAAGCCGATTCCGGTACACAAAACAACAATTTAAAAAAATTCTTAGTTTTATTTTTTAAACATGATTAAATATGTATGTACATTGTACATACAATATTTTAATATTATATATGTATGTAGATATTAAGTGTTTGCATCATTGTTATTGTCGCGCTTTTCAAATATATATTTTCCATCAGAAGCTATTTCTTCAATCATTTTTGGCTGTTTTTTTAAGAACTCGAGGCATGTCATTTATATATTGTACCTGATGTGTAGAAGGTCGTTCAACGTTGCAATACTCAATCGGCTCTTATCAGTGCTCCATATTTCATTTAGTCCATGCGCCAATTTCCGCTTGTTTCAGTTCAACTTACATAACTATTTTGACTAAAAGCTAAATTGAACTATATCCAACAAGATTTATTTTTTAACAGATTGTTTATTGTTGCACTTAAATTAACCACAAAAACACATTTTGCAAATTACCGTGGCATGACATTTATACAGGGTGATTGGTTTAAGGTGCACCAAAAAGCTTGAGCATGTAGGTGGAGTTAAGACAAGAAAAAAATCGTATGGGAGAGGGGGTCTATTTTCCCCCGTTTAGGAGGGAGGGGCAATTTTCTAAAAAATTGACTTAAACCAGAAAAAAAATTATTTAAAAACAACGGTGAATGATTCAAAGCCTTGTTATAATACATAAAATTTTGAAAAAAATTAGATAAAATTTTTTTTTTATTTTTTTTTTCAAAATTTTGAGTTTGAAAATTAATTTTTTTAAAACTGTTGACTTAAACAACTTAATTTAAAAATAAAATAAAAGAGTAGTTTTCCGGCTTTCCAAAAAGATATAACAAGGTTTTTCTGATTTAAGTCAATTTTTTAGAAAATTGCCCCTCCCGCCTAAACGGGGGGAAATAGACCCCCCACTCCCCTACGATTTTTTGCTTGTCTTAACCCCACCTACACGCTCAAGCTTTTTGGTGCACCTTAAACCAATCACCTTGTATAAAACCATTTTCCAGGTATTTCACATTATAAAATGGGCTTTAATAATAAAAATAATAATATAAGGAAATTAATGCAATATAAAAAAATTAATTAGATGGAGAAAAAGAGGACATTCGTAGGACAAGTTAGTAAAATGGGGACAAATGTCTTACGAAGAAAAAACAGAGAGAACATGATACTGAAAAAGAGGACGGATGGTCACCGTTATCATTCTCTAGAGAACATGATAACGAAAAAGAAGACGGATCGTCACCGTAATCATTCTCTTGGTATATGTATATCCTTACCAAGAACGTAACTTTTATAAGATGTTTTAGCTACCGCCCGTCTGGTAATACTGCCATGGATATAACATTTTGTAGTTGTGGATATAACATTTTGTAGTTGTTGGTGACCCATGGGAAGAAAAGTCAATTTTTCTCATCTTAATGGTGATCCATCAGGAAGATCAAGTACGAATCGTGAGAAATATTAAATGTTTTTTTTATAAATAACTCGACCATACTTGCTCTTGATCCCCACGAAATTTTAAATGATTGACAATCATTTTGTGAAGGTCTGCCAGTTGGTCTACTTGCTTACATATTTGATTTAGATTTTAGACTAAACATTATTTCTTCGACCCCTAAAGGACATACAAAGCTATTTCGAATCGATACGGAAAAGATTTTGCGCCCCTTGCTTTTGCACATGTCGTGCACATAGTTGTACCGAGTGATTAGCATGAAATGCAACTAAAGTTACCTAAGATGATTTTGTTTTAGAAATAAAACCAAAACTACAGACAAAACTTCATGCTTGCTATAAAATTGACATGCCAAACCGGATAGACTTTTCGTGTTAATCCTCGTAAATGCCAATGTTTTCACATTTTTTTATGAATGCACTCTGAAGGCTTAAAAGAAATGCATTCTCAAATTTAAAAAAAAAACTAATAGCGTTTTTCATTTAAATCTCAAAGATTTGCCCACAAAATCAAGAAGTGCACTTTTAAATGAAACATGTTGGGCTGCTTTTTTCGTAGCGTGAAGACAGAGATTAAACACGCATAGGCTTTGTGAATAATATGCCTGCGTTCCAAACGATCATCATACAATCACAAGGATAGCTTTGTTTTTGTATGCTTGATAATAAGCCGTCATTTATACTTTACACTTCCATTCAATTACAAAGTATCATTATTCAATACCATTGTTTGTTTACCTGAACATTTGTACAAATTTGATAAAAAAATGTAAGATTTATGAAAAATACTATGAATTTGAGTGAAATAAATTAATATAGGTACCTATACCGTCCAAAAAGGTAAAACAATACAAAGCTATCCAATAGTTTTAGAATAAAAAAGAACGCGCAAGCAAAAATCCGCCATTAAAATGTCAGTTTTAAGATCAAATCTCCCAAATTCGAGAGATCGCTTCTTTCTTGTTGAGATTTGCTCTTTTTTCCCTCTTTTCATTTAAATGAAACACCAAAATTGCAAAAATATTAAATCTCTTGAAGGAAGGAGCAAATCTTTTAGCAAATGAAAAACGCTATAAGATTCAACATATCAAGTTCATAGTGTCGTACAGGTATGTGAACAATATTTCCTATAATAGTAAAATATATAATAAGATTTCAGGCTTATCTCTTTATTTTCTCCATACGATTTTATACCTATTTCAAAACCAGCATTTTTGATTGTAGAAATGTTAACAGATAAAAGTAAAAAAAAAAAACTGAAAAACAAATTCAAATCAATGGAAAGTGACAAAAAAGATCACCTAAATGACATTGAATAATGCAATTGTAGGTGTACTTGCGCTTGAGTTAACAACACACGTTTAAATGCTATGAACTCATTATTTATCATTGTTTATCTGACTTTTCGGAGATAACAATACAAAACATTGGCCTAATTTTGATCGTTAATGCAGGCGTATTTGAAAACATAAACAAACGACAGTAAACAAAAAAGAAACAAAAAAACGTTTTGACCTACCTTCTAGGAAAAGCGTAAAATTCAATACTCATTACGAATCATTTGATGTTATAATTTTGTTGAACCACTTAAAATATTTTATCACTAATTTATATAATATTTAAATAACACAATGGATAACTTTATCACAGGATAGAGGGGGGGGTGGGGTATAAACTTCTGTTAGAGGACAGAAATAATAACATAAATTAACAGATAGATAAAGGATATACAATTTTAAAAGGACTTTGTAAACGATCGAATGTTAGAATATTTTTATTTAAATATTTTCTTTTTAACCGATTACCGCGGAAATTCAATTCTAACTAACTACTGGGAATTCGGATACAAATACAAAGGTGAACTCAAAGAATAATCGCACCTGATCAATTGACGATGAGGGTTGGTCAGAAAGGAAAACAAAAATAAATGTGTGTTGGGATCGCAGTGTCTTGGTGAAGCACATTTTAAGAGGTGTGTGAGTTTTTTATCATTTGAAATAGTAATATCAAAGTTTCTGTGTGACTTTACGAAAATTTAGGTGCAAATTTTGTGTTAAGTGTTGAGATTTTACTTAACCTGCTACTAAATTTGATTATTAGTAAGGCCCAAATTAAATTTCAGAGTGAGAAAATTGAATGGTTCTACCGCAAATCTTCTTTCTATTGGCTTAAGACAGCTGGTACCTGTACTTAATAAAATATAAAATATTTTAAAAACTTTCCTTAAGGATCAATTGGAAAAAGACGAAAATCTTACATAAAATTTGCTTGTCATCATTTCGTTCTAACGACCGACGGCTGCGTGCTGTTAACCATTCCTATTCTATTTTGTTAACATATTAAATTTAAGCTACTGTATGCTTGTGAAACATGAAGGACAGGAGGACAGGAGGTATTAAACTTGTAGGTGACAATAATGCTACATTGGATGAGTGCTAGGCTGTCACACTAAGTGTTGCGGGCTAAATACTCTCAAAGGTACATAGTATTTTTTTCTTGTCAGAATCCGAACTTCTGCTGGAAGTTTCTCATGAGATTATGCAAAGAAAAATCAACTACCTCTCAATCCATTGTAGCCTAAAAAATTCGTTCCTATATATTTCTACTCCTTCCAACTATAGTGTCGTGCAACACCCTGTTCTACAAAGGGGGTTTCTCAAAGAGACAATAGATTTTGGCAGTTTATTACAACCATGTTGTTTTATGTATTGTTTATTTGTATGTGTCTTGATTTTGCGGACACAAAAGACGAATTACCATAGCTAGGTTTAGAGGCAATGAACTTAAAGCCATGCTTGCTGCGTTCTGGGAACAGTTCGAATGAAAGCGGCCCCAGTTTCAGCACAAAAACCATCTTCAGCTAGGAGGCCCATTTTTGGATGATCAGGCCTGCCAACATTCAAGTGGCAAGGATTTCACAGAAAGTCACTGTTCGGTGTGGGTAATGGGACGGTAGGGATCGCTCTCAAATAAGAACACTATACCAATTGATGATGACCGTAATTTTATTTGGCAGCAATGCCACGATGAACATTCTGCATTAACAATTCGAGGGCATTATTATCTCACGCAGAGGCAACATGGCTACCGATATTTGTTGATTTAAGCACGTCAAACGATTTTTGTGTGGGGAATCCTCATTCCTCAAGTCACTTGGTAGTACCGGAATATTTGTCTCGCAATTTTCCCCATAGGTATTAGATCAATCGTGGAATCAATATTGACAGATGTATGCAAATAGGAACAAAATTGCAGTAAAAAACGTTTCCCACGGGATTCCCGTAAGGGCTGACTATACCAATGACAATGAGCCGCAAAAGACCAGCATAGTGCATAACCTTTGGCATAGCATAAATTAAGCCTGATATATTGGCCATATTTATCGACAATTGGAGCTCTATGCTCTCGGATGCTGGTTACCCAGCGAAGTTTGGATGTCCATTTGAACGATGTCATATTCCACAGATTATGTCATTGATTCGAGAATAGTTGATAACACATAAACTTGTATTATTCTATTTTAACATTAGTCTTATTGGAAAAGATTTTTCTAATAAAAAATAGATGAGATGCACTGCTAAACCGTTTTTATCTGGGTCTCCCTCTGGTACTCGTACTATTAATTTTAAGAATAAAATTCGCTTTTACTTTAATTTCAAATTTAGGAATATCAACTATCAACTAAAGTTACATTTAATAAAATAAAAAAACAATATCTGACAATCTTAACATTTTACGAAGCACATTTTTTAACATGAACGAAATTCTCAACAATATATTTCTTTCATTACAAAAAAAACTGCACAAAACTACATTTAAATTAAATTCATTCCCCAACACACATGGGCAACAATTCGTATCTGTATGTTCGTTTCATACTTCCGTTCTATAGTGTTTTGGTCTTCACAGTTGACAGGTTATTGCCGCCAAATGAAGTCACATATTTCGAATTCGTGTGACGTTTCTGAGCGGCACTAACAGCCACACCGTTTGAATTCGGGCTCATATAAAAATATGTAGTTAAGGTTTTGCTGCTGTCGTACTTCGTCTATTGCCATGGTGGAAGTTTTATTACATTTTTGGCCGCACATGAATGGAGTAGCGATTGCGTGACAGGTGATTCCAAAATAACAAAATAAAAAAAAAAACAACCCTCGTCGTCATATCGATTTACTGTCTACCGCATTTTTCTTCTTTTTTTTTTAAAGATTGATTAATTTAAAATTTACTTTTGAGTTACGCCACCCTTTTTTGGATCAAAGCTATGTTTGGTATTCGAGCACACATCACAGGCACACAAAAGTGAGCGCATGCGTGAATAGCAGCCTGTTTAGGGTAAAGTCATTAGCCGGATAATGTTGCATTACCTTAAATTGTATTGACGACGGGCAGTATTTGACGAACGTACTGAATTATGCTTGTAATCACGGAAGTTTTAGTTACATAATAGAAAAATGAGATATGGGAGTGTTATAGATACAAATTATGCTGTAATGTAAGATTTTTTTTTTTATTTTGATTGTGCAACTTACCTTACAACTGTTCTGGTGCTCTGTGTTAGTAGGTAAATACCACCAATTATTCCAATCACTGCTGTTGCACCGAGGATAATATTATTGTACTTAAAAGAGGTCACATCATTTATAGTGTAGAATTTCATTTTATTAACTTAATTGTTTAATTCATAACTCTTGTAAATAGGTATGTTTCAAAAATGTTAAGAGATATATCTATTATTGAAAAACTGGATTTTAATTATATTTTATAGGAATGCAATTATTTCGTTGTAGGTATTTTGTATGCGATTTTGTATTTATCAGTTTCACTAAAGGTATTTGAATTATTTGTTTTTTAAAATAAAGTAGCAATGTAAAAAAAAATATGATCAATCGATTAGTGCATAGGTAGTCAATGAATGCTCAAACCGTTGTAGACATATACATTTCCTTAAAAAACTGACTATGGGCTTATTTGCATTTGGCAGTAAGACTGCAGCTTAATTAAATTGAGAATTGTTTAAATGAACCAAGATCAATTAAGTAGTAGAATTAAGTAGTGCGAGTAATTATGAAAATTTTGCCTTCATGGTGGGTTCGATTCCCAGGATCGACAGAATCAAATAAATTATTTTTTAATAAAAACAATCAGAATCCGAGCCTGATGATAGCCAGTTTGGTGGTGAAATAGCTATAATTCCCGCTAAAAATAGTGCTCATCCAGAAATGTTATTTTTGGTTTATTCCAATACATTAAAACTAAAATGGGCTCGTCAGCTAGATGACTTTAATTATCATTAAAAAGCTTTAAAATGTTGTTCTTAAATTGAAGATAAAACATTGGAAAAACTGTGGAAACAAAAATTAACGACTACTGTTATAAATGCTAGCTCCACGGCGCAAGAAGTAAAAATTGATCCAATGTTGACACCTTTACCCTACATATTCAAGTTTCCTTTTATGTACCTACTCTCATGGACGTATATATATGGACTGCTAGTCCAATGCTAGTTCCTTGCAACAATTGTCAAAAAAATGTCGCCAAAATTGGATATCGCTATACTAGCCCTCGATTCTAACGAAAAACTTCGTTATTGGCAAAAAATCAGTCACACAAAATCTTATCGAAATCGATCGTATTTTTTTCGAGAAAAATTGGATTTTCTGTAGCGTTTATATGACAAGTACCGTTAATAAGGTGATTTTGAAAATAAATTTCAAACGAAAAACTTCATTATTGGAAAAAAATCAGTCACACCTAATTTTATCAAAATCGATCGTATATTATACGAGAAAAAATCGATTGTCTTTAAGGCTTATTTGCCAAGTACCGTTTTATATGTAAACTTATTCTGGAAAAATAAAAAACACAACCTTTGGCTACAAATCCTATATACGAAATTTTATAAAAATGGATCTTTTTTTTTTTACGAGAAAAATGGAATTGTCTAAAACGCTTGTATGGTAGGTACCGTTAAAAATCTAGTTGTAAAAAAATTTGTTTGTCCAAAAACATCACCGTTTTCAAAAAATCAGTCATATTAAATTTTATCAAAATCGATCGTATTTTTTTCGAGAAATATTGAAATATCTGTTACGTTTATATGGCAGGTACCGTTATAAACCTAGGATAAAAGTCAAAAATACGCCTGGGCATATTACTCTAAAAATACAGAATACCAAGTTTGAAAGAAATCGCGGAAAATCGACCCAACCATTTAGGCTGTAGGTGTCGATACATCCAGTCTGACAAAGTCACCTTTATTTTTTTTTTCAGTAAAACGTTGTTAAGCGTAGTCGACTGTAAATATTTTGAAGAGTGGAATTCATATAGTCACCACTTAATTCAAGAAAATGCTTAAACGAGTTCCCGACTACACATTTGAGTATTGAGTTTAAATTTTACTTAAGTGAAAGCGAGAGAGACGAACACTGGATTTTTTTTTAATTGAGTAACAATTGTGAATTATAATTGAGGATATAAATGAGAATATTAATTCAAGGACAAACAGAAATTAATGTTTTTATCTCTGAAGAATTGTGTTCTTTTCCTTAAAGTTGATAAATATATCTCATGAATTTAATGCTAAAATCGGAACGATAATACTCATATCTAATTATAGGGTGTTTTGAAAATTTGAAAAATAGAAGGAAGAAAGTATAGGAATAAATAGAAATATTTTCATCCTATCATACGTACCTGAATCATATATGAGCAAAACAAAAACAAGTGTTTCTTTCATAAGCAAATACAAATTATATATTAACTAAAATTATATTTTTCATTTGAAAACTTTTTGAACCTAAATTATATTTAGGAGTTTTATTATTCAAAGAAATTTGATTCATTGACAAGAAAACAATATAATCTTATGAATCAACTATGATTTCAGCGTTATAACTTTCAAACCATGTTATCAAAGTTTGGGTTAAATTTTTAAAATAATTAAAATTGTTAAAATTCGCAATTGAGTTTCGTATGTCTGGTCGTTTAGAAAATACCCCTATTTGAAAAAGGGTATTTGAAAACAATAGTTTTTGGCACATTACTCTTAACAATGTATTTTATCGAAAAGAACGGTATAGGGTTAATTTAAAAGCACATATTGATTTATCATAAAAAAACACTGCCCTTAATCAATTTTTTTCCCACATGCATAAGGAATTAAATATAAATGTCAAGTCTAAGGTTCGAGTTAACCTGGAGACTATACTAGAAGAAGTGTTCGGAAGTCTAGCGAAAGAGAAATTTCGACGAAAAAGCTAAATGTATTTTTCTACGTTTTTCCAGGGGCAGATGGTGTTGAGGTAATCACTTCCTAATCAGTAGGTAACTGAAAAATTGAAAGATATTAGTGATTCATCTGTTGTTGACTGAGTCTATATTATTTTATCATCTTAAATTCTATTATTTCGTTTTGTTGATGTATGAGAAAAAACTAGACTAAGGCATAACCTATGCATTTTAAAACATTTATCATTTAATTCTCATCCAGTAAAATCTTTCGTTAAGTGCTTCTCCTCGCTGTTCAAATCGAAATGAGATAAGCATAATTTAATTTACATAGCTTTGCTTAGGTCATTTTTATTTGATAGCTAAATAAACAAATAAGAAAAAAAAACCGATACCAATTTCTCAAATCACTCATCCCTGCAATTTTGTTCTTCAATCAGTCAGTCATTGTTTCCATCAACATCAAGATGTCAACTTCTGAAGATGAGTCAGTCAGCGATTTTAAATTTTATTTCATTTTAGGAGCGTTGTTGTTCTTTGCCGTGCCCATACGAATACCCGCCCCTGAAACACAGAGTCAAACGGAATTTCAAAATTTCATTGTCAACTTTAATAGGACGTACCATAGAAACTCAACTGAATACCAGAGGCGTTATCGAATTTTCAAAGTGAGTAAGCCATCACAACTATTAGTATTTCAGAATATACAGCAAAAAAAAAATATATATATATACTTCTATACTTATATCCATTAGGACACATTTGAAATTTTAGAAGACCTTCAACAGGAAAATCGTCCTGTTTTCGGTATAAATCGATTTTCGGACGTGTCTATCGTTGAATTTAGCC